>OU745261.1:0-1384393 GCA_916618015.1 Xestia c-nigrum | reverse complement strand
GGTATCACATGGTGTAAAAATTTGCAGTCGAAAGAAAAAGGATTTACTATGGAAATTCAGACTAAACTCAACAAAAGACAACAAACTAAAGTACTTTAATTATAGTCATTTATTTAAAAAAATTATAAAACTAACCAAACGGGCGCAAAATAACTATAAAATATTAACTTCTCAAAATAAAACTAGAACAGCGTGGCGGATTATAAATAAAAAGAGACTTAACACACCAAAAGAATCCATAGATAACATAAAAATTAATGAAAACAAAATCATTGATAATCCATCAGAAATAGCGAACGCATTTAATAATTATTTTATTGAAAAAGTCAAACCCCTTCCGGGTGCCGGTAAAAAAGTGACGTCGTTAATTAATAACCGTTTAAATTCAATGTTTATGTCACCAAGTTCACCCTATCAGATTAATAAAATTATAAAAAACCTTAAAAATACCAACAGTGTAGGATATGATGGTATCTCTACTAGAATAATTAAAGAAGTAAATGAGGATATATGCCAGCACTTGAGTCACATTCTGAACTTATCGATATCAACAGGAATATTTCCACAAGAACTTAAACTGTCCGTTATAAAACCTTTGTTCAAAAAAGAATGCAAACAATTAATGGTGAATTATAAGCCTGTTGCACTATTACCAATAATTTCAAAAATTTTCGAAAAGTATCTTTCTGGCGAACTTAATTCATATCTAGAAAAAAATAAAATTTTGTGTAATGAACAAAAGGGCTTTCGACAAAATAAAACCACGAATATGGCCATTTACGAATTTATCAAAAATGTTATGGGCCACGTTGACAAAACAGTTCCAGCTTGTGCAATTTACTGCGATATGTCACAGGCTTTTGATTATGTAGATCATAATATACTAATCAGTAAACTTGATGCATACGGCATAAGAGGCAATGTTTTAGATTTAATTAGATCATACTTAACGAATCGACAACAGATGACAGTAGTTACTAAAGTGAATCCTAAAACAAAAAAAGAGGAAACATTCAGCTCCGTGAGGAGAAACGTCACATACGGTGTTCCTCAAGGCAGTGTCCTAGGGCCGCCGTTGTTTATTATCTATATCAACGACTTGCCAAAGGCAACGACTCAACCTATGACATTATTTGCTGATGATAGTACAGTTTCAAATGCATGTAAGGACATTAATAACTATAAATCTGACATAAATAATACACTGACATCTATAATTTCTTGGCTTGATAATAATAATTTAAAAATAAATTTATCTAAAACAAATATAATGCACTTTGGACAAAGATTGCATAATCCTTTAAATGTAAATTTGATTCACGATAATTACACTATAAATGAAGTATCTAATGTCCGTTTTCTCGGCTTAATTATAGACAGCAAACTAAACTGGAAAGAACACATTGACGCACTATGTAAAAAAATCAGCAGTCAGGCATATGCTTTGTACCAACTTGCTCCATCTATCAACACTAATGTTTTACTATCGGCTTATTATGGACTTGTTGAATCTGTACTAAGATATGGCATTATCTTCTGGGGCAACTCAACAAATACTGATATGGCATTTAAAATGCAAAAGCGATGCATACGTGCTATGTTCGGTATCCAAAGTACTGACAGTTGTAAACCACTTTTCATGAAGCATAAAATCCTCACACTGCCGTCACTTTACATTTTGGAAATCGCCATATTTGTAAGAAATAACCCTCATTTGTTTCCTCGAATATCGGACCTTGTTATACGAAATCGCAGGGATAATAGTAAACTTCGTGTTCAGCCAGCTAAGACAGCACTACTGTATAAAAGCGTTGTATGCAGAGCACCAATAATATATAACAATATGCCTACCTGTGTAAAAAAACTAAATACAGACCAATTTATGAAAACATTGAAAAAAATACTGACAGGAAAAGCCTATTATGATGTCAATGAATTTTTAAATGACAAATCGCTCTGACATATTGACTGAATCTATTATATTTTATTTTGAATCGCACGAATATGTACAAACTGTTAATTTTTTTTTTTTTCATTCAATATTAATAATCTTAATTTTTTAGAATAGGTATTTGACTTTGTATCTTTTTTTCTGAAATCTTATGGTCTTCTGACCTAATTTGTACACCAACCATGGTCAAACATGTTGTGCCAAAGAATATCCTGTAACACCTATAATAAGCATCATTCCATGAATATTATCTACACATGTTTTTGCAAATAAATGAATCTTTATCTTTATCTTTATTTCAACCAATGACGATGCTTGGAACTAGCTATGCTGGCGCCATTAGTTCCACAGTGTGCATCCCCATTCCTGATTCAAACTTGTGTTCTATCTATGGTAATAAGGGCCATCTTTTAGGTAAGTTTTGGTTTTTGGTTAGCCATAAGGATTTTTTTCACCCCTATTAAATAAACTGCTAAAATCGATTATACACTGTCACTGCCCAGCATTACCACTGGCAGCGGTTTTCTGTGTATCAAGCCTTCATGTTAGGAAACTTAAAGCCTTATTTCTTTCTTTTTAACGGTCAAATTTGAAATTGGAATAGTTGTAAAAACTGACATGGATATGTGTCACTGCGCCGCATTCGCATCGGAAAGTTGGTAATAGTCCTGGAGGTACTGTTGCAAATAAAACAGTCATAGTAAGCCGGCTGATATTGTCATCGAAGGTTAATCTTATTTTACTAATAAGTAAACCAATCGTCAGTCGCTCAAGTAGCGGTGGGTGCAGGATTGGGGGGTTAGGTTAGGTTAGAACAAAAAATAAAATAAAGTCATAGTACGCAGCGCGCCGGCTAAAACTTTTTTCATAAATAGTTTACATCATAATGAGCTTAACAAAAATCGTCAGCTGTAAATGATGCACGTCTGAAAAAAGTAAAAGTAATATACCCCACACTCTACTTGATGGTAGATTGCTTTTAGTTTTTCGTCAGAGCAGTACCATTTACAAGTTCATGCCAGCGGCTGACTCATAATCCCCCCACCACCATGCAGCTGACGATTTTTTAAACCTCAGTGTGACGTTTAATAAATGAGTTATGCGTGCTGTGGTGGGGGATGCCCGTTGGAGGGAGCGCGGGGCAATGCGCCGCGCTCAGTCTAGTACAAGCAGTCCTAGCGACAGCACGCCTAACCCAGTAATATCTATTGGAAACTGTGTTTCATTGTACAACCCTGACACCACCCTGATCGCTGCTGCTGCCTGGCTGCTGCTGCTGCTTGCTGGTGGTTTTACTCCAAACCCTAACTAGCGTTGGAGTGAACACTACATTGGCGACGAGGATAAAACTATAAAAGTGAAAGTGTGAACAGTGTTTGTGTAGTAAGTGTATAAGTGTACCTTATAAGTAAAAATGTAAAGTAACTACACGAGTAAAAGCGCAGTAAGTGCAATTGTAATTATATCTGCTTACGAAAATTGGTGAAAAAAAAAAAATTATAATTCTATTTTAAAAAAAAACAAGACCTTGACGTGTAGTCGCAAAAGCGACTGCTAAGAATGGAATCATGGATTCAATTCCCTGGTCGGCCCAAGTGTTGTTGGGTGAATTTCTCAATAGCAGTCACGAAGTTAGAAACTTTACCCGGTTGATATTAGATACACCTTTGCCTGACTCATCATGTATAACCGGCGTGATGATATAATAAAATTAGTTGTTTTGCTACCTACCCAATAATTCACATTCCTGAATGTTTAATAAAATAACTAGGTTCAATATACTTTATTCTCAAAAAGACAAAGAACCACTTACATGAGAACTTCTGTAAACATAATGTAAATATGTTTAGTCTAGGTAACGGTCACCGATAATCTTAATCCTAAAGTATTCTCAATTTATTTAGTCTTAAAATTACATAATTTTTAGATTGAGTAGTTGACATATACGTTCAACGGTTCGAAAAAAAAATAACAAAATGCAAACTAACCATCATATACCTACTCATTGATGAATTCAATGATAATATGGTCCGTTTCTTTATTTTAACATGAAATATAATGTTAGATCAAAATACGTTCAAAGGTTCGAAAAAAAGAAAAAAAAACTAAATTCAGACTAACCATCATATACCTACTCATTGATGAATTCAATGATAATATGGTCCGTTTCTTAATTTTAACATGAAATATAATGTTAGATCAAAATACGTTCAAAGGTTCGAAAAAAAAAAGAAAAAAAAAAACAAAATTCAAACTAACCATCATATACCTACTCATTGATGAATTCAATGACAATATGGTCCGTTTCTTAATTTTGACATGAAATATAATGTTAGATCAAAATACACCATATAACAACATCAACGGATTGTTGACCAAATCCACTCGCAAATAAAACGTGCCAATTGAAAAGTAATTTTCAATAAAAAACAAGTGAGGAACTTGTTTTTCGACTACGTCGAATCAATGATGGGAGACACAGGCCATCTATGGTTAAAATTTAATGAAAAACCAAATGACTGTCATAAAATCCATTAAGGGTACTGATCATTTTGGGCTACTATTGGATGAGTATCAAAAATACTTGATGTTTGATCACAAAATGATTTAAAATTCTAGATACGCGTACTCCTATTGGACGACATATCAGATCAAGCGCCATACCTATTCGTGATCTGATAATGTACCTTTTTAACGACGTGTTAATTGTATATTATGTCCAGGACCAGAGTCCATGCATTGGTGCCCATAGTCCTTTTAGTTTAATCGAAATTTATATATTGATAAAAAAAAAAAAAAAAAAACGTGCCCTCTGAGAACATTTCTCGTAAATTGAAAAGAAAGAAAAAAAAAGAAAGAACATTGTGGTTATTTGGCATTGAAATAACTATACAATCTTACATAATACATAAACAAACAGCTTATAATGCCAATAGGGCCTCAGCTCAGCATAATGTTAGATGGCAACACAAGGTGTGCCACATGACGCTGATTGTTAGCTGCAGCTCACGAGTGCCATACCATATATAAAAGTACTCTGTATGCCATACGCTCGATAACATAAACAAATGCAAATTCCAGTTTTACCAAGTACCCTTTCGATAATTTCGAAGCTATGGAGGTAAATTACCTCACCTATTTTTAAAACCAAACAAGAGTCATGACTGGCACGAGGGTTAAGGTATGTCGTGCATAAAACATTAAAATAATACAACCAAATGGTTGCGACTTATACAGGCAAGTGAACGAATGAGGTTTTATTAAGTTATACACTTTATATAAGATATAAAGTGTTTCTCTAAATAATTTGTGGCGAATTATAGCATTATTGACTATAAATAAGTAACCACGGAATGTACTGGTGATAGTTTCGTTTAAAACTCAATCCAAGGTCGAGAATAAATGATGATGTTATTTAAACAGCATTTTCGAGGAGCTCGTGGCTAAATAATATCAGCCGCTCGGGTCAATCTTTAGGTTAAGCCATGCTTGCCTAGGTTGGTCTGTGGATAGGTGACCACTATAATATACCGAGTTTCCTCCGTGCCTCGGAAAGCACGTTAAGCCGTTGGTCCCGGCTGTCATTTGTCCATCTTTGACAGTCGTTTCAGGTAGTCAGTGACCCCAAAAGTTTGACACCAGTCTTACCAAGTGGTATTGTATTTCCCAGTATTAACTGGGTTGTGGAGGTCAGATAGGCAGTCGCTTCATGTAAAATACTGGTATGCAGCTGCATCCAGTTGGACTGGAAGCCGACTCCAACATAGTTGGGAAAAGGCTAGTTTAACTATCTTCATGCTCAATGTACAGTGAATATACTTATAGTTTTTTTTAACTTTTATCTCGTATGACCTCATTTGTTGACAGATGCCAACCTAATCAAGCCAATAAATGTTTGGTTAACACAAATTGCCCAAAATTAGGCAAGTAAGATCGCGGAAGGTGCGATACTGATAGATTACGTGGTTAATCGGTATCAGAACATTACTTATGTATAAACAAAGTAATTTGAAAAGGTAAACTATTAAATGAATGGTTGGTACCTATAAGTTAGCAATAACTCATACATTCTGTTTAGTCAGACATGTCCTTTGTAAGGCTAATAACTTCAACAATAACTGAAGTTTAATATAAACAAAGTAATTTGAAAAGGTAAACTATTAAATGAATGGTTGGTACCTATAAGTTAGCAATAACTCATACATTCTGTTTAGTCAGACATGTCCTTTGTAAGGCTAATAATTTCAACAATAACTGAAGTTTAATTGATATACCCACACTGTCGTATTATTATATACTGGATACCTACTTTAAAATCATAAGTATGCTAAAAAAGTATAAGTAACCATCGAACAATATTTCTTTGGTACGTTCGGTCTACCTTCCATACAATATTATTTTCATTGGTGATTTAAGAAAATTTAATAAAGACAACTATTGTTTTACTATAAACATACTATTAATATGAAAGAATTATAAAATATTTTACAAATAGTAACTATGATTCAGTTCTGTTTGAAATTTGAAAAGTTTTTTAATTTCTTTCGCTGTCTATTTGTCAAAACAAATGAGTTATTGTTAAAGTGGTAATTCAGTTATGTCTGAAAGGTACCAGATAAATGGAAAAACTTGCTTGCAGGTCGCTCCATAATGTCTCAAATTTCTCCACTCCCTCTGAGGGTGGGAAAAATGGAAAAGAGGTCTCAAAAAAAAAAAATAGAATTAGATATGAAACCAAAAGTGCATTTTAAATATTTCTAGAAAAATTAATAAAATAATTCATTGAAAACTAACCCTGTATGTGCGTGAAAAAAAAAAAAAAAGAGAAATGCAATTGGGTGTTGATGCATAGTCAGCAGTGAAAATACTATTTGTGAGGAAAATAGTGCTGAGTAGACAAAGTTTAATTTTCCTTTTGTTTTCTTAACACGTTTAAGTGTTATCCTTGGAGAACAACAAGCACAGACAAATGACAACAGTCAAATTAAAAAAACCCCAAACAAGAAAATATCAAAGCCCAAGAGCCTACGTTTTGGGTCATTTATTTATTTCTCTTGTAAAAGTGGGTCTCGAGTCAATATTTCGAATTAAGTTAAGCGAGCTACACGATAAGTGACAAATGCTTGCACTGACTGGACAAATCCACTCCAATCTATGTGGTTTTTATTCAAAAGATCATCTCAGACACTAATGTGCATAGTCCTCATGTGAATTGAGCAATATCTGTAGTTTAACAGAGACTATGACCTCTGAAGTTGTTTCGGCTGCTTCTTCCCAGAGTATTAAGCACGAAACAACGACCACATTAAGTTAAAAAAAAAAAAAAAAAAAAACTTGCTAAAGGGTTTTAATAAACCTACTTGCAAAATAAACATAATAAATCAACTAATACTAAAATTCAAAGAAATTAAATTAAAATCCTTTACTTGTCAGTTTATGAATCAGTTGAATTTCATTGGGAATGTTCTGTATATAGCCCATGATTGGACAATTCTTTTTTTGAATATTCTTGTGCGCTCGCCAAAACGGCACGCTATTGGTTGCACCGTGCTGCATGTCACTGCAACAAGGCGATCTGCGCGCCATCTACGAGGGACGCCTAGTGAAACTGTGAAAAGCGGGAAATATAGTTCAGTTTTCTAGCTCGTTCGAACAGCATCTAATAATTTGACTCCGTGAGTGAAAATTGTTATTTGGACAATCTGTACACTACCGTGTTTTGTGCAACAGTGGGATCATCTTCCCACTAATTAATCAAGAAGCGGCTGCAGCTGAGAAAAGGTGAGTCGTACTCGAATTTTTCTTAATTTGGTTGTTTCTTGACTGGGCGAATGAGTAGAACTCATTTCATACAGAACATCCTCTTTTACATCAAAAAACGTTGAAATCATACAGTCCATTCCTCTATCCCACATTCTGGTCCATTCGAGCCCGGATTCTAGTTATTCCAGCCCGAATTTTTCATTTTTTTTGTGCTAAAACAACGCGTCCATAATGGCGGAAGTTTTAGAAACGAGGCAAAAAATATTAATAGTTAGAAAAGAATATTTATTTACGAAAATACAAAAGCTTTATGATTATTCAAAAAAGTTGGGAACAGATCCAGATAAATTGCAATTGTTTACGGTATTATTGTCGGAAATGGAAAGTGTCCGTACTAAGTTTGAATCCACCATATTTGATTTGTATGAAACAGAAATACAAATTAAACCGACTGCTAAAATGTCGATCAGTGAACTTGAAACATTTGATGAAATGTATAATGCATGTCAATTAATCGCTAGGAAGCATTCAAAAACAGAAAACGAATTCTTTCCTGCGCTGGACAAAAATGATTTAGTAGTTCAACCCGCGTTACCTAAGTTAACATTATTTCAATTTGACGGTGAAGTTGAAAACTGGATAACTTTTTATGATACGTTCTCATCATTAGTTCACAATAGGAATTTTTCAGATATCGATAAATACCATTACTTACTTTCATGCGTTAAAGGTTCTGCTTTAAATATTGTTAAAAATTTACCTATCACGGCTGCTAATTACAGATTAGTTTGGCAAAGTTTAGTTGACAAATATCACGACCACAGAACGCTAGCATGTAGGTATTTTGATAAAATGTTGAACTTTTCACCGTTAACTAAAGATACTACGTCGAACTTAACTTCATTTATAGAAACCTTTGATCATTCACTTAAAGCGATTCAAGCATTAAACATAACAAACTTAGATGATTTCTTATTGTGTCATTTGGCATTACAAAGACTTGATCCTCATACGCGTAAATTATTCGAAGAAAGCCGTGATCAAAAGTCGATACCTACTTTTGCGGAACTAATTGATTTTGTAAACAAACAAATTAAAGTTCTAGAACACACTTTTATAAACAGCTCTTCAAATAACACGTCGAAATCTAGTAATACCCAAAATAAAAGCCAATCTAAATCTTCGTCTAAGGTAATTCTCAATACGGCACGTACTTCGAACAATAATAATAACAACCGTAATAATAATTCTAATTTTTCTTGTGTGATTTGTAAACAAAATCATATGATTTATCGATGCGATCAGTTTCGTAAATTGTCGGTCGATGAAAGAATGAACCGTGTTCATTCACTTAATCTGTGTCTTAATTGTCTTAAATCTGACCATCAGTCTAATGTTTGTAAAAGTACAATGACCTGCGGGGTATGTGCATCACCGCATCATTACTTATTGCATAAAGATAATGCGACGGAAAGCGCGGGAATATCGTCCGTGGCGAACACCCTGACTGTGCAGCCGTCTCTTTCGCACGCGCAGCAAGCGCTTGTTTCGTCTCACTTCGTAAGTGACACGAACTGTTCCATTCAGCAAGCATTATTTACTGATTTAAACTGCGAATACGGAGTAGTGTTAGGTACTACCCGTGCACATGTTATTGACTGTGTTGGTCAATATCAAGACTGCCGTGCAGTCATCGATTCTGGGGCTCAAAGTTCTTTTATAACTGCTGATTGTGCCCAGAAATTAGGATTACAACGTAAAAAATGTCCTTTTACTATTCACGGTATAGGTGGAGGCATCGTTAAAAATCAAGGCATGATTACTTGTACACTAAAACCAAGACACGCGAATAGTCCGACATTTAGCGTTAATTTAGTAGTTATTTCAAAGGTGTCCGCGGATATGCCTAATGTATCTTTCACAGATAATGTCATTAACGAATATGACACTTATAGGTTAGCGGATCCATTGTTTTTCAAGCGTTCGCGAATAGATATTTTGTTAGGAAACGACATAGTGCCGGATATCATTAGAGATAAACCGCTAGTAATTAAGGATAGTATTCCGAGTGTTATTAATACCGTTTTTGGTTATGTTATTAGCGGAAAATTATATCCACATAATAATACTAATAGTTCGCAAAATCTTAATTTATCCGTTTCATATGACGAAGAACAATCAATTGATAAATCATTACGCGATTTTTGGGAAATTGAGGAAGTGCCGTGCACACCTTCAATAAATCCAATGGATCATTTAGCCGAGGAAATATTCTCTAATGAACATACCCGAGAATCGAACGGGCAATACGTGGTTCCGCTGCCGTTTGCGCCCGAACGCCCGCCGCTAGGTCAAACGCGTGCGGTGGCTGAGCGTCGGTTATTGTATACGGAACGTAAGCTCGCACGCATTCCGGATTTAAATAATAAGTACAAAGAATTTATGCGAGAATATGAAGAACTCGGTCATATGGAGCTTTATCGGGGTGATCAACCTAGCAAATACATAATTCCACATCATAGTATTTTGCGACCTAGTAGTACCTCCACTCCTTTACGTGTAGTGTTCGACGCGTCTGCGAAAAGCAGCAATAACGTGTCTCTAAATGATATTCTGTTAATCGGGCCTAAGTTGTATCCGGATATTGCGGCAATAACTTTGAAATTCAGACTTTTTGAATATTGTCTGGTTAGTGACGTTTGTAAAATGTATCGTGCTATAGCCTTAAGAAAAGAAGATCGCCTATATCAACACATTTTATATCGGGAATCGCCTAACGATCCAATAAAATTATACGAATTAAAAACCGTAACATACGGACTTAGTTGTTCACCGTTCTTAGCAATTCGTACGCTACTTCAATTAGCTAACGATGAAGGAAAACGTTTTTCTTTCGCTGCTCAGGTCCTCCGTGAGGGTGTTTACATGGACGATATTCTATATTCTTGTAATACTTTTGAGCAAGCTTGCTTAGTACAGGATCAATTAATTGGTATTTTTGAAAGTGCCAACTTCACTTTAAAAAAGTGGATGAGTAACAGTGAGAAGTTACTACAACGCGTTCCATTTGAAAATAGGGAAAATTCAGTAACATTCGTTAAAGATGAAAACGACTGTACCATTAAGGTTTTAGGTCTTAAATGGATTCCAAAATCTGATAGTTTTATTTTTTCAGTTAATTTAACAGACAACGAGTCAACAAAACGATCAGTACTAAAATTACTAGCGTCGATTTACGATCCCGTGGGTTTTATTGCGCCATGCACTTTTGTAGCGAAGCAGATCATGCAAGAGTTGTGGAAGCTAGGCATCGGGTGGGATGAAAGGTTGCCAGATAACATAAAAAAATCGTGGCAAACCTTTATTTCTGAACTTCCTCTGTTACAAGAGTTACGTATTGAACGTCACATGTTATTGCCGAGTCAAACGGAATGTGACTTAGTTGGATTCTGTGACGCGTCGTTGTGTGGTTACGCAGCATGCGTGTATGTGATCAGTCGCGACCGGAAGGGTAATGTGAAGGTTCGTTTAGTGACCTCGAAATCTAAAGTTGCACCAATAAAACCTGTAACGATTCCTCGGTTGGAGTTAATGGGTGCTGTCTTGTTGAGCAAATTAATGAAGTTCGTAGTTGACACATTTACTCGCGTCAAAATCAACAAAATAACAGCAGCCTCAGACTCGACAGTCGTACTGTCGTGGCTGCAAACGGAACCATATAAACTGAAAACTTTTGTAAGTCATCGAGTTACTCAAATTATTGAAGTTTTACCCCCTCATTTTTGGCGGCACGTGTGTAGTGCACATAATTTAGCTGACATTTGTTCTCGCGGAGCGTCTCCGGCGCAACTTGTCAGTTGTAATCAACGGTGGTTACAGGGCGCTGATTGGATGTATCAAAATTATGTCGATTGGCCAATGACTGTGTTTATTAATGAGAGTAATAATAAACTACCGGAATTAAAAGCGTCGGTTAATTTATTGACTGAGAGTCATAATGATAACTTTCATGAATCGAAAACAGAATTTTGTGAAAGAATCTTTCAGCAGTTTTCTTCATTTTCCAAATTGCAAAGATCGTTTGCTTGGATCTTAAGATTTAGACACAGAAAGGGTGATATGAACACTCACAAGTCTGGAGTATTATCTACCTTCGAATTAAACGAAGCTCGCGATAAATTGATAAAATTAGTTCAAACTGCTTATTTTGAAACTGAAATTAAAATGATAAAAGATAAGAAAAACGTACCATCATTACGTAAGTTATCTCCATTTCTTGATTCCGATGGTTTCCTCAGGGTAGGGGGTCGCATCGGTCATTCCGAACTTCCTTATAATGCTAAACATCCGCGTCTTCTTCCAAAACATAGTTTATTTACTAAATTGTTGATCAATTATTTACATAGACAATATTTACATGTAGGTCCGCGTACCTTACAAAGCATAATTAATGAGAATTTTTGGATATTGTCTGCTCGTAACGTCATTAGATCCGTTTTGTGTAAATGTAAAACGTGTTTTAAATGTAAACCGTCTGTTCTACAACCCGAAATGGCACCTTTGCCACCAACTCGGTTGATACCTAATAAGGTATTTTCTAACGTCGGAGTTGACCTCGGAGGTCCATTCTTAATTAAAGAAAGCTTACGTCGTAATGCTAAAGTGACAAAAGCTTATCTAGCATTGTTTGTCTGCTTTTCAACAAAAGCAGTACATCTTGAGGTGTTATCTTCTCTCTCCGCCGACTGTTTCCTTGCGTGCTTGGACAGATTTGTAGCTCGTCGAGGCCTATGCGCGGTTCTATATTCTGATTGTGGCACTAACTTTGTTGGCGCAAGTAAACATCTGTCTCAAATTCAAAGGTTCTTGCGTGAGAGTCAAAATGACATTTCAGATGGCTGCTCTAAAAGGCAGGTAGATTGGAAATTTAATGTACCTAGTGCTCCACATATGGGTGGTCTCTGGGAAGCTGGAATAAAGTCAGCAAAATATCATTTAGTACGTAGTGTAGGGGAAAAATCCTTAACGTTTGAGGAACTTTCCACGATATTTTGTAAGGCAGAAGCCATTTTAAATTCGCGTCCCTTGTGCCCACTACCGGCCAGTGATAATCCTAACGAATTTAATGTCTTAACCGCCGGACACTTTCTCATTGGTCAAAGCTTAACCTCTATACCCGAGTATGACGTTAAAGATGTGAATATTAACAGACTGTCACGTTGGCAGTATATACAAAAGTGTTCCCAACTTTTCTGGAAACGATGGAGTCACGAGTATTTAAACACACTTCAGCAGAGAGCTAAGTGGTTTACATCCTCCTCGAACCCAAAGGTTGGAGATTTAGTTATAATAAAAACTGATAATGTTCCTTCCTGTAATTGGCCTCTCGGTAAGATAGAAAAATTACATCCAGGTGCCGACGGAATAGTCCGGTGTGTGACGTTGCGCACCGAAAAAAGTGTCTTACAAAGACCAACCAACAAACTCTGTTTATTACCTTATACCAATTAGATTTAAACAAAACGTTTTTGTTAGATATAGGTAATTAGCTTAGTGTTTATTTTAGGTCTCTCTTTAATGACTTTAATGATAAAGGTAATAAGGTAATCTTAGTTAGTTTTATAGAAACCATCACTATGGTTTCGGTAGGGGGTATGTTCTGTATATAGCCCATGATTGGACAATTCTTTTTTTGAATATTCTTGTGCGCTCGCCAAAACGGCACGCTATTGGTTGCACCGTGCTGCATGTCACTGCAACAAGGCGATCTGCGCGCCATCTACGAGGGACGCCTAGTGAAACTGTGAAAAGCGGGAAATATAGTTCAGTTTTCTAGCTCGTTCGAACAGCATCTAATAATTTGACTCCGTGAGTGAAAATTGTTATTTGGACAATCTGTACACTACCGTGTTTTGTGCAACAGTGGGATCATCTTCCCACTAATTAATCAAGAAGCGGCTGCAGCTGAGAAAAGGTGAGTCGTACTCGAATTTTTCTTAATTTGGTTGTTTCTTGACTGGGCGAATGAGTAGAACTCATTTCATACAGAACATCCTCTTTTACATCAAAAAACGTTGAAATCATACAGTCCATTCCTCTATCCCACAGGGAATCAAAGAAAATAATAAATAAGATGAACTGGTAAAATTAACCTCACCACTCGAGAAGTACAAAATTTGCGATAACTCGATTACGAGCGAATAAGATAAGATTAAATTAGGCATTTATTTTATAAACAAACAAATAAATGAATAAATCAAATTTATTGAAACAAACGAATACAAAGTAGCACAAAGTGGCACAAAGTAGCACAAAGTAGCATAATGTAGCATAATGTAGCACAAAGTAGCACAAAATAGCACAAAGTAGCACAAAAAAGCACAAAGTAGCACAATGATGCACGAAGTTGCACAAAGCTGCATAAAGCTGCACAAAATTGCACAAGGTTGCACAAAGTTGCACAAAATTGTACAAACTAGTATAAACGAGTACAAACGAGTATAAACGAGTATAAACGAGTACAATCGAGTATAAACGAGTATAAACGAGTACAAACTAGTATAAACGAGTACAAACGAGTACAAACGAGTACAAACGAGTACAAACGAGTACAAACTATAAGAAGCCACAGGCTTCAAACTAGGCACAGCCTGTATCTTGGTGGCCAAAATAGACAGTAGAGGCAGATTGAATAACTGACTGTTTATCGTGCCGCAGCACTACGAAACACAGGAACCAACTTTATTTGAAAATTATGAATTCAATACAAACAAAGAATGTTAATAACAATATGAATGTCAAAAAAAAAAAAAAAAATTATATAAAACAGCAATACATTGTTCTCACATAATGCTTCATGCATCATTAACATGAGTGATGTAACCAAGATGTTGTAACAACATTATGATTTAAAAGTGTCCATGGAGTTTCTTGCCCGTTCTTCTCCATAGAGATCTACGCTAGGGAATGGGCAACTACAGTACTTTCACAGTTTTTATGTCTTGTGACTGGGACTGTAGCTAGATTTAATATTCATCTTAGTTTCGAAAATTCAAAAGTGCCTGTAATTGGCCTACTTGAAGTAAATGCTTTGATTTTGATTTTGAATAATACAAATTTCATTGTCAACCAAAAAGGAAATTTGTAGAAATAAAAAAAAGGAGAAGATAAGCATGCGTAATTCAAATTAAAATCATCAGTGAGTATGATGGCAATTAAACAAAAGTCTTAAATCATTCAGAAATAAAATAACAATAACAATCAATGAAATGATTAATTTAAAATCAAAAGTACCATAACCAATCATTCAAATTAAAAATATAAGATAAAATATTGTACTATTGTTTCTTTATTTTTTGTGAAGAAAAAAGAGATGTGACGTTTAATAAATGAGTTATGCGTGCTGTGGTGGGGGATGCCCGTTGGAGGGAGCGCGGGGCAATGCGCCGCGCTCAGTCTAGTACAAGCAGTCCTAGCGACAGCACGCCTAACCCAGTAATATCTATTGGAAACTGTGTTTCATTGTACAACCCTGACACCACCCTGATCGCTGCTGCTGCCTGGCTGCTGCTGCTGCTTGCTGGTGGTTTTACTCCAAACCCTAACTAGCGTTGGAGTGAACACTACACTCAGTATGATGTAAATTATTTATGAAACAAGTTTCAGCCGGCGTACTATGACTTTATTTTATTTTTTGTTCTAACCTAACCTAACCCCCCAATCCTGCACCCACCGCGGGCGCGTCAGCTGACGCTGGGTTTACTTATCAATCATTCGAGATTTATTGAACCTCCCGGACTATAAGATTAAAATGTTTTTTTTTAGGATTATCGAACGATTACTGGCTCCTATCAGGTTAAATTACTGCATAATCTTGATTTAAAGACAGACATAATAAGCTTTGTTTTTTTCCTGGTTACGTGTTGATTATTCGAACTCTTGGAGAAAATTTTCTCTTCTTTGTAATTTTATATTTTGGGTTTATAATTTTATTGCCTTTACTTTTGTTTATGTAGTTTAAACATATATCTCAGAATTTAATATCTGACTTGAATGATTAAATTATTTCATCATATATTCCAGGTGCTACAAATAATCTCGGAGCGTCCCAACATCTGCAAGCTGCTGCACTTACCAGCGCAGTCGGGCTCCAGCGCCGTGCTAGAGCGCATGCGCCGCGGGTACACTCGGGAGGCCTATCTGCAGCTCGTGGAAGACGTCAGGAGGACTATACCTGGAGGTGTGTATGTAGCTCACTAACAGAACTAACTTAAGAGTGAAAGTGAAGAAGTGGAAACTACGGTATTCCCTACTCCTCCGCTATAGTTTTATTATAAATTTCGTTGCTGGATCCAAGACAGTTAAATTCAGTCTCTGGGACTTCGTCGACCTTCATTGTTTACCAACTATTTAGTGTCCACGACACAAGCTTTGCTTAGTGTGGCACTAGGTGGCGCTGTGTGTTTAGTCCGGAGATATTTATTTATTTTGTTATTTATTTATTGTCTCGGCGCTTTTCTGTTAGTCGCCCATAGATATAAAATAAAGAAAGAAATATGCCCGTTAGACGAAAATGTATCGGAACTCTGCGTCTCCACTGTGCCCCTACCACACATCAAATACTACACATGCAGTTCAGTAAAAGCAATAGATACGCAGTCGCGCACACACCCGCATTTCTTAAAACAGATCGTAGTACACAATCAATTATAAACCTTATACCATCAAACACATCGTGTATTTACCATACAACTACCTACTAACTTACACCGTACAACTTACCCACACAAAAACATCAGTACCCAAGCACATCACTCACTAGCCCGGTGATTCGCGCGCGAAGCGCACGCGTATTTTTGTTCCTGCCGAGTTAATTAATATTTTACGTGTACCTACGTTTGTAGTTTTAATGGAGGAAATTATCGATGATGGAGAAGAAGTCGGTGATTCGGAGGAGGGTGTTAATTATCAACGAGAACTTTTGGAAACACAATTGAATAATGTTATTGTTGAAAATGCGAGTGAAGAAGGGAGAAGAAATGTGATGAAGAGAAAAGAGAGAGAAGATGATAATAGTGCGGAAGATGATTTTATTACTGTTGTTAGAAGGAAGCCTAAGAGATTTATTCGAAGTGATTCTACAGAAACACCAGGTGACAAGGGGGTAGATCGAAATAAAAATCAGAATGACCAGTTGGACGATATGAATATTTATGAAGTTTGTGTTACTTCGATGGAGAGTTTACCTAAACAAATGGCTTTGGCGAAACTTCTTAGATCCGAGAATATCAAGGGGATCATCAGAATTAAATACAAAAGTTTCAACAAAGTACTACTTCAGTTTAATGAAGAGGAGGAGGCCAATTTTTTTCTGGATTGCCAAAAATTTAAAGAGAAGGGTTTCAGGTGTCAGAAGGTGAATGAACTGTCATTATCATATGGAATTGTAAAAGGAGTAGACATTGAATTGAGTGAAAAAGAACTACAAAACATATTAAAAAGTGATACCGAAATTATTTCTATTATCCGACTTAAGAGATTGAATGCAGAGGGTAAATGGATCGACAGTGAGACCGTAAGGGTTTGTTTTAAGGGAAACGTCTTACCAGCACACATATACGCATTCGACTGCCGCTTTAAAGTTGAGGCGTACGTGTTCCCTGTGACTCAATGTTCAGGGTGTTGGCAGTTTGGGCATGTATTTAAGTTTTGCCCAACAAAAAAGAAGTTATGCCCAAAATGTGGAGGTAACCATGAAAACTGCGACATAAAAGAATTTAAGTGCCTAAATTGTAAAGGTCCACATTTGGTTTTAGATAAAACATGTCCCGCATATTTCAAGGAAAAGCAAATAAGATTGATCATGAGTAAGGAACAGGTACCTTACAGAAGAGCTCTTCAATCGTTTATTGTGAATCGCGAAAAGACTGTGGGTTTATCACAAAATTCACATAGTCCTTCTGTTACTACAAGCACAGTAAGAGGTTTGGAAACTTATAGTGACATAGTCGCTAAGACGACAGCACGGCGAGAGTCAAGGCCATTGACTGCAAACTCAGCGGAATGCTCAACCAATGCGTTAGTAGAACCAAGATTTAGTAAGGACGCATCGGCTCAATCTAATAAATCCCGGAAACAGAGAACAGAAGTAGTTCAATGTGAGTCAGAACATATAGTGGAAGAAGAAATTGGAACAACGCAAAAGGAAGAGGGAGAAAAGGGTAACCAACACGACGAACGGTTACGGTATAAATTTGAATTTACTAAACTAATTTTAAAAATGAAACGCATATTTATGTCGGAAGATAAATTAGAGGTTAAGGTTGTTGCGGTTTTAAAAATAATTTGGGAGGAATTTTTGAAGATATTAATGCTTGTGTTTACCAAGGGTGAGTTTATTGAAAAGTTTTATAGTTTTATAAATGGATAATAATGCTCATGATAGTATACGTTTAAACATATTTCAATGGAACGCACAAAGTTTACGTCCCAAATTAATGTCTTTCAGGGAGCTTTTAAATCAAGAAAATATACATATAGCCATACTTAGTGAAACTTGGCTAGACAATGAAATTCAACTTAGTATTAATGGTTATAATGTTTATAGATCAGATAGAGCTGATTCTTATGGGGGCGTTTCAATATGCGTACATAAGTCCATTCAATCTTGTTTGAATCCAATTCATGTTTCTAATTCGGGAATAGAAATTGTTTGTGTAAAACTATTGAATTGTAAAGAATTGGAATATGTTGTAAGCGTTTATTGTCCTTCCTCTGTGCACACTCAACAATCTCATTGGGATGAAATTTTTGCATTGTTTACCAAATCATCTATAATAGCGGGAGATTTTAACGCTCACCACACTAACTGGTCGGTAAAAACGGATACAAGAGGTATACAAATTATGGATTCAGCCCTAGATCATTCATTCGTTTATCTTAATAATGGACAGGCAACGAGGGTTAAATTGGTTAATGGGAATCTTCAACAAACTTCGCCAGATGTTACATTTGTATCGTCTGATATCGCGATAAAATTTTATTGGCAAGTGTTCAACGAAAATATCGGTAGTGATCACTTAATCATTAAAATGTCAATTAATATTACAAATAATTTCAGTAATACTAAAAAACGAAATTTAAAAAAGGCAAACTGGGTAGAATATCGTAAAACATTATCAAACAATTTTCTTTCTTATAGTAATAATAATGATCTTCAACAGATGTATAACTTTTTTGTGAACCAAATTAATTATGCGGGAGATAAACATATTCCATACATTAAATGTTGTCTGAAACCCACTAATAAATTTAAGCCTAAAAACTATTGGAACTCAGCATTGTCAGGAGTAGTTGCACAGAGGAGACTTGCCCTGTCTCAGTTTCGGCGTAATCCTACCCCAGAAAATTTAAGTAAGTTAGAGGAAAAAACAAAAGAAGCACAAAAATTAATAAGCAAAGCCAGGTCATCGGGTTTTCAAAAATTTTGCGACTCCATTGATCAAGTAGTGTCTGCACCTGAGATGTGGCGCCGCATGAGATGGATAAAAGGTTACAGGCAAACACAAAGTTATCCCCCTCCTGATAAACAAAAGAAATTATTATATTCACTTACTCCAGATTATGTTTTAAATTCTATGCCCAACTTTGTTTCAACCAATGAAACTTTGGAGTGCAATTTCAGAATACAGGAGCTAGAGTGCTGTCTTAAGAAAAAAGATTCAGCACCGGGCGGGGACGCGATTTCACATTCCATGCTTTATCATTTACCTAATGTAGCCAAATTATTCTTACTTAACATATATAATTCAATTTTCCGTTCCGGTAGTGTGCCCCATCAATGGCGAAACATCCAAGTAATTCCTATACCTAAACCCAACAATAATAGCCTTGAAATGAAGCTTCGTCCTATCTCCTTGATTTCATGTATTTGTAAGGTTTTTCACTTGATGTTGTATAAACGTTTGGAGTGGTACACAGAAAAGAAAAGTATTCTTTCATCTCATACTGTTGGTTTCAGAAAAGCTCATTCTTGTTTGGACGCAATTACCCGTTTGGTTACATATGTACAAATAGGATTTTCTGAGAACATCCCAACCTTAGCATGTTTCCTGGACATTGAAAATGCATATAATAATGTGTGTGTTGATGTAGCCATAAAAATATTGGATCAACTAAATGTAGGGTCAAAGTTTTGTAATTACTTATGGTCATACTTAAGTGAAAGACGGTTACAAATTAAATTGAATAATAATTGTGACTCAATAATTACCAGATGGACCAACAGAGGCTTAGCTCAAGGAGATCCTCTATCTCCTTTAATTTTTAATTTAATAACTTATGGCACAGGCCAATTGGCTCTTAATGTAGTTTTGTCGCAATATGCAGACGATTATGTACTGTATATTAAAGACAAGGATATCTTTAAATGTGAAAGATATATGCAAAGTGCTCTTGATTCCATAGTTACGTTGTTAAGTGAACTGGGCTTGGAATTATCTCCAAGTAAATCAAATTACTGTGTGTTTAGCAGGGGTCGCAGAAGAATACTACCCACTTTAAAGATAAATGGATGTAACTTGGGTTTCTCTGAATGCATCAAATACTTGGGTATGTGGTTAGATAGAAGTCTACGATGGGGAAAACACATAAATGAAATAATAGTAAAATGCTCAAAACTTTTAAATATATTAAAAATTCTTGCTGGTAGCTCCTTTGGAATGCATACAATTCACATGCGCAGATTGTATATTGCGTTAATTAGAAGCCGTATGGATTATGGTTGTTTTATCTATGATTGCAGTGCGAAGACACATACTTCAAAGTTAGATAAACTGCAAAACCAGGCCTTAAGGATAATAGGGGGTTTTATTAAAAGTTCACCGATTCACGTAATGGAAAGCGAGTTAAATATAATACCTCTATGCTTGAGAAGACAATACTTGGCGTATAAATATAGTTTGAAAATAATTTCGTGGGCCAATAATGTAACTGCTAATAATATTTCGGATCTAAGTGGTTTTTGTAATACAAGGTATTGGGAAAACAAGAGAAAATCTTTGCTTGTGAAAACTTACAAGGATGTTTGCCAACTTAAAATTAACTCTGGCCGTATTCTTGGTATGTTTAATTTAGACGTATGGGTTACAGGAATTGATATTGGAAATATAATATGTGTAAATCTTGACAGTATTCAATGTTCTAAAACTTGTTATGACCCAAATATATTAGTGAACAATGTCCTCGCCGAATTAAATGAAAACTATATTGGCTGGCATACAATATTTACCGATGGGTCCAAAAGTAATCTGGGTCAAGGAGCTGGTTTCTATGACAAAACCTTACAACATAAAGTAGGATTTAAAATCGATTGTAATGTCTCAATTATGACGCTGGAACTCATTGGAATATATCAGGCCTTATCTTACGGAATTAATCATAACTTGAATAGAATTGTTATTTTTTCAGATAGTAAGAGTGCCTTGCAACATGTGGCTCGTTGTGCCTCTGGTCGCAGAGGTGCAACGATAGCCTATGATATCCTTAAAGCTATCATTATTTTGAATAAAAGAGGTATAGATTTAAAGTTGCAATGGGTTCCAGCTCATATTGGTCTGAAGGGAAACGAGGAAGCTGACCGTATAGCTAAGTTGGCGGCAGTAGAGGGTAGGGTAATTGACTTCTTACCGGATCATTGGGAATTGGTACCTAGATTTAAGTTGGTATGTTTTGATGATTGGAAACAATTATTTGATAGTAAATCGATAGATAAAGGCATATGGTATAAGTCCATACAGGGTGAGCTTCCTCGTGTCCCTTGGTTTGATGGCACTACCTTGAGTAGAAATTATGTTAAGACTGCCCTTAGACTTAGATCCGGACACTATCCATCAGCAAAGTTTGCGTTCTTAATGAAAAAAGCTAGTTCTCCCAATTGTATAAGTTGTAATAAAATTGAAGATGTTCAACATTTGCTGATGGAATGTGTCCGGAACAGAGATGAGCGTGACTCATTGCTGAACGAATTAAAGTTAAATAGACTAGATGTAGGTCTAATTCAAAGTATTTTAGCAACCCCAAAATCGGAGTCAGCTAAAAAATTATGTAGATTAATATTAGTTGTTCAGCAGTGAGTAGCTATTTATTTTATTTTTAGTTTGTTGTAGGTACTTAATTAAGGTTTTTTTTTTGTTGAGTTTATATTGTTATAAGGTATGATGGGGTTGACATATCCTTATTGGACAAAAACCCCTATATTAAAAATAAAGATTAAAAAAAAAAAAAAAAAAGCACATCACTAACTCGTCCCAAGAAGCAGCGGCCGCAGTACGCGATGCATCCGCTTATTGAACTATCGTTGGGTGATTTTTACATTGCTTGTCCAGTCACTTAATTAGCGACAAACTTAGGTAGTGGTTGAGGAGCAATGTATATATTGCAAAATAGTATAGCCATTTGCTTATGACTGGCACAAGAGGTCAGGGTAGAGAGTGGTCTTGTGCCAGTCGCGCGGACACCGACACGCCCCCTTTGCCACTTATCCTGTTTTTTATATTTCTATGTGGTCGCCACTATTGATTCTGGCTTTGAGCAGTTACAGTGGTTTGGGAATAGTGTGGAGGGCTTGTCCCATAAAAAAAGGACAAACTCAACTCTAAAAAATAGCAAATAAGGTTGACATTGCTCCAAACATCCATCACTGTTATATCATCTGTTAGGTCGCATGTATTATTTTACTTTTTCATCATCATCATCATCATCATCTCAGCCGAAAGACGTCCACTGTTGGACATAGGCCTCCCCCAAGTGTCGCCACATTGACCGGTCCCTTGCTACTCGCATCCACCGGATTCCCGCAACCTTCACCAGGTCATCGGTCCACCTAGTGGGAGGTCTTCCAATGCATCGTCTTCCGGTTCGCGGTCGCCACTCCAGAACTTTTCGGCCACATCGGCCATCCGTTCTGCGAGCAATGTGCCCTGCCCACTGCCACTTAAGTTTAGCAATTCTTCGGGCTACGTCGGTGACCTTGGTTCTCTTGCGGATGTCTTCATTTCTGATTCGATCACGCAAGGAAACTCCGAGCATAGCCCTCTCCATTGCCCTTTGGGTGACTTTAAGCCTTTTGATAAGGCCCATTGTGAGCGACCACGTTTCGGTCCCGTATGTAATCACTTTACTTTACTTTTGTTTACTTTTTATTATTGTCATATTGTGACATTTACATATTCATTTTGTGATTTTATTGACATTGATTTTGACTTCGTTAAGTATTTTATACAATTTTAAAAGAGGCTATTATTACCTCTGAGTTTGTTTACAAAAAAGTGAAAAAAAGAGTGAGTGAGTTTAAAGTGTTTGTAAAAACCTATTTACAAAATAAACATAATTTATAATCATTAACATTTCTTCATTATCTGGTAGAGATTTATATTATACCTACCATTTTTTATCGTTGTCTTCCAGTGGGTTTATCAACGGATATGATCTGCGGCTTCTGCGGCGAGACCGAGGAAGAGTTCCAGGAGACGCTCTCCCTCATGGACATTGTAGACTACAACATCGCCTTCTTGTTCCCCTACAGTATGAGAGAGGTAAAATTCTGAAAGGTGTAAAAAACCTCTCAATGAAACCGAAAGGCACTTGTTCTCCCCGTCATTGCGATATTTTTTTTGTTTTACACCATATCTGGGAACCTTCTAGTTACGCAGATATTGGGAGACAAAGTTCCAACTTTTCGAAAAGTATATTTTTTTAATACAAGTTTTGAATGTTAGATTTTTACTTTAAACACCTCTACGATCCCCGTACTATTACATTCATCCACCAGCATAATTAATGTTTTGAGTGCATTACATTGAGTCCTACCACAAAGCATGATAATTCACTCCAAAATAAAAGTAGTTTCCCAGCAATAATTTTTGCAGTTTCAAAATAACTAAATCCAGTGATATCTCTCACAGAAAACCACAGCCTACCGCCGTTATAAGGACGACGTACCCGAGCTTATAAAAAAGGAACGACACAACCGCATGCTAGAGGTATACAGACGGAAATGCCAACTACTCAACGAGGCAGAAATTGGCAACACTCACTTGGTACTAGTCGAAGGGACGGCGAAAAAGTCTGGCAACATTCTAGGAAGGAATGAGTTATATATGAGAGTAGTGTTTGAGCAAACTGAAATTTTAGCCGAAGATGGAGGGAAAAGGCGGGCGAAACCGGGGGATTATGTAGCTGTGAAGATAGTGGGGGCTCGGTCGGCGACCTTGAAGGGAGTACCACTTTATCATACGAGTTTGAGTGAGTTTTATAGAGATTATCAGTGGGGAGTGAGACGGGCTGTTAATTAGATGTAAAGAATGATAACTATTAAAGGTAGATATTGATCGTTTTTTTTGTTATTTTCCTAAATTCACCCTTTTCTGTTGAATTTGCTTAAATCGGTTGGAATCGAATGGGGGGTACTTTTCTTCAATTAACCACTGTAGGGGTAATTAGTAAATGGTCATGAAAAAAGTAATCAAATTGACACACTTCGTCAATTCGCTGTGCTTATAGCCATTTCATACAATTTTCTAAGAATCTTTGTATAATTTATGTTGACAGTCAACTTGCCAAACAATAAAGTTTCCTGAGTTTACGTACACTATCCTGTCCCCTGTACGTTAATACCAATGACTAGTTAATGACAAATGATTAATGATTAAACGAACTTACCTGTAAGTGAAGTTCTATCCTAATTATACGAAGAGCTTTGTCCGAAGAGATTAGCATTAGGTAGGTATACATGTAGTAACACATACGGTGTCGCCTTTTCGCACTGATTTTTGAGAATAAAAAGAAACTAAGTACCCCCTTTCGTTTTTTTTTTTTTTTTTTTTTTTTGTTTGTTTGAGGGTATCTCTAGCTTACTAGTCTTGCCCGGGCGCAGTACTCATCATTTAGTTCGGAGCATCATCCATGGTGACCGTAGACTATACACTTAATACTGATGTTGATATTTGCATGACCAGGGGATAGGCCCTTTGGCCCGGGAGGGTGGGATGCTAATCTCTTCGGACAAAGCTCTTCGTATAATTAGGATAGAACTTCACTTACAGGTAAGTTCGTTTAATCATTAATTATACTCGAGCTTTGTCCTCAAGATTAGCATTAGGTAGGTATACATGTAGATGTTGAGACTTAATGAAAATATCAACTGAATCAGGATTAATGCCATTTTTATTTAAATACTTTTTTAAGTATTTAGAAAAAGCATACATATTTAACAATAACATTATATTAAATGAACAAAAAGGTACCATACTTTTGGTAAAAATGAAATTATAAGGTAATTAAATTACAACTTATTACTTACTAATTAATGACTCTTAATAATCAGATAAAATGCTATTAGCAAAAGAGTTTTGATTATCCTGTGGCTCTCTAACTATACATCTATTATAGAAACGCCCGAAAGTATTGGAGCTGCTGCTCCAACCAGCTGTCTTCCTAATTAAGTCTAAATTGATACCCATTTTATGAGCTCTAGAGGTGGCTGCGTGCCTAGTACTATGAGCGGTAAAGACAGAAATGTCTATACCACAACTGCAAAGAACACTCTTTATCCACCTACTCAGAGTTTGTGACGTAACAGCTTTATGAGGCTTTTTAAAGCCAATAAATAAATGAACATCACTGCCGCGTAGTGGCTTTGTCATCAGCAGGTAGGAATTTAGTGTAGCAGCTGGACATATGGCAGGTTGATCTCTAAAGAATGGGAGGATGAGAGTAGGCTGAGTAGCACCGACACGGGACGTTTTTATTAAATCGGGAATTTTTATTTGAATTTCATTTGGAAGAACTTCTATATTATTAATATCTATTTTTGAAATAGTTTGGACTCTGTGTGCAGTAGTCAAGGCTAGGAGCGTTGCAAGTTTTTTAGCGATTTTTTCAAGGTTTAGATTTTCATTAGGGTACCAAGATGTTAAAAAATTAAGAACCAAGGAAGTATCCCAAGTAGTATTGTACTTGGGCAGAGGTGGTCTTAATCGATAAATTCCTTTGAAGAACCGTTTTATCCGGTCGTCGTTTCCTAAGTCTAGATCGAAAATTAAAGAGAGAGCGGACCTACAGCTATTTAGAGTTCCATATTGAGCACCAGATTCGTATAGCTGAGTAAGAAAGTGTATGACAGTGGGAACAGAAGTTAAGTATAAGTCAGTGTTATTGGTTTTACAGAACAAAAACCATTTTTTAAGACAAGTGTCATACTGTTTTATGGAATTGTCTGATATCCCTATCCAAACTCAATTCAACTCAATTCCTATTATGATGGCCTCCCGGCCATCATAATAGGAATTGAGTTTGGAGGTACACTTCTTCTCAGGAGCGACGTCCGGACAATATCCCGACAACCAGGGTAATCTTCTGGTGAACATCTCGGTTGCTGGAATGGGAAATTATTAAGTTTTCATTAGGTTTAAAAATTAAAGTGTCAGACACTAGTAATTTTTTAAACAAAGGAAACCATGGCTGTGTAGGCCAGTGAGGAACTACAATAATGCCCTCTGCGTGGTCATTTTCAATTTTCCTCAGTGTTTTTAATATTATGGAAAAAGGAGGAAATCCGTAAAAATAAAAACAATTCCAAGAGATAGTAAATGCATCTACTTCATAGGCGTCGGGGTCCCGATGCCAGGATAATATGTATTTTTCACATTTTTTGTTTAACCTACTGGCGAAAATATCAATCTCGGGAATACCGAATTGCTTTGTTACGCGTTTAAAGGCGTGATCTGATAGCTCCCATTCGATGTCTAGGTGAACGCGACGAGACTCTGCATCTGCGATGCTATTATCCGTGGAGCTTATGTATGAAGCAAAAACTATTATTTTTCTTTTTTCGCACCACTGCCAAAGTTGTTTTGTAACGTCAGTTAGGTGTGGAAACTGAATACCACCCATACGATTTATATACGATATGGCAGTGGTATTATCAATTCGTAATAAAATTTGGCAGTCATAATAAGATTTAGCAAAAACTTTTAGTCCAAAAAAGGCAGCGAGAATTTCTAAATAATTGATGTGTCGCGAGCCTTCGCTGTCAGACCACATACCACTAGCCCGTTCCTCCTCGCAGGCCGCCCCCCACCCCGTTGTTGAGGCGTCGCTGTAGATAACCAGACAAAATTTGTTTTGCTTGATTTTGTTCACAGACTTATCAATAACTCGTGACCACCATTCTAGATCTGGCAATATCGACGGGAGTATAGTCATATACTTATCATAATTATCATCTTCTTTAATGTTAAGATATTTACAGCGTTCGAGTTCTTTAGTATAAAGCCAGCCGTATTCGACGGCAGGGCAGGCAGAGGTAAGTAAGCCTACGAGGCGGGCAAATTCTCTGACTTTACAACGTGTAAGTATTTAAATTTTATTATTTCTTTTTTAATTTTTTTAATTTTTTCGTCAGGCAAAGAAACGTGTAATTTATCAGTGTCAATTATAAAACCCAGGAATTTACAATTTGTTTTGGGATTTAGTGTGCTTTTTTCTTTGTTGATAATAAAACCTAAAGATTGTAATAAGCTTATTGTGTAAGAGACTTCACTCGCGCATGACTCATATGTATTTGATATAAGCAAAATGTCATCTAAATAGATAGTGGATAGGAAGCCACACGACCGGAGTAAACTAATAACCGGTTTCATTATTTTTGTAAAGACAAACGGAGCAGTATTGAGGCCGAACGGCAAGACATTAAATTGAAACAGTTTTCCATCGAATTGAAATCTTAGGTATTTTTTATGATCGCTATGTATAGGGATCAGAAAATAGGCATCCTTGAGGTCAATAGTGCTCATAAAACAACCTTTGTTTATAAGATTTATAGCTGTACGTAAATCTTCAAGCTTAAAATGTTTTGTTGAAATGGATTTATTTAAAGATTTAAGATTTAGAATAAATCTAGTCCTGCCGTTCGGCTTTGGTACTAGAAACGTAGGTGATATGAATTGACCATCACAGGGATCGCATTCTTCGACCGCACCGATCAATAAAAGCTCTTTTATTGATTGATTAAATTGTACTTTCTCAGCAAGAGTAAGTGTTTTTGCTGTAGGCGGTGAGTGTTGTATTACAGGTTGTGAGAAGGGAATGCGATAGCCTGTGACCCAAGACAGTACAGTCTTATCATTAGTGATAAGGGACCACTGGTCAAAAAAGCTAGATAGTCTTCCAGCGTACCTTACCATGTCTAGCGGCGGCCGCGGCTCGCTGCTGGACGCGATGACGGTCTCGACGAGGTCTCGTGCCGATTCCTGGGTGCAGGTTCCCTTCTCCCCTGGGTTCCCCTCGACCTGTGGCTCTGGGGGGGGGCTCGCCAGTTTAAATGTTTTTGTACTTTGGGGTTAGTCACTTTTTTAGCAGGCTGTTTGGGAGGCGCGGGTTTCATGTCGTCTCCCGTTTTAGTTATAGCTTTTGCAGCTTTGAGCGTTTCTGCTAGCTCTGCACTAAAAAGAAATTTATCAACTTTAGTTGCCTGAAGCTGATCTTTAACTTCTTTTTTCATATTGAAAAGTACGAAGTTCCTTCTCACAAGCGAATCGGAGTTTTGGCTATCGCATAATATCTTTTGTGCATCCATTAAAAGTTTAATAAGCTCTGTTGGCGAGGCGTTCTGTTCGGATGATATAAGCAAGGTGAGAGCTTCGGCAATACAGGTAATAGCGGACGCGATTTGATTCTGCTTGTGTTCAATACCCCTGTCCCTTTTGAGAACAGCATCGGAGACGGCAGCCTTCACCTCTGGATTCAGTAAGGGTGCGTCGATCAAGGTGCAGTTGGCGGGAACCAGGTATTTATCCAATAGTTCCTTCCTGGTTTCCTTGGACAGACCCGAAGTAGCCATATGTTGGAGACGTACGGCCAAGTCAGGCTGGATGTCATTTCCATAGACCTTTTTTTGGGAGGGATCCTCACCAAGCAGCTGCATAATCTCGTCATTGATTTGCGGTGTCACCTGTGAGTCTGGGGGCGCAGGCCCTGCCCCTGCGACGTCGATGTCGACGTCGACTATTGACGGCGCCGTCGGCGATTTCGTAGCATTGGCGACGGCGGAACCCAGCGCAGGCGGCGCCGGCGGCGGTGGCGGTTCGGCGCGCTGCGGTGGCGGGGTTGGTGGAGCGACGTGAGGTGCGGCACTCGTCGACGGTTCAGGTATGTATTCGATCGTCGGTACATCTGGAATCGACGTGATTCGTGATAATATTTTCGTCCACACATCTACGTCATATGGGTTAAGTGACAGTCCCTAAGACGGCCCGCAAAACCCTGACAAGGTAGGTATTCAGATCACCGCAGTATTTATAAAGTGTAAAGTGACAGTCCCGAAAACTGACCGCATTACTTGAGCTACGTATGTAGTAGAGTGACATTCCCATAAAATGTCCGCAACACCACATTTATATAGCATAATAATAAGAGGTAACTATGTGAAGTGACAATCCCAAAGACTGCCCGCAACACTGTTTTTTACGCATGAACTATGTATTTGGTAAAGTGATAACCCCACAGGTTAACCGCAGTACCAATTAAAATTAACACGCGTTAGATTCTAGGTAAGTACTAACCTTCAATACAAAATAAGTTTTCCTGATAGGGCTGCGGGCGCGCGGCGGGGCTGCGGGCCGAGCCGGCGGAACTGTCGCTCGACGAGCACGAGGTGCACGACGACGACGACGACGAAGATGACAGGCGGCGGCGCGACGCGTGTTGTCTTTCTTTTCGGCGGGCGCGCAACACTTTTTCTTCTAATTTTTTAAGCTTTTTAGCTAACGACTCATAGTCGCTAGGTTCGGTACGAGAGCGTTTTCCCATTTTTGCGCGCAACTTGAGTTCAGGTGCGAAGCGGCGGAGCACTGAACTGTGAATGATGAGTACTGCGCCCGGGCAAGACTAGTAAGCTAGAGATACCCTCAAACAAACAAAAAAAAAAAAAAAAAAAAAAACGAAAGGGGGTACTTAGTTTCTTTTTATTCTCAAAAATCAGTGCGAAAAGGCGACACCGTATGTGTTACTACATGTATACCTACCTAATGCTAATCTTGAGGACAAAGCTCGAGTATAATATTTATTCAGCAAGTAGGTTTTCACAAATACTTTTAATCGTCTTTTTTTTTAAACTAGATGGGGATGTTTCGTACCTGGCTGACTACTCTGAGAAGAAACAGCCGAAAAAAACTCAGCGGTCTCTCTTGAAATCCAGACAATCTTGCTTAAGGGGCCGGCGGAGCGTGGGTCGTTCATACAAACGTAGTACCAAAATAATTCGTAAACCAAACATATTCTTTGGAAAGTGTGTATTTATTTCGATTGGATTACATAATATCTAGGTTCCCAAATATACATTTTAAAAGGACAATGATATTTAGACGAGAAATGAGGAATTTAAAATTTCTATAGAAAACTTATTTTTCTCATAACTCTTAATTAAATGTCCATTCATAATATATATTTAGAAACCTAGATATTATGTAATCCAATCGAAATAAATACACACTTTCTTAAGAATATGTTTGGTTTATGAATTATTTTGGTACTACGTTTGTATGAACGACGTACGCTCCGCCGGCCCCTTAATTCACACGGGGACTATGCAGATTAGTGTCTGAGATGGTCTTTTGAAGAAAGAACCACATATATTTGAGTGGAGCTGTCCAGTTCGTGCAATCATTTGTGGCGCAATCTTGTGTTGTGTAATACAAATAATACAAGATTTTAGTTCAGTGACACTTCAAAAGTGCATTTTATTAGAGTCAATCAATCAGTACAAAGTTATCAATCATCAATCAAGTACAATATGCAACACAATAAATATAGACTATATTACACAGACTACACAGTTTGTGACTTTATTCCTATATAAGATAAGGCTCAATTTTATATTATGCTTAATTTACATTTACATTGTATGTATAAAAGGTTGTTTTTAATCATTTCATATTCAGCACACCAAACAGGGTGGAACACATAGTTATCGGATACGTAAACATTTTATTATAAACTTTCTAGACCAGTTTCAATTATATTGATAAATATATCATTACTCTAGTATTTGAGTATCTTTATTACGTGTGGTGCATAATAAATTCCTTGATTTTATCATAAAATATTAATTGAGACATGATTCTCACATTGAGTTCTGAAGCATTTTTTTTTTGCCGGTAAATTAAGTGATGAAGTTCCACCCTTGAAAAACCACAACAAAACATCTTTGAGAACCAGACTGAAAACAAATAATAGTGAAATGAGTATTTTTACAAATTAAAATTAGGAGAAAAACAACAAGACTTACTGCTAATTCATATTAATTACAACTACTGTGATACATGGCATCGTTAAACCCTACATTAAATTTGTACTTTTTGCGATTTTTATTATTGAGTTACACATTCGCAAATATTTTAATCCTTAGATTCGCCCTTTTTCTTATTCGTGACACTTTTGACAGAGCGATTGTAGTAGCTAATCACGTAGCTACTTCTTTAGCTCAAAACAAGAGCACGTTGCTATTTCTTTGATAACCATTTGATTAGTATAGTCTCGCACACTTGTATTGAAGTTCGTAACTATGTATATTCTTTACGGGACTTGTGAGCTAATTTTTCTCAGTTTCAACATTTTCTCGCCCGACCTTAGTACGGTGAGGGCCACATCTAAGGATTTATATCTTTGCATTTTCGTCAGTTTGTGTACCTATTTGTGAAAAATGTGACTTATAATAACACGGTTAACGTGCTTTGTGATTTATTATTATTCATTACATGTGGCTACATTATTATTGGATGCATTTTTATTTTAACAGGTATTTTAGTTCGGTATTTTAGCTCGGAGAGCAGCGGTGGCCGGAGAGCAGCGGTGGCTGGAGAGCAGCGGTGGCCCGGTGGTGGCGGCCCCGACTTACGAACAGTAAGTCGTGGGTTCGAACCCATACAGGCGCATTACTTTGTGTAATTTATTTCATCACTGCTGCTCTCAAAACGGTGAAGGAAAACATCGTGAGGATACCGGCATGTCCTAGAAACAAAATTTCGAAGATATGTGACATCTACCAATCCGCACTGGGCCCGCGTGGTAGATTATAGCCCATTCCCTCTCATTAAGAGGAGGCCGTGTCCCAGCAGTGGGAACATTATAGGCTGATGATGATGATGATGATGATGATGATATTAGTTCGGTACGAAATTTGAACACACTACAGTAGGAGCGACCGTTTTTACACGACTGCCCAAAAAAGGAGTGTTATTAACCGTTGTAAATAATGATTGTAACATAAAAGTATAATTACGTAAGAGGTATTTGATACATTTCTTCCGACAATTGTCTGCGTCACCCTATGTTCATTCGTTAAATCATTTTGACTGTATTATTCGACAAATGCTTTCCTCTCTTTAAACATCTGATTTTTTGACATTGTCTTTTACAACCATATTTTATTGGTTTTAGAAAGTTTAGTGTAAGTAAAAGAAGCAGCGTAATCGCTGCTTCTTTTACTTACTTATCTTTCCGTCTCAAACTAAACTGGACGCTCCTATCTGCCCTCCCATAATCTTCCCGTTGGGCACAATAGTAACTCTCTGCCCAGACAAGTTATCGGAGCCCTCCGCATGGCCTGACAAGCTTGGTGACGGTCCCTGAGAGCTTCCATACACCTTTGTACTATAACCCGAATCGTTGTGCGACTCTCTGTCTGTCTGACTCTGGGTCTCCGTCAGATGAGTGTTTATCGCTAAAGACTGCAGTCGACTGTGTAGTAAACTGTGGTCAGGATTCGGTTTCCTCGTCATTCCATGCGGGTTCCCCCTAAAATTCGGGTACATCGGGTCGTAACACATCCGAAAGTCATTCTGGTTCGCGATCTCCACCTCCGTGTTCTGATCTAAGTGGTCGCTGTAGCAGTGTGGGATGCGCTCCATCTCTCTCATGATGTGGTCCTGCATCATCGCATCGAATACTCCAGTCTGGTGGTGGTATAAAGGGTTCCTGTTCCGCGGTTGTATTTGATTTGGCAACCCTGGCTGGTTGTAGTCGTATTGTGGACAAGGGAACTGAGGCACTGGTAGACCGCTGTCCATGTATGGCGTCTGTCTGTTGGACAGGTCGTGGAAGTAAGCGTCTTTGGGTATCATAGCTCGCAGGTCTTGAGGATAAGGATTTTGTGTCGACATTTGAGCTGGTGATGGAGATTTTGACACAGTCTCGAAATTAGGCATAGGTAAAGTTTGTAGCAGGTTAGTGTTCCTCATTGGTCCTGGCTGCATGGAACTTCTGATTGGGTTGTCTTCCTCGTCACTACTTTCCGAGTTGTTGCCATTTTCCTTCGGTGGGTTCTGGAAGGTTTTTCTTGTGGGAAACGGTATGAGATTGTGTAAGCTGAACCGTTTGCTCTTCGGTGGTTTCTCTTTCAAGACAGGAGCTGGTCTTTGGGGCTGTTGTGGCATTTTCAAAATGCCTGGGTTCTGTTGGCTTGTCGACGGTACAGTTTCTGTGTTTTCGGTGGGCTGTACTTTTCTAGTAATGGGTTCTGGACCTGGAGATACGCTTCTTTGCTGTTCCACTTGTGCTACTAATTCTTGGACAGATTTTCTCTGCTCTCTTTCTATCTCATTTGTATTCTGATAACTACCTTGCTTTCTTAGTTTCACGTAGCCATCTTGTGAAATGTCTAAAGACTTGTTGGTTCTGGACATAACATCCGCCATTTCTTTCTCGAAGGCTACCCGCTTTCTCATGTCATCTGCTGTTCTTTGTAGCACCTGACTTTTCCATAAAGGTACATTTTGGTCTTTTGGACTTCTAACGTCTTCTTCCAAGTCACTGGGCTGTTTGTGACTACTACTCGGTGACTTTGCATCAGAATGTCGACTAGGAGAGCGATACCTTTGATTGTGATAACTTTCTACTTCCATGGACATTGGTGATTGCGATACTGACACTTTGTTCGCTTTTACATGAATTTCTGCTGTGACATTCTGATGTTGGCTTTCCTGGATTTTCTTAGAAAAGGGAGGTATTGAAAGTCTACTCGGTCCAGCATCTAACTGATCACTGCTCTTAGAGTTCTTCATTAAATACCTTCGTCTGGGACTGGGTAGCTCTCTACTGTCCAAGATCTCTGTGCTCTTTGACGTAGCTTTACTATCATTCAGGTCTTTGGCATTAGTTTCGTAGTGTTCAGCGTTTTTATTGAAGCTCTTTATTATCCTGTGGACTTTGTTCCACTCTTCAGTGTCAGCATCTAATAACTCTAAGCTTCTCGTTCGTTTAAGAGGAGGTATGTCAAGGGAGCCTTTAGGACTGAAGTCTAATTTCTTCACTCTTTCTGACGCTCTGAACATCATACCTCTCGTCAACCAGTGCTCCAAGTGTTTGTGCCTCTCTTTACACATCGCCCTTTCAGCTGCTACGAATCTCGTCAACTCTGTTATTTGACCTTGAGTTTTCATTTCTAAATCGGTAACCTTCTGATCTAGCCTGTCGTGAGCTCTATCTATATGCTTTTTCAAGTCCTTCTTATCTTCATTTAGTTTATCCTCCATATGTTTGAAGAACGGCGCGCAGTAGCAAGTGTACCCGGCACCTATCGGACCCTTTTTGATATTCCCCGCCAAATCTAAATAGTACTGCTCGCCTTTTCTAAGTGGTTCGGTGGGTAGCGAGCTTAGTTTTGGTTTTGGGAAGAATTTGGGGTCGGGATAGTAATGACAACCGTAGGGCGACCACTGAACTTGTGGAGGGTTCTCAAAGTGCACGTTTTTCTTCTTTTTGTCCTTGCCTTTTTCTTTATCTTTTTCCTTTTCTTTCTTTTTAACTGCGTCTGGTTCGTCTATCGTTCTTTCTTTGCTCTTATCTCTGTGCTTCTTCTTGGCTTGTTTGGCAACTGGGGTATTGAGGATGCTGATGATTTCTTCTAGACCTTTCCTTGTGGCTATGTCTCTTGCTGTTTCTCCCTGGTGGTTTCTTAAGGACTTATCGCAGCCAGCCTCCAGGAGTATTCTGGTTAGTTTCCGCCTGCCCATGGCTGCGGCGATGTGTAGTGCTGTGTCTCCATTCTTGTTCTGTTCGGAGACGCGGCACTGCGCGGAGATGAGGATGCGAGTGACGCCGGCGTGCCCGTACCGAGCTGCCGTGTGGAGGGATGTGTCGCCATACTGAAAAGTGAAAGAGGACAAATTAATCATGCATTTGTTTTGCAATTACCGTGGGTCGTGGTTTCTATTAAGAAGCTTTTGACAAATATTAGGGAACTATACGAAATAGGAAATCTGGCCTGCTTAGCTGGATTTTCTCAGAAACTTTTATTAATAAAGGGCTTGATTGAAACGTAACCTACGTTTTAAATATTCATTTAAACACAACATCAAGGTTGTAGTCTCCGTAGGCTTAGTGAATCATTAGCTGCACCAACATTTAGACAGTAACGTTTAAGTCTCATGAATTGAGTACGACCATACTGTCATATTAATCAAACGAGCACGGATTCGCACTGAGAATGTAATGAGAAGAGAAAGTAAAGGGATTATGGTATTAGATATAGAAGATTCTGGTTACATTGTTCTGCAAGTCAGGCGGCGCGCCGGCCAGCAGAACCTCCCTGCAGGACTGGTTGTGTCCGTTCTGACACGCGAGGTGCAGCGGCGCGAAGCCGGCCGCGTTGCGCGCGCGCAGCTCCGCGCCCGCGTGCGCCAGTAGCGACACGCAGCAAGAGTAGCCCTTCCATGCCGCCTCGTGAGCCGCTGTGTTGCCGTGCTACAAAAAAATATGGTATTATAAGCTGATACTCTCATGCTATCTCCCTCGCACACGGGTCAGTTAATAAAAAGCGCTGCAATGTGCCGTAGAGCTCATTTTGCTCGTGGCGCTCGGGACAGACGGTCGTGAGGATATCAGTTTTGGTCGACTCCAGGAGTATTGCGTGAGCCATCTTATTTTTTCCTAAATTCTAATTGTTTATTGTTTTAATTTGTGTTTCAAGTGCTCTTTTGATTTTTGTGTAATTCTTGGTGAATTTCTTTTTGTTTAAAAATGTGATTAAAGTTCTAGGTTAAGACTGATTGTTTTTTTTAAGAATATTCTCACTCTGACTCTAAAATCAGAAGTGGGATAAAGAAACACAGCCCACAATTGCCAAAAACAAAAAAGCACTTGTCTTTGTTTAAAATCAACCGCCATTTTCGAATATTTTCTTTGTTTACAAAGTGTTAAACTTTAACAGTTGCTGTTTACGTTTGAAATGGCGCGAAGTAAATCGCGTGGTAGAACTCGAACTCGGTCGCGGGATGGCTCGCGTAATCGGAGACGCAAATCTCATTCCCGTATTCGCTCGCGTTCGCGTTTACGTAGTGCAGTGCGTGACGAGCGTGGCCGCAGGAGTTCTCGTGTTAGATCTTGTGCCAGATCACGTACACATTCGAAAAGGTCGGTAGATGATAGGTCGGTGCGTGAATATTCTTGTGTGCGTCATCGTAGCATGTCTGATCGTGAACGTTCTCGTTCACGCATCCGTAGCTATAAGCGTAGGGAATATCGCCGACGTTCACGTTCCCCGTCACGCCGACGGTCACATAGTATTCATGGCCGTAAGAAAACGACAAATAAAGATAAAAACAAGATTTCTCCGCGACGTTCCCGTAGCGCCACGAGACTATCAACCGGTCGTACACGTCACCGTCGGTCACTTACGCCTAGGACTCCGAGTCCCTTGCCCCCGTACAATAGTCGTACTCGTAGAAATGACACTTTGCCGAAAGTTCGTGAACCAAGTCGAATTACTGTACATGCAAGCAATCCTGAAGGATCTGTGCAATCCACGGGTCAAAATTCTGAGGCGTCTACTCTTGCACACGCTCTGATGGAAGCAATTAAATCAGTTCAGCCTATGAAATCTCAAAATTACTTTATCTCGAATTTTGATCCCTCTATACATAATATAGAAGTATGGTGTGCAGAAGTAGACCGCGCCAGAGACTCCAACGGGTGGAGTGATCAGGAATGTTTGTCACGTGTGGGGTCATGCTTAAAAGGTGACGCGAAAGTATGGCTGAACGAATGGGTTACGAACGATCGTACTTGGTCAAACTTTAAACGTGAATTTAAATCACTTTGTCCCTCTAAATTGGATTATGCCAATATTTTGCTGGATACTATGAACACTACTTCTGATAAATTCACCACTTACGCTGAGTATGCCCGCCGTACTCTTTTACGTTTAAAAATGATTCAGGGACTTAGTGACGAATTAAGAACGCTCATCGTGATTCGTGGAATTGATAGCCCGCAAATTCGTGCGGCGGCTTCCAATGCAAATTTGTCCGTAGACAATCTAGTATCGTTCCTGTCGATATATGTCAAACCTAATCGCACGAAACACGATAACCGTACTTCAACAACAGAGAAAAGATCTCATTTCCAAAAGCGTAACCCTAATACAGAGATTAAATGTTTCTTGTGTGATCAACGGGGTCATACACGGCGTGCTTGTCCTAAGGCTCGAAAATCTAATATTCCACCTAAGTCAGCTCCAACCTCTCACACGACTTCTACGAAAACAAACAATGCGTGTTCATTTTGTAAGAAACCCGGGCACGATGATAGCACGTGCTTCTTAAAAGCTCGTTCAGAAACGCATTCTCAACAAAGGAAAGTTAACTTTTGCTCTGAGTACCCACCCGAGTTTATGAAAAATAATGACATTACTACGGCTGTAGTAAATGGAGTTGCGGTAGATGTTCTTATAGACAGTGGTGCTATCGGAGTGTCCCTGGTTTCATCAGACGTTCTTAAATACCTATCTTGCCAACCAAAACATAGGGTTTGCGCCTTAAAAGGCTTAAGTGATAAAGAGATTATCGCTTCTACCTATGTTACGGTAACAATTGTGTTTAGTGAGCTATCCATAGAGGCAGATTTAGTTGTCGTACCAGCTAAGTATATGAATGCCCCAGTTATCATCGGAACTGACATTCTCAACCGCGATGGGATAGTGTTTATCAGGACTAAAGACACACAGTTTCTTGTACCAACGCGTTCAGTTATGTCAATGCATTGTCCCGACGTGGTTCAGGTTGACGGTCGCGAAATTAATACGCAACTTCAAGGCAAAGAGCGCGACGACTTGCTGACAGTCATAAATGAGTTCTCGGATTTTCTAATAACTGGTACGGCAGCTACAACTGTCAAAACAGGGGAGATGGAAATAAAACTTACAAGTAATACGCCAGTGGTTTATAGACCCTACAAGCTCTCCTACCAAGAAAAGATTAAAGTGCGTGAAATTACTAAAGACCTACTTGAAAAAGGCGTGATTAGGCGGTCTAAGTCCGAATACGCAAGTCCTATAATTTTAGTCAAGAAACGTGACGGATCTGATAGGCTTTGTGTCGATTTCCGTGCTCTCAACCGTATTACCGTCAAGGATCGGTACCCAATGCCCCTGATCGATGATCACATCGATAGATTAGGTAGCTATAAGTTCTTTTCGAGCCTTGACATGGCAACGGGTTTTCACCAAATCCCTATCAAAGAAGACTGCATTCATTTAACGGGCTTTGTTACGACCGAAGATCATTTTGAGTACGTAAAGATGCCATTTGGCTTGGCTAATTCGCCGATAATTTATCAACGAATTATCAATGACACGTTGCGCGACCTGATCGATGAGGGAAAAGTTTTGGTGTACGTTGATGACGTACTCCTTTTGAGTAATACGGTATCGGAGGGTATTAGTTTACTGCGAAGAGTGTTACTGACACTAACAGAGGCTGGATTTTCCATTAACCTCAAAAAATGCACTTTTCTTTCTACGGAAATTGAATATTTAGGAAGGGTGATTAGTCAGGGTCAGGTAAGGCCGAGTCCTCGCAAGGTGGAAGCGCTCATCAATACCACAGCTCCTGAGAACGTTAAACAGGTACGTCAACTGCTTGGTCTCGCGGGATACTTCCGCCGCTACATAAAAGGGTATGCAACAAAGACTGCTCCACTAGCGCAGCTTACTAGAAAAGGAGTTGTTTTCCACTGGAGTCCTGAATGTGAAACGGTTCGCCAGGATCTTATAAAACAACTAACCAGCGAACCGGTGCTTGCTATTTTCGATCCCAAGCTTCCCACAGAAGTCCATACGGATGCGAGCAGTGCAGGATACGGAGCTGTCTTACTACAAACTCACACTGACGGTAAGAAGCATGTGGTAGCATATTTTAGTAAAGTCACTCAAGGTGCCGAGAAGAAATACCACTCCTACGAACTGGAGACCCTCGCAGTGGTGAAAGCTCTCCAACACTTCCGGCATTACCTCGTTGGACTTTCCTTTGTAGTGGTGACCTCATTCCTCGAGTCGCGCGCTGGTGGATATATCTCCAGGATTTTAACTTTTCCATCGAATACCGCAAAGGAGTGTTAGGATTTAAGTAAATTTGGTACCTAGTTGTCATTTATTTCGTCAACCAACCGCTTTCTTGTTTGAATCAAGTAACGGTTGGCTGGCGACGCCTGTTTGTGCATGGCTTTATAAACGACGGAACGGCCGTTCGCAGCTCATTTGCTCCTGCGACGCCGAAGTGTAAAGACCTTAAAGTGTTTGTTACCCTGTAAAGAAATATTGCTATCCGTCGAAGCAAGGCCAGGTCAGTTTATTTTAAGCTAATATATTTTAATATGTGAATACTATTTATGTGATATTTCTGTGCTATTTTCTTGTGCTATTCCAGTGCTATTTTTGTGTACCGTGTATTATTTTCAAACATATTTAAACCATGAAACTTATTTAAACCTGAGATGTAATGTCATTGCTTGTGTTAATTAAATAACCCGCTGAATAATTATTAGTGTCTTAGTTTACAATAAATGCCTGTATGATTATTCAATTCTTTTATTCCGTACACTACCCTACATAACCTAAAGTAAATAAATAGTCTAGTGCTAACAGTACATTACCCCACATAACCTAAAGTTAATTAATAGCCTAGTGCTAACAATTCAGAAGTGGGATAAACGAGTAAAAGTTAAAACAAAGACTACCTACTCGTTTATCCTGCCCACGGATCGTTTTTCGGTTGAAAATTTTGTTTTTTTTTTTATTATGCTTTCAATTTATAACAATTCGTAATAGTAACACTGCTGTGCTATACAAATGACTCATGAATATAGTGTTTCATAAATTATACTAGACTCTAAGAAAGTGCTACGGACTTGTGTAAAAGTGCAAATGAACACTATTCTTAGTTTTAACATATTCTATCACGTAACATTTTAGGCTAAATAGTATTTAATCAATAATGTTGGGGAGCAGTTTTATGTCAGAATAAAAACTTGTTACTTTTAACTTCGTTTATTTCGTTCCTTGTACATTTAATTCTCCTTATTTCTATTGATCACACAACAATTACATTTTCTTAGATCGAGTCTCATTTTTAATTCGTACGATGTGAATTGTCATCTGTCAAAACATTTTTCTTTTTAATACCATAGACTATGCATACAATATTTCCTTATTCTCTATGTTTTGGAGATGAACATTGTTACCTCAACATTCTCCCTCAATGTGTGATCTCCAAAACTGTACTACATACCATTACTTATTACACTTTCTTATACAACCTCTCATACTAACATGCATGACTCTTATTCTGTACATACAACATTTGAAACTGAAATACTCTAACATAAAATTCAATAGTACCTTACAATTTTTCCTTATTCTACAATACTAACTTTATATGAAAACTATCTTTTTCTATTCTAGCCACTTATGAAAGACCCATACATTTTACAAAATAGTTCTGTTGAATTTTAGACAAAGGTTTCGTTAAAATATCAGCAAGTTGATCCTTAGTTGACACATACCTAACCATAATCACACCTGATTCTACTTTTTCCTTAATGAAATTATACTTTACATCAATATGCTTTAATCTCTTTTGGTCTGGATTCTTAACAGTTTTAATACAGCTTTGATTATCCTCAAAAATAGTAACATTTTCTATCATAATATTCAAATCTTTTAACAACTTAATGAGCCAACATGCTTCCATTGATGCTTCACAAAGTGATATTAATTCTGACTCAGTAGTGCTTAAGGCAACAGTATTTTGTTTTCTAGACTTCCAAACAACAGTATTATTAAACAATTTAAATAAATATCCAGATGTGGACTTCCTATCAACAGTGTCTCTACCAAAATCTGCATCTGCATATCCTACCAATATACCATTTGAAACATTATTATCTTTCTTAAAACATAATGAGTAATGAACAGTCTGCTTAATATATCTTAAAACTCTCTTAATAGATTTATACAACTTTTCACTAGGTTTTGATAGAAAACGACTCAAATAACAAACTGATGTTGCAATATCAGGTCTTGAACTGATCATAGCATACATTAAAGAACCAATAAGTGATCTACATTTATGTTCCAAACTAAAATCAATCTCAGAGTTATCAATTTCTAAAATAAAGTTTTGATCCATTGGTGTGTCACAACCCTTACATTCAGTCATACCCCATTTGCCTAATACATTTTTCAAATAATCTGTTTGGTTTATAAAAATTTCTCCATCTATCTTTTCAATTGAAATACCTAAATAGTTCAAAACTTTGTTAGTCATGTCCTTCATTCTGTATTTGTCAGATAAGTATGTCTTTAGTTTATTTATTTCTTTACTGTCAAGTCCAAATATTAATAAATCATCTACATATAATAATAAGTGTATGTCACCCTTAGAAAACAAACAATAATCATTTTGAGATCTTTTAAAACCGTAAGTCTGTATAGTTTCATTAAAATGCTCGTACCAGTACTTAGGTGATTTCTTCAAGCCATAAAGTGATTTAGTTAGTTTCAATACATATCCTTTTCTAATATTTACTCCCTCTGGTGGTTTGAGATAAACATCTTCATCAATTCGACCATATAAGAATGCTCCCTTGACATCCATCTGGTGAATCTCATAATTCTTTTGTGCTGCAACTGCTAGTAATATCCTTAATGTTTGTAACTTCAAAACAGGTGAATATACATCATCTATGACATCCTTTTGTTGAAATCCTCTAACAACAAGACGAGCTTTACATATTTTATTTTCTCCTACATTTTTCTTTGTAAATATCCACTTACTATCCAAAAGTTTCTGGTTATTTTCCTTAGGTATTTTTTTCCATGTCTGACTTTCTTCTAAAACATTTATTTCTTCTTTAATCGCCTTTAACCATTCTGTTTTATCTTTCCTGTTATTTATTTCTTCAAAACTTTGTGGTACATCTTGGTTACTTGCTAATAATGCATATAAAACTTCTGTATCATCTTTAAAATCTACTTCATAGTCTTCTTGCCACTTTGGTTTAGTTATTTTCCTTTTACTTCTCCCTGTTTCTAAGCTTTCTGTCTGTTCTCCCTTTTTCTGAGCTTTCCTTGCTTTCTTCTGTTTTCCTTCATTTTCCACTTCAACTTCTTGTCTTTCTTCTTGACTCTGTTCAGCTTCCTCATTGTCTTCATTTAATTCTTCACTCCTTGAGTAATCTTCATTACACTCTTCATTAGGCTGTTCTTCATATGATCTATATCTTACTATATTATTTGTATTTTCTATATTTTCTTGATTCATTGGTCTCTCATCAAATACCACATTTCTTCCTACAATAACTTTACCTGTCTCTTCATCATATAACTTATATCCAGCAGTTCCATATCCAATAAAAATCATTTTCTTACTTGTATTGTCCAGTTTCTTTCTGAGGTCCTTAGGTACATGGTTGTAAGCTGTGCAACCAAATATACGCATATTACCTACATTAGGTTTCCTTCCTTCCCAAAGCTCTGATGGAGTTACGTCTTTTCCAATAGTAGGACTTCTGTTAGTAACGTATGCCGCAAACAAAACTGCATAATCCCAAAAATCTTTACCTAATTGCGAGTCTATCAAAACAGTTTTAGCCTTTTCTATCAGGGTTCGATTCATTCGTTCCGCGACTGCATTCATTTGTGGATTATACGGTACTGTATACTGTAATTGAATACCTTTACTATCACAAAAACTCTGAAATTCCCTTGAAATGTTCTCTTTACCATTATCAGATCTCAATTTTAAAATATTTCTCTCAAAATAGTTAGTCACGTAGTGATAATATGATTTAAATTTTTCAAATACTTGATCTTTACTGTGCAGCATATAAACAATTACAAAATGAGTATAATCGTCAATGAATGTAACAAAATATTTATGTCCTTCCATACTAACAGGTGTTATAGGTCCACATACATCGGTATGAACTAATTCCAATGGTTTAGTAGCTCTTCGTCCTGGTTTATTAAAAGGTAATTTTGTCATTTTCCCTAAAACACATGGTTCACATATTCTGTCATTATTGTCATAATACAAGTTGTCCATTCCAGTCACTAGTCTTTTCTTAGAAAGTAATGTCAAATTTTTCATTCCTAAATGTGCAAAACGCCTATGCCATAATTGTAAGATCTGCTTATTTTTATCATCTACTAAATTGCAATCATTCTTTAAAATATTCATTTTAACGTTATACAAAGATCCCTCATTATTACCAATCATTATAAGATAATTATAGTTATAAATTCTAACTTTTCTGTTACAGAATTCAACTCTAAGTCCACTGTTTTCAATTTTAGATACTGACAATAAATTCTTTCTCAAATCCGGTACATAATAAACATTTTTTATAGTAACATCCTGACAATTCCTACCAACATATGTTTCAGCTCGAATATTACCTACACCAATTGCTTTTAGAGTAACGCCATTCTTGGCAGCTGATATAATCTTAGGTACTTTTAGTTTAATATAATCACAAAACACATCAAGTCTATTTGTTAAATGATCTGAAGACCCAGAGTCCAAACACCAAATGATTTGTTTACTATTGTCATTACCTTGTATTCTTCTTTCTTCATCCTCATTCGTCTCTGCTACAAAACTTACTCCTGATCTGCTGGCAACACCACGTCCATATCCCTGCTGCTGTCCTCGTCCTTGTCCATGTTGCTGTCCTCGCCCTTGTCCATTCTGCTGTGCTCGACCTCTTCCAAATTGTTGTCCTCGACCTCGTCCGGTCTGTGCTCGACCTCTTCCTGTACTTACTCCACGTCCTCTATATATCCCTTGTTCTTGTCCGGTATAATTTGAATTATTTCCTGTCCTGCATTGAAACTTCTTGTGTCCTTCCTTTCCACACTTATAACACGTGAGAGTATAGAATGCATTCTTACTTTCTGCTTCACCATTTATGTTCGCTCTCTTTTCCTCCTCTCCGAGTAATCTATCCTTGACAGTGCTCAACGTTAAGTTTGGTAGTGACTCCAGTGCAGCTACAATCATATCATATCCTTCCGGCATAGATAATAACAGCGTGTTGATTTTTTCTTCTTCTGACAAAGCACTCCCTGCATCTCGCAGTTGGTTAAATACTTTATTTAGTTTTATAAAATGTTCACTCATAGTACAGGCTCCTTCTGTAAACTTTATTTCCGCCAGTTGTCTTCGTAGAAATATTTTACTTCGTATACCTTTCTTCATAAACGATTCCTCTAGTTTCTTCATCATGTTATACGCCGTGTTTTCATCTTGTATATAATCTAGATGACTATCCGCCACTGCGCTCACTATTATGTTCTGTGCCTTCGCCTCCGCCTTTGTATTTTCCGGTATGCTGGCAAAACTCAATTTTTCGATGGCATCCAAACATTCATTTTCTTTTAGAAGTTTACATATTCTAAATCGCCATATAGCAAAGTCTTCGCCGGCAAACTGTTTTATTTTCGTTATTTCTGTCGTATTGCTCGCAGCCATTTTTACCACGTTTTTTCTTCACTATAATCTTCATTCATCACAGCGAACCACGCTCTGCTACCACTGTTGGGGAGCAGTTTTATGTCAGAATAAAAACTTGTTACTTTTAACTTCGTTTATTTCGTTCCTTGTACATTTAATTCTCCTTATTTCTATTGATCACACAACAATTACATTTTCTTAGATCGAGTCTCATTTTTAATTCGTACGATGTGAATTGTCATCTGTCAAAACATTTTTCTTTTTAATACCATAGACTATGCATACAATATTTCCTTATTCTCTATGTTTTGGAGATGAACATTGTTACCTCAACAAATAAGAAATTGGTTCTTACTAATAATATTGAATAACGGGAATAGGGATTGAATGATTAAAAGTACGTTTGATCACAAAATAAGTGTATGGGTTATGAAAACATTTTAATAAAACAAGCAATGACATTATACCTTACCTAGTGAACCCGTGCAGTGCTTTTCTCTTTTTCCAAAATTATTAAATATTGTGTAATTAATATTGGTCAGTGAGTTTTCTATTCAATTTTTAACATCATTCATTAAAGTGTTTTAATAGCATTTAATTGTAATGTGGAAGCAATTAATCATAACACAGCTTTGCCAGGGCTACCCTCTGGAAGCTATTCGTCATAACAGTTTTCCCAGAGCCATTTTCTGGAAGTACTTCATCATTACTTTGCTTTACCATGACTTTCCTCTGAAAATATTGTGTTCACTATTGTAACGCTTTATCATTTAAACTTACTTAACTTGTTCTATCCGAATACATACTCACCAATATTGACCATTTTCAGCCAAGGGTTCCAAAGCATTAGAATGATAATTATCTAAATTTTATCATTTTAACTAAAAGTTTCAGTTAGTCACCGTAGTGCTTGGGTACGTTAATCATCGGTACTACTATCAAGTATAAAGTCTGGCTCATTAATCACCGGTGCTGTTATCAAGTCAAATGTAAGGCTTGGGTACGTTAACAATCAAGTATAAGGCTTTGGCGCATTAATCGCCGGTGCTGTTATCAGGTCAAGTGTAAGGCTTGGGCGCGTTAACCATCAGTGCTGCTATCAAGTTTAACGCTTGGGCACAAGTGCTGTTATCAAGTATAAGAAACTTGGGCACGGTGCCACTGTCAAGTGGGTACGAAGTCTTGTTTTCAAGTCAAATGTAAGGCTTGGGCGCATTAATCGCCGGTGCTGTTATCAAGTCAAGTGTAAGGCTTGGGCACGTTAACCATCAGTGCTGTTATCAAGTTTAAGGCTTGGGCACAAGTGCTGTTATCAAGTATAAGAAACTTGGGCACGGTGCCACTGTCAAGTGGGTACGAAGTCATGTCTATCGGAGGAGCGGCTGCAAGCGCAGATCAGCAAGAGGTGAATTCACCATATATTTCAAGCGACGAGTCTGTAATTATCCGCCCTAGCAACGGCCAACCTCAAAAATCAAAAACGTCGTCGTCCAAACGATGTCACCAATCGCGCTTGTCGGAACATGCTTCCCAACAACGTAGTAAGCCTCGGGAGTCACGGGTACGCCGACGTCGTAGATCACGAAATTTAAGGTGCGTAGATTATTCTAGTAGCAGTTCAGACGGTCGGTCTTCATCGCGTAAACGACTCAATCAACGAATGCAACGAACTAATGATGATCTGGTATGCGACCAACGTCCGGGGAGTAAAAGACGACGAACTAGCAATTCTGATCATTCAACTATTGATAAACAAAGAAAACGACGTCATTATTCCCCGAATGTTCAGTCGCACGAACATTGCAATACTAATTTAGATGATAAAGATAATACTAACAGTATCTTGGATAAGTTTTTAGAAATTCTTAAAGATGTAAAAGGTCGATCTAGCTCTAAACTTTCTTTAAACAACGTCATTCCGGAATTTGATCCAATGACAAAAGACCAGACTATCTTGATGTGGCTCACCAAGGTAGAGGAGTGTGCAGAGATCTATGGTTGGGACGAAAGAGAAACTATCCATTTTGCCCTACCAAAACTAACTGGTGTTGCAAAAATTTGGTACCAGGGTCTCAGTACAGTCCTTTACTCATGGACCGAATGGAAAAGAAAGTTGATAGAAAATTTTCCTTGTCGAGACGATTACGCGGAACTTTTAATAACAATGCTAGCTAAAAAAGCACGTTATGGCGAATCATTGGAGCACTACTTTTACGAAAAAACTAATCTGCTAAACAGGTGTGGTATAAAAGGTCGTAAAGCGGTCGATTGTATTCTCAACGGGATTGAAGATCGCGCTATTAGAGTCGGTGCCCAAGCTGCTCAATTTCGGGAGCCTGAAGAGGTACTGAAATACGTAAAAACGGTTAAAATAGGTTCTATTAGAGATACTGGGGAAAAAGGTCGAAAACATGAGAGGAGAGCAACTGGGACAACCGCTCCCAACAGACGAAATGGTTCCGAGTCTAAAAGGTTAGTATGTCACAATTGTAATGAAGAAGGTCACAAAAGTATCCAATGCCAGAAGCCAGCAACAACGTGCACTAATTGTAGTAAGTTGGGCCATTTTAATACTTATTGTAGGTTCAGGAAACAAAAACCACAAGACAGCAGCCAAAAGGAGACTGTTGAAGAAAAAATGGTGTCAGAACTAACGTCAGGTGAGTCTAACTCTAAATACATCTTTAACATTCTAATTAACGATATGGAATTGGTATGTCACGTTGATTTAGGTAGCCAATGCAGTCTCATTAGGGAAAGCGAAGCTAATAGTTTAAAGCTATCTGTTGATACCACAGATTTGCCCTTGATGAGAGCAATAGGTGGAAATTATGTTAGTCCATTGGGTAGGTCTAAAGTTGATGTCAAAGTTCAAGGTATAGAAGCAAATATTGAAATTCTAATCGTCGAAAATCATGCTCTAAAATATCCTGTGTTATTGGGACATACTTTTACAGAATTACCTGACATAGTTATTACCAAAACGCCAAGTGAAATAATTTTTGAAAAGGTTGGTGTAGATCGTAAACTATTCTTGAGGGTTTCGGAAGTAATTTCTTTAGCACCAAGCGAAATAGTTACTGTTCCAGTAAATTCGTGCAATCATTACAATGGGAAGATATATGTCAATGGTTCGGTGAGAGGTACCCTCGGTAGCGAATATTACTTATTCCCGGGAGAATACGATCTTAAATCAGGTATAGGTAAAGTGATAGTGTTCAATATGAGCAATTCACAAATAAACTTTGCTAAAAATATATTGTTAACACGTGCATTCCCTAGTTACACTATTCAAGAGGTTTCCGTAGTGTCTTTCGATAAATCGGATTTAGAAGAACACTTGCTCGTAGGTCCCACAATTACGAATGAACAAAAAGTTCAATTACAATGCTTACTCAATAGATTTAAAGATTGTTTTTCTTCTAATTTGAAAGAGTTAGGACTTACCTCTGCGGGAGAAATGGTAATAGAGTTGGAAAATTCTGAGCCGGTAGTTTACAGACCCTATAGAATGTCGTTAGCGGAGAGGTCCCTCGTTCGCGATATGGTTAGCGAAATGCTTGACGCAGGCATAGTTCGAGAATCCTCGTCGCCGTACGCGAGTCCGATCGTACTTGTCAAGAAAAAGACTGGAGAAAAACGACTATGCGTCGATTACCGCGCTCTAAATAAACGAACTAAAAAGGATCATTATCCTCTCCCTAGAGTTGAAGACCAGTTAGATCAACTTGCTGGCAGTAAATTATTCGTTTCCCTTGATTTGGCATCCGGCTACTATCAAATTCCTATTTCCACATCTTCTCAAGATAAAACTGCATTCGTTACCCCAGATGGACAATATCAATATACTCGGATGCCATTTGGCTTAGTGAATGCCCCTTCAGTTTTTCAAAGAACAATAAATAAGATACTTTCCGAAGCTAAGATCAAATACGCTCTGGTGTATATGGATGACATCCTCATTCCAGCACGAACGTTTGAAGAAGGTCTCGTAAGGCTCCAGGAAGTACTAATTCTTTTACGCAAAGGAAAACTTACGTTGAAACTTTCCAAATGCCATTTCTTCTTTGATAAAATAGATTTTCTAGGTTTTGAAGTCAGCCCTGTAGGTATTAAACCAGGCACTCGCAAAATCGAAGCAGTGGCCAAATTCCCGGTTCCGAAGAACCAACACGAAACACGGCAGTTTATCGGTTTAGCTAGTTTCTTTCGTAGATTTGTAAAAGGTTTTGCCGTCATTTGTAAACCATTGACAGATCTTTTAAAAAAGGACTGTCAGTGGAAATGGACTAAGGAACAAAATGATTCATTCGATTCTTTGAAGCAAGCTCTAGTTTCTCGTCCGATATTAGCTCTTTACGATCCGAAAAGGGAGACTCAGTTACACACTGACGCGTGCAAATATGGCATTGCAGGGATCCTATTGCAAAAATGTGATGAAGGTCTTCTCAAACCGGTCTCTTACTTCAGCCGGAAAACGACTCCGGATGAGCAACGAATGCATTCCTTTGAACTAGAAACGCTTGCGGTTGTAGCTTCTCTCAGCAGATTCCGTGTTTATCTTCTTGGAATTCCATTTAAAATATTAACGGATTGCAACGCGCTTCGTACGACACTAATAAAACGTGATCTAGTTTCACGAATCGCTCGTTGGTGGGTCCAACTTCAAGAGTTTGATTGCGAGATAGACTACAGACCGGTCTCAGGTATGATGCACGCAGACGCTCTAAGTAGGAATCCGGTGGACAGGGCGGTTATAGAAGATCATATACTTGACGTTCTCTCAACCGAAACGGAAGATTGGATCGCAACGGTCCAATCTACTGACGAAGAGATTTCCCGGATAAAACGAATTTTGAATGATCCGGAATCTGAAAAAGTTTTGGAAATAGTCAAAAATTACAAGCTAAAAAACGGTAAGGTGTATCGTCTATTAAATTACAACGGAGCTGATTGTGTTCGATGGGTAGTACCGAAAGGAGTGCGTTGGCAAGTCCTTAAAATGAACCATGACGACATCGGTCATTTCGGTTTCGAAAAAACCCTTTCAAGAATACAACAAACATTTTGGTTCCCGAAGATGAGGCGCTTCATAAAAAAATACGTCCGATCATGTTTAGAGTGTGCACACCACAAGGGCACGACGGGGCAACAGCAAGGTGAGTTACACCCAATTCCAAAGGTAGAAATACCTTTCCACACTATCCATGCTGATCACCTGGGACCGTTCATTCGGAGCAAAAGAGGTAATGTTTATCTTCTAGTTATAATAGACGGTTTTACAAAGTTCATCAACATTTCGCCGGTCAAAAATACAAAGACATCGACTACAATAAGAGTTCTTCGAGAACACATAAGTTATTTTGGAACACCCGTTAGGTTAATCACCGATCAAGGTACGTCCTTTACTAGCAATAATTTTCGATCATTTACAAAATCGTTAGGTATAAAACATATCTTAAACGCAGTTGCTACGCCGAGAGCGAATGGGCAAGTGGAACGATTTAATAGGACAATCGTCGATGCCCTTTCTACCAAAACGCATGGTAAGGATGAAAGGATATGGGACGAATTTGTCCCTGATGTACAAATAGGCCTAAACACTACAGTGCACAAAACCACCGGTAAGAGCCCTTCAGAGCTATTATTTGGCATACGATTAAAAAGTCAGACTGAGAACAGGCTCAGTGAAGTCATCGACGAAGTCATAGAAAGTATTTCGTCAGAAGATCTAGAAAAAGAAAGAAGCAAAGCGGGAGAAAGAATCGATAACCAACAGATAAAAGATAAGGTGAGATTTGATTCAAAGCGTATTAAAAGCAAATCATATGTAGTCGGAGATTTAGTAAGCGTGAGAAGGGAAATCCCGAATACTGGTAAGTCCAAGAAATTAGTAATGAAATTTCAAGGACCCTACAGGATCGTTAAAGTTTTGCCCAATGATCGTTATTTAGTAACTGATACCCCCCTAACGCGAAAAAAGGGTTGTCGTAATTACGAAAACATTATTGCGGTGGACAAAATGAAACCATGGCTTAGTTTTAATCAACACTTAGTTAGTTCGGATTCCGAATGCGCCAACGTTGCATCGGAATCTGAGCACGATACAACATAGGAAATACTGCTTTATTACCTGCTGCAATTTATTATTGTTTAAATAAAATCATCATTTACAGAATTGATTTATAAGATAAAATTCAGATATTGCATTTACTGTGATTATTATGTATTGCTCTTGTGTAAATTTGGTTTTGGTACAGATAACAATACATATATTTTGCATACAATCTTTGTTTGGTTTAGTTCTGCATTTATAGATTATTTTTTTTTTGTTATTATTTCGTTTTTACCTTGAACTGTGTTTATGTAACTAAATTATGTTTATTGTAATATTCGTTGTTTTACTAATTTAAGCATACTATCAGTAATGGAGAATTACAAAAATTGTTAACATTTTATTTGAACCGAGATGATTAAATTAATTAATTATATATTATATGTGTTTCCAAAACACACAGCATTGTTGAAGAAGCATTCAATAAATTAAGCCTAAGATTATGCAATTTCATACCTGAATCGTCCTCTTTATGTTACCTGTCTCTTTCACTCGCAGCAGAGCGCGACAGAACTCCCGAACTGGAGCGCAGCTGTCAATGTCAATTCATAGCGTTCATAAATTTTGCCGCGAAAGCATGCAAAATTTTTTCATTGTTTTTATTGCTTATAAATTAAAGTATTTTAGTTTTAATTAGGTGATTGTGTGGATATTTAGTGAGTATGAGCACTCAAGATAAGGTCAATATTGTCGGTAAGGACAATGTTACTGGTGAATGTGGTAGTTTGATTGTTGTTGCTTCGGACGAAGAACAGATTTCTCGACTCCCACGCCACTCGGGATCTACCAGTGGAACCTGCAGCCCTCCTCATCTTTGGAAGATGAGGAGGGCTACGCCTCTCCTCCGCCGAATAAACGTCGTAAGTACAAACATAATGTAATTCCGATCCGAGTGTAAATGGCCATAAAAACCAAGTATTTAAGTTATTTTTACCGGTTAAATATCACAGTTACCTTTTAGCATGAATCGTAATACGAGTCATACTGAGGATCTAGTCCTTCTTGGCCCCTGCAAGGGAACCCATAATTCAAAATAAGTAGCTTGGATCAGTTCACTTAATGTAAACACAAGGTGAACCGAAAACAGATTTTGATGAAAGCAAAGTTGTTCCGCTGACCAAAAAAGATAGATTAGATAAACTAAATAAGCTACATTATTTTGATACTCAAGCATGGAAGGATGTGCATTACAAGTCTGTATTGCAAACTTATGTCTGGCGACTCCAGGTCTTGTTTCATTACAAGTACTTAATGAGGAATTTTGTCACCTTAACAAGAATAAATAAAGATTATTTGCCTTCAGCAGAGACTGTGTTAGCTGGATTAACAAATACAGTTAGAACAACATAAATTGTTCAAACAGGGTTTGCAAGTCTTGGTGAATTAGACCGCTGGAAACACAGATAATATAAACCTAAACTCTCTTTTTGAGAAGTTTACTGTTTTATAGGGAACTGGTTCCCCACTACTTAAGTTTTCAGAGAAGATAATGCAAATTATTTGTTTCAGTAAATAATTTGATAATTAAAGTAATTACTACCCCAATTTAAAAACTACATTAAGAGGTATACCTCCTTGTTCTGAACATTTGTTTAGCCGGGATGTTCTACAGCCTGTTATTAGATATTTGGGTGGTACCCAATTATGGCTAAATAAAGCAGACTATATAAAGGAAGGAAAATCAAATAGAAATCCATTCCAAATCCGTTTCAAATACAAATGAAAGAAGAGCACCTATAATTACTCACATAATAAAAATAGTAAATTTCATGACGAACAGTTGCAATCCGATAATATTCAAAATTCTCTCAAGCTTCAGACTTTTTGCAAAAATAATTTAGATCAGAGCACAAAACAAAAGTGACTGTATACAGAGCCGTCAAAACTTTGGGGGGGGGGCATGCTTGAAGAACCATGTCCAAGTGTGGGAAGAGCTTGGGGCAAACCAGTTCATTATAAATATACCTAGTTACCAGAGGCTGCCTGCCTTTCAAGTTAAAACCACCACTCAGATGACAACAATAATAAAGGATTTAATAGACAATGGAATTTTGGAGGTGCCCCCAGATTTGAATTTTGGTTTTTCTTCCAAAGTACCCGATGAGACGATTGGCGCAACTGTAGTTAGACTGTCTTGTGTTCTTAGGGTTTTGGGTTTGAATCCTGGTAGGAGCAAATGTTTGTGTGATGAGCATGGACATTTGTTTCCGATTCATGGATGTTTATTTGTGTAATAAGGATGTATTTACAAACAAAAAGTAATACTAAACTAACTATTTAGTGTATCTAGTGTCCACGAAAAAAGCTTTGTTGCTTAGTGTGGCGCTTGATGGCATTGTGTGTGATGTGAAGCTATATTTTTATTTAATTTTTTATTCGAAGTATTTCTTGTAAAGAAGCAAGATGGGGGCTGGCGCCCGATATTCGACCTCAGGGGGCTCAACAGATATGTAGCAACTAAACATTTTCAGTTAGTGGCCCAGACAGACGTTGCTTACAAGAGAACGATTGGATGGCAAGATAGACCTCCAACAAGCCTATTTTCATTTACCAATTTCAGAACCCCACCACCGTTTCCTAAGGGTGTTTTACAACAACTAAGTGCTTCAACTAATAGTACTACATTTTCACCTGTTTTCTGCCCCCAAACTTTCTCCACTTTATCGAACTGAATTGCAGAAATATTACATGCTCGGAGCATAAGACTACTAGGGTGTAAAGTCTAGACTTTACATTCTAGTAAGCCAAGACCAAACCAGACTACAGAATCAGGTCTCGGAGACCTAAAAGATTCTGGAAAGTCAATTACGAAAAATCAGTACTAGCACCCTGTCAAGACCTGGATTATAGCAGGTACATTGTGGAACACCAAAAACAAGACCAGGGCCTTACCACCTAAAGAGGTGGCAGTAATAAAATCATTTATGACAAAACAGATTGGTGAAGGGTCGTTGCACTCTTCGGGAGAGTCAATGCCTTCTAGGTCTACTAAATTTCGCAAATACAACTACACCGAGGGGTCGTTTACACTGTCGACAAATACAGAGGTTCCCTAGGGAGTTCAGTCGACTCCAAAGTTCACAAAGATGGACCTACCTCCTTGTGTGCAGCTAGATATAGGCTGGTGGCAGAACGCCATATTTCACAGTTCAGTGGTTCTGCACAAGAAAGAAGTGACCCACTTTTTGACGACAGATGCTGCGGACGTGGGATGGGGCGCTCATCTGAACGAGAGGTATCTGACAGGCAGTGCATTGCAACATGAAGGATCTTTTCGCAGAGTATGGCGCCATAGATCGTTGCCAATAGTCGCTGCGGAATGCGCGCATATTAGCACAGTCCGACAACAGGACTCTTGGGGGCGGGACTCGTTCTCTAGCCCTCTCTAGCCGCCTCAACGTCACGTTCTCGACGGCGTACCTCCCGGGGAGGTACAACGGCATAGCCGACCGCCTGTCCAGGAATCTACCAGTGCCGGAATGGCACTTGTTGCCCCCGGCCTCGGAGGCCGTATTCAGACTTTGGGGCGTACCAGATGTCGACTTGTTTGCATCAAGACGCAGCGCCGTCGTAAGCTCGTACGTAACATGGGACTCCAGAGATGGGTCAGCCATTTTTTGCGACGCCTTCAGTCGACAATGGTACTTCCAATATGTGACTTATCCAATAACCCGTTGGACTTGAAGTCAAACAGGAGCCACCATTAGGTACAGAAGTTGAAACTTCTTGTTTGGAAAATTGGGGTGGGCCAATCAGGTCGCTCACTGGACTCCTGAGAAAAGAAGTCTCCTAAATAAGAGTTAGAGAAACACCACTGTAGGTATCGACCTACAAAGCTCCAATCAGGTGTTGGGTTGCACGGTGTTTGCAGAATAACATTTACCCTAGTTGCCCACAGAGCTGATGAATGAGGTTGCTTGGTTTTTGTCTAGATTGTGTATTGTTGACAAACTTGCTTGGAGGACTATACTTCTGCATAAATCTGCTATAGCCATATACACAGCAGAAGGCGAAGCAGTATAAAATAATTTCTTTGTACAGCAAATCCTAAAAGCTTCAGCCTAGTTAAACCACCTGAAAGAATAACACCTATTTGGGATACTGAGTTACTTTTTAACTGGTTTAGGAATACTCCAAGGTTTGACATTTTACATATCTAGAAGAACTGCAATTATCTTATTACTAGCTTCAGGTCGAAGCATCCATGATTTGACACTTCTAAAATTGTCCAAAGACAACCTTATTGTGGATAATGAGAGCCACAGGGTAACATTGTGACCAAGATTTGTTTCTAAGACTGATAACACTGACACTAGACAATCAGGTTAGATATTAAAACACGATTCTGTGAGAAAATGTGCTGCCCAGTCAGACATACTCGTATTGTAGAGTTGGTACAAAGGTTGGGCGTGCTGAAGTTGATAACTTGATAAGCCTAGTTATATTAATCACGGGCAAGATCAGGCCAACCATTCGTACCATAAAAGCTAGTTGGATAAGAAATGTTGTTAAACAAGCTGGAATAGATGCATCACCAGGTGGTGTAAAATCACCAGTGGCCTCGAGAAGCTTCTCAGAAAAAGGCCGGTTAGCGAGCTTTTAGAGAGAGCTAATTGTAGAAGCTCTAACACTTTCTGGAAGTTCTACTGCCGTACAGTAAAAAGAGTTTGAGCAGTGGGACTAAAGATTATTTTATAAATAATTTTGTAATTTCTTACAGCTAAACTATAAATATTTCTTGAATGAATGACTACCATACTGTATTGAAGTATACTGTAGCTGATTTTTGATCTCATAATTTGATTTATTGATCTCTTAATTTGAATAATATTGATAAATTTTATGTTGTGTTTTGATATCAGTTTGTGGTACGACAGCCGCAAAATTTTGATAAACAGTTTTGTTAATTTTAGTTTTTAAAGAAATGCAAAGCTGTTTTCATTTAATTATTTTTAAAGTTGGATTATTACATTTCATGGATGTATAATGGATTATCGATTAATGTAATTGGTTGAGATTTATTGAATTTCACATAGCGTTCATGGTACCTGCACATTACAGGTTCTTTCACCAGCAGATAACAAACAGGTCTTCAACAATGCTGTGTGTTTTGGAAACACATATAATAAAACTGTTTTGCATTAAAACAAAACAGTTATTATGTGTGTGGAAAAACACACAGCATTGCAGCAAGGTGCTTGCTGGTGGTTGATGGACTATGAATTGACATTGACAGCTGCGCTCCAGTTCGGGAGTTCTGTCGCGCTCTGCTGCGAGTGAAAGAGACAGGTAACATAAAGAGGACGATTCAGGTATGAAATTGCATAATCTTAGGCTTAATTTATTGAATGCTTCTTCAACAATGCTGTGTGTTTTTCCACACACATAATAACTGTTTTGTTTTAATGCAAAACAGTTTTAATTTTGATGGTAAAATTTTATTGTTCTCTCAAAATAAAAGAGCGAAGGGACTTGCTCTAGCAGGATGGCCGAGCTGTTAGGATTTAAGTAAATTTGGTACCTAGTTGTCATTTATTTCGTCAACCAACCGCTTTCTTGTTTGAATCAAGTAACGGTTGGCTGGCGACGCCTGTTTGTGCATGGCTTTATAAACGACGGAACGGCCGTTCGCAGCTCATTTGCTCCTGCGACGCCGAAGTGTAAAGACCTTAAAGTGTTTGTTACCCTGTAAAGAAATATTGCTATCCGTCGAAGCAAGGCCAGGTCAGTTTATTTTAAGCTAATATATTTTAATATGTGAATACTATTTATGTGATATTTCTGTGCTATTTTCTTGTGCTATTTTCTTGTGCTATTCCAGTGCTATTTTTGTGTACCGTGTATTATTTTCAAACATATTTAAACCATGAAACTTATTTAAACCTGAGATGTAATGTCATTGCTTGTGTTAATTAAATAACCCGCTGAATAATTATTAGTGTCTTAGTTTACAATAAATGCCTGTATGATTATTCAATTCTTTTATTCCGTACACTACCCTACATAACCTAAAGTAAATAAATAGTCTAGTGCTAACAGTACATTACCCCACATAACCTAAAGTTAATTAATAGCCTAGTGCTAACAGGAGTGATGCTACCACACGCTGACTATCTGAGCCGAAATCCGACCGTAAGTGTGAATCAAATCACTAGACCTCGCAACTGGGCCCAAATCGCTCAGGCAGCCGACAACGAGACACAGGACCTGATGCAAAGACTACAGGATAATACTCTGGACGCCAATCGGTATGTGGTACGAAATGACCTCCTCTATTATAAATACACACCAGCGGGAGAGGAGACTCCTGGTCTCAGCCAATTTGTAAAAAAGTACATTGCCCACTGTTTGGTATGTGTATCCAAGAAACGCGTTCCTCGAGCCCCACTGCAGAACATCACGTCATGGGAGAAGCCTGATGTACCGTTTCATACGGTGCACGTTGACGCCCTGGGACCACTGCCGGTATCAGAAGGTAACAAGTTCGTCCTCATTATAGTTGACGCCTTCTCGAAGTTTGTCCTACTTTACCCTATAGCGCGACAAGATGTGGTTGAGCTGAAGCGAGTTGTCACGCCGGCAGTTTCCCTGTTCGGTGTTCCCAAACTCATGGTCACCGATAAAGGAAGGATGTTCGAGTCGAACGAGTTTGTGACATGGATCAACGACCTGGGTTGTGCACTGCACCACATAACGCCGGAGATGCATCATGCAAATGGCCAAGTAGAGAGGTACGTTCGAACGGTCCTTAACATGATACGCATCGAGGTCAACCACAAAAATGCAGCTTGGTCGGAAACCCTGTGGAAACTCCAGTTGGTGTTAAATATCACCAAGCAGAAGACGACTCAAGCTTCACCGTTACACGTTCTTATTGGGACAGAAGTAAGTACTCCTGTCATTCAGGCACTGGTGCGTGACTTGGCTCATGAAACTTCCGCACCCAACCGAGAGGCATTACGTGAAATGTCCCGAGGAAGAGTTCGCCAGATGCTGAGAGATAATCAGGTTCAGCAAGATGAACGTGTGAACCGGAACAGAAGGCCACCACGCGAGTTTAATTTAAATGACCTTGTTTTTGTGATAAAGTTTTCACAGGCCACGGGAAAACTCGACCCGGGTATGAGAGGCCCGTATAAGGTGGTGGACATCTTGCCCAGCGGACGTTATGGTCTGAAACTTCTAGCTGGAAGCTACGGCAAGAAGACTCAGGCTGCAGCTCAACATATGGTGTTGTGGCGTGGCGAATGGTGTCCGGAGTCATGCGCTGCTTTCTTTGCAAGTAAGCATTGAAAATGAGTTTCGATAACGTTGCATGTTTGTTCGTTGCAATCCATAGGTACACATTTTTATAACTTTAAATTCACCACACACATGTAGATTTGGGGTCACTTTTACATACACAATCACACACATGTAGATTTATATTTATATGATTGCAACGAACGGGGATGTATACGGGTGTCGACTATGAAAGTAAAAACTTTGGATGTGTGGTTATTAATGTAACGTGTGTAGACGTTGACTGCAAGTCAAGGCGTCGTAGTATGGTTGGAAGATGCGTTGGCATTTATATGTCAAGTCGCACTAGCGTTGGTATTTGTTACCAAGTCGCACTAGCGTTGGTATTTGTTACCAAGTCGCACTAGCGTTGGTATTTGTTACCAAGTCGCACTAGCGTTGGTATTCGTTACCAAGTCGCACTAGCGTTGGTATTCGTTGCCAAGTCGCACTAGCGTTGGCATTCGTTGCCAAGTCGCACTAGCGTTGGTACTTGTTGCCAAGTCGCTCTGTACTGGCGTTGGCGCACTTGCGTCAAGTCGTCAGTTGCTACAGGTTCAGTGCTCCCGCCTCGCAGTGAGCTGACTACAGCGGGAGTCTGCTGCTGCAGTCATGGAGAGAAGACTGGGAATAATTATCAGCCTGGTTTAGAGACGTCTCAGTAGGGCTGTATAGAAGGAAGTTGTATAAAAGGAATTTGATTGCAGTAAATAACTGATGATGAATGAATTAAATGAAAGGAATTTGAAAGAGTATGTTTGATGTGTGGAATGATAGAAATTGGACGACAGTTTCTAATACTTTGTTGCTTTCAGGTGACGATCATGATGACACCGAGGTTGATCTTGCTAGACAGGCTCCTGAACCCGATCTTGTGATGCCACCCCTGGAACAAGAGGAGGAGCCAACACCCGGTCTTAGCAGAGCATCCGAGGTTATTGAAGAGGTCCCTGAAGCTGGTCTCTCAATGCCCCTTCTGGATGAAGACTCGGATAGTTAGTTAGGCTTAGGTCGAGGACGACCTGACGTCAGGAGAGGCCGTATAAGCTGATACTCTCATGCTATCTCCCTCGCACACGGGTCAGTTAATAAAAAGCGCTGCAATGTGCCGTAGAGCTCATTTTGCTCGTGGCGCTCGGGACAGACGGTCGTGAGGATATCAGTTTTGGTCGACTCCAGGAGTATTGCGTGAGCCATCTTATTTTTTCCTAAATTCTAATTGTTTATTGTTTTAATTTGTGTTTCAAGTGCTCTTTTGATTTTTGTGTAATTCTTGGTGAATTTCTTTTTGTTTAAAAATGTGATTAAAGTTCTAGGTTAAGACTGATTGTTTTTTTTAAGAATATTCTCACTCTGACTCTAAAAGTATATTTAATGGTTCATTTCATTTGTTTTTCTTGTAGTGCTAACTGAGGTAGGAATTTACATTATTCCAGCATTACGAATTCAGCTCAGAAACAATTGTAAAGAACCATTCAAAAACCAAGATTTGTCATAAATTTTCGGATGCACGTTAAACATGGTTTCGTAAAGGTGGTTGTTATAGTTAGACCCATTGAAGCGTTGATCTCACAACAGTACTTAATGAAATCATTGTGCTTCATTGGCTAGTATGTGTAGCAGGACGTTCTTCAGTCCCTGCCGGCCGCCATGATGGGAAAAGGCGTGAGTTATGTTTATAATGAGATCGAGCAATTATTATAATAAAAACGCGCGTACCACATTATCCTGCTTGTTGGGATCGGCTCCATGTTGCAGCAACAGTTGCACGACCTCGACGTGGCCGTCCGCTGCCGCACGCTGCAACGCTGTGCATCCATTCTGTAACAAGGTTTGCGTCAAAATTTAATCTTCAAGACACTTTTTACTATCTTGCAGGTAGGTGTTTTATTTAATCGTATACACTGTACAGGATTAAATTTTTCAATGCCACCTGGAGGAAAAGTACTCTAAATACTGCAGATAGCAAATTTTACTCAAAAGAAACATTATTTTATTTAAGTTTAAATAGAAACAAATCTGCATTCACATATTTTCGATAAAATTCGCTTGCCGCACTCTGGTATCGAACACGGGATGGATCCATTCAAGTTCGAAATAATTACATTCTGTACCTTTTTAACATCAATAAAACTGCGTATAAGTGAAAAACATAAACTTCGCTACATAAAAAATCATATACGTTTATGAATACGCAAAAAGCGTTTTTAAACTTTCTCATAAGCGGAATGCCGCTTTTACACGTCTTTCAAAGTCCTCGTTGTGAGTACCGAAGTCGTAACTAAGCACTTAAAAGTTTCACGAACCAACTAAGAAACTGTTCACGCAAAATATGTAGAATATTTTTATTTTTACCATCTTCTTATGTGCTAAGTCATTTCACAGAAAAGCCTGCATCGAAAATTAATAATTCATAAGCATTAGATAGACCAGACTTATAAATTATCACTTTTATATAGCAACCAATTAGACCAGTGTAAGGGCCTGGACAATTTTAATTAACGCATTGCTGGAGTTGCGACATTTTTAATAAGAACTGAGGCAACGGCTATCGGCCATAATGGGAAACCGATCATTTTCTGCTCCAATAAATAGGCAAGGTGGACTATTTTTATCATACGTTATGAAACTGGCAACACTGCAGGAAGTAATTTGATGCGTTCGCGGAATTAAATTGCTATTTCCGCGGCATAAATTATATAACATCATTGTATCGTGAAGGGTAAAGCGGAGGTGTAGGTACGTATACCCTTTTTTTTTTAGTGGATGGGAAATCATCAAATAACTTCTCCCACTCTGGGCGGAGCGGGAGGGAGTGTCAGACTTTTACTGACTAAAACCCATCCTTGTTCCTTCCTCGCCCTTTTAAATGTTCCGGGGCCGCGGTATCTCTTTCGAATAGGCCCGCAACCCCGGCAGGTGTACGTATACCCTCACATACAACGGGTGAGCTGGTCGCCATCAACCGACAGACAAGCCCCCGCTCATTGACTTGATGGCTTTGGTCCGTCGTGCAAATCTATTCGTCTAATTTATTTAGAAGTTTCCTGATACTCAAAAAAATCAAATGCATTTCTTTTTCATCAGATTTTGAGTACGTAAGGTAATATCAGCTTGCCCGAAATGGCCGCTTTAGCAGAATCATAATATAAATCACGTTAAAAATTTAAAATTCTTATAATGACTATATGGTTATGACTATAAAGGCCATTTTAAGAATTTTAAATTTGTAACGTGATTCATATTATGATTCTGCAAAAGCGGGCATTTTAGAAACAATTACCCAACATGTATTACGGTCTGCGACATATCAACTTATGAAATCAAGCAATTAACTATGTAAGTAATCGCTATATCAGTGGCGCCAACGTATTTAATGAATACTGGTACCCACCTACTCTGGTTTGCAACTTCGATTAAATAAGATTGGCTTTTCCTACGAGGAAATGCGAACGAGCAAATATTTTATTAGATAAAGGTAACACTTGACATACCTACTCCAATTAGGAACTACATTTCAATATGGCTTGATGAAGCATAATGCTAAAAAGCAAATTTAAAAAAAGGGTATTGAATATCTTGACAGATGGACACCATAGCGACTCTACAAGGAAACCGTTTTCTTCTCTTTGGGATCCTTTAAAAAAAAAGTGTCAACCTGACGAAAGTGAAAAAGTGTTGCCAACGTGACGAGTTCCTATTTTTAAGGTTCCGTACCCAAAGGGTAAAAATGGGACCCTATTACTAAGACTCCACTGTCCATCTGTCTGTCTGTCTACAGGCTGTATCACATGAACCGTGATAGCCAGATAGTTGACATTTTCACGGATTATAATATTTCTGCTGCTGCTACAACAACAAACAAAAAAAAAACAAATAAAAATTAAAGGAGGCTCCCTCAAATTTAATCATCCTTCTCGATAAATTATCTTTGGAGAGTACCTTAATCATAATTATGGTATTGCAGAGGTACCCTAAACCAGTTGGTTGGCTGTGCTGTTGGTGTGTTTCTTATCCAATAACGTGCGTATTTATTTAGAAATTATCACTATCATTCACCTTTTGTCGTGTTTTTTTTATTTATTTAAAATCTGTATAAATATAAAAAATCTGCCAAACTGCAAGACAGTTTATCAGCACGTCGATCCATAAGCAGATAAGCTTCGTAGGGGGTAGACTCTGTCAGATTTTTATGGCCCCATTTTTAATTGCAACTCTAGCTTGTTGTAAAATACGATTGAAACCTCCTTAGTCCTTAGTTTAATATTTATGCTGTCCATTCATAAGATTTGCGACCGACGTAATTGGATACTAAATCGATCTAAACCTAGCATTCGCCCTGTATATCAAATGGCTGTATTACAAAAATTATATCTGCAAATTCATAGCTGACGGCCTTATTTCGCAGGACATAAAGTTTAGAATTGAGCAAGAATATGCTCAGCACCTGTTGGTCTAAATGAGGCTTTTGCTGTCAGAGCTTTTGTGATATTATAAGATATTGGCACGATTTGTCCTAGAATAGAAAGATTTCGTATAACTTATCAACAGTAATAATTATTATAAAACCCAATATTATATCACGGCAGCTGGAGATTCATCAGAAATTTTCAGTCACCTCATTTATATCCTAACCTCTTGTATCTGTCTGTCAATCCGTGTATGTAAATAGACATACCAGCAGAAGTAAAAAAATCTCAGATACGCTCTGTATCTGAGATTTTTCGATCTTATTAGATCTAATGAGGATTGATAAAAAATATTCTCAATAATAATAATTCTAAAAAAAAAAACCATACAAGCCTCGTTGCTTAGTGTGGCACTAGTTGGCGCTGTGTGTAACATGTCCATCGATATTTATTTATTTTATGTAATATCACAACATACTGTTGGGCACTTTCCCGCCTAGTGCTCTAGTATTGTTAATGAATTCAGTGAAGCTTCCTTCATCTGGCATTCTGGCGTCTTTTAATGTGCCGCGGTGGACCGGTTGACGCCATGTTTTTTAAGACCCAGTCCGTATAGACCCAAGAAATATGAATGTTGTCGCTGTTTTACCATGAGATTCACTTGATTAGCATCATTTTTTTATTATGCAGTAAAACCTCTGTTCACCAAAAGCTCTAGCCTATTGCCAGCTAATAATTTGAGCCTATTCATCCATCAAATCAAGGGATTGATTTCAAGACTCCGAGCCGCTACTGAGAAATTCCAAGTAGAAAAACACTGCCTGCCCCTGGAATCGAACTAGGGACTTCGTGGTCAGCAGGAAGGCTTGCAATAAACGTGCCATTTTTGGGAGTTTAGATTCAGTGGCTTGTGTACACTGTACATGTACCCTAATGTATGGCTAAAGGTAAGGTAATATATGTGGTTAATGATGTGATCACTATTTAACCTATGTGTACATTAACATAAGATTTAAGAAACATAGTTGGTGCCTGATCGATCATCTTTCTTTGGCAGTAGTTTATTACACCTGCTCGCCGCACGCACCTAATAAGATAACATTCTTCTGCTCAGCTTCCGCGTGCGAATCATCGAGAATGGCGAAGAAATCCATGAATAGGAGCTCTTAATGAGTGAATCAAGGTATCAACCATGTAACAACCCACTATGTCAATGCTTTTAATGATCCTCTACGTATAAGATGGGCAGTACGTGCACCTACCCTCGCCCTCCGCAATTTTAATCAACTCCCGTGCGTATAAAACTGTCAACGCAGCCATTTTGATTAGTAATTATTGAAACTGAGCAAGTTGTGGCAGATGGATTACGTTGTCAGCGCTAATAACGGGTTGGAATAAATTGCGTATCGTAAGGTTTTAACGGACTATTAATTTAAGGAGTTTTTAAAGCTTGGGAACCTTTTTAACGAGCTTGCGGTTCGCTGCGATCGCGGTAATCGGTAGGAGAGTCTCCCCGTCAGGACTTATAGTTAGGATTTGACATTTCAGAATTCCTAGATTCGTAAATAAGGACCAAGAGGAACCCCAGAATAGATCTCTAGTGGGCTATGTAAAAAAAGTCATCTACAGGAATAAAATCAATCAGGTTTAAAGCAGGCACCGAAGTTTGTTAAATTGTACGACCCTTCAATATTGTACCAACTATGAAAGTGGTTCTTAAATTGCCTGATATGCTTGCAATTGAACTCGCTCTGGCCTGATGGATAGCTATGGATGAGGTCTACAATGGAAAAAGGCGCGCCAAGAAGATCACCTATTCGGCGAAAAAATCAATAAGATCAAGGGAACCTTTGGCTGTCCGTATATAATAATGTGGGCTACAAAGGAAGGACGACGCAGTTTTAGTAAGGAACAATACTGATTTGGAATCGATCGAAATACTAAACCCACGCTGAGTGGTCTCCCATATCTGACACTCGATGTTGTGCAGCGCGCACCTTTCTCGGTCTCGGTTTTACGGCGTTTTCAATTGATTTACTTATGGCCGTATCTCAGATTCTAATCTTGTTCTGTGTATTATATGTTAGCAATACACATTGTTATAGGATAATTCGAGATACCAATATCAACATGTTTCTTGTAACTGAGGAAACCATTTGTAAATCTCTCTCAACGTTGATGGATGTAGAGACGAAGACCAAAGATGGATGAATTGTGTGACGAAAGATATGGAAGAAAGGTGAAATAAAAACGTGATGATTGACAGGGAGAGAGGAAAAGAAATCATATATGCTGCGCCGACATTAGGAAAGTAATGGGAATGGCAAGGGCAGGAGAAGATGATTGATGTCTCGTAAATCTCTTACGGGAATTTAGGAATCAAGTGATGTTGGTCTAGTAAAAACAATCGATCTCTTGGGTACTGAGCCTGGGTTCTTGCTTGAGTTCTATCCCCAGGTCAGGTGAAGTATTAAGTCCCGTTGATAGTTAAACAGAAGCAGCCAAGAGTCTGCCCAGTTCCATTTATTTATCGTGTGGTTGGTGCCTAACCTGATGTCATGCCACCCATTATATTGGCTTCTGACTTCTACATGAAACAAGTGATAATTTTATAATACCCACATGAGTCCATTGAATAGTAAAAGATCGGTTCCTGCTTTTGGATTTTGTATTCAACGCTGTCTAGTGTCTAATAAAGGTGTGGATTTATTGGTATCCCAGTTCAAAAAAAAAAATAATGAAACTAAGAGAGCTAGACTGAATTTTGTTTCATTAATCAGTATATTAAAAGCTGAGTGCTTGCGCACTGGCTCTGATATCTGGTTTACGGCTTTGTAGCCGTAAAATAATAACTAACTAGCGGTTGATATACTGTCTGAAGCCATTATTGACAATGAGTACTTAAGTAATAAACTTAACAGTTACTTAATCGCTGAAGACCGTATTACTGCAGCTATGGCCAATTAAAAGCAGCACCATACAGTAAGCGGCTAAAGATCTCGTGAGAATAATAAAGACTAAACGAGACTATCTAGATTCAAACTCATTTAACCTTAATTTTTAGTAGAAAGGAACTCTTTGCTCTTTTTTTATTCTCGCTACATGCGTGCTGAGAAGCCATCCATGATGTCCAGAGAGGACATGTTACGGCTGAAATGATGAATGAGGCACTTATACAACATTATTTTTTGTTTACACTAAACCCGAAAAGGGTCGAAAAAAAAATCAGCTGTTCCCTACATTTTGACGAGTTAGGCGAACATAAAATGTAGGGAACAGCTGATTTTTTTTTCGCGATTTCACCCAAGTAGCACATGACAGCCGCACAGTGACTTGATAATAGAATTTTGTGTATACTCAAGGCTGTTGTAGTTTTCTACATAAGGGCTGTATAGTTAGCTACGCAGCCCTTGTAATTCTAATTTGGGCCACAAATTAACCAGCCTTGAGCATTACAGTTGCTGGTTAACGGCAGTATTATTATTGAAACAGCTGTGCAAGGCCTGTACAATGGCTTATACAGCTATACAACAGTCATTGCAGCGTAAGATTCAGCTACTTTAAATCTCTTCAACAGCTTTTAGATGTTTTGAGGCTTGGAAACAACTTTTATTAAAGTTTAAATAACAAAAAACTTTTGTGATTGTGACAGCTAGACGACATTTATTATTCGTTTTAAGTGTGCAGGAGGACATATTTAATTGGTAAGATATTTTAAATATTTTTCACATTGGTTTTTGAGTGTCCTTGTGTGTAAATTGAGTTGCGAGTACCATTTTACTGTAAATGTGTATAGGTAATTACATCAAATATTTCACGCGCCATCAGAATAATATCGCTTTAACGAAAATATTTTACAAGATATATGGTGTAGGAATCCCTAATATAATTATCCCTCTAATTATTGCTTTCCAACTTATTGTATTCTATTAGGAAATAAGTGGAAAATATATTGTTTGAATTAAAACCTATCAAATATCCTTGAAATCCATAAAAAAAAAACATTTGGATATTTAATAACAAATCGTCTGTAATGCTAAAATGGCGTCCATTTGATATCCAGCACAAACTCTCCAAAAATTCTTTTGTAAAGTTATTTACTGTACAGTGGTTTTACCAAGTCTTACGTACCAGCTTCCAGCATTATGCTGGCTGGAGAAAGGATTTCAATTATCTTTCTTACTGTGTACTGGTATAAAGAGAGAGCATACAATAGCTTTTCAGGGATAAATAAATCTCCACAGAAAACCATTTCATTATGTACTTACATAGCGCGCTCGCTGCGAACTAGCACGTGCCCATAACGGATTCATGGGATTCACCGACGGCGACGTAAGTGCGGTGTTTCTGTTTATGTACAAAATCTTTGTTTGTACGTCTGTTGGTCGTCATTTCAGTGATTTCATAGGCAAGCTTATAGTGTCTGACTGACGAACATCGGGATTGAACTTTAACTGTAGGTATCTTTCGGACATGCAAGAGTATTTGGAAAGCCAATCGTAAATAATTTACCTAGAAATTCTTAGTTCATTTGATTTATTTTTATTTTCCCTTTTCGTACTATATATTATGATTGCTAATTACTTTATTTTTGTTTTTAGGAATAATACTGCCGTTTAAAATAATTAAAACCATTGAAAAAGGAAAGGAAAGATTAACAGTTGTTCCAAGTGGTTGGGAGCATAATGGTATTTTGCCCAGGAAAAAACGTTTCTCTAAAATTGACAAAAAGTGAGAAATCGACGCCGCTTCCAGACTGGACTAAAATGGAGTGCACAGTCAAACGATCGTCAATTCCCACTTACGAGAAAGCTGAAAAACTTCTTGAATCAATGTTAAACTATAGTGATACGTCCGATTATCCAAATGATGAGCAAAGAGTTATAATATTTCGTTTTATGGCCCATTCTTTAATGCTATTTTTAAATTATATATTTTTAATAAATATGCATTCTTCCTTGTCTTCATCTGTACTTGATCCAAATTCGTCTCTGTCGGAATCCATTAAATATATAGAACTCTGTTTGTTCTCCAATGACGTTTTCTCTTTACTGCAGCTTGGTTCATGAAAATCCTGATTACCTAAGCATCTGCAATATTTTGATCAAAATCTATTTGTGCGGAACCCTCACTATTCATAAACGACACGGGCTTGTAAATATCAACTGCATCAGCCTTAGCGTATTCTTTTGACAGTTTTCTTTTTACTCTACCAGTTCGTTTTCTTTTATTCCATGGTTTTAAGTTGTTCATTTTTTATTTAAAGTGTACTAAAACATACGTAGTAACTCTTGAGCTTTAATTAGGTCGTGTCGACGTTATGCAAAAACAAATCAAATTTGACGTAATTTAAACACCATTAATCTTAATTTATTCTTAAATAACGCCGTAAGCTGTAAAATAGTAGTCAGCTACACTTTATGCATTGGCATTAGGATGGAGTACGCCTACTCCAATTTACAACTAACGGTGTTTAATGATTCTCTTAAAAATGTAACGGCATTTGTAGAGATTCATATATTCACTTTTAAACAGCCATTAACAAGCTCGTTGAAGTAGAATTAAAATAGAATTAGTGTAGACCAATTAAAAGCCAGTGGCATATTTTGATACCATAATGCAGCCCGCAACATTACAAGAGAGGCGAATTTGTCATATTAACCAGTCGTTAACAAGCTTGGACTTCTAAACCAGCCAGTAGTATCACATGCAGCCAAAAGCTGGACTAGATCATTTTAAAATTCTACTTAAATGATTTTGGTATACTTTTGCGTCATTATAAAGTCATTAGTCAGCTATGCTGTTTAATAGTGTATAATCTTTCCATAATACAGTCTAAAGACTCGTCCTATCCTTTAGTACATCTGCATAAAAGCTGTAGACTGTAATGTGGCTAGTTTATGACCTAATTCATCGCTAATGTGCTACTTGGGCAAGGTTCGTTCCATAGAAAAAGTTGTTCAAAATGATGAGTACAATGACCCCTTTTCGGGTTTAGTGTAAACAAAAAATAACGTTGTATACCAGTACACACACTTATATAGGTATGTCACCGTAAAATTGTCAAATACGTTATATTATAATATCTCTAGCGATATTGTAAAATCTCGAAATATTGTCAAACGAACATACTGCTTACAACAAAACGCATTATTTTTCGTGAAATGCATGCGATGGTAGTCAACTCAACTCACGCGGTGTGGAGGGAAGGAGGGGTCCCCTTTGCCCACTGGCACAACTCTCATGAAAAGATAATGCACCATTCCTGAGAAATCCCGATTAATATAACCTAACCTTAAAACACTTTATATTCCCCTAAAAAGTGTAGTCGACGGAGCCCCGCTACGCGGGGCCCCTATTTCCGGGTGCAGGGTTTAAAGGAACCCAACTAACCTAACGGGGGGGTGCCCCAAGTCCCGATTATGGGGACAAAGATACTTCCGTATGTTCAGTTGACAATAATTCGAGAGTTTACAATATCGCTAGAGAGAAACACGTTATATTGTAATATAACGTTATATTGTAATATAACGTGTTTGACAATTTTACATGATATATAACGATGATATAAGGTTCTGTTGCAATGTAGATAAACCAATTAAAACTATTAGTTACCTTATCATCACTCTATAAGATGCACCTACTTAACAACTTTCACATAACTGAATCAATTAACAGTTTCCCACCAAAAACTTCACATAGATATTTACATACCAACCACGTTTTTCCTGCAACTCATCGACGGCCGCATAGTAATGACCCGGCAATCATGAAGTGGTGGAGATGCGCGCAGTCATCAAACACCGTTAGATGGCGACAATCATGCAACAGATTTGCTATGAAATGTGCGGTTGTGGAAAAAGAATATTAGGTACTGGAAATGCTGTAGAAAACATAGAACGATGTAAATACTTATAAGGACAAGAAACACCAATGACAAGTGCTACCTCCTTTTCTTGACTATGAGTATTATTTAAAAAAGTTTAAAAGCGAATTAAAGAGTTCATTTCAGTCCATTTTTATTTTCTAAATCTTTCAACAATGATTATAAATGCGGAGACATTGAATTCAATAAATACTGTGTGTATTACCTTCCTTTCTATAGTATACGCACAGTCTGGTAAGTCTTACACTTTATCGTCTTTATTTATTATAAAGTTAGGACGGACACGTATGGACCGAATGGCTGTAGAGTCTAGAAAATAGAACCTAACTAGGCAAAGGTCCTATGGCTGTCCGCAACTTTTCAGTTTTGCTTATTTTAAAGTTTTATTCCGATGATGTTATTTCCATTCCTAAAGCTTTTAAGACTATTGCATTTCGGTCTAACGTTTTTGTTTTTGCAATTGCGTCTATTCTTACGATCGCCGCTTTTGTACTGTGACTGCAGAATAATGAAGACTGCACAGGCGAATTTGTGTCTTGGTGGGGTTGGACCAGTGGTCACAATAGATTGCAGGTTCCTGGAAGCAATTGTCTCGGAACGTGGTTGTACAGGACCGAATGGACACGACAGAATGGCTGGGAGTCGTGCGCGGTGGAATGCCCCGACAAGGGACGACTGTTACGCAAACGATTCGCGGCCCGAGGCGTCGTGCCAGCGATACAACTCTAGCTGGTGATGTGAAAATGTCGATAAATAGTCGATGTCTTGACTTTCGATTTATAGGTATTGTTGCTTCGGCTGCTGTGATAGGTACTATTTCACTGCAGGGTGCTGGACGGTCTATTTGGCCCTGGTTAAGTGAGAGGAAACTTTAAGTAATGGAAAGGTGTGCTTCATCCTGCGTGCCAAATTATTGACTGTGAATATACATAATGAAGCTTTTGTTTGAAGGTTTATAAGTTACTGGAGACAGGACAGTTCTTGTTCTTATCTGATATTCATGTATCTTTCTTACGTTATTTATTTTAATTTTTCATATTGCTGATAGTAACCAATCTTTTTAATTAGGTACATACTGAATTTTAAAAGTACCTAGGTAGGTTTGTCGTGAAACTGGTTCAATAATTTTATTGATATGTCTAGTGTCCAGACATCCTTAGGTCTGCCGGTAGGTGAAGAGCTATCTACCCTTCATTCGCTATCCAACCCGTCGCGTATGAATTTTTCATAATACTAATGATTGACTCGTCCTCAGCGATAAATCATAAAAAAATACCTCCACATCGCACGAACATGTCAACACCTCTATCGTATATATATCATTTTTATCACGTATGAGAACCTTATTGGCATTTCATACTGCGTATCGCCTTTGCCTCGCATCACTAACAAAATGGCGGCTTTTGCGCGCTCTCTTTTTCGCGGTAAAACGCCCTGTAAGTGACACGGTCCGTGTTAATTAAGTAGCTTCACAAAAAGTGAGAATGTCCCACGGACAGACGAAGTTTGTTGAATTACGTGTAACAATTTCGAGCTAATTTAAAATGTTTACAAACACAATTAGAAAATAACTCGAAATCTCTGAGTAAAGCTGGCATAATTTATGATCTCATGACGTTTTATCGCAAAGAGATTTGTTATGTAATTGGAAGATAAAATTGTTTTATCACCTTCCACTTACCGTTATTAATTGCTCCAGTTTAAACGTTGTTAAATTAATATCGATTTTATCACTTGAGACGCTTACTAATGTTCGTAGAACAGCGACGATTGCTACCTGTTTACGTGTTTGATGAGGCTGTAAAGCGTGCTGGATACTAACAGATGGTTTGATAACGGAAGCATAAACGTAAACCAGCAATAAACAAGTTATTACGGATGACAACAAGCTGTAAAGGTTTCAAAGGGCCTAACTTAAGTACTTGACTCTTCACAGTTGAGTGCCGCCATAGATGTCTGCTCGATAGCTGCCCACACAAAGACTTGGAAACAGGCTTCTGGTGTTTTCGAAGTACGATGGAAGTGTAAATTATGGCGTAAACTATTTCTATTATTTATATCTATATTTATTCCGGTAAGTAATTAGGTTTTCACTTGTTGTAAAGTACCTACTTACCTACCTTACGATCTGTATTTTTTTTTTATCTCATAGAGTTTTTCGAGTTTCCCAAAATAAGACAAGTAATTAAATTTTGATACCTAGTAAAAGCTATTTAAAACCTTTTAAAGGTAAACTCAAAAATTTTATAACAGTCAGTAGGTACCGTAGTTAAAAGGAATGTTGGCCCCTGATGTAACAAGCCCAAATCTACTTAAAGGCTACTTAAAGCACTGCATGCAGGGCCGATATTTTAAGGCCCTGCGGCAGGGTGAACAATTAAAATATCGGCCCTGCATGCATACACACAATACGATTGGCAGTATCCCTGCAGGCAGTGCTTTGAGTAGGACCTTAAGACTTAAGATTGAGTTTTCAAGTTGAGCAACACTTAGTGTTGCTCAACTTGAAAAGGAGCAATTCGATTTAGTTTTCTTTTGAGCAATGATCGGAACATTCTGACACTTCGTTCCGTCACACCACCTGTCAGAATTGCGCCTCACATACCGAAGCTCGAAGGCATGTGACCTCCATTCTGCTACAACGGTTCTCTGACAAACGGTGTAGCCTCATAAATCTCTCAAATAACTGAAATTAAGTCTAGCAAGCCCGTAACGACTATACCAAATTATAGCTTCCTATTTTTAACGAGGCTGATGCTTCAAAAATAGTTGTAAACTTAATCTATTTTAATGTGAAACAGGATTGTGTCCGGCTAATCATTGTGCTTGTAAAATAAACCAACAATATAATCTGTGGAGGATTTAGTGGCGATTAGTGAGCGCATCGAGAATACAAGAATTGAGAATGACGGAACGGATTGGGTCCGTGGATTTAAAATTGGACACGCTTTTTTAAAAGAATTTTGATGTGGTCTACTGGAAAAAAGGTTCTTCGCGCGATTGTTTATGCACCTGGCAAAGTGTTGTTGATTGTTACCTCGATGGTCTCATTAATCATGATGTCGATGACATGGTATCAATTTAATATATTGCGTCCCAACGACGCGCGACGCGCAATAGTATATTTTATAACGAGGCACTAAACGAAGCCATTATATACCCGAGGTGGTTTGACTCCCTAGCTTGTGAGGGATCAATGAAAGCGAGAGTAGGGTATATTAAATTGGCGTTTAGTCTGGAGGTGCAAACTGTACTTTTCACTTAGAGTGCGAGAAAAATTGTCATTTTAAAACCGAACAAATTTACACTCTACCAAAAATCTGAACTGAGCGGTCAGTTTTTTCTTCAATCAGGTCAGCCACAGATTAACAATCTAAAACACAACACAAACTCTCAACATTTTCGCAATGAAGATGATCCACTCTCCACAGATAATTCGTACCTATACATATTACTGCAGCAGCTAGCAACAGAGGCATTGCACATGCTTTTCAAAATCAACGATGCACATAAACAACAATATTTTTTCTGGCGTTGAAGAGTTCATTTGTTTTTTAGTTTTACACCACCGCTTTCTATTTGCAAGCCATTTCGATTTTATATAAGTTACTCTTTTGTTACCATGTTTCAGAGTAAAAGATCGTTCCATTTTCGAATTACTTTTTACTCCCTAGGGAATAAATGGTCACTTTAATCCCGCTTCGTAGGGCTATATTGGCGTACTTTTAGGGCATGAGAAGTGAAAAGTATTTAATAATGCTTTGAATATCAGTAGTGTGAAATTTTCGATCAATCAATCATTTTATTATCAGGCAACTAAGGCCCATGCATTAAATACACAAAATAAAATTTAAAGGGGTGCTCCAAGGTAGCCCGCGAAATTAAAAATTTCTTAAGTTCTTTGCAATGTGCAGGGCAGTGCTAAGTTTTATGTTGATAAACATATCGGTCGCGGCTGATTATAATTCTGTAACTACGTACGTCTTATAGCCGCCGCGACCGATTTTTTTATCAACATAGGTACAACTTAGAGCAGCGGTGGCCCAGTGGTGGCGGCCCCGACTTACGAACAGTAAGTCGTGGGTTCGAATCCAGACAGGCGCATTACTTTGTGTAATTTATTTCATCACCGCTGCTCTCAAAACGGTGAAGGAAAACATCGTGAGGAAACCGGCATGTCCAAGAACCAAAAATTCGAAGACATGTGACATCTACCAATCCGCACTGGGCCCACGTGGTAGATTATAGCCTATTCCCTCTCATTGAGAGGAGGCCGTGTCCCAGCAGTGGGAACATTATAGGCTGATCATGATGATGATACAACTTAGCACTGCCCTGAAAATTGCAAAAAACGTAAGAAAACTTAGCGGGCCACTCTGACGCTTTATAATAAAATAATTTATACACGCAACTACGCACGCAATTTTGGTTGATAGTCAATTAATCGCTAGAGCACAAATTTTCCGAATTCTATGTAGTTAACATTAAGAAGTGTGTGGTTAAATGGTGCTTAAAGTTGTTCACAGACACAGTAACTACTTAGAAAAGCTTAAAACAAGTTTCAAATGATTTGCCATAGTAGGCCGCCCAGCTACATTCTACAGGTGGATTATAAAAGTGGACATAGACAGTTTTAGTTCTTTTTTTGCGAGGCAAAACAAGACGTAGGTATACATTTATGTAGGTAGGTACAGTACAGATATCTATATGTCACCGTAAAATTGTCAAACACGTTATATTACAATATAACGTGTTTTTTCTCGCGATATTGTAATGTCTCGAATTATTGTCAACTGAACATACGGAAGTATCTCTGCCCCCATAATCGGGACTTGGGGCACCCCCCCGTTAGGTTAGTTAGGTTCCTTTAAACCCTACACTCGAAAATAGGGGCTCCGTCGACTACGCTTTTTAGTTGGAATATAAAGTGTTTTAAGGTTATGTTATATTAATCGGTATTTCTCAGGAATGGTGCATTATCTTTTCATGAGAGTTGTGCCACTGGGCAAGGGGGACCCCTCCTTCCCCCCACACCGCGTAAGTTGACTACCATCGCATGCATTTCACGAAAAATATAGACTACAGACTTTACAATATCGCTAGAGATATTACAATATAACGTATTTGACAATTTTACGGTGACATATACATAGAATTCGAAATGCAAATGCGACATAAAATTATATTGTAGGAAATATAAACCTAATCGACTCTGCGTGTCTGTAACTGGTGTTGTTTTTATTGAGAACTAATATAAGCTTAAAAGTCAATACCAATTAACTCCATGAAATATTACAAAAATGATAGAAATGCTATCAACTAATACAGCTTATCTCTCATTTCGAATAAATTTCACGTTAATGACTTTATTATAGAAGAATTTATAACATAATTTTAGCTACTTACCTAAATGTCATAAAATATAACATTAAGCTTTGCCGTTTTCTCGTTTGGAATCTAGATCCGCGATAATATAATAATAATTTAAATTGTTAATACATAAAATGATACTTTGGATCTAAAAAGTAACATTTTATAATTTGACAGCTTATTTTTAATCTTTCTCCGTTTATATTTAGCCTCCTTATAACAACAAGTACAACAAGTAACAGTACTTCGTTCTTCTATGTTAGCAGACTAGGAAGATGTTCTTAGTTCTAACCATTGGTTCTAACAACTTTGTTATGAAAACATCAATGTACATCATCATCATCCGCCTAGCCTTTTCCTGGCTTGTACCAACCAGTGGTAACGTATTATCCAGTATTAACTGGGTTGTGGAGGTCAGATAGGCAGTCGCTCCATGTAAAATAGTGGTATTCAGCTGCATCCGGTTAGACTGGAAGCCGACCATAACATAGTTGGGAAAAGCTAAACAGATGATAATGTAGCTACATGTTTTGTCATTTCATTTTTGATTTGCAAAAAATAGGACTAACTATCTCTACTAATTTTATAAAATGTGAATGTAAGTTTGTTTGTTACGCTTTCACGCGAAAACTACTGAACGGATTTGGATGGAATTTTGCACACAGATAGTTTACAACCTGGATTAAAACATAGGATATTTTTTATCCCGGTAGTAAGATCCCATGGGACAATAATCAAACTTCACGCGGGCGAAGCCACTGGCAGAAGCTAGTATGAAATAAATAAGACGCTTAGTCGAACTACTCTTCCACAACGTTGTCAACCCGAAAGTCGAAACGTGCTACAACTTATACAAAGCTTTTTCCATATAAATCTTTTTATGTTCAGTAATAAAGATTGATAAAATATAGTGTTAGTTCTCACACAATTTTTAGCAATTTAGAATCGATACCTGGTTCCAATAATGGTAATGTTGCTAATTTATTTCGGATACAGTATCCATTAATTTTATCTTACTAATATCGTCTGGCTTTTGATTTACATTAAAATGGGGAGGGGAGGGGGCGATGTTGGTAAACAACTCGTCGTGTCATTGTTATATTAACTTCTGATTTTGCTGAATTTACTCTGACTGTCATAAGGTTTATGTCAGAGGTGGAAAAACACTGAAAAAACTATAGATAATTTGCCTTTAGCTGTTGTTGTAACAGACTTCTAAAATTAGGAGGAGGATATTTGTTCCACCAGCATCTTTTAAGCTATTGCATAGCTTCTATCGCTTCTATGTCTTGAGCGTGGAGACCGAATCCAGAAATTCCGTAACGAAAATAACCTAACACCCCCCGTAAAACACAAATGCAATAGATTTACCGCGGCAGTCCTCGAGTGCCACACGTCTTTTTTTCTTTTCCTTCATGTATGTTCTTTGATATCTCCGTGATGAGGTCCGATTTTACGTGATTCTTTTCGAAACTCGGTGGTAAAAAAGTCAATAAACAAACAAAAGTCTGTGTGTGTGACTCCCGAAAACTAAAGTTGTTTTCCGCTTTCCATGTTTGTTTTTTGTAAGTAATTTCTAAGTTCTCGCAAAAATGTTTTTATGCACCTGACCAATTCTATGTGTGGCCAACTGCCGTTACAGCCCGTGTGTATAAATCTCCCTTAGCATCACACGTCAATTTAAATGAGTCGCTGAGAGTCTGAGACGTGACCGCGCATCTCAAATACATGGCCAATGACTTAGCTTTGAGTATTACATACGGTTTGAACCTGTGCGGAGTCAGGGAAGGCTAAGACAGTGATGTTCGTTCTTCCTAGCATGATAATGGTCTTCTTTCATTATTTGGCCCAAAATTCAGCAGTTTCTGATGCGTCTCTTTGATTCGATTCATCATCTTATAGTAACATCACGCTTTTATATCCCCAAAAGTGAAGCAGAGTTATTACTGCAGTAAGTCCATCACATTTCACTAATGACATTTAAATTCAATTTAATTGATTGAATTAACTAATAGAGAGTGAGCCAATTGTCAAGAACCGGGCAGAAATCTGGGAAATGCCAATTAAACTTTGCCCAACCTGGGAATCGAACCTCGTAAGTACCTCCCCCTATACTAAGTTTGAGCTATCTAGCTACCTAAGAACCACGATTAAAAAAAAAAAACAATGGCAAATATTGTAATGGTCGAAATGCAATTCTAAAATATAACTGCATTCATGCATCCATCAATGTAGATTTTCTTGTCAGTTAGTCCAAACCACTTTCTACACAACCTATTTACACACAATTTAGTCGGAACGTTTAGAAACAAAGTTATTTTGACACCACAGATGCAGAATAGATAAAGTGGGGTCCAATCCAACAAAATAAAATAGTGCGCGTAACAAGAGACCGGTCCATCGAGTGGACTAGTTTTTTAATGATCTCAAGCACCCGGTGAGGGAGGCTCGGTTGCTCAAAGATGACAGCAGATAACGATGCTGATTGTGAATACATTAATTGTTTGGAAACTTTAAGACGGCCACCTCTTTGGAAAAAACTTCAGAAGTAAGAACACCGCTCTAGTTGAAACTGGTTTAGTAAGTCACTGGTTGGTTTTACAAATTATTTATCTTCGCGTGTCACTTTTTTTCTTTGCTTGCATGTGACAGCGTCGGCTGTCTACGGATTTGATATTCACGGCTTGGTTTTAACTTGAGATGAGGACTATTGATAAATTAACTTCCATTAAGTTCTGCCACTAGGGGAGACCGGGTACAAAAGTAACACTTTGTACTTTGACACTGTTTTCTCGTTATTTAATATATTTATGATAAAATGAATATAGCCACATGATACCTCCGATTGTGCTCTACAAATTTGTATATAAATTTACATCATTATTTGCTGTTTATTGTAAGTTACAATGCTTTAAAAAAAAAACGACGATTGTTACTTTCGACCCCGGGGCCAGGACGAAAGTAACACGGCGTGGGTCGGAAGTAACATGGTTAAGGTGCATGTAATAAATATGAAATGCTATATAAAATCAACTTATTTATTATAAAACACACAAAAAAACAAAAGCAATCTTCTTCATCACATGAATTATTGTTATGATCAATGTTTTCTTTTACTTCTAACTTGCCTTCTTTGTTCTTTTTCCTTTTCCTTTTTGTAGATGTATCAGGTTGTAAATTAGTTTTTTGGCTTTCATTATTTATTAGTATTCTTCTTCAATCGCATTTTTTGCGATTGGAGAAGAATGCAGCAATGATATACTCGTATTTATCAGTAACAGCTAGAGGAAATGCTTTTTTGACAATACCAGGAATGTAATGTAGTCAGTAATTGTGTTTATCATTTTTTGAATGGTTATTTTCTAATGTATCAATACAATGTCACATGACAAACATTGTACATTTGTGCCAGGGCTCTAATTGTGGCATTCTCTTTGAAATGCTCGTCAGCCGCTTTTATGTACACGTCCATAATTATGTGTCAGTGGTTCTTCTTGGTGTCTTCCTCACTCGTTGTCGCGGCATTCTGTTAGTAAATAAAAACAATAAAAATAATAAATTAATTAACTTAAAATAATAAGGGAATCATACGTATTGCATTATGGGGACAAAAGTAACATGTTACTTTTGTACCCGTAGTGCTGTGTTACTTTTGTACCCAACCACGATTTTGTTAATTCATGAATGCCTGCATAAAAATAGAACTTGCTATTCCAAAATCAATAACAACACCTTGTAAACAATCTAATTAAAAATTACACTGCAAATAGTCACACTGATATCACCATTTGAACACTACGTGAACACTAATGAGTAAATGACAAAAAACTTACTTCTGGTTCCTAAAATCACGTGGCGTCCTCTAGCACAACTTTACGGCACGGAGTGAGCGCGGCGACTAAATATAAGCGAGGGGACCATCACTGGCTGTCTCCTGACGGTAGCAGAGCAGCGTTTCGACCATTTGATATACCTACAGACCGTTTGTTACTTTCGACCCGCCGTTACTTTTGTACCCGGTCTCCCCTACTGCCAGAGGTCAGTCTTTTTTGTGATCTAAGATTTAAGGGAAAATCTTTATTACAAACTCCTGCTTATCGAAAAGTGGTTTTGGCTCGCATGAATGAGATCGTGAAGTTTTATTGATGTTGAAAATATTGTATAAGCTAGTAAGTTATTATGTTTGTACTAGGTTATTATGCTTCAATAATAAAATTTTACTACCTTTCGGAAGGCGTAACCAAAGCTCGTATGTATTTCGATGATAACAATCAAATGCAGTTTTATTAGTAGGCCATAAGGTTTAAATTTCTGAGCCCCAGAAAGACGTAAAATTATATCGTTGTTGCAATATGAATGTAGTAACGTTTCAAGGCAAGAATTTTATGAAAAATAAATTAGATTTTTAAATAAAATACAAAGGATGACGAGTCAATTTAAAGTTTCAAGTAGGTATCTGTAGATATAAAATAAAATGTGCTTTCAAAGCTGACTTCATCATTTTCTCCATATAAGAAAAGACTAGGGACTATAATATAATAAATTCACAATTTACGATCAACCGACTTTCTATCAAGTGTCAAATAAACAACCAAGAAACTTAAGCCAAGCAATATAACTTGCAACACTGTAGCCAAAGCATTAAAATACTGTCAAGATCCCTGATTATGTCAAACGCTTACTCAAGTCGAACACAGTGACCATACTTGGCTGAATAAACACATGCCATGATCAATCATCTCCGTAAGAGAACACGAAATGATTAGTTTCCGCACGAATCGTGTTATGTCAACAATTTAAAATGGCGGGCAACTACTGGATTTGTATTTTAACGAGGGACTAGTGTCACCTGTTTCGAAGAAACTCGTTATTTATGAGCTATCAAAATAAATAATGTAATACGTCCTGTTGCGTTAGGTTTGTGTAATACTTCCTGTGAATTAAGGCTTGTACAGAACGTATGTTCGCCGATTTTGCCGCGATACGGTGGCAAAGCCAAAGAGGTCGCGAATCGCGATGCTAACGCGGCGCGGTACAGTAGCGGACCTTTGGCTTACTAGAGTTAGAACAATTGCAATTCTATGCCTATTATTACACTTATGCAATTTGCAATATGGGTAATAGCAATAGTCTAGCTAGGCAGCTACGAGCGTACTTTAATTATCTAGCCATAGACTAGATGCTATTGAAGTAGACGCTAAAAAACCTGGTCGGTATTACTGCAAAAAGTAGCATAAGAACTGATAATTGACCTTATACTTAATGGGGCCTTTTCATAAAGAGTTCTTAAATGCCGCCTGTAATCAGTACAAGTACTGACAGTAAAAAATAAATTAACAAATAAAATTTTAACACTTTAATTACTTATTTAATTTAACGCGTGTTTGAGAGCAACGACATCATTTTAATGGCCGTATTGTCTGTTATTGTCGTAATTAACGGTAAATCTTTTGATATAAATTGTTATGGAATATGACGTAATTACTGTGTTCCATTTTTAATTGCATGTACGCTGTTCTCAACGGTCATTTTGTAAAACAATTGGAAAAAAAGAATTGTTCATGGTTGTGTTAGAAAAACTGGGCCTAGCGCTAGGTAGGTACTTTGATTGATGATGCTGCGTCGTGGGATCCAATTAGCTCGCTTGTAATATCTATGGATGGACAATTACGATTGTTTACTTTTTTGTTAGTGGCAAGAAGTTGTTGAAAGCTGCCATTTTGGCACACACAATAGTGAGTCGTGAACAAAATACCTAGAAGTGATTACGGATTTAAGCGCAAGTGATATAATTTTGTTAAGTAAATTATCTTTTTTAATTAGGTTGATATTGTGATTGAACCACAAAAAGTAGGTATTGAAAAAAGTTTCTACAAAATCATCTAAGTAATATTAGTTGTTGTTGTTTGTTATTAGTTTGTAAAACAACAAGTGTTTGTATGAAAACTAGTTTGTAAATGTTATGGAGGAGTATGCATGGAGTGGAGTATCCTAACACAGGCTTTAGACACCTAAAAGGAAACTCCAATCACTAGATTGTTATAAAAAACTTGGCACTTGGCTTGGTTTTCTCAATTTTGTACTGTAGAACAATTGTATGAGAAACAATATATATATATATTTTTTTTTTAATTCATTTTTTTTTAATCATGCTTAGTTTCTTCTCTTCAGAATTCAAACAGGTTCTCACATTAATTCCTAATAAATCAAGCCTATCAACTAATCAGCTTTGCCTGCAAATGCATCTTATGCTCCATAGTCGATTAGACTCCCTCCATGTTCATTAATTAAATTAATTACTTATTAACTATGAGGCGGGCCTTTCGTATGACGAATGGACCGATGGATGCTGAAAACATTGTCTGTCGTGCACAATCTGCACAGCTGTCTCAAGTTGATTTTTTCTTCTTTATAAACAGAGCATACAAATTACAATATCCAACCAGCCTGTAGCGACACGAGTAGATAAATCGGCACCGACGCACGATATATCGATGCATTTTAATTATTTATTAATCGATTCCGAAAGGGACAACTATGTGGACGATGGGAACACACTGGCCATAAATAAAACGCTCCATAGAATCACTTAAGATGCTGTTGAATTACAAACTTTGTTATGATGATTTAGGGCTTAAATTGGCTCGCGTGATAGGTACATTAATTTCGCAAGGTATTAATTTGTTCGCGGTTGGGTGCCGACTCGATGTTGAACGATGCTACTGCGTGGAATGGAACGCAGCTGACATTGTTGGGTGAAATAACGCTAGCGTTTATTATTCTCCCGCCATTTATCATAAATACAATTTATTGGCTTTTGTATAAAATATAATTCGTTTTGTACGTCGGTTTTATTGTGAAGTTGTTTGTTGTTATTTTGTTATGGTAACACTTTCGTTGTGTTGCCTGTTTAAAAAATAATATAAAAACTGAAGCTCTTTATTCCTATTAGAGCGTGGGCGGTGCGCATCCGATACGACTGAGAAAAAAGAGCAAGAAACATTTTTATGTTTTCCGAGACAGCTAATCCATTTATTTATTCTGACAAAGAAGATAAATCTCGCTCAGAAATCTTTATATTATCGCGTTTCCTGTTACAGTTGAGTAAAGCGATCTATCTAAGTCGTGCTCTATATTAAAGTGATATAAATAACGCGACATGTTGTGATGAAAGCCCAATTAAACAGGCTGTAGAATTCACACTTTTTGAAGTAGCTATAAATTAACTAGTGATGGCAGTCATTAGTCTTATCAACTGGCGCTTAAGTATATAGAAACTAAAGCGAAATCTGTTTGGAATTTGAAGAATCTCTGCTTAGCATAACACCGGTTTTGTTAGATAAGTTCACGTCTCGATAACTAGACGTGCAAACAGGGTACGTTAACAGGAGGAGATAACCCTGTCGCTGCCGCAGAGATGATAGTAGGTATACAAATAAATCACATCGTCTGTCTAGTACCTACTGCCATTCAAAGCCTTTAGTTTCTATATGTCATGTATGTATTGAGTCCTAGTAAACGAAGCACGCTTGGATGGATATCAGGATCAACGGCCAGATGAAACCCACGCGCTGAGGGTTTACCTCGTCAGTGACATTGATGTCTCTAGCGTCCGCGGCCAGCAGGCTCGCCAGCCGGGCCGCATCGCCGCGCGCAGCCGCCTCCAGCAGCGCTGCGGCCAGACCCATACGGTCTCACACCATCACTGGAACAAAACGAAACATGGAGTTAGTTTTGATTGAAAATTAAACTTGACGAAGATGATGGAATAGTCAAAAGATGCTCTTTGACGTATGATTAGAGCCAGTCAATAATGTTGAAACTCTATGTAGAAATACGAGACGATTTGAAAACCATTCCACTTATCTATACCCTGTAGTCATGAAGGCTGTGATAGACAAACTCATGCTTCTTTTACATAGCGTTCAGTCTTGACATCATCTGAGAAAGTAACTCTCTTCCCTCTTCTCAGATAACTTTTGCTGAGGGTAATCGAACAGATAACATCTCCACATGCTCGATGGAGATGTAACAGTTAAATTAATCTGTGGTTAACGGTCGAAAATTGATTAGGTAGGTATTCAAAATACTCATTTTAATACTTTTTGACATAGTAGTAACGCCCACCTTTCACTGCCTCGCTTAGTTATTAGTTACAGTGAACAGATAAATAGAATGTAGCTATTGCTTTCAAAAGTCACGATAAAAAACCAAACTTTGGATGAGTGATAAAGTTTGGATAGGATGAAGTGATTTCTGGAACTACTTTTAAGATTTCAAATAGAGATTTGCACTATTACGCTCTAGGTTACCTAAGTCAACTTTACGCGCGTGAATCCGCGGCTAGCAGCTTGTAACCAATAAGAGGAGTATTAAATTCTCTTGAAATCTCCTGTTTATATCAGCAGGAACAGGCTCCCATCTTCTGCTGCGATGTAAAAGGTGTTAATTGCGTCATACAGCGATGACAACCTCAAGCAATTAACGTAACCCGACTGGCTGGGCATAACAGGACCAAGGGCCAGTAACTGTAGTATGACTGTCAATCAAACTGAGGTACAAAGTCGTGCAAGTATCATACTCGGAAAGTAGGTCTGAAGTTGCGTCATACAGCGATGACAACCTCAAGCAATTAACGTAACCCGACTGGCTGGGCATAACAGGACCAAGGGCCAGTAACTGTAGTATGACTGTCAATCAAACTGAGGTACAAAGTCGTGCAAGTATCATACTCGGAAAGTAGGTCTGAAGTTGCGTCATACAGCGATGACAACCTCAAGCAATTAACGTAACCCGACTGGCTGGGCATAACAGGACCAAGGGCCAGTAACTGTAGTATGACTGTCAATCAAACTGAGGTACAAAGTCGTGCAAGTATCATACTCGGAAAGTAGGTCTGAAGTTGCCTGAGGACCGGGGTGAAAGTAATACTTTTCAGCCCTAGGCAGAATCGTTTTCAACTGACAGCTGTCACATTATTAAAAAAAATCTGGTTCTATTTTCACATTAGAAATGTGAAATGTTGAACCATGTTCCGACTTCTATACAGCCTGTAAATTACAGCGCGATGTAAAATTATAATAACATAAAAGACAGAAGAACACAGACGTATTAATTAAAGAAAATATTAAACTTAGTTATAATTTGGTTACAAATATTTCTTTAATATAACATAGATTTGTGCAAAATATTAAAAAAAAAATCGATGACGAAAGTGAAAATAAAGGCTGAATAACCGGCCACAGAAAAAAAAACAAAACAGGCGGGAAAGCACCAATCCGATCTTGATTTTTTTTCTTGTTGTTTCGTGTTTTTATTTTTATTTTCCTTGTATTCGTCATTACGAATGATATCATTGCTAATAGTTCGAGGGACTAAATAAGTCTTTAACCCGAGGTAAACACTGTACTTTTAATGAAAAGCACAGTGTCCCTCGAACTATTAGCGCCCGTGGTACACTTGGGCGCCAAACCCCGTCTCGGGACTAAATAAGTTACTTTCACCCCTAGAGTAACGATGTACTATTGGTGCTTTGCTTTGGAAGCTATGACTGAAAAATGTTTTTTTTTTAATCTTTAACAAAATAACACGACTGTTTCAATTTCATTAAAGCACCAAAAAGCAGCGATTTTATTGAAAGGTAAATGTTTTTTTTTTTTATCTCAATAACTTTGGCAAATAAAAAACAAAATAAAATAAACAGAGCACATCAAATCTCAAACTATTTTACAAGAACGCAATAAACAAAATAACAAGGTAGGTGCTATTAGAAACTCTCTCCATTTCTAAAGGACGCCAGTAATCCCTGTCCCACAAAAATGATTACACAGCCATCCTCATTTGGATCAAAGCGCAGTGTTTTCATAAAAGAGTATCATTTAAGCCGACTCAAGTCAAATAACACTGCAATAAAATATCCCGTTTACAGCCTCCTTCCATTCAGAAACCACGAAACAAATAATACGTATTTATATTTCTAAAATTACCGACTTTAGACTCTAAAGGAAAGTTTGTAAGGTTTGAAGTGTTTTGCAGATAGATTTAAAAGCAGTGTTTTTATAAAAGGCTCCGACATCTAACCAGCAATGTTGCCATAATTCGAGGCTGTCTGCCTATTCGAGTGGGGAGGCCAGCCTATTTTGTGTAAGTGCCCGCGTCGGCGGCGGCGTCGTGAGGGTTAAATCATAGACTGCCATTTTATAACGTCAATATAAATGAGTGTTGTTGTTACGTTTTATTGATTTTTCTATTATCGTGATATTGTATATTTTATTTATAATAGTGTTGGTTTCTTCTAAAAGTATGCGGTTTTGCCTGCAAAAAAAATAGACGTCTATAAGCTTTACAGGCAGTTTTAATGGGTTCGTTATTAATATAAGAAGGATTAGTTGCTATTGAAGATATTAAAGATAGAAACTACAGAGATGCGTAATACTATTCAATCATAATATCAATTATTGCTAACAGCATATTGAAAATTATTTTATTATTTCAATTTCTACATTTCAATTTCACTGTTCATAATGACACTCATTAGATTTTACTACACCGGTTTCTACTGCCATCTTATTATCAGATAATGTAGAATTATGGTTAATGACCACATTATCGAGACAAGAATGGAGTCCCATGTGCCTTTGCCTATAACGGGTTCCATTTTAATAAAATATGAAGCCAATGGAGGCTATCTCAATCGCTTCAATTAACTGCATTCTGCTTTGCATTATATTATTATGCCTTTCATTATGCATACAGGCTATTCAATTCAGTTTTGCTAACGATGAGCATCATGTATAGTTAGCCAAGAAATGAAAATAAAAAGGCGTGAAGAATTATTTATGGATACGCGTCTCTTTAGGCGCCATTACGGTTTTCAAGGCATTCAAATTGTCTATAATTTTAGAAGAATAGTACATAACGATACGAGGGGCTAAAATTACCCATTATAGACGAGGTAGTTTTACTACCGAGCTTTAGCGAGGTAGTAAATAGGAACCGAGTTATAATGGGGTTTTAGCGCCGGCGCCGTGTGTTACACCGTACTTTTCACTACGATTGCGATAAAATAAAATAACCATATTTTATATGATAGTTTATTTTATTAAAAATTAAATGTACAATTTGTATTGTTGTTCCGGCAACAAAATTTCAGTTCTCTGTGAAGATTGTGTCGTCTGTGGGGTAAACGTAGGAGATAAAAAGGAATCCTACTTATAATTAGTTAAATTATAAGTAGGATTCCTTTTTATCTCCTACGTAATATAGAAAAAATCCAATGCCTTTTTTTATTTCTTCTGTAGCTGGAATGCAACGCACACATTATCCAAAGAGTTCGGCCGTTCGGCGCGTTTGGTTCCATGTTTAAAATAAAACGTTTGTTTTAATGGAACAGTAATAAATGTCAATTCCTTATGAATTTGCGTTTTCGAACAACGACGACGAAAATTTAAAAAAAAAAAAATATTTTCCCTAGGGCTATATGCAATTTTACGCCCCCTCTGGCACGCTATTATGACGGTCTTTTCGAGCTGATGACCCAGGGTAGACGGGGAAAGACGACGCTTTCAGTTGTAACTTTTAGATGCCTACTTGTAACGATATTTTTATTTCCAGCTCAAGTTTTCCGGTCGTAACTTCGCCAATAGGTTATTATGGGTTTTTTCTTGGTATATAAATAAATAAATGTATTCTGTTGTTTTTGTTAAATATTATAAAATATTGATGAAATATTACGGTATTATCTACATATTTATAAGATTTGCTACCAACTTAGATACCCAATACTGCTAAATAAACAAAATATTATGACTGTGTAATATTAATTAGGTAATTAACAAGTTTTCATAATTTTACACCATAATCAATTAACTTAATCTGTATTAATGGCCCATAATATTTATTTCTACAGCCAATTTCTCTGTAGATATTAATTCTATGATTTACATAGAGAAATATTAATTGCCCAGTAATGGGTGTGGAAGCTAAAATGAATATTTAAAGACATTGAAAGATACTACACGTTTTTCTCGTATAATTAAACTGAAGAAAATTATTTTATATGAGATACGCATCATTGGACCATGTGTTTTAATTATACTATAACAATCTGTGAGTTTCGTAGTATGTTTCCTTTTCTCATAATTCTTCTCAGAACATAAAGAAAATAGGCATAAATTAAGAAAACTTTATTTAAATACTTTATTTCTATTACTTACATTTTTATACACAGAAGCAATTATCAGTTATGATACTTATTGACGACCCGAATGGCGAAGTGGTAGTGAGGCTGCCTTACGTTCATAGGGTCCCGGGTTCGAATCCCGGTAGGAGCAATTGTTTGTGTGATGAGATACAAATAAAAAAGTATCTGTGTAATGTAGTATATCAACTATGTGGTGTCCACGACACAAGCTTCGTTGCTCAGTGTGGCACTAGACGGCGCTATGTGTAAAATGTCCAGCGATATTTATTTATTACTTATACTTAAGTATCGTAAAAGTGATTTAGGTATTACTTAATCACACAGTAACAAATACGAAGGAGGTATGCAATTTTAGTTTCATTCCGTCAATGAAATTATCAATTTAGTAAAAAGATATTTAAAAAAAATAAGAATACTGGCCGATTTCCACCAAAAAAAATGTAAAATGCCATTAGATTTGTTTTTCTTTCTTGCTTTTTTTATTGACGTAAGTCATAATAGAATTAGTGGCCAGTATCTTTCAATTGGTTGTCACATCACGCTAGGGACTAATTGCTCAAAACTTTTTACAACTTACTTGCATCCCAAACGTAATAAAAGCAAGTTCACTAAGACACGTGAACAAGTAAAGTAATCACTTGCAACGCCTCACTGGCACACGATCCATCGCGTGCGTTTAGACCGACTAAACACTAATACTTGACTATCAACATACTTGTCTTACACGGATACATGTCGATCGTTACGATACATCGGCTGTCACACGCTGTGGGCGGATAGCGGAATGTGCGTGAGCGGGATTAACAGAAATCATTAATTGTTGGAAACTGGGTGGTTCCCATGGCATAGTTGTCTGAAGGAAATGGCTTGATTTCAGCGATAAGACTGAGCCGCATAAACGTGTTTTTTCATTAGATAGGTAGGTACTTCAAGCAAACACAGTTTAAACCAGCCTATAAATGGCCTTTTTTTTTTGGGAAATTATCAAATTACTTCTCCCACTCTGGGTGGAACGGGAGGGAGTGTCAGACTCTTACTGACTAAAACCTATCCATGTTCCTCCCTCGCCCTTTATGTTCCGGGGCCGCCGTATCTCTTTCGAACAGGCCCGCAACCCCGGCAAGCCTATAATGGCGAAACTGGTACCGCTGTTCCCAAAAAGGTGAAAGAAATCATTTCATATCTTTCACCTTTTTGAGAACAGTGGTGACGAAATAATTTACCAAGGAAAAGTGCCTGCTGCTACCACTCGTTGCTCTTGCAAATATGAAAAATTGATAATTACTTCACGGGCCTTACATAGCGGTATAGTTATCAAATCAAATCTAATAACATTAATTGCTTTGCTAATAAATATAGTTATAATTTAATGCTCAATAGAAAAGATAACAGCAATAATTACGAGTAAGTAGTAAAGTAACAGAACCTGCTGGTCATTTGTAATACAAGATAATGTCACCAAGTAACCGTTTTAATACATTTTATGGCAAGATCATATCAATTTGAGCATTTATTTGAGTGGTGCGGTTGAGTTACGATTTGATTGTGTGCTAATTTGATACACTATTGTTCTTCGGTAAAACATACATAATGCACTTAGGAACTTATCAAGTTTATAATCTCTTCTGAGGCTTTAACAATTAGTGATAAAGCCCTGATTAAAATCTCGATTGGAATAATAAATGGGAATACATTTTATCAGTCCATTGCCTACTGGAAGAAGATGCATTTTTTCAGGCAAGTCTCTTAGAATGAAGAGGAAGAACGAGAATTCATCTTTAGACAGCATAGACAGATAAACTATTAAGATGTCTCTCTCTCTTTTGACGAAATCATTTTGGATTATCTTTATCAAACATTTTTTTATGCACAACACGCCACCAACTCACCACACTAAGACGTTGTCACCCAAATGATAACTCAATTATGAATTTAAAATTTAGTAGGATATTGAAATGAAAATCAGCAGTATTCAATGAACCCGCTAATCGCTCCCGCTCCGTTCACCATTCACCCTTCAACAGTAAACAATAAGCAATTACGACCGCTCCAGTGGTTCTGCCCAGCCCTTCCGCCGCTAAACGCCTTGAGGATGGACCAATAAGTCAAGCACTTTATATAGTCAATCTGTTTGTGGAGACATGGGTACTCGGTGCTACTTAGTATGCAGGTTTTACGTTCTTTGTTCTGATTAAATGGCTGCTGTTTTCATGTGAAGTGTAGCATGAAAGCGTTCAATGTTGTTTTGTAATGTTGCTCCAAGATTCCAAATGCATAGTTTCGTCAAAGATAGTTTTAGATTAGCATACATATAATCAATTAGGACATTTGTACGTAAATTGGAGTTGGTTGTGAAGTAGAACGCGAAAGCGATGTCGTGAGACGGCTGACAGGTGATTAAAATTGGCTGCGTGTGTTCAACCATTGGCTGCGTGTGAATAAGAGGGTGCCTTAAGTATCTCAGCTGTAGAATGTAACAAGTAAGGGCTAATTTCACCAATAAACCTGAACACGATCAGCACTATAACTAAGTACCGTGATCAAGAACTCTCTCCATATTGCATTTTATGCATTGCTATGAAATAGCAATTACAGCTTTTAAAAGCCTAGTTCTAGTTAAAGGAGAATGACCAAAGTGGACCATTTTTTTTTTAAAAAGGACAAGGTCTGGCCCCAGATTTACTACATAGTTCATTTGAAAGACGGGTTCAAATGCATCATTTTTTTCTATAGAAATGAAAAAATCAGTCCCACAGAATCGTAGATATTAGCTGAAACGTGAACTTGAAAAAAAGTAGCACATTCACTTGACGACCTTTTCTTATACCAGGCATCATAATTTAACAAAGGAAACATAAAAAGTTTTTTATTTATTAATCATTGACCTATTTAGTGAATAAGATTATATAGAAATAAGATACACAAAAAATAAGTGCAGGCAACAGTGTAACGTTACAGTATTCAATATTGTTGAATTAGTCTGTAACTGTGGGTTAGAATTTGTTGCACATTTGCACACATAATTAGTCCATCAGTATAAGTTAACCCACAATGGAGTCAACCCTGGGGGCAGCAGTTTTTTTTTTTTGGTCATTCTCCTTTGTTTAAACTTTAGTTCAATTTTAGTAAGTTAATTTTCAGCGGTTCAGCGTGGACTGGGCGATCATAAGCATCTACACTAATTTTATCAAGAGGAATAATTTATATTTTTGTGTGCGTGTGTAGATTTGTAATGAATGAACTCAAAAACTTCTGTGACGATTTCAAAAATTCTTTCACCATTGGAAAGCTACATTCACCCTGAGTAACATAGGCTACATTTTATCCCCGTACTCCTACGGGAACGGGAACTACCGCGTGACGTCCGCTTCTTAAATAAAGTAATGGAGCCATTTCCTCCACACAATCGACCCGTACTTTTGTTCCTATGTAACAAAGAGATGAGATTTAAAAGACTTACACATTATACAACATTATTTTTTGTTTATACTAAACTACACGGTTCGTCCCATAGAAAAAGTTGTTCAAAATGATGAGTACAATGACCCCTTTTCGGGTTTAGTGTAAACAAAAAATAACCCTGTATATTTGAGTGTCTTTGCTATGTAGGTATTTTTCTGCACATACATGAATGAATATTCTTATTTATTGTGAACAGCGGCAGTTAATTGCAACACGACAAGTGACAACGCGGTGCTGCAGCCGTGTCCAGTGTCGGCTGTCCGCAACTTGATACCGGCTTGTTATAATATTACGAGCTACACCTAGGGCTGCGGATATTTTATTCTGCTTTCATTCATAGTATCGATACGGAATACATAAATTCTTTTTTATTTTAGGTTTTTGTTAGATTTTACGCACAGTGCACAGCCGGAGTTTTATCCGCCGACTCCTAGGCTTTACATGCCGGTCGAGAAATATCTCTCAGCCCTCAGGTAATTATGCTGTTTTTTCTCACGATGTTTTCCTTCGCCGAAACTAATTATATAATACGCACGTTAATCCCAAAAATCAGATGGGCGTGCCTTTCATTCGAAGTCGAGACCTATGATTTTCTTTCATAGTCCAAGGGATTAGGTTATCATTGATTTTTGGTTGCTGAAATGAGTCATGAAGTTAGTTTAACACTAATGTTTCTCTAAGACCCCGTACCCACTATGTCGTGACGATTAATTTATATTTGGTTTTTAGTTGGCGTTTTTAGAAGTAATAAAACACAATATACCAACCCTGCCATTATGTCCGTAGGTACATGAATTAGCCGCGAGGTGCCGCCACATCGACAGATATTTGCGTTTTACAGCACACAGTCCCTCCTATCAAGTAGTATAATACGAGTATACAGGAATATATTGTGCGATTACATTAGTATTGGCATGTAATAAATGTAATAATATGCGAGTGCCGTGTGGTCTGAAGTCTATGGCCGCTATGGCCGGAGAGGTGTCGTGGGTGGCAGGGAAAGCAAATAAGGGATAGTTTGGTTTATGATCGTGTTTTATGCAAATGAACGAAGTTGAATTTCGTTATTTAAAGTTTAAGTATAGGATTTGTACGGAACGGTGAATATCATAAGCATTTAGCAGCGTTGTAACTTTACTAGGTCTTCACAATATTTCTTATAAGCTAAATAGTGATTTGTAGGGACGTTAATTTGTACATTCAATCAGACAAGAGGAGCACTAAAAGGAAAATATAGAAAATGCACATTGCCACAAGCATCAATATCTTCCTTAATAAAACAGTATCATCACTTCATCAATATTCACTTCAAAAACTGCACCATATCATCTATCATCGACATCATAATCTTCCATTCCCCTTTTGTTTTTCGGATGGGAAATCATCAAATAACTTTTCTCTTTATGTTCCGGGGCCACGCACGGTATATCTCTTTCGAACAGTCCCGCAGCCCAAAATCCGCGTCTCATTCTATTTGGGATCGGAGCAATACGTTTTATTCATTCCATTCTCCCCTTTTAGACGTCCCGACCTCATTTACTCCTTTACTGCTACACCACGTGCGGTTGCGAAAACACCAATTCAACAACACCCCTGCCTTCCTCCCTCAGACTAACTAGCGCAATACACCCGGAAGTTGTCGTCCGCGTCACTTCCGGGTGTCACGCCCACTGAGCACCGAGCTGCCAGTACCTCTGCTGCTCACCTACATTCGCATCTGTCGCTGATTTACAACCTTATTGCTGACTTATGTGTGGCACGAGACATAAGCAGGAGCGATAGCGATTAAACATTTATTGACTCCTTGGAGCATGATTTGAATTATTAGTTGGTCTCTACTATTAAGGGTTTTTTCATGGATTGAATAGTATTGTCTCACTCTCTCATACAGAAAACCTGGTGGGATTGGTGTTCGCAGCTGCAAGACACGACCTGGTCTTAGCAGAGGATCTGATTAACCTTAAGAATGCTTTTTAATAACCCAATCGTCATAAAAGTTGTTTTGAGAATCAAAGAATTGATCTAGCTGTATAACATCTTCGAAATTTCAATAAGATCGCTGCGTTCGCTGCTTGTTTCCCATAACTTGAACTACTCCCCACAAAAACAAAAACCACTCTATGCCTTATAACGTGAGTGTTAAAGTAAATATTGTCACAAGCCTGGTGAGCAATGCTAATTAGTTTGGAAACTCGTGCGCAGTGTTACAACACATAACCCAAACACCGGGTGTTACATTTTTAATTAAGAATTATTTTGAAAACTGACTAAGTTATTTTCAGGCTCTATTTCGTATTGCAATAGAATTTAAAAAAAAAGTCAACATGAAGTTAAGCGAACAGTATTCAGGCAACACTTGGAAGTTTTATAAAACCTCCTCAAGTTTTTACGAACATTTATAAAATGCTGTACCTCAACCTAATTTGAATATTGTCTTTTGATTTTCTATTCGACAAAATCCAAACATCAAAAATTATTGCCATGACAAAATAATTAAATAACACTAACTATACATCGTGTATAACAGTCCTAAATTATCCCACAGAAGTTACGTATTATCGGGATAAAAGAATACCAAGATCTTGGTCTACCTGGGTGTCAAATTCCATCTAAATCCGTTTAAACATGCAAAGATGACTATCGTGTTTATAATAAGGATAAGGATTACAAAGAAAAGGGCGGTAACATCTCACAATAAAGTACCCATTCCTTACTCAGCAGGGAACAATCCAGCATTCCTCCCGCGTTAATTGTCACAGATACATTATTCATCATAGCGCATATGGACGCCATGACAGTATGCCTTCCGGAAAACCATAGCTCTAGCTTCTAGCTTTTTAAGATGCCTAGGATAACTGCGCGTCCGGTCTAGATTTCCTTTTTCCTTTATTACGAGGGTTCAATGGTTGGTGCAGATCTAATAAAATACTATAATTGGTCTTTATTGGCTGTTGGATTGTAAAATCATTAAATGATTATGAAATAAAAGTTGATTGCGGAAATACTACTGTGATAGTAATTAATGATTAAAATATAAAAGGCCAACAAATAGAAGATGCAGAAAAATAGTAATATGTAATTTAAATTTAGAATTCCATTTCATTCCCTAATGTAATTTTTGAGATTGAACCAGGACCAATAGAACCCAGATTACCACTGATGTTTATATACAACTTCAGTTGAAGAATTTTCCTGTGTTTGCCAAGAAGAGTTACGATTGGGACCTATGGTGGCTTCAGATTCGGGAAAAGCCCAACATTTACTACTGTGAATAGTTCTGATGTATCCATAAAAGTATGGACTTTCATGCAGATGATACAATGGCTGACTGCTGAGTGGGCGAGTAATAGACAAATAAGCAAAAAGAAGACATGGAGCGATCCACAAATAAGTTGGAACAAGGGCAAGAGAATGATGATGACTTAAACCCGTATAAACACATCACTCAACATCAAGAATTCCATCTCTCCTCTCACATCAAAGGTGTCAATTTAAATAGCGCATCATTGTTTTTACGTCCCACAGACAATCACGGAGACTTCCGCGTGGCTGCGCGTGCGCCGGCATTTTAATGAGTTTTTTAACGCACATTGTATCGGATAGTTTCTTGACGCGTTATGCGTAGATTGATGATCTGTTTGTCATTGTTCTGGAGTGAATGGCGTTATGTATGTTGATGTCGTTATGATTTAGAACTGTATCACTTTGTATGGTAGAAAAGATTAAAGCTCGTTTTGACAGAATCCGATCTTATGGGCATCTACTTTGGTAGGTATTATTGCAGGTATCGTTTGCCGGTCTAGGTTGAAAGTGATAACATAATCGACCGTTTAATCTAGGTATATAATCTTCTCAACCTAGTCTCATGTTACTAGGGGCCGGTTGCATGTTACATCGTACTGCAAATACTGAAGTATGCCTCGACAATGTAATAAGTTCATGTGGCCGGCCCGTAACATTCACGCAATTAAGAATTTTCAGTCAAATGAAGCAACTGGTAAAGTAAATACTAATAGGTACAGTCACGTCTAATAATATGTATACACTTTCCTTAATATATAGCTATTTTCGCGAGAAATAACGATTGTAACTAGGAGATTGGATCTTTTTCATAAAAAATTGAGGTCCAGAATAGTATTTATTTATTTATTTTACAGTTTTAGGAAAACTTACAGCTAAAAATTTACACACTATAAAGATTAAAAAAAAGTAAGGCCAATTAAAAGATTTCACAGATAAAAAAGAGCCTATAAACAAAAACAAAAATATTTACGAAGGTAGTATGGATGTACGTAATAAATTTGAATCAGTAGGTAAATTAGGAGAAACACAATTCTTCAGTGGTTACATATTATTAGACGTGACTGTACTTGTTATAACGCAACACAGCTTACATTACTCCAGCGGGTAGTTAACATAAAGCTCAGCTTGGAACACTACGGTCGCAACTTGAACAAAGAGCTACAATTTACGAGCACTCAAGCTGTGAAGTTTATGCTTCACTTCGTTGGACAGATGTTTGACGTTGTTTCTGTGTGCTGGGCGAAGGAACATGTCAGTGCATATTATTATGTTATTTACTGTCAAGTACTTGTGTTGAAGCGTGTGCTTGAATTTGTTCGGTTGGTGGAAGTACGCTCGCACCTATTTCAAGTGGCCCATCCAAGGAAAAGCTTTTGCCTAACCCTTCTGAAATAGGGTGCATGTATACAATTATTGTTAAATGTGACGAAAAAAAAGAGAGTTCAATTCTGCACATTGAGCTATTGGCCTAGGTAATAAAAAAGTCATAACCGAGCATGGGCTGTTCGTCAAACGAGACACATGACTGAAACTGAAGAGATTTATATTCAGCCACCGAACACAAAAAAATATTATAATATTTAAATGGCTTTCATATCGTTCGAACGAACCTAAAAGACCATACAGTGAATTGTATTATAAAAGAATACTTAAAACATTTAGTACGTTTCCAAAATAAACGATAAAAAATATAAGTATGCCCTGTCCGGTACACTCTGAAGTTATCATCATGAGCTGTTATTATCTAAGTGCGAAAGATACTTACTTTGTAGAACGTGTACTTAACTTAATGTTTAAACTCTAAGATAGACTTTATATTCTTAGTGAGCTATAAATGGTCACTTTATAACGTCTAATGTAACTTAGAACGTTAATTATGGTGCTGTTTACATAGGGCAGGCAACAATGTATATATAGATTTCAGATACCTAGCAAATAAGAGTACAGTAAGAGTAGAGTAGAGACCTGTATGTATGCCCAAGAGCAGCAGTCGGCAACCTTTTCTTTTCCTTCTCTTGGTCGGCACCCCGCAGAGCAAGGGCCACAAGGTGGCAAAATGAACTAAAGGCGGGCTGCATTTGTGGTATTAATCCTAGAAGCCCAATATACCTACGTATAATTTCCAAAACATTCACGGGCCGCAAGTAAGACGTCCGCGGGCCGCGTGTTGCCGACCGCTGCCCTAGAGGGTTATGCAATATTTCATTATCACTGCGTAGATGCTACTTTTACAGCTCGTTAGCTTTAAGCACTATGTAGTCCTATTATGTCTATCCCTGCAGGAAAAAGTCCATCTTGACATTAATCACAATCATGAGAACAGCTCCCATTCAAACATATGCCGCGAACCTACCAAATTCTTGCAGCTCCTAATAAATAAAACGTGTGATGCTATGTTCAATACCTACACTCCACAGTCTGACCTAAAACCAGTTCATTGTAATTCTTGGCGTGTTTCTCAGCGCAATGTTATGCTCTAGTAACGCACAGCAACACATACACATACCAAACAGTATCTAATTAAAAGTATATAAGAAGCACAAGGAATTTACTGTTGCTGACTTAAAAGTGAAACTTGGTGTTGATGGTGAAATTAGAGGAAACGTGGATAGAACAGCTGGTACAGGAGGTTTACTATTATGTATGTCTACATTGGTAACTCATAACCAGACCAAGGGACATTATATGGTATACTAATGATGGCAGTGATGGGAATTATGGGACCTCCAGAATGAAATAAGATATAGTTAAATATAGTTTAAGTAAACAGACTTATCACGAAGCCGTCAGTCAACCAAGCATTTTGTACATGAAATTTTTCGCAAAATTATTGCTGGGAAACGACTTTTTTGTGGGAAGAAAAATCATGTTTTGTGATAGAACTTAATGGTCGTGGAGACGTTTAAAAATCAAACATTAAAAAAAAAACGTCAAATAAGTTGGAACTTTGACCCCCGATATCTCCGTAACTACGTTCCCAGGCATACCTGGGAACACCATAGTGTAGAACACAAACATGATTACAATGACGGACGGGGAGAACAAGTGCCTTTCGGCTTCGTTAAGAGGTTTATTACACCCTTTAGAAAGTTCTTGTAGAAACAAGAATGAAAGAGAACTAGACTTTTCTGTTACAAGAGAGAAGAGAAAGTGTTAAAGAGTTTCAAAGGTACATAATTTTCCTGTTCTACTTTAACTGGTTCGGTGTTCTTACGGTAATAAGTGCGACTGCTGAGCGTTAACGTCTGGGTTCGATTCCCGGGTTAGTATTGGGTTTTCTCCATAAGCCATTGGTCCTATTGCCTGATCTCGCTCCGCTCGCTGGATTGCCGTCCCTGAAAAAGAGCGAAGAGAGAGTGCACCTGTGCCTGCGCACACTTTTGTGGTCTTTATGTGTGTATATATCCCCCGCGCCGAAAGTAAATCCTCGCTGACATTACCTGCCGTAACCGAAAACGGTCAGGAGAACTATTTTAGTACATTTTCCAAGTTTCCGCTAGCCTAAGAAACCATTTAAGTCTAGAGTTCAGATAAACACCAAAGTCAAAACGACAGTTATCTTACTCACTTCTGAAACGGATCCCATTTCCATCCATTGTTTGAACTCGGCTCAGAAAGTATGCGTACAAGAGAACAATGTTCCATCTCGGAGATACAAGCGACCGTTACAACATTGTCTATGGTCACATAGTGCATAGCTACAAGCTTGGAGCCAGTTTCTAAGGTTACTGTTGGTTACCGCACACTTTATCTTACCTTATGCTGGTCTGGATAGAGAACAGTGTCATGACCATGTTTGGTTTTCGCTTTGTATTTATGTTTGACATTACTTTGGAAGTTAGTGAGAAAATAAGGAGATACATTATAACGAGTTGGTGAGGACTGGTGTAACATAGGTCGTGAGTTCCCACTCAACAAATAAGCAAAGTTATTTTTAGTACAGTTCATTTGTTGGAAGTGTTAGCAATAATAACACAGGAAAAGAGCAAACTAACATTGCTCGCAATTAAACAAAAATATGATGCTCTCACAGACGCTGACGGGATCGAGAATAATCATCTGAGTGAGTAAAATGAGTCTACAATTTTAAACTTCACTAAGAAACCTTCAAAACGTACCTTGAACAGTACAAAACCAACAAATTAGACATATTACGGCGCACTGAGAACAGGAACCCATCCAACATTTATATATTTGTTTACTAATTAACCAAAGTACATTTAACGAAAGAATAAAGGCGTCACTACACAGAAGCCCACGGCTATCACTAAGCTACACAATATCTTGTATGAAAATATAGGCGGCATTAATCACAGCGTCCACGCTGCACTTGGACGCGCGGCTTGGCAAACAAATTCATCGCGCAGCTAATATGATACACTAACAGTTCTACCACAAAGCTAGTAATTACTTTTAACATAACACAACGTCAGACAAACCATGGCATACACTTAACTACCAACATGCTGAGCACACACATAACAAGAAGTATCTAACTTAAATGTAAGTTAAAGCAAACTGCCTGCTTACTTATCTGATTTGTTGAGTGTACAATGTTAGAGTGAGCCCCCACTGGGGAACTAAACGATCTTCAGTATGTAAACAAGCGCTTTAAGTTATACATACTGGTTCTAAGACGGAAGTCGTGTCATTCTAATGGACAGAAAGGGAAAGGACGACCAAGATGGGTTCGTGAATGAATACTTATTGACCAACTGAATAGATTACTTGGGAGTTGGGATTTTATTTTGAAAGGAGATTATCGAAATTCGACCTATGTACCTACCTATTTGATTATACATAATAATCCCCTACATACGCGTCTTATGAATTGAAATAGTAACTCACCGTCCATTTGTTCCCAACTATAAAAATTGTAAATAGAACCTTAACGAAAGCGAACATCACTTGTTCTCTCCGTCCGCGTAATTGCGTTTTTTTTTTTTTTGTTCTAGACCATGTCTGGAAACTTTGTAGTTAGTAGGAGATATTGAAGGACACTCCCAACTTTTTCATATTTTTTTTTAATACTAGTTTCTATTATTAACTTTACTTTCATGGAGGTATCCATGAGTCGTTTACTTGTGAATGCATCCAGCAGCATAATGTTTTGAGTTTTACCGTAAAACATGATTTTTCAGACCCAAAAAAAGTCGTTTCCCAGCAATATCTTTTGCTTAGACTAACTAAGTACGATGTACAGAACGTTTGGTTCACGGCTTCGTGGAGGTTCAGTTTACACCTTGTATTTAGGGTCTTCTAATCTAACCGGATGCAGCTGAATACCAGTATTTTACATGAAGCGACTGACTATCTGACCTCCACAACCCAGTTACTGCATGTTATAGCATGGCTAGGAGTAGTTAGACTAGAAAACGGCAATGTAAAATAAAGTAAACAGAGATCATTTCAGTTTTGGTTCTGATATTAATTTAAGATTATAGAATTAATCGACCTACCTATTTGGTTACACCGTGACAGGCTATAACTTATCTCCATTAGCTCAAATCACACGTTTTTATTTCGTTTATTACCATATTTACTACATATTTGACGCCATATACATGTCCAAACTACATACTTTGACCTTATAATAAGCCTATAAATATGTATTGACTACATAAATATAGCCAACGATGAATCTTTTATACAGCCAAGTTACAAAAGTTTACGATTTGGAATAGTTATGCTAAAATACTTTTTGTTATACAAACCACGACTGGAATGTGTACGTGTATGTGAATATAACGGGTGCGTCATACAACCATATTGATATTTTATTTGTAAATATATTATTGTAGAAATAAATATGGATGGAATATGGCAAGGTACCTAGTAGTTTGTAACTGTGACCATATAATTTAATGAGCCATAATCTCACGAGTATTTAAAGGGCATTTGATAAGCGTTGAAAGAAGTAAACAAAAATATTTCTGACGGATAAAGTTAGCTCTATTTATTACACCAGACAATTAATGTATGTACGTGGACGAAGGAATAGGATTATGTAAGGATTGTAACACGGAAAAATGGTAAGTTTATGTTTATTACAGCATTTATGTAATTTAATTCAAACAAATTTAAACTCCCATATTAAGATAAAGCAATAAATTAGTTTAATATCTCCATCGGTCACGCAACATTTCAGACGAAACAATAAAAATGGCCGCCGGCCGATATGAGGTGAAACAAATAAAATGTTTCAAATGTTAGTTTACAACTTAATTGGTTTTACGATACGGTATCAATTACAAAGTTTGTGTTATATTACATTAAAGTTTTACGTTAACTTTGGTGTTTTAAAGATATGACTAATAAAATAAACGCATATCTCACTGACATTAATAGCCCTAATTAACCAAATAGTTTCCTGTTTTTTTTTAATGTATTTCTTTTGTTTACATAATAGTACATTTTGATACAAGTGGAGAAAGTTTGTTATTGTAGCTTAACACACGAGCCGTAAGGCGAGGGTGTTTTTGAGCCGAGAACAACAATAATAAATGTCCACGTGTATCAAACGACGTTTTTCAATACAGTTTTCAAGAAATAATAGTAGTTTATGCGACTGTGCATAATGAAGGGCATTACAACACGAGTGTGGGTTTAAGAAACGAGCCGAAGGCGAGTTTCTTAATAGCATCACACTCGTGTTGTAATGCCTAATTATGTATAGTTGCATACACTACTTTATCTACCCAAATATCATAAGGGCTCTATGATGGGTTCAGGAACCATAGGGAAATGACCTGCATGGTTACTTGGCCCTTGATTTTTGTGCCAACAGGTTATAGTTGCATTCGTCGCTGCATTTACGATATCTGGCGGAGTATTCATGTCAATTTCTGAGTTTCACTATCTCTCATTTTCGACAGAAATAAAGAACTTATCAGAAAATGTGTCTACTCGTAACTGGATTACTGGAAATAAAAAGCTAACGAACAAATGACAGCTCGAAATGGCGGCGTTTCGGATATCTGTCATTTTTTTTTAAATTATAGGCAAACGAACAAAGTCACTATTCTTGTGTCACTCGAGATCAAAATGTCGTGCGATTTATAATATAATTAAAATCATACTGAATTGGGTTTTTTTTTTATTGATATCTGATTTAATGTAGGTGGTACTAGAATAGCACACTCACTTGAATTTGACACCTGTTCCAAATTTAAAACTCATAACGCAACTGTTTTCAGTTGCGTTATGAGTTCATTACAGTTCCGTTTATTTCTGCAGGTTGGTAATGCTGGTCATTGCCTATGGTTTTTGAACGCATTAGAGAGGGTTTATGATATTTGGGTAGATAAAATAAAATAATGTAAATGACTGACTATGGTTTAATTTTTTTTTCCGCTCTTTGCTTTCGCCAGGTTCAAGAAGAGGCAATGGTATAAGTACAGCCTAATATAAAAAAAAAGAAATGAATTTAGAACACAAATAAATGCTAATTTGTTTATAAAAGTAAATATTAGTTATAAATAATCATGTTTATCTACGATATTGAATTTATAAACACAATTTGAATATTCAAAAACGTTATAAAGAAAGACGTAGATCGCTTTTCCGAAATAAAAAAAAAACATTCACCTCTGACTCCATAGTCAGACAGAGGTGAATATTTTTTTTTTAATTGTGCAATGAACCAATTTGGACTAAGTACATGTCATTGTATCTGTGGCAATTTTGCTTTCTGCACATGTGTGCAAAAAACATGAACATTTTGAACACACGCAAACATTTTGAACCTAATCGTAGTGCGAAAAGAACCAGTTTTCGAGGAAGTGTATTGTAAAACATTTTGTATCTTACTTATTGAATAGGAGTTACCATACGATACACATATCTACATACAATAAAACTCAAACACAGTTCTACGTCTATAATTTTTCGTGTAAAAGGTGCAAAGTTTGATTTGCTACAATTTATTTGTATTAAATAAGTATGGCGTGATTCATGGATTGATAAAGAAATAATAAAATAATTATTTTTTTTAGTAGGTAGAGCAACATACCTCAGAGGGCTATGTTGTGTGGGAGTTAACGTAACCACACACTCTGGGAAAAATGGGAAACAAAGTTATATTCTACACAAATTGAAATTTACAACGCCAACGAGCCGATTTTCAAATGATAAAAACTTGCATAAGGCTCACCAGAGTCAGAAAAAAACATCTAACTTCATTATCTGAGTTAGAAAACTAAACATGAATTCACCACATTTTAATACCCCTAACTCCTCTCAGCTTCTCAATTAGATGAGATGGTTAAACCGGGATGCTGGTGGCGCACATTCTGAAGAGTGAGTCGCGCGGCGCGACGGCTACGAGTACCTCCCATTAATGTGAAGTATCACTCCAGCGCCCAATGCACCGACTCGTTAATTACTAGCCGAGTAGTAATCAGGGCTGTCAGAGTAACAGCGGCGTTTTTCCTAAATAAAATGTTGACACTTTCAACTACACAACTTTTCAGCACGTCTGAGAGGACAGTAGAGACCTGTAATAAGTCTTTAAAGAAATGAATTTCAGCATTGTGATCATAAAATTCCATGTGGTTGATAAATTTTCATACCAAAAAATATGAAGAATGTATTTTTTACTTCAGTGGCATTAAATCAAATAGCATTAATATTTCCTGTTAAAAAAAGTTATAAAATAGCTTGTACTTTTTCATGTGCAAAATATTTAACTGCTCTAATAATGGGTGCATGCGAATTTCATACAAACGTAATACAAAAAACAAAATACAAAATAATTTATTTTCTTTCACAAGTTATGTACTACATCAAGGGTTGAAGTGACCTTTAAGATAAAAATTGCCTGTGTTAGGTCAGTTTTGCTCTTCCAAAGCTTAAAGTTACTTGGTAATAACAAAATAATTAGTAAATTAAACATATTTTTAAGGTAGTGTGTATTTATTTTGATTGGATTACAGAAACATTATTTTGAATGTACACCGATTTAAACAAGAGTCATGGGAAAAATATTTTTTCTCTAGAAATTATAAATTCCTCATATCTCGTCTTTAAATCATTGTCCTTCCAAAATATTTATTTGGGAACATATATATTCTATAACTAGCTGACCCGCGCAACTTCGTCTGCGTCACATAAGAGAAAGAGAGGGTTACAGAGAGTGGGTCGTAAGCACCTATAATACAATTTTCAAAGAGCACATCACACACATCCTTCCGCATAATGAAAATGCGCGCCCGGTACATGCTCATTATTTTGCTGCGGAGTTATTAAAAACGGTGTATCTCCTAGGATATGCATTGAAGTCAATTTACGTACTCAAGGGCAATTTTGTTCAAAATCAAATACTTGTGATTAACAACGTATTTATTTGAATAAAAATAAATTACCATGTTTACAAAAACAGCTTTATATGGCTTCTATTGACAGCTTTACATCTTCATACTTAGAGACTCGATGACAGTCATACTCCAGCTAGGTCTGCAGTTCTCATTACGGTGCATTAAATGAGCCGCAACACGATATAGCTGCTGTAAACCGTTGCGGACCTCTTACAACTGCTTACCATTTAAAATTCAAACTCTACGTCCCTACGATATGACGCCGTGTTTTAAAGTGCACAACCTCTTCAAAGCTTAGAAACCTTCAAATACGGTATTAATATTTTAAGGTGACTTTCGAGACATTCGAATTTTAAAGAGTATTTGCAATTTTGCACCAATTTTTTATGTGAGTTCAACCTTTTTGGAATAAAATCGGATTGGGTTTTGAAACATGTATCAAAATAACTTGTAGTTTATATCAAAATCTCGAAGGAGTATTGATATCAAATTCGAAACAAATCACCGCCAAAATAACTTTCTACACCTTTTTAACCCCGTTAGGGTATGAATTTCAATGCAATATGAAACGCGTTCATCAATTCTGTTAATATTGTTGATTGCAAAGTTTGAAGTAGATTGGACCAAGGAATCACATTTTCCCATACAATCTTTGCCCCCCCTTTTCACCCCCTTAGGGGTATAATTTCAAAATTCTTTCTTATCGTATGCCTACTTTATACAGAAAATACACCCTCCAAGTTTCAGGTTTCTACAATCTGCGGTTTAGGCTGTGGGTTGATCCATCAGATAGTCCTTCAGGACAAAGCATTTTTTATTTGTAGATAGTAGAATTTGTAATCGTTTGTAAAGTACGAGTATTTGTAACTTTTCCGGCTTTATGTCTTATGTAAAATAAAAAATTATGATTGGCATCAAAAAAATGTCTTGTGTAAAATAGCAATTTTCTGGCTAACTATTTTCCCTACACTGCCCCGCTGAAAGTTATTTTTTTGCGAATTCTGACTTGTTGAGTACTCTAACCTGAGTTGGTTTGGAAGAACTTCTTGATTAGTGTCGGAAAGAAGATCGTATTTATGTAAAATGGCAAATTTCTTGCTAACTGTACTTTATTTTTTAATTAAATCTGTGAATGGGGATAAACATTTTGTGAAAAAATTACAGATTGTTACCTAAGACCATTTTTGTGTAGCTGCAGCTCCCCTTATTGCCCCGTTTACCGTTTCCCCCCTTTATTACCATCTACTTATACCGAGGAAAGCCGATTTTCTTGAGTTCCGCTATTTTGGACGTATTCACTTCAAAAATCAAATTTCAAGAAAGTTGAGAAATTACATTTACCTGTATTAGATTTGAAGTATTTACAGCAACTTTTAAAGGTTTCCACTTCAATGGATTTTATTCTATAGGTGTATGAAGTAAATTAATTTTAAACATAAATCCCTCTTTTGTGCGTCTCTGGATGATTTAAAAAAAAATGCTGAAACAGGTATTTCTTTATTTTTAATAATAAGTATTTATTCTGAGTTTCATGAATCTAGAACAAACAATTTTTTTTTTTCATACAAACTTTACACCCCCTTTTCACCCCCTTTTTTCAAAATTTTCCTTAATTTCTATAGCCTAAGTGTTATTCTGAGTTTATTTAAATAGATTAGTGAAGTTTTCATCAAAATCCGTTCAGCAGTTTTTACGTGATGCGCGGTCAAACAAACAAACAAACAAACAAACAAACAAACAAACAAACAAACAAACAAACATACAAACAAACAAACACGAATTTAAAAAATGGTTTTAATATGTTCAGTTACTTATTTTAAGTCACCCTGATTGGTTTTTTTTTTTAATCGTCAATGTACAGATTTTTTGGTCTCAACGATTTTATTATATGTATAGATACAATCGAAAGACATACACGAATATGTTTGATTTTCATATCATTTTGGTGTATTGTTTGTTTGAAAAATGCATGCTCCGCTGCCGGCCTCTTAAATGGCATCACTTAAACAAGTTTAATTTGATAATATTTTGAAGAAGGTTTGGGACAGCCCTAATCCCCACATAGGTAGATGGAATGAGATTTAACCGTTTTCGTGTTTCGGAATGTGGACCAGATATTAATGACTCAAATATTTTATAATTACCACTAAGCTTAACGTCTGTTATGATCGGTTTTTATATAGGGACATTAGGTTTTATTCTCATGGACGCAATCATTCCAATATTTTAGAGATTTATTAAACAAGCTTGCATTAAGATTTACTTAGTAATTAATGAAGATCACAGAATATTTTTGTAAAGTTTTAGATGCATTAAAACAAAACAACACTACAATTCCTTGGCAGTCGTGTCATAATACGATGAACAGAAACATAAATTGTGTAGTACCTAAATATATTCAATATTTATACTGAATGTAAAGATAAAAGAAATAACGGGTGTATTTTACGTATCAGCATGAATACCTACGACAGTGCCACTCACTGAGCGGAAATTAGAACCTTTTTACGGTGGCGATAGCAGACACAAGAAATAAAAAATATAATAGATGTACTGTCGTGGATTCTAGGATCGAATCAATCATCACATTATTCGTGCATGAACCTTAGGTGTTTGTTATAGCCTGTCAACCTTTACTATCTGTTATGTTTTCACGGATTAAAGGCTAAAAAGATTTGGATGAAAGCCGCTCAAATAGACCATGACCTGGGGTTTAGATCGCAGAACATAGGAAGGTATGTACCTACTTCTATCCGCCTAGGTAATACGGTTCTAAGAGAATTTCCGACAACTACGCGGGCAAAAACTGGCCAACTTTAAAGTCATCATCATCATCATCAGCCTATAATGTACCCACTGCTGGGACACGGCCTCCTCTCAATGAGAGGGTATGGGCTATAATATACCACGCGGGCCCAGTGCGGATTGGTAGATGTCACATGTCTTCGAATTTTTGGTTCTAGGACATGCCGGTTTCCTCACGATGTTTGCCTTCACCGTTTTGAGAGCAGCGGTGATGAAATAAATTACACAAAGTAATGCGCCTGTCTGGGTTCGAACCCACGACTTACTGTTCGTAAGTCGGGGCCGCCACCACTGGGCCACCGCTGCTCTCACTTTAAAGTAACTAAAACCAATTTAACTTTAAAGTAACTAAAACCAATTGAGCTCAAACTCAAAACATTTATTTTTAACTAGCTTCTGCCAACGGCTACGCCCGCGTGAAGTTTGATTGTTGTCCCATGGGATCTTACTACCGGGTTAAAAAGTATCCTGTGTTTTAATCCAGGTTATAAACTATCTGTGTGCAAAATTTCATCTAAATCCGTTCTGTAGTTTTCGCGTGAAAGCGTAACAAACAAACTTACATTCACATTTATAATATTAGTAGGGATAATAACTAATCGTCAAGAAAATCCAATCACTTTCATAAACAACAGACATATTTGCCTCAAAAAACTTCGACCAAATGTCCAAAACCATTCGTTTACTCGACCACACGCACACTGCCCACATAACACAAGCTCACGTAACGTCAACTTATGGCTGATAACGGTGCATTACCACATTACCACATTACCACCGACCACCGGTAACGTATGGCAACGCTCCGTCAGCGGTAAGCGCCATGCGCCGACCATAACGTGGGCGAACGGCATTGTTCTGTTTCACAGATTTATCGCAAGACAATTTTGGACTTTTAGTGCTTTTTAAATGTAGTTTTTATTGACATAAACGACTGTGTTGTTCTAATGTACGCAAAATGGGACCGTTCGTATGTGGGTTTTGCCATAACTTTTCGGATAGAAAAGTCTTAAATAGTCCTAGCAAGACGTAAGAGGCTGTTTATCATAATAACAAACACTCATTGTTTAAAAGTTAGGACTTTCCTGATGAATATATATGTTATGGACCTAGTGATAAATTGAGCATTATACATAATGCCCGGTCATTATGAAAAGTGCTCAATATGAGAGTGCAATTTGATAAGAATTATTCAAATAATCAAATTGACTGGGCTTTATACATATTGTCCATCACCTTTAGGGCAGAGTAATACAAACATATTTAATGACTATTTTTTTATTGTTATTGTCATTTTACTTAAAATAAACTAAATATTGAACCATTTCAATTAATCAGGCTCACTATTTGGATTAATTATCAAGGACTTCTACATTAAGAATCCAATAGTTTTTGTTTCAATGTCACCGTAAAATTGTCAAATACGTTATATTGTAATGTCTCTAGCGATATTGTAAAATCTCGAAATATTGTCAAATGAATATACTGCTTACAACAAAACGCATTATTTTTCGTGATATGCATGCGATGGTAGTCAACTTACGCGGTGTGGAGGGAAGGAGGGGTGCCCCTTGCCCAGTGGTACAACTCTCATGAAAAGATATTGTACCATTCCTGAGCAATACTGATTATAATAACCTAACCTTAAAACACTTTATATTCCCCTAAAAAGCGTAGTCGACGGAGCCCCGCTTCGCGGGGCCCCTATTTCCGAGTGCAGGGTTTAAAGGAACCTAACTAACCTAACGGGGGGGTGCCCCAAGTCCCGATTATGGGGGCAGAGATACTTCCGTATGTTCAGTTGACAATAAATCGAGAGTTTACAATATCGCTAGAGAGAAACACGTTATATTGTAATATAACGTGTTTGACAATTTCACGGTGACATAAACGCTGAATGGCGGTCTCAGATTGGTCAAAGCGTGCCACGCCATGCGTGCCTCCCTCCCCGCCCTCACACCGCGTGAAATTTAGCTTTATTACCAAATTGCCCAATTATCATGTAGCAATATAATAATGACCGTGCAATATGATAAATAATGAGGATAGGATAGTTTTAATCATTTAGCCCGATAGAGCTGGACATTATTCATAATGCTCGTGCATTATGTATAATGCCCGCATTAATCACTTGGTCCATAACATATATATATAATTAAGCTTCACCAGAAGATTTTCTTATCTGAAATTTTGTTTTGTTAGTACTTGTGATTATTAAATAGTTAACTTATTGTAAAGTCTTACATGATGTGTTTGAAACACAATGGCATGTTTCATAAAACTATTTATTACAAATACAAAGTTCAAGAAATTCAAGATAAAAGCTTATTCTCATAGAACTTTTTAAGAAGCCCAAACAACCTCAGAACATTTATTACTATGTGTTTAAAAAAAAACAGACCACCTCAAAGCAGAACGCTACACGTCGACACCACATAAGCCTTCGCTCGCAATAAATGAACCCATTGTTTTTACACACACAAATCTAAACGGATATTACGTCTGAGTGTCTGACCGCTACCCGCTACCGGGGAACGACGGAACGTATTGACTTTACATTTCTTGTGCTTGTGTAAAGTTGTGTCTTCATCGGGAGGTTTCTTTGACAACTACTACTTATTCGTAATACTGACATAATGCTGATAAGTTGTTGTTAAAATATACTTATGTACTTTAACCATGGAAGCCGGTGATATGTAATGACTTTGCCATTTCGATTCTATGCCCTTTTTGAGTCTTAACTTGTAAAGTAACCTCCAATTTTTAAAGACGATATAACGTGCTGTAAATTAGAATAAGACGTGGTCTTAAATCTTTAAGTCGGTTTTAGCCTGTATGATATTTAAAAGGTAATCTGTAAATTGTAAATGCGCACGTTTTCCATAACCAGTGAACGTAGAGCGAACATTGCATCAACACGCATTAAAATGCGCGCTGCGTGCGCTAGGCTTGCGTTATTGTGTGCACACCCTAACATGCATTAAAATAACTCGCCTCAAACAATAATAAATCAAATTCAAATAGTTAATGAGCAAGAGCATGCATTGCTTTGAATAAAAACAAACATTACCAAAAAAGTTATAATTTATGATAATTTTAATACACATTCAATTACATGGTCACCACTCACCGGACATGCCGCGTTGCATGCTATGTTCAATTAAACACATCGACCAACATATAGCTGTGTAAGCGGCAAAACACAGAACTAACATTAAATGTATCGAATTGGACATATAATGCTTTTTTTCTTGACAAGCAACGCCACCTCAAACCGCAAACTTAAACTGGTACTACTGTATTTACGTAGGAACGTATTTTCGTTTACTTTTTACCGAATTGGAGATTGGAGTTATATTATATCGTGTAAATAGTAGGTATTAGTGGGTAAGTAAATATTGTGGTGTAATATGGTATGAATGGTGAGCGAGGTCACGCGAGGCCGAGGCGAGGTCGGCGTGAGTTTTTGTGAGTGATGCCACAATACATGGCCGGCTAGTGGCTAGTGGCTACTGGTATAATAAATAAGTAAGCAATTTGGCAGGAGGTTAGTAAGGTCGAATTTTAGTTTAAAATCACTCTTTTAACATTACTAAGTAACTAACTCTTTATAGTTAATTAAATGTAGACGAGTCCGAGCGAATTTTCATATGTATTTTGGGCCAAAATAACGCGAATGACAAACCCCTTTACTTTTTTCTTTCGTGAATAAATGTGGAAGAATACCGGTTTGGTTTCAAAATGAAATCTTTTCTTGTAGATTGACCTTAAAAAGGTTACTTATGCAATATAGGGAGGGGGAACCACGAACATTGATCACCACGCTTGCTCAAGATGGGTTGGCGATATCAGACTTAATGCCGCGGATAAACTCAATCGCTTCTTATAAAATACTGGTACTGAGCTGATTTGCATCCGGTTACACAGGAAGCCAACCCCAACATAGTTTGGGAAAAGGCAGGGAGATGCTGATTTCTGGGAATGCGGGCTGTTCGAAAGAGATACCGTGGCCCCGGAACATAAAGGGCGAGGAAGGAACATGGATGGGTTTTAGTCAGTAGAAGTCCGACACACCCTCCCGCTCCGCCCAGAGTGGGAGAAGTTATTTGATAATTTCCCATCCTAAAATAAAGGGAGATGCTGATGTCGCGGATAAGTAACACTAACATCATAGGTCCTACATTCAAACTATATAGGAACGCTTATTCCCCTACAATCAAGTAAAGCCTAGGCAGTGTTTCATAAAGCTGATCGCCATTGTCTGATAGCTCGATAGCCTGGCCGGGGCTGGCGGGGGTCAGGGGGGTCACGGGTTAATTGCCCGCGCGGCTATCTCGCTCAGATCTCGCGCTATGGGAACATGGGTTATGAGCAATTGTTGTGGAGAATGTGGATGGTGTGTGATTGTATGGATTAAGTGTTGGAGGGCAATGTAAGATACAAGGTTGAATGGGTTAATTAACAAAACGTTACGCGATGTTCTACCTATGGACCTCGCTGAAGAATATACCGACTAGGTACTTAGAAAAACTTACGCGTTTTTCCAATAGGGGTTAGTAAAACAAACGAAACACGGCTAGGGTAACCGCCAAACTTGTCAGCAAAATGTTTGTAGCCATGATTCATTTGCGAAATTGCGACATTACAGATAATGATTTTATTTTGCAGAGATTCGACAATAGAATGAGTTCGAAGTTAAATCCAACTCTAATTATTTGTCAAAGTATTCAACAAATACAAAAACATGAAACATCAGAATCGAATTGAAAAGTGTAAATATGGCCTTTTCGAACTGTTCCTGAAGTTCATGCAATTTGGCTAGCAGAGGACCACACAAACAAAACGTGCGAAGAAATAAAGTTACAAGTACAACAAGACACTTCCAAGTAATTTATAATCATGCGCAAATGTTATCTGCGGAACGCCCACATACAATGTGTACTAACACGCCTTTCGTTTTAGTACCAACCCGCTACAAGACCGAGGTGTCCATTACAGCAATAAAAACCTCCATAACAATTAATTCTAAAGCCTATAACTATCAAGTACGTACGGACAAATTACATACGTGCTAAAACAAAACTTGCTGTACAAAATGAAAGTCGAATAAACGACTTCAAAACAAAAGCCGGGGACAAAGGACTTCCCAATAAAAGGCTTTGTTTTAAATCTTCAATTAATTGCCGCGGTACAGCGCACTGCTTGATCGCAGCGGGTTACGAATGATTGGAGAAAACAAATGAATGATTAATTCAATGGCGGAGTTTCGAAAATAATTGGGAGCTTGTGCATAGAGAGAATGGAGAGGAAGTGAAATCTAAAACCTTGATGGTGGAAGGAAGTAGACGTGCTTACAAATGAGTGCATTATTTAAGTGGTATGCCAGACGGTTGGATACCTGCTTCAGTTCACTCGTGCAGTTCCATATGTTCATGTAAACTAGAAGGAGGCACAGGACTAATCCTGTTGCCTCCTTCTAGTTGATCTTAAATCTGGAACCTAATTAAAAGGAATCATAATTTTTGTCTTACGGTTGACGGGAGAAAATGGATGATGAGTCTTTAGTCTTTGATTCATCATAACTTGATTTACCTCTTTAAGAAAATGTGTTCTCTATTTTTTTTTCATTGGAATTAATACCTATCTTTAGTCAGCATTTTGTTTTTAATGCTAGATTGATGTTATTGTTTATAATGCTAGATTGCTGCCAAAGTCTTTAAAGACCCATTTCAATCTACTCTGGTAGAAAACTAGCAAAAAACTCGCTAGACTAGACTAGAAAAAACTGGAAAACTGGTAACAAACGTTAATTTCCATAGCTACAACCTCCCACAAGGTCGATGACCGTAGTGCGGACACTCTCACTGATAACATAGATGCATTTCTAAGTTTTGTCATAATCATTCTATTCTCTTGTTTTCTCAAAATCATCTTCCCTACCTACCCTTGTACTGTAGAACAAGTCACTTGGTTTACGAGGAATAATATTCATTTTTCTATTTCACTGCTAATATTCAATTTAATGGCGTAAGTACGTAATAACTATTTTAAGTTTATATGGGATAGAGTACTTTTGAGAGTTGTGTTAAAGAATTTACTTGGTACTCAGGGCACTCACAGCTGTCACTTGAACACTGCATTGCTCAGCGGAACCTACAAATGCCTAAAAGCGCACCGCTAGATTTCTTGACGTTAAAAATCCAGCTTTTACCTAAGCAAAGGCATTTATTAAAGTGTAGTTTTAGTGAAAACCACAAAAGTTGCAAGCTAGCTACCTGAATACCAAATGGCTTATTTGACTATACATAATATGTATAATATATGCAAATATATGATAGTAGAGCCGTAGAGCAGCTCTCTCCAAACCAAACAGAGAGCGCGCACTATTTAAAGAACAAACTCCCCACAATGGCTCTTTCAAATGATTGAGCTAATACAGCCTTCATTTAAACGACTTTGGACCTTAATGAGTTACTCTAAGACATCGTTTTCATGAAGCCTCATTTGTTTGCTTTTAAAACCTAAGTTTGAAGTGAAATTAATAGTGGAAACACAGAGAATCGTAAAATGGAGTGGCAATGTCGAAATCGAAGAATCAAGTTTTATAGTTTTTTTTTTATTTGTCTACTCTTTACGAATGTAAATCTACTGAAATCTATTTTACCAGGATTGATTTTAGGTAGCTATAGGCTATCAGGAGAAACGTGATCCCAGTACCTCAGTAACACTAATTCAGATAACACTTACTTGCAAGTAGATGTTACTCGTGTTGTACCTGCCATCATAACTATATTGACTACTTAGATGTTTAAACAATCATTAAAACTTCTCAACTCTTTCGATTTCGTGAGCGAAACAAGCCATTAAAAAGATATGCTAATCTTTGAAGCCATAAAAATATCTTAAACGCCCCTTGGGAATTCGGTGAGGCTAAAGGTTAGACGTGGCGTTTGACCTAACAGATATGCTGATTAGCTATAACATAACATAACGTCACGCCAGTAATCCCTGAAGGGTCAGGCAATGCTGTGCCTACACTCGCATTTCGACAATTATGTTAAGGCCACATCAACCTCAGACTTAGAGCTGCTGATAAGACATTCCTGATATAAAAATGAAAATATGTCCGAATTGAGCCCTTGTGGGTTCGATCCCCCGGTTTGCCATTTTGTGGTCGCAAGCACTGCTGTTGTGGTTGGTGCTGCTGATGAGGAGATCCTCCGCTTGGTCAACAGTACTGCAACCACTAGATCATCTCAGCCGAAAGACGTCCACTGCTGGACATAGGCCTCCCCCAAGTGTCACCACATTGACCGGTCCCTTGCTACTCGCATCCACCGGATTCCCGCAACCTACACCAGGTCATCGGTCCACCTAATGGGAGGTCTTCCAACGCATCGTCTTCCGGTTCGCGGTCGCCACTCCAGAACTTTTCGGCCCCATCGGCCATCCGTTCTGCGAGCAATGTGCCCTGCCCACTGCCAAATAAGTTTAGCAATTCTTCGGGCGTCGGTGACCTTGGTTCTCTTGCGGATGCCTTCATTTCTGATTCGATCACGCAAGGAAACTCCGAGCATAGCCCTCTCCATTGCCCTTTGGGTGACTTTAAGCCTTTTGATAAGGCCCATAAAAAGACGAGAGCGACGAGACGAGAACGATTGTGAGCGACCACGTTTCGGTCCCGTATGTAATCACTGGCAACACACTGGTCATAGACTTTCGTCTTGAGACACTGCGGTAAGTTGGACGAGAAGATACCGCGCAGCCTCCCGAACGCTGCCCAGCCGAGTCGGATTCGACGATTGACCTCTTTCTCGAAGTTAGACCTACCTAACTGGACCGTTTGTCCTAGGTATACATAATCGTCTACAACCACTAGAGAAACGAAGCAAATGATAATGAGAGGCAAAAGATGAAAAATAACAACTTTTTTACAACTTTCTTTCGACTTCGTGAGAAAAATAGCGATAAAATAGATATGTTATCTTTAAAACTATAAAATATCGTTAACTCTCTTTGACATTTGGCGAGGCTAAAGGTGAAAACAATTTGACTTAACAGAAATATGTTTATTAGCTATCCATCTCTTATTTATTCTGTGAGTGAAACTGAATGCGCGAGCGCATGGCAGGCTCTGTTTGTAGAAACGTCTGACTAAACAATAGTGGTCTATTGTTGGATGTTATCTGATGGATCTGTAAATTGAGGTGATGTAGGTGCCCTGCCTTTGAGAGTATTCCATGTGTGTGTTAAACATTATCTTTTAATTGCGTTGAATTATACTTTTAGAAGGGTATTGTATTCGAAGGGTACAGAAGCCATTCTTGGCAGAATGATTTTAGGAAAATTTTAAAGTAGCTATGGCTTGGAGAAAACTTAGGAACGGTGGAAACTTCTTTTATTGTTACGGCTGTAAACATTTTAAGGCGTTTTCAACATGATTATTTGTTTATGTTATTGTATCATCATTTAAATATAACATAACCAACATAGTGTTTGCAACCGTCCCATCAGTCAACACACTACATGATGAAGTCTGCTCATTTCCCCAACTTAAACAAGCGTGCACATACACCTTAACGTCCTCTGTCAGAGGACGCAGGTGCACTCCCAGCCGGCTTGTGCCCTTTACATCCCCTCCGGCACTTACGTAACGAACACATTCCGATCTCCGGCAGAAAAAGTGCTCAAGTACCACTACGCAATGAACATCGATTAGTGGCTGTTGCTTGTGGTTGAGAGAAAGTGGTATTTTGCTGTTGAACTTGTTGTTGTATAGGTGCTTTTTATGGTGCTAATAAATTAAGAATGATTAAAGGTTCAGTCAAATCGGTATTGGCAAGTTGCGGACGCATTTCCGAACGTACAAATATTTATTGCAGATCTTTTCAGAGTCTGTAAAAGTTTGTGTGCAAAGTGCATTTATCTATCAGTATCACTGGTCCTGAGGATCATAGTGGAGTATCTATTGATTCCGCGTCCGAGGGAACAATTTTGTAGTTTCGGGTCTGGGTGTATAAATTAATTTTGAACACTATCTTTAACTTTTTCGCAAATTAAAGTTGGCGCTAACGTTCATATAGAAATGTTATTTCATAGATTTTTTAAATACACATGATACCCAGCACTACGATAAGTGCATGCATAAGTCCAAATGGAGTACCAATATACAACATGACTAAAGAAATACTGCTGATTGAAGAACATCTAAATATCTTTTTTATTTAGGCTCTTGGAAATCTTTACAAAAGCACCGGAACTTCATGTCCGGAGATAAATTGTCTGTAGCCGGATAGCAGACCGGAACCGGGGCACGCGTGTGTGTGACATAATACTCTTCATACAATTTTGAACTCTATTCACTCAGTACCAGTGTCTTGGATTGCCGTTCGAGATCCTCTCGTTTTTGTCTTTTCTTTGGGTTTTATTTACATATTGGTATAAATGGTATAAAAAGACCCTCAACGAAAAGAAAACGAAAGGAAACCGAAAGGCATTTGTTCTCCGCGTCATTGCGATCAATTACATATTCTGGAATAAACCTGGGAACCTTCTATTTACGGAGATATTGAAGGTCAAAGTTTAATCTCTTCAAGTAGTAAGTTTTTTTTAAACTAGTTGTTAATGTTAAAACTTTTCATTACCTTCACGACCCCCGTCCTGTTTAATCCAACCATCAGCTCAATATTTGGAGTGCGTTACATTGAGTGTTACCGTTGAATACGTAATTTTCCACCCCAAAATAGACGTCGTTTCCCCGCAATAGGTTTTTCGCAGAGCTACTTAGTTTGATGTACAGCGTGCTTGGATGACAGATTCACGAAGAGTTTGTTAGTATCTTATATTACTCCACTAGATTCTTAACACTTTACTTTTCTAGTCAACCAAAAAAGCTTTCAACAACAATACCACACCCTAACATTCCCAAATACTTTCCCATGACAACGCTAGCAGCAGATTTCCAAACGGATATCTTTTCTATCAAAACAAGGTGTTGTGTAATATTGTCGCTTATGTACATATACTCATATTTTATCGTATGTACATAATGTGATTTGTTATGTAAATGAAATGAAGGCGGACGTCGTGGGCGGTCGCTAAGTTTACCGGCCTCTGATTGGCTATCCACGGTTAATTTAATGACTAACTTTAGATTAGGAATGCTTCTGTAAGTTACGGAAGTTAAGTTAAGTTAAAGTATTTGTAATGGGAGAGATATTTGTAAGGAATTGGTATGCTCATTAGAATTAGTGAAAGTTTTTATGTTTGTTGCTTTATAATGGTGCTGGTTGTATAGATTTGGATATAATTTGATATGGACGGAGTATCTTGGATTACTATGATGTTAATTTGAGTTTTTAGATAGACAAAGAAGACGTCGATGGCCGATATTGTTATTATTGTTTTATAGTATTTTGTATTATAGTAATTTAGTAAAACGAAGCGGAATTTCTAAATTATTATTTTTTCAGAGCTTTCCTTTAATAGACGCCAAAGAGGTGTCTACATAAGGATAACATTAGGTAAAAATCATTCCATAAAAATCACACATTGACTTACTCAAAATTAAGTGAACAAGTATTCTCAGATTATCAGAAAAGCTCTAATTTCTCTTCATCACTTTTTAAGACCTTTCTTAATATCATTTCAGTGTTCGTTGACCAGTATTCATGTAGTTAGGTGTCGTTGTTGTGTAGAAAAGCAGCAATGGATATTAACACTGTGTATCACTTTGATAGTCTGTATATTATCTAGTATTATATCAAGATCAGTTTCATCTATGCACAATAATCCTCGGTTTAAACCGAAGAGACACCGAGAGATAGATTCCATCAGATACATCGCAGAATTTGTTACAACAAATAAAATTACAAAAACTAGGCACAATCTCTCCTACGGCCATTATGTGTTAATGATAGTATTTCAACTTTACCACTATAGTAACAAAGTCCAAATCACTATAATTTCGAATTTTAATATCAATTTCGCTGAACCTCACTTGCATGCAAGTCCTACCAGTGTAAATGTAAAATATTTTTAACCTTATTTTGTGAGGATTACAAGTGATTTTAGTCTGTGTTTATAATAAGGCTGTATTCGTATCGTTATCGCATTTATTGGCGACATTGACGTTTTCATGGCTTCATGAAACGCCGGAGGTATGCAAATAACCACTTTTAAGTATTCTCGAGTTTAAAATAAGATGTTTAAGAGGTTATTTGAGATTTGCTTAAAATATAACAGGAAAACATAATTTTGGGTGATTTACTTCTAATTTATGGCGCAATAAATGTTTTAAGAGCTTTAAAAACTGTCGAAGTTCTTAAAATCATTTGACATTTCAATCTAATTTTGGGAATGGATTTTGTTATAATAACTTTGTTGAATTTCAATGCTGCGGATACCTACTTCCTCAAAAACAGCTAAAAAGGAACGAAAATAAAATCGACTTAATTGCCTCATTGGTCTAGTGGTCGCAATTACGACTGCTGACCTTCCAGGTCCAGGTTTGGATTCCCGGGTCGGGCAAATTGATATTGGGTCTTTCCATCAGGAATATCTTAGTAGCAACCACGGCATATAGGTATATGCCCGGTTGATGGCATTATGGTCGCCGACTATTACATGGAACTTAGACTTACCTTGCGAAATGTGTGTTGTACTTTAAGGGATACCTCTGCCTAACCCTTCGTGGATTACAGGCGTGATGTTATGTTATGTATCTTAAAATACACCTCGTATTAACATTCTTAATATTGTCGCGATGTATAACTTTCCGTCGTAAAAATCCTGTGGGAAAATAGAGCACATTTATGCGCAAACGCGTTGATGTCTTTTCTTAGATAAAATCTTAGATACATTTGCGTAGTACTGACTGTCTCCGCTCAGGTGTGCCAAATGGCGTAGTGTCGTAGTCTCAAGTTCATATTTCATTTATGTTTCGTTTCGTTCGACTTAACGATCTATTGTCGCTAACGATTTTATCGTAGTTATGATTAATGATATGTATTATTAATACAACGCTGATGTGAGAGATTTTTTCGGTTCAAGTATTTCGGTTATGTAAGCCGTACCTACTACTATTTTCCTAATGACTGTTTTTCTGAATGGAGTTTTTTTGATAGTGTATTTTTTTATTTATCACTTTAGTTGTTGTAATAGCCATTCAACTATTCTGATAGAGAGGAAAATAAATAGATATTTCTGTTACGGAGTAATCTTAAATGGTTTAATAAAGCTAGTTTCTGATCCAATAAGAGAGCATAATACAATGTAAACAATAAAACAAAAAAATACTATACCTATAGCAAATCCAATAATCATCACCGTGAAGCAACACGACAGATGAAACACAATCAAACACTGCACTGCACTATTAGTACACGAGTACACATCCAAACACGCACGACACACAATCTAACCACACACACTTCACACTTCAGTATATTATCACCACTTTGTAGAAGAAAATTTATAATATTGTAAAAAAAAATTGATTCACTCTACGTGACTGTCCCGTGCGGAGGTTCCCGTCGACTGACGCGACGCGGCGCTGCGGACTCGGCGCGCGCGCACCTCTCGCGTATTGTTGCCTCTCTTTCCCTCCCGTGCGTTCCCCCATAAGCGGCTGCAACAGACAGACAGGTATGATTAATGTATACAACTTTGATGACGAGCGAAAGCTTTTGGTAAAAAAGTTGATTTGTAATTTTATGAAGGTTCGCGATGGAGACAATCAGGTATCGCTAGGTCCAGTAGCGACTGTGTGTCGCATGAGAGCCATAAACACTTGTTTTTTGGTCAAGAAACTGTAATTACATGTGCTAATCGATTTTTTTTGCAAGTAAAGTTGACAGAAATAGCATCGGGAATTCTTGTAATACAGTTTTTTTATTCTGTAAGAAGCTGCAACATTCCTTTATGACAATATCTTATGAAATTTCAATCATAATATGAATACTTTTAGGAAAGTTCTTACCACCTCATACAACCACAGCTTCCACGGTAGTTATATTGAAGACTTTCCTTAGTTTTTTACTTTTCAGTAAGCCCCATAAATCAAGATGAAGTAAATAAATAAATAGTTATGCACGAGCATTTTAAAATTATTTCACAAAAACAATTAACCTAAAAGAAATCGTACGTAGCCATGAGAACCAAACACCCAACGACAAAACCTAATTACTGCCGACAAACAACTATCTAAAGATTGATAGACCATTTGAAAGGCAAGAATGGTGATAATTTCCATCACCTTCCAACTGACAGGCTAGCATGCAGTAGCATGACTTTGTAGGCAGTAAAAACGAACCGCAATCTTTTATAATAATGGCAGCTTTAGTCACTGCTAAATCTTGCAACTGAAAATTTCATACGCTAGTATAGCCCCATAAATCAAGATACAGTTAGAAGTAATTTAACGATCAAGCATGCAAGAGCATTTAAAATCTTTTTACAAAAAAAAAATACTAATCTACGTATCTTACTAATTAAATGCAAAAGTTTGTGAGAATGGATGTATGTTACCCTTTCTTTCACCCAAAAAGTACTGAACGGATTTTGATGAAATGTTTAGCACACGGATAGGACACTTTTTATCCCGATAATATGATTCCGGGGGACAATATTATCGAACTCCACGTGGCCGAAGCTAGTTCAATCTAAAGTAACACCTAAGCTATGAGAAGCACCAAAACCTATTGACGACAAAAACCTAATTACTGTCGTCAACAAATAACGATCCAAAGATTAATAGACCATTTGAAAGGCAGCTGTTAGCAAGAACGGTAATAGCTGCCATCACCTCCCAACTACCAGGCTAGCATGACTTGGAAGGCGGTAAAAAGCGACCACAAACTGTTATGATAATGGCGGCTTCTGTCACTGCACTCGCTGCTAAATCACTCAATGTTAAGTAGCTGTGACGGTGTGCAGTGTTCGACAGTTTTTTGACTCCATCTTTGAATACATTCTTTGGAAATCGATGTGGAGGTAATTTGCGAATAGGTTGGATCTATTTAGAGACTAATGCGTGGATAGAAGTATAAGTATTGGAGTATAATTACTATTGAAAGTAGCTCATAGGATTTTTTCTCAGTTTTGTTAAAATCAAATCAATCAAATTAATCGTGATCTGGAATCACGATTAATTTGTTAGTGCAGCTTTGAAAATTATTTCTCAATCTCTTTCATCCAAGCACCCATATCTGTGTGAACAGCCAACAGTTACAATTATAAGTAATGTTTGTCTTCAAGGAGGACTGCTATAAATATTCCTATCCCATATTCCACATAAATGTAACTTATATCTCATTCCTCTGGATCTGAGACCAACTGAACTGATGTTTGAGTTTAAAACCTTATCTTATTGAAAACCCAATTTAACTTCAATGAAATTAGTACAGGAATAAAGTAAGACTACTTGACTACTGAAGACTGAAGACTACTTTGTGTGACAATACTTAATACAGTCAAGTGCCATATCAAGTTAATATCAAAGGAGGTTGTTCAGATATTTTATTGGAGCGCACAGAATCGCATATCGACTGCGTACATGTTGTGAATCGTAATAAGGTATCTTACTTGTCCGTAAGCTTCGGCGTATCGTACTAACTTATCGTATAATCTTTGTTGTTCCACACTGCAAGGTTTTGATTTTCTCTCCACATTTATTATATTGTAAGTACCATTGCAAAGGTCCGGAGTTCGATTGTCGGGTCGGGTAAAGTGTTACCTGGGATTTTTACAGGCTGTAAGTCTGACAAACTGTACTATAGTGTACACTTCTACCTGATTTATTTGATTGCTGTAAAATAAAACGAACGATACATGGTGACTAGAAATGAGAATTTTGAAAACTTTCTTCGACCAGTAAAAGTAAACCAACAAAACAAAATGGTTCAACATTGCGGTTCAATTTCGCAAACGGATTGGCTGAGTAAAGTACGCTCTCAAAATACATCTGTTGAGTACCTATGGTGCGCCGAAAAGCAAACATATATAATTTTCACCTAGAGTTACATTACACGCATTATAACACCCTATCGGTAGAGTTATCTCTATGTTATTTATGTGATAATAAACGTAGGTTCAACAAGTAGCGCTTTCCTCGACTCTATCGGTGTTGAGTAAAAAGCGGCGCGATAGAGTCGCACGTGCGCCTGCGCTTCGTAAATAATATCAGATAACGACTCTACATAACATTGCCGACTCTACTAAGTGTTGTGGGCATACTAATTTAACTCTTACCAAATAAGGATTGTTTAGTTTCCAAGAGATGATAAAAACTTGTAGGTTGGTATGGGTTGGGTTTGTAAAACACCGACAACCTCGCAGCAGTAGATTACGAACATCATAAACAACAACATTTGTTCTACGACTTTTTCGAAAACAGACAAAAAAATAGCTTTTCATACAAAACTCGTTCAGCTGTTCGGACATAATTATGTATGGACTTTTTTTTTCATTCAACTTTAAGAATGACAAACTGTACGAACCTAAAACTATTTACATTCTCATCTAATCATATTCCTAAATGCTGTTTACAGAAGCTGTTTGTGAACCTACACTCTACAGGTATAAATAAATAAATCTCTTAGTTCGATCATCCTACTAGCTGGCTACTATCAAATACCATTCAGCTAGTTTTTTAAACTCTTTTCGTTCTAAAAACTAGGTGTCTTCATCCTTTAAGAAGTATTCCAGCACAAAAAGCTGAGCTATTTTCGCCCCGCTTTACATTTTATGTAAGGTCTGTGACCACATGCTCAGACCCGCTCACCGACTCGACTCCATAAACTCGACGGGAAACGCGGACATTGTAACACGATGCGGGCGAAACCGCAGGCCTAGCTATGTTGGACTTGTTTTTAAGATGAATCGTTTTATTATTATTATTATTTTAGATGTATATAAATGTTGTTTGATGTACCTTCTCCTTATTAAAGTAAGGTTATATCATTACCAAAAAAAAAGCGTTATGTTTTTTCAAAGAAAACACAATGGGTCTTTAACGTTGCTCTGTGGATCATCGCTCGTTTGTTTTATCATTTTTTAGTTTTTAGTCATTTATTAAATTTCCTTAACGTTGAAAAGTACAGTTATTTAGTAACTTCGCCTTTGGCAAATATTTTAATTTTAGATTTCCCTAATGGTTAGACTGGAAGCCGACCCCAAAACGTAGTTGGAAAAGGGTAGCCAAACGAAGATGGGAAAATGCGAGATTTCAAGAAATACTCACAAAACTTCCCTCTTTCGTTAGTATGGGTTTTTAAACAAAATTACAAACATTTGTAACCTTGGGTGAAGCTTTACAACATTATACAGGTGAAACCACAGCTAAGCTCTGCGGTTCCTAGCACGCTTATTAAAAGCTCTCTGTATGCGCAGGAGTCGAGCGGCGCGCTTTCAAGTCTTCTAAGGAAATGTTTGAACGTTATTGTTTGAAGTTTAGAACAATAGTTTGTTAGTTTTAATAGTTCTGGGTATTTTGATTTAGGTACGAAGGCTTTTAATATTTAAATTGCCTTATAACGTTAAGTAACTGACTTTGAATAATTAGGGTCACGTCTATCTTAATGGTCTCGGCTATTTATGATCGTAACAACTGTTGATTCTGAATTTCAGGATATGCAGTGGTTCGGAATAGTATGGCAGGCTGCAAAATCGATTGGGGTAAATTGAGATTTTTTTATTTAAAAACTTATAATTAGAAAGGCGATGTAGAAAAAAGACGTCGAGATTGTCACTGGCTGATGCATTCTGCGGCCTCCTAGGGTTACAGTTTTTGTTCCTTTAGGTCCATGTTCACCGAAAAGATAACCGTCTGATTATCTAAAAACAGCTGTCACTGTGACATGTTCCCATACAAAAATGCGTTTTAAACAGCTGTTTTAGATAATCAGTCTGCCATATTCTTGGTGGACATGGACCTTAGTATCTCAGAAATACCAAAGGGTACTTGACTTAATTTTTCCGTTAAAGATGAAATAGCGACTAATCATGGTTACAGACACACACAGGTAATGATTTCACCTTTACCATAATCTACTAGAACTAAATATAAAAAAAATACTTAGGATATGGTCCTAAACCCTCATCGTAATTACGAGTAAGTCATACGACAAAATTACCACATTGAGAAAAGTTAGCTCGCACATCTCGCTTGAAACGCGAAAATACTAAGTTATTCAAATGACATTGTCGGGCACTGTAAGGGCGATTTAACGATTTAAATCATTGGCTAGTAGTCAATCAAGTGTAATGACAGTGTACTAGCACTGCAGGCATCCGAAGCATCTGTCGGTTCACGTCTAATGGCCACCTGCCCCCGAGGGTCGCACCAATCGCGGCCGTTCCGCGAACACATGACATGTCTCATTGCGAGCGGGTTGACGCTACACAGCGATGCTTTCCAAAGCCTTTTGCGGAAATATGTTGTAAGGTATTTAGCTAATGCTCTGTGTTAATGGAGTACGGATTTTAGAAGAAGCTGAGGACAGCAGAAACTGCTAATTTTAAAAGAAAATCTGATTGTGTCAACCAACATGGGTGTCATTAGACAGAACTCCTGAAAACTGTATGGTTTACTTTGTGGTTGTTCCAAACCCTATAGTTTTGAATAAAAAAGTTAGTCCGTGAATTTGATACAATAACTCATTTTTCAACTGGAGAAATATGCTTTATTTTTGGCCTATGGAACCAAAGAGGTTAACTGCAATTCTATAAGAATACTACCACTGCTACAAATTAACTACTACGTAAACTAATAAATACTTTTTCTTTCTTTTAATGTCATGAATCATGGTAGTTATGCTAGTCAAATTAAAGCACTTATGTAATGCGAGTTATTCTTGGCACTAATTTCGATCATTGAGCAAGAAACTTTTGCCCCACAATTGGGGTCTACAAGCTTCACCTTTAAAATATCAGATTACCTAATCAAGGATGCAAGCTCTTGCAACTGATAATATATCACCGCCATCGTCACGTGTGTGTTACGTGACCAAGTAGCACGGCTGAGGGGGCTTGGGGACGTGACAAAAAATGTGTTAGCACGATGTTGTATTGGTCTAAGAGAGCCGATATGCGTGATAGAAATATTGAGTAAAGAGTTGAGGTACTTGTTTGTTTGGGAAGCTTTATGATCGTCGAAGTTATTTCACAAGATCTTGTGTTCAAGTTCTTCATTAGCATCTCAATCTATATTCCATCTTTTATTCTTAATGAAAATGATTACAGTAAAGGTGACCTTTGTGCTTCTTCCGATAAGCCAGAAGTGGCGAATTTTTGGGCCAACCAAATATGAAATGCTGCCATCATTACCTTTGATGATATTATTTTATTGCTATTAGCAGACAATAAGATCTCTTATCTGTAAGCAGTAAAGGAAGGGTTCATTGGAACCCAAACGAAATGACATAATATTTAAGAACTTAGGGGCGAGCTAATCTCTTTAAAGACACTTAATGTCCCACAGAAATCACCACAACTTTAACAAATTACTTAATTACAAAATCAGCATCAAATTATTAAAATTCTCGACAACGTCGAAATCAATTTCCTCAACATTCTGTGAATAACATCGTAATCCATAACATGAAAAAGATTGCGCGCGGGGAATGAAGCCGTGCTCCCCCGCTGTGCAGTCATCGCGGCTCATAAGCTAATCTTACTAATTACCTAATTAATAAGAACGTTTAATTAATTCAGACATAATCCGCGTTAGCTCAATTAGTGAGGGAACCTGCGGTGGCTTTGAAGTAAGGTTGGGTTCAGATGGACATATTTTATTGGTTGCACTTCAAATGTTTCTATGGAAACTGGATTTAACTAGACGATCATTTAATTATTCCGTGGAAAATGTTGTTGGTAACACTTGTTTTTATTCATTTTTATTATATTTCCCCAATAAATAAAATAAAAATAACGTTTAAGTGTCAGGGATTTTCGCAAATTGACCTGTGATTCGATAACTTATCACAATAACAGAATGCTTGATAAGCTTAACATAAATCAAAATCGAGTGCTTACATAACTAATAATCATATATCAAACTATCACAAATGTCAGCAAAAGTAATAATTATGTCATAATATTCACAATTCATGCGCTGTACCACTTTTAGATTAATATGCTATTGTCATTCAGAGGTACGAGTACTCCTACGCATTTTCGCAAGTCCTAATGTGGACTGAGAGAAAGGGATTGTGTGGTAATAATAGTAATAAGCATTATGTAGGTCCGAGATAATGATAGACTGGCATACACGTTTTTAGGAAGGTGTCAGAATGAAGACTTGTAACCCAATTAGTTGTTGAGCCATACCTATACGTGTGTACATATATTATTATGTACTAACTTCTTCGTTCAATAGCCAGGTCAGGCAAAGTTTAACTATAAGCATTTGTAATTGTTAAAATTTCGATCTACGAATCCTAAATTGTATGCCTTTAGATGGCGAAACATGTTCACAGTATTTTATTAGACCTTAAATGCCATGTTTTACAAATAAAATTTATTATATTCTATTCTAAAGTGTTAATGTGTTTTTTCCTGCAGGATTTCCTCAGTAGCGGACCGGATTCTGTATCTTAATCCAGTTGATGGCTGTAGCATAGCTCCGACTTGAAAAAATCTGCGAAATGTGGAATTGGATAGTAGTATTTTACCCACTGTGTATTTAATTGTCTCTTAAGTTGGTCCCCATCTGTACAAACCTTTACATCTGCCGTGATTTCTTAAATAGCATGATTACTAAGCGGAATTTCATGCTGTTTACAATATAAAACGATTCAATTGCTTTCCGAAGTCAGCTTTTAAATTAACAACACTATTTATGGCGTCCGCGTGGTACAGTTATATTCTGATGGATACTAAATTGTTCAATAAGGCAGTTACCTCATCCAAGTCTTACAAAGCCAGATAATTCTTCTCGTTAACAGTTAATGAAGAGCATGAATCCTATAAACCAGTAACAGATAGCCAGCCGCTGCATGTAAACTATGTTACTATTCAGCTGCATCGGTTAAACTGGAAGCAAACCCCAATATAGTTGGATAAAGACTAGGCAGATGTTGTACCACATCATTAGTCGGATGGATCGTTGAATGAAGCTTAGAAATTATAGCAAGGAACACTTCCTACGCCTTCATCGACTTTGGCTTACAATTTAAGACCCTATTCAAACAATATCACGCACAAACTACCTGCGTCGATTACAGGCAGACCCGCGATATCTACCGATCTGTTATTACTTAACAATTACAAGTTGGAGCAGCACATACATTACACTGTGGTGCAAATTGCAGGGGAACTGATTAAGGGCTTGCTTGTCACGCCCTCTAGGTAGAACATACATTGGTACGCTAACATGGGGCCTGGAGTGTTGTACAGGATTATTGGCGCGAGTTATCCACTATTGGTGATACTTAAATATACGTTTAGTGTACCATGGGCAGTCAGTCCTCCTACCATATTGCCTGTTGGTCAATATTTCTTTCTTATTATTTTCATAAAATTGAGTGCCGATATCAGGAGGAGACATAAGACAACAAGAAGAAAGAAGAGATCGACGGAATGTACTTTGTATATGGAAGTGATAGAAAAACTGAACTTATCCTTAGTTTAAGCGAAGAGTCGAAGGCTTAAATGAAATAGACAGAAGCTCAAAAAGGCATCGCGTTGTTGGATAAGAATGTCTTCTCTTTAGAAACCATACTATTGTTACATCGGACCTACTAGAACATTCGAGAAAGTCAGCGATTACAGTGTGTGTACGTTAGAAGTTCGAGAGCATTCTAATATTATTAGTTTTAAAGTTAGGTAGGTACAAACTCGCGACCTATTTATACAAAGACATTAGAATTTCGACCGTACGCCTAGGGCATAAGGTTCATATTTGTTTGTTTTGTACAAGTAGGTTATGCCTACTATTTTTATTACCTGCGTAGGTACCTCTATTGTGTTTTTTATGACCCTCTAGAATGTTCGTGGTTATTCTGGTGTGTCTGTTGGCGAGTATAAATAGAGCGCTCAGGGCCGCGACCGGCAGTCTTGTTTTAGCGACACAACGAAACGAATCCAAGTGAACTACAAGTGCGATATCTAAGTGAATAGTAAACAGTAGTGTATTTGTGATTAAGTTTAAGTTGTTCTGTGCTTAATAAAGTTATTGTGTTGTTAAATCGGTAGTAATTAATTTATCTCATACCCAGCTCGTAACACTATTTTGACCCTGTTCAAAACGTAACGACATCGGTACCTCCTTTATTTACCCAACTTATACGCCTGTCATCACAATTCCCTAAGACCTTAATCTCTGCTTACCTGTTATCTGTAGCTGTGCTTGTAATTAATTTGACAGCTACTGTCAACAGTGGCATGAAGCCCCCGGATAGGATGTAACCTGAGAGCTGACTGAGGTGACGCGTCGACCACCCGGGGAACAGATTAGTTATCTGATACTGGAGTAAATGGGTGGTTTATGATCTGTTTTCGGTAATAAGGTGTTAGAGATTTTAGGGTCTCTTAACCATGGGATTTGAGCGTAACCTTTTTGTGTGGTAACCCTATCTGTTTGCATAGTTCTTTAGATATTTGAAGTGATGATGATACAATTAACTGTTAATCAGGTTAGAATAAGATAATGCATTATTGTTTCAACAAATATGAGTATTGAAAGCGGGAGTTTCGGTTACAGTGGTCAACGTTATTAGTAAGTAGATGGTTCACCAAAGAACGTGTTCCAGCAGCATTGGATCTATCTGAAAAGACGTTGGTGGTATACTTCAAAATATCTTTTTTAAGGATCATATTATGTAAAAAATGATTTCAGTCCTGTTTTTTTGTAGCCAGAACCTATGGTACCCGTGTTCGACTTACTCTTGACCACATTAATAAGATAATTTGACGGTTGTCTTATAAAGTGACGTAACTTTCTAAAAGGAAAGTGTTTTATGGATTTCTTGAACATTTCTTTTTATGGCGCTGTGTTGTCTGTGACTCCGATCTTTATGGTATGTTTGAGTTCATTAATATCTTTTAATTGATCGTTGATTAGCCTTTGATGTTCGTAAAGCCGCCTCGGTTAAAGTTTGAACGTACGGGTGTAAATAACTAGGGAAGTTACATTAAGAAGATACTAGGTTAATTAATGGAAGGAAACTGGGACCTGGGCCCCGATAATATCATGATACAAGCTGGGTGCCGGGTGGGTCATCCCATCGATCGGCGGGAACGACTTTATTATGTTTAGGCCTCTCTTCCCTCCTTCCATTTTACTCTATTTCGGGACAATCCCCTCCTTCCGAGCCTACCGCGTCGCCGATACATATGTTGTTCGGAACCCAATCCGTACATATTTTAGCTAATTCTGCGACATGCAGCTTATATATATGGCCTACCCCGTTCCATTTCCATTTGAATGACGTTACACTAATTCCCATAAATATTTAATCCCCATTTAACCTCCACATTTTGAGCATTTAAAAAAATCGTTCCCGAGTACTTATTTTCAATATAATTATAGACTTATCCAAAATTTAACGTTTCTGGCCCCAGCAGTTTAGTCTTGTCGGTCTGTAAATGAGTGATTTTAATATTGACGTAACGAAGTTTTTAAAAACTTTTGTTAAGTTGTAATGTTTGTTTAGTTAAATCTTGCCAGTGAATTTTAAATGCATAAGTACACGTTTAGTTTGGACGACAATCTATGGCAGAGGTTCCCAAACTTATCCTATCTAATCTACTGCCCACTGTGAGAATAAATGATTTTTAAGCTCCCCCATTTTTTCGTCTACTATTAAAATTAAAATTCCTTAAAAAAATATATATTAATCATTAAAATTAAAAAATAAATAATATAAAAACTTTTTTGCAAAAAATAAAACCGACTTCAAAAAAAAACAAAAAAGTGAAAAATAACTTTAGCTTCTGAAGTCGGTGACCTTTGTTTGATTGCTTTAGTTTTTTTGTCACCGACTTCAGAAGCTAAAGTTATTTTTCACTTTTTTGTTCTTTTTTGAAGTCGGTTTTATTTTTTGCAAAAAAGTTTTTATTTTCAACTTTTTAGTGGTTAACATGTGCTTGATACATGGAAAGTGCATACCGTTACAATTACAACAAGCCCAAACACGACTATGGTACATTGTCTCATTATGTCCGTGACTCTTGGGCACTCTTGGCTTCATCATCCTCGATCATTCTCGATGGCATTACTGAACGCAATGTACCGCGTGTCAAGTCTCGGACGCTTGATTTTCCAGTTTGGTTCTCTGCACCATTGATAAAAATTTTCAAAAGAAAACAACGTCTCTGGATTGAATTGAAGAAATTTAAGAACATCAAAGACTATGAGTTCTCGGAATACAGAGCAACTTTTAAAGTGGCCTGTGATGCCTGCTATTCAAACTATATTAAATCAGTTGAAGACAATCTTACCACTAACATTAAATACTTCTGGAAATTTATTAATAATCGCAAAAATAAATCTGGTATTCCATCCACTATACACTATCAAAGCTCAAAATCAAGTGCCCCCGAAGAAATCTGTGATATGTTTTCTGATTTTTTCCAATCTGCATTTGAACCTTGTTCACCATTATTGTCCGCCTGGACCCCGCCTCCACACTGTCATGCCAATGCCAGGTTGATCGATAATTTGCAAATTGAGGAAGACAAAATACTTAAAGAGTTAAAATTACTTGATCCTTCCAAAGGAGCTGGTCCCGATGGGTACCCAGCCCTGTTCTTTAAGGCCGTTGCTGGCAGTATCTGTAAGCCACTCTCTATCATTTTCAATAAATGTTTAAGCGAGGGTGTTTTCCCGGATGAATGGAAACGAGCTAACATCACACCTGTGCACAAGAACGGCTCAACACATGACGTGGAGCAATATAGGCCTATCTCGATTCTGTCGATCTTGTCAAAACTTTTTGAGAGACTCGTGCACAATGAAATCTATCCAATCTTACACAGCGTCATTATCCCAGAGCAGCATGGGTTTGTTCAGCGACGTTCGACTGTTTCCAATTTGTTAACTTTTTCCAATTATCTTTTTGAAAACATGGACAGGCGATTACAAGTTGATGCGGTATATACAGATTTCAAAAAGGCTTTTGACAAGGTCGACCATGTAATCCTACTGAACAAAATTTCATTTAATGGTATACGGGGAAATCTGCTTCGCTGGTTCTCATCCTATATTAAAAACAGAACTCAGAGAGTTGTCATTAATGGCCATCAGTCTGACGAAGTGCATATAACCTCAGGAGTTCCACAAGGTTCAATTTTGGGACCACTATTGTTTATTCTTTATATCAATGACATAGACAAATGTTTTAAAAATACTAAGTTTCTTGTATACGCTGATGCTTGTATGATGATGAAAAGCTTATAGGTCTATACAAACTGTAGAGGATTGTCGACTGTTCCAACAGGATCTGGACAGACTTACTGACTACTGTCTAGTCAACAAACTGCACCTTAGTCTCTCCAAGTGCAATTGCATCAATTTCACAAAGAATAAAACTGTTATTCACTTTAAATATGCATTGCAGAACACAGTACTCAGTAATGTACCTACTGTCAAAGATCTTGGTGTGTTGATTGATGATAGGTTGTCCCTAAACCAGCATGTGGAAAAAATTATTAATAAAGCGTTTAGGATGTATGGTTTTGTCATGAGGTCGTCCACTGAGTTCAAGCGGGTCTCCACATACCTTTACCTATATAAAACCCTTGTGCGATCGCAATTAGAATATGCCGTCCCTATCTGGAACCCGTTTTACCAGAAATACATAGACGAAATTGAGAAAGTCCAGCGCAAGTTTCTTCGAGCCATGCATTACAGATGTCATAAAACGTATTTGTCGTACTCTCAATTACTGGACAAATATGGGCAGGTCAACCTAGAATATAGACGCAAGTATCTAGAGGCCTCTGTGCTGCATGGTATTGTTCATGGTGATTTCGACTGTATTGACCTTACGAGCAAACTATGTTACGTAGTCCCACGCACTGTCAATGTACGTAGTACCCGTGCACTTACCTTATTTGCTGTCAATTCCTGTCGAACAAATTCTGGTTTGCGCTGCCCTGTCCGGCGAATGGTTGAATCTTATAATTGTAATTTTGTTGATATTGATATTTTTATATGTTCAAAATCCAAATTTAAATCCAATGTCATGAAGATTATTATGAACCAATAATGTAATTAGGAATGTAAGCTAGTTTGTGTTTTATTTTTTATTGTTTATTTGTTTTTAGTGTTTAAGTATTGTTACCCTGCAAGCAATTAATTTAAATCAAATTGAAAATCGAATTTTGCATGATGTAATTCATATTTAGTTAAGTTTATTGTTTACTGTTATTAATTACTAAGTTATTTATTGTTTATTAATTACTAAGTTATTTAATGTTTAATGATTATTATTTAGCTGATCTTTCTTGAATTATTTGGTATTTCTATCATTATCTATTGTTTATTTATGTGATGTAACTTTTTATAATATTTTATTTTTTACCTATCTAGTGGCACTCATTATTTTATTCGTTCGTGTCTATATGCGGATAATGTAGTGGGCTGCAATATTGTTAATGTTTTGTACTATCTTTACTCTGTTCCAACACATATTGTAGCTGTTTATTGTCCCTGAATAAATAAAATAAAATAAAATAAAATCATCAGATCTGATGGTAGAATGGTTCTTATCAAACGCAAACGCTTCACTTGTTGTTGAAAATACCAAAATCGCAACACGTTTTCATATAAAATTTGAAGAGTTCCCTCGATTTCGCCAAGATTCCATCATCAGATCCTGATTTGGTGGCTATGGGACCATTTGGAAAGAATACCCTTTCCAACAAAAAAAGAATTTTCCAAATCGATTGGCAAGCGACGGAGTTATGCCCGAACAAACATAAAAAAAAAAAAAAATAGAAACATCCGAATTGAGAACCTCCTCCTTTTTTAGAAGTCGGTTAAAAAAACTAACAACTGTTATGCTTAGCTAGCTATTATAGTTTTTCTATACAATATTAGTAATTTTATTTCTTATTAAGTAAAATTTACTTTTATTTATTAAATAAAACAGGATAGATAAATGAACTTCACGGAGAGAAATAGCGAACCGAGTTAGTATGAGCAATCTCTTAATTAATATTAGTTGATCACAAATTGTAGTCGAGAGTCGAGAGCTCAGTCAGAGTCCTCCTAGATGAAATTACAAATCGCCCCTAAGCTTCTACACAACGCCCCCATTTCTTTTGGCCTGCAGCGCCCACAGGGGGACGTTATCGCCCACTTTGAGAAAGGCTGAGCTATGGCAAGCTAAAACACGTCTTTCTAAATCCAATATTGTGGATGTAGATATTTTCCAATACACTTCCTCGAAAACTGGTTCTTTTCGCACTAGGATTAGGTTCAAAATGCATGTATTTCACACACGTGCATTTTTCATGTTTTTTCTACACGTCTGCAGAAAGTAAAATTGCCACAGATAATTATACTATACTTAGTCAAACTTGGTTCAATGCCTATAGATAGAGGTGAATGTTTTTTTTTTTTTAATTTCGGCAAAGCGATCTACGTCTTCACGGCGTTAAACATTTTTTAATGTTCAATTTGTGTTTATAAATCCAATATCATAGATAGACATGATTATTTAAAACTTACATTTATTTTTATAAACAAACTAGCTGACTCGCGCAACTTCGTCTGCGTCTCATAATTTGAGATTTAAACTATCCTATCTCTCAAGTTGGATCGAACTGCACATGGTGTGCGAATTTTATTATAATCGGTTAAGTGGTTTAGGAGTCCATTGAGGACAAACATTGTGACACGAGATTTATATATATTAAGATTAACATTTATTTGTATTCTAAATTCAAAAACATAACAAATATTTTTTTTAAATTAGGCTGTCTAACGGCTTCATACCATTGCTATTCGTTCAACGTGGCGAAAGCAAAGCGGGGAAAAAAATAAGATAAAATCATAGTCGTAATAATTCAAAACACAGATATTTTCCATTCTTTTATTTTATTTTTTCAAAAGTGTATTGTAAAACGTCGTTTGATATTGCTGTTCGAGGCGATATAAACACACGAGCCGTAGGCGAGTAGTGTTTCTGAGCCGAGAACTGCAATAACAAACGTTCTCCACTTGTATCAAAATGTACTATTTCAATTAAAAGGGTTTCAATATAAGAATACGAAAAATAAATTACGACACACCTATATTTGAAAGCCTTTTTGAAAAATGTATTTTTTTGGTAGGTAGAGTAAGACCGATCGTATTTGAAGGCTGCATATTATTAAACAAGGCCATTGTTTAATAATACCTTGTAAAAGGTCAAGGCAGACAACCATAAACTCCGAAACTGTATTTTTCGACCAATAAAAAAACTCTTATGTGATTTAAAAAAAAATCTTTTATTGATATTTTTCAAAACATTTATGGTGTAGGTATCAATTTGTGATTAAATGTAAAATCTTTTATCGCCATCGGAGAACTAAAAATTTATCGCTTTTTTACGCCCACCATGTTCGAGGAATATCTATGGAAAATATAATATTTATGAATGAGAAAGTATCATTATGCTAATGTTGTATTGTGTTTAGCATAATAGACTTCGATTATGGATTGAATTATGATTTTATAGCTACGTGGAAATATTGCAAACTAATTTATTTTTATTTTGAAGGTGCAGTACCCACTATTACGCTTTTTAATCGCTAAAGTTTCGCTTCATATCATAGAGTTTTTTTTAATATAAAACAAAAATATATAAATTTGATAAGCTATTTATTAAATTCTCCTAATCGTGACGAGAATAGCATCAATACTTATCTATTTCAAAATAGATGCCGTTATTGAGTCAAGTAGTTGGTATAACCCTCTCCCTCCCCCTGTGCCTTGGAAATCCAGGCAAGAAACCAACAACGGCCCCAGCCCTACTATGCTGAATCAGTCCCCAGCCGTATCGGAGTGTCCTCATCAAAGAACAGAGCCCTTTAATACTTATGGATGACCTGTTCACCTCATTGACTAATCTCATTTGAGATTGGTCGCTGTGACCGATATCCATACGCATTCTATACCAGACCCTTTTGAATCTTAAAAAAAAAACAGATATGACATAAATACCCATGTCATACTAATCCCTCTCGCCCATACAGGCATATATGTCAACACAACACTTTTTATCTCAAGTTTTGCATATTAAAGTGTGCTAATCTGCAAGATGTATGGAGTGAGAGGCTTCACACCTGCGAGTAGCGTTACCATAAGACTGGATTTGTGCGGACATGTCCCATTTTTCAACCGACTTCCAAAAAGAGGAGGTTATCAATTCGTCTGTATTTTTTTTTTTTTATATATATTTTTTTTTTTTGTGTTTGTTACCTCAGAACTTTCGACTGGGTGAACCGATTTTGATGATTCTTTTATTATTTGAAAGCTGGTGCTTCTCGTTTGGTCCCATTTTAATTTGCTGAAGATCTGATGCTGATCTTCCGAGATATACAATGGAAATCTTCAATAATAGACGGCAAATCTGCAATAATTGCTGCAATCGCTTGTAGGTTCATTGTTCATACTACATAATGACGTAATATCACGCCTGTATGCTCTGAGGGGGTACGCAGATGTGTACAATACTCCAATGGTTGTTGCCTCTGAACTTTCGACTGGGTCAACCGATTTTGATGATTCTTTTCTTATTTGAAAGCTGGTGCTTTCCGTGTGGTCCCATTTTAATTTGGTTAAGATCTGACGCTGATCTTTGGAGATATAAATGGAACTCTTCAAAAATACACGGGAAAGCTGCAGTAATTGCTGCAATCGCTTGGTTGTTTATTGTTTATGTAACATAGTGACGTAACATCACGCCTGTATGCTCTGAGGGAGTACGCAGAAGTGTACAATACACCCAGATTTCGACAGTTAGATGTGTTAAGTTCCATTTCATGGGATCCTGGAGAAATAGAGGGCTTTCCTTAAATTTTATAGGCACACCAGAAGCGATTTGGGTAGTTTTAGGAAGAGTACGTTCTTGGAGTGATCCCATTTCAATTTGGTAAAGATCTGATGAAGAACTTCGGAAGATAGGCGACGGACACTCCTCAATAAATGATAGCAAATGTACGGGGATCGCTGAAATCTCATGTCTCTCTATTGTTTACACCAGTTCATAACAAAAAATCACGCCGTTACGCTGTGAAAGGGTAAGCACATATGAACCACAAAAAAGTGAAAAATAAAAACTTTTTTGCAAAAAATATAACCGACTTCACACAAAAAAGTGAAAAATAACTTTAGCTTCAGAAGTCGGTGACAAAAAAACTAAATCAATCAAACAAAGGTCACCGACTTCTGAAGCTAAAGCTATTGGCTCTCAGTTTGGCCTTTGTCCAGCCTTGTTATTTCACAGAACGTAAGGGATTTTTCAGGGATTTTGCCAAAAAAAGAAAGATTACAACGTGAAATATCCAATGTTTAAATTTTTTCCGGCATTTCGCCTGGAGTTTTTACGAAATGGTCATCCTATTTGCGAGCTGTGCCGGCGCGCGAGTGTCTTATTGATGGCCGCCGTACTTTAATGGCACTTACAATTAATTACGACACGATTTATCTCGGTTTTTGGTTGTTTTTCTTTTATTTATGAGACGATAAAGCTTAAGTTTTGGGATGTATCGGATTCTTTTAAATACATGCACAAACTCACGACTTTGCCCCACGGGGTAGGCTGAAGCTTCAGAATCTGCTACAATACTTACATAGGTACTCTTTTTGCATCTCGTTTGTTATATGCTCGTATCTTACTATGGTAATATTTTTTGGATAAGTTGATTTACACGGCCGCGGGCAGAGCCTAAATAAATGTAGAAATGCTTTTCAAAGTAGTTATAGCCTGTACTTACCTATTATTGCCTATAAATTTTAAAAGCACAACTAAGTATTTGATCTTAAGACTTTGGATTAAACACTTCCACTCTCCTTATGCTGTACCTATACGGGTTATTTTATGTTTTTTGAGAATGGAATTGTCTCAGTTAACCTCATGCGGGATTGACATTGTGTCATGACTTTCATATTATTTTTATTTTAACAGATTTTCACTTTAGCCTTCATTGGTTTTCCTTAGCATTACATGATATTTAACAAAACATTGTTAATCAATTCATTGAACATTGCGTTTACCAATAAATTTCACATTTATTTTAATGTTGATAAATGTAATGTACCAAATGTTTGAATTAGTGTTAAAATGTTGTTAAATTAAATGAACCTAGTATTAAAAGAAATTTCTATAGGTTCTTCTACGAATACTTCGATTTTCTTATTACCAAGCGATAAAAAGCTTGTAACCGCATCTAGAATTATAGATTCTTATATAAGATTTATTGGAAGAGACAGAATAGAAACTAATTATAATAGCTCAGCAACACATAAAATAAATAACCGTTCCGTCCATATATCACGATGTTTCTTGTCTCCGATTGAAGAAATAATAATAAAATGGATGTTTATGCCCAAATATAAAATATATTGTTGGTTTTTTGAACTGGTTTTTGTTATGTCTGGGTATTTTTTGCTTAAGTCTTAATTTGGAGACCTTTGTAATTCTCCGATTAAATAAATATGCATTTTACTGTCTGTTTGTGGTTGTTGTTTAGTCTAACTAAATCATCATCATCATCGTATGCCTACCCTTTTCCCAACTATGTTGGGGTCGGCTTCCATTCTAACCGGATGCAGCTGAATGTCTGTTGTTTATTCTAAATGAACTGAGGAATTGAACATTTTAACAATGAAACTAGCAATATTAACAAATACTTAATAAACATTCTGCCTCGTTATTCGTCAACCTCTTGGCTTGACGCCTAGTCATGTAAGCTGAACGTCTTATTGGTAGATCGTCTTATTGCATAACGCCTGCATGGGTTAGGCAGAGTGGTTAGTAGGTACCTAAAACACACACTTCGTCAATGAAGTAACAATATGTTTTTACATATTGTTGCATGCAGCGATTTGGAAAGTTCACGACGACTTGTTACCCAGATGTGGAGCCTGTTGGTGAAGTTCGGCTGAGAATGTGGATGAGGAAAACCTCGACCTTCGACTCCGATCGTCTGTAATCATCATCTGCCTAGCCTTTTCCCAAATATATTGGGGGCGGCTTCCAGTCTAACCGGATGCAGCTGAACACCAGTATTTTACATGGAGCGACTGCCTATTTGACCTCCACAACCCAATTAGTACTGGGTAATACGATACCCCTTGGTAAGACTGGTTGTCAGACTTTTTGGGTCACTGACTACCTGTAACAACTGTCAAAGATCTACAAATGACAGCCGTGACCAATTGCTTAACGTGCTTTCCGAGGCACGGAGGAGACTCGGCATGTAATGGGTGGTCACCCATCTACAGACCAACCTAGGCAAGCACGGCTTAACCTAAAGATTAACCCGAGCGTCAGTTATTATTTCGCCACGAGCTCCTCAGATCGTCTCTAATACTACTTTTTAGATCAAAAGCAAAAGCTGATTGTATGTTACGATAAGAAAGAAAAATGGTTCCATGTCTAGATATTTTGGCATAATATAAGATCAATCCGGTTTAATCAAATTCACGGAATTCTCCGACACAATGTGATAAATCTCACATTCGCATAACCTTATGTTTCGGTCACGCTTTCAAACAGTAAAGTTAATAAATGTTTGTACAACTATCGTAATAGATAAACGTGTGAATGTCTGTTTGTCTGTCCGACTGTGAAATCAATTACTATTGTAACTAGAAGTGGCGCCTACAGTTTCCGTAATTACTCGCTAAATGTTATGGGAAAATGGAAAATTAACTTGTGTATTTGTCTGACAGGACGGAGGGGGATGTGGGGGCACAACCGACAGTTGATCCTATGCAGTTGCCATAACACAAAAGTGGAAAGATAAATGGACGAGACACACAACAAGAAGAAGAACTTCATATTATAATATTCTGTGTATTATTTTAAAGCTGAAGTGTTTGTTTGTTTGTTTGGTTACGCACTAATTTCTGGAACCATTTGGTTGGGATTGAACATTCTTTTTGTGTTGGATTGGATAGTCTATTTATCGAGGAAGGTTATAACATCACGCTACGACTCATAGGAGCGGAGCGTAAATGGAAATGTTGCTAAAACGGTGAAAATGTTATCCTTTTTTGAGCTTTTCTCTCTTATGTGCAAGTTTGTTTCTTCGGGCTACGTCGTAGACCTTGGTACTCATTTTTGATTCGTTCACGCAAGGAAACTCCGAGCATAGCCTTTTCCATTGCCCTTTGGGTGACTTTAAGCAGTTTAATAAGGCCCGTTGTTAGTGATTGTACATAACCATATTAGATAATAAACGCACTTGTTGTAAGAGAATAACAGGCTTTCTCGTTAGCGCCCTACTAAATACTTGAATATCCTATAATAGGTGCCTGCAGACTTGTATAACATAATATACTAAGCTCCTAGGTACGCAAGTTACAGCACAATTATAACTGCAAGCACATAATTATATTATGAAAAAAAAAATACCTTTAAGATCAATGTTACATCGCCGAGGTAGGTACTACATCTTTGATCCGAGCAGCTGATAAATTATCCTTTTTCCTTTCGCTAACAAATAAACACAGAACAACCAATCGGGTTGGTATTCCTCGTGAAATAAACTGCGCTGTACTTTACTGAAGCATTCCCATTTCCCATAGCATACGAGCACAAAGCACGCGCATTTATCACGAGCGAAATAAAACAAAACGTGTTCGGCCATGTCCGCCATGCAAAACTATAGAGTTGTCAGCCGGCCGAATTTGAATAACAACACGCCAACATAACTCCTACACAAACCCATTTGATAAACTGCCTTATTGTTTGGCACAAAAGGTCCTTGATGAACGCATATTATATTTATGCTCACACAATGGCATGTTCATGGTCTTATAACAAGGATTTTTTGGTGTATTCTGATTTGGACTTTAAGTTGCTGGAGATAAAGTCAAATGTTATGGGTCAGTAACATCATATGCATAAAGTTATGCATACTTTTATATTATCGTAGGATCGCATGGGTTATAGGAATCCAGACATTACAAGCTGAGGGTCATATATTACCGTACGTGGTCGGGCCTGCACGGATGAAGCCCACCCATCTTCGAAAGAAATCCAGTAAAGTTTATTCCGAAGAAAACTTTACTTCCTCTCACGGGAATATGGAAATAACAAAATGAGGAACCCATTGACTATGTAGACGTACGTCATGCTCGTCAGTCACTGCCGACGTTGCAATTTGCCTATCACTACGAGGTATGAGAGCATATTTTACTTTATGATCGCAACGTCATCTTCAATCACTATCGTTCATGGCTTCTAGAAATCCTCGCTTGAGTTGCCAAGTTGCAAAGCTGTATTAAAAAGCTGTACAAAATGTTATTGTTGTCAATTTCTAGCAAATTCACACCTTCAAAATGGATGGTGCTTAGAAGGTGCAAGTCATGACCTCTTACTAGCCATTTCGGGTTAGAAATGGTCTTGAATTTGATTCCCAGGTCGAGAATGCCCAATAGTAGTTTGGATTCGTAGGCCCAGAGGGATAGCAAACTGCCGAAATGTGTGTGCACATATAGGCAATTAGTCACACCACTGGCTCCCCCCTCCCTCGGATATTACTAGCTTTTGCTATGTAATTAGCGCTTTATAATATAAAATGTCTATCATCTCAAATTTCATCTAAACACTATTCATCACGACATCATTACCTGCTACGTCAACAGAGTGACTATAACGTTAGACCGGAGCGCGCGCTCATCACTATCACCGGATCACGTTCAATTAGTTCCGAATTTATCGGATATCGCCCTCAGCGGGTAACCTATGTCAAAATATTAAGACGGATCAGATTGCTGTCAAAATATTGCTGCTTAAAGCCGCTTAACTGTTTTTATTTGTGATCAGGATTATTGATCAGGCTCATTAATAAACTCCAATTTCCGCATAACCAATTTTTACCGCATGACCAAGCTTAGTCATGTATACATAGTGTTTGAATAAACATATTTTCTATGCCTTGATTGAAACATCAGTTAATAAAATTAATCCTCTTAAGTCTTTACTTTTGTTTGGCACAGAAGAATAGAAAGAGCCTTATTCTTGCTTCAAGCTAGATAAAAGAGATTCGTAAACAAATACCGACTTTCCAACTAAAGTTTCCCAGAATATTACACTAAATATTCATAAAGAGGTAACAGAACTACACCTCACGATTCCCAATCGTGTCTCGTCCCGTGTATTTCCGAACCCCACAGGTTAACTTTCGAATTCGGCTCGAATCAATAACGGTCGATGATGCGCGTGCGCCTTTTTTGTTTGCCATCCAAGGCACCTGTCCCACCGACCACGAAAAAGCGACCAACTGTAGACGATTTTCTTGATCAAGAAACGTATTGCAGGTCTCGTATCACTTCAAGAGCTACATAAACTATATAATATGTAGCTCATTATGTTGATTAATAAACCACTATCACTACTTTCCAATTTTGCACTTTTATACATTCACGAGTACGAATATTACCGACTAAACCCGGTTAGTATTCGACCAAAATAACGGATAATGGTAGTAAATGTCCTCGACAATACATATGTATACGTATAAATCGCTGACTGTTCACAATGTCGTCGATAGGTTATGCTGCATCGAGAAGAAAATACTCGCTCATTGATGCACAAACTGCACAACACAACACTCGCTAAGAAACTCTAAATTAGTACTACGCATACCAGCATTACCAGCGAGTAATCACTCGTCGTCATGGTGTACTCGCAGCTCATCACAAACTGACACAAATCAGAGAGGCCTCTCTTATTTTAGTCAGTTTCTGTGCCTCATACAGTTTGTTCATTTCTCACCAGCTTCTTAACTAACTTCTTAAGTAACTAAAGTTACTATCTTTTCTCATTCCTCACTAATCGCTGGCTGTGGGACACGAACCGAACAAGTGCGTGTTGTAGAACATAACTGTCATGGCGTGAGGCGTGAAAATGACAGCCAACTTGTGGTGTGGTCGTTATATTGGTTTAGAGTAAAACAAAGAGCTGATTAAAATGTATGTAAATATTAAAGTGTTGATATAGCGTTATTGGCCATGTCATTGGTAATAAGAATTTCTCATGTTTACACCGTCTATGGTGCACAGCAAAACCACTCGGCGCGGGATAACCGACACACTTAATAAAATTTTGACAATTTCATTTTACTCATTGCGTTATGTTATGCAATAGATTAGAAACCTTCGAAATCAGTTTGTGATGCTGCGTCCGTTTCTTTGGTTATCTTTTGATATAGATATTTTAAAGCAAAAAAGGGTAGTCTTCATCACAAATTGCCAAGAGAGCCGGTCATCCTTGATGAATTACGAGCATAAGATTTAAATCTGCTGCGAGTACAACATACAAGTATTAACGCCATAAAACTTGAATGCTCGACATTAGTTTTGCTACTACATACAATCTAATAAGCCCAGTAGTGGAGCGGGGGCAGAGATCACAAACGTTAAAGTAGTTAGAAGGCTATCACTGACAAAAATCGCTATAAAAGCGTGCGGCTACTAACGGCTACTTGTAGCCTGCAAGCCTGCAGAAATTAAATGGATTATTTCAAAATCGTAATCCAGCGTTGTTGTTATGAAACAGTGTTCTTGTACTTCGACTCTCTAGCCGAGTCTCTCTAACTCGAGATAGTAGCCAGGACATTCTTCTTGAAAGAGCAGCGCACTAAAGCTCTCGACAACCACGCCAGAACGTCGAATGCTAAGGTTAAGTCACATGTAGTCGATGTCTACCGAAATCCGTTCGATGTCATCATCATGTATGTACCTAAACGTTTTCAAGGATGGTTTTAAATCTCTAACAAGAAAAACATGCCAACAGCATTTAAATCGTGATTTCCAATAGTAAATACGACGAAGTACTGTAACAACTTTGTTATAAAACCTGCGCCGGCGCATTCGTAGATGTGTCGATAATGATAGCGAGCACAAGGGATATCGGAAAGACGCTTTAAAATCAAAGTACAGCAGTTGTACTGTACACCAAGAAAAGTACTAAATATTCGTAATTCGACGTCAAGCAAGTTCCAGGGAGTTCAGACGAAAACACTGTCATATCGGAGAAACTTGTCATAACACGGATAATAGAACATGTCCAATTGTCCACTGTGCCACTCCCTCATGCCTTCCACTCTGGGGAGAGCGAAAGGTTCTGTAGACTCGCATTGACTAAAACTACCCCGGTGTGTGTCGCCTCGCCTACTTGGCCCGGGGCTACGGGGACTTTTGCGACTTCCGCTGCCCCGGACTATTAGTGGCAGACCGCTTGATCCGCGGGCATCATCCCGTGGGGAGAATAGCTCAGGTTGGGTACAAAAAACCCATGACACTATTCTGAGGACGCATCGTGTTAAGTGAGAATCTGAATAAACCTTCTACTTATATTTTCTTAGCAGATGCTAAAACGGTAAGATATATCGGCAAACCGCGCACGTCGATCGTGTAACAGATATATGTCGAGCTCTTATCTCCGTAACTGCTGCACTGAAATGTACCTGCTTCGAGTATTTATTGCACAGTAACCATTGCCCGTACGAATGGAAATTAAACAACGGAAATGTATAAAACTTAGGTTTTACTAAGGAAGTAGAGGATTAAGGATAATAAATGCGAATGCTGAGGGTTTTGTCTCGCATTTGCCTACTGATCGCGAATTCTGGGCACGAGTTCTGAGGTTAAATTTCAGTGTAATAATATTATCGACCGACCAAAGCTTCGGCTTCGACCAGAAATCAACTTACTGCCGTCAATAAGTCGATTTCTGGTCGAAGCCGAAGCTTATAAATAAGCAAGGAAATCTGTTTACCGATCCCGACTGATCTGAAAACCTTGGCAAAACTAACAAGGACACAAAACAAAAATAACATATTGCTCGATCATTGCTCGTATTACTTTTCGTTCAACATCCAACTTTCATTGCTAATCATGATCCATAAAACATAATACAGGCATCAATGATGAGAGGAAATCGTTGTTATGCACGATTCGCAGGTGAACTCATCTCATCTGAGCATCTGAGCTAAAATTGTCAAATTCCGTGTGTACAGATTTCTCATGGGTGTATAATTGAGACGTGGCAATAACTTAAGACATATAATCCCGATGCCGCAAAAATACATAACCATACACCGGAATACTCCATTCAGCAAGTTTAATGATTTAACACTTTCGAGCTCGCCGGCTCGTAAATCGTAATCTCGTAATGAAGCCGTGACTGACGCGGAAATGACCAAAACCAACAGATTAGTTTTATTATAACATTTATCACTAATTGGCTGTTAATGTAATGGCCGTGCCTTCAAAATGTTCCCATTAATGGCGGCGCGTTTGTGCGCGATTGAGAACTGTGAAATAGGTTTGTTATTTGTTTTTTAGGTTTTTTTTTGTTTCGTTAATTGTTAGAGTTGAATGAATCAAAGATTGATTGAAAAAAGAAAATTACAAATATTATTAAATTGGTTTAAAAATCAATGAAACAGTAAAAGAGGAAGTTGATAATTAACCTGTTGAAATCTACAGGCAATTAATAATTGATTTTTCAAAGTTTTATAGGTATCATTCAGAAACGGTAAAACCGCCACAGCTGTGCAACAATGTTATACTACAATGTGTCGAAAGTCTATCAACACAGAAATAGTAAGACCTCTCTTTCGATCAGGTAATTATTGCCCATAAATAATCAAATAATCACTTGCAATCAGCATTATCACACGAATGTGCCTCACTGTACCATAGTGTCAACGGGTACCTATTAACTCAGACATGAATGGTCCATAATATTACATAAATTGTCCTCTACGCTAATTCACAACGACACACAACTGTTCTGCCTGTGCTCTGTCCGTTTGTTTGCAATTCAATCAGATAAGCGGTATTGTGTGAAGTGTTCGCACGTTAATGTTAGTCATGGCACAGCAGTCTGATTTCAAAGATTTGGGGCACTCTGATGTGTGGAATACACCACCCCCCGAAGGTTTTTGTAGAATCATGGGTTTCTCAAAGATTAGTGATTAGGTGGTCGTAATATTAAAACCGTAGAAGATGAAACGCTTGGATTTCGTCGCTTTCTTTTTCCAGAGTGAATAGGCAATATTACAATTTTCCCTGTTTTCATAATTATCAATAAACATAAAACTAAACTTGCCATCAATTACGGATTTAATTTTGACAAACGTATATGCTATCTTTCGCAATAATTACTATACACATCCACAATACACAGGTTAAAAATCATAGGTTACAATACAACAGATATAAACACCACAGGTTAGGTATCTTCGATTTGTTATCTGAGTATTATCTGATCTAAGCCACATCTAAATTCTAGACACATCTTCACAACTACAACAAAAAGCGTAGCATTTTTCCTGAGCTACATATCTCAAGTGGATCTAAGTCGCCTGTGCATGCGAGCTCGAGCTTGGAGCGACAATTACACTGCGCTCGCGCACCTCTCCCCCGAGGGTAGGCAGAGAACATCGTCGGCAAGCGAATTTCTGTACATTTCCACAAATTACGGCTAATGGCACGCTTGTCGAGATGTTTCCTTATAGAAAGTAGAGCTGGAGGTTAATGGTTGTAAGATCTAAAATACGGTATTAAATACCTAACGGGGATAAACGGTTTTTTGATTTATTTATACAATAATACAGGATATAGGTTTCAGACAGCAACGACATAATATATTTAAAAAGACTGTCAGATTTGCTAAAAAAAAAATCTAACTGGCTTCCAATGCTCTCCTGGTGACTTTTTACTAATTTGAGCTTTGTAAAACAATTAAATAGGTTCAAACACCGTTTTAAGCTTAAACTGATGTTGTCACTTACGGGATATATCTTCCGTGATTTAATCTGCTTGAAGTTTTTTAACTTTATGCCAGAGCTCAGGTCCACTGTCCATGCTCGATTGCTCATGTCCATGAGTTAAAGCTTTCAGTGACAATACTTTTGTGTTTGTGGTTTTTATTTTATGTAAAGTAAATGCATAAGTTTGTAATAGTAATCAGTAATTGCCAATACTGCTAACAGTTTGTCGGCAATAAGCTAATCTTTAATAAACTTTATTTCTCAATTCAATAACGCAACGGCAAACTGGTTGATATTACTGCGTGCTCCATTGGCTTTAGTAAATACTTATCTTCCCATTGAGACAACCTCGCTTGTCTACCAGTGGTCACTTTCTTATGAATATTCCACAAACTTGAACGTTTACAAATATTAAAGTAATTACTTAATAACTTGTGCTCAGATGGCGCCACCGTCAACTACAAGCTATCAATTAATATGGTAATCGACTACGATTAAGAAAGCAGTGATATAGCATAATTTTATTAATGGCGGCCACGCCTCGCCGCCTGTGAACCGTATTTACGATGCTGCTCGCTGTAACGGATGAATTTACAAGCAAATATATTTATTTATACACGTACCTGACATGAGAGCCAATCAGGAGTGGACCAGTAGAGTGTTGAACCGAGAAAACTGATACAAATTACTGGCAATGATCAGAAAAGCTGTACTTCTTGTTCTTTAGCGGTCAAATCAAAAGAATTTACTTATTGAGGAAAAACTTGGTTCACCAGGTTATTCTATTTTATACAAATAACGCTATGTTTACCTAAGTCTTTTTATGGGAACATCAAGCCGAGTCAGAGGCATACAAAATCAGACACTCTGACATCAGGCAAGTGAGGCACTTCAAACCCGATAAAGAAAGATTGGAACCTGGAGTTACACTGTTCTGTTATCAATCAATCTCATTACACCAATCCCAAGTACAAAGACTCAAACTGTAACCGTAATAATGTGTATTAACACTGTTTTTAAAACAGTTTCAACAGAAAAACACTTTTAGATGTAACAGATACAATTATGTTACCGAATCAAACTGTAACCATTTATATTGTGTTAATAAGTGTTATAATGTGTAACTGAAATAATTAGTTTTACAACCGACTGCGGCTAGATTTCCGCTATCCAATGGCAACGCTGAGTTTACCTGCTAAACTCTTATATCTGTTACAGATATGTTACGGTAACACTTTTGTAAGTGTTTTGGGTTAACACATTGAAAACACATTTATAAGTGTTACATATTTGATTCTGTTACCAATTCAACATGTAACACTTAGTTTATGATTCTGTAACCTTAATGAAGGTGTTTTTAAGTCCCTGCCTAAGTATAAAATAAATAATTTTGAAATTCAAAAAGAGACAGAGATTAGATTTCTATGGTTGTCATTTTGAACCTTATTAACATTATAATGTAAACCAAATTAAAATATTTAGCAGTATACTTAAGCGGTCATAAGTAACAAAAAAATCAATGTGTTCCAATCTCATTCAAAAAAACACATTTAATTGAATTATTAACTAAAGTTAACTTCCGGTACGTTGTACAGTTCTCGTATTAGTGTCCATGACTGTCCAGTATGGCGCCCATTCTTCTGCCCAAAGAGGGTATTATTATGTAATTGAGCGCAAATGACGGGTTCGGTTCCCGGGCTATTAACTCTGTAATGGTATTAACACTTATTACTGAGGTATGCGGGAACTATTGTTAATAATAATACACATGTATTGTACTTGTTCGTCCAGGTCATTACTGAAAAATCTTCGCCGTTTTTTGTGACGTTACCTGTAACAGAAATATTATATCTGCCTGCCTTTTCCTAACTTCGTTGGGGCCGGCTTCCAGTCTAACCGGATGCAGCTGAATACCAGTATTCTACATGAAGCAACTGCCTACCTGAACTCCACAACCCAGTTAGTACTGGGATCAGACTTTCGCTCCACTGACCACCTGCCATGTGCTACGGCTTAACTTGCTTTCCGAGACATTCTCAGAATGTAATCGATGGACACCCCTAGACTGACCCAAGTTTTATTTCCACATTAATTCCATTATGAGTATTTTGTGGAATGCAAACGGGACTTAGATCCCGGTACCTCGAGTTTATTGAGCGCTTCAATTTTCATTCCAAATCCAATTCAATGGCCCGCCAGTCTCAGTGAACCTTTGCTTCTTCGGGGAAACTTCAACGAAGATGAAGTTTAGCTATTTATACTGATTACTGGCAGTTTACGATGTAAATTCTTACTTTTGCACTTGCCGGGAATATGTTTAGTAAACTTAAACGAATTGTAGGTAGATTAAGCCAGTGTTGGATGCCAAGGCAGCGCTGGGTTGTAACTGGCCTCGTATAAGCAGTTTTTCAAGACAAACCAGCGCTGGCTGCCAGCACTGACTGGCTGGAATAGAGCCCTGGCCTATTTTTCAAACTAGTGACCTCCATCCGCGTGCCTTGCAATCCCCGCGCCATCGCCAGTGCAGCATGAGGACGCGTGTAGACGCATCGCGCCAGTCGCTGGCAGCAAAACGTGTGCACACCACAAGAATAGTCCAGGTATGAAATAAATCTAAAAAAATAATAATAATAAATCCATTGACCTCATCTAAACAACACGGGCCAGGGCAGTTGCTTGTCTGAGAACTGGCGCCAGCTTACTGGCTTCGTCTAAATCTGCTTTTGTAAACAGATAGTAAGATGGATGTAACCTCAACACTGAATAAACAAGCCCCATCAATCTCTATGGGTGTCTACAGAATAGACACGGACACATTTTGTATTACTCCATGTTGTCCACATAAAGCTCTGCCCACCTCTAGTCGTAAAGCAGCGTGATAATAAGGACATAACGAGGTACGACGCTGAACCAGTTGGGAGTGACGTGAGACGTGTGCCCGACTATGACAAGCTAACTGTGGAACACGACCAGGGATGGCAGATCATCGTAAGACAGACAAACTAAAGATAGACGGTTATTTTCAAATTAAAGTGGCAAGGTCTGACGGAGGTTGCTGAAGAACCCGTAGTCACAGAACTTTAATGAGAGTGACATCGTCACTATGAAAAAATCTGCTCACCTCTCATTCAGAAATAACACAGCATATTTACAGTCTGCTTTGATAAAAACAAAAGTACTGCAGTTTTCTCAGAGAACGCTGATTTTAAATTAGGAACCTAGGCTACATTATATTTAAATGATTCTTTATTCATATTTTTTTCATCGTCTACATTTAACACCCTCGGGGTACCGGATAATTTTAACTCTTTGTAATGAAGGGTAGGTACATACAATTTCCTTTAAATTATAGGGTCATCATTCTCAGTTCGACAAAATCTTCATCATTCATCCCTCCCGTAATCCCTTTTTCTTGCTTACCTCTAATAATAATTCCTCTAGCCTGGGGCCAGGATGAATATTAGTTGTCACAGCAAAAATACCTTCTAAAAGGCTTTAGATTATCCTCTCGTCTGAATTTTAGAAGTTAATTTTGAATCCAGCACGACCCTACCCTAAGATTTACCCGCAGACCTAGCTTCTAATGAAATATTAATGGGTTTGGGTGCGCAGGCGTCGTTTCGCGCCATCTCCAGTGAAAAGCTCTCCACCACACCCTGCCCCGCGCCCCTCCTCATACGACCGCGACGTGTCGATAGAAAGCGCCGCCAATTACACTGAAACATTGAAGTATAGTGATTTGTCGCGTGGACCTGATCAGCAGTGACATAAGAGGCCAAGCTACTGCCGGTAGTGGTGAAGTTTATAGTGCAGGTAGCTGCGAGATTGCCAATGAAACCATTTCAGTGATACGATAATGTTGTGTTCTTTATTATCTCTGACAAAATCACGAAACCGTTGGTAATATGATTATAATTACATCCTTGATGCAGGCTTTGTTCATCCAAATAGTCGATACAAACATACGACGACCAAAAAACCCACAACAAAAAACATTCTGACTTCTGAGTATTGCCAAACTTTTTTTGCGCCCCTGATGCGATTGCTCAAACCGTCCATCGTCTGCATGGTCCCTGCATGAGAAAAACCAAGCTCTCAACCCACTAAAAAGCTTTGAAACACAATCGGCGTGGCACATAGCATGACATGACGAGTTGGATGTTACACCGGCCGCTATAGAGAATTAATACATTCCTGCGCCGGCGCAGGCCGCGGCTAACCATCGGGAAACATCCCAGGAACGTTCTTAATAAGCTATTACGTGGGTGTTGCAAGTTTTGAGAGGAAGCGATTTTTTAAGATGATGAGCACGAGCTCATTGTTGTTTAAATAAGAACACAGGCTCGGGCAAAATACGGTTTGCAAATCCATGTTGTACACGGATAAAACTAGGTTTGCAAAGAAGGCCTTTGAAGGCTTTGGCTTTTATGAAAAATCATTTGTTATGGACAACTGAGCCAAGGGCTATCCAAGTGTTTGTTCATTCAATGGCAGGAAGCCTACTGACGCATGGATATTTTACTATCAAAACATTTTTACACCTAATTTTCCTGATTATCTCTTACAAGAATTTTTGATTTCAAAATCCGTTAGTAATCAATCAAAATCCTTTCTATTCGTCTAAGATTTTATGACTTGGACCACAGCCAATACCCGTCTCAGGTACTATGGACCAGAGAACGTAGCCTCCGGCTAAAACTTGCACCACGCCACTCTACAGCCACTATGTATCGATCTATTCTCCATACATTGCTCATTACGACACAACTATACACACAAAACCCCACAACACGAGCATCAATGGACACAGCTTTGATAAGTATGTCCGAATAACATTACAATGCAAACTCGTTTGGTATCAGTTATATTTCAAGGAAGGAAAGTAAAACAATAGGAGGCTATATAACAGGTTTTTCATACGAAATGCTTAAATATAAAGGTAGACTTGTATTAAGTATAAGTGCCCCGATGCACGGTCGAAGTCGATCGTCGCAGAAAGTCGATGTTAAAGAGATACATTGCATTAAGATAAGGCATTATCGTTTGGAACTTTTTACATTTATTTTGTTCGAGTGTTGATATGGGAATAAAAGAAGTGTCTCGATGTAGATCTTATCTGATGCCCGCCTTTTGTAAAGCCGTGGCTTCACAGCGGTGAACCGAATACAAATATTAACTTAACGAATGTTAATATACTGCTACTACCGCATATTAGGGATTTATTGGAGATAATATGATCACACGTGAATCACTGGGGAAGAATTATTGATATGTTATTTTAAAGTAATCTACTTCCTCACCAGTAGATTACTTGGACGTACACTTCGGTTAACACCTTTGGGGGAAAACAGGCGTGGTTTTGCTTCTGTGTGTGTACAATCTTAATCAGCAGATTTATCAGAGCTTTTTTGTCAGAACAGTTTTAAGAATAACCTTTCACTTTCCCAAGCTAGGTCATTCATGTTCACTGCTATATAGCACCATCTTTATAACCCGCATAGCCCGAAGCTTAGCCCGAGGCAAAGAACAAGATATCTAAATCCACAGACTTCTTTAACTTTATTAAACCTACCACTCCTATCTTTTCAATCTACAAAGTGCTGATTGAGAGCAATACCAAGTATTTACCATTGGAAAAAAGAGAAGTGGGTCTTCGTCTCGTGCACTGAGGGCGAGGCACTAATTGCGGTACATTATTACTTAATTAAGTTTTAAATAGGTATCCACGACGGTATGCGGCGTCCACTCAATATGGGCTTCTCAGAAACGATCGGAAGATATTTTTCGTCGTCACATTTGGAGATACTGCGTTATTGGCACAATTTTTATTATTGTTGTTTTGGGTGAACCGTTGGAGCGATCTGGAGGTCCAAAACGGGCGCTTTAGAAGAATCATAAGAGGACAATTAATATGATTCAAAATTCTTAAAATGGTTACAGAGTAAATTGTATATGTGAGCATTTTACGAATTAATAATAAAAATATCGCTGTTCATTACACACAGCTCCATCTAGTGACACGCTTGTGTCGTTTAAACCAGATAGTTGATATACTACATAATATACTTTTTGTTTGTAAATACCTACTTATAATATAATATTATGTATCATCCCGACTCCCGTATCCCCGCCCCCCTCCCCCGTTCATAGTGCCTGATTTGAGTGTACATTTTTTTGAATAGATGACTAGGCAGACGACAAGAAACCAATAATAAAATAAAAGACGATCATAAAGAAAACTATCTGCAGTTAAAGATGAGAGAAAACGTAAAAAATAAATACTTAATAAAAAAAAAAGACACTGTAAACACTGTAAAATTTAATAGATTTTCTGTAATGGTCTTTTTACGGTCTTAGAAAACTAAAGAATATGAATTCCATTTGTTCCCGAGGCTTGACCGGCATTACGTTAGACAATGAAGCATTGCTGTGATCTCTGAGATATAATTACATGATGTAAAGAGACACAATATCTTATGACAAAATTATTATTCGGCACGTAGTGTCTCTCCTAAATCAATTCCGCATGCAATAACCCAGGAAGAGCTTACAGACAACACGCACAAGTAGAGGGGATACTCCAACACATTTAATTCGGACATAATAGTTATTTGTTATACAAGAGTGCAAAGTTGTTTTTTAACCGCGTGCTCAATTTTGATGACCGAACAAGCGAAAGATTCTAAAATTGAGTCACGAGCGAAGCGAGTGATTCAAAACTTAGAATCTTGAGCGTTAGCGAGGGAATCAAAAGAGCACGAGGTGAAAAATCAACTTTGTGCAACACGTAACTTTTCATCCCACCTCAGCGAGGAAATGAATAAACGCAAAAAAACATGCGCATTATTTACGAATTCAGTTAATTCTGTTGGCGTCAAATAAACTTCCTCGTCGCTAGATAATGAGTGGTCACTTTAGGTTTTTCACTTGTTTTCAAGTTGGATTCCTTGTTTTTAACCTAAGGTGTTAACAATATGACGCGAAAAGAAAATGGCGCCCGCAAAACATACCTATTAAAAAAGTACACCAAGAAGGTTCCGAGTCTGAGTTCTTAACAAATTAAAAAAAAAATGTATAATAAATTCGGCACCATAGAGGTAGAAGTAAATAGGTTTAATGATGTTTTGAATTCACATGCTTAGTGCACACGATGTTCTAAATTCAAATTTACTTTACCCTCATGACGATAAAAACGGCTTTTGCACTCTGATATCGAAGAGCAAAAATACTCTTTCCGAGATGGGGGGATGAAAAATACTTTATCTACCCAAATATCATAAACCCTCTCTAATGCGTTCAAAAACCATAGGCAATGACCAGCATTACCAACCTGCAGAAATGAACGGTACTGTAATGAACTCATAACGCAACTGTAAACAGTTGCGTTATGAGTTTTAAATTTGGAACAGGTGTCAAATTCAAGTGAGTGTGCTATTCTAGTACCACCTACATTAAATCAGATATCGATAAAAAAAAGACCCCAATTCAGTATGATTCTAATTATAAATCGCACGACATTTTCGATCTCGAGTGACACAAGAATAGTGACTTTGTTCGTTTGCCTATGATTTAAAAAAAATGACAGAAATCCGAAACGCCGCCATTTCGAGCTGTCATTTGTTCGTTAGCTTTTTATTTCCAGTAACCCATTCTTTATTTCTGTCGAAAATGAGTGATAGTGACTCAGAAATTGACATGAATACTCCGCCAGATATCGTAAATGCAGTGACGAATGCAACTAATAACCTGTTGACACAAAAATCAAGGGCCAAGTAACAATGCAGGTCATTTCCCTATGGTTCCTGAACCCATCATAGAGCCCTTATGATATTTGGGTAGATAAAGTAGTGTATGCAACTATACATAATTAGGCATTACAACACTCGTGTGATGCTATTAAGAAACTCGCCTTCGGCTCGTTTCTTAAACCCACACTCGTGTTGTAATGCCCTTCATTATGCACAGTTGCATAAACTACTATTACATTTATCTCTTGCTCTGTAAGTACACCCTTACACCCCTGAATGCCGGGGTGTATGACTATCATTACTGCATAGGTTTTGGAATTTGAAAAAAGAACTGTCATACTCATACTGCACGAAGAATATTTTTAAAAAGTTAATTTTTTTTTTCTCGGTATCGATTAATTACTCGAATCGGAATCTAGACAATTTATTTTATAAAGATTTTATTTTAAATATGGAACTATTTGTTTCCACATCGTATGTTAGATGGAATCGATTTAAAAATCAAACTGGCCAGCAAGATTTGACGCGCTTGCGTGCGTGAAAAAAAAAGGCAGTCTACTAGTAGGCGCGAAAGCATCGCGAAAATAATTAATTTTCTTGTTTGAGTTCTTTTTCAAAAGTTTTAAACATGTCTAGTGACGAAGACATAGATCTAACGCCCGATTTTATTAAAGAAAGGGCAAAAACGGTTGTCGAAAATATATTACCGCCGAACTCGAAAGAAAGATATGTAAAGGCATACGACGAATTTATGAAATGGCGGTCAGAAAAAAAAGTGAAATCTCTTTCTGAAAGTGTTTTTATATCATATTTTGATGAATTATCTAAGAGGCTACAACCTTCCAGTTTATGGTGCTTTTATTCCATGCTAAAATCTACAATGATGACAAAACATGACGTGAATTTGAAAGATTTTTCTAAACTTACTGCTTTCTTGAAAAGGCAGTCTGACGGCTTTAAAAGCAAGAAATCGAAGGTATTTACTGCAGAAGAAGTACAGAAATTCTTAAATGAAGCTCCGGATGAAATTTATTTAGCAATAAAGGTACCTACGTATTTACTTGCCCTTTTTAATAAGTTACCAAAATATTTCACAAAAATACTATGCGAATTTGGTGCCTTTAATACAACTTATGTCTTTTTTACAGGTTGTTCTAATTTTTGGGATATCGGGAGCCTGCAGAACCGTGGAATTGACAAACTTGACAATAGAAAATGTAGAAAAACATAACAAATTACTACTCATAAAACTGCCTAACACGAAAACTAAAATTGACCGGTCATTTGTTGTGCATGAAGAATTTGCAAATTATGTTGAAAAATATCAAGCTCTTCGGCCTGAAAACGTGGATACAAATCGTTTTTTTCTTAATTACAGTAAAGGAAAATGCCACAGACAAGTAATAGGAAAAAACAAATTTACAGGCATGCCAAAGCAAATAGCCACATATTTAAAACTAAGTAACGTAGAGTTATACACCGGGCATTGCTTTCGCAGAACATCAGCGCCTCTATTGGCTGATTCGGGAGCCAACCTCACTCTGTTAAAAAGGCACGGCGGCTGGAAGTCCAGCAAAGTGGCCGAAGGTTATATCGAAGATTCGATGGCAAACAAAAGCAAAATTACTTCTAAAATAACAGAAAATATAAACTTAAAATCACCACGTCAAAGCACATCATCTGAGCCATTTTTTAATGAAGAAAATAGTACCAGTCAACTGCCGCCATTTACGATGCAAGAACCTTAAGTCACTCAAACTCAAGTCTTATCATCACAAACTCATATTCAAACTATAAATATACCTAAAAAGAACGTGACCATATCTCTTACAAATTGTAATAATTTTACTATTAATTTTAATTAAATACACATTTTTTTCTTCTTAATAAATGTTCATTGAAACCTGCTGTCTTGTTGTTTACTTACCTCACAATCGATATGTAAAGCAGAGTATTTATCTCGGGCGTAAGCATCAATTGCATACTCGGGTTAATTAGCGCCTTCGCTTCGCTCAGGCGCCAAAAACCTCGTATGAAATTGATGTCATACAGCCCTTGGTTAATAATCTACTATTTCACTCCTCTAGCTCGAAAAGACCGTCATAATAGCGTACCAGAGGGGGCGTACAATTGCTCATTATAGTATAGCCCTAGGGAAAATAAGCTTTTATTAAAAAAAAATTCGTCGTCGTTGTTCGAAAACGCAAAGTCTTTACTCATAATTCATGTAGAATTGACTTATTACGGTTCCATAAAAAAAAAAACATTTTATTTTAAAAATGGAACCACACGCGCTGAACGCCGAACTCTTTGGCAGGATGTGTGCGTTGCATTCCAGCTACAGAAGAAATAAAAAAGGCATTGGCGTATTATTTATTTGAATTATAAGTAGGATTCCATTTCATCAGGAGATAAAAGGAATCCTACTCTGGTGACGTCTGTGGGGTAAACGTAGGAACGTTTACCCCACAGACGACACAATATTATATTCGTCTTCACAGAGAACTGAGATTATGTTGCCGGGAAAAAACATCTCATTAGAACAACAGTACAAATTTGTACATTTCATTTTTAATAAAATAAAGGGTGTAAAACACCTCTTAACGAATACGAAAGGGACTTGTTCTCCTCGTCATTCTGATCATTTTTTTGTTCTACACTATACCTGGGAACCTTCTAGTTACGGAGATATTGGGGGTCAAAGTTGCAAGATTTTGATAAGTTTTTTTTTAAATACCACTTTTTATCGCATGATTTTTACTTGAAATATCTCTACGACCCCCGTACTATTCAATCCATCCATCCGCACAATGTTTCGAGTGTGTTACATTGAGTTATACCACAAAACATGATTTATAACCTCAAAAAAAAAATTGTTTCCCAGCAATATTTTTTGCGAAAAGTTACTTAGTTTGATATACAGAATGCTTGGTTAACGGCTTTGTGATGAGGTGAAATACACCCTGTATACTATCATGTTAAATATGATTATTTTATTTTCTCGTAATCGTAGTGAAAAGTACGGTGTAACACGCGGCGCTAGCACCCCATTATAACTCGGTTCCTATTTACTACCTCGCTAAAGCTCGGTAGTAAAACTACCTCGTCTATAATGGGTAATTTTAGTCGCTTGTATCACAATGTACTATTGTTGATTGATCTTCTGGTTAACCCCACTCGCTTAGGCTGCTCCGTGGATGGATGATCACCCATCACAAACCGAGTTTCCTCCGTGCCTCGGAAAACTCATAAAGCCTTTAGTCCCAGCTGTAATTTTCAGATCTTTTACAATCGTTACAGGTTGTCAGTGAACCGAAAGTCTGACAAGCAGTCTCGTAAAATTCTAATATTCACACGCCGTCCGGTTAGACAGGACGTCAACCACAATATATTAGTTGGTAAACGGGCTAGGCAGAAGATGGATGATAGATACCCCCCCCCCCCCCCCCGAAATCTTACTGAAAATAAACGGAACCATAATCACTGCAAAGTGCGTAAATTAAAGTAGGTACAGTGATTACTTCTATTTTCTTTCTGGATAACAAAAATAATCACAAAATATACAGACATATTTAAGCCCTTTGCGTTTTTAGGCTTTTCTTTATAAATTGGCTGAATGGTGTTTTGCTTTAATAAAGCACAAAAGAAAACCTTTTAAATTCGAGGTGGACGCAAAAGTTTTCAAGCTCGCTTTTCGAATACTACTATTTTTTCATTGATGGGCCTTGAATCTAACATAATTATCCGATACGGAGTGCAAGAAATTTCGAGCTGTGTGCATGGAATTGAAGGCCCATGCTCCGTTCTCATACTTGTTACAATGTTTGTCCGTATCCAGAGTTTTGATTCGGGGGGGGGGGGGGGGACCAAAACTCTGGAAACGTGCCTGGGTAGGGTTAAGCCAAAGTAGACTATACTAGACCACTAAAACTAAAAAGCATAGTGACAGAAATTTCTCATGGGAAAGAAACTTTACCCTTTACTTTAACAGTGGGTCTATAGTCAGGCATGTAATTAGTAAGTAACTAAGTTTACCTGTAATTTTATTGCGTCACATTTTCTTACGACAGTTAAAGTGGTTCCAGACGGTTACAGCAAGCCGCATATTTTCGCAGTAAAGTGCTTTCAGACTGTTATTGAATAACCGCTGCGTATTTTCGCGAAGGCGGGGTGCAGTGACACTCGTTGACGAATTGCACGCGGTCGTCGACCTGCGCCCGCGCCGCGCACCGTCCCGCGGCTGCGTCTGCGCACGTCTCGCGCGGTCCATTCAGACCAAACCAGACTGTAGGTTCATCGGGAATTTCACTTCTGTGTATGTGTTTTAGGTGAAATGTTTGTAAGTCTTGGGAGCTCTAACACGTACCTATAATTGGTAAGTTAGATGCCTACATGGAATATTATTTTTTGTTCGCCAAACTTGTTGCACGTGAAAAAGCGCGTCTATACGTTATTATTGCCAATTTTTGTCTATTAATGTGATATCACGACTCTTCTCGAATCACGATAAATAACCATGACTGATATTTTTACTTTGATGTTGTAATCATGATGTCAATTATAATATTTCTTCAATATAACAAATCAACGCTCCACCTCACATCTGCCCAGTCCTCCACATACCTATTCTTAACATATTAAGATACCATCGAGATAATTTGATTAACATGGACCACAAAAAATAGATTGGTAATCAACTAAATAGTATTTAAAGCAGTCTTCAGTACTTCCTCTAAGTAAATTAAGAAAGCAATCAACGACACACATTTATGTTGCTACCACACGGCGAGTATACTCGTAGAAGTCAATTAATTAAGGAGGAGATAGATAAAGCGCTTTAATTGGAATGTAGCAAGACAGCAAGTCGTTAGATCTAGACTAGACTCAGACCGCGCAGAGCTAGGTAAAGAGTTCGTCTGGCACACTTTCTTTGATTCCGAGATCGCATTGGTGCAAGCTGTTGACGCAGCTGTCATCTACATTCTCTTCTAAGTTAATCACTTTAACTTAGGGAGGGTTGAACAAGAAACAATTATCGGCTCACGCTGTTCACCGTGTTTGTGTTTTGGTAACCCTATAAGTATTATAATTTACGGTACGTATATTTCCAAACCAAATATAAAACGTTGGTTAAACTTTTGTCCCTTGGAAGAAAAACCAGACTTGGTTGATAGTCAAGCCGTTTGCAGAACACGAGATAAACTATGTTTGTTTGGCTTAACTCGCATAATTAAGATACCTATTCTTATCATTTTTATGATAACAAGCACGAAAGTAATCTCATGCGAGCTAAAACCATTTAGATGGTTTAAGCTCGCATGAGATTGTCTACGAGATCCAAGTTCTAAGAGCACTAAAATTTTGAAGTGCTATCCTTCAATAGTCCAGATTTTATCTCGGGTCACGACTAAAAACCGGGTATTTTAGTTATCTAAACGTTTCTGTTCAAAGATAAAGGAGACAATTGTCAACGAATAATTTATTATAGACATTACTCTAAGTAACGGATACCTTAATAGCGGCAAGACTAGATTAGGTTACTAGCCTAGACGAGTGGTTTACCTGCATTAGTAAGCCGACGGAGTTTTTTTGTCTAGTTATTCATGAGTGGGCGGCTCCTTCGACCATTCTTGGTCTACACTCGTTGCGTACGGATTTCGCCTTTTTTGTACTAGTGGTTCATCTGAACGATTTGGTAAGACAAAATAAGGCATTAGTCAGAAAGCTATTTGTGAAATATGTACTGTATTACAAATGTAATGTGACTATAGGTACTAATACAAATTTTTGTCAATGGAAAGCTCCATTGACAAAAATTTGAAGATTTTTAATGCTAACTTATCAATTGTAAGACTATGAATAAGTATAAATAATCTTGACCACATTTCTTCAAAACTGTATACCTACTTTATAATTTTCTTTCTACAAATAATTTCACACAACCACAACACAACTAAATGTGTTTATCGTAATATTCTTCAATAAATTGCTGTATCCTCTAAGAAATTGACTAAGTACTGGACATATCACATGGACCATTGCTAAACCGTTGTCAATAATTTCAATTAAACGTCATATCCGTCCTTCTATTCACCTGTCTGAATGTCTAATCATGAGTTTATTGCTGTGGGTTATTGCCTCGATTCATAAATATGCTAACCGTAGTCAACTGCAGTTTAATAAACTGCCGTTATAGTAATACAAGTCTTGGATTGATTGCCGATTTATTGCTTTACGGTTCACGGTTAAGATTAGATGGTTCTACAAGTGTTATGATTGATTTGAAAGACGAATAAGAATGTTGTTACGTGCTATCGATAAAAGGCTGTATTCTCGTGATTCATAGCAAAAAAGGTCTATTCTATTCTACTACTTATAGCCAAGACTACACTAGCTACTCAATGCTAGTGACCTAAAATACCTAGAGAAAGTGACACACCATAAACGAGATGAATGACGAAATTGTCCAAAATATATTAAGTACATTGTATTAACATAATAAGCTACCGAAAAGCAACGTGGCAATATTAGAATAGTCTTTGTAGACATACGCTATAAAAGCAATTGCTGCTTGCTAAGGATATCCTGCACAGGTAGAAATTGATAATACTCCCTGAAGTGAAAATCTAATTTTTATTCCACAAACGAAGGACACTTTCTATTTATTCTTGTCCTGTTATGTACACGCTCCTGAAGGCGCCAGACGTGGTCGAAATCTACTATTACCATTAACAATCTAAGAAGGAGCATGTGAGTGACTTAAGAGCCAAGAGTATATCAAAAACTCTCTGTCTACTACCACCGCTGCGAAACTTGCGGAACTGTCTTTCCTCTAAGGTCGTATCTGCATGAGCTTTTACTCGCTTTGACAAAGATTTGAGATTTTAACAGGTAACAAAAATTTCGCACGTCTTTATCACAAAACTTCTATTTTAAATTACCAGCTTAATGAATGTATGTTCGTATCCATTACCACACGTTACTAACCGTTCGTATGTAATATCATCCACTTACCACACTCGCGTGTTTGCAGGTTCATGCACAAGTCTACGTCTGGACATATATTCGATGTTTGCACGGCTTCCCGGATCAAGTGTCTTCGCGGCTTGTTAAAGTTTGGACTGAAGAAGGTTTTTAAGTGAACGTTAGGAAGAAACCTTACGTTCTTAAGACTTTTTAAGCTGATTTATTAAATAAACACTTTCTAATCTGATTTATTCAATATCGGTTTTCCTGTTTCTCTATTAATGAAATTTTATTTGACTGATTATGATTAATTGTCGAATTCAGTTTTAATTGTTCTTTGCAGCTTCTATTACAAAAAAAAACTAGGAACTGTACAGAACAGTATACAGTGGGCATGTAAACTTTTCAGCTTATTGGAAATTTCGACTGTCATACTGACTTCGTCTTCAAGGATTGTGAATTCAAACAGGCATAACAATTATTTTAGTTTCGTGTAGATTTCAAAGCAGCACCAATTTCACCAGAGTTTCAACCCGAAAAGAGGTTGTAATATGTATTAATTTAACGCATTTTTGAAGTACCTACTTATCAACCTGCAACCCAACTTCGCTGATTTAAAATCCCACAAATTCACACAACACAGGATCTTTATCATCATTATCATCAGCCTATAATGTTCCCACTGCTGGGACACGGCCTCCTCTCAATGAGAGGGAATGGGTTATAATCTACCACGCGGGCCCAGTGCGGATTGGTAGATGTCACATGCCTTCGAATTTTGATCTTTATAACACGTCACTTTTTTATCCGCCATCGCTTCCAACAAGGCTCACCGTTCTAACCGCGGTCCGTAGGTTCGAACCCCGGCTGAGCTCCGTCGAAGGCGAGCCACGCCCGGTAAGCCGGTTTACCGTAAAAAGGTATTTATTTCCCGATACCGATCGACTTAGAACCGATTTATGTTGGAATAGATTTATTGGTCGGTGCATACACTGTCGCTTGTTACGTAAGGAGTTTAAGTAATTTATCGAAGTAGGTCTTGGTAGGGGACTGTTTTTTTGTAAGATAGAAAATGTTTGGTAAATTAAGTTCATTACATCCACATTTTCTATGATTCATTACCAAGACTTACCCATAAGACATGTTGCTCTTTTTCGCCAGCAATCCTCAAAGAGATAAGCAGTAGTTTACCTACCACATATCGCCAGATATGTGCACGTAACATACAATCCTCAAAAGGGGGCTCTTGGGACCACTAGACTAGCGAAGATATTTTAATTTCACCCATTTCTTGAGTTTCTCTTTTGAGTATTATTTTTCTGACGATCAGGATACGATCTGGATATAGGTATTCTAAGGTTGTAAACTTCTCATAATATGATAAAAACAGTGCAAAGTTTTATTAGTAAGTTATATAAAAATATAAAACCACATCTACTGGTGGTTATTTATAAATAAATAAATAATTGTGGACAGGAATCCTGGCGCACTGGCACTAATTTAAGGGCGGCGCGCACTTGCGACTATTAGGCCAATTACACACGTAACGATTGCGCGACTGTCGGCACTAGGCACTGGGAACTGGGTACTAGGGACTGGGAACTGGGCGCCTAGACTTTTATTTTCTACTAACCCTTTATGGGCTACTATTTATAGGACACGTTTTCAACTGACTGGTGTTAACCTTTTACGACGGAGTATCTATCTATAGTGATCGTCTTTTACCTGTTGTTGGTGGACGATAACGTACCCTGCTGATCTTAAAGTTTTATTCTCTTTTGTGCCTTTATAAAATGTCAGCTTTACTAAAATTGTACCAAAGTGAGTTGTGTGGAGCCTAAGCCTTTCATTTAGACCAGTGCGAAAATTAAGGATTGATTACTTATAATATATTATAAGGAATACTGTCTCAATTCGCTAAGGTCTACTTCTAAAACTTTTAATTTATTTGACAACGTTTGTCGCTGAGTTGAGGTTGCGACTAGATTGCTCAACGTTTTTAAATACGAAAATTCACTTTCAGATGCAGCTCTAATATTATGCTGGTCATTTTCCTTGTAAAAGTCTTTTAATAAAATAAGAATACACCTTCTGGACCTTGATGGCAGAAATGGGAAAGTAAAAGGACCTAAAACCAAAAAACCAAGCCCAATCAATGTAATTTGACCCACAACAACAACATAGTAACAATGATTTGTTCGTTTTAGAAACCAATACCAAAGAGTAAATCCATATTTTCCCACTAACCTAGTTATCGTTCCCCCAAGGCCCCAAACTGTCTAAAATTTACGATTATCGGTTAACACGTTCGAGGACGCTACCACTTGAGACTGTGTACCAAAATGACACAGTAAATGTCCATACAAATTATACGACGTATGAGTACGTAGCCTCCCATGAAAATATATTGTTTTAAAGACATCATGACACAACCGTTTTATCACGTTATCGTATAAATACGTTATGTCATTAAAAGTAAAATTAACTAGACGTGACTGTTAGACTAAATGTCTAGTGTGTAGACTAAATCAAATAAACTAAATACTTATGATGCAGCGATGTTTTGTCGCGGCAAATATTACGATACGCCACGAAATGTTTAGCGAACGCTGAGCGCACCCCGCAGTGACGCAGCCGCACTGAATGTAGGAGCGCGGTAGGCGCGCGCGACGTATTTACACGTTGTGCGTATGTGAGTACCGTTCCCGCCCACTGTCAACGGCACTTATTTGAAATAGTTTAAAACTTACTCTACGTGACAGTAAAGCTTCGGGTATTTTAAATGTTGTGACACAAGATACATTCAATAGGATTTTAACTTGAACGTTCAACGGAAATGTACGTTCTGTCGTAAAGTATAAAAAATATTTGGACGTCATTGTACGTTGTGCCATATCAAAATTTCGAACGATGACGTATAATCTCGTTCTGTCCTCGAACGTGTTAATTTGTTTATTTTTAGCTGAACCTCTGTGGTATCCGACAAGGCTATCGCGATCGAAACATCGGTCACGCGACAACCATCGATTATTTTGGTTCTCTCGTTTTATTTTATTCGGTAAACACCTGCTTTTGGAGCCTGATTTAATCGTAATTCAATGTTTTGAATGAGGCATTTTCTTTTAACTCTTCCCTAGTCCTGTATTTTTTCAAGCATTTTGCTTTGGCACCTAATAACGTTGTCAGATCAACGCCATCTATCGAGTTCATGGAAACAATTTTTTTTTCAATTCCAAAAATAAAATCTCTCATTACGATCCATGACAAACATCACGCCTGTCCCTTAAGAGTTAGACAGAGGGGAATATCAATCACTAGCTTGAATATGTGTGATATGGGGCAAGCCTAACATCTACCGGACCAAAAACAGACACTGCGTGAGCTGCTATGTGATACATGCGAAATGTTTGTCCATGAATGTTGTGTGATTTTTCAATGCCAGCTTATAGGGGTAACACGTTGCATAGTTAAAAACTCAAAGTCAAAGGTTTTTGCGTCTTAATTAAGTTGATGCCTAAATGACAACCCACTTCAATGACCCCGCCATAACCTTTCGGTCATTGGGCGCTTGGCATTTGCCTACGTTTTGTAAGTTATGTGACCTATGACTCTACAACCTAACAGTGATACCTACTGGCACAGAAACAACCAATCATGAGAGCTTATTTGAGATATGTCGTCTATTGTAGCATAGTTCTTTGGAAACCGAAACAAAAGCATCGTTTTGTTTTTTCAACGCAATCTTAAGAAATTTTCTATTTTTTTTGCAAACAGCGCCTGCTAATAATGTCATTCACGTGACGAATGATTTTGTAGCATCCGACTCTTTATTTTTCAGTTAAGTTAGTTGAATTCCAGATAAGACACTAAAGCAACCAAAAAAATGGAACAATACCCCAGTTCCCAGTTACTTAAAAAAAAGTATAACGATAACCTAATTGCATTAACCGTCCTACATAATACATTAACCGTCCTACATAATACCTCGGTTATAAAACACAGTCCTAAATTAAAGTATTCGCGGGCGGTACTGCGGTACTGCACGGTACCGGCAACAAAAATAAATTCACGATAAATTCGCTTCGCTCACCGCGGGGAGGCAGTCAGCCCTTTTGTATGAGAACGCGAAACACCACGACTGCTGATTTTTATGACGAATCAGTCAAAAGAAATGGCATCGTTCCGACGGCTCTGGTATTATTGTGCCGTCAAAATTTAAATGTTAAAGGAGCGATAAAGGGAGTCATTAATTTAAGTGTATGGGGACTTGGGGAGTGAGTTTCTTTACCCTCGTGCTTGTTCTTCACAACTAAAATTTAAAACCTAGTTCGTTTAAGTTAACAATTTATCACTTTTTTTCATACGTAGAGCCTATATGAGACACATAGAATATACCCGCGTGAGACTGGATTTTTGCTTTGAAACGAAGACAGAGTTTCAACGTCGGTATTGTATAGTATAAGTAACTCTAACCACTAAGGTAGGGTGCTTTAACTTTATAGGTACCTAGTTGAAGAGCGAGACGAATAATAACTGAATGAAACTGAACAGAATTATACCTACAGAACACGCACACAGATACCAAATGTTCTGCTAATAAAGGGGGTCCCCTTACTACTTCAACATGTTCCGCCCTCTAAAAACTTTTCCGCATGCATTGCAAATTGTCACCGTTAACACCGCCTGTCACGTTACCCGGTTAATCTATCGGTACTCGTATTAGCACGAGCGGTACCGAACGGTACCGATGTCATGCCAGTAATAAATTCGCGACGCACGCCGTAACCTTCCGACCTTCCTCATCAGCTCGACCAAACACCGATGTTGGAAAGAAAGAAAACGGGAATTGATCTGTTTAAGGGGCAATTAAACCAATAAATTGAATGGAATCAGCACAACGGATCCAAGAACTGTCAATGTTATAATTTGTAACAGATTTGTTTATGGCGGTTTGCTACCTTGCTTTCATTAGATCTGCATTAAAAATGAACTATTACGGGGTTCAGATCCAACTAATGTAATTGGATGTTTCCATTATGAAAATAAAACACATAATCGTACTCTCGTGTGGGAAGTGTCGTGTCAGATCATCAAACTATTCAAACTGAATATCCTCCTCAATTTATGGAAATTCATAACTTTTTTGATCGTTTTACCATATATTACTACTATGGCATGCTGATCACTTAATTTTCTTCGGAAAATTCATTTTTTGTTGGGAGTTTCATGTTCTCGTAGAACAAAAGTTGTTTCAAGTGACATACTCTGTACGATATTTCAGTTTGATGGTCCGGTCACGAAAGATCTGGCTTTTTCTATGTTACATCTTGTGTTATACTATTATGTCTCATAGTCTCTTCCTTAAACGCGACTAAAAATACCGAAAAGCGGATAATTATAGTAGATGTGCTTCATAGTGCTGCCTACCCTGCCTGAGAATATGAGCTAGGGCTAGCTAGGCTATTTCAAATTGCCTGAGGCTTACATGTTCGGTACCTTGTACGATACTAACGTAAACTTTTACTGTCGCATAAAAGTCTTCATAACCAGGTTGAGCTATAAGAAAGCTCTCATTGCTCTCTTTGCTCGGAGCAAAGCAAGTTTTCCGATGGCCACCTGTTTTGTACATAAACGTCTACCTTAACAGAGCCGCTTCCATTTACCTCATTTTAACTATCTATTGGCACGGAATCGTCGCATGAACAACGTCTTAAAGTCTAAGCGTCCTACAAGGGGTAACACGCGCATTATATCGCATTGCATGGGCCTGAAGTGGTTTCTGTAGATTTTTGTTAGTATACATCGTATGCAGGAGAGCTATATGTAGATCTAGTATACTTTGTTGAACAGTAAAATTGTAAGACAGCTCTAGGGAGTCCTACGTCCAGTGGAGTAGAAAATGGAATGGATGGCCAACCAACGCTTTCAAGGGACTTACTTTGTACAATATTTCAGTTTCTTAGGCATATAGAAAAACGTAATTACCTCGTTGCCACTACATTACTGTTACAGAATTCACGGAGAGCGATATAGGCACGAGGTAGACGAACGATTACAGGCTGCTATTAATATTGTATTCGAAGTGTGTGCTGGTAAGTCAGTTGCAGTTTTATCTTGTAATTAGCACTTCGCCCGCGACCTTGTCCGCGAAAATAGTGATTGCTGGGCTAATTGGCATGATATCAATGACATTATAGCCTATGTTACTCGGTAAAGATGTAGCTTTCTACTGGTGAAAGAATTTTTTAAATCGGTTGAGAAGTCCTTGAGTAAAATCGTACCAAACAAACAAAAACCTGTTCGAGAAACAGTAGGCTAGACTGTATATCTACGAGTATACAACTGGCCGCTTTAAAGACTAGTTCTGTCACGCCGAATTCCTGTAAACCATTAGCTTAGCACAGTATACCTAGCTTGACTTTCATCAGTCAGAGCGGTTGGCTGCAAATGATAGCTTTCTCCGTAATCGATGGATGACACCCGCCATTACAGTCTCCATTGTTCCGGAAGATTACTAACAGAACAGTAGGTACCCACAGACGGAGGTAATGCCGTAGTTTAAATTCAAATTGTTGTGAAAATGCTCCGAAGTAGGTCTGTGGTCTAGCAGTGTTGTGACCGTGAGGTGTTGAAGCTAGTTGTAAATTAGCTGCTGTTGATAATTCTGAAACTTTTTACAAAATCAGGCATCGATGAAGTTTTCTGCATAGAACTGATGGATTAACCACCTATATTTTGCATTTAGACTTTATTACTTGGTGAGTATTTATACTCACCAAGTTATGTCTACATATAAGTATGTACGGACGATGTACGTACGATGTATGTACGTAGTAGGTACGGTGTGTATGGACTGCGAAGTTTAACATACTTAGTAGGTTTACCTACTCCATTCTGTCAGGTTCTGTCAGGTTTACCTAGTCCATTTTTATCTACCGTACCACTAAACTCCAAACCACTTATAAAGATCATCATAAAATAACAACATCTCATTTAAATATTATTTAAACAAACACAAACGTATTAAATGTCATTCTTCCCAGACATCTAATTTCGAACTCGTTTAAGGAGCTATAAACGGACCATAAAATATTACTCGCTTTAGATCATAATCCGCTATGATTTCTTAATACCGACCGGCCGATAATTTAAGCGCAGGCTGCACAGCCAACGAGCGAGCGAGCGAGCTGGCGGTCGAAGCGTGGTGAAGGAAACTATATTTAAACTAAGCGAAGCTTTGGCGAACTATGTGGGTTCACACTGAAAACTACTGACGGACGAGCGAGCTCACCGAGCGAGGTTAGCGAATAGCATCGGTGGTATCGTCAGATATTTCGTTCGTATCGCTGACGAAGATAGCTCCATAGCTCTATACTTCGCGGTGTGAAACTTAGTATGAAAAGAGGTGAAACAATGCTCGCCCGGCTCTCTCTTTCGCTCGCTAGCTGGCGGTATGGCTTACGATTTATGGTTCAAGACCACCGTAAAACTCTGGAAGTGAAATATCTCGTTGAAGTACGCGCGGTATTCACTAATGAAGCCTTGTGGGATCGATACGTGGTTTTGGTTTAATATTGTGGGATTTTTATGTGAGGAAATATGTAAAGCATACAGGCACCTTTATGTACGGGGCAGTGAGATGTGGGACTCAGATGTTTGGGGAAATATCTGGTTTTTACTGAATATTTTTTTTAAATAGAATAAATAAACGTGTTGTGCCGATACAATGGGACAAGGATCCTGCTGCTTGGTGATTGGGAGACCCCCTATAACCAAGCAGCAGGATCCTTGTCTCATCCCACTCCGCCTTCTCATTATAAATTGTGATGAGGGTAGAACGATGATGACGGTCGTGGTGTCTTCAAAATGGCTAATTACGCATTCATAGGTCTTACTCAATGCTTCAACTTTAATAAGCACCTTGCAGAATAACAACATAGCAACAAACTTACACGTGAACGGGTAACACCTCGGTATCAATAACTCTAACGCGGCGGTATCAGTAACTTACACATCGGTATCGGTTATACGCGGTAGCAATGCGCGGGCTTCCCTCGACCGCCACATTCTGTAACGCCACACCAGCTTATGTGCTTATACGCAGGTATTATACAGGTGTTAACACTGGGCTTATGTTATCAGTTGTATTGCTGTAATCTTGGTATATAGGTAATTGGAGTTTCATCGGCAGATTCAATAATTAAGAAAGAAGAAGAAAGAAATAGTAGTTTATGCAACTGTGCATAATGAAGGGCATTACAACACGAGTGTGGGTTTAAGAAACGAGCCGAAGGCGAGTTTCTTAATAGCATCACACGAGTGTTGTAATGCCTAATTATGTATAGTTGCATACACTACTTTATCTACCCAAATATCATAAGGGCTCTATGATGGGTTCAGGAACCATAGGGAAATGACCTGCATTGTTACTTGGCCCTTGATTTTTGTGCCAACAGGTTATTAGTTGCATTCGTCGCTGCATTTACGATATCTGGCGGAGTATTCATGTCAATTTCTGAGTCACTATCACTCATTTTCGACAGAAATAAAGAATGGGTTACTGGAAATAAAAAGCTAACGAACAAATGACAGCTCGAAATGGTGGCGTTTCGGATATCTGTCATTTTTTTTTAAATCATAGGCAAACGAACAAAGTCACTATTCTTGTGTCACTCGAGATCGAAAATGTCGTGCGATTTATAATTAGAATCATACTGAATTGGGGTTTTTTTTTTTTTTTTATCGAGATCTGATTTAATGTAGGTGGTACTAGAATAGCACACTCACTTGAATTTGACACCTGTTCCAAATTTAAAACTCATAACGCAACTGTTTACAGTTGCGTTATGAGTTCATTACAGTACCGTTCATTTCTGCAGGTTGGTAATGCTGGTCATTGCCTATGGTTTTTGAACGCATTAGAGAGGGTTTATGATATTTGGGTAGATAATAGTAGTTTATGCAACTGTGCATAATGAAGGGCATTACAACACGAGTGTGGGTTTAAGAAACGAGCCGAAGGCGAGTTTCTTAATAGCATCACACGAGTGTTGTAATGCCTAATTATGTATAGTTGCATACACTACTTTATCTACCCAAATATCATAAGGGCTCTATGATGGGTTCAGGAACCATAGGGAAATGACCTGCATTGTTACTTGGCCCTTGATTTTTGTGCCAACAGGTTATTAGTTGCATTCGTCGCTGCATTTACGATATCTGGCGGAGTATTCATGTCAATTTCTGAGTCACTATCACTCATTTTCGACAGAAATAAAGAATGGGTTACTGGAAATAAAAAGCTAACGAACAAATGACAGCTCGAAATGGCGGCGTTTCGGATATCTGTCATTTTTTTTTAAATCATAGGCAAACGAACAAAGTCACTATTCTTGTGTCACTCGAGATCGAAAATGTCGTGCGATTTATAATTAGAATCATACTGAATTGGGGTTTTTTTTTTTTTTTATCGATTTCTGATTTAATGTAGGTGGTACTAGAATAGCACACTCACTTGAATTTGACACCTGTTCCAAATTTAAAACAGTACCGTACAGTACAGTATTACAGTACCGTTCATTTCTGCAGGTTGGTAATGCTGGTCATTGCCTATGGTTTTTGAACGCATTAGAGAGGGTTTATGATATTTGGGTAGATAAAAATATTTATCTACCCAAATACACTCGTGTGATGCTATTAAGAAACTCGCCTTCGGCTCGTTTCTTAAACCCACACTCGTGTTGTAATGCCCTTCATTATGCACAGTTGCATAAACTACTATTATTCGTCGCAAAGAGAAATTTACTTATATTGAAAACCACTAAGTTCAATGTTATAAAACCTACTTTCTAAGTACTGTTTGTTAGGTTTTAAATGTCTTATGTAATGTCGATAAAAAAGATATTCGAGGTTCAAATTATTGTACCATGCTTGTGACTTTTGTGTTTGAATAGCAACCATCATACAACGCTTACCAGTTTTTTCATTTCGCCTTTTCCACAATATTTATTTAGTAAATTGACCCTGCAGATCGTGAATCTCAACACGTTATCAGCACGAAGCTCTATATAATTTATTCACAATCAAACTTAAAAGGAGATTGTTGAATTATTAGTAAGTGAACATGTCCTCTGCAGTGTCTATTTCATCGCTAAATGGTATTCCGATACTACAATAGAATAGGATATACCATATGGTAATTTAAACTGCGGATGTTGCTAATCCATGAAGGATTATGGGAAACGGTAAGCGGAGGAGTTCTCGAAGGGAATAAGACGCCCGACGATGTACGGAAGGATGAAAAAGCTCTTTCAAAAATATGCCTATCGGTGGATGGCGCTGCTATTTCGATTGTTCGACCAGCTAAGACCGCAAAAGAAGCGTGGGATGCTCTTATGAAATCCTACGAGGATCGAAGTTTGGGTCGTAAACTGTCACTGGAAAGAAAGTTGTACAGGTACTCCTTATCTGACTTTTCTGATTTAGAAGGCTACTTAACAGCAATAACTACAACTGCACTAGACCTGGCCGATATTGGCAAAACCATAGAAGATAGTTCTTTAGCAGCTATTATATTGGGAGGTCTAACGTCTCGCTACGAGCCCATGATAATGGCGCTTGAAAATGGGAGCGTTGAAGTCACAACAGATTTGGTGAGAGCTAAGTTGTTGAGCGAAATGACGAAGGAGACTAATGATGGTGTGGCTGCGCTGCATACTAACTAGCAAGCAGGTTATTTGCTTTCGTTGTAAGAAGCCAGGGCACAAAAGTCCTAATTGTCCTCTCAAAAAGAAGGAGAAAAAGGCAAAGGCGAGTTGCTCTACAGGAAGTTGTTCTGAAGATAAGGGACTGACTGCTTCTAGTTCAAGGAATATGGATGCATGTGTCACGAAATTGGTTTTGGATGGTGTCACGGAACTAGCTTTGTCTGTGATACATACGTAAAGAAAGATTAAACCAATAGAAACTTGGCTTTAATTAACTATTTCACAAGCCATAGAAATAACATGTATGTAAATAGATTGACAACAATAATCCAAGATGACAACTGACTTTACAAAGCATTCCAACACTATGAAATACTATCAGCCAATTAGTAAGGAGATTATATATCATTCACCCCCTCTATGTTTTCTTGATCGAGGAGGTAATCATTAAGACGAATTGGGAGTCTCCTTAACCTTGCTGATCTACGAACGGCCTGAGGTAGTTCGGCATCGTTGTTATTGGCTTCAGGAGTTCTAAAAATTTCTTCTTCATCATTTTCATCATCGTTTGAATCATTTCTGTTTTCCGTATTTCGACAACTTATCTCAGCTTCATCCACCAACGTAACAGGAAGCGGTGCCAAATGCCTGTTAGACACCGTCGATTCCTGGCCATTGCTGCGTCTCACGTACGAGTAACTTGGGTTACTATGCAGGAGCTCAACTTCCTCCACATAGGGATCGGTCTTAGAACCTCGTACATATTTTTTTAACAATACTGGGCCTGGAACGAGCCACGATGGAAGAGATTCTCCAACAGGTGTTCTTCGAGGAAAGTTAAATAGTCTCTCGTGTGGAGTGGCATTTATCGATGTGCACAAAAGTGAGCGCACGCAGTGTAGTGACGGTTTTAAAGCTAACTCCCAGTTTTCAATGGGTAGTTTTTTTGAACGTAAGTAAAGTTGTATTGTTCTCCAGAGCGTTCCATTCAATCTTTCTATCTGGCCGTTTCCTTGCGGATTATACGGCGTTGTACGAGAAGACGCGATGTTACAATTTCGTAAGAAGGTTTGCAGATCTTCTACATGAAGGAAGCACCTCGGTCACTGTGTATATATAGGGGTTGACCAAATTCAAAGAAAATATTTCTGAGACAGTTTATGACAGTCGCAGAGGTCATGTCCGCGCAAGGATAGGCAAACGGATACCGTGAAAATTCATCTATTATCGTGAGTATATACTTGTTCTTAGTATTTGATGGCAAAGGACCCTTAAAATCAATATTCAGTCGCTCGAAAGCTGATGTAGCTTTAATAAGTGTTCCCTTAGATTTTGCGAAACGTGGCTTAATTTCTGCGCATATTGGACATGAGGCAGTCATTTGCTTAATCTCATTGATAGAGTAGGGCATATTTTTCTGCCTGATCCAGTGGTACATTCTATTTATTCCTGGATGAGAAAGGGCATCATGTAATTCATATAACTTGTTGTTACTCATGGATGCGCAAACTCTCGAGAGGGCGTCAGCTACAACATTTTCGTTACCTGGTCTATAAATTATGTCATACTTGTAGCATGATAGTTCTAGCCTCCATCTTTCAAATTTGTCGTTTTTTATTTTGCTTGTATGCCTTTGGCTAAAGATGTGGCTCACAGATTTCTGATCTGTTATAAGAATAAAATGTCTATTCAGTAGATAATGCCGCCATTTCCTGAGACTTTCAACGATAGCACAAGCTTCCTTTTCTACAGAAGCATGCTTGCGTTCACTATCTGATAGCGTTCTTGAAAAGAATGCAACGGGGCGACCTTTTTGGGAAAGCGTTGCGGCTAAAGCAAACTCGGAAGCATCTGTTTCAACTGTTAATATTTCCATTTCATCAATAGCAACCAAAGCTGCCTTCTGTATGTCTGCTTTTAGTTGCTGAAAGCAGTTCTGCGCAGTCTCATTAAGAGGAAAGTGGGTAATATTAATTAACGGTTGGATCTTCGCGGAAAATTTGTTGACCCATTTGGCGTAGTGGGCAAATAGCCCTTGTGCTCTCTTGAGTTCAGCGGCATTAGATGGTAGCGGCAAATTTATTAGAGGAACAAGTCGATCTCTATCAGGCTCAATCGTATTATTTGTAATCGTGTAACCCAAAAGGCTTATCGTACTTTTACTAAAGTTACATTTTTGCTCATTTAACGTTAGTTGGTATTTCTTCACTGCAGCCATAAATTCTCGCTAATTCATATCGTGTTCCTCCTTGTTTTTGCCACAAACAGTAACGTCGTCAAGATACGCAAAGATTCCTTGTAGTTTTTCCTTATCGATAATATATTCAAGAGTTCGTTGAAAGGCGGCTACTCCATTTGTGACACCAAATGGTATTCTCGTGAATTGATAAAGTTTTCTAAAAGCTTCGAACGCAGTAAATATTCTTTCTCCTTCTAATATCGGTACTTGATGATATGCGCTTTTCAAATCGATCTGGCTAAAGTAATTAAATTTAGCTACCTTTGAAACAATCAATTCTATGTTAGGAAGTGGGTATGCGTCCAGGTATGTAAACCTATTGATAGTTCTGGAGTAATCGACGACCATACGCTTTCGATGTCCTCCACCACCAGTAACCAGAACCTGAGCGCGCCATGGAGATATACTTGGTTCTATTATACCATCTTTTAACAGTTTTGCTATTTCTGTCTTAATAAATTCTTCATCTTCTTTGTTATGGCGTCTAGATTTAATAGCGACAGGAGCTAAGTCTTCAGACAAGTGTGTAAAAATGGTGGCTGGTGGTACAGAAGCTTCCATTACACAGATTTGTAGAGCCTCTCTAGTACCTCCAAATTGGAATTCAAGTTTAGAATGATCTTTCAAAATATCATGCCCAATAATGACATCTGCGCATAAGTTGTTCACTATTAAAAGATGACGGCTTACATATTTATGTTTGCTAATAATAAGAGTAGCAAAACATATTCCATCGACATATGATGTGTGGCTAAGTGATGCCAGATTAATGGTCTGTTTATATGGCCTTTGTTTCAATTTCATCATATGAGCTAAATTTTTGTCGATGAAACTCACAGAACTTCCTGTATCTATGAGAGCGTCTACGAGGATATCATTCACGGTGATGGCAATTGTTGCTTGTTTTAAAGTAGACGGCGATGCAGCGGAAAATACGGTGCTGATGGACTCTGGTTGTGATACAGTAGGGTTTATAGGAGTGGAAATGGCGTTGCTAGTAGTGGTGGTGCTCCGTGACCGACAAACTGACGCAAAGTGTCCCTTTCTGGAACATAACTGACAAGAAACATGGAAAGCGGAACACTTAAACCTCTGATGAAGATTCCCACCGCAATAGAAACAGCGCTTTGATGATTGATGTCTTGTCAGAGGAACTGATACTGCAGCGCTAGAACTTGGTATAACTTGCGGTTGTGAGGTTTCTTGTAAAGCAGGCGCCGACAGAGCGTTTAGTGTAGTAGGGATACTAATGCTCATTGTGGCGGAATCTTTCTCAGCTGTTTCAATGGTCACGGCCTGCTTGATAACTTCATCTAAGGGTATAGAGGTATTTTCCAATAAACGTTCTCTTATTTTCGGTGATAGAATACCTGCTATAAAGGCGCAACGTATCGCTTGATTCCTATGTTCTAGTGCCGAGACTGATTGGAAGTTGCAGTCTTGTGCCAGTAGCTTTAAAGAACGGCAGTACTCCGAAATTGTCTCATCACTCTTCTGTTTTCGTGTAGCAAGAATGTGACGGGCTAATATCTCATTTTGGGGCGTAATGTAGGCTTTATTTAAAATAGATACAGCATCATCGTAAGACTCGCAGTCTCGTATATGAGTGAAGATATTAGCGGTGAGGTGGTTTGCTAGTAGTTTAAGCTTTATTGCATTGGTTGTTCCGTGCGGAATTTCTTCTGTCAGAAAATTAGTAAAGGTATGAAACCAGTGTCGCCATTTTTCTCCAGCTCCGGAAGCATTAGTCTCGACGTCAAATTTTTCCGGGCGAAGGTATCTGGCTAGATAGCTTTTGTTTCCTAGTTCTTCTACACCTTCCGCATTTTTCTTCGTCATTTTAAATAAATAGTTAATTAAATTGATACATACGTAAAGAAAGATTAAACCAATAGAAACTTGGCTTTAATTAACTATTTCACAAGCCATAGAAATAACATGTATGTAAATAGATTGACAACAATAATCCAAGATGACAACTGACTTTACAAAGCATTCCAACACTATGAAATACTATCAGCCAATTAGTAAGGAGATTATATATCAGTCTGCACCAAGTGTTCAGATGTCTGAGAAGTGGATTATCGACTCTGGTGCGTCTACTCATATGACTCCACATGCTGATTGGTTTTATAGTTACCGACCCTGTGATGGGAAGATAACTGTAGCATCTGGTAAAAGTTTGCCGGCTGTGGGTTTAGGAGATGTTACTATTGACACAAAAACCGATTACAAGAAGATTTCTAATGTGGTACATGTTCCTGGCCTAGATTGTAATTTATTATCAGTCAAAAAGGCAGTAGAGAAAGGTTTCTCGATTGTTTTTTATACGAATGGCTGTAATTTTTATAATTCTAATGATGTTTCTTTTAGAAATGATCCTGTTTTACATGGTTCTATTTATGGTGGATTGTACACTTTAGATTGTACAGTAAAACCGCAAGGTGTTTCAGCTTATAATGTTCACACTAATTTGTCCCAGTTTCAGCTTTGGCATAAGCGTCTAGGACATCTCTGCCGTATTGGTATGGATCTACTCAGAAAAGGTCTTACTGTTGGTGTGGAGTATACTGAGGTTGACAAAGAACCATGCGTACCTTGTGTAGAAGGTAAGCAGGCCCGGAAGCCTTTCAAAGAGATAAAGTATAAGAAGGCTTCGTCACCATTAGAATTGGTCCATACGGACGTTTGTGGTCCCCTGACCACTGAATCTTTTAAAGGTAATAAATATTTTATCATTTTTGTAGATGATTATACACGTTTTATATCCCTTTATTGTATGTCATCTAAGACAGAAGTTCAGAAGTATTTTTGTGCTTTCCAAGCACTTGTTGAGAGACAGACTGGCACTAAGATTCGAACCCTTCGGTCAAACAATGGTACTGAGTATGTCAACAAGGAGCTGACAGACTATTTACAGGCTCAAGGGATTCGACATGAAACGTCTGTACCATACAGCCCTCAACAAAATGGGGTAAGTGAACGTTGCAATCGTAGTATTGTGGAGAAGGCCCGTTCCTTGCTGGCACACAGTGTTATAGAAATAGCTTTATAGAATTTTATGTTCCTTGATACTGGCAGTCATAAACTCTATGGTGTGGCTTTATGGTTGATTTCGAGCGTTGGTTTTAAAATACTTTTGAAATTGAATTTGTTATTTGAAGAAAAAGACAGTTGTAGTAAAAAAGTCGAACAGATATGTTTTGATAATAAAAGGGGGTTTCTTTATTAAATTTAAATGTTTTAGTAACACAACTATATTTGTATAGATGTTTATTTGGATAAATATATTTTTGAAGACAGCAGTTATGTAATTTTATTAAAAAAAGGATTCCATCGGATCGGGTGAGTGCAAATATCTTTTACGAGATTTCAAGAGGTTATGGGCCCTCCACAGTGGGAGTATGAAAGTGGAAACTAAAAGCCAGAAATTGTGAAAAGTGTGAGGAGAAATATTTAAAATGGCAGAAGAATACGTCAAATTGTCAAAATTAACCAGCGAATCAGAATATTCTTTTTGGAAGGTAAAGCTTATGCTAATTTTGAGAGCAAAAGATTTAAATTCAGTATTAGATGATGAAGAAAATATAAAAGATTTTGAGAAAAAAGATGCGAAGGCAAAATTAATAATATTATGCTCCATAAGCGAAAAATATATGTCTTATGCAATAAACTGTAAAACCACCAAAGAAATAATTGAAAAATTTGATAACATTTTTTTGGGACACAAGGACGTACAAATTTCTCATCAATTGGAGGAGTTTTATAACTATAAATTTGTAAGAGATGATCTGATGTCTGACATAACCGAAATAGAAAACAAAGCAACAAAAATAAGAAGTTTGGGTTACAGTTTTGATGATAAGCAGATTATAACTAAAATTTTGACGAGTATACCGGAAAACATGAGTTACTTCCGCACAGCATGGGAGGCGACATCATTGACTGATAAAACACTTATAAATTTAATTTCAAGATTAAGTCTAGAAATGAGAATTAAGAACAACAATAAAAATGATGAAATAAAAGCAACAACATCAAGAGATAATAATGAAAACAATCAAGAAGCAACCAGTTTTTATATTAAAACTTGTTACAAATGCGGAAAGAAGGGACACATTGCGAGATATTGTAGAACTCCAATATCGAGTGGTGACAACAGACTGAACATCCAACAAAGTTGTTTCAAATGTCTGAAGACAGGACACAGATATGCGGATTGCAAGGAAAAATACAACTGTATGTATTGTAATACCAACTCGCACTACACGAAACGTTGTCTAAACATGAAGAACGTGAGTAACAATTTTACTAATAATATAGAAACAGAAGAAGCAAATATTGAGTTCATTATTGACTCAGGTACCAGCAGTCATATTGTTAATTCTGAGAGTTATCTTAAGGATAAAAGAAAAACAAATTATAAGATCATGACAGCTGATGGAAATATTCATTATGTAAACATCATGGGCAACATCTATTCCCACAATATTATATTGAGAGATGTCCTTTTTGTTCCTGAATTAAAGAAAAACTTAATATCTGTATCTAGACTAACAGATGATAATTATATTTTAAAATTTTTCAGAAATAGATGTGATATTTATGGATCGGAGGCTGAATCAGTGACTGCTGAGCTAAAGCGGGACGGTTTGTACTACCTAAGTATTCATGCAAAGCCAGTTGTAATATCAAGGTCAGTAAACTCTTTTTATTTGGACTCTATGTTTTGGCATCGTGCATTAGGTCATGTACCTATAGCCAAAACTAAGGATCTTGTTAGAGGAATTGAGAGAGGCCTGGTAAAGGAAACCGACATCTGCGAAGTCTGCACGAAAGCCAAATTATGCCGAAAACCATTCAAAACTATTAGACAAAAAGCATTTAAACCATTAGAAATTATACATAGCGATATTTGTGGTCCTATTGAAACTGAAACATGGGATGGTTACAAATATTTTATAACATTTTTGGACGACTATACACATTTTATTAAAGTATTTTTAATTAAAAATAAAAGCGAAGCATATTCAAAAATAATAAATTACATTAATTTGGCAGAAAATCATTTTCAAACAAAAGTAAAAACATTTAGATGCGATAATGGTGGTGAATACAATAGTAAACAATTTAAAATGTATTGCAATAGTAAAGGAATTAATATTGACTATACAATTCCTTACACTCCACAACTAAATGGTAAAGCTGAACGATTAAATAGGTCATTGATGGAAAGAACTAGAGCATTACTGTTTGATATGCAGCTACCACGGGTTTTATGGGGTGAAGCTGTTTTAACATCTGCCTATTTAATTAACAGGAGTGCAAATACAATTAATAATAAAACACCAGCTGAAATGTGGTTTAATAGAATACCGAATTTAAAACATTTAAATATTTTTGGATCTTTAGCTTATTATAAAAATAATTGTCAATTAAAGAAACTTGACTCCAGGAGTAGCAAAGGGCTTTTAGTAGGGTTTACAAATAATGGTTATAAGATATGGGATCCTTCTGATTTTAGAATTGTTTATTCGAGAGATGTATTGTTTAATAATAATAAGAGTGATGTTGCGGATTATTTAAAATTGTGTAATCGTAAAGTGATACAGAGTGAGTTAGATAATTTATTTAAAGAGGTGAGTGTTGATATTGGTGATAATGGTTTGAATAGTGGAGATAATGGTGATGTTCGTAGTGATATTAATAATGAAGTTAATAATGATGTAATTGTTGGTGATGTGTTTCGTAGTGAAAGTGGTGATAGAGCTGTTGGTGGTGAAGGAAATATTGAAGATAATGAGGTGTTTGAAGATAGTTTTGATAATGTTGAAGTTAGTGGTGAAGATGTTGAAGATAATTTTGATAATTTTGAAGATAGTGTTGAAGATGTTGGAGTTAGTGTTGAAGATACTGGAGTTGGAGTTAATGTTGAAGATAATAATGTTTTGAGAGGGGAAGGTAGAAATGATACAGGAGTTGAGACTAGTGATGAGTTTGAGGATGCAGTTGAAGCAATTAATGTTGGACGGAGAATTTTACCAAATCGAGAGAGAAGATTGCCATCATGGCTGAAAGATTATGATTTAGAAACATCATTTTTAACGTATACAGAAGCTTTTAACAGTTTTGATAAAGATTTATGGTGTAAAGCAATGATGGAGGAGAAAGATTCATTAGAGAAAAACAAAACTTGGGAAATTGTGAACAGGTGTGAAGCAAAGAATAGAAAAATAATCTCAAATAAATGGATATTTACAATAAAGCCTGGTGGAAGATATAAGGCGAGATTAGTGGCAAGAGGTTTTCTTCAAAAGCATAATGTTGATTATAAAGAAACATATAGTCCCGTGGTTAATACTACTAGTGTTAGATTGTTGTTAGCTATTGCAGCACAAAAAGGTTTAAAAATAAAGCAATTTGATGTGAAGACAGCATTTTTATATGGGGAGTTAGATGAAGAAATTTTTATGGAAATACCTTTAGGATATGACATTAAAGATAAAGAAAATAAAGTTTGTAAATTAAAGAAAAGTCTTTATGGATTAAAACAAGCACCACTTATGTGGAATAAAAGATTGACGGAATTTTTGAAGAAATTAGGTTTGTTTCAATTGAAATCTGATCCATGTGTGTTTGTGAATAAAGATAAAGGAATTTATTTGGCTATTTATGTTGATGATGGTATTTTAATTGGTGAAAATGAAATTGATTTAAATAAAATTATTAATAAATTAGAAACTGAATTTGACATGCGTAAATTTGATAAAACTGAAAAGTTTATAGGGTTTGATGTTAAAGTTGAACAAAATTATATTAAGATTTATCAAGAAAGTTATATTAAACAAATTTTGGAAAAGTTTAAATTTGAAAACTTAAAGGATAGTAGTCATCCTGATATTTTAGTTGATGTACATCAAGAGGGGAAAGGTGGAGTTGATGATGTACATAAATATCGTCAGTTAATTGGTTCTTTATTATATTTAGTAAATAAAACAAGATTGGATTTATCGTTTCATGTAGGTTATTGCAGTAGACATCAGGAAAATCCGAATATGAATGATTTTAGTAATATTAAGAATATTTTTAGGTACATTAAAAACTCAATTAGTAGTGGTATACAGTATGTTCGTGGAAATGAATTAATTTTAAAAGCATATTGTGATGCAGACTTCGCAGGTGATCCTGATACTAGGAAAAGTACGACTGGCTTTGTAATATTTTATGGTGGTGGTCCTATACATTGGTGTTCACGCAAGCAGTCAGTCACTGCTCTTTCGAGTACTGAGGCTGAATACATTTCTGCAGCCGAATGTATAAAAGACCTACTATACATTCAGTCTCTGATCTACGAATTGACTAATAAATTACCGAGAACACAGTTGTTTGTTGACAATCAATCTGCTATTGTATTGATTAAGAATGGAATTTTAAATAGAAGGAGCAAACATATTGATGTTAAATATCATTTTATTAAGGAGAATGTAGGGTGCTTCCCTAACATAAGTAATGTCAATGCAGATGTAAATGTCAAACTTAAACTTAAATGCAGAAAATGTCAGTGAATGCTCAACGGGATGAATCTAAATAAAAATGCAAGTTGTCCGACTCAAACCACGTCTAATTGAACACTAAAATGTAATATACAGAAAATGCATAAAACAATGCAATATGTCAGTGTCAATGCACTGCCAAATGTAGGTTGCGTCCAAAGAGCAAATACGCGAGCCTACTTGCTAACGTATCTATTGTAATAATAAATATATTTTAAAACCCATGTACGTGCACCGTACATATTGCCGCAACACAAAAAGAGAATAACTAAATAAAACAATCCCAAAAATAGTAAAATAATAAAATAGGAATGTTAAAGATAATGTAAAGACGCAAGACTCTAATGTAAATATGATTGATATACGACTACTATGAAGAAATATATCTAAAGTCTATAAATAGAATGTCACCAAAATAATAAATTAGCACACTTCACTATGTTTTTCAGTGTCAAATTTCACTTCACTTGTGGTAGGGTTAGCACACGACACTTTATTCACTTTTGAGTCCCGTTTGTCGATCTTGTCCTCGACATCCTGATCTTCTTCTCGTCTGCTTCTTGCGTCTTGCGGACCCTCCCCCTGTCTTTGGGTGGCCATCTTTCGCCAAAAGTACACCGATGTTACAAACAGTGCAATGCTAATCGCAACAATCACATATATTGCAATGTAGTGATGAACGTCGTGAGAGGATAAGGTGTCTAGCTTAGACTGTTCTTCTATAGAGCGTAGTTGCGTGTCAATTTTCTTGAACGTCTCTTCGTGCGTTTCAATATGCAATGATGAGTTACGAATCGAGGTATTAATTATATTGTTGATTGGAGAGATTGTGGGCACAATCATGGCATATGGTTCATTGACTAAAATGTCGCTTGTATGTTCCATATATGCGTGCAGTGTGAATGAGTCGCCTTGCAAGTTGCATCCTTGTTTCAGCGTTATCAGACCCGAGTGACGTAACGTCTCAGATGTCATTTGAGTGCCGCACACTAATTGTACTTCGCACGTGTCACAACAATAATAGAACCAGGTGTTTTGTTTATGTAATTTGACCCATTTGTCGGTGCATATTTTTATTTCCGTATGGCAATAAGCGCTGTGTTCTTCGTTTTCTCGAATCAGCTGTACATCGCAAATAGATTTGTGACGATCACCGGTGTGGTATATAGGGTGATTTAGTTTGCACAGTAGAGATTGGTCATGTAATTTTTGGCATTCATTAATGTCATACTGTTCTAGGGGTATAAATGAATATTGGTTGGCGTTAAACGCTATTAATGCAGAGTTGGGAATGACATACATTACCCGATTTATGTCAATACGTTGAGGAATGCTGATAAGTCTATTAAGTTCGTATAGGGCATCACTCAAGATCGGCACTTTTATTTCCATCAACAGGTAGTGCTGTGTTATGCGCGCATGTATTCTGAACAGCCTGTAGATGTCTCTTATGTCATTACGAACTTCAGGTAGTGTAGAATCGCGAGGTAGTAGTCGAGCTACTCTATCTAGTTCGCTTTGCATTTGGGTTGGTGATAATAGATGTACGTCCATATGTCCTTGGTACATGTTTGTCAGGGTGTTGATGAGTGATTCTTGAATATCTTTTAAGTTTTGGGCCATTCTTTCTGCAGCTATGGCCGATGTAATGATGTAGAATGCATGTGAACTATCAAGTTTATCTTTGAGCGTCTTGTTCTCTAGGGACGTGAGGTGATCGTTGATTAAAGTGAACTGCTTCACCATTGTTGCCTCGTTACGCTGTACAATATTGTTCTCGGTTTCCAGAACACTTGTCTGATTTTTAAGCAATTGAAATAGGTGATTTTCATTATGTTGGATTGTGTCGATATCCTGTTCATATTGTTCTGCAAAATGTTGATCTAACACTCCAAATAACGAATTTGCAACATATCCTACTCCGTCGATTAAACCTCTTTTGAATCTGTGTTGAATTATCCGCTGAGACCTCAGTAGTTCGTTGTAATAATTTAGTTCACTCGTGCTTTGTTCAAGTTGGTTAACCAGAACATGAAATTGCATCATCCACTCTTCGCAACGAGCTTGCTTTATATGAGATACGAATACTTGCAAAGTGTCCACATTGCGCCAATAATTTGTCATATTATAATAGAATACCAGTTTCCATTCATCTCTAATTTCTTGTAGGTCTGCAACCTTGTCAAAGTAAAGTGTTTGATTTTTTGTCAATTGTGTGAGTTTCATATCTTGCTGGACAGTAGGTGTTATCAATGTCATAACTACCATTTGCATATAACATACCAAGCTGTGCCAGCTAAGCCTTTTAGCACGATTTCGCCTGTTTTTGGGTAGTTTGTCAGTGTCAGGGTTGTTTTGTTTCTCAGCCTCCACTAGTGGTACCAGTTTTGTAATCGGTCGTTTAGTTTCGCCTTTTGCAGTTTGTAATGTCACAACTCTAGTGTGGCCGTCCTTTCCAGGGTGTAAATCCGCAACACGACCCAGTGCCCATTTTCCTGCAGGGAGCCTTTCATCTTTAATGCATACAATGTCATTTTTCTTTATGTCAGCTGTCTGTCGTTTCCACTTTAGTCTTGCTTGTAGTTGTTGGAGGTACTCTTGCGACCACTTCTTCCAGAAATCCTTGCTAAGTTGTTGTACAATTTGCCATCTCGTGTTTAAACGGTAAGTCTCGTCCATGTCGGGTTCAGGAATTGTCATGAGTGATGTGCCGGTTAAGAAATGTCCTGGAGTTAAACAGTTTATCTCTTCGGCGTTCTCTGAAACGGTGCATAGTGGTCGTGAGTTTAAGCAAGCTTCTATCTGACATAGCAGAGTGGTAAATTCTTCGTATGTCAGACGTTGGTCACCAATGACCCGTTTGAGATGATACTTCATGCTCTTCACAGCGGCTTCCCACAGTCCGCCTGCGCTTGGCCAGACCGGGGCATTGAAGTGCCATTGAATTCCCATCTCTGATATTTTTCCCAAGAAGAAGTTGTCAATCGTTTCTACAATGCATTTGTATTGTTGTAGTAGGATTCGATTTGCACCCACAAAATTCGTGCCGTTGTCACTGTACATGTCCCGTGGCGTACCTCGACGTGCGCAGAAGCGCTTGAAAGCCGATAGAAATGCTGTACTAGATAGTTCTGATACCAGTTCTAGATGAATGGCCTTTGTTGCTAGACAAACAAATACTGCAACGTACGCCAGCAATGTTCTGACGCCTCGGCCTTTACTTGCCTTGATTTCAATGTGTCCAGTAAAATCGACACCTGTGTGTGTAAACGGGCGAGATACTGTCACTCTAGGCTCTGGTAGGTCAGCCATGATCTGGTTTGTTTGTTTAGCATTAAATCGGCGACATGTAACACATTTGTGTAAGACCTTTTTCACGGCGCGATATCCTCCTACGATCCAAACTCTTTGTCGTAGATGTGTCAAGGTTAACTTAGGACCTCCGTGTAATGTTCTTCTGTGAGCTTGCCAAATTAATAACTCTGTCAGTTTGTTGTCATGTGGGAGTAGAATTGGATGTTTAGTGTCTTCGGGTAAGTTTGAGTTACGTAACCTTCCACCTACTCGTAGAATGTCATGTTTGTCAATGAATGGATTTAAACTCAAAAGGTTACTTTTTGTGCTCAAACCTCTGTTTTTCTTCAATCTCATAATCTCGTCATTGAAAGCGTGCAATTGGATATGTTTCATAATCAGGTTTTCAGCGCTTTGTAGTTCTGTAGATGTCAAATAAGTAGTAGTACGATGAGTGTCGGTGTTCGAACAGCTGTTTTTGAAACGTTTCATCCAGGCAATGACCCTTGTAATACGAGTCAAATCACTGTGTCTGTCTAGTAACTCTATTACTATTGAAGACGGTTCACATTTCACAACACACGTTTGCATTTGTTTTTGTTTTGATTCGCATGTTGTCGGTGTAATTGTGATTTTGTCAAAAGTATCTTCACTGTAATTTTTCATCCAGTAGGGACCTTGCCACCACAAAGAATGTTGCAATAGTTGGGAACAACTGATTCCACGTGATGCACAATCTGCAGCATTTTCCTCGGACTTGACATAACTCCAGTGTTGTTTTGGAATGACGTCATGCACTTGCTGTACTCTGTTGCTGACGAACGACTTCCATTTTGTGACGTCCCCATGCAGCCAGCCTAATACAATCATAGAGTCCGTCCAAGCGTATGTATTTTTGTGCACATTGTCCCATTTTAAAGCTGTCAGGACCTTTTTCATGAGTCGTGAAAGTAGTAGCGCTCCACATAATTCGAGTCGCGGTAGCGTCAATTTTTTGTTGATTGGCGATAACCTCGATTTTGCAGCGATAATTCTAGTCACAGGCTCGTTTTTGTCATTTGTTGTCAGCAGGTATATTACGCATGCGTAGGCCTTTTCGGACGCATCGCAGAACCCATGTACTTGGAATGGTTTCGTAATATTTCCCAGCCACCTTGGTATTTGGTATTCGGTTATGTTGTGTAAATCGCTAGTAAACTGCTTCCATTCTTCTTGCACGCTGTCAGGTAAGGTTTCATCCCACTCGCATCCCGATAGCCAGACGCTTTGAAACAGCAGTTTTGCTTTTACTGTCAAAGGTGTCAGCCAGCCCAGTGGGTCGAAAATTTTCGAGATTTCCGATAGCAGTTTTCTTCTTGTCAACTGGTTGTTACTGTCGAATTTTATTTTGTTTGTAAACGAAAATGTGTCAGTTGTAGGATTCCACTGGACCCCCAGGGCTTTTGTCATTCCATCGTTTGTAAAATGCATTGTCGTTTGGTTAAGATCTGAAGAAGATAAGCTTTCAATCAAGGTCTGGTCGTTGCTTGACCACTTCCGTAGTGTAAGGCCAGCTCCACTCAGCATGTCAATGAGTTGTTTTTGAATTTCTTGTGCTCGTTCGATGGAGTTGCTGCCACTTAGGACGTCATCGACGTACATCTCGTTAGTAATGACATCCGCTGCCAACGGATATTTCTGTGCATCATCGTCTGCAAGCTGTTTCAGCGTTCGAAGAGCTAGAAATGGTGCTGCCTTGGTGCCATACGTCACTGTGCACAACTGGAACTCCTTTAAACGACCTTGGTTGGATTCCCTCCACAGGATCTTTTGCAAGTGTTGGTCTTCTTCCTTGACAAGGATCATGCGGTACATCTTCTCACAATCTGCAGTAAAGACGTACTTGTATAGTCTCCATCCCAATAATAATGTCAATAGATCTTGATGAAGCTTAGGGCCACACTCCATCAAGTCATTCAGGCTGTAACCTGTGTCAGTTTTCTGGGAGGCGTTAAAAACCACCCTCAATTTTGATGTTACTGAGTCCTGTTTTAGGACTCCATGATGAGGTAAGTAGCATGCCGTGTTGCAGGCAGGTTTGCTCTCTTTCATATGTCCCATTTCCAGGTACTCTTGCATAAATTTAGTGTACATATCTGATAGTTTGTCATCCCTGCCTAATCTCCTTTCTAATTGCATAAACTGTGCTACAGCTCGTGGCTTTGACTTGCCCAGCAGCTGATTAAAATTAGGCTTCATTGGCAAACGAACTGCATATCTGCCATCACCTAGTCGCTTGGTTGTTGCAGTGTAGAACTCCTCACAATATCGTTCCTCTGACGTCATAGAATTGCATGCATCTCCATTGATGTCTTCCACTTCCCAGTATTTTGACAAGGCGTTAACTTCATTAACTACGACGTTGCAATTAAATGTTTTTGTGACATTGCCTGACAATATCCACCCCAACCGTGTTTGTTGAGCCATGGGTTCATTAACCTCTCCTTTGACTAAGCCATTCATGAGTATTTCGGAAAATACGTGTGCATCCAAAAGTATGTCAATGGGCCCAGATAAGTTGTACTCTGGGTCGGCTAGTGTGATGTCAGTCACATGAGCCCAAGGTTTCTTTGCAAATGTAACGTTAGGCAGACTGTTTACTACCCGTGTCATGATTAACGCTTCCGTTGTAAACTGGAAGTCGTTATGTAAGGACTTGCAGGATAGACGGACCTTTCCTTTACTCCTGTTGGATAAAGTACCGATGCCGCTTATGTTTGCACTCAGCTGTTGACGCTTTATGCCCAATCTTTGAGCTGCATTCTCCGTTATCAACGTAATTTGTGAGCCTTGATCAACTAAAGCCCTTAGTGTAATGTAGTCACCTGCAGCTGTGGCTACTTGCAATAATGCTGTTGGTAATAATATTTCATCATCATTATTTGATGCGAAGTTGTTTTGTAGATTTTTATTTGACCTAGTTGAAGTTGATGACGACGGTTTAGGTGCTGTTTGTGTTGCTGAGGGCGTTTGCACTGATTTCACAATATCGCTGTGCAGAAGTGTGTTATGTTGTTCGTTGCAATCTCTGCATCTTTTCTGTGATGCACAGTAACCCTTGGTATGCACATATAAACAATTTTTGCATATTTTATTGTTTTCTATAAATGCCATTTTTTCCGGACTCAGCATGTCAGCGAAACTAGAACATTGAAATAATGCATGATTCATATTACACAATGGACAAATAATCTTGCTAAATTGTCCAGCGTTTGACGCATGGAAATTGCGAAAGCAGTTTACTGAACTTTTATTGGGTTGTGACTTGGAATTTTTCCCGAACGGATGTGGCGTCTTAAAATGTGGTTTTAATGCAGGTTTATCACCGTTTTCTGGTTTTTTCCTGTGCAATGGTTCTAATGCCATAAACTTGTTCTCGACGAAATCCATGAAGTGATTGTATGTTGGTATCTCGCGCGGATCGGACCTGGACTGCATGTATTCCGAATACGTTTCGGAGTCTAATTTTTCGCACAACACGTAAACTAGCATCGGGTCCCATGAGCTTGTATCAATGCCCAAGTTGTGTATCGCGTTTATTGTTTCGTTGGTAGTGTCATATAACCGCTTGAGGTCGAACGCAGATTGTTTTTGCAAATTATGTTGACGCATAAATACCTGGAAGTTTCTGGTAAATAACAGAAACTTATTATTATATCTATGGTTCAAAATTTCCCAACACGTGTCATAATTTTCTGGTGCTATGTGTAAATGCTGCACGAGCTTTTCTGCTTCACCGCGAAGTCTACCCTTTAGATGCTGCATTTTCTGAGTTTTTGCAATCGCTGAATTATTATGAATCGCTTCTACGTAGAGATCCATAAAAGTAGGCCATAAGGTATAGTTGCCGTTAAAGATAGGTATGTCAATTTTGGGCAATGTTTGCTGTTGATGTATAGAAGCGTTTAATTTCGTGTTCAGCGCCCGTTTCATATTTGTAAATGCATCTTCGTGACGACCGAACTCGTCATAATAATCTTGTGAATTCCCCTCTAATATGCCATCAATTTGTAAATGTAATTTGTCAATCGCAGTCCACCGAAACTCTACAGTCTTAAGCATATCCTCAATTTCCCATTTCTCCTTAACCTTGTCTAGGCTTCGATTTACTAACCTAGTGAGTGCACGGAAGTTAGCTTGTTGCAACTGCTGTAACTCGAGTAGCTTGTCCTCTGCTCCTACAGATGTCTCGAACAGGGTTTTGTCAAACTCAATGTTTAGCTTACTATGGCCGGCGTTACTGGGTCCAGCAAGAGTCTTCTTCTCGAACGCTGCAATCTCCTGACGCGTTCCATGGTACCAGTTTTTAATGACTTCGTAAATGTTACCGGTGAAATATTGATGATCTTTCTCCTCTACTGCACTCAGCTCCCGGTTCTTCTCTTCACATTCCGCCCATAGTACATCTAACCTCTCAAGCCTTTTACGAATGTAATCGGTAGATCCCGCGCGGCGTCTTATCGACCGACGTATCGGACAGTATAGTACTTGCAATAGTTACGAAGGACCAAAAAAAAACTATGTAGGGTGCTTCCCTAACATAAGTAATGTCAATGCAGATGTAAATGTCAAACTTAAACTTAAATGCAGAAAATGTCAGTGAATGCTCAACGGGATGAATCTAAATAAAAATGCAAGTTGTCCGACTCAAACCACGTCTAATTGAACACTAAAATGTAATATACAGAAAATGCATAAAACAATGCAATATGTCAGTGTCAATGCACTGCCAAATGTAGGTTGCGTCCAAAGAGCAAATACGCGAGCCTACTTGCTAACGTATCTATTGTAATAATAAATATATTTTAAAACCCATGTACGTGCACCGTACAGAGAAGATAGATAAAAATTTGTTGGAAATTAATTATTGTTCTACTAAAAATAATTTGGCTGATATTTTAACTAAACCACTGGACAGAACAAAGTTCTTGAGATTAAAACAATGCTTAGTGAGTGATAAGTGAAGGACATTCCGTAATGTGAAGAGTTATGTGTTGTAGTTGAAGTTTTATTAGGAGTTAAGGTTGTTTGGGAATTAATTTGAAATTTTGCTGTAAGTTAGTTATGTAAGGTTTTTAGATTAATTAATTCAAAAGTTTGTTTGTAGTTTTTAGTTAAGTTGGGTGGGTTTAATTAAGTTGGGTTTTAAATGAGTTGATGGGAGTTAGTTATAAGTTTGTTTTCTGTATGTTGTTCTGATTGTTTCAAACATAAAATTCAGAGGGGATGTTATAGAAATAGCTTTATAGAATTTTATGTTCCTTGATACTGGCAGTCATAAACTCTATGGTGTGGCTTTATGGTTGATTTCGAGCGTTGGTTTTAAAATACTTTTGAAATTGAATTTGTTATTTGAAGAAAAAGACAGTTGTAGTAAAAAAGTCGAACAGATATGTTTTGATAATAAAAGGGGGTTTCTTTATTAAATTTAAATGTTTTAGTAACACAACTATATTTGTATAGATGTTTATTTGGATAAATATATTTTTGAAGACAGCAGTTATGTAATTTTATTAAAAAAAAGGATTCCATCGGATCGGGTGAGTGCAAATATCTTTTACGAGATTTCAAGACACAGCTCTCTGTCGAAAGTTTTTTGGCAGGATGCTGTTGAGACTAGTGTTTATTTAAAGAATAGGTCACCTCATCGTGCACTTGATGGTAAGACGCCATTTGAAATGTGGTGTGGTAGTAAGCCTGACCTTTCTCATTTAAGGGTGTTTGGTTGCCGAGCTTTAATTCACGTGCCGTCATGCCAGAGAACTAAGCTGGATATGAAAGCTTCTGAACATATCTTCGTTGGATATTCAGACGATCCAAGGAGTTATTATTTCCGTAGCGTGGAAAACCCTCGGAGGTTGATTAAGTCACGGGATATTACGTTCTTTGAATATATTTTTTCAGGATTGAAGGATAAATCTGTTCTGCCTGAAGCTGTTGTGAGCCCTAATGTCGTTAATCTTTTTTCACAAACTTCTTCAGATACCACATCGCCACAGGTGATTTCTATCTCATCTACTTCTGCTTCTTCACCTACTTCAGAAGGTGTGCACATGGAGGCAGAGCAAGTTGACGATTCTGTGGACGCGACTGATGAAGCTGGTGGATTTGGTGACATGGAGTCTCTACATTCAGGTGAACAACATGATCTGTCCCTGGTTCCTTCAGATGAACCCAGCGTTGTATGTCCTGTGAGAAGGTATCCTGAAAGAGTACGTAAACCTCCAAATTATTATTCATATGGCACTCACGATGTTGATTTGTTGTGTGACGATCCGAAAAGTTATGGTGAAGCTATTAATAGCGTTGATAAAGATAACTGGATGTTCGCAATGAGGGATGAGTACACTGCCCTATTGAATAAGCAGACTTGGACATTAGTGGATAAACCAAATAAAAAGGTTATTCCATGTAAATTGGTGTTCAAGATAAAGAGGAACGCGAACGGTGCAATAGTCAAGCATAAGGCGCGACTAGTTGCGAAAGTTTTTAGTCAAGTTTGGGGAACTGACTATAATGAGACTTTTGCCCCTGTGGTTCGAAATTCATCTCTGCGTACCCTTATAGCGTTGGCGGCAGAAATGGATTTAAAGATCCAGCACATGGATACCGCATTCCTCAATGGGGACTTAGAGGAGGAGGTGTACATGCAACAGCCTGAGGGATTTACTGAGCGCAGGGCAGAAGGTAAAGTCTGTTTGCTCAGAAAATCCATTTATGGTTTGAAGCAGGCAGCTCGAGCCTGGAATATAAAATTGCATCAAATCCTATCAAAAATTGGCTTTGCACGAACATCTGCGGAATCATGTGTTTACTTGAAAAAGTTTGGTAGTGAAACCTTAATACTTGCAGTCTATGTTGACGATCTAATTGTCTTTTACAAAGAAAAAAGTTCGTTTGACAGTGTCAAAAATGACTTGGAAAATTTTTTCTCGCTAAAAGATTTGGGTGAATTGTCGTATTGTTTAGGTTTAAATATTAACCGTGTTGCCGATAAAATCTTGGTCAGTCAGAAGACCTATATTCAGGCAGTGTTGCAGCGGTTTAATATGCAAGATTGCAAGGAGATGTCTACACCTTTAGAGAATAACAAGTTAGAGAAAGGTAATCCATCATCTCTTTGTGAATATCCTTACCAAAACTTGATAGGATGTCTCATGTACCTAGCTGTGAATACGAGGCCTGATATAGCTTATGCCACAAGCTATTTAAGTCAGTTTAATAACTGTTATGATAAGACGCATTGGTTGGCCGCGAAAAGAGTGTTACAGTATTTAAAAGGTACTATGGATTACTGTATTACTTACAGGAAAGTCGTCGGTAGACGTTTGTGTGGATACACGGATGCTGACTGGGCGAATTGTGTACATGACCGTCGGTCGTACACTGGTTACTACTTCACGCTAGCAGATGGACCTATTAGCTGGGAGTGTAAGAAGCAGCCGACGGTAGCCTTATCGTCTACTGAAGCTGAGTATATGTCCTTGACCAGTGCTGCAAAAGAGGCTATTTTCCTCAGACGGTTAGTGTGTGACATTACTGGTTTTGCTGATAGGGTGTTGTTGCACAACGATAGTCAAAGTGCACAGAAACTTGTGCTAAATCCAATCCACCACAATAGAACCAAACACATTGATACGAGATATCATTTTATTCGTGAAAAGGTTACTGAGGGTCTGATACATATAAAGTTTATACCTACGGATAAAATGACAGCCGATGTTTTAACCAAGCCCTTAAGGCGCATAGCTCATCTTAGTTGCGTTGTTAATATGGGTTTAACGATAAATAGGTAGAATAATTTTCTATTTATTTATTTTTTTGTCGGCTTGTGTTTTTGTATTACTGTTTAGTTCGGTAGTAATGTTTTATTCTTTTTATTGTGTTTAGCATTACTACTTTATCTTTTTACTTCCATTAGGGGCGGATGTTGTAAAACCTACTTTCTAAGTACTGTTTGTTAGGTTTTAAATGTCTTATGTAATGTCGATAAAAAAGATATTCGAGGTTCAAATTATTGTACCATGCTTGTGACTTTTGTGTTTGAATAGCAACCATCATACAACGCTTACCAGTTTTTTCATTTCGCCTTTTCCACAATATTTATTTAGTAAATTGACCCTGCAGATCGTGAATCTCAACATTCAAACACCACGAACTAGGTACTATACATTTGGTAATCAACTACCAGAGGACCTAGAAAAGGCTTTTCTAGGCTATCTCTTTCAAAGTGTTTCGTTTTTTACGACTGTAGAATAGGCTTGCCTTTTGGTAGCGAAGAAGTTTTGACGCTTTTCGATCATGCGGTTATCCTTATTCCTTATCTAAGTATATGCAATAGGAATGACCCTTTTATTAAGCCTTTGTGATCATGTTCGTTGACGATAATGAATAATTAAATAGGTAGGTTTTTTTTTCACTAGAAACCACTTCATAATACTTAACCACCTGTTTTAATTATTTTATGTTCCCTTTATTTTTTCTTTCTATGGAAGACTGACAGCTGAACATAATAGAAATAGTACCTAGCTGTGTATAACGGTCAGCCATTTAAAAATCATGAACTCTTCAATTACAGAACACTATTAAAAAAAACTATACCTACAGGAACGATCAAAGTATCAAATAGGTTACCGCTAAGTGTTGCGGTACTAGAACTAATTTAAACGAGGATCTGAAATGATCTCTGTGTCTAAACAAATGTGTTCCAATTAAAGACGTCGCGGAGATCATTGGCACGTCTTCATTGCAGTGTAAGTTATCTCAGGGGTGTCACGAAGTAGGAAATGTGTTACAAACTGAAATAATCTTCTTTACAAACGTCAGGTGGGTGGTACCTATTCGCAACTGACGTGCGTGTAAAGATCATAGCAAGTGGCTACAAAGTCTGAGCTTATTTTAAAACATATCTGCGGTGTAAGATCTCTGAACATGGTAGCTACCTCGTGCGATATAAAGCGTCGTAGACAAAGGGAGAATTTCAAGAACCTCTCCTAAGTTATTCAGTGTTGTGTTGAGAATGAGGTCACAATAGTTCACCGAGGAAAGACTTGAACCCGTGACCTATTGATCCGTAGTCATTACATAACCTGGCTATAGGTACCGATGGGGAATATTATTGATCAGATTTGAATAGAGTAGCAGAACCTAAATAAACTTGTACTACAAGATTGACATACCGAATACATTAACGATTAATAAAAGCAACAGAACATTTGGGTGCATTTTGAAAAACTCTTTTCAAGTTTGTTGAGATTTTTTGTGTTCATATGTATGTTGAGAAAACTATAATGAAACAACTACATATTTTCATACTAAGAACAAACAAAGAGTTACTTTCGACGTTCTTTTTAGCAGCTGTCAAACTTTAAAGAGCGTTTTCTTGCACGATCTCTTTAGTTAGGTAGCTATTACCTACTGAAACTTACACTCTTAATTATTTACTTTTATGGAAGAGATTCCACATAGTCCAATAATAAAGAGTGGAAGTTCACAGTTATGCCAATACTAGCTGACCCACGCCACTTCGTCTGCGTCACATAAGAGCGAAATGCGAAAGGACAAACGTCCCCGTTTTTACAACATTTTTTGTTCCTCCTCCGCTCCTAATGGTCGCAGCGTGATGTTATATAGCCTAAAGCCTTCCTCGATAAGTGGACTATCCAACACAAAAAATATTTTTTCAATTCGAGCCGGTAGTTCCTGAGATTAGCGCGTTCAAACAAACAAACTCTTCTGCTTTATAATATTAGTATAGATGACATGTAACCGGGACAAATACGAAGTTTGGCATTATGAAAAGTGAAACTTAGAGCGCGCTGTTGAATTATTAACAGGGAGTGGGAGCAATAAATAGGCTGAAAATACACGACTAGCTTTCTAATGTTATCTATGTACTTGTACACCCCTACAGCTAAGATACTGTGGTACTCAAGAGATGGTGCACAGCATCCGTCAAATTCGCGCCGCAGGCTCACTCCGTACCACTTTGTACAAGTCGGACCACGGCGCTGCGTCACGCATAGTCATTTGTTTGAACTGAACATGCGACCATTCGTGGACGAATAATGATTATGGATACTTTATATGCTAATACTTTAGCTAAATTAAGTTATTATTATTAACTAAAATAAGATGCAAAGTCCGATGTGCCATGACAATAGCTAATTCCGAAGACACATAACAGACAAAAGCATACATGAAACGAGGGATTCTGTAGTAAGGTTAGGGTAGGGGTACCGCCCTGGCTGTTTCGGATCGCACCTGCACCGGATCGGGAGGGAGGAGACCCCGGCGTGCCACGACTGCGGCGCGCCGGAGGACACGGCGCAGCACACCTTGGAGGTGTGCCCAGCTTGGTCCGAGTTGCGCCGCGGTCTGACCGCGGTAATCGGACCGGACCTCTCGCTTCCCGGCGTCGTCAACGCCATGCTGGGGAGCGAGGAGGCCTGGGCAGCGGTCGCCTCCTTTTGTGAGGACGTAATCTCGCAAAAGGAGGAGGCGGAGCGCGTGCGGGAGGACGACCCTCTCGCTGCGCCGCTCCGCAGACGAAGAAGGGGTCGGAGAAGGCACCGTCCTCTCCCTCCTCATGGTGGCGACGGGCGGGCGACAGGCACGGGGGTGCCTTCGCCCGCATTGCACCCGTCACCACCTCCGTCATACATTCCCGGGTCCCTGTGAGGGGCCCGCCATGAAGGGCGATCGTCGGCGGAGGACTGGACGTAAAGGCTATGCCGGTTTCCCAGTCCCCCGCCACTTGGACGAAGCGGGAATGTCGCTGGGTCGTTTTAGTGGGTATACCGGGTCAGACCGGGGAGTCCCACATACCCCTCTCATCCCCCGATGGGAGGGTATGCGTAATGCATTTTTTCCCAGCGTCAAAAAAAAAAAAAAAAAAAAAAAAAAAAAAAGGGGTACCGCCCTAGGAGGTGCCAGCGGGCGATGGATCGGGGAATCTATCGTCGTCGCGTTGCACGGCCCTCACGAGTGGAGGCGATGTCTCAGGTGAGCCCGGACATCGCCAAAGGAGTTGATGCCCGGAGACGGGCTGCGCTGGTTGGGTCGCGAACGTCATGCGTAGCAGTTCTGGCGGCCCATCCGCAAAGGCGACAGTAGGCTCACGGCGGTGTTTTTTAGTGGGTGCAAGCCCCACATAACCACACCATCTCCCCGGACGGTGCGGTATGCGTCAGGCATTTTTCACCGCTTAATAAAAAAAAAAATAAAAAAAAAAGGCATGCGATCGGAAGTGTACCTACTTAACTGCTGCAGCATCAAGTCAAACCGATTCTACACCGATAAGTCAGAAAACTCAAGTAAATCCAAAAATAAATCAAATCACGCGATATTTAGACGATAAAAACGAATCAATCCATGAGCTAATCTTTACAAATCGACGTAAAGCCCACCTCTATGGATGTCTCAATAATGCTGATATACGACGTCCATGACAGCGCATCTGTTTTATTTCCCGCGATTATCTAGCCATAGAGCTTAGGACTTATTACCATAAGACGGCGGATCAGTACTATTGGCCAATTATAATAAAGCCAGATTAAGTCGTTAAAAGTTATATGACTTTTCTGAAAAGGATGGCCGATAGCAGCTATGGTTTGAAGAACAGTTTTACAGTTATTTGATAAAGATGAACTGGAATCTGGATGCAAATTGACAATAGCTTTTGCTATAACCCTCCGATTTTTTTAGACCAGTGTGGGCGCACGAATTAGAGATAAATAATGGGAACTTATTAAAATGAGCTGTGAGAAGGTAGGTACAGATTTATCTTTCAAGGTTGCTAAGCTTAAGATGTTTTATACAGAATGGCGTTTTACTTTACTTACACTCTACATTAATACCTTTCTTAATCTTTACTAATATTATAAAGCAGAAGAGTTTGTTTGCTTGTTTGTTTGTTTGGTTGAACGCGCTTATCTCAGGAACTACCGGCTCGAATTGAAAAATTCTTTTTGCGCTGGATAGTCTATTTATCGAGGAATACTATAGGCTATATAACGCTATGACCAACAGGAGCGGAGCAGCAATATGAAATGTTGCAAGCGGGAAATTCACGCGAACGAAGTCGCGGGCAGAAGCAGTATCTTATAAACCAGCCAACTGAGCAACGACGCAAATGCTTCTGAAACGGTGAATTCTAAGCTCAAAGCATTCGCATTTCCCACCTTACTTTAGTCAACCTTAATTAAAGCTAACCTCTATTACAGTGTCTATATTCACGACGAAGCCTTCGGGCGCTGGTCAGGACTGATGCCCGTCGAATAGGCGGTAGTTACCACGTCCGCGGCTGTTATTCTGAAAATGACGGCTGCGTGTGGTGGTTATTAGAATACCAACTGTTATTTTGTAAACAGGCTAGATTTGCAAGTTGAGGAGATAAACTTATCCGAATAGAAAGCAGGACAATCTGGAGAAAGTATATTCGATAGATATTGATCCAGTTTTTTAAAGCCAGCCTAAGGGCATTTGGCCGCCAAGCGAAGAAAGATCTGGTTCAAAAACTAGCGTAGCGTGTTATAGGTAAGGTAAGCTGTATGAAAATAACGCAAGATTAATGACTGTTCGGAACATCACTTCAAACCTTCGCCACGGTAGAAACAGGCTCTTTGCTTTTTTTTTTCGATGCTCGACGTTCAGCGGCCGATTTGCCATTTGGAAGTACTAAAGAATAATAGTATGAAGGAACTGTTCCCAGGTCCCTGGTTACATTTTGGCTATTCAGTTGATGAGTTCCAGCAGTACTTATTGACGCCAATCAGGATAATAATATGGCTGCCCCTTGCCTTGACTCGATTTTTAAGCTGGGAACATACTACTTATTTCCCTCGTATCGACTTAAAACTCAATTGAAACAATAAAAACCCGTTGACACATCACGACCGTAACCTTAAGACGCCATTTAAGGTGCAATCTCATATTTTGTGCGCAAATAAAGCAATAAACAGACGGTCGTGATCAACTTGCGCCCTACATAGACCTTCGTGACATTACTGGTGTCCGTATCGATCGTGTGCCCTAGGCTTTATGGGCTTTCCCCAGCTTTTCACTTGGGGTAAGTCGAACTTCTGACATGACGGTTTTAGGCCTTCTTTTGTTTTTGTAAGTTGAATACTCAGTATTCGAAGAGAGGTGACTTATCCGCACTGGGCCCGAGAGGTGGATTATATAATAATAATAATAAATAATAAATATCGCTGGACATTAACACACAGCGCCACCTAGCGCCACACTAAGCAAAGCTTGTGTCGTGGACACTAGATAGTTGATATAATACATATATACACATATATCACACTGGACTTTACATAACGTCACGCCTGTAATTTATAACGGGTTAGGCAGTGGTGTGCCTAATAGTGCACCACTGCACCCAAATTTCGCGAGTTATGGTTAAGTTTCATGTACTTAATAGGGGCCGAGTCTATTGCCATCAACCGGGCACAAATCCTGCCTCCGTGGTTGCTACTGAGAAATTCTTGATGAAAAAATCCATAACACTTTACCCAACCCGGGAATCGAACCAGAACTCAGCAGTCGCGCTAGCAAACACTACATGGCTAGACCAACGAGGCAGTCAACCTATCCCAGGAGTATGCCCTAAGTGTGCTCTTTACGAGTATTTAAGCTAATTATGGTTTTCCAATTTATACTTTATGAGTAAAACACTTCGATCCATAGAGGTTATAAAACTTGTAAAGATGCACCGTTGCACTCTATATTTTTTCTAAACGTGTAAAAATTACGCACTTTAACTTTCTCGATAGAACTAAATTAAATATCGTTAATGTTTAGTTATTGAAATTATCGCCTTAACTCTTAAACGTATAATAGCTATCGAAGCTTCATAAGTCTTTAACTAAGTTAACTTTTTGACCGCTAGAGCATAAACGCACGCGCGTGCCCTCCACGCCAAGCCACAATTTCTTTTACTATTTTGTCACATATCATTTGTGTCGTTTGGCGTACAAGGCACGCGCGTGCTTGTCACGTATATGTGACAAAGGCATCCAAAAGGTTAACATTTTGTTGCAAAACTGTATTCAGTTTATTAATACTTTATCAGGTTTTAGCATTGCGGTGATTTTAAGATTAACGAAAGCAAGTTCTGTTAATTGATTGGTGTTTGAGTACTTTTCAAGCGCAGTTCCTAAATTAACAGCTTTACCTACTTACTCTACCCTTATAGTTAAACCTAAACGCGAATTAAAAGTTATGTCAAACTTAAACATAAGTAAAAGTCTAAACTTGATTTATACCTAATGGATAATCTGAAGTTATTTTTGACCCGTGTAAGGGTTAGTTAGTTAAGGGCATTGTTTAAAATAATTCAGAAAACTTACGTCAACTTTCTGTCGAGCCACTATCACGGTCACAAATTTAATTTCACACCATCACACCTCACTGTTACCACAAACACGGACACTTTATTTTTTACTTAACCTAAAAACTATACGTGACATTTAAAAAAGCGAATAAAAAATTTAACGATTTTTTTTTACATTCGAAAGCGTTCGTGCGTCTCCGGCGAACACCGCGGGAATACAACCGCGAGGCTTTGCACCGGCAAAATGTGCTGTCCTTTTTCGATATGTGGAAATTGAATTAATATAGAAAGGGACAGGTAATGTATTCTTCAGAAATTGATGGGACTGCAAAAAAATGCAGCTTTTCGTGTTTCTCAAGCGCTTTTCCCTGAAGTTTTTTTGTTGTTCATTGTGTTTATTAAGATTTTAATACGGAGATCAATGACTGTTAGTTAATGGGCGCATTGCATTCCTCGCCGTTGCCTTAGTTACGAGATAATGAAAAAGGCATAACAAAAACATTACAATGACTCAATAGGTGTATTTTTTTTTGTTACTGAAAGTAATTAAGTGCTGAAAGGTTGTATTGTTATTGTATTGTAACCTACCTAATTGTGACAAATTTCACACTGTGGAAATCCCGTAGGTCCTAATAATTATTCGAACACTAAGGAATAACCATTCGAACTGCATTTAACCAAGTGGTTCCCAACCTTTCTTAGGCCAGGGACCACTTTGGTATTTTTATTGTTAACAGGGACCATAGGACCTAGGTAAACATGGACCGGGATTATAGAAATTGGACAAAAGCGATCGAATTGAGCTAGAAAAATTTAGCAATTATTTAGTATGAGATTCTCAAAAAAAAAATAGAATTTTGCCTCTGATAGGTTCAATTAGGTTGGGTTGAGCTTGCATCTTCTGTGCAAAAAACTTCTGTGTTAAAAAGGACGCATAACATTTTAATCTTTCGCTGACCGTAGTCGATGCTCCTGCGGACCACAGGTTGGGAACCAGTGATTTAACCGGAGACCACACGCATTAAAGCTGTTAATGCAATACTGATCAATAAGTCAACTGGGCAGTTATTAAGTCATACAGAGTTACGTAATTAGATCACATTAAGTTTGATACTTTAAAGCTAACTGATGCAATTAACCATAGACTGCGGTTACATTAAGACGAGCTGGTACACCTAACTTCAAGAAGAAGGATATCTATGCATGGCTTCCACAGCAACCATAAGAAAAAAACCGTTACAGACGCGGTTCAGAAGGAAATCTGAAAGCATTCCATTTTGTTAAATACTGATAGACTTCTAATCTTCTAAACACTGAGAAGAGAATAAACGAGGAGAGAAAAGCGATAAAATTATGTTTCGGACTAATATTGTACGAATTTCTTCGCTAATGGCCTAGTATCATTTTTATCTAGTCTTCATATCTGGACAAGGCTCCTGTTCATTCAAGTAGGTAGCTCGTATGCATAATTTAGCAGACTAGATAACTGAATATTTTACCAACCAAAGACAAAACCGGCCTATCGGAAAATGTGGGAGGTGGGTAGGAGCGACGCTTTACAAAGTCGTCTAGACGTCGACGTGACAGATCAACTAACAAATTGGTCGTTAGTATAAAGTTGTACACGTCAAACGAGATCTCTAGAAAGTTTGTAGTGTTTGTAGGAATTCAGTTTAGTGCAGTACCACGTAACATGTAGGCGGGGTCTGGCTTAAGGTACAGATGAATGAGGAAATAAGATAGTACGAGATAATTGAATTTATTTCCAAATGAATTATGCCATAATGTAGCAAGTCAGCCCTAAAATAGAATCAATGGTTTTTTGTAAGTAACTACCAAAATACGTTCCTTGAAATTGAGTTGTACTGAGAATGAGAAATACCTAAGCGATTGGAAATTGAGATGGAGTCAAAGACATGCTAAGGTAGGTCGAGTCTTATAAGACTAGACCTACCTATAGTGACCTACCTAATTGAAGTCTGCTGGTAGGAGGGTCAGGTAAGACAGTCTTACCTGACCCTCCTACCGGCAGACCACAAATAGGTAAATAAAATAGAACTAAAGGGTGTACTCTTAACGAAGCCGAAAGGCACTTGTTCTCCCCGAATTATCGATATTTCTTTGTTCTAGAGTCTAGAACAAAGAAATATCAACAAAGAAATAGAAATATCAATAAAGAAATCTAGAATCTAGACCATACTTTTGAATTGGGGGTCAAAGTTCCAACTGTTCCCCAATATTTATTTTTAATGGTAATGGTTTTTCATGTGATACTTCACATGTAAGATTTTTACAGTGTTTTTTTTTGAGTGTTTTTTTTGTGTTGTTTGGCAGTTTTTTATTATATATTGAATTCTTATTTTTGTTATGTTGTGTCCACTTGCGGCATGAGCCAAATAAATATTTTTTCTTTTTTTCTTTATTACATGAAACACCTCCACAACCCCCGTACTATTCAACCCAACCACCATCATAATACATTAAGTTTTAGGTACCGTAAAATGTGATTTTTCATCCCAAGAAAATGTCGTTTCCCAGAAATAATTATTGCGTAAAGTTACATAATATGATGTACAGAATGTTTGGTTGACGGTTTCATAATGACTCTGTTTACACTCTGTAAATCAATTCGATTACCTATTTCTGCACGATGGAAAGTCACACGTTCTTTTAAAAATTCCGCGCCGTCGTTTACCGGACCCTGTTCGAATGCACCTCAAAGCCAGGAACCTTTACAACTGCTCTGACAAGTTATTTCACATTGAAAGGCATCGTAAATTAAATGCAAGCTAGTGTTTGAAGCCATTACGTTGCCTTCAACGTTGACCGACAGGTTCTTTATTTTAAGACCAAGTCACGTAACAGCCAATCAGATCACTCATCACTTGAGAGATTGCGATAACTCAGCCATTTAGCTATAAAGAGCGTTCATATGGAGACCTAATGAAAATAAATATTAGGTACCCTCCTACCGGTGCAGTTGGAAACAAACTTTAGCTCCACTTAATTAACAATATCCTAGGTAGTGCTTTGTTCAATAAATTGTAAATGTGCTACAATGCAAATGTTTTTTAGGTAATACATACTTTTTTAATTATTACCCTATGTAGATCCACTGCTGGGCAAAGGGCTCCTCCATTCCTTTCCAACTCTCTCGCTGTCCCTTCTCTAGCCAATCAATCAAGAACGAGTTTCTATAGTTATATTAGGTCATATAGTTACTAAGGTTTATTGCATTTATGCAGTTAGAGGTCGGAATTAAAACTTAGGTAACTTACTAACTAAGTAGGTACAGATTAATTTAGGAATGGCAATGAATAGGTACCGTAACGATGTTACTAAACATTCGCTCGGTGAAGACTTTCCCCAACAACAACAAAGCTAAGTTATAATAACTCCACACAGTGTACAGTGAAAGATACCGTCAATTATATCTTTGTTCTTTTTACCGGTAAATAAAAGAATTGCAAGATCAGCACGATATTGTGCGTTCGACGTTAACATGGGTATTGGCGGCAAAATAAGAGGGCTGCCATCTTGGAAAATGGCCGCCGTCCATCTGATGCACAAAGGAACTAATGAGAAGCGAATCAGGGATGAAGATTTAGTGTAACCACGCACACCCATGAATGAGATTTCTGAGTTTTGGATCTGGCCGAGTCAAAATATTGATGGATTGAAGAGGCACTCCATTCATTTGTTTTGAAACTTGAAATAGCAGCAGCGAAGCCTCTGATTAGTGCGTTATCTATTTGCCCATCGCAAGTACTGGACCTGAAACACCATGTCTCGACCAACACCTAGATGTGACTTCAATCATCTGACAAGATATTATGTAGACGACGCATTTTTTGACGATATGATCGACAGCATTTTAGAGTTGGCATGAAATTTTTACCTACGCCCTTCCCTTGCTTGAAGTCACCCTACCTTGTTCGTTGTTCCATTGAAACCTATGCGCAAATGTTCTTATTATTATTGTATGTTCTCAGTATTAGTACATGGATAAACTTATTATCTGTCACTTTGAGCCTTTACGCATCTTCCACAAATACAATGCATTCATACGTTCACGATGATAACGCTGTTCTTCTAATTAATTACTGATATTTATTAGTCGATCATGGTCGGTTTATGTTTTTTTCTTAAATTTGTAATTTAAATCTAGAGTAAAGCCATATCAAATTGGGTGTACAAATTGATTGACAAAAAAAAATGTGTCTACTTTTCTAAACGTTCCTCACCTACAATAGGTGATATTTTATTTACTTCTTTTTATTAATCCTACTTGTAATTCACACTCGTAGGTGTAAATGCCAGTTTCCGCATTCATAATTATCTTAAATCCTTTCAACCTGACACTACGACAAGTGATGCTAATCCGACAGGCGGTCAAACAAACCTATTGATCAGGTTTGGTGGGTAATATAAATACCTTCTAATGCTCGGATTGCTGCAGATATGTCAATAGTGGGTTGAGCAATCCTTGCTCGTTTGTTAAATCTACTTGAATGTAAAGAATAATTCAGTCCCTTTGTATTAACCACTGATGCAAATGACTGAAGACCACTCCACATGCTTGTGCAGAAAAGAAAATAACGTTCTGATTTTCCATCTATATTTTAGGGGATGGCCGGAAGACTCCAGGTTTTGCTATATCTTGGTACCTTGTTATCACATTACTTAGGTAATTATGTGGCATTTACCTGAACAGTGTACATTCAACAGTGACCCCGTACCCATTTGACATTAGATAAAATCATACCCACACCCACAAACTAGTGCAAAAACCGATAGGTTATGGTACATTTAAGATCAAAACCGCACCTGAAATGGTAAAAAAACTCACATTCCGACGCATAGCAGTAACATGATGTAACATCAGTGGGTAGATATAAATGTAACAATGCATAAATTGGAGGCGGCACCGTGGGAACTACTAAATGAGGCACAAAGATCGGTCATGTCGCGAAGTATACAGGGAGTTCTTAAACACGTCTTACAAATGGATAAATGTGACGATGAACATTGCAGATACAAAATAATCCAAAATTTTCCTAATTATCAAAAGACGGCGCTACCTTTGGATAATAATTATAAAAAAAAAAAATTGTCTGGGGCATAGAAGTAATAATAAGTATAGGCTGTTGTATTGGTAAAGCTACCGAAGCAATGGCGGAACGAACCTGCAGTTTATGTCATGATGACGTCGATTTTGAATTACGAATTAATCCCCCGTTTAGGCCCAAGAAATAAGCGGACAATAAGCAAATATTGCTTGATAAAAAAAAACGCTGTCAAATGTAGTGCAATGACCCGATCCATGACAGAATGTATGAATACATGCTGTACGTAAACTTGCACGCGAACTGAATTGTACATTGTGATCCTAATTAGATGACGTGATATGCAAATTCGATTTTGGTTGGTGATTGAAAGCATTGTAAAATTCCGGCAAGGTCGTTACTAGGCAAGGGAAATGAGATCATTTAATAAATTGTATAACATGAATTGGATAATAATCTGGCGCAACTGGAGAGAGTATATTAGAGTACGTCTGCAGTTGACGACCCGAATGGCGCAGCGGTAGTGAGGCTGCCTTACGTTCTTAGGGTCCCGGATTCAAATCCCGTCAAAGGCAAAAGGGCAAATGTTTCTGTGACGAGCATGGATATTGTCCGAGTCAGGTATGTTCATATTTATTATAAGTATGTAATTATTTACAAAAAAAAAATACCTACGTAGTAGGTATATAAACTACCTGGTGTGCACGACATAAGCCTCGTTGCTTAGTGTGGCACTAGGTGGTGGTGTGTGTAATGTCCAGCGATATTTTATTTTTTATAGTGGAATGATAGTTTCAACGTCAAATTAAATGTAACATATCTGAGGTGGAGAGTCTAACCTAACAGACATTTGTTCCGCCACTTCATCTTTCAGCGAAAACATTAAGAAGTGTCGAAGGGTGGGTGTTTTGGGGGACAGTCTCTTGAACAGAAACACACTAGACTTCTTCACTTGTTTCAAAAACACATCTAACAAACAGCCTAATTTGAATAAAGGACTTTTGTTTTTGAGAGTAAAAATGTTGAGTTCGCTTTACCCCCCCCAAATTTTTCAAAGTTCGCTCACCCGCAAAGCAGCATGCCTTGCAAAATAACCGTATATAAACGGAAAATAAACAACTCAACCCATAAATAACACGGCAACATATTTAAATACAATTATAATTAGATGGCGTTGTCCGGCGCACAGAATCAACTTGTCCTGTTCCCGAGCGCTCTCATACAAGTGTCCAGCGCGCACCGGACAAGAAAATCACCGCGTCGACTCGCGGCCGATATCGCAAGATACATTACACGTCCACTTATCTATACCAGCTGTTAATTGGAAAAGTTATTACGTGACGGTTCTTATATTGATTACCTTCGGACCTACGGGCTCTCGTTTGCTTGAAGACAGCCAATCCATCTTTCGTAGTTAAAAAAAAGAAAACCGGCCAAGTAGGGTTCCGTAGTTTCCCGTCCGTCACAATAAGTATTCCCACTTAAATGAGCCCCAATAAGTGTTCCCGCTTATTACCACTTTGTCGGCGTGATTGATACACAACACATATTGGTACCAAATTTCAGCTTTCTAGTGCCAACGGTCACAGAGATTAAGCGAGGACGGACGGACAGACAGACATGGCGAAACTATAAGGGTTCCTAGTTCACTACGGAACCCTAAAAAGGAAGAGCTTTGTCGACAGGTGATGTGGCAAAGTATTTTAGTTCTCTACCTATCTGAAGAAACCATCCTCCTGTAAATGGTGTTGGTAATTAACGAAGTGCTGTATTTTATTATGCGATCGGGTTATGGGATCGTAGCAGTGGATGGTTATTCGTTCAGTAGCTAACCCATGGGAAAAGGTGTGAGCTTATGTATTTACATATAATAATGTGCCGATTGAATTCACGTTTTGATAACCGTTCGTTGTAGTTTTTGTCATCTTACATGCTAGCCAGACTGAATGAAGGAGATAAACATAATAAATATCGTGAGATTAACATCAAAGATCGCCTCAATTAGTCAACTAACTAAACACTAATAAAAGTATTCGCGTAAATCAGTCTAATCAGCCATCACTTAGGAGATGTTACAATGAATCAGCATCAGTGATCTGATAAGAGGCGATGTGTAAGAGAGCTTGCAACATGGGTCATGTCAAATGGCCGCCATAAACATCGTAGCACGCAATGGCGACATGTGGACCAACAGAACACACATCTACTTGCTTATCTTCTACTCTTTTTCAGATTTTTATTTGTGCTTTTTAGTTTCTTTCGTATCCGAAGGGTAACCAGCGAGACCCTATTACTACTCCGCCTCCGCTGTCCGTCCGTCTGTCTGACAGCGTGCTGTATCTCATGAACCGTAATAAATAGATAGTTATTTTCACAGAATGTGTATTTCTGATTATTTCCTTACTACGATGGCACTAAATTCTTCATGTGCGAGTCCGACTACCACTTGGCCGGATTTTTTTCTGACTTTGATGAAAGGTGAAACATTGCGGGGAGATATTAGAAGAGAAATATCAAGCCAAAGCACAGGCTTCCTCTTTATGAAAGAGGACCATAGTGGTTTTGGCCCAATTCCTCTCGCACATGGGCCCAGTGCCGGTTAGTGGATTGCACAAGTCTTCCAATTTTTTGGTTCTAGGAAATTCACAGTTTTCAAATAAAATAAATGACCATATTTTTTTATATCTACATTTATTAATAACGTCTTAAACCTTTAATAAAAAAATATCTCTTAAAACACATACAATTGTACAACTTCTGTCAATGTGTTCACTAAACTTGTTTTATATTCACAATCCAAACTAACGCCCATATTCTGACTTTTTAATATAAGAGAATCGTTAGCAAGTAACGCTTTTGAAAGCAACCGTATCACTTCACTATCTGTTAACCATGTATCCACTTTATTCACTAAACTCAACATTTGTTTCTTAGACAAACTCTTTAAAGTTCTCTTTGACATAAGTCTATAAATCTTCACATAATGAGCTGCGTCCTCAACTTGTAAATCATCTAAATGTTTCAGTAAATCGTAGAGTATCACTAAAATTTCTTGTTCCACATCTTTGTTAGTTCTCAATTCAATAAACTCATTTACTTTTCCATTCTTAGCTGCTACATTTCTGGAGAAGGCAGCGATATTCATACTGTATATCATATTCTGGATGAGTCCAAATACTCCTCTAACTAACAGTTTATCGTTTGTCTGTCGCACAACTGAATGCAGCCATGACAACAGACCGTACCCTTCAACTAATATCTCAAAAGCTCTCGGTACAGCTACTATTGAACTCATTACGCCTAAAATTCTTTCTTTAACCTTTCTATCACTCAAAACTGACGAATAGAAATCCATAATCATTTTCAAGCACATCGTTTTGAACACAACTTCTATATCTGTCATGGTTTTTGAACCATCCTTGATGATATCAAGGATCCAGAGTCTTCTGTCGATAGATTCGACGTCACTATCGTGGAAGAGGCTGAGGAAGTCAGGAACCAGGGTGCAATCGACGTAATCCTTGGCTATAAGGAAGTTATTGACTGGTTTGTATAGGGGGTCGTGGGGTGCCGTGGACACCATGAGAGCTCTGGCGAGGTACAGAGCATCAATAGCTGGCAGTTTAGGGTTCTTCATGTCTGTGCCATCGAAGTGTTCGGAGCTTGTGATGGCGGATTTGAGACTGCGACGCAACGTGCTGATGAAGTCTGTCAGGAATAACTTGTCGTTTTTGTGTCGTCTGGAAATAAATATAATTAATTAGCACTAAGCACACTGCTATATTTTCATAACCTAATAGTCAAAGACTGACATTAAATAGCAGAACAAATATACAGAAAAAAAGTACTTAATAGGACCCTTGAAATCATTGAAATCTATATAGATTTCTTGTCAAAATCTTATACATATCTCTATATCAAATTCTATCCCATATTAATACCCAAAGAACTTACGTTTCAGTCTCCAGCAGCATACAGAACCGATGCAGCACGTGGTAAGCCGCCGCGCGCATGGTGGGGCAGCGCGAGCTGAGCGCCATCACCGGCACCGACAGCAGCCCACTCCTCAGCATCTTAAAGCATGAGGCCACTGATCCCGGCGCCAACAAGTGACTCAGCAGCGGAAACACGAACACAGGATCGTATATCCCTTCATCTTGATCTACATTCGACGTATGCAGCAAATCCCCTCCAATAAACCGAGATATTATACCCTCATATTTGCCTTTCACTGTTAAATTCCTCACAGTTCCCTCACCATCCTTGGTGACGCAAGGCTTCAACACTCCATCTTCAAACATCTCGTTTAACACAGATCTTATTGAATCCGTTACTTCACTGGCAACTCCAATATTTGGATTTAATTCATAATGATATTCGAATTTTTGGTTGACAGGGAAGTTTCTCACAGTTCGCTCAATAACTTCTTTGTCAAATATATTCAAAACTTGATTGGGTGTTGGATGGGACCACAAGGATGATGACCTGTTCTTACGGACGGCGTAATAGTTAGCAGCTGAATCACCCCAGACGTAAGGTTTGTACTCGTTGACTGGCTGCCCATTCGTTTCATAGAAATGTAAAATGGCAACAATAAGCCTGTCGCAAGGACTCCTCGTGGCATGATACGCGCTCAAATACACAGGAATATGTTGCGTTTTCATAACGGATTTGTTCTTCAATATTAGCGTGTATAAAAATTCAATTAGCCTAGATTTAATGTCAGAGCTGTAAAGACTGAGCATAACACTCAAGAATTCTGAATGTGATGTCACCATGTCAAATAATGTAGTTATATCGTCGTGACCGTCAGAATACAACAGTTTGACCAACTCCGTGAGCAATGCGAGAAGTTTAGGTCCTATGGTGTACCCCTGATCAGCAGTTTTTACTTTTAAAGAATCTTTTAACGTTGCCTTGCAGAAATTCTGCCATGTTGCACTCTCGGTCATTTTCTTGAAATCATCTTTCTGTTCGGTCTCTAACCCCTCGACCACTTTACAAACTTGAGCAACGGTATGCATGCTGGTGACTACCTCATTTAACGCATCAACCTTTGTCTCTTTCAGAGCTATCGTTATCAAATTCAACATGGACAAGAAATAGTTGATAAGGTGATCCTTTTTAGCAACATTATCACATGTCTTCAGAAATATACTTTGAAATATTTGTATATGACTGCACTCTACAGCTTCGAATTTGTGAATTTTATTAAACAATTTTAGACAGTCTTGCAGGTCCATGCATTCTATAACCAACTTCCTAATAAATTGCCAACATGTAACATAGATTTGTCCAGCCTTATGAGGCTTTTCCACCATTTTTATAATGTTAGATTTATATTCATTATAGACAGTTGCTAAAAACTCCTTATTATCAATTATAAATTGATTATGGTTTACAAGGGCATTACCCAAAGGCAATGTTATTTCTCTTTGGGTTAATATCTCGGGTTTGACGATTTCTTCTTTGAAAATGTTGCAGAATTTCACATTAAACTTTAGTAACACTGCTGCAAGATTAGCAGTGGACTTCCTTATGTTGTTGACATAGAAGAACTTTTTGAAATTTTCTTCGGATATGCGTAATGCTTGGTGTGGTTTATTTTCAAAGTATTTCGTTAATGCGGTTTCCAAATTTGTAAGATTAGGATTCACATCCTTATTAGAAAGCAAATTTGTGTACAAGGCGATACTCTTCTTTAAGACATTTGGTTGTAGTTCCAAGCTGATTGTTCCTGAATACTTTTCTATCAAGTATCTTAGTAATTCTAGCACTAAACTTGGTTCTTTATCATCTCTCAAGTAGGCATCTGTGTCTGCACTAAAAATAAGATTGAACAACCTCACATCATCTTCACTAGATAATCCTACTACTTCTAAAACATGGATCGTATATTGGCTGTCTACATTCTTCCTCTTATTGATTTTGATGAACGCTTTCACGATTTCGTTATAATTCTTTTGCTGATAAGATTTTAAAAGTTTATGTTTGGTATTTAAATATTTTATAATGTTCTTGTGCTGCATTAACACTTTTGAAAGAAATTCCGTGGCGTGTAAGTTTGATGAATCTTTGCCCAGATTAAGAGGTTTATAAATCTTCAAGAACTGTGGGTTTTTGAACAACGTCAATATTATCGTCCGACACACATCCACCCAGAGATGTCTCTTACCGATTTCGATAATGCATTGGAAGTATTCCGTTATTCTTTTCTGTTGTTCTTCATTCAACTGTCCCATATTTGTCAGCCTTATTGTGCAAAATATCAGATATTTGGCCCATATTAATATTTCTGAACTGTCCACTATCTTCGTAGTATCAACTTTGTATTGGACATTATTAATTGTAAAGTCGCCGTCTTCTGTCACCTCTTCCAAAAAGGTGAACATATCCTTCAAAGAAACATCTTCATTGTCGATTATAGAATTTGATATAGCTTTTAGGACATTATCTTGACCTACAATAGTGTCTGAGATTGACACTGGTTGTCCAATCCAACTGCCGACATAATTCCTAGCATCTAGTTTACAATCTCCTATTAATACTTCAGTCAACTCAGGGGTATAATTGCTGTGAAGTAAATTAGTGATGTATAGAGACAGGAAATGTTTCAGATTCTTCTTGGCTTCCTTGTGTGCCTGCAAGTACTGCATGCATCCTACAATGAAAGGCGATGGCATCTTACTTTCCAGAAACACATTGTCTTCTGTGTTCTTATTTTCCATCAGGTCATTGAATAGCTTTTTCAAACTATCCTCAGTGTTTTCTGAAGATATTTCGAAGTGTACTAACTGATTCCTTACATACTCTGTTAGATCTGTAATGTTTTCTAATACATATTCTACAATATCGCTTATCAGTGAGGAAGGGTTTACTTTAGCGTTTCTCAAGGTGTACAGTATTAAATGTATCTCATCTTCATCTCCTTCAAATATTGACGTATTTTTGAAGAAAATGTGCAAAGTATCTTTAGCTTCGACCCAAGTATCATCGTCATTACTCATATAAACATCTAACATGATTAGGAAGAGCTCTTTGAACATTGGATTTTTTAGAGATATGGCAGAGCCATCCAGTGTCAGCCAGAGAGATACAACTTTAAACTTCAATAGAGCTACATGACCAGTGTCCAATGTTTTAGAAAATTCAAGTATCTTTTTCATATCTATACTTCCTTCTAAAGTTTCAAAATATGCTGGATGGATTTCATTGTACAGCAGCAGCAAATCAACAAGAGATATCAAAGCATCTGTGTCACTTATTTTAGGAAGTCTGTAATCCTTAGTAGTCTCAGCATCAGTTTTACCTGATGTCACATTTTCTATCAATGATACTATTGCAGCAGGGGTCGGCAAATGCTTAGGAATGAAATACTCTAGCTTGTTTTGCAAATCAGCAATCTGTGCTGATTCTTTGGTTTCCAATATCTGTAAATACCTCTTTAGAGACTGCAACATTTTTACTAGAACTTTAACACAGTAAAGAGACACTGTTTGCTCTTTTCCTAGATTCATGTTGATGAACTTTAGTAGCGGGACTGGTAAAGTAATAAACCTGACAAAATTTGCAATTTGTACAGGATTGAGATGAGCCATTCTTGCCACCATGTCCTCTGGTCTTAGTTTATTCAGCAGTTTTATAGTGAAATCTGTAGTTCTCTCCCATATTGGAGAATGCTGGGGTTCAAAGCTGTGTTCCATCACACTAAATATAGCCCGGTGGAGATCAGGACACTTGTAGATAATGTTCAAGATGACTTCTCTCTCATGGTCATTCTCCCAGGGTCTCTTCAATGTGAGCATTGCTTTGTACAGATTTTGATTCTTGTTTGCATCAACAGTTCCTAAAGAATTGTCTATGAAGTAGAGACCTGTTTTGTGTGATGTGAATAATGTTAAAATGATTTCACTCAGTAAATTCATGACTTCAGGACGCAGTTCATTTCTCACTTCCTGGCTCATCTCTGGGGGTCCTTTCCAAGAGAACACTTTAAACAAATTGTGTAGGACTTGATGACTGAAAGTCTTTAACTTAAGGCTCTTTGAAATCAATGCATTATCCACAACATTCTTTTTCAAAATGTTCAAAAATATTAGCACTGCCTCTGGTTCATCATTGATCAATCCTGGTATTACGAGGGCAAGCAGGCCTTGCTTCTCCAGTAGAGCTTTGATCAAAGGCAGGTGACCTTCTATCAAGAATGAAGTCATAAAATGAACAAATGAAGTCCTCACATTTTCTTTTTCCTTAAAGTTAGGCTTCTCTACAACATGCTGCAGATGTTTGGGAGTTAATGGAGCCTGGTTTAATACTTCAACTCCTAAATCAGAATTTAACGTGACCATTGAAGTTAGTAGTTTAAGTACTACTTTTCTGTGCCGAGGACCAGAGCTCTCACTGATCATGATCTCAATAGTTGACATGAATGTGTTGAGGAAGTACCGACATGCTTCCTCTGTTATTGTAATCATGTGGGGCAGGGATGACTGCACTTTCACAATAATCAGGTGGAAGATGTGAAAGACCGGTGTGGCTAGTGTGAGGTTTTTCTTACTCTCCGCAGTTATCTGCCGTAATATTTCATGGGAGTTGCCACCACATTTGAGGTACTCCAGCAAATAGTCAGCAGGACTGTCAGGGTTCAGGCAGACTTGCAAGAACTGTGTGAGAGCTGAAAAGACAAAAATTGTAAAAATAAAATGAAAAGAAGACGGATCACCATCCATACAAAATTACCCCACGTCCTATAACAAAGTGACGTAACTCAAAAAAAAGATAAAAATGTAAAAAAAAATATGGCATACTCCCTAACTTCATTTTTTTACACCTTCTTATGGAAAAATTGCTTTAAAAATAGTGCAGGCGCTGTTATGAAAAAATCTTTCTTAAGAGTATTTATGGACCGATTTTCAAAATTCTTTTTTTGTTTGAAAGGGTACCCACAAGGTAGTCCCACGGTCATAAAGTCAGGCCTCTGGTCTCCAGGATTCTGGAGAAATGAAAGTAAAATCGCAAAAATAAGCTCATTTTTGTACTTCACATTATTCGTTTTTCACTGTCTTGTTGTTTTTTTTTACTTATTGCATTATGAGACGGAAACGTCAGTGATAACGCGAGGGAGTGGTCGACAGAGGTTTTTTCACTTACAATAACACAAATGAGAGAGACGAATAACGATAGCGACGCGACGCGGCAAGCAAGCTAAGGAAATGCAAGTGAATAATGTTGTTTCACTTTTGCAAATCTGATGCTTCGCAGCCTAGACAAACCAGAAAAGGAAAAACCTGACCTGACTGCGGTCCGATGCTCCGTGCCAAGAACGAGCCAGGTTGATGAGTACGGCTTCACTAAAGTAGAAAGGAAGAAGAAGATGCCCTGTGCGGTACCGCACCGAGTGGACCCAACTTGCTGCTACGCACTGCTGTGCCTACGACGCAGCTGTACATTTCACGTCTGCATCACTCCACTACAACTGAGGAAGTCGTGCAGTACTTGAATGTGAAGACCAACTTCATTCTGCGGGTGGAAAGGTTGGAATCGCGCCACAACTTCAACTTTAGGTCATATTTGGTTCGAGTTCCAACCCAACATCTACAGACCTGCTTGAAAGAGGACTTTTGGCCGAAGAGTGTATATCGTCGCTTCCGAGGACGGTTACGCGACACCACGCAACGAAACACGACGCCGACAAAGCTGCGTGTATAGTTATAGTATAAGGTTAAAAATATGAATTAGTTTGTTACTGTTGTTTAATGATATTTAATGTATCTTATATAAGGGTCTTAGTTGCCCGATATATTATTATTATTATATAGTATTCAAAGTAATAATTGAATTCTGTGTAATAATATAAATAAATAAATAAATCAATATCACTGGACATTAACACACGGCGCCACCTAGTGCCACACTAAGCAAAGCTTGTCGTGGACACTAGATAGTTGATATACTACATATATACTTGCTTTTGTTTGTAAATACATACTCATTATACATATAAACATCCATGACTTGGAAACAAATGTCCATGCTCATCACACAAACATTTGCTCCTACCGGGATTTGAACCCTGGACCCTAAGAACGTAAGGCAGCGTCACTACCACTACGCCATTCGGATCGTCAAAAAGTATAGTATAGTGTTCAAACATTCAAGCTCTAGCTTTTGTTCTCACGTTTTCATAGTCAGATAAATAAGGAGATAATCGTCAGTTGATCGTTGATTGAACAAAATAAATGAATTGTATTAAAAACTACCTTAATTGAAAAAATGAGCTTATTTTTGAGATTTTACTTTAATTTCTCCAAGATCCTGGAGACCGGAGACCTGACTTTATGACAGTGGGATAACCTTAGGGGTACCCTTCAAACAAAAAAGGTTTTTTTTAAATCGGTCCATAAATTCTCATACGAAAATTTTTTTCATAACACCGCCTGAACTATTTTCATAGCATTTTTTTTACATAAAGGTGTAAAAAAATTAACTTAGGAAGCATGCCATATTTTTTTTTACATTTTTATCTTTTCTTTGAGATATGTCACATTGTTATAGGACGTGGGGCAATTTTGATCCATCTTCTTTACTGTTAACAAAAATGTACTTTTTTTTAACTATAAATAACCGCAACTAAAATAGGTTTCTAATCAAGATTTTTCGTATTGAGAACTAAAGATGAGATACCAAAAGAGATAAATACACTCTCGCATTACATTATGTAGGGCCTATGCTGGAATATTCTCAGTAATATAGAGCTTAAACTTACCCATTGTTTGGCCCTGCTTAGCTGCTAGCTCTTTTCGGAAATATTTAACATCAAAGCTATCCTTTTTCGATACAAATACTTGTTTATTTTCGGTCTCCACAACTTCATTTTGAGGTTGTTCTTCGTCCACATTTTCAACATCTTCAGATTCATTTTGCTTAGCCTTTTTAGGCGACTGGTCTTTTTCACTGTCGTATTTACGTTTACCCATGTTTTATTTATTACTCATTTATTGATTATTATATTATTTTAAAAATAACATGCGAAGCACGCACGTGAATTTGTTTTGACGTATGAGTTTTTAATTTTTTTTTTTTTTTTTATCAGTTTGTTCCTGACGGAACAGGCTAAGGTCTGAGACCATGCTGCCTAGTCATCAGTTGGCAATTTTCTTGAGTAGGGTAGATCCAGTTCAATTCATCAGTATGTAAATCCATCATTTATGGAAAATCAGTAAAATTCATTAGTTTTATATTTATCCATTAATGAGTTATTCCAGTAACGTCATTAGTATTTTTATTCTTATAGAAATCAAATCCAGGTATATTCATCAGTTTCTTATTTTCCATGTAAAGTTAATCCATTTATAGTCTTCAGTTTATTTCCATAAAATCCATGTTAAGATTTGTTATTCCACAAAATCTTGAGTCAAGTCCAAGTAATTTTCATTGGTTCATTCTGTTATTTTGTAAAAGCCGAGTGTCAAGTCCATAGTATTATTGTCATTTTATTCTTTTAATCCCAACTGACGGGAAGCAACCTAACCTAACCTTTAAATTTTATTTCCATACCTATATATTTACATTTACATACTCTATCTAGAACTATTTAAAATTACAAAAATAAAAGTAAGGAAGTATACCTATAATTAACTATTATATACACAAGGCAATTAACTCTAAATACCATGAGTTAAATTTGTCCAACTGTATTATTAATAAAATTAAACAAAGCTACATACGTCGAGCTATTTACAAGAAGAACCTGAATGGAGCGCGGTACCACATCAGGGTTACCATAAATTTCAATTAGCTCATCCATCAGCACAAGGCGCTGGATACCAAAAGATGAGCACTCAAAGAAAATGTGAGCAAGAGTTTGTTCTGCTTGAGAGTTACAATGATCACAGAGAGGACTTTGTACAATTTTCAGACGAAACAAATGATAGTTTAGTCGACAATGACCAAAACGAAGCCTGAGTATGGTGGAGTAAAACTTCCTGTTCATGAAAGTATTGGATTTACAGAACCAAGGCATGATTCCTATGGGAATATTGTATACTGCATACCACATACCTTTATTTTCAATTTGGACTGTATGATTCCAGTGCCTTTTCCATATATCAGTAGACCTTTTTTTCAACAGAGGAACTATGTCTGTACAAGGAACAGATATGTTGAGGAAACTACTGAGATCAGGGACATCATCAGAATTTGTTATAGCTCTAGCTAAAAAATCAACCCTTTCATTGCCCATCACACCAACATGTGAAGGGACCCACATGAACAAAACCTTAATGTTATGTAAAGATAAATCAAACCAAGATTCTTTTATTAATGATATAAAATAGTTTGTGTTAGCATTCAACCTATTATTTTTGAGATTTTCAAGAACACTCATGCTGTCACTAACTATTACCCAATGACAACATCCATCATTTGTATGCCTAATGTGCTTTAGTGCAGCAAGTATAGCCACAGCCTCAGCAGTGAATATACTTGTGTTTGAGTTTATTTTATAACCAGTACCAGAATTCAATAGCTCATCAAAAATAGCAAATGACACTGCTGACTCAGTTTTAGACCCATCAGTATACACAAATCTATGATCAGTAAACTCGTGAAATTTACAATATACATTTTCTTTAGTAGATAAATCGTGATCAATAATGATGTCAATTGCAGGAAATTTGCTTTCAAAATCCCCCTGATAACATGGAAGAATAGATGACTTATGAATTTGGAGGGTTTCAAGAAAATTTAAATATTGAGAATGGCCCTGAAGTATATATGTTAAGTTACGAATGGATGATGTACATGATTGTTTCAAATTGGAAAACAAGTGATTATTATTTTTACTATAAAGTTTTAATAAGAACCTTTCCTTCAAGTAAGAGAATCTTATACTTAATGGAGGAAGTTTACATTCAACTTGCATGGCATTAATTGGAGTACTTTTAAATGCCCCGGTAATGAGTCTCAAACTTTTATTTTGTATTTTATCAAGAATATCTACTAACCTTTTATCACCAGCAAAACAGAGAAAACCATATTCAAAGTGACTACGGATCAGAGATTTATATAATAATAACAATATTTTTGGGTCAGCTCCCCAGGAGGTTCTACACAATGTCTTCAAAATATTAAAAACTCTGTTAGCTCTAGAACTTATCAGTTCAACATATTTTTTCCAAGACAAATTATTAGTGAAGGTTACACCTAAAAACTTAGCTTCATAAAAAATTGGTATAGATACTTCATTATAATAAACAGACGGACTGAAATTGCTAGTTTTACCAAATACTACTAATTTAGATTTAAGGGCATTTATATTTAGATTTAAATAAGAAAAATATGTGCATAATCCTTCCAATGCCTTATTAAGGCACTGTGTCATATTTTTAAAATTTTTCCCAGACAAATATACAACTAAATCATCAGCAAATTGAAGATTTTTAACTTTGGAACCTAATATCAAATTTAAACGTCGTATGTACAAAATGAATATTAATGGAGACAGGATTCCTCCTTGACAAACTCCTACCGAAGCAAATCTTGGCCCATATAATTTATCATTATATCTAACATAAACTTTCCTTTCAGTTAAGAATTCTTGGACCCAGTGGACAATTTTGTTTGGAATTCCAATAACAAGTAATTCAGAACAAAGTACATCAATATTTACACTATTAAAGGCTCCAGCAACATCAAAGAATACTGACATTAAGCAATCCTTGTTATTTAAACTATTTGCGATATCAAGCTGTAACTGACAAATACTTTCACGAGCTGATGTTCCCCTACGAAAACCAAACTGATTAGCAGGTAAAATATTGTTTTGTTCTATGTAAAATTCCAACCTTTGTTTTATTAATTGCTCAAAAATCTTACCAACACAGGATGTTAGAGCAATAGGACGATAGGAATCTGGATTAGACCGAGGCTTATCTGGCTTCAAAATGGGTACCAAACAATCAGACTTCCATAAATGAGGTATATCATTGTTCAACCACAAATTATTCAATATTTCGAGAAAAGTGTGCAAACCCTTCTCACTAAGCTTTTTTATCATAATGTATGGAATACCATCCAGTCCAAAAGCACTATCCTTTCTAGAATTAACAGCAGATTTCAATTCTTGTATCGAAAAACGTTTAACTAAAAAAATATTTTCAGAGTGTGACTCACTGGCAATGGGAAAATTTGACTTATTATTTACATAATCTGGGGTAAATTTTTCCAGAAAATCCTGAATCCAATTGACATCATTATTGTTGCAAGAATATGTTTTATTAAATTTCCGCATATATTTCCAGATTCTGGACAGAGGCGTACATCGATTGAAAGAGCTGCAAAGTTCAACCCAACTATCTGATCTTTCTATTTTCAAAGTAAGTTTTTTGAGGGCTTGTAATCTTTTAAACTCGATAAATGTTTCATCTGATGGATTGTTTTTAAAATTTATATAAGCTAACTTAGATTTTTGAACTGCTTCTGTACATTTTTTATTCCACCATGGAAGAGGAATAGAGGTTATCGAATTCCTATAAGAGTTACGACTAGAATAATCACCAGAGGAAGAAGCTGGTGTATTATGATAAGGAAGCGACTTATTAATTGCAGAATGCATAATTAGACAAAACTCTGTATAACTTTCTAATGGAGAAACATGTTGGTCTCGAAAAGTAGATAGTTGTAAATCTACATTTTGTTGATACATCTTCCAATCTACCATTTTAAAGTTGGGATAGGTGGGCAAATTTGTGTTATTATTAGCATTTTCTATATTACTAATATTGATAAAAACTTTCATAATTACAGGAAGGTGGTAGCTGCCAAGAGGATCACAATGAACAGACCAATCACAAGAAAGAGCCAATGATGTGGAAACTATGGACAAATCTAAGGCATTTGGACGCCACGTTAAAGAACCGACTGTTGTGACTTCACCATTATTCATTAACACTAAGTTATTATCATCAACAACCTCTAAAATATCCCTACCTCTTGGGTTAGTAGAATTACATCCCCATGATGTGTGATGGGCATTGAAATCACCAGCAAATATCATTGGTTCAGGCACAGATTTTATTAAAGATTCAAATTTACGTTTGTCAAAAGATGGAGTGCAGTTTGTTGGACAGTAGAAACTTACAATACTTATTTCTGTATTATTTACAGTAATTCTTACACAAATATTTTGTAAAGAATTATCAGAATATGTATTTATTTTTCTGTAATTTATATTATTGCGAATTAAAATAGCTACACCATTGTGTTTATTTCCAATATCATGTCTTTCTATTTTGTATCCTCTAATGTTAAAATGTTTGATGGGTGTTAACCAAGTTTCTGATATAATTGCAACATGTATGTTTTGCTCATAAAGAAATTGGGTTAATAAAAGTTTGTTACTTATAATACTTTGTGCGTTCCATTGCATTATATTAAGATCCATTATTAGATGTGGAAGTACTGGTACGGAAAGTTTGTTGCAGAATTTCTTTTATGGAGATTGAATTAATGGGGTTATCTTTTTGATTTAATATAATTTTAGTTATAGCATTTGTTAAAGTATTCATAAAAAAATCTGATTTAGTCAAATTAATAATCTGTGTTTCAATGTTCTTCTGTGTTAATTTAGGAAAAGAATGTTCATTAAATAAATCGGAATATTTAGCGGCTCTGGACTTGACTTTATTTTCTTCTATTTTAATTTTCTTCTGTGGACAAGTGTTTGAGATGGAAACATGGTTACCACCACAATTGACGCATTTAGCGTTTTTAGGATCTTCTTTACACATTTTAAAACTATGCTTGTCTGTACATATGGAGCATACAACTTCATTCTTACAATATTTTGCAATATGTCCAAACTTCATACATTGCAAACACTGCTTGACAGGAGGAACGTAACAGCTTACCTCGTGCCTCCAGGAGTCAAGGTACACGTATTGCGGCAACTCAGTAGAGGCGAAAGTAACTGCAACAGTTTGAGTGGGGTCATACGTGACCGCGCCACCCTCACTTTGTACGCGGCGCATAAAACGCCTCACCTGTATGACATTTCTGGAACTTCCAATTAAAGCAAATATTCTCTCATTAGAGAGATCCGTGGGGACTGAAGTAAGAACCCCGGTCACCTCCGTATCGACAGCAGGTATTGTTGCTTTTAAGCCCATTTCATCTAAAAGTTTTTTATTCTGCAGAAATACATTTGCATTGTTGGATAGGTCAAATGTTATACCTATTTTGTACTTATTTATAGATTTTAAATGCAATATGCCAGTGACGCAATATTTGCGTATAGCATGCGAAATAGCCAGTCTGTCTTTGTCAGAAAATTGGCGTTCAGTCTGATGAGATAAAAATACTATGTATTCGCTTTTCTTGCTGTTTTCTGGATACTTCCTTGAGTATCCAGGGACTTTAAATATTTGGTACTTCCTGCTGTTGTCTGCAGATTCGTCGGAGTCGGAAGAAGTCTCAGTGGTGTCTCGTACTGCTCGACCATCAGGGGGCTCCGCTTTTTTTCTTTTCTTACCAGTTCCCCCCATTGCTTACTACACTATTTACATATACAACTATTAATTTATAATTACAACTTATTTTAAGGTACTCTATTAACAAAAAACAAATTAATTTTAAATTAAATAAGATTTGGCGCCTTGTTCGTTTCAAGGTTCCCGCGCTTCCTGTATGAGTTTTTAATTTTTTGACAGTTCTCAAAAGTCTAGGTATAGATGAAACTTGGCATCTTGCCTTTTAACACAAATACCGGTTTTTAATAAACTCGTATAAATAAGTCTGGGCTGCTTGTCTAGTCCTATATCAAGTAATATGCAAGACCTGCATACTTCTTTGAGAATGATTAATGTTCTAAAAATATATATATTTTAAAGATTGCCAAGAGGGATGAAATAAAAAAACAACCAAGGGATATCAAAATAAAGCTTTATTTAAAGTACTCCGTGTACAATCTTGTAAGACTCACATTTAAAATGTTTAGCAACATTCATGTCTAAGGATAACAGAATGTCGAAGAATGAGACTAAAAATTATAGTTAACTTTGATTGTTATAATTAAACCTATACGTATATACTTAGAGCTGTCGACTTAGAGCCGGTAACTTAATAAAACCTAAATATCCCTACACGTAGCTTGCTCACATAAACTGCTACTGAAGAATAGATAGATTTACAAGTTTCATGGCTTAACATAAAAACGCAGAGATCGCGAAAGATATTATGCGAATAATCAATACCTAAATGTTTTTAATGTATTTGATAACTGTTACGACATGAATTTGAATAATGATTTTCAAAAGTTGAATTGTTTACCGGCTGTAAACAATTCAACTTTTGAAAAGTATAACAATATAAAGTTATGACAATCCAATATTTAAAACATCTGTTTAGATAAACATTGAAATAGCACAAAATTATTGACTATATAGCAAGCATTTAGTCACATAGTCTGTCAAATTAGCATGCTTTCTTAAATATGCAGTCAGTTCATGGTATGAACAAGTCGGTGCATTTAAAAAACAGGAGCTTAAAAACGGTAAAACTTATTTCTTTATGCAAGGACCGTTTTGTACGAAACCCATTATAATGCCCTTACATACCACCCCCACCCCCCTCTTCTTTGGTTCAACTAACGAAAATATAAAAAATAAGGGTAAATAAGGGTCGCTCACTGTACGCTAGGCACGGACATGGAGTTTTTAACTTTACAGTTAACAAATGGATACAAAATGTGGACATTATCCTAATTGTAACGAATAAAAGTTACATTTTTAGATCAATATTCACATAAAATTCTCTAAAAAAGATAAATGCTTATAATATAATCATTGCCATTTCCCATGGAAAATGATGACAACTTCTTTCAAAATATTGATTTGTAATCTTAACATTTTACTAAAAGTAATCTTATAAAAACACGTCCCTGTCGCACTGACTAGGCTTCTTAAAACAACCTAACAATATTTATAAAAATAACGAATCCAAACAACGATTTAAATCCTCAGATGTGCCTTCGCCATACACTGACAAAAACAAGCTCGCACACCCCGCATGGAACGATAGATGCGATGTTCTGTATGAGTGACCGAGACAACACTTGTCAAACTGTATTTTATTAGCGCAAAAGGGGCATCTAATGATTTAAAACGTTGTATCCAAATACATTGTTTTTCTTTCATTCCCAGGTTGTCTACTAAAATTACTACAAATATCTGAGCTCTAAAAAGCCGTAGTCAATATTTTTATTGCAAGTATACTTTACTTATTCATTTTTAATATGGCACAGCACTATTAGCAAGTGGTGATTAAGAGTTCAAATTAAGAACTCAGATATGTGTAATTTTAGTATTTAGCCCCTATTCTGCCTTCTCTGTGTGATTATTTCTTCGAATTTAGGTTCCAGCTCACGAATTCTGTCCAATATAACATCGGCTAGATTCAGGTTTCGGTTCGTATCTGTAAAATACAGTTAAATATTATGAATTTATTAGTTTTTCAGTTTCTAGCAATACCTTTTGATGAAGTATGAAGGAAGACTTACCATCAAAATAAATGAGCTCACACTTGTCCCTGCATTCTGGACTCTTTGCCATAAGCTTGTGCAGAGTGTTAAAGAAGTCAGCCACTATCTCCTCCCGGTTTATTCCAGATAATTCTGAAAATCGATTTATAATTGATTTAAATGAAACTTTATGCAACATAAAAGAATACTGAATGACTTAAGCATTCTTTAGTAGTAGCGAACTTGGCGAATAGAATTGTATAAATAGTTTATGGGACCCATAAGAGCTATGTAGATGCACTGGTTTGATGAGACGAATGTTGCTATTAAAAATAAAGCCGAGAATGTTCTTGACTTTCCCAGTAGGATATATTTTCAACGTATTTTTTGTTTTTGTAAATCAATGAATACTGACGAAGTTAGAACGCATCAAAACTCGGGAGTGAGGGCTCGTGACGTCACAACGCACTAAAAATTATAGCACGGCTGAGTTAGTCAGCGATTACATTACTCAGGCGATAGGCAATCGCCTGAGTAATGTAATCGCTGACTAATGCAGCGGATGCGCTCGTGCGTCATTAACAAACTGCACAATTGCAAAGAAGATGGATCAAAATTGCCCCACGTCCTATAACAATGTGACATATCTCAAAGAAAAGATAAAAATGTAAAAAAAAATATGGCATGCTTCCTAAGTTAATTTTTTTACACCTTTATGTAAAAAAAATGCTATGAAAATAGTTCAGGCGGTGTTATGAAAAAATTTTTCGTATGAGAATTTATGGACCGATTTAAAAAAAACCTTTTTTGTTTGAAGGGTACCCCTAAGGTTATCCCACTGTCATAAAGTCAGGTCTCCGGTCTCCAGGATCTTGGAGAAATTAAAGTAAAATCTCAAAAATAAGCTCATTTTTTCAATTAAGGTAGTTTTTAATACAATTCATTTATTTTGTTCAATCAACGATCAACTGACGATTATCTCCTTATTTATCTGACTATGAAAACGTGAGAACAAAAGCTAGAGCTTGAATGTACACTATACTATACTTTTTGACGATCCGAATGGCGTAGTGGTAGTGACGCTGCCTTACGTTCTTAGGGTCCAGGGTTCAAATCCCGGTAGGAGCAAATGTTTGTGTGATGAGCATGGACATTTGTTTCCAAGTCATGGATGTTTATATGTATAATGAGTATGTATTTACAAACAAAAGCAAGTATATATGTAGTATATCAACTATCTAGTGTCCACGACAAGCTTTGCTTAGTGTGGCACTAGGTGGCGCCGTGTGTTAATGTCCAGTGATATTGATTTATTTATTTATTTATATTATTACACAGAATTCAATTATTACTTTGAATACTATATAATAATAATAATATATCGGGCAACTAAGACCCTTATATAAGATACATTAAATATCATTAAACAACAGTAACAAACTAATTCATATTTTTAACCTTATACTATAACTATACACGCAGCTTTGTCGGCGTCGTGTTTCGTTGCGTGGTGTCGCGTAACCGTCCTCGGAAGCGACGATATACACTCTTCGGCCAAAAGTCCTCTTTCAAGCAGGTCTGTAGATGTTGGGTTGGAACTCGAACCACAAATGACCTAAAGTTGAAGTTGTGGCGCGATTCCAACTTTTTGACCCGCAGAATGAAGTTGGTCTTCACATTCAAGTACTGCACGACTTCCTCAGTTGTAGTGGAGTGATGCAGACGTGAAATGTACAGCTGCGTCGTAGGCACAGCAGTGCGTAGCAGCAAGTTGGGTCCACTCGGTGCGGTACCGCACAGGGCATCTTCTTCTTCCTTTCTACTTTAGTGAAGCCGTACTCATCAACCTGGCTCGTTCTTGGCACGGAGCATCGGACCGCAGTCAGGTCAGGTTTTTCCTTTTCTGGTTTGTCTAGGCTGCGAAGCATCAGATTTGCAAAAGTGAAACAACATTATTCACTTGCATTTCCTTAGCTTGCTTGCCGCGTCGCGTCGCTATCGTTATTCGTCTCTCTCATTAGTGTTATTGTAAGTGAAAAAACCTCTGTCGACCACTCCCTCGCGTTATCACTGACGTTTCCGTCTCATAATGCAATAAGTAAAAAAAAACAACAAGACAGTGAAAAACGAATAATGTGAAGTACAAAAATGAGCTTATTTTTGCGATTTTACTTTCATTTCTCCAGAATCCTGGAGACCAGAGGCCTGACTTTATGACCGTGGGACTACCTTGTGGGTACCCTTTCAAACAAAAAAAGAATTTTGAAAATCGGTCCATAAATACTCTTAAGAAAGATTTTTTCATAACAGCGCCTGCACTATTTTTAATGCAATTTTTCCATAAGAAGGTGTAAAAAAATGAAGTTAGGGAGTATGCCATATTTTTTTTTACATTTTTATCTTTTTTTTTGAGTTACGTCACTTTGTTATAGGACGTGGGGTAATTTTGTATGGATGGTGATCCGTCTTCTTTGCAGATTTTATTATTAAGTTTTAGTTATTAGAAATATTATAATTGTAAATCAGTCTTGTAGAACATTCCAATCAATAAACATTGTTTTTAATTCAAATAAAATACGGGTCAAATATTTTTTGATAATCCAAGTGACGGACTAGTTAGAATTTTTCAGTTAACAAGCCTATTCTGTTAACTTTTGGAAGCATCTAGAATACCTTAATAATTATCTTCGCACGGCAGAATTCAGTTTCTACATCGCGTTAATTGGCGTGTTCACCTCATCAGAGACAAAAAGCCTTCCGTGCAATATGTCCGTCTCACCTTCACTGAGGTTACTGTTCCTCAGCACACGGAACAGCGTGTGCATGGGAGTGCCGCCGATGGCGGAGACGCAGACGGGCGGCGCGTGCGGTCGGTAGATCTTGTACGCGAAGTTCCGGTAGATCCGGTTCTTCACGCCCGCCACGTCCTTCTCCAGCTCGGTCAGGTTCTGCAACCGAATTATAGCGGTGATGGAGAAGCTCGCATGTCCATAGCTCGGTCCCAAACTGAGTAATAGGGGTAGGTACCTACGCCAGTGCTGTAAGTTCTACCATTACCTTCCACAGTGTTTAATTATTTTCGGGGCAAGTAAAATTGCGTGGCGACACTTCCAAAAAGAGAAATTCTCGTATGAATTCACGGACTAGGCAAGTAGGCGCAGCCTATACCGCAGGCAATTTACAACACTCAGCTGAGAATGAGGTCTTTAAGTCGATTTCCAAGTCAGAAAAAATGTTATTGGGTTTTAGCATCAGAAACTTTTCGGTAGCAACCCGGAATCAGGACCCCCTATTACATAGCAGCATTAAACATGACTAGCGAAATGTGTCGAAGAATGTACAATAGATGAAGCCCCAGCCTAAAACTTCGGAGAAAATATATCATTTGTTTTCATTACTCATACTCGGAAAGTAGGTTTGAAGTTGCCTGAGGAGCAGGTTGAAAGTAATACTTTTCAGCCTTGGGGAGAATCGTTTACAACTGACAGCTGTCAAATTATTAAGTTCCTTAAAATAACATAGCTTTGGGAAAAATATGTACTTACTTACAAAATATTTTCTTTGTATTCGTAAGAAACAGCACAGTATTAACCTCAGGTTAAAGACTTACTTAGTTCTTCGATTGTTATTGGCGCCCTCGCTACGTTCTGGCGCCAGACCCCGTCTCGAGACTAAGTAAGTTACTTTCACCCCTAGGGTAACAATGTACTATTAGATATATATTTGTAATAAACCAGTACTCACACTACAAGCCTCCAAATAAGCGACATCATCTCTAGCAGGCTTATTCAAGTCTTCCAGCGCAGGGGGACTGTACAGTGACTTGGTAACCACAATGAACAGCTTCTTGACAGGAAACACCACGCCCTGCTGGTCCTCATACACGCGAATATTGTTCAGGAAGCCGAAGAATTTGGCGCCATCTGACGGTACGATTTGAAGCAAGTAACCTTCGAAGTAGCTGCAAGCCATGCCCACGGCGTAATTTATTGATATTTTCTTTTCACTCGTCTCCTGTAATGTAAAGTGCGGGAAATGAATGAGATGGATATATCTTGTCTTCAGAATAAAGATTGGTTCTTGTTTGACTACATGGGTGAAAAAATGGACAACAACAGTATTTAAGACATTCCTATTATTGATTCCTAATTATTTGCCCAATTTCTCACAGGTCATGGTAACTATTATTTTCCTTCAAGTTTGTTGACTCGCCCTTTTCGCCCAATGTTCTGTCTGACTGCGATTATAGACAATCTGCACATCACATTTTATGGGAGTGCAGTCTTTGGCAAAATGGACGCACTTTGTTGATCCGGACCTTGTAGAAACTAGAACAAATTTTAGAATCAAATATAACAGCTCACAACGTAGGACCAATTAATGTTAACATTTATCCGTGGTGCTAGGCAACTGGGCCTATCCCAGTTGTAAACGTCCCTTTGTGCCTATTAGCCTTGTTTCGTTCTGTCTCCTGCTGATATGGAGAGAAGTGTAAATTACCGTTTTTTTTTCTTAACTCCTCCGCTATACTTTCTGATTAATTTTGTTGCGGGATAAATAAAATAAATAAATATCGCTGGACATTAACACACAACGCTACCTAGTGCCACACTAAGCAAAGCTTGTGTCGTGGATTTTGTTGAGTGATCCAAGACGTTAAATTAATTCTCTGGGACCTCGTCGAGCTTCAATGTCTCGGCGCTTTTCTGGTGGTCGTCACTGTTGATTCTGGCGCACAGGAGTTATAGTGGTTTGGGAATAGTGTGGTGGGGTTGTCGCAATTATAAGATATTTCTATAGAAATGTTGTATAATGCCCGTTTAAACTTACGCCAGGCCACTTCTGTGTGTAGTGAGAACAAACAGTAGGTAGGAGCATTAGGCTGATAAAAATACACATATTTTAAATTATTCAACGGGTCTGATTGAGAAAATATCAAGAAAATTGGTGGTAGTAGTACTGATACTTACAACTTCCGAGTATTTTGTAATCACTGTCGCAATTAAAATCATAAAGAAGCTGATATCAATGAAAGTCTGCTCGTTGAACTGTAAGAACCCGACCGCTGCGAGGAACATCGCGGCGTGCGTTCTGTGGACCTTCTGCACGAGCTGAGCGTCGATGGCACGCTTGTGGCGAACCACGTCGTGGGCTAGCACGCAAGCTCCGTACATCGCCCGAACTGTCAGGACGTAGAGGACATATCGTGCTGAAAATAAAGACAAATTTTGTTAAGTTTTGCTCGTCTCCTAATGGTCGAAGCGTGATGCTATACCTTTTTCAAGAGTTGGGTTAGTATCCGAACAGTGTCTGAGATAAGCGCATTCAAACAAACAAACCCTTCAGCTATATTATAAGTAGTTATGATAATAAAACGCACCTACTTATCTGAAAGGGACAACTATTACGAAGTATGGCAAATATAGTTTTCTGGCGGTTTAGTACTGTAATGTGGTGTATGTGGGAGAAGTAAAAAAATAATGCCATCCAATGTGGCAATGCTGCCAGCCTTCTGGGCACTATTCCTGTTGACAGTGATGGAGACGATATTTTCGACATCCTTTAATTATTTCCCTTTTGATTCTTGTTTGTACATATTATTATGAGTCCATTTATAGTTTGTAAATAGTGTACACAATCAAAGTAATACCAGACTGATAAATATAAGCAAGAAATTATAAGGAAAACCATTAAAACCTCACCTATACTGTTGATCCAAATGTGCTTATTACTTAAGTCCAAGCTCCGAGACCCTGCAACCAACCATTGTATTACTTCACACACCATATTCGCTCACTATGGAAGCTTAACTGCAAGTAAAATAATGGCTCTTGTGCCTTACACAATAAGCTGTTTTTGTTTATCTCACGTACAAGGTACAGTCGTCAAAACAAGATTTTTTCAGATATTTTTAACTTTTTTTTTTACTCCTGGTTAAAGTCAAATACAGAAATAGCCAGACCTGCAACCATTACCTGTCGGCCATACAAATATCTGTTCCATGTAGGAAGACGCAACAGCCAATCGCTCAACCACTGAGCCAACCGTGACGTCAAGATTTACGTGTATAATTTGGTATTTGCATGGCACCTATGATACAGGAAAAATTCCTAGTATGGAGCAGCGATTAAAAAAGTGTTTTTTTTCAGAGCAATACCCTTTACCATCCATTTCCAACATTTTGTAAAAACTAAAATTGTTAATTTATTTTATTGACTATTTTTCATCATAGGTAAATAACTTGCAATAATATTTTTTTCTTTGCATACAACAATAATTATTAAGTTTTAGACTTGTGGGTTATTTTATTCTGCTGACTGTATTCCAATGTAACACGAGCTGGCAGTTTGGTACTGTTATTATTCAAAACAAATGAAGGTTGTCAGAAAAAGTTGTAATCTGAAGCCTGTTACTTTGTAATCTTTTTGAAATTTTTTGTCCCACTTTTGCCCTCCTACTGCACCAACTGATCAGTAGGAGAATAATGTTATTTAAATTAAAAAAACACTGCTTTCACTGTTATATGACTGTGTTAATTAAGTCTACCCCACTTTTTTCAAATCCTTTTTCACTGTGATAGGTGGACCATTGTGATAGATTGTTAAAGTTACAATCTGATGCACAGGAATTGATCAAGTGCTCATCTTGGATTAATGTTGGTAGTGCAAGCTCCTGCACTGCCAAAGACGATGGATGGAGGAGGCTACTACCCCAAAATAGGAATTCATGTATTATGGTGGATGCTCCCATGACAGCCCACAAACTTCAATGTATATTACGTTTTTTTGCATTTTGCAGGACAGTGTTAGGTTGTATCTGTAAGTAACTCTGTAGTTTGGCTGGAATTTTAATAAAGCTGATTTTTTAACGCTGTACTCATCAATTGCATCCGTAGATTGGGCTCCAATGTATGAGTTACATTTAGAAACGAGTTTAAAATATATTTATAATATTATTAATTCCATATTAAATGATTGCGTTCCAAAGAAAAAGCGAAGTCGTGTAAACTCAAGGTATATTTACCCTGAGTCGTACACTGCTGAAATAATTCGCGACATAAAATTAAAGGCGGTCCTTCATAAACGGTACAAAACAAGTGGGGGGAGGCCAGATTACGAAGCGTTTGCTCAGTGTAGAACCAAAGTAAAAAATTTAATACTCTGTGCTCGCAAACAGTACGAGCATCGTGTTCAACATCAAATGCTGGAAGACCCTAAGTCTTTCTGGAATTTTGCTAAATCCAGGAGAGGTAGTAGAAGTCTGCAAAAGATTTTAAAGAATGGCGAACCGTTGACTGACGAACAATGCGTTCAGGAGTTTGCTGAGTACTTTTATTCGGTGTATAGTACGGAGCAAGCTGAGTTAGATGTGAGTGCAGCTGTGGCGGATGCGGGCGGGGCGAACGGAGCGGCGCGGGTACATCTTGATTTCTTGCAACTGTCGGACGTATGTTGCGCGCTTCAACAACTTAAACCGAAAAGGTCTGCTGGGCCAGACGGCATACCACCTTACATCTTTAGGGATTGTCGAATGGTGCTGGCCCAACCGTTGCAATATATTTATAATAAATGCCTGAATGGAGCTGTTTTTCCTGAGAGGTGGAAGATTACCCGCGTTGTTCCGGTGCCAAAAGGAAGCGCAGGGATGACGGTGGATGGTTACAGGCCTGTCGCAGTGCTGTCGACCCCGGCTAAGGTTTTTGAAGCGGCTATTCATAAGAGTTTATTTAAACAGGTCCGCGGTCAGTTGTCAGATGCACAGCATGGGTTTCGACCGGCAAAAAGCACCACTAGCAATCTCCTGAGCCAAATGGTTAGTCTTGTGCCATCGGTGGACAGTGGAGGGCAAACTGAAGCTGCTTACTTCGATTTTAAGAAAGCATTTGATCTGGTAAATAATGATATTTTTTTTAAAAGTTAGCAGTGTTTGGTTTCACTCCACATCTGCTAAGGTTTTTTGCAAGTTACTTAAGCGGTAGGCAACAATATGTGGAATATGCGGGGAACAAGTCAGAGCCATATTTTACCAGGTCTGGGGTGAGTCGGGGCAATAACCTTGGGCCTTTGCAATTCATTCTCGTGATTAATGACCTGCCAGAAGTTGTTAAAGACGCCAAGTGTTTGCTGTTCGCTGATGACCTCAAGCTATCACTAGAGATAAGTGGAGTGGATGACTGCGAGAGGCAACCTCTTGCAGTTCAACACCTCAAAGTGTGTAACAATCACATTCTCTCGCGCGTGTACTCCTATTAAATTTAATTATAATTTGAACGGGGTGCAGATGACTAGGGCTACGGAAGTTAGGGACTTGGGGGTGAAATTCAACACGGGGCTGACGTTTCGTGATCACATCATAAGCTGCTGCAAAAAAGCTTATCGTAATTTAGGTTTTATGCTCCGTACGGTAAGTAAATTTACGAACATAAAAGCGGTTATAGCTTTATATAATGCTTTGGTTAGAAGTCAGTTAGAGTGTAACGCAATCATTTGGGCTCCACATGAAACTAAATATAGGGTCATAGGGGAAAGTACAAAACAAGTTTTGTGAGATATTTATATTTGAAATTGTATGGTGTATACTGTATACCCTTTTTATCCGCTTATGTACCCAACTTTATTTGTTTTGGGTATGGTTGGGTATAACGAACTGAGGGTCAGGAGGGATCTCACACTCACCTCATACATATTCAAGGTACTTAGAGGGAAGGTACATAATGCGGACATTTTAGGGAACATAGGTTTGTGTGTTCCGGACAGGTTCGTGGGGCGACGTCGGCAGCCACGTTTAAAATACCGGCGGTGCCGCGCGCGCGGACCAATCTGTTAGGGGAAGCGCCAATGACGCGTGCGCTCCGTACTCTCAACCTGGTTGATGTTGATTTATTTAATTGTTCTCTGAGTGAGTTCACAAAAAATGCTTTGTATGTAATTAGTTATGGAAATTAATATTGTTATTGTTTACACTATCGCATTAGGTAACCATGTAAAGATAGTCGTAAGGTGGAGAAATAAATAAATAAATAAATAAACTCGATTGAATGACTATTTCATGAAAAAATCATTCTATTGGGTTGTTGGTGGCATTCAAAGAACTTGCAGGGTGGTATTGATGATTAAAATTCTGTACTTAACTAAGTACATAAGTAAGTCTGCTAAAGCCCTGCACATTAGCAACAAGATCAAAACAGCAGAAAATACGCAACACTACACTAGCTACACATTAGATACAGCATGTGGTCCTAAAAGCTCTAATCAGGAAGTAGCTCAAGAATTTGTAAATTTCTTTACAGAGATACCATTAAAAACTACGGAGGCTCTTAATTCCTCTCCTGAAGTCTCAATGGGTTTATTAAAGGCGAATATGTCTGGCTGCCTGGCTGAATTTAAATTTAAACACATTAACCCTATGGTAGTTATTAAAGCTTTCCGGCAAATAAAAATCAAACTGACCGAAGATCTATGGGGAATGTCTATCAAAGTTTGTACATCCATACTTGAGACTATAGCCCCATACTTAGCTTTAATTTTTAATCTATGTGTGGACCAAGGAGTCTTCCCTGATTTAATGAAATACAGTAAAGTCATATCTCTTTTCAAATCCGGGGACAGTAAAGATACTAACAATTATAGACCTGTCTCCGTGTTGCCAGTTTTTAGCAAGGTTTTTGAAAAAGTAATGCTTGATCAAATGCTCTATCACTTTAACACCAACAGAATCTTACATGATCAACAGTATGGTTTCACCAAGGGACGTTGTACAACTGACGCCGGTGTAACCTTATTAAAGCACATATTTACTGCGTGGGAAGAGTCCCAAGACGCTATAGGAATTTTTTGTGACCTCTCCAAAGCGTTTGATTGCGTAAACCACGACACATTACTTATGAAACTTGAGCATTACGGACTGGGTAAACTTGCACTTAGTTTGGTAAGATCATATTTAAATGATAGACAACAATATGTTCAGATAAATGGTGTCAACTCACAGGGTTTAAAAATAAAAATGGGGGTTCCACAAGGCTCAATCTTGGGTCCTTTCCTTTTTCTAGTATATATAAATGATCTACCCTATTTATTGAAAAACCAACCTCAAAATATGGTGTTATTTGCTGATGACACTTCCCTGATTTTTAAGATAAATAGACGGGCACAAAATTTTGATGACGTGAATAATACCCTACTGCAGGTCCAAAATTGGTTCACAGCAAACAATTTGGTATTAAATGAAAAAAAAACCAAATGCATAAGATTTGCTTTACCGAATGTTAAGGGTAGTGATTGTGATATATTATTGAATAATGAGAAACTTGAATTCGTAGATAAAACGGTTTTCCTGGGGATTACGCTTGATTCAAGGCTACAATGGGGTTCTCATTTAACATCTCTTGCGGGGCGGTTAAGCTCAGCAGCATATGCCATTAGAAAAATCCGTCAATTTACTGATGTAGATACCGCTAGACTGGTCTATTTTAGTTACTTCCATAGTATAATGTCTTACGGTATTTTGCTATGGGGACGAGCTGCAGATATTGAGTCTATATTTATTCTGCAGAAAAGAGCCATTAGAGCCATATATAATCTTCGTAGGCGCGATTCTCTAAGCGAGCTGTTTAAGGATATTGGCATTATGACGGTACATTGTCAATACATCTACGAAAACATCTTTTTGGTAAAAGAGGTGACAGACATAACTACAGTACTAGAAATAGGGACCAATTAGTTCAGCCAGGCTTTAGACTCGCTAAAGTAGACTCATCTTTCATGGGGTACTGTTTGAGATGCTATAATAAAATTCCACAAAGTATTCTTGAACTGAATGAGACAAAATTTAAAACATGCATTAAACGCACACTTTGTCAACAAGCATATTACAAGTTGAGCGATTATATCGCTGATAGAGATGCTTGGCTCAATGCTGGTCCTGCTCCATAAGGACAGGGACGCATAAATTGATAGCATTAAATGGTATTGTTGGAGCTGCTGAAGATTGTCCTTAACTATCTTTGCATTGTATAGATTCAATGTTAGTATTATATAATCGCATAGCCCATATTGTGTGAGTACTATGTACTAGAAAGCTATCATTCACTGGAAGCCTACGGCAGTTCTTGACTTGACTAGAATGTGCCCTGGCGGTTGAGAGTATGTCATGCTCTCTCAAATGTCTCGCTGATGGTGGCGCGTGTGTCGGACCATTTAGTTCCCTTCAAAATGGTTGAGCTGAATGGTGCTGATCCATGCGTCATGTTCGTGAACGGGCGCTGTCAGTTGTGACTGGTCATCTCTTAGTCGCCATGGGTTTTTTGAATTAATTATTTCGTTTTTGAGTTGTATTTTATTTTGTTTTGCTATGGACACTTTTAACGTGCACATCTTGCTACATTGTTCTCACATAATATACCATCTCAACATGAATGATGTAACCAAGATTTTGTAACAATATTTTGATTTAAAAGAGTGTCCATGGAGTTTCTTGCGCGTTCTTCTCCATAGAGATCTACGTTAGGGAATGGGCAACTACAGTACTTTCACAGTTTTTATGTCTTGTGACTGGGACTGTAGCTACTTTAAATGTTCATTTTGTTTCGACAATTCAAAAGTGCCTGTAACTGGCCTACTTGAAATAAATGCTTTGATTTTGATTTTGAGTCTTACAGCACTGGCCTGCAAGTCGCAAAAAGTAATAAAATTTGAATTTCGCGGGCTACCCTGTGAGACTAACATTAGTGGTAAAAAAATATTCCTGTCAATACATTTGATTTCTAAGCTTAGGATATGGAAGAGAGAAGCTTAAATATTAGTAAATGCACTTCTGACTCATGTTGCGATTGCTTGCAAACCATTAATGCAGATTTTTGTGAGGATATTGATAGTTGAGGTTGATTCTGCCAGGGAAGAAACTGCTTATCAAAATTAATTAAATTGGTTTATTGTCTAAACTCCAATATTTATTTATTTATTTAACACTTCAAGCACAAAGTACAGAGGCGGAGTTTGAGTATTTTCATCTAGAAGGTATAAATTATTACTATTTGTGCCCTTTAGCATTTAAGACTATTTTAGTAATTTATGAAAAAACTTCAACACTTACTCATTTATTGGACCATTTATCCACTCAACCCATTAGATTAAAAATACAATCTGAATTATTTACACCCAGCTTAATTAAAGTTTTTCTGTAGATCAGATGTTAAAAAACTTACCAAATGCAAAGCCTCCAACAAATAAAACTTTTATAAAATAAATCTGCTGCTGTTGATCCATTTTTTGTTTCTGTAAAAGTAGAAAAATGGTGATTATAATTTAATTGAATGGTTTTCTGTGGTATTAGTAGAAACAAATAAATAATTATTGTTTGTTGTCATTGGAACTAATGGAGGGAGGCCTTTGCCCAGCAGTGGGACAATACAGGCTAGCTATAATAAAATAAATATCGCTGGACATTACACACAGCGCTATCTAGTGCCACACTAAGCAAGGCTTGTGTTGTGGTCACCAGACAGTTGATTATACTACATAAATATTATTCGTTCCTAAGGTCAAATGTCAGGGACATAACAAGAGACAATCAGAAACATCTAGTAAATCACAAAGCAGTAAACAGGAATAATATAAAAGGTTTTAAAATTAAGGTTTATTTTGATTCTATGAATCAGATATTCATAACAGCAAACATTGAATCAACCCAAGAATTAAACTCATGAAAGTTCATCTCTATCCAGAAGAACTAAGGAATAAATTAATTAAAGGAGCAAAATATTTATAAAGAAATGGAGCTTTCATGATGAAGTTTTGAGTAATATAGAGACAAGAAGTCTCATAATCTTTAAAAACGATTGGACTCCTGTTTTCATTAAGGTTTTTATAGTACCTAAGTTCGATTGTTTATTCCACAAACGATTAAATTTACTCTGTAATAATAGTTCGTACTAACGAAATGCCTACTAACCTAGTTTCATTAAAGCACCAGTTAGATAATAACAACAACACTTCAGCACTAGACGCTCTTGAATTCAACCGTAATCTAAGTTGACCAAATAGCCACTTTTTGTTTTGAATTAAGTTAACAATAATTTTCTAATAGCACTAGTTAGTTAATTACATAAAAAAACAAAAGTGAAGCTATTGCCTCCGTTAAGCAGCATGCACTTAATTTTATTGCTGTCTGTCATTGTAATGTCGTCATAATTTAGGAATTTTCAAAAATCCGCTCAAGAAAACATAACTTTGCTACAACCCAACCCAAATTTGACAGCTGTCAAGGTGACAGACTAGGGCCGCATTCCGTATTACAAAATAATCGCTCACTGTGAATAAGCCACCTCAATGCTCACAGCGCTCACATCTATATTTTGCGTTCCGATTTACGTACCACAATTATGACAACTACGAGCTGTCATCAAATCGGAACGCTCGTGAACGCGTTCACAGTGAACATAACCCCAAACCAAAAGCTTTCACAATATTATTTTTGAAAATAGAAGTTATGTTGGTTTGAGCTCGTTGGCTATATTCACTTGAATAGTCATGGTTGCAATGTGCAAAATTGCTGAAAATGCCACGATAGAATAGTAAGACGCGACTCCCTAAGTTCATCCAAAACAACACAAACTTTGAACACAACTTTCAATTTTGTCAGCGCTCACGGTGGTATTTATTTTGGGGCACGGTCGGTGCAAGATGGCGCATGTCATGACGTCATCTATGACAATTCAAGGGACATCGATAAAGCGCTCACGGAAATTCGGAACGGGTTTATCGCTCAAATCAATTACAGCGTAATTCGGAACGCAACCTAGACAGACTGGACTTTCAGACTGTCAGTGTCCATGGAGAATTTAGTTTTTTTTTTAATTATCACCAATCAGCCTGCGTAATATGTCACCGTAAAATTGTCAAACACGTTAGATTGTAAACTCTTGAAATATTGTCAACTGAACATACCGCGTGCAATATAACGCATTTTTTTCTCTAGATTTAAATCTATCGAAGTGAAACCGTAATATTGTAAAACGCATGCGACGGAAGTATCTCTGCTCCCATAATCGCGACTTGGGGCGCCCCACCTTAGGTTAGTTAGGTTCCTTTTTAAACCCTGCAGACAGAAATAAGAGCCCCGCCTTTGATTATTTACTCTAATAATCTAAGAGCCCCGCTCTGTAGGGGAATATTGTTTGGAGGTTAGAGTGTATTAATCAATATTAATTGCTATGTCTCAGGAACGGTACATTATCTTTTCATGAGGTAGTCGTAGTGGTACCATGGGGCAAGAGGACCCCTCCTTCCCTCCCCCTCCTGCACACCGCGCGAGTTGACTTCCATCGCATACATTTCACAATTTAACTGTTTCACTTCGTTAGATTGTAATCTACCGAAAAATCACGCGTAATATTTTAAGCAGGATAAAATAAAATAAATATCGCTGGACATTTACACACAGCGCCATCTAGTGCCACACTAAGCAAGGCTTGTGTCGTGGATACTAGATAGTTGATATACTACATAACATATACTTTTTTGTTTGTAAATACATACTTATTATACATACAAACATCCATGACTCGGAAACAAATGTTCATGCTCATCACACAAACATTTGCTCCTACCGGGATTCGAACCCAGGACCCTATGAACGTAAGGCAGCTTCACTACCACTACGCCATTCGAGTGTCGTCGTATGTTCGTTTGACAATGTAGAGTTTCTTGCCCGTTCTTCTCCATAGAGATCTACGTTAGGGAATGGGCAACTACAGTACTTTCATAGTTTTTATGTCTTGTGACTGGGACTGTAGCTATTTTAAATGTTCATCTTTGTTTCGACAATTCAAAAGTGCCTGTTATTGGCCTACTTGAAATACATGCTTTGATTTTGAATCTTTCGTGTTTGACAATTTTACGGTGACATGCATTTCCACGAAAAATAATGTGTTTTATTGTAAGCAGTAGGTATGTTCGTTTGTCAATATTTCGAGAATTTAGGTACAATCTGTCTAGTCATTTTACAATCTAACGTGTTGGACAATTTTGCGATGACATTTTTTTGTTGCTTATTGTGTGCAATACAGAATAAGAATTATTTAAAAAATATGAATTTGGAAAAAATAAAGACACATATTATACCTAAGTATAATTTTATATAAAAACTTTTAATTTACTCTCGGAATAATCATCGTATAAAAACTAGTAGTAACTAGTAAACATGTCAGTTGTTACATAGGCACTTACCTACTTAACTTCACGTAGGTAGATAATAATTAATAAGCTAATTACAAATATGAAAACAGGTACCATTATGATTTATCCAAATAACAAGTGTTTACTCATTAATTTGTTTAAACATTTAACAACTTGACAACTTAATTGTGTTTTTGGTATTAAATATCAGAGTATATTCAGCGATGGAATATCCATAAGCGAACGCCTCAGACTGAAATTCTTTCATATCATTGTCAGGATCTCTGAATAGTAACTCATCGTCATCATTAAGATGCTAGTAGACTGATTTGGGTATTCAGTTCAGCACAGCATCAGTAGGCACTATATTATCAATCAGCAAACACTGATATTATTTACATTGTCTTATTAAATATTTACAACATGATTTTTAAAGCAAACATGTGATTTAGTCATTAATTAAAACTTTAAAAGACTAGGTTGTTAGTAATGTTATCTTATTTCCTAGTACTAATTAGCTCTTCAAAGTTTGGTTCAAGTTGCCGTATTCTGTCTAGCAACACGTCAGCCAAGTTTGATTCTGGATCTTTATCTGTAACGAACGACAAAACATAATTATCTCAACCCTTGCCATAGCAGCAGTGGCGGCGCAAGACCTCTGGGCAAAGTACATTTTGCGAGGCTCTCGGGTGGTGCAGGGATGGAATATAAAATAAAAAATCACTTAAAATCTCTGAACTCTCGACCAAAAATAGATAATTGTGACAAATAGAGCGGTGATATGTTATTTAACTAGTGGGGATTTCTGAAAAAAAAAAGGAACAATCCCCACTGGTAGGGATTTGTCGGTGGGTATTTCTGGAATAATTCGATACTTTCAGAAAGCTCTTAAACGGATGAATATTTCCAAAATCGATTTATCAACAAAATAAAACAAGTTTTTGTTTTATGAGGCCGGCGGAGCATGCGAATATAATACACAAAACACAAATAATACACAAAATGGTATTACGTTTGTATGAAACTGTGAGGCGCGACGCCATGAGCCGCACACCGCCCACGGCCTCTGCATAGCAGCATGTACCAGAAACGAGTGCTCATATTTTAAGAGTGTGGTACAAACCATCAAGCTGAACTGCTAACAACTTTCACTATGGTACCAAGAGACCAACATAATTTTCGCGAAAATAAGAATCCGTCGTCCCGTTAAAACTTCAAACCTACCACTACCTGACCTAAATTTACGATTAAGATAATTATGTCTTATACTTTTTATTTGCCTCATAGATAGTTTGTCAGTTTCATGGTATGTACAGTGTAGGTACCACTCCCCTGAATGTTACAACTTTCTGATACACGGTGAAAAGCCAAAAAGAAAATTCGTAACTTTTTTTTTGGCCTATTTATGGTGAAAGCGTCAGGGTAGCCGTAACAACAAACGTGTTACTTGCGCGAATCATATTTTCATGAAATGCAACTGGACCCTGACCTGTAAATTCCAAAAAACTTAGAAAATTGAATTTCGCGGGCCATCCACTTCCACCTTTAACGGTTTTGTTCTCACTGCAGATGCAAGTGTAAACTTACATAACACGTCACATTATTAGTGTAATAACGTTGCCACTGCTGGGACAGCTAGGCTTGTCTGTCATAGCGAGTGGGCCCGCCATGCGGAATTGCGGACCCAGTGCACGTTGGTAAATCACATGTTTTCCTGACTGGGTCAAGAGTAGTCAAGAGTAAAAGCTACAACGAAATTGAGGCTATATGATATCGTCGCTTTAATATCTTGTTTAATAAATTAATATGTCTGAGGTCATGAAATTGTTTGTGGAGGAAGCCGTCCCTGGCTTCTTCCGATCCCAACCCAAGACATTGTCGCAGGGTTAACCTAAACAGAAACAAAAAACTAAATGTAATATAACTCGTATTCCATGCAATGCATACACACACTCACTCTCACTCCCACACAGACACACAAACTCCCACACACACACACACACACACTCACTCCCACATACATACTTTTAACCTACCTGCATACACCTCACAAATGCGCTCCTCTTTTTATTACTTTAACATACATTGGTACTTTAATTTTTAAACTTTAATCTTTAAATTTGTATAACTTTCTTTACTTATCTCTATGTTTTATTAATGTTATGCGGAAGAGCGGAGTCACCTAACACAAGCATCTCTTTGCTTTTAAAAGGTGGTCTCCAAGTCCTGTTTCTTAAAGCCTTTTGTGATTGAAATAAACATATTTATTTTATTATTATTTCTACGACATAGCTGTCAACACCAGTCTCCTTACGATAAGTAAACTTACCATCATAGAAAACTAATTCGACAGAGTCCCTGCATTCCGAGCTTTTACTGAGGATGTTATTCAGCGTCGTGCAGAAGTCATCGATCACCTCCTCCACATTCACATCGCCTAGGTCTGAAACAAAAGTGCTCTATTTGTGAGCATTTTTCGCAATGACTCGCGATAGTCAACTAGGAAAAAAAATAGGGAATTAGCTAAAATACATAATCCGGACAAGTCTGTCAAAGTGACTGTGATCTTTACTCTTGTTACAATAAGGTTTCCGTTGGGTTGCTGCTGTGTGGAAGGAGTGCACTGACCTCCATACAGATCTCTATTCTCGATGACCTTGTTCACGGTGTACAGGGGCGTGGCGCACTCGGCGACCAGCGACACGGGCGGGCCGTGCGGACGGTAGATGCGGTACGCGCAGTTCCTGTAGCTGCGGGACTTCACGCCGGCGATATCCTTCTCCACGTCATCCAGCGACTGGAACAGAGCATCATCAGCAGCCACCTCAAACGGAGTAGGCTCCTGGGAATTAAAGATTGTCCTTCTAAATGAAGATAACCTTTAATTGTAGTGTACTCTTAACGCAAGCGATTACAAGAATCGTAATGTGTTGCTACTTAAACACGAAATAGTTGACAAACCGGGAAAAACGATTGCCCACACATACACTGTGCATGAACTGAACGAACAAGAAACGAAGTTTGGACTATGGAAAACCTTTGCGAGTGGGGAAAACAAAAGCAAATATAGATGGATAGTGTGAAGGATATAGTTAGCAGTAGACAAAGACTGACTTCCGAGATGACGAACCATACAGATGGATGCACGAAGCTATCACAAATGCTGCACCGATAGTGATAGTGGATACTGTTGACTTGAACCCATGATTGTGTAGTGCCTTTGACTGTGATGCTAGTTTTGTCAAGACGCGACAAACCTTTGGAAAATCACCGATTCTCACCGAACAGACTTCGAGCTTGGGAAGGTCATCTCTGTTCGTTTTATTGAACTCCTGTAGATCCGGGGGACTATATATTGACTTGGTAATGACGATGAACAGCTTCTTAACCGGTACTACGATACCCTCGCGGGACTCGAAGGCGTGTATATTATGTACGAAGCCGCCGAAATTGGTGCCGTTTGACGGTATCACGTGCATGAGGAAACCTTCGTAAAAGTTGCAAGCCATCCCCACTCCATACCTTATAGGAGATTCGGTTTTGTCCATCTGAAATGTTGAGCAGACTTGTAATTTGCCTTATCAGGATTACAAAATAAGTTAATAATTGTTGCTTTATTACTACTGTGATATAATATTGATATGGGAGTTCCCCAGACTACCGATTGTTTAAAATACATACCTACATAGCTGATCGACTTTGCGGAAATTATAATATCAAAAGTAGGGCAAAATAATAGGTACAATAAAGTAAAAAATAAGGAAATAAACTCACTATTTCCGGATATTCCACAATTAAGTAAGCAATAAAAATCAAAGGAAACTCTTCACTGATAAGCCTCTGATGGTTGCATATTAAAATGCCTATACAGGCAATGTACATGAAGGGAAGCGACTTGGAAGTTTTTAGCCGCTCAGTTTTGAATCTTCCGTAGATAATTTCATAACAAATTGTGAATAATTCTCTCACTCCTTGTATAGTTAAGATATAAACGATGTATCGCACTGAAAATGAACAGTTTATAATAATATGTCGTCGTAAATTGCAGTCAAGTAAAATAATATATTTAAAAACATCCATTTCTAATTAATTTCTTGCTGCTATGGAAATCGAAAGAGCAGTGGGCAGTCTGAAAATGTATAATACATTTAATAATAGTATATTTTACCGTCTTTACTGCTCTTTATCAAATAGAATAATATATTTATGAACAAGACATTCAAGTAAAGATCTTTTGACAAAACTCTGTTTGTGGAATAATTTTCTTATTTTAAAATGTGATTTACTGTCCTCTCGATTACCACGGGCATTCAAGGCTACACTTCAGAATTAATTGACCGTAAATTGAGTGTAATAAACATAGATCGGAATAGGTAGAGCTATTTAGGTTCACTGACTGCAAACATTGATGTTAATACAGATATTCCACGGGATTCTGACCGATACTACAGGATTTTATTATTATATTATTTGTTTAAATAAGTGAATTATTGTTGAAGTGTATTGATTATTTTAATTAAGATTTTATTGTAAATACATATTGTTCTAGTTGATAATGTTTTGATTTTCTGAAGAACAAATAATTTGTATGGTAATAATATATTTTTGTACCTACAACTTCAGAATAAAAATGTTGAAATGATTGTTGATTCTTGAATAAGAAATTGTTGTGTAAAACACATTTTTTGTGGTTTAATGAATCAAGTTTATCTATTTATTATACTACTTGTATCATTAATCCCGTCCTTCTTGTATTTACCCGTCAGAAAGGAAGTGTAATCTTTCATTAGTCCCAAATAGTTTTTTTATGATTTTACTACTTACTTAAAAACCAAATCCCGGGACTCGGGGAATATCCATATTATTCTAACAAGTGGCAAGTACATGAAACAGCTTTACCTATTCCGATCTATGGTAATAAAGTGGTTTTTACAAAAACAGAAATTTTTGGAAACTACATTGTGAATAAAATCTTAACCCTAAAATAATAATTACATTAATTAAAATTAAGTACATAATTTACTTACCAATATTAAACATCCATTGATACTTATCAATCTTATTATCTAAGTACAAAACTTGTGACCCTGAAACAAGTAATAGAACTTACAATAACATTTACTGTAATTTAGAGATATGTTTAATCTTCTAACAACAAACAATGGAGTGATTGTTGAAATTTTAAAAATAAGGATAATATTTAAAAGTAGCATGTTTGGTCACCAAGAAGTCACAAACATGCCTTGTTTCTCCCCTTTACTGTATACCTACATAGTAGTCAGCCACAAAAGTTAATTGAACAAATATTTTAATCTATTCTCTATAGCCACATATCATAAAGTTTTTAGCACAACTTTAATAAACATGTCTTGCTGACTGTATTGTAATGTCCTTTGAAATAGTGATGTTAACTAAAATCATACCTATTCCTGTGAAACAGAAAACACTATAGCTACCTATAAGAAGGTTGTATTATGAGACTGTTAAAGCTAACATTATAAGCTTTCTTTTTTTAATAATTATAAATAATTACTGAGTTGTTAGAGCAATGGTCAATAGCGTAGCTACTGTGCCATACTTAACTTGAATAGGTATGATGACCTCATTGAAGACAAAACAGACAGAAATTACATTAATTAGTTGTGTCACATATTCCAAAACAATGTTTTTTCAATTGCCTTTCTTAGATTATGTACCTTAAAAATATTTTGAAATGGCCTAACCATTTGTACTTGAGTTTTATATTGTTGTTGTCAACTCAATTAAATACATGCATGGATATATGCAATTGTTCATAGATTGACAATGTATTCTTTGGGCATTGATTGAAATTGATTTTGGAAACAAAAACTTACCAATTGTAACACTAACAGCAAGTAACACAAATAAAATAAAGATGTGGATTTGATCCATTTTTCATTAATAATCTGGAAAAATATAAAAAAAAAGGTCAGATGGTAATTTTACGGGGATGCTAGAAACAATAAAATTCATTAGCAATCTTAAAATTAGGCATGCAAATTACCAAGATGATTAATTAAGGATGACTATTTAAATTATTTCGTTTAAAGCTAACCTGTTTTCAACCCAGTCTTGATAGTATAAGTAAATAAAGAAAGAAATTAGAAAATATAATTATTATACTAGGTTTGAGACTAGGTTTAATAATTTAGTTAATCAAATTTAAACGTAAGTACTTTATTATTAATTATGTTGGAAACAATAGTCATGATAACGCTAAAGGCGGTTAAATAACTAAACTTCGCTGTCTGTCGTTACATTACCGCACAATAATCATAGAGTATATATTGTTAAGTGTGTATTCTGCCTATAGCTAGTCTGTGTACAAGTCTATGGAATATGACTTATTGTCCAATGTGAAGTGTGGCAGAATGACCGTTATAGAAATAAATGTGAGATCGTAGAAATATACATAATGTTTCTCTAATAGTAAACCCTCAATATTATCATAAAAGGTTATGGGCTTCATTTGTGATAATTTATAATATGAAATATGGCAAAATAAATTAAAATAGAAAATACGAAGAAAATTTTGAACTGTCAAAGAAAACAAAAGAAAAGGAAAAATGGACATGAGAAAATACGAGGCTATGCCATTTCTGAAAGAGGGAGTGAAAAGAGAACCAAACATATCGATATAAAATTTCATTTTATAAAAGATTTGATATTCAAAAAGGAACTAAGAATTGAATATGTTAATACAGAAAAGAATTTAGCAGATATTTTTACAAAAACATTAGCAGTTGATAGATTTAGACAAATTTGTGAATGGTTAAATATTTATTGTAAAGAATAGGTGACTACGGTACCTATATCGTAAATATTAAACTATGGTAGGTATTATTAAACATAGGTAGACAAGCACCATGTGTGAGGGTGTTAAGTCTATGATAGTATTCATGAAAGCAGGTAGGTAAATGGTTTCTATCCTGTAAAATGTTTCATGATAATTATTGTTTGATAAGGTGACCATGATTTTGTTTTTCTTGGATAATATTAGTGTCACCATAATATATATTTTTTTGTTTTGACAATGTAAGCGGAATGTTAATTTGATTCAAGTTTTACTGTGAATATTTGTGAGCGATTAACAGTGTTTGATTTGTTAATAAAAGCACTATTAATCGAGGTGGGGTGTTAAGTGTGTATTCTGCCTATAGCTAGTCTGTGTACAAGTCTATGGAATATGACTTATTGTCCAATGTGAAGTGTGGCAGAATGACCGTTATAGAAATAAATGTGAGATCGTAGAAATATACATAATGTTTCTCTAATAGTAAACCCTCAATATTATCATAAAATATATAATCACTACGTTTACTTACAATAATTAGTTAGGTACCTATTATTTTTTATAAAATTAAGTGCCTGTGAAGTGAGGTTGACTGATTGAAATTGAAAACAAAACTTTTTAGTCATAGACTTATTGTACAGCATATTTTTTTTTTTTTTGTTTTAAAAGGAGATCATCCAGATTGGGCTATTTTCAAAAGTAAAAACATACTATACGTATTATTTGGGTAGAGCATAACATACTAAACATTTTTTATTATTATATTACATACAAAAAATATTGCATCAGATATTTTGTGGTTGAATAACATCTCGGTGAATTGAGTTACGACTAAGGCGTAATAATGAAAAATGTTTATTTCCATTTGCTCTATTTAATTATTGCGTTTATTTTAGTTTACCGGCAAAAAAATAATACCCCAATCTCGGTGACCTCAGCTATTTTGTGGTTGAATAACTTCTCTGTGAATTGAGTTACGGCTTAGGCGTAATAATAAAAAAATGTTTATTATTTTATGCTCTATCGAAATAATAACTTTACCTTTATTTAACTTTATTTTGGTTACTTTTGAAAATAGCCCAAAAATGTATGGAGGCTGGGTTATATAGGACTATCAACCTGTGGTATTCACTCGCTTCTTTGCACTTGTAGGTCTGTGCTTGTAGTGGTACATCTCAGGTCCCAGTGCACCTCACCCCGTTTATCTGCCTGCGCTTGGTGTGAATGTAAAATAGAAAACTCTTAAGGGCTTATTACATTGCACGATTAGTCGGACACGATCGGCATCACGACAAGGAAGAAGGGTGGTCGGGACCACTCGACCACCCGATTTCTTATTAGGGGCTTATTACATTACATGATTAATAGCGCACAATCTGTCGGTTACAATCTATCTTCTAATCTGTGGGTACAATTTAGGCTGTAAACGATTTGAGAGTCCATAAACCCGTTCCGAATTACCGTGAGCGCGATTTCGATGTCCCTTTAATCGTCATAGATGACGTCATAACATGCGCCATTTTGAAATTACACCGACCATGCCCCAAATTAAGGTTGCGTTCCGTATAAGATAATAATCGCTCACAGCTCGCATATCAATATTTTGCGTTCTTAGCTGTCATAATCGTGAAATCTAAATAAAAAAAATGTGAGCGCTGTGAGTGATTATTCACATTCATAGGGCCCAGCCTGCAGGGAAAGGGAAGGGTAATAAGGGTGCATTCCGTTTAAGAATCACTCACAGCACTCACATCAATACGTTCCGATTACGATTTCACGATTATGACAGCTAAGAACTGTCATTAGGTCATTTGGTAGATCGCGCTTACGGGAATTCGGAACGAGTTTATGGACACTCAAATCGTTTACAGCCTAATTTGGATCGCGGCCTATGCCTCCCTTCAGCGCCTTACAACGCACCCTTGTGCACGAAAAACCAGAAATTAAAACTGTCAATGTCGCTGTCACCACACGTCACTAGTCAGTCAACGTTGTCAGGTTGTCACTGGTTGGGCTAGATTTTGGACTGGACTGATTCAAAAAACAGAGCACAACACAAATGTTTTTTCGGTTTTACAAGAGATTCCATTAGCAAAATGGTTGTGTGTAAATTTTTCCAGGCAGGATACTGTCGTTATGGAAAGAACTGTAGGTTTGAACATGTATACGGATCCAAGTATACATATCATGGTAAGTTTTTAAACGTGCATTAGGTACATCTTTTTATCGTCCAATGTAATTTCGTGTGGCTTTCTGTTATAATATACAAGAACTGGGGATAATACTTATTTTGTCAATAAATTTGCTTTCTAGTTATTTTATTGCGTCAAAATGCTGTTACATAGATATGTAGGTATTGTTTACTTTGTATATCAGAACTTATGATTACAGCCAGATGCAGTTGGTATCTATAAATGACTAATTTGTTGACTGTTCTATGCAGTAACAACGTTATACAATGAAACTAAAAAGTAGTTTAAGTATTATCACAATTGTCTCAAACAAGGTGCTAAACTGATGCATTAAATTGTCCCTTTTTAATTTTTATACCGGTGTTTCAGCTGCAAATCCACAAATGCCACCAGTACAGCCGTCACCAGTACCTACAGCCACAGTAGCTACACTGCCAGGCAGTGTAACAGATGAGCAGCTAGTGAAGCAAGTACAGTCTGATGTGCAAGCTGCACTCCGAGGAGGCCAGTGGATCCTCTCCTGCTACTCGCCTTTCAAAGAAAAACCTATATTTCCAGGAATCACTGACCTATCACCAGAAGAAGCTAGATTGTTTATATACGAGGCCAAAAACACAAATAATATTGAACAAGCTGTAAGTAAAACTATGTTATTTTTATCAGAATGATAATTGTAATAATATAGAACATGTTTTAATCAAAATAAACATCTCTTCCAGGTAATATACATTAACAATTTGTTTAAAGAAACTAGACTGAAATATGAACAACTTCTGCAACCCAATGTGAACATAATCAAAGTGCTAAGAAGTCTCTACAAAGGAGAGTTAGTTTCCTCACCATTCTCCAATGAGCCACAGAACAATTTACATGCTGCAGCAGCTTCAATATTCCACAGTGCAGTTCAAAATGTTTCAGTATTTAATCAGAATGCAAATAATGCTCAATCAATTTTTAGTCAAGCCCAAAATAGTATTTTCAATCCTCAAGCTGCAGATCCAGCTAAGCAATTGTTTGCTCAAGCCAATGATCCGGCAAAACAATTGTTTGCCCAAGCCAATGACCCATTTGGGCAAAATCAAGTTCAAAGCATATTCACACAACAGAACCAGAATACTGATGCTAAATCAATCTTTGCATCAGCTGCCCAGAATAGTTATAACCATACCAACCCATCTGACATATTTGCTACTGCAAACCAAAATATTTTTGCTAGGGAGCCAAGTCAAAGTCAAAATGCCTCCCCATTTGGCCAAGGGAACATTTTCCAGCCTGCTCAGAATCCTACATCTATTTTCGGCCAAGTGAACACCAAACCACTAATGGAAGATGACCCAACTGTTTACAGCAAGATGGAAGAGTTGACCGATGTAGACTTGGTCGCTTTCAAAAGCAATAGTTTTCAGTTAGGTTACATTCCTGAACTTCCACCCCCACGTGAGTTGTGTTCTGCCTAATCAAGAACACAGCTGTTTGGTTAGGCTTTCAAAAATTAAGAAAATGTTTTATAATAAGTTGTTATGTTTTATTCTTTTTAACATATTCCCACCCCATGATGTATAAATACTCATTAGATGTCTCAATTTTGTTATTCAAAGTTTATCTTTATTACCATACATTAATTTATTTATTCTTTTACATGACACCATAAAATTGTCAAACACATTAGATTGTAATCTCTCTAGTGAGATTGTGAACTCTCGAAATATTGTGAACTGAACATACTGCTTACAATAAGAATAATGCGAGAAAAAATAATGCGTTATGCATTATCTTTCGGTAGATTGTAATCTATCGAAGTGAAACCGTAATATTGTGAAATGCATGCGACGGAAGTATATCTGCCCCCATGATCGGGACTTGGGGCACCCCTACGTTAAATTAGTTAGTTTCCTTTAAACACTGCAGACAGAAATATGGGCCCGGCGTAGCGGGGCTCCGTCGACTACGCTTTTTAGGGAAATATAAAGCGTTTTCAGGTTAGGTTATATTAATCGGTATTTCTCAAGAATGGTAAGTACATTTTCTTTTCATGAGAGAGTGGTACCATGGGGCAAGGGGGACGCCTCCTTCCACCCCCCCGCTCCTCCACTCCGCCCGAGTTGACTTCCATCGCATACATTCATGGGTCAAATTGAAAGCAGTATGTTAGTTTGACAATCTTACTAGAGTTTACAATCTCTCGAGTTATATTACAATCTAACGGTTTTTACATTGGAATGCATTTAAAAAAAATCCTATAAAATAGTAGCCCAGCAGCATCAGAAAGAGTCTTACCTCCTAACTACCGGTGGTCAAGGGCTCTTGAAACGAACTTCCTAACAATACGTGCCGTGTCTAGAAGTACTGGTTTCTGAATCAAGCCCTTGATCCACCTGCCAAGCGAGAGCCTCCTCAGATGTTGGTCGATGCTATTTGCTAAGCCATTGGCCGACACGACTATAAGCGTAATGACTGCTGTACTCACGTCCCACAATAGGTATATTTTTTTGTAGAATCAGTGCGATTTAGGTGGAATAATTAGGAAAAAAAAAATTGATTGCCTTTTAAATTATGTAACTAAGAATTAATGAGAGGTGTAAGTTGTCTCTTGCCCTCAATAAATTAAATCGAACTGACTATTTTTTTGGTTAAAATAAGTAAGCTTAGTTTTGTGTGATATTTGTAATAAATTAAAGTTTTAATTAAAAAGATGGTCCTTTTATTATCTTAAAATGATCATAGGTGACTTTTCTTACAAATGTTTCTGATATCTAGTTTGAATATTATGGAACCTCGCGCACTACACCACGACCTCCTGGTCGTAACTTAAGCTGCTAAGGCCGCAGCAGCGACTTGGTAGAAACCATGAAGAATGTTCAGTCGCAACTCTTCGCACGACCGCCCGTTCGACCAGTTTTGTTCAAGATAGCGACCGGTCATGCGACAAGTGGCTGAGTAGTGCGCGAGGTCCCTTAGGCTTAGGGTACACATACCACATCGTGGAGAAGTGGCACTGATAAAAAGTTTCTGCTACGATACATTATAATCTTAGTACCTAGGTATTTATAAGTAAATGCAGAAGATTTCATCATCTTAAATCAATCTCTCATCATCATCATCAATCAACTTAACACGATCGGGACATGTAAACCGCGTTCAAGAGCTGTCAGCGCCAATATTCGTCAATTATGAGGCCTGAATTCCTGCCACGCTGATGTCGGTCGCGGTGACGTACGTCGGCGAGAAAAACAGAAGCAACATTCTCATTCACGCTGTTGACGTCAGCGTCGCATTATGGTACTATAGAGTATAGATGTTGGCGCTACTGCTACCGGCGACCAAATTTGAAACGTTGCGTGCGGGTCATTGGCTACCTGCATCGGCTGACGTCACTTCGACGGGGTAGTAGGCCTTTAGAGACAACCCCGAGCGGGAGCGCAGTGGGTGGGGGCCTTTAGTGGTGCACTCGCACTCGTAGAAAAAACGTTGTTATTATATTTCAATTGTAACTAACTAATTAAAAGTGTTCATAGTGTATCATCTGCTTATTTATTCTTGTTCATAGTAGACCTAACGTATTGAAGGAAGGAATTCAAGCCTGACACTGATACCTCTTGAAACCAGTTGAGAAATACTGATCGCGTTTAGTGTCGCGGTAATTCGGCCTTAATTGTCGATTTCACCGAGGTAGAGTTGTTTATCACTAGAGGCGGAGAGCACGATGGGTTCGGTCCGATGGAAGTCCACGTCGTTGACGGAGCCGTTGTGTCCGGGCAGCTTGTACAGCACGCGGCGCGACGTCGTGTCCCACACGTACAGGAACCGGTCCGCAGACCCCGCCGCCACCTGAAGACAACAAGAACACAAACCTGTTATATGCATAGCGCCCTCTGTGCCCCAACATAATTATGCAGTCAAAGTAACCTCTGCCTTACCACGGTGGACGTCGTGGAAGTGGCGAAGTTTTGGGCTCAATATTCTAAAAGCTGTAGTGTCAGCGGAAAGGAGAAGAATAGAAACAGTTTCCTATAGCTCAAAGAGAAAAACCCGGAGCGGAAATCTGAATAAAAAAATTGCAATCTGTTTTGTGACTCCTTTCTTGACCATCGATCGAGAGCTGGGCCTTATAAAGTCTGTTGCTATAAACGGACACCTCGCAACATCAACTCATGTTCATGCGAGATTGGTAGGTGAGAATAGTTAAACTATTTATCGCACTCATTTGTTGATATTCTTGCCATACCACGTAAACTAAACATAAACCTCGTGAAACACGCCGGGAAAAAACACGGTGGTTAGACGATTCTTGCCTTTCTTCAAGTAGGAGCAAATATTTATGTGATGAGCATGGACATTTGTTTCCGAGTCATGGAGCTTTATATGCAAGTATCAAAAGTATGTATTTACAAACAAAAAGTATCTATGTAGTATATCAACTATCTGGTGTCCACGACACAAGCCTCGTTGCTTAGAGAGCACAAGATGGCGGTGTGTGTAATGTCCAGCGATATTTATTTATTTGATTGCCTACCTTAAGGTGAAAGCGTCAGGGTGGCCCGCAAAATTCAAATTTTCTTACGTTTTTTTGCGACTGTAAGACGTATTAAGTTACAGAATTATAATCATCAAAATCATCAATACAATCCTCTAAGTTCGTTAAGAGTCGATGAACGAATTATCCACGGTCAAAGTCCTTCGACTCTTATGAACTTGGAGGGTGGTATTGATGATTTTGATGATTATAATTCTGTAACTTAATACGTCTTACAGTCGCGACTGATATGTTTATCAACATACAACTTAGCACTGCCCTACAAATTGCAAAAAACGTAGGAAAATTTGAATTTCGCGGGCCACCCTGACTGTGGCTCGCGAAATTCAAATTTTCTCACGGAACGACTTTGACCTTGAAAATTCTTTCCACGACCTTTATAAACTTGGAGGGTTATATTTATGTGGGAAACGGAATGTAAGAGTGAGCGAAAGGGATGGATATATCTTGCTAGAGTGAGAGAAACTTGAAGGAAAAAAGATGGCGTAAGACTGTAAAACGACTAAGACGTGTGCTAGACTTTTCTTTAAAATAAATTCAGATTGTTAAGTAATTAACTTGTTTTACTCTGAGTTCACAATCCCACAAATTTTGGGGGCTCAACCGGGATTTGTGCAGCCCAGAGTCACAAGAAAGTTAAAATTCGAAGGCGACCGGACACGTGGTGCACGTACGGTGTTCGACAAACGACGTTAAGACGGAAGACGAAGGCGATATTTTCTACGATACGGCGGCGGATCGCCCCAAGACGCAGACGAGGACGAGAATGCCAGACGACGGTAGCAAAAGTGGTGGCTCACAGGCAGCGGCCATGGTTTACAATTTTGATGGCGGTGTTGCTCAATTTGACGGCGAGGATAAATCGTATTCCTCCACCAAATGGGCCCAAGACATCGAGGATAATGCGGAAATTTTCAACTGGACGTCGCAGCAAAAGTTGATAATTGCGCGGCGGTCTCTCATCGGCACGGCGGGCCTGTGGCTCAAATCTGAAAAGGTGTTCAAGACGTACGAAGACCTCAAAACGGCCTTAGTGAAGGAGTTTCCTGAAGCCGTTAACTCTAAGGAGATGCACGAACTGATGGCAGCGCGTAAGAAACGACGAGATGAGAGCTACTACCAATACATGCTTACAATGAAGGAGTTGGGTAAGAGAGCTAAATTCCCCGACTACGTTGCTATCCAGTATATCATCGACGGCATCCAAGACCTCCAAATAAACAAGATGATACTCTACGGCGTTTCGACGTACAGCGCTCTTAAAGAAAAAATATTAATCTACGAAAAGATGAAAGATAACACGAAGAAGGAGGGACGAGTCGACCCAGCCACTGAAAGAAAGAAAGAAGCATCCACGCATCCCAGTTCAACGCGTCGTTGTTACAACTGTGGAGAGAAGAGCCATTTATCCAGTCAGTGTGATAACGGGATCAAATGTTTTCGTTGTAACGAATTTGGCCATATTGGAAAACAGTGTCCTACCATTGGAGGAGGCAACGTGTCGGTAAAACAGCCGGCAGTGCAACGTGAAGTTAGTAACAGTCGAGGAGCAGCGGGCGCGGCACAGTCGGTAAAACAGCGATCGGCCATGTTCGGGACTGCGGCCGGTCCGACCAATCAGAGCGTGTGTACGAGTGGTGTATATTTGAACGATACGTCAACGTCAAACTCAGTGTCAATTGTGTCAAACACTGAGGTTTTGCAAATAAATCAAAACAAAGACTTAGCTTTTAAAAATGTACGAAAGCCGGTGAAAACCATAGTGGTTGGTAACCAGAATCACAGCTCTAGGGCATTGATCGACTCTGGAAGTGATGTAAATCTCATATCGGCGGAGTTGTGCGCTAAGATATTTAATTTTGAGTTCAACGACGGCGGGCTAACGCTAACGGGACTAGGCCGCTCACAAGTGCAATCATTAGGCAAAATTACGACGGTAATCATCATTGACGGACAGTGCTACAACGATGTAACATTTCATATTATACCTAGAGACTGTATGCCTTACGATATAATAATAGGTCACGAGTTTTTGAGAAGTGTGACAGTGTTAATGAGCGATGGATGTGTGTCCATATTCAGAGATGAAAGTGAGTGGTTAAATAAAGTAAATTGCATTTCAGAGGGCACGGAATCTCTTGTAGAGCATATCAGCAATCCATCCGTAAGACAGGAGGCTTATTGGTGTGTTGATATGTACCGTCCAGTTCAAGTGAAGGAAGCTCCATTGAAGCTCAAGATTGTGTTGAAGGACGATGTGCCTGTAGCACAGCGGCCGCGACGATTGTCATATGTGGAGCAGGGTATTGTAGAAAACCAAGTTGATGAGTGGTTGAAAGACGGAATTATAAGGGTAAGTTTTTCTGAATACTCTAGTCCACTGGTGTTGGTGAAAAAGAAGGATGGGACAACTCGGCTATGCGTTGACTATCGGCAGCTTAACGCAAAGATGGTGAAAGACGAGTATCCTCTGCCTATTATAGATGACCTAATAGACAGGTTATCTCAAGCGAAGGTGTTCAGCGTTCTTGATTTGAAGAATGGTTTTTTCCATTTGAAAATGAGTGAAGAGTCCATACCGTATACTTCATTTGTGACCCATCACGGTCAGTTCGAATTCTTGCGAGCACCGTTTGGGCTTTCAGTCAGTCCAAAGTATTTTATGCGGTTTGTTGACACGATTTTTCGTGAGCTGTTAACTAAGAAGATAATGATGATTTTTATTGATGACATTATAATTCCAGCTGTTGATGAAGAGCAAGCATTGCAACGACTGAAGCTAGTTCTGGAAACAGCTGCACAGTATGGATTGGTGATTAATTGGAAGAAGGCAAAGTTGATACAGCGTGAAATAGTGTACTTGGGCCATACGATTAAAGATGGTGAAATACGTCCAACTACAGAGAAGACGGATGCTGTGATCAGATTTCCAGAACCCAGGACAACTAAGCAACTTAAAAGTTTTCTAGGATTGACTTCTTACTTCCGAAAGTACATAAAGCAGTATGCTGCTATTGCCAAGCCTTTAAATGATTTACTAAAGAAAGATGTTGACTTTGTGTTCGATAAGTCGCAACAAGAAGCTTTTCATATTTTAAAAGAAAGATTGGCTACCAGCCCAGTATTAAAAATATTTAATCCTAACCTAAAAACTGAGTTACATACAGACGCCTCCAGCATAGCTATTGCAGCTATCTTTATGCAGTATCACCCTGATACTGGCTTGCACCCAGTTCAGTATATGAGTGTTAGGACTAACGAAGTACAAAGTAGGTACTCGAGTTATGAATTAGAGGCATTAGCCATTATAGAAGGTGTTAAGAAGTTCCGCCATTATCTATATGGTAGACACTTCAAATTAGTAACCGATTGTCAAGCATTTCAGCAAACCTTGATGAAGAAAGACCTCACTGCTAAAGTAGCAAGATGGGTGATAATGCTAAATGAGTATGATTTCGAAGTGGAGCATAGAGCTGGAGAAAAGATGCGGCACGCAGATGCACTCAGTCGTAACCCCTATGTGGCTGCAGTTACATCCTTGATCGATCAGGTCAAGCGGGCGCAGGATCAAGACGACGGCGTAAGAGCAATCAAAGAGGTACTGAAAGAAAAGACTTATAAAGATTATTTTATGGACGGGGTCATACTCTACAAGGGCCCTGGCAAATTATTGGTTATACCAAGAACTTTGGAAAAGGAGATTATAAGGCGAATCCATGGTAATGGACATTTTTCAAAGAGAAAAATGAAGGATTTAATATGCCAAAACTACTACATAAAAGATTTGGACAAGAAGTTAGAAGAATTTGTAATAGCCTGCATACCATGTCTGTTGGCTACAAGAAAAGAAGGCAAGCAGGAAGGGTTTCTCAACCCTATTGGAAAGGAAAGTATCCCATTAGATACCATACATCTAGACCATGTTGGACCATTGACACAGACTAGGAAACAGTACAATTACATTCTTACAGTGATTGATGCCTTCACTAAATTTGTGTGGTTGTTCCCTACAAAGAGCACAGCCAGTGCAGAGACACTGAATAAATTAAGAATACATCAGCAAGTATTTGGAAATCCTAGACGAATTATAACAGACCGTGGAACAGCTTTCACCAGTCATGATTTTCAGGAGTTTTGCAATGAAGAAAATATTCAGCATGTTGCAATAACCACAGGTATACCAAGAGGAAATGGGCAAGTCGAAAGAGTTCATCGAATAATAATCCCAATGTTGACTAAATTTAGTATTGAAGACTCAGGCGTGTGGTATAAACATGTGAGCAGAGTTCAAAGAGCATTGAACAGCACATTTCAGAGGAGCATTAATACTTCACCCTATAATTTACTAATCGGCACCAAGATGAGGTGCAAAGAAGATATTGAAGTGTTTGAATTACTCAAAGAAGAAATCGCAAAACAGTTTGAGAGTAATAGAGAGGAGTTACGTCAAAAAGCGAAAGAGCAAATACTAGCTGTACAAGAAGAGAACAGAAAGTATTTTAACAAGAAAAGGAAACCGAGTCATAAGTACCAAGTAAGTGACTTAGTGGCTATAAAGAGAACTTAATTTGGTGCAGGTCTCAAGCTGAAGGCGAAGTACCTTGGACCTTATCAAATTACCAAGGTTCACCCAAATGACCGCTACGACGTGGAAAAAGCTGATAGTGCGACGGAAGGTCCCAACCGCACTTCCAGTTCAGCCGATCAAATGAAGAGGTGGCCATACGGAAGTTCCTCTGAATAATTACGTGAGTAACTCAAAGGGGTATGTAATGGTGATGAATGGTGTGCAAATGTTTAGCGTGATGTTTTAGGTTAGTGTAATGTTATGTTATGTTTTTTTCGTGTATTTAATATTTCAAACTTGTAAACTGTTTATGTATGCTGCTATTGCCAAGCCTTTAAATGATTTACTAAAGAAAGATGTTGACTTTGTGTTCGATAAGTCGCAACAAGAAGCTTTTCATATTTTAAAAGAAAGATTGGCTACCAGCCCAGTATTAAAAATATTTAATCCTAACCTAAAAACTGAGTTACATACAGACGCCTCCAGCATAGCTATTGCAGCTATCTTTATGCAGTATCACCCTGATACTGGCTTGCACCCAGTTCAGTATATGAGTGTTAGGACTAACGAAGTACAAAGTAGGTACTCGAGTTATGAATTAGAGGCATTAGCCATTATAGAAGGTGTTAAGAAGTTCCGCCATTATCTATATGGTAGACACTTCAAATTAGTAACCGATTGTCAAGCATTTCAGCAAACCTTGATGAAGAAAGACCTCACTGCTAAAGTAGCAAGATGGGTGATAATGCTAAATGAGTATGATTTCGAAGTGGAGCATAGAGCTGGAGAAAAGATGCGGCACGCAGATGCACTCAGTCGTAACCCCTATGTGGCTGCAGTTACATCCTTGATCGATCAGGTCAAGCGGGCGCAGGATCAAGACGACGGCGTAAGAGCAATCAAAGAGGTACTGAAAGAAAAGACTTATAAAGATTATTTTATGGACGGGGTCATACTCTACAAGGGCCCTGGCAAATTATTGGTTATACCAAGAACTTTGGAAAAGGAGATTATAAGGCGAATCCATGGTAATGGACATTTTTCAAAGAGAAAAATGAAGGATTTAATATGCCAAAACTACTACATAAAAGATTTGGACAAGAAGTTAGAAGAATTTGTAATAGCCTGCATACCATGTCTGTTGGCTACAAGAAAAGAAGGCAAGCAGGAAGGGTTTCTCAACCCTATTGGAAAGGAAAGTATCCCATTAGATACCATACATCTAGACCATGTTGGACCATTGACACAGACTAGGAAACAGTACAATTACATTCTTACAGTGATTGATGCCTTCACTAAATTTGTGTGGTTGTTCCCTACAAAGAGCACAGCCAGTGCAGAGACACTGAATAAATTAAGAATACATCAGCAAGTATTTGGAAATCCTAGACGAATTATAACAGACCGTGGAACAGCTTTCACCAGTCATGATTTTCAGGAGTTTTGCAATGAAGAAAATATTCAGCATGTTGCAATAACCACAGGTATACCAAGAGGAAATGGGCAAGTCGAAAGAGTTCATCGAATAATAATCCCAATGTTGACTAAATTTAGTATTGAAGACTCAGGCGTGTGGTATAAACATGTGAGCAGAGTTCAAAGAGCATTGAACAGCACATTTCAGAGGAGCATTAATACTTCACCCTATAATTTACTAATCGGCACCAAGATGAGGTGCAAAGAAGATATTGAAGTGTTTGAATTACTCAAAGAAGAAATCGCAAAACAGTTTGAGAGTAATAGAGAGGAGTTACGTCAAAAAGCGAAAGAGCAAATACTAGCTGTACAAGAAGAGAACAGAAAGTATTTTAACAAGAAAAGGAAACCGAGTCATAAGTACCAAGTAAGTGACTTAGTGGCTATAAAGAGAACTTAATTTGGTGCAGGTCTCAAGCTGAAGGCGAAGTACCTTGGACCTTATCAAATTACCAAGGTTCACCCAAATGACCGCTACGACGTGGAAAAAGCTGATAGTGCGACGGAAGGTCCCAACCGCACTTCCAGTTCAGCCGATCAAATGAAGAGGTGGCCATACGGAAGTTCCTCTGAATAATTACGTGAGTAACTCAAAGGGGTATGTAATGGTGATGAATGGTGTGCAAATGTTTAGCGTGATGTTTTAGGTTAGTGTAATGTTATGTTATGTTTTTTTCGTGTATTTAATATTTCAAACTTGTAAACTGTTTATGTTAAAACTATAAGTACCATGTTAGATGTACCTAGCAAGTAAGACAGATAGGTGCTTACTGTAGAATGAATGAGGAAAGCAGTGTCTGTGGACAGACAAAAAAGCAGGACGGCCGAATGTGGGAAACGGAATGTAAGAGTGAGCGAAAGGGATGGATATATCTTGCTAGAGTGAGAGAAACTTGAAGGAAAAAAGATGGCGTAAGACTGTAAAACGACTAAGACGTGTGCTAGACTTTTCTTTAAAATAAATTCAGATTGTTAAGTAATTAACTTGTTTTACTCTGAGTTCACAATCCCACATTTATGATTGTAATTCTGTAACCACATACGTCTTACAGTCGCGAACAATATTTTCATTAACATACAACTTGGCACTGGCCTGCAAATTGCAAAAAATGTGAGTACTTATATTTGAATTTCGTTGGCTACCCTGGAGCATCAGGCTTAAATTAGTGTAAAAGAGCTTAATAATATAATGTATCGCTTTGTTTGAAACAAACCTTAGATCCATCGTGCGACCAGGCGCACCGCAGCAGGTTCTTTTCAAAGTTATGCTGATGGCCCGACATGAGCTTGACGCAACGTTCGGAAGGCGCGAACGGCCGGACGTCCCATATCCGAAGAGTGTTGTCCATCGAGTTCGAGAGGAGGTACGAGCCGTCGTACGATAACGCCATGCCTGGAAATTTGTACAAAGGATTTAAATAAACACGCGTTTGGACTGTACTTAGAGCTAAAAGGTAGCCAAAGAAAGTTCGCGAGCGAGCACAGTGGGTATTTGGTGTCGGGAAAAACTAGGGAGGGTGGATGGTTTTTGTTGATGACCCAACAACCTGGAATAATTTCAGTTTATCCAAAATCATGGTGCTTGCAACAGCACCCGAAATATCGAAAACTCAATTTAAATAATGAACATGGAAAATATCCCATTTCAAGTGTAAATGATAATGTTAGAGGCCATGTCAGTTTAAAAACGAATATTAGAGTAATTTGGTGAGATCTTGATGATGTCCAAATCTCATTAAGGAAAGAGACACGCAATAAAGAATTAAAACTCTTCTTTATCCTTCACCTGTTATAGTATCAGTATGCCCCTTAATTTTGTATGAAATCTGATTGTTCCTGATGTCCCAAACTTTCACAACATTGTCAATGCCTCCTGAGATAATCTTCTCAGCGGTGTCATTGAACAGCACTGATGTGACGGGGTACCCACTGTCAAACGATGCTATGGGGTTCCGCTTCCTTGCATCCCAAAGTTTGATTGTGTTGTCATCTGAGGCTGATACTAGTAGTTCAGGACCTCTTCTGGCACCTGTAACAGTAATTCATTATTAGAATGGTTTTCATGTTCTTTTTGTTATCAGGTTTCTTGCATTATAATTCAATTTTATGTGTCCATTGTTTGTTTTACTAGAAAGTGCTAGTTTACTTACAGTATAAATTGTTAAATAGGTAACATATATTTTCAAAAACAAAAGTTAGTTAATGAATCAGGTATAGTACCTGAGACTGAATTAACAAAACTTGCGTGTCCTTTAAGTTTCTTGATCCTGGTGCCGGTGGGCACATCCCACACAGCCACGGAGTTGTCTGTTGCACAGGAGTACAGATGGGCACCGTCTGGAGAGAAGCACAGCTCCATCACGGCACCTGTGTGGCCCTTCATCACCATCACATTCTCACATTGGCCGTAGACATTCCACAAGACTAGAAACATAAACAAAAATTATTGATTTACTGTTCGTTTTTAAGTAACTGCTGAATAAATTAGATTTGATTTGTCTGTTGTTACATAAAAGCACCCTGAGTTAGAGCTTACATTGTAAATACATCATTAGAACTAAGTACACTTACAAATTTGTCGGTCGAAGCCTCCAGAAGCCAAATGTTTACCCTCAGGGTGGAACTTAGACGTGAAGACCTCACCCTGATGGCCTTCCAATAACATTATAGGTGCATACAGGTTTGAAGTACGAGGCACCTGGACGAATTAACATGTATAGCTACCGTATTCATAGGAAATGTAATCAGGAATTATGGAAACAATACTTACAGACGATGTGACTACTGCTTTTTCCCGAGTACCGACAACGGTAATCTCAGTACGTGTACGTTTTGATGGCACTACGGACAAATCGTCCGCCTTTCGTTTTGCTTCTATTTCAGGCATTTTTGTAGTGTTTTATTATAGGAAATACTTAATTTATAACCTACAATGTTATTGTTGTGACGCTAGTCTATGACATATGCTTTTTTTTCTGAAGAGGATAGTTTATGGTTCTAAATTTACTGTCACATTCACATTACGGCTGCGTTCTGTTTTAGGCTGTAATCGATTTGAGCGTCCATAAAGCCGTTCCGAATTACCGTGAGCGCGATATCGATGTCCCTTGAATCGTCATAGATCACGTCATTAATGCGCCATCTTGCGATTACACCGACTATGCCCCAGATAAATGTCATCGTGAGCCGTGAGCGGTGTCAAAAATGACCTAATACATAATCGTGAAAACTAAATTGGAACGCAAAATATTGATGTGAGCGCTGTGAGCGATTATTTTTTGGAAAATATAGGGAATGCAGCCTACAAAACGATTGCCAGATTTTGGTTCGGTCTACGGTCGGCAACACAGAGTATATAATCCTCAGATCAAAGAAATACGTTAAACGTTTCTACGTTTCTACGTTTAGTCGGCAACATTACTCACATCATGGTACAATAATATACTTCGCCAGGTATAGCATTCCGAGAGACAGAAGTCACGTGGGTGTCTCGTATCTACGTCATAAGCGCTATCAATGGTTCTCAAACTTTATAATCTGGGGAAATTCAATCTAGTAAAACAATGATATAATTATTATATTCCTACTAACTTTTGCCTTTAGCTCTACCCGCATTGCAGGTTTTCGGGGACTAAAAGAATCCTATATCCATGCTAGGGTTTCAGGCTTCAAATTACAAGCCAAGGTTTGGTAGTCTTTTTATGTGAACAAAGGTACTATAGAGACATTAGAGACAAATCTACTTTAGCATTCACTATATCATTGTACCGTATTGTATTGTACAACGGGCTGGTTTCCGCAACTCCACGTCAAAGCGTATATTTTTGCGTATGGGCTATAATCCACCACACGGGCCCAGTGCGTGTTGGTAGATGTCACATGTCTTCGAATTTTTGACTCTAGGGCATTCCACAAAATAATATTGGGAATCACTGTTTTAGTGGCACTGAGCGAGACCGGCACATATGTTAGAAAAGAATAGCGATACACGACGAATTGTCAGAATGTCAATGAGACAACCCGTTTCAGTGTTACCAGTAGTGTGAAAGAATAACTCCCTAACCACCTATAATTCCTGTGCGAATCCGATCAAACATTGAAGTTTTAATTAACAATAACATTGGTTTATGACTAAATTGAATTATTTTGTTTGGTCAAGCAAACGAAAACAACAATTTAAATGCAGTTTATATTTTTTTAACAGAATGGTGACTGAAAATGTTTCCATGATTTTGTGCTTTGTTGCAATAAAGTGGCAACTGAATAATGACGTAGATACGAGTCGCTCCCGGAATGCCAGACCTTGTTTTATTTGACCATGACTCACATATGTTTTTGACAATGACAGTGATTTTGATGGATGAAATGAATGCATTTTGGAAAAAGGAAAAGCGGAAGGAAAACTGAAAAAGTGCTATTTACATAATTTAAACATAAAAGTTATGACATAAACTGAAAAACAAACCGTAAATCACGCAATGCAGAAGCTAGAACTAACGCTAGCTATTATAAAACCGCACGCGGTATCGAACCCTGTAGTACGATCTTTCATCAGAAGTATTTTGAAAAATAAATTCATTATTGTGAAAACGAAACGACTGACTTTAGACACAAACACAGCTTGTAAATTTTATGAGGAACATGTAGGCAAATTCTTTTATAACCGTCTTACTACCTTTATGTCAAGGTAAGTATTTTTGAATTTTAAACAAGAGAATTTTGCAAATGGTATGGTACAACCATACCCTAGTGCTTTATTGGTATGGCTAGTGGTATCAAGCGCGACTAAATAGCGACCATAGCTTGACTGGGTTCAATCTCAGTGTAAACCTTGAAACTTGTGCTCATGTTGGCTCATCTGTTACATGGTAAAAGTTGGGTGTGCTACACAACTCTCGTCTCCTCCCAGAGAATTCATGATCCAATCTATACTAATATTATAAAGCAGAAGAGTTTGTTTGTTTGTCTGGTTGAACACGCTAATCTCAGGAACTACCGGCTCAAATTCAAAAAATATTTTTGCATTGGATAGTCCATTTATCGAGGAAGGCTATATAACATCATGCTATGATCAATAGGAGCAGAGCAGCAATAAGAAATTGTGCTTGCGGGAAATTTACGCGAACAAAGTCGCGGGCAGAAGCTAGTCTGCCTAAAACTTCATTCGACAGTGGCCTCATCTTGGTGAGAAAGAGAGCTGGCCATAATTCCACCATGAGGACACAGTGTGACCTATACCATCTCGGTAAATACATGAACCAATACCAGCTGAATGATTCCCTTTAAAATCCTTGGACATTATACATTTCAGTGGCTGCATAGATCTGCATGTGCTGGGCCACGTCAACGCCATCCAGTTGTGGAGGCAGCTGCTAGGCCCTACCAGTGTGTACAAGGGACAGTTCAAGAATCCAAACTGTTTGAGAGGGATGTTTGGCATATCAGACACAAGGAATGTAGCACATGGATCAGGTAACGTGAAATTTACAAATGATGGGTCATCATACCCCAACTTCACCCACTGCTGGGTACAGCGCTCTGCTGTTTTTGATTTGTTGTTACGAAGTAAAGTGTTACCATTGATTTTATGTTGTAGTCTTTTAACTTTATATTTGCTATGATAAATTTATAACACAAATACTTTCTGGTATTTCAGATTCTCAAGATTCAGCTGAAAGGGAGATCAAGTTCTTTTTCCCTAATTTCTCTTTCTACCACTGGCGTGTAGATGATGAAGAATGGTTCAGAAAGGGCCCCATTGTGTTCAATGACCACTTTTTCCAACATGTCAAGAAACTAGCTTAACTTAGAGATTATATTCATGGATATAGAAAAAAGTATAATAGGTATGACTTGTAATATTGTATGGAAAGCATGCAGCATTATTGATGGAAAAGTTAGATAATTAATAAAGCATTAATTTTAAAAATTATTGCTGAAGCTTTCAAATTAGTATTGTTGAAAATAACTTATTAGCAATAGTTTGGTTGTGAAGAACTGGGAACAGTTAGAAACAGTTTACATTATCACTTGTATCTACAGGATGTAAACAGACGTAGACCAATCATTCTATACATCAAATTAAGTAACCCTATGCAAAAACTATAGCTGGGTAATTACTTTTTGGGGTGAAAAACCCTGATTTACGGGTAAAACTCAATGTAACACACTCAAAATATTGTGCTATTGAAAGTTCTAACATTAAAAACATGTATTTAAAAAAACTTATAACCCATCAGTTTTTATTTAAAAAAAAATCGAAATTTGTCGCCAAATATCAGAATTTGTCGGTCACTGGTAGGTGGGCGATCTGAAGTGGTGTCATCACGAATCGTCTCGCGCGCACTATTTCCAGCCACCCGAACAAGCCGGTTGCGTGAACCACAAACATACGCTGCGGCAGGTTATACAGAAGACCGAAGAGTATAACCTGACTCTCTGTTTAGCGTTTGTGAACTACGAGAAAGCCTTCGCTGGGCTGTACTGCAGTCTCTCCAACGGTGCCAAATCGACTGTCGGTACATAGAGGTGTTGCAAGTGTTTGTACAAAAACCGCCACCATGTTGGTCCGACATCAGGACCAAGTTTCTGAACCTATCCTTCTGCAGCGAGGTGTGAGAAAGGGAGACGTCACATCTCCGAAACTTCACATCACTGCACTGGAGGATGAAGGTTCGGGACTGGACAGGGCTAGGCATCAATATCAATTCGGTTTTCCGACGATAGTAGTGGTCATAGCTGAGACCGTGTAGGAAGTCAGTACAGTGCTCGATGACCTCAATAGAGCTTCCGGAAGAGTGGGTCTTAAAATGAGGTCTGAGGACGACCACGGACAGTTTAAATGGCTTTGTCACACCCACTCTGATCAAGATCTGAGACTACACTCGAAGTTGTAGACGAAAATGTGTACGTGGGACAAACGGTCCAGTTAGGTTAGGCTAGGTCTAGTTAGGCTTCGAGAAAGAGGTCAATCGTCGCATCCAACTCGGCTGGGCAGCGTTCGGGAAGTTTCCTAGTATCTTCTCGTCCAACTTACCACAGTGTCTCAAGACGAAAGTCTATGAGCAGTGAGTGTTGCCAGTGATTACTATGGAACCGAAACGATCGCTCAAAATGGGCCGAAGAATTGCCAAACTTTAGTGGCAATGAGCAGGGCACATTGCTCGCAGAACGGATGGCCGATGGGCCGAAAAGTGCTGGAGTGGCGACCACGAACCGGTTGCACTAGATGACCTGAAGGCCACCCACTAGGTGGACAGGTGATCTGGTGAGGCCTGAGGGCTGCGGGAATCCGCTGGATTCGCCTGCTGGATCCGCCGCTATAATTTTCCTTTGAATTTCATGAAATGTACTATCATTATGATTTTTTCCAGATCTTTCAAGCTAGCAGTTTAGCTTTTAGGGGGTGGGCTGCACTTTGTTTATACAAGTTTAATATTTCGCAAATGGAGCATTAAATCGAAAAATAGTATTAGCAACCCCTAAGTTATTCAGTCGTCAGGCAAAACCTAGAAAGTCGTAAAAATCTTCCAACCCCACCTCACTTGAAAAAATTCTAAAAGGACAATGGCCAAAATGTATGGAAGCTGGTACACCCCTCCAATAGCAATGCGTTTGTTATACGTCGTTGGAGACCTATCCTTTTTAAATGAAACAAGATTTACTTAGACGACTTTGTTGAAATGTTTGTCTATTTTGAGTTATAGGTTATAAACCCAGGTAAAAATGTTTTAATAACGTAGTGTCTGAGAAAAAAAAAACACCCAAGACAATTTTTTGTTAATTAATATATTTAATCATTATCTGTATAAATCACCATCATCAAGCCATACAAGTCACACAACATGACACGGGTCTCCTCTGTAGATATGTAGATTGTTATCTAAAATAACATTATATTATAGGATGTTCTTATAATAATAATGTTATTTTGCAGTAAATCCCTCGTGAACCATTTATGCTAAATACTTATCATAATCATCATCATCTGCCTAGCCTTTTGCCAGCTATGTTGGGGTCGGCTTCCAGTCTAACCGGATGCTGCTGAATACCAGTATTTTACATGGAGCGACTGCCTATCTGACCTCCACAACCCAGTTAATACGGGGAAATACGATACCACTGCTACTTGCTAAACTTAAGTGGCAGTGGGCAGGGCACATTGCTCGCAGAACGGATGGCCGATGGGGCCGAAAAGTTCTGGTGTGGCGACCGCGAACCGGAAGAAGATGCGTTGGAAGACCTCCCACTAGGTGGACCGATGACCTGGTGAAGGTTGCGGGAATCCGGTGGCTGCGAGTAGCAAGGGACCGGTCAATGTGGCGACACTTGGGGGAGGCCTATGTCCAGCTGTGGACGTCTTTCGGCTGAGATGATGATCACGATACCACTTGGTAGGTTATTATTTATCAAAATGTAGCAATAATGTAGCCGTGCTCTCACGTGTCGGGACCGTATGCGCCTTCGTAAAAGCTGCACTTTTTCATGGCGCACTCATTCCGTAATCTGACATGGTGAACGGTCGATTCTTACTGCGGGAAACATATCAATATCTCCTTTTATATTTATATATCTCTCGCATTTCAACTTCAGGAGCCTGGCTACTGCTTAGCCAAAAAAATCCTGTGGGTGCTATAAGGGGAACGCTTCCAGTCAAAGGCAGATTGCTTTAAACTAAGCGACCACACGCTAAGAGCACCCCCTGTGGGGAACGTGCCTCGGCTTAGGGCGTCGATGGGGGGGGGGGGGAGGGCTCAGCACGGGGACATGCTGGATCTGAATTAGATTATTTAGGGGTTGGTTTATCACTACTGGCTCAGCGTCGCAGGCTGGCTCAAGCAAGGGTCGGGGGCGGAGTGAACCTCGACAGCGAGCTCGGTATGTCGCCGGTTTGCATCTGTGTTTCCTAAGAGTACTGGTTTCCATACAGCATTCCTGGAATGGTTAGGGTATGCCGTAGACGGCGAACTGAACTAGAGCGCGATGGCTTGTACCGGGTGGATCAAGGGATTTCTATACTTGATAGCAGAATCGAAGAAACTCAAAAAGACGTTACGAATTGTTGGATTTAAGTGACAACGTGCTTTTACCCGTAATCATGTAGTGGCGCCTACCCATAGCAAAGGCAGCTCGGTTACAAGCTGGGTTTTATGTAGGCGCATTCAGTCCCGATTCAGTCAGAGCACGGCTATATTATTGCTAGGTACATTTTAATAAACAAACTAATTTTAGGGGAATATAAAGTGTTCTATGGTTAGGTTATAATCGGTATTTCTCAGGAATGGTACATTATCTTTTCATGAGAGTGGTAACTACCTTTGGGCAAGGACCCCTCCATCCCTCCACACCGCGTGAGTTGACTACTATCGCATGAATTTCACGAAAAATAATGCGTTTTATTGTAAGCAGTATGTTCGTTTGACAATATTTCGAGAGGTTACAATCTCTCGAGTTATTTTACAATCTAACGTGTTTGAAAATTTTACGGTGACATACTTATATAAATGTGGACGGTAAGATTACTATGTATGTAATCATGTTTATTTAATAAACGCGACCGAGGCGAAAAAGAAATCGAAGGTAAAATTCTACATCACTTTAAATCAGTGTTGTTTTATATGTGTACCAGGCAATACCTTCATGCAAAACCGAAGTTCAGTTTTATAGAATAACTGTCCTTATCTACAGTTTTCATCCAAACTTTTGGTTCGGGAGGAGGGGGGGGAGGGACATAATTGACACAACCAAATGAACTAGTAGAATAGGTACCTAAGTTACTTACTCTGCAGTGGTTAAGTTAGATTTCGGGGGGGATAAATCCCAACTATCCCCCTCTAGATACATGCCTGCCTTCCTGCATACGTTGTACAGACAAATCTGCACATGACATGCAAAACTACTATCGTCGATGGCGGGTTTTGGACTGTCGGCATGGGGCACCTTTTTTACCTCAAATCATACATTTAGGCCCGAGATCCACCAGGTGGTGTGTGGCAGAGAGGAGAGGAGATGCTTGAGAAGCTAGGATGTATCCACCGAAGCTGTGCGGAGATGTGTACTGGCTACTCGTGCCCAGTCTAACGTAAACTAGAAAATAAGTACGCGAAAGCTGCCTTTCCCAGGCTGCCGCCTCGGACCATGACACTTTTGGCCAAGGGTAAATACCTACTCCACTGGCTTTAGGTGACAACGCTAATTATTTATACACGCGCGGGTGCACGCTTGCCTGTATATTATAAAAAAAAATGTATGAGCAGCGTTAAATTGTGCGAGCGCGTGCGATGGAAGGGATGCCCGTTTCGTGCATCCGAGCAAGTTCTAGCTAAATGTGTTTCTACTCGTGTGATGCGTCAGCAAAAGTTCATTTCTGCCTAACCACCGATGATGGTGTTAATTTATTACCTTCCTTATCAGTTTTTATCGATATTATATGAGAAAAGATTTGATTTTTCGTTAGTTTCTTACAATTTGACTCTACTAACCCGTTTTTTATTCGAAATTCTATCACCATTAAAAAGCTACATCTTTACCAAGTAGCCTAAGCTATAAATAATTATATTGATATCATGCAAATTGGCCGAGCTATCAAAATTTTCGCAGACGAAGTGCTACTTATAGATATTTTACTGCGCGCGAACAATACCGAAATATTGTCAGCAGTAGTGCAATGATGACAATTTATGTCAGGCTTCTATTGTGAAAAATTATAAACAGGCATCATTTATAAGTAGTGTTTGATTTAAAATCGTGAAATAGCTTTAGAGAATAATTTATTTAAAATAATGATGGCACCATGTCATTTTGTAAAGATGGAAAATATAAATTCTACCTTCTAAATGTCTAATTCAGGTTTCAACGACATGGACTAATAAACTCAATCATATTTAAATCACCAAAAAAAGTTATAAAAACACTGTAAATCATACAACCCCATCTAATTATATTAGTTACAATAACAAATAAAATACAATCATATAATTAATACTAACATACAATAACGTTGGATTAACTTAACTGAGCAACATCACAATAATTTACAGATCATTCAACAGAATGACATAACATACAATTTAGACTTGGCTTGGACGGAATCTCACACTGGGCTTGTGCAGTCAAATCTATTAGTATCGGAACAAGCAAGGCTCATTAACATAACACCTCATAATTGAATCTGTTCTTTATGATAATTTTGGCTGTAAACATACAACAATTAACAATTTATTGTTAACATAATTTTCCTTATTTAAAAAAACATTACATACAACACAATCTGCTTAATTGATTTGCAGTTTCACATACTAAACACAAATGTTATTTTTAGGTATTTAAAATCTGACTGCACTTTTGTGCCCCATTGATCACCACAAATTTACAAGTTGTAACACTGAGCAAGCTCTGGCAACTCACTCTCCTATTTTTACAAACACCTTGGGTCTGGAAAATACTTTGATTCCTTCCTCAAGCTTTGCTAACTGCTTTTCGAGCTCCATTTTTCTGTTACGCATTTTCAGTGTGTCCGTTTTTACTGGCAATTTATTCAGTTCACTTACTAACTCTGCAAAACCTGAAAAAAGAAAAAAAAAAGATAGTAACAGATATGGTAACAAGGTTCAATTTTATCACTATCCTGTATTGAGGTGAGCTTTATAAGAAAGGCTATACAAATATCTCAAAATATTGTATCCTAACACACTTTCTAATGGTGTCTCTACTAGGGTATGGATTGATGGGATGTTGTATCTAAAAATGGAAGTAGATTACAAGAATGCTACTGAGATCTCCTGTAAATATGACAGCACTTAAAAAGTCAATTGACTCACTATTCCTAAGCATTCGTAGCGTCTCTTTGCGCTCGGTGTCAGGCAGCGTTACATGTCCACTCGGACACAAGGACTGGTCATCGTCAGCCCTCAAACCTTCTGCCTCTTTCGGCCCTTGTTCCTTGCGCTCGCGTATGTATTTAGGTACCACACCCTTTTGGTAACCTGGAAATAATAAATGGGGGATTCATTTATTAGATTTTGAAAACTGACACAAAGACAAAGGAAATGTACACCTCACAACTACAAATGCATGTCTCTTTTTTCAGTTAGAAACTAGACAGTTGAGACAGTTGTTCTTTACAAGAGATGATTGATTACTTGTTGAAACTACTACAATAATAAATAAAATGTTTCTATCTATCAGAAAGCTGGGTAGAAGCCTCAATCCCATCATCAATGAGTGATAATTTTCCAGAGGGGCAAATAGTAGCTATCTGTGGGAGCAATTGTGTGCAAAAAGTCAAAGAAGAATCATTATAAATAATCACCATCTACTTTTTCTTAGATGTTGGGCTAGCTTTCAGTCAAACCAAAAACAGATTAAGAGTAAAATAAAGTACCAGGTATTAGATGAGTGTATGAATTATATAAACCTGATGGTAAGTAGGGGTCCTTGGTGTCCTTTCTCTCTAAAATGGCATTTAACCGGCTGCGGTTCCTATCAATCTCTATTAGATCATCACCAGCTCGGCGGGGAGCCTGAGATGGAGGAGGACTTCTGTGAAGCCCGGTGTCTCCACTGGCCTTTAAATTAGCATCAGCTTCATCATTCTCTTTCTTAGGATATAACATTGTTAACTTTGTGCTGTCAGTTAATTTCTGTGCAAGATTAGACTCCATAGTTTGACAGCCAACATCACGGAGACGACCTGATGACTCAGTTGACTTCACTTCCTCATCAGTACAGTCTTCCACTGCTTTTAAAGCTCTCAATTCTTTTCTTTTGAGAAATTCGGCCATGTCGCCTTTTTTTATCTTTATTTCTGTATTTTTTTTGCGACTATTGGTAGAACTAGCCTTCCCCATGTTGATAGCAATCTTTCCACTCTTGTTGGAAGGCGAAGACTTCACTTGGCCGAGGGAACTGCCAGTCGCGACGGGGTTGGTCAAACGCGGCGGGTGGACATTACGCGTGGTATATTTTGGTTCTTTAGGAGATTTTTGGCTCTGGATATATTTTAGTTGTTTCATGTTTTCTCTGATAAAGTTCCTTTTTTGGTCCTTCTCTAAAAAATAATTCGACATCATAGACACAGTCAATTATTTGCACAACACACTGAAGATAATAGTCAAGTAACTTGGAATTCACGATATTATTGCGGCTAAAAAAAAAAAACAAAAAATAAGATCACAGCTATCAAAAAAAACTCTCGCTGTTCACTCACTGATAGCCATGACAGTTTGTGTTTGCAGTTATCATTGGTGGTGTCACAACAAAATAAAACTGATGGCCATGACCATGACAACTGCTCTTTCTATTTAGAGTTAAAAAATCAAATATAACGGAACTACTCACTTGGTTCGGGGAAGATACCTTTCAAAGTATACATTGTTATTATCAAACGTTAACAAAATCTAAACAAAGAAAATATACACTCATTATTTAGCGTTCGATATGAAGCACACTTTTCTAATGGATGTACATACTTCTGCACTTTATATATTTTCAAGATAAAATTATTGCAATGATTTTTGTAATTTGCGCACGGTTTTTGTCACTTTTTCAAACAACTGTCATTAGCATGAAGTTATCTATGGTTGCAGTTTGTTTCTGGCCACTTTTTGTTTTCATTTACAACTTCAACTGTTTTAATTTTATCAAATACTTAGCAAGGTGGGCGTTTTCAAATTAGGCAATAACGATAACGACACGATATCGTGGATGTAAGCTGACATTAACCAACAGCTTGCATTAAGGCTGATGTTCCAGGGTAGCCCGCAAAATTCAAATTTTCTTACGCGTTTTGCAATTTGCAGGCCAGTGCTAGGTTTTATGTTGATGAAAATATAAAAACAGAAATAATTTTCAATTAATTAATCAGTAAGCCTAAAAAGTTCAATTGGACTCTTATGTGAAAGCCAAAAGGTGAAGGTTTGCCACGTGAGGCACTCTTTTTATTAGATGTGAGAATATCGTTTGTTTTCAGTGCCTATTTTCAATCGAAATATTACATCCATATTTTTTCGTCTACTTATACAACAACATACGGGCATCACTCACTGACGTAAACTTATCATTTAATATTAAATCTTGATATTTGCCTTGATGGCGAATAATCCGTTAGCTTACAGTGCCGGATTGAGCCAACGCGGGGCCCGTACGAACATGTATCGAGGGGCCCTTGATCTGCCAAACTTTGGGCCAACTATTGGCCAGTTGTCCATTGTAGAGATAAGTGGTGGGTAGGGCCGTACCCAGGAAAATAATTGGGCGGAGGGGCTACTCTACATGAAGAATGAAAATAGGATGACCAATGAATAAAACACTAAAGAAAAACCGGAAAGGTGCGAGTTGGACTCGCGCACCGAGAGTTCACAAAATCTTGTGGGTATTTTGTTATTAAACTACATATTTACGGCTTTCATATTTTTCCCTTTACACGTGCTGTAAGACATTGCTTTTGGCAAATTTCGTGATTCTAGGTCAACGGGAAGTACCTACCCTATACATTTTGATACCCTCGAGTGTGTCGAAGTATACGTTTTTTCGTGACATTAACGGCCGTAGCTTTTTTTAAGTTATTCTTAGAGGTTTGATCATTTGATAGCTTCAAGGCACTGCAGACCGGAGTATTCTGAGTAGGTATATAGTTTTTATTTCAACTCGAAACCTCCACGGCTACGCGTTCCTGAGATAAAGGGTTTTGACAGACTGACAGCGTAGGTATTTTAAAGAAAGACTATATTTTTTATGTATGTTTTTTAGTATTCATTGTATAAGACAACTAGCTGACCCACGCAACTTCGTCTGCGTCACATAAGAGGGAGAAAGCTACCTACTACTACCTACCTACTACCTACTACTACCTACCTACTACATACTACTACCTACCTACTACCTAAAAATGTTAGGGGTGGACTACCCTTAACATTTAGGCGGATGAAAAATAGATGTTGGCCGATTCTCAGACCTACTCAATATGCTCACAAAATTTCATGAGAATCGGTCAAGCCGTTTCGGGGGAGTATGGGAACGAAAATTGTGACACGAGAATTTTATATATAAGAAAGAAGACTAGCTGACCCACGCAACTTCGTCTGCGTCACATAAGAGAGAAAAACCAAAGGAAAAAAGAAACCCCGTTTTGGTAACATTTTTCATTTCTGCCCCGCTCCTAATGGTCGTAGCGTGATGTTATATAGCCTAAAGCCTTCCTCGATAAATGGTCTATCCAACACAAAAAGAATTTTTCAATTCAAGCCCGTAGTTCTTGAGATTAGCGCGTTCAACCAAACAAACAAACTCTTCTGCTTTATAATATCTACTATTAGTCATGGACCTATAAAAAAAGGCGGACGTAACTTCATTAAGAAAAAATTGAAGCATCACAATGGCCGCTGCGTAACTATGTGTGCGTGTGTAAAGGGATGCCAGATGATGAAAAATTGCCCATTTTTAAACAATATTTCAATAAGATTTCCCTTGCACTTGGTTTTATTACAATTTTTTGTGACAGATATTGTTAAAATAAAGGTAAAGTAAATAAAACACATTGGATATTTAAAATATTTACAACTCATTTAATGTTAATAAAATTTTACAAACCCTTTTGTTGGTTTAAATTTTTGTATACTTGTCTTTTGCTATCGACACATCTAGAAATCCCTTCTAATTTACATATATGGTGGAAACGAATGTTTAGGTATTTTTCGGCTATACAGGGTGTCTCATTCAAATCGGTCAGTATGGGAAAGTCTGAAACTATAAGACATACGAAGATCTGTTCTGAGGAACCATGTCATCGATTTTAATAACAAGAAAAACTGCATTCATACATTTTAAAAAACATCTGTACTCCGTTCGGGAATCGAACCCGGTTATTTTGAAGAAAAAAAATCCTACTCTATTTCTATTTGGATATCGATCGTGTAGGTCTTAAGCAGTAAATGTCTGTATGAAACAAGATGTCTAAAATGAATAAAATGCATTGTTTCCACATACTTTAATTTATTTTAGTAGGTGCTCGAAGTGACCACCGTCTTTTTCAATACAACATTCAACACGATATTAGATAATATTATCGCAGATAACAAAACTTCCGGAATGGTTTAATGCAATGCTAATGACATATGTATGTAAAGCGGTGTATGTATCTAGTTGCAACATCAGCAAAGAGGTACAAACAACCATAGAGTCAATTTTAAACACCAGAACTTGTTTAATATTGTAAACGTGGTCAGTTCAAGCACCTACTAAAATAAATTAAAGTATGTGGAAACAATGCATTTTATTAATTTTAGACATCATGTTTCACACAGACATTTACTGCTTAAGACCTACACGATCGATATCTGAATAGAAATAGAGTAGGTTTTTTATTCAAAATAACCGGGTTCGATTCCCGAACGGAGTACAGATGTTTTTTAAAATGTATGAATGCAGTTTTTCTTGTTATTAAAATCGATGACATGGTTCCTCAGAACAGATCTTCGTATGTCTTATAGTTTCAGACTTTCCCATACTGATCGATTTGAATGAGACACCCTGTATATTTAATTAAAGCTATTTTGTGTTATATTCCTGCAAATGTATGTTCAAATTCCAAATCTAAAAAAATGTTGTCGTTTGCTATAATTTTTTCTAGGATTTTGTTTAACATGTACCGATGTTGTCTTTCATTATATTATATTGTTATTTTATCTTTTATAAGTCTTCGGACAACAACGCGAAGAAGTCCCCCTTTAGTTGTGTATAAACAATTCTTCTCAAAATGCATACTACAGATTACACTAGATTTAGATGGCTTCCAATTATTTTCATTTCTACACTCTCTTATTATTTTTATCCAATCATTTTTCCATGCATCATTTGCCGAGGGAAATCTTTAAAATATAGAAGAATACAATAAATATTAACATAAAAATATAAATCTCCCACTTTTAAAGCAATTTAAAACTTGAAATGGTTGCAACACTGATTGATTTCGAGACTTATTAAATTTATTAATGTAAAATCGAGAAATAAGGTTTAAAATTACATGCTTACCTATGAAAAGTGATCCCCTGGCTTTTTTAAATTGAACCACTATGGTTTCGACAACTTTTCATTACACACGAGGGCATACTTTAATTTTTATTACGCAAAATAACAAGCGGGCACACGGAGCACCGTTCAAAACGTAATGGCCGACGACAGACTTACTATGGTGTGAATGTCTGCGTGCGCACCTGTCAGCATTAGTGCACTGACTTACTATGGGTGCTTCAGTTATTGTTAAAGAAGACGGCGTCCGCCTTTTTTTTTAGGTCCATGCTATTAGTATAGATATTACTTGCCAAATTTCATCGTTCTAGGTGAATGGGAAGTACCCAACCTTGAGAGTATCAGTATATACTTAATGTATACGTTTTTGCGGGTACTGGATATTTTTTTACATTTACTTAGAAGTAATTTTGTTTTAATTTCAACTCGATACCTCCACGCGTGCTCGAGATAAAGGGTAGGTACTGATGAACAATGTGATCCTATAAGGGTTCTGTTTTTTTGTTCGAGGTATGGAACCTTAGAACCCTATGAATACAACATCAGAACGAATTCCAGCATTTTATAAAATAAAATCGTTTTTAAGAATTTACGATTATTTTTACACTTTCGAAATGATGTTGTATACAATATCATACATATTATGTTGCAAATCCGGCACTGGTTAGCTATCAATAAGTATATCCACCCGAACCCATACATCAGATAAAGTGTGATAAAAAACTCATTACATGTCTAATAAAAAGCTGAACCAAGTAACCAAAGATTAGGAAAAAACCTGTCAACGTGGTACTACGAGAGTGGTGGTCAGGATGATGAATAGTGGACTGGTGGTGATTCCGGCAGTAAGGTACCTGCATGTATCTTTTGGCATGTGCCATGGCCATGTGGCCATAATCAAACTAACGCCACGCTGCCGCCGCCAGCTAGTTTTTGTTTTTCTCACAATTTCCAGACAGAAGTTTACAAATTATTACCAACAGTCCCTGACTGACAATTTAATTCTACCTCTAAAAAAAGAAATATCCTTGCGGCGGCACTGCAGTATGTTCTTCTTAACAAGTCTCAATTGTCCAAAAAGTTTTGATTTTGAAAATACAGAAATAAGGGACACATTTAAAAAAAAACATTTTATGTAACAACTCAAGCATTATCACAAAGTGTCACAGAGTTCACATTTTTATATGAAGGTCTGTGGACAACTTGTATAAACATCAATGTGTCGAGGTGTATTTGTAGTATTTAGTTTCATATTATTTCGAAAGCTTTGTTTAGTTTTTTGATACTTTTCATTTTAGCGAAAGCAAATCATTGCTTTACTTGTAACGTAACAATAGAATATTTTAATCATGTCTGTTTTGACACCATCAAATAGCAAATATAAATTATCCCGTAGGGGACGTAAGCTTCAAGTTTCAGATGACCAAAGGACACTGATAGCTTTGCCGAAGGACGTTCCCGAACGGACATGGTAATTTTTTTCACCACCTTCTTCTACTCTATCTATGAGCCTATATATCTACTTATATAAGAATGCGTTTTTAGGATTCCGTTGCCGAAAGGCTAAAACGCAACCCGTATAGATTCGTCCTGTCCGTCTGAACAGACAGACAGGTCTGCCGTCCGTATATCACAGCTGTTTTACTCCGACTATTGGCACCACACAGTTGAAATTTTGAAAGTAGGTGCCTTCTATGAACCGCTATACAAATATGTGATAATACCTAACGAAAAATATAAAAATAGGGGTGGCCCTCCAAACACGTATTAAACTGAATGAGAGTTAAAAAAAAATCTGTTTATAGAGAAAGGGTGTGCCTGGGAAGTATGTCTAGTTGATCCACGTGCTGTACCCAGTCCTGAGTCCGGTCTACAGTGCTGGGCACCACCGTACCGTCAGCTTCATGTGGTTGTCGGCTTGCACGAAGGATCAGCTCTAAGCCTTTACCTCTTCTTGATGATAATGGACGCACTTACGTTGGTCGGACATCCAGGAACAGGCACTCTGGTGTATGCCGTTTGCCGATGACATTGTGTTGGTTCCTGAGCTGATTGGGAGGTGGCAAAGACTGTAGAATGTTGGCCTGAAATTAGGAACAAAACAGGTGATTTCGTGGGTCCCTCGTGTCCTTTGCCCATTATTCTTGCCGGAACGCCCATACATCTGTCCCGATTTCCGGTACCTCGGGTGGCTTGTCCAAGGGTATCGTGAAGTAGACCGAGACGTAACGCACCAAATCAACTCAGGATGGTTGAAATGGCGACAAACTCAAAGGGGAAAATACAAGTCCGTGATTAGACCTGGGTCCTACTATATGGATCGGAAATAATCTGAATGCTAGGCTGTGAATAAGATGGATGGCAAAGGATTGCATGTAGCGGAGATGAGAATATTGAGGTGGAAGTATGATTGTGACAAGAATGGATAAGGTAAGGAACGAGTATGTTTGAGGAAGTTTAAAATTTGCGTCGGTTAGTCGCAGAAAAATCGTAAAGGAATCGATCAGTCTTGGCATGGATAAGATAAGATAAGATAAGATAAGATAAGATTCTTTATTTGTCTAAACATTGTATACACACAAGAGCATGCAAGATATTATTTTGTTTAAGTCCAAACATGTTTAGCCGTAAGTATCGGCGTACAAATATTTCCATAACATTGTCAGAAAAATAATAACAATAAAAATTACTTAATCTGAAAATGACTTAGATTAGGCAACGCAAAGTTTATAATTTAACAGTTATAACAAATCAAAAAATATATATAAATACTCTGATATTGTAATGTCAAAATTCCATATTAATAAAAAATTAGTATTAATGTCAAGAAAGGATAAAATTAAAATTAAGTAAATTAGATCAAACAGAGAAATCAGACAGTGACGAGGAAGGACGAACAATTGGTGACTAAAACTATTTGGCGCAGCCGTGAGACGCACAATGTTATTTTATTTGTTTTTATTTTTTTAGTTTTAGTTTTACAGATAATTTAAGTTTTTTATGTTGTTTTCACTTATTTTATTTTTTTATTTGTTGTGTGCACTTATGGCATGTGCCAAATAAATATGTTTTCTTTCTTTCTTTCTTTCTTTGGTATACATGTTGATGCATAGAGAGAATCATGAGTGAGGGAGAGCAAGACCAAGGAAACGATGGATAGATTGTGTGAGGAATGATCTGAATGGAATTATATAAGGAAACTACCTAATAATTAATGACAAACAATACGTACCAAGCACGTATCCAAACTTTTATAAGTCAGATTTCGGGGGGGATAAATCCCAACTCTCCCTCCCCCTGGATACGTGCCTGATACGTACACAACGTACAATACTTAATTAGGTACGAACTGATATGAATAATTAGGTACGAAAAGGTAACTGCTGTAAATCTTTGAGGAATTCCCTCGACTGTCTTTGGTCTCCGTCATCAGACCAGTAATGGCACATAAAACCCATTTGGGTTAAAAGTTCTCATCAATATAAATTAATTAAGTCCTAACACAAGCTGGCTACTGTAAGACGTTGAGGAGTTCCCTGAACTGTTCTGCGTCTTCATCATCAGACCCCTAATGACAGTCACAAACCATGTAGGTGTCAAGTTCTCATCAATACAAATTAATCAAGCCCAAAGACCTGGTAATTCCTGTAAGCCGTAGAGGAGCCTCGACTGTCTTTCGGCTCCATCATCAGATCGACTCCAGACCTTCATTAAATAGTAGTGCTTTAAATATTTAATAAAAAAAAAATGGACAAATGCACTAGTCGCCACAACGATTTTCGAAGGTTCCCCTCGATCTCTCTGGGACGCAATCATCAGATCCTGATTTCTTTATCATGGTACCATAACACCCTTGGGATATCTCCTTTCCAACATGTGTGGGGTATCTATGGATAGGTCTTCAAAAATGCGATTGAGGTTTCTAATATCATTTTCTAAACTGAATAGTTTGAGCGAGAGACACTTCCAAAGTGGTAAAATAAGAAAGTGAAAAAAGAGAAAGATAAAACTAAAAAAAATGGTATATATTACCATATAAACTTCCACCGAAAGTGGTTTAAAGGAGATCTAGTAAGTAGTTTTTTTAATACGTCATATATCGTAAACCGCAATTGACACAATTTTGATACGGAACCCTTCATGGGCGAGTCCCACTCGCACTAGGCCGCTTTTTTTTAAGTCTAAAAAATATTATAATGTTTGGTGCTACGGAACCCTCTGTGTGCGAATACGCCTCCCACAAACACGGTTCCGTAGCACCTGTTTCTCCAAATAATTTTGATCGTTTGTAAAATAGGGCGGAAATCCTCCAAAAAGAAGAGAATGAACTGTTGGTATTTGATGTCAGAGAAGAAATCCTGGAGATTGTCTTCGCGATCATCTACGAAGAGTACATGGTGAAACAGAGCACGTTGTTCACCGTGCATTGCGCGACTGAGGCCTGGTTGAAGCTGATCGATTGGTAATCTAAGACAGATTTTTATTTTGAGTTTTATAAAATACCTACATTTAGATTCAATTTGTTTCTAATATTTTACATGACCACGAGACCCTATCCATACTTTTGGACAATACTTTCCCTTGAAAGCTTTTAGTCTCCTGCCCTTATCCGATTTTATTTGGGTTCATCTCACCATATTCTTCTTCCATACTTCCCAATTAGTTATCATTATAATCATGTCAGTAGATCGTTTAGCCGTTAGCGATATCATCCTTCGCACATCAATCAGTTCGATCAGTCAGGTCATCCCATGCATCGTTCGCTTGAAGAGGCTCGATAAAACAAAAACTGTTCCTTAGGCAATTTTACAAGCACGATCCGGGTGAGGAAACAAGCGCGTATCCACCTTGCTGGATCCCTAAACGCCAAGAGTCCTGGATCCCCGACGAAAGGCCTGAACCTTCACCTAAAGACACGTGGGGAAAGCATAAGCTGCACGTGGTTGAAGACATGCCTGACGTGGGGTTGCAGAAATGGCCAAGCTCATCCTCGTTGGATATGCCGGTCATTGAAGAAATACCTTCGGAGTATTGGTAACTAGTTTTCAATTGTAAGGACTATTTTGTTGTACTCGGAGCCGCTTGATACATCATTTTTGACAATGCGAATTTGTGATGGCGAAAAACAGGGCCTCAAATCGGTCGAGGTTTTTAGGGTTCCATTGCCAAATGGCAAAAACCGGAACCCTTATGGATTCGTCATCTCTGTCTGTCCGTCCGTATGTCACAGCCACTTTTTTCCGAAACTTTAAGAACTATGCTGTTGAAACTTAGTAACTAGATATTCTGTGAACCGCAGTAAGATTTTACACAAAAATAGAAAAAAATCACAAAAAATTTTGGGGGTTCCCCATACATAGAACTGAAACGCCTTTTTTTTTTCATCAAACGTTGGTTGGGTATCTATGGATAGTCTTTAAAAATTAAATTAAATTAAATTCATTATTTTTTAATATATTTTTTTTCTAAACTGAATAGTTTGCTCGAGAGACACTTCCAAAGTGGTAAAATGTGTGCCCCCCCTGTAACTTCTAAAATAAGAGAATGATAAAACCAAAAAAAATTATGATGTAAACTTCCACCGAAAATTGGTTTGAATGAGATCTAGTAAGTAGTTTTTTTTTAATACGTCATAAATCGTAAACCGTAATGTACCTTTCATCTTCGATCAATCTATTATTGACCGAAGCCTTTCATTCGATCAACTCAAATATAGTAGTATATTTTATAACGAGGGACTAAACGAAGCCACAATAAAGCGAAGGAGCCAATGAAAGCGAGGGAATAATACATTCGCGTTTAGTCTCGAGGTGCAAACTGTACTTTAAACTTCCAGTGCGAGAAAAATAGTAATTTAAAACCGAACAAATTTACACTCGACAAAAATTCTGAACTGAGCGGTCAGTTTTTTCTTCTATCAGGTCAGTCACAGATTAACAAGTTAAAACACAACACAAACTCTCAACATTTTCCCAATGAAGATGATCCACACTCCACAGATAACTAGTACCTACATTACCTACTGCAGCGGCTAGCAACAAAGGCAATGCACATTACTTTTCAAAATCAACGATGCACACAAACAACAATAATTTTTCTCGCGTTGAAGAGTTCGTTTGTTTTTTTTTTAATAAATCGCTTTCTATTTGCAAGCCAAATCGTTTAAATTAAACCTTTGATACGTTACTCTTTCGTGACCATATTTCAGAGTAAAAGATCGTTCCATTTTTAAATTAATTTTTACTCCCTAGGGAATAAATGGTCACTTTAATCCCGCTTCCTAGGGCTATAATGACGTACTTTTAGAGCATGAGAAGTAAAAAAATATTTTGTTACTTGCTGCTACGGACCCCTTCATGGGCGAGTCCGACTCGCACTTGGCCGCTTTTTTATGTTTAGGTACTTACTTTTTTAATTTCTGTTGGTTGGAGCACTAATGCTGATCTTTAATGAAACTCGTGTGTCGAGGTATGGTAGTTTAATAGAAATAATTTTTAATATAGTCCGTACAAAAAAAAGAGGACGAGAGGACTCTGCCCGAAATTGACAAAACGCATATACAGAGTGGAAATTTTCTATGCCACCTGCAGGGAAAGTACTAGAAATACTGGGACAGCAAATTTTACTCAAAGGGAATATTCCTTTATTTTTTAAAAGAAACAATGCCCGGTGGCAACCGAATTTTCGAAAATCTGTGAATGCAGATTTGTCTCTTTTAAAAATAAAGGTAAAATTTGCTATTTCCAGTATTTCGAGTACTTTCCCTCCAGGCTGCATTTAAAAATTCCATCCTGTAGATATATTATAATCTGTGGACAGACATAAGTTTTTAAACTGAGAGAGAAGATGTTCAATGGTGTCGATTCTGTTGTGCACAAACTAAACTTAGTTTAGACTATTGCTATCTTTTACTAAAAGGCAGTGCGTGAAAAGGACGGCTATAGCTATGCACTAAGTTAGAGATGTCAAACTAGTTTATGCCTTGCGCTTCACCGTGTTTTTAGTCGACATGTTTTTACGTGCACCCTTCATTTGTACGGAAATATTAGTTCTAATTAAATTTGACAGCTCTAAATTACGTCCGTCTCTTTCTCGTTTTATTAGTGAGAAAAAGATAGTAATAGCCTAAATTAAGTTTAGTTTGTGCACAACAGAATCGACACCAATATCACTGAAGGCGGACTATTTGCCATGTTTACTATTTGTTTTGAGAATTTGAAAATAAATAATAAACATGGAAAATATCCCGTTATCAGAGTTAATGACTGAAAAATGTTTTTTTGGGAATTTATTTATAAGGTCATTGACCGCCTGGCCTTTTAGAATAGCAACACGGCACAATCACGCTGCACGTTTCCACAATTAATGACGTAGGCGTAAACAATTTCTCATGTTCAAAACTTCAAATTCAAAGTAATTCTATTACATTTGTTGTAGTACCTAAAGGCTTAGTTGATAAATGTGGTCTTTGTCTTCAAGGTTCCCTGGCAAGATCAGCGTGCCGTCCTTCATGCGGCGGGTTAAGAAAGGCGAAGAAGTAAGTAGAACATAGTGTATTATTTAGATGTTCCAGCACAAGTTTTCCTAGCATAGTAAACGATAAAATCCAGTGGACTTCCTTTTTTTTACTTAATACTCAATACTTTGATTATCTTTATCTGAGGCGATGCCGTTACATTGCTTATATGTGTGCGTTCCATTATAAAGTGTGTTTATATCATTGAAAGAACAGCTCGTGTTTCGTCGACATAAAAGGTGCTTTAAGTTTTAAAATGCATAGGAACTCCAACAAATTTTTCTCCGGGTTATTCTGAATTGTCATCACACATTGACTTGGCTTGTGTCGCTTCCGTATCAACATATTTTCACATTTAGTACGGCACCAGATCAAGTCTCATCATCCGAACTTAAACGAGGCGATCTTATTGGATGTACACTAAGCTCTTTGACCGGCTCTAGTCGATTATATATGTGGATAGGTAAGTATCGTCACTGCCTAAGTGTTAATTTTATGGAGCAGGACGCGTCCTGGGACTATGTGAAGGACTCTGGCAGCGGCAGTCGGGCCACGTCGGAGGACTTCAACACAGAGAGCGAAGTGTTACAGAAGGTCACCGACTACAGCACTGAGGGAATGTCCGAAAAGGTACAGCGTCCATTGTTACAGTTTTTTGGTTTCGTACCTCAAAAGGTAAAAAAGGGAACCCTTTTAAGATCACTTTCTTGTCCGTCGGTTACCACCGATTTTCTCAGGAACGGGTGGACCAAGCAAGTTGAAATTTTTACCAAATACTAAGGTCTATAGTCCCTACTTATTAGGTGTATAAAAATCAAGGTCCTGAGTCAACATGATAAAAAGATACCGTATACTTACGGACAAATTATGATTTTTGTGAAACCTTGTATGTACCAATATTTACCTGAATTAACTTTTTTATTTTTTCAAATTTTCCTTTACTGTGTTGAGAGAGAGATTGTTGTTTTGAACTGAAATTGTCAATTCAAATGAAACCTATGGTAATACCCGTTGACCTAGAATCACGAAATTTTGCGAGAAGCAACGTCTTACAGCACTTGTAAAAGAAAAATCTGAAAACCTAACAAAAAAAAGCGATTTCACTATTACAAACTTATTACGTGCGATTGGTGCAACAGCCATTTCATGGAATCGAAAAGCAAAGTTAAGTTTGTCCTTTAAAAAGTTTGTACGGAACTCTCGATGCGCGAGTCCGACTCGCTCTTGGCCAGTTTTTTTAGATCACAATGGTTCACGTCTCTGTTCTGCCAGGAGTCCTCGTCTTCGTACGGCGAGCTGAAGACTACGACCCCGGTAGACGGCGAGCAGATGCAGGGCACCCTGGTCGGCGCTGGCGACTCCACGGTTGCCATCAGACCCAAGAAGCGCTACACAGAGAAGAGCAAGTCCAGCTTTTGCAAGTCAGGGTAAGAAGGTCATATTCTTTCATTCTGTTGTTGTGAAGTGAGTCTGTTTTGGAAAGCTATCGTGTGTACGAGTATATTGAAACAATTTACTTAACAGTACAACAGTCAACACATTTATATCCGTGAAAAGTTGGCGGTGTTGTCTTTAGTATCTACCCGTTAATTTCGCCATAAGTCCCATTTTAAAAGAGGGAGATTCTATTGCCATCAGCCGGTCACAAATACACAGTCCGGGCTGATAAACTGGTTGCAAAAAAAAACCAACAGTTGCATTGCAAATTCATCAGTGATGTACTGAGCGTGAAAACCATTTTAGCATCGGTTACCCTTTCACGTTTTATATAAACGAGCCCTATCATACTGTACTGTCATTATTCTGATATCCCAGTCGAGTATGTATATCTGTTTATAACCTTAAGCTCCTCCAGATTCCTGCCCAAGACCTTCAGCAAGTCGAGAGGAACGCTGCCGTCCCTCGACAACGCCGAGTCGCGCTCTCGAATCAGCATCATATCGGACTGTCGCTTGAGAAACCTCAGGTTTGTAATATTTAGTACTATACTTAGGACCTGTTTCACCACCTTTGATTAAGTTCCTGTTAACATACTTGGCAGATAATGTCATACAAATTCTGTTCCATTTTCGAATTTATTCGGTAAATAGTGGCTATTCGGATATTGTGAAACAGGACCTTATTATCTTTCTCATTTGAGTATTTGAATATAGAACTAATAAAACATATATCACCGTTTGAAGTATGAACGCTTACCGAGTACGAAGTTTGGATCACGGTGTCTTTGAAAGTTATGAGGTAGCAAAGGTGAATAAAATTGGTCCTTATACTATCGTCACATTATAAAGCTCAGTTTTGATATATTATGCTTACGCTGCTCAATTCTCGCGATTAATATTTACTTGTAGTACTGTTTCGTATTTCTCGGCCATTACCACGAATATTTTAGAGAAAATAATAAGAATCTAAAAATTTTAAAGTAATTTTTTGATTGAAACAAATCATTCATTCACTCATGTTCGTCCCGATCTCGCCGGTCACACGCCATTTTATTCTCATTATCTGTTTTCGTGCAGTACCGGCCGTTACCCGTCAAATAGTTTGTGCTAATATTTATATCCATTCGTGTATATAGTAATAAACTTCACAGTTCTTTGTAGTGTTTAGTTTGAGTGATTATAAGCTTTAAACATGGGAAGAAAACGGAAACATAGGAATAAGGATAGTGAACGCATATTGAGAAAGTTGGAGCGTGAATTACGAAAACGACGGCGTTATTCTTCCAGTTCTGCAAGTACAGAGGGAAATTCTGGTAAGTGTTTACAAACAATTCATGATTCTCTTTTTGAATTTACATGGCTGTACTAACTGTTACACTACAGTTGTTTATTTTGTATGGCTAATAAGTAATCTTTGCATAAGATAATACAACAGGTACAGCTTATGTGAAGTACCCACATGTTTTGATTTGTTAAGAAATTGTGCAAAAAATAATTCACGGAAGTAAACAATAGATATTTATGAGGTCATAAACAACTAGATACTCGTAGATATCTGCATAAATTATTGGGATTATTACCGTTACGTAAATCATCTATGCATATGAGACGCTTTATAACAAAAAAAAAAAAAAAAAACCTAGTTTTGTACTCAACAGTGATGCGAACAGTACTCATTGGGACTGTTACCTTCACATGACAATAATATCATAGATAGTGTACAATATTCGACACTGTGCGGTATTATATTGTTGTATGTACTACATGTTGTACGGATACCTAACTAACGGTTCTTTTGCTACATTTACTAAGTGATGCGAACAGTACGTGTGGGGACTGTTACCTTCACAAATACTTAATGGTTAGCGTAATATCTACATTGTCTAGTGCTGCGAGTGATTTTCGGGATCACTGCCTTCACGGTTATGACAATCATATCTATCGCCTTTTCAGACCCGGAAATGGAAGATAATGTTGAAAATTACCAATGTTCAGACACTGAAAGAGGTAGAGAGGCACTCTCTAATGTGGCTCACAATTCAAATGAGTATATATTAACCCCCACATTTGGGGTGGGAGATGAGTCAACACCGCAACCATCAACTAGCATTGCTGCTGAGGTAGAATGTGATAACAATGATCCAGTGCCCATATCCCCAAAGCATTTGGACGATGAGTTACTTACCCTCCTGGGGGATGCTCCTAAAGAGGAAACTGCTGTAGGAAAAGATGTACACCCGGATATCTCAGCAAGGCTATTACATGTCCTAAAAAATGGGTTGAACAAAGATCAAAAAGATAAAATTATTGAAGAATATCCAACCCCTGGCAATTATCAATTATTTAAGGCGCCAATTTTAAATCCCGAAGTTAAAGCGGCGGTGTCCGACATCTTGCAGAAAAAAGACGCATCTTTAGCCGCGCGGCAAGGCCAACTCTGTGTAGTTTTGACTGCTTTGACTAATGCTATAGATATCCTGGTTTCAGAAAAATCGGATACTAATCAAACTGTGTTAAAGCATATAAGTAATGCCAGCCGTTTATTATGCGACTCACACTATATAGATACAAAGCTTAGGCGAAGTTTTTTAATTTCAAGTCTTAACAATAAATTAAAGGAAACATTAAAAGAGTCAAAACGAGACAAACATCTTTTCGGGGAGTCGCTACCTGAAAACTTAAAAGCTAGCAAGGCTATAACTAAGGATAGCCAAGATTTAAAATCTTATGTAGCAAAGCCTAAATTTCCAATAAAAAATAACCGACGACCGAATTCTACCAATAATTTAAACTGGAAGCACCCGCAGTCCAACACACAACATTCGAATCGGAAAGTGTCGTCAACAGCTCATCGGACTGCGGGTACCTCGTCGAGTGCTCACCGGAACGAGACGATGCGCAGGACTGCGCCATCGCGTGCACAGCGCAGCAATGCCTACTACAAGAACCCGAGGAGGCAATAAACCAGCAGGTAACTAAACCAGCAGGCAGATTAAAATATTTCTTACGCACATGGCGTAGGCTCACAAATGACAATACTATTTTGTCCTGGATTCAAGGTTATAAAATACCTTTCACCTCAATTCCTATACAGGATAACTGTCCTGGAAATATACCTAACAATAAATACGATGTAGTAAACTTTCAGGCTGAAATTGATAAATTACTTGATAAAGGTGCTATATCGGTATGCCCTAGAGTTGATGGAGATTTTTTATCTAGTATATTTCTTGTGGACAAACCAAATGGCGATAAAAGGTTTATTTTAAATTTTAAAAATTTAAATAAATTCATAAACCCGCCACACTTTAAGATGGAAGAATTAAGAACCGCAATAAAACTAGTTACACCTGATTGTTATTTAGCTACGGTAGATCTAAAAGATGCTTATTTTTTAATACCGGTCCATACAGATCATAGAAAATACCTTCGTTTTCAGTTTAAAAATACTTGTTATGAATTTAATTGCTTGCCATTTGGTTTGAACACTTGTCCACTGGTGTTCACGAAAATCATGAAACCGGTTATGGAACACCTACGGCTGCATGGATGGTTATCCACCGTTTATTTAGACGATATCTTGTGTATCGATAGTACTTTTGACAATTGTACACAAAATGTTACTGAAACGCTGTGTCTTTTACAAAACTTAGGCTTTATTATAAACTATGAAAAGAGTGCAATCATACCCAAAACCCAATGTAAATTTTTAGGTTTTGAATTGGATATGAAAACTTTTTGTGTGAAACCTCCACAAAAGAAACGTGATAAAATCAAAAAAGAATTAGAAAAAATTAGAACTACAGAAAAGTGTAAAATTAGAGATTTCGCTAAGTTTATAGGTTTATTAATTTCTATTTGCCCAGGAATTGAATATGGTTGGTTACACACAAAAATATATTGGAGAGATTAAAATTTGTAAGCCTGGGCGATAGTCTTAACTATGAAAAAGTCATGAAAATTAATCATGATGTAATTAGCGATGATTTAGATTGGTGGTATAAAAATATTTGTAAATCTTCATGCCCTATTCGATCTCCAAATTATCATCTTGAAATATTTTCAGACGCTTCATTGACAGGTTGGGGCGCATCTTGTTTAAATAAAAAAGCAAATGGGTTCTGGACATGTGAAGAAAAATCTTATCATATTAACATCTTAGAATTGCTAGCCGCTCTGTTTGCTATAAAAATATTTGCTAAAGATCTTTTTGACACACAAGTTTTACTGAGAGTAGATAACACTACTGCAATTTCGTGTATCAACCGAATGGGTAGTGTTCAGTTCCCTCATTTACACAAAATAGCTCGACAAATTTGGGAATTTTGTGAACAAAGAAATTTATTTCTTTATGCCTCATACATTAAATCGTCTCAAAATACTGTCGCTGATTTCGAGTCTCGAAAGACGCATTCTGACACTGAATGGGAGCTTGCACCTTATGCTTTCTTAGACATTACTAACGCATTTGGTGTCCCTGATATTGACTTATTCGCAAGTAGATCCAATGCAAAATGCAAAAAATATGTGTCTTGGAGAGCTGATCCATACGCTTTCTGTATTGACGCTTTTACAATCAAATGGAATGATTATTTCTTCTACGCTTTCCCACCATTCGCAATTATTCTGAAAACCTTAAATAAAATAATAGCAGACAAAGCCACAGGCATAGTTATTGTACCTAATTGGCCTACCCAACCCTAGTACCCTGTTTTTAAGAAATTGGTCAGTTCTAAGGTTATTTATTTTAACCCTAGTAGTGAATTGTTGTTTTTTGGTGATTCCAGGACGCAACACAGTCTGCACAAAAGTCTTACCCTGGCTGCAGCAATATTATCAGGGAAGCTCTACTGAAACGAAGCGTTCCCCCTTCTTCCGTAGATATAATGATAAATTCATTAGCTCCCAGCACTCGTAAGCAATATGATTGTTACTATAAAGAGTGGTTCAGTTTCTGTCAAACACATAACATTGATTATCTAGCAGCATCGGTTCCAAATGTCCTTTATTTTTTAACTCAGTTATATAATTCAGGCTACAAATATGGAAGCCTAAATTGTTGCAAATCCGCTCTATCTTGTATATTAGGTTCTACTAGCATTAATGATGATAGAATTGCGAGATTCATGAAAGGTGTTTTTAGATCCAGACCACCGCAACCGAAATACGAATATACTTGGAACGTTGATACAGTTTTAAATTATTTATCACAAATGTTTCCCAATGAAAAGTTAAGCCTGGAATTATTATCCAAAAAATTAATAACGTTGTTGGCTATTGTAACAGCTCACAGAGTTCAAACTTTGTCCAAAATTGAACTTAAAAATATAATTTTTGATTCTAATTGTATATCAATTAAAATTTCACAATTTATTAAAACCTCAAAACCAAATACTCACCAACCATTATTAAAACTACCATATTTTCATGAAAAGCCCGAAATTTGTCCAGCCTTGACTTTGTTATGTTATAAAAATAAAACTGATTCGGTTCACGTGTCTGACGATTTGTTCATTAGCTATAGGAAACCTCACACAAAAGTAAAAACTCAAACTTTGAGTCACTGGATAAAAGACATGCTCCACAGAAGCGGTATCGACACAAATGTATATAGCTCGCACAGCACGCGTCATGCATCCACGTCAAAAGCGAAAGCTGTTGGCGTGAATACAATTAGAAAAACCGCGGGGTGGAGCATTTCTTCATCTGTTTTTGCCAGATTTTACAACCGGGATATTATTATTTCTCATCTAGACGATTCTTTTGGTCGGTCTATACTTCAAACTTAATAAGATAAATAAAATAATGTTATTTTGTTATTATAATGAGAAGAAGATGATTGCCTTTTTTGTTTTTTGTTATGTATTTATTATTATTTTTGCTAAAATATAACATTTGCTAAATACATTTATTGAGAATACTAGTCTAATTATTTCCTGTCTTAAAAAAGTTAAATCATAATTTTAGCATGACAGATAGGAAAAATATAGGTCTTGAGCATCTTTAAACATCTACAAGTAAATATTAATCGCGAGAATTGAGCAGCGTAAGCATAATTAATGATAAAACGAACTTACCTGTATGTGAAGTTCTATCATAATTATGCGAGCTGCTCAATTCGAAGCGATTAATATGACAGCCCACCCGTTTAGTGTATAACCCTCCCATAATTACCAAGATCTATTTTTTCCTATAGTGTCAGTGATACATAAATAATCCATGTATGTTTCAGGACATGCTTTAAACTTAATGAGAATAAAATGGCGTGTGACCGGCGAGATCGGGACGAACATGAGTGAATGAATGATTTGTTTCAATCAAAAAATTACTTTAAAATTTTTAGATTCTTATTATTTTCTCTAAAATATTCGTGGTAATGGCCGAGAAATACGAAACAGTACTACAAGTAAATATTAATCGCTTCGAATTGAGCAGCTCGCATAATTATGATAGAACTTCACATACAGGTAAGTTCGTTTTATCATTAATTTTATTTGGAATAATATTACGAGTATAAACCACCTCTGACCATTTCAGGTATTTCAGACGGCATAAATTTTACAGTCACCGTGATCCAAATTCATACTCGAGGCCATTATCTATTTTGTGCTCGAGGAGATTTCACTTCATAAGGTCAAGTCATACCTGTATTAGGGGCGCATACATCGATAAACTTTCAGCTTTATAAAATCACGAAGGTCTGATCTGAACGTCGCGGGCTCTTATAGAAAGTTAGATTTTTAGTTGCTCAATAAGTAGTTGAGTCGTCCTATATAAATATAATATATTTAATTTAATAATATAATAATAATAATCCCTATACTATTATAAATAGTTAGTTAATAGTTAGTTTGTTTGTTACCGCGCTTTCACGCAAAAACTACTCAACCGATCATCATGAAACTTTGTACACATATTCTTGGAGGTATTAAAAGTAACATAGGATACTTTTTATAAAAAAAGCTAACCCTCACTCGCAGAAGTCGCAGACGAAGTTGCGCGGGTCAACTAGTTGTTTAAAAATAATTGAGTTGTCAAATTAATGACGTGACGTTACAGGTTGCTATGTACATACAAAAACTAGAAGGGACTAGAAGGGACCAGATTGGGTAATCTGGAGGTAGAAGTTACATTCAGTTTAACAATAATTAAAAAAAAATATTACGATAGCGATTGTATTATTAAGTAGGCAAGCATGTAATTATTACGTTTCAAATACTTTTAATGGCTTTTAAAATATACCATGAGGCGAGTAAAAATAAAGGGTTGCCATGGGAAAAAATAGTTGAGTTGACACGTGCAAAATAACAATAGGCTCGCTGTCAATAGGTTCACGTTTTACAGTGTGATTTTATTCGAAATGGGGGTAAGTTGAATGGGCTGTAAACAAGTGTGCTACCGTCCTTTTATGCCTTTCTTTTATATTGACCTGGGTACTCGGATTAATGCTTTTTGTAAGGGATTTCAATGTAAGTAAATAGGGATGACGTTTGTTATGTGAAACGAATTTATTTTATGAAAAGACTTTTTTATGCTTACGTGTGTGAGTAATGTTTTATCATAAACATTTTAGAAAATACTCCCGTAAACGAGATGTAGTTACTATGACGTCTAAAGAAAACTAAATCTTTCCAACTAGATTAATCCAACAACATTTTAACCATACATTTCACACTAAACTTCTGAAACTTGACCTGTATTCCACAAGAAGCGAAGTGTGTATATTCTAGAGGTAACACACTGTATAACGAAGTTGAATCAAGTCGTTGAACTACGTACGAGTACGGCAAGTCGAGATCCTTTGTCGCGCACAAAGAGGTCCAATTTGAATGACATGAAACGTTTTGAATTAATCCTCGAGGGGAAAACTAGTTGATAATCAATGCGTAATATTGTGAATACGGTTTGTTGATAACGTGGACACTTGTGAACTTTACATAGGGCTGACATTACGATCACACGGCAGGTTTTTTTTCGTCTTAGATATTCTCTACTTATATTACCTAATTCAGGTAAAAAGTTGGGTTACCTAATCAACTTATTGGAAAAACAAGACGAAATGCTAGATTTCGTCTTGTTTTTCCAATAGGTACTGTTCATAACACAATTTCCACATTGCATCAGTACCTTCTTGCCAACATTAACCAAACGCCATAGGATCCAGAAATGCATTTATTTATTTTACCATTTATATACACATAGTGGACAACACAGGAAAATAACATACGTAATATGTATTTGAGTACTGGTTACTAATAATTAATTTAATTTAATTAATTAATTTCTACCAGCAGACCTGCGAATAGAGAAATGAATAAGAAATGGATTGTTACTCATGGATGCTGCATTAAAACAATCCATCTGTTCTTGTTTCTCCATTGTTACAAAATGTTCATTTAAAAAACACGAGTTCCCAAATAGTCGATGATTTGTTGAAAGTCTGCCCCAATTCGCTTGTGTAAATGGCTTCCTATATAATCGCGAATACGATGTGCTCATTCTCGCCGAAATCACTCACGAGTTTGACATTTGAAAAGCTGACATTTACATTACCAATCCTAATAATAAACTCTTGCTGTAAAGCCCTGCAAGCCTTCAAGGCAAAAGAATATTATTTATTCTTTTTTTGACTTAAGTATATTGAAATCTTAAGAGTGTAAAATAACCAGATCATTTGAGGTCATCTTCGCTACCTACCTTAGCAGTTTGAAAATAAATGTTAGTCAAGTTATTGTTAGTGATTATGACAAAGACCTGCGGAAAATCTTTAAAGCTAGGCTAGATACACATGACAGAACTTAGAATGGAATTAGCGAATTAGCTGGAGAAATAGTCCTACAGTAGGGCCACCTGTTGACACCTTATCAAAATTCAATTGTTGACTTCAAAAATATGCCCGCCGTTACAAAACTGCACAATTGCCTATTTTTTAGGTTTCTTAGTAACGATAAAAATAATAATCTAAACTGAAGGGTCAGCCCTACAAAAGGGCGAGTGTCCCAGGTGCGCTCGGGTCAACGTTCGCTGCTCACCGCGTTTTGTGCAGCTCTGTGTAGCTTTACATTATGTAGCATGAGCTCGATGCAGTTTACGGCTTATGGCCGTTCAGCTTATTTATGTTTTACGTACTGGCCAGGATTAGCGGCCGATTTATTAGCTCGACCAGGGCACAATGGGGAACTTAACTCTCTTGAAAAGGGCACGAAATAAATAGAACAGATTTTCTAAGGACACATTCATTAAATGGCTTTTCGTTAGCACTAAAGATACCCGCTGTTTAACCATACATTTTACGAATAGACTAATGACTAATGAGTCTAGAAATCCTTTGTCTGTCAAATTACGAACTTTTGTTTTTTATTAAATTGTACGAGTACTGTGGACCGCGAAGAATAAATAATAGTACATTTTGAGGCGGTATTGTTACGAGCCGTAGGCGAGTGTGTTTTGGAGCTGAGAACTGCAATAACAAATGCCCACGTGTATCAAACGACGTTTTTCAATACTCTTTTGAAGAAATAAAATAAAAGAATGTAAAATATTTGTGTCATGAATTATTACGAGACTACGATTTTTTTTTCCGCGCTTTCCTTTCGCCAGGTTGAAGAAGAAGCAAAGGTATGAACTATGAAGCCGTTATACAGCCTAATATAAAAAATAGTTTTTTTATATATATTTTCAAATTTAGAATGTAACACAAATAAGTGTTAATTTGTTTATAAAAGAAAATATTCGTTTTAAGGATCATGTTTATCTATGACTAGCTGACCCTCGCAACTTCGTCTGCGTCAAAAAAACCTACCTACCTACTACTACCTACCTACTACTACCTACCTACTACTACTACCAAAATCAAAATCAAAATCAAAGCATTTATTTCAAGTAGGCCAATAACAGGCACTTTTGAATTGTCGAAACAAAGATGAACATTTAAAGTAGCTACAGTCCCAGTCACAAGACATAAAAACTGTGAAAGTACTGTAGTTGCCCATTCCCTAGCGTAGATCTCTATGGAGAAGAACGGGCAAGAAACTCCATGGACACTCTTTTAAATCAAAATATTGTTACAAAATCTTGGTTACATAATTCATTTTGAGATGGTAGATTATGTGAGAACAATGTAGCAAGATGTGCATGTTAAAAGTGTCCATAGTAAAAACAAAATAATTCATTCAAATAAGCCATGGCAACTAAGAGATGACCAGTCACAACTGACATCACCCGTTCACGAACATGACGCATGGATCAGCACCATTCAGCTCAACCACTTTGAAGGGAGCTAAATGATTCGACACACGCGCCACCATCAGCGAGACATTTGAGCGAGCATGACATACTCTCAACCGCCAGGGCACATTCAAGTCAAAACTAAAGTAGGTTTCCAGTGAATGATAGCTTTCTAGTACATAGTACTCACACAATATGGGCTATGCTATTATATAATACTAACATTGAATCTATACAATGCAAAGATAGTTGTACAATCTTCAGCAGCTCCAACAATACCATTTAAAGCTATCAAGTTTTGCGCCCCTGTCCTTGTGGAGCAGGACCAGCATTGAGCCAAGCATTTTTATCAGCGATATAATCGCTCAACTTGTAATATGCTTGCTTACATAGTGTGCGTTTAATACATGTTTTAAATTTCGTCTCATTCAGTTCAAGAATACTTTGAGGAATTTTATTATAGCATCTCAAACAGTACCCCATGAAAGATGAGTCTACTTTAGCGAGTCTAAAGCCAGGCTGAACTAGTTGGTCCCTATTTCTAGTACTGTAATTGTGTCTGTCGCCCCTTTTACCGAAAAGATGCAGATTTTTTCTGACGTACATTATGTTTTCGTAGATGTATTGGCAATGAACCGTCATGATGCCAATATCCTTAAATAGTTCCCTTAGAGAATCGCGCCTACGAAGATTGTATATGGCTCTGATGGCTCTTTTCTGCAGAATAAATATAGACTCAATATCAGCAGCCCGTCCCCATAGCAAAATACCGTAAGACATTATACTATGGAAGTAACTAAAATAGACCAGTCTAGCGGTATCCACATCAGTGAATTGACGGATTTTTCTAATGGCATATGCTGCTGAACTTAAGCGCCCCGCAAGAGATGTTAAATGAGAACCCCATTGTAGCCTTAAATCAAGCGTAAGCCCCAGGAAAACCGTTTTATCTACGAATTCGAGTTTCTCTTTATTCAATATTATCTCACAATCACTACTTTTAACATTCGGTAATGAAAATCTTATGCATTTAGTTTTTTTTTCATTTAATACCAAATTGTTTGCTGTGAACCAATTTTGGACCTGAAGTAGGGCATCATTCACGTTATCTAGATTGTTGGCCCGTCTATTTATCTTAAAAATTAGAGAAGTGTCATCAGCAAACAACACCATATTTTGAGATTGGTGTTTCAACAAATAGGGTAGATCATTTATATAGACTAGAAAAAGGAAAGGACCCAATATTGAGCCTTGCGGAACCCCCATTTTTACATTCAAACCCTTTGAATTAACACCGTTTATTTGAACATGTTGTTTTCTATCGCTCAAATAAGATTTTAGCAGGCTAAGTGCAAGTTTACCCAGTCCGTAATGCTCCAGTTTCAAAAGCAATGTGTCGTGATTTACGCAATCGAAAGCTTTGGAGAGGTCACAGAAAATTCCTAATGCGTCTTGGGACTCTTCCCACGCAGCAAATATGTGCTTTAATAGGGTTACACCGGCGTCAGTTGTACAACGTCCCTTGGTGAAACCATACTGTTGATCATGGAAGATTCTGTTGGTGTTAAAATGATAGAGCATTTGATTAAGCATTACTTTTTCAAAAACCTTGCTAAAAACCGGTAACACAGATACAGGTCTATAATTATTGGCATCTTTACTGTCCCCGGATTTGAAAAGAGGTATGACTTTACTGTATTTCATTAAATCAGGGAAAACTCCTTGGTCTACACATAAATTAAAAATTAAAGCTAAGTACGGGGCTATGGTCTCAAGTATAGATGTGCAAACTTTGATAGACATTCCCCATAAATCTTCAGTCAGTTTGATTTTAATTTGCCGGAAAGCTTTAATAACTGTCATGGGGTTAATGTGTTTAAATTTAAATTCAGCCAGGCAGCCAGACACATTCGCCTTTAATAAGCCAATTGAGGCTTCAGGTGAGGAATTAAGAGCCTCCGTAGTTTTTATTGGTATTTCGGTAAAAAAATTAACAAATTCTTGAGCTACTTCCTGATTAGAGCTTTTAAGACCACAACCTACCTACTACTACCTACCTACTACTACCTACCTACTACTACCTACCTACTACTACCTACCTACTTCTACCTACCACTACCTACCTACTACTACCTACCTACAACTTTTTCAGGCTTTTTTAGGCACCATTTTAGACCTTCCAGGACTTCCACAAATCATTAAAAACCAAAATGAGCCAAATCGGTCCAGCCGTTCTCGAGTTTTAGTGAGACTAACGAATAGCAATTGATTTTTATATATGTAGACTAGTTTTTGCGTGCTGCGCGAGCTGCAAGCAGCTCGCGTGCTTGTGGTGGTAGCTTTTTTTTCACTTTTAAAACCTATTCATTCTTAAACATGACCCTAAAGAAGAGTCTTCCACTTGTCAAACTCTAGTGAAATGCCAAATAAGCCCAAAAGGACTAAATGTTTCCACTTGATAAAGCTCTAATCATTCTAAATCAGCATCACTCGAATAACGATACCAACCCATATTTTAATTGTTTTCCTTAACCTTATGAAATTTTGAGAATCAATAGGAATCCTTAAAACAGTATGAAAACACTTAAGAACCCTTAACACATTCTGAATACTAATTCAATAAAAATAAGATATTAAAATAAAATTAAACTTGAGAATGTATTAATTTAAAGATTTTGAAACCCCATAAGAACCCCTAATATAATCTATAAACATATTTAACACTCAGACCTCTCATTAAAAAAACATTACCTTACAATTGACTTGTCGACCTACCGGAAAGATATCGTGACCTTATCTCTACCACCAGACAGGTTTCGACGCCTATGATAATATTTGTTCAAACACCTAAAGACTATCCCTAACCGTTATGAAGTTACAGTCCTTTCAAGTTAAACAACCTCCCCGGTTGGGGAGGGGAGGAGACGGTAATTCATAAAAATTTCAACGCCCCTCAATAGTATTAAGTGAGAATAAAAAACAACCACTATGTGCGCCAGTTTTCGAGATACGATGGGGGGCGGGGTGAAGGGGAGGGAGAAGAGATTTTGAAAAATGATTTTTGCCACCTCTCTGTCGCTGTTTATGAATGTGAAAAAGTAAGTTCCAAGTCTCTCAAGTTACACTCCTTCCCGCTCCGCCCAGAGTGGGAGAAGTTATTTGATGATTTCCCATTAAAAACCTTTTCTCATACAAAAATCATTACAATACAATTTGCTTGTCGACCTACGTGCTACCGGAAAGCTATCATGACCGTATCTCTACCACCGGACAGGTTTCGACGCCTACGATAATATTTGTTCAAACACCTAATGGCTAACCTGAATCGTTATAAAGTTGGGGAGGGGAGAGTATAAGACATCCTCCAGCGCAAGAACAGTTTCGTAAATATGATATCTCCCTATCTCATACCTCGCTGAAGTAGGATAGGTTCCGAGGTTTGATCATGAAATCGGAATGACATGTGGTGTTTTTGTACAAACACTTTAAAACCTCGATGTACCCGCCAATTTGGCAGCGTTGGAGAGACTGCAGTACAGCCCACGTCTCGATCAAATCAAAAGATATCTCGTAGTCCACAAAGGCTAAACAACAACGCTGGTTATACTTTTCGGTCTTCTGTATACCGCAGTGTATGTATCTGTCATCGTAAAATTGTAAAACACGTTATATTGTAATCTCTCTAGCGATATTGTAAACTTTCGAATTATTGTCAAACGAACATACTGCTTACAATAAAATGCATTATTTTTCGTGAAATGCATGCTATGGTAGTCAACTCACGTGGTGTAGGGAAGGACGTCCCCGTTGCCCAGTGGGTACCACGCTCATGAAAAAATACTGTACCGTTCCTGAGAAATATCGATTAACGTAACCTAACCTTAAACCACTTTATACGTATTCCCCTAAAAAGCGTAGTCGACGGAACCCCGCTTCGCGGGGCCCCTATTTCCGAGTGCAGGGTTTAAAGGAACCTAACTAACCTAACGGGGGGGTGCCCCAAGTCCCGATTATGGGGGCAAAGATACTTCCGTATATTCAGTTGACAATCATTCGAGAGTTTACAATATCGCTAGAGAGAAACGTTTTCGTTAAATTGTAATATAACGTGTTTGACAATTTTACAGTGACATATCTATGTGGTCAGCCTTTTCGGAATCCGGCTTGTTCGGGAGGCTGGAAATAACCCAGATGTAATGTGAAAAGTGCTGCAAGACACATTCGCGACCTTTTCTCAAAACAGTCCTTTTGCTTCTTTTAAAGATGGGCAAAAGTCCCAGGTTTGAATCCTTAGTTCCCAGCTTTATCAAAAGAGCAGCTAAAGTGGTTTGTAAAATCCTTGACCAAAATCATCATCTCAACGAACTTATATGACTTATTCGCCAGCGGAAGAAAAGATTACAGTCAAATAAAACTTACGAAAAACCAGATTTTTCAACCCAAAAAAAAAGCTGAACGAATGGTTGTAAAGAATTGGGGCAGTAGTAAAAAATACTCAGACTGACCTCCCAAACACTGGTGTAACGTTTTTTTCGTTGGCCGGTAACGCGGTTTTTGGGCCGACAATTAATGATTTCCTTTCAGAGAAAGGAAATTTTGAAAATTCATTTTGACCAACTCTGGGCTTAGCTCCACTCAGGACCTACCTACCACTGGAAATCTATCTCGAACTTGTCCCTACGATACAGGGGTCGCCGGCTCGCTTCGATGGCCACCTCCCCATCACCAAATTTCAACGCATTTTATAGTGTTTGTTGAAACATCTTACGGCTATGTCTAACCGTAATGAAGTTGTAGCCCTTTAAATATTAGGGGAGGTTGGGGAGAGGCGATTCGAATACCCTTCGGTATACAAACTTTGAACGTCGCTTTGCTTTACCGATATCACAACCGGACAGTTTTTCGGTCTACGGCTCGCTACGCTCGCGACTTACGTTTTTCACTCCACTCAGGACGTGCCAATCACCGGAATGCTACCATGAGCATATCCTCACGCTACGGGGTCACCGGCTCGCTTCGCTCGCCACCTCCCCTCTTCGCTTTACCGGTATCACCACCGGACAGGTTTTCAGTCGACGGCTCGCTACGCTCGCCACCTCCCACTTCGATCCACTCAGGACCTGCCTACCACCGGAAAACTACCATGACCTCATTCCCACGGGACAGGTTTTCAGTTGACGGCTCGCTACGCTCGCCACCTCCCCACTTCGCTCCGCCCAGGACCTGCCTACCACCGGAAAGCAACTGTGATCTTATCCCCATGCTACGGGGTCGTCGACGCCCGCTTCGCTTTACCGATATCACCAACGGGCAGGTTTTCGGTCCGCGGCTCGCTACGCTCGCGACTTCTTTTCTTCACACCACTCAGGACCTGCCAACCACCGGAATGCTATCGTGACCTTATCCTCACGCTGTGGGGTCACCGGCTCGCTTCGCTCGCCACCTCCCCCCTTCGCTTTACCGGTACCACCACCGGACAGGTTTTGAGTCGACGGCTCGCTACGCTCGCCAGTTCCCCACTTTCCTCCACTCAAGACCTGTCTACCACCGGAAAGCTACCGTGACCTCATCCTCACGCCATGGGGTCACCGGCTCGCTTCGCTCGCCACCTCCCCACGTCGCTTTACCGGTACCGCCACCGGACAGGTTTTCAGATGACGGCTCGCTACGCTCGCCACTTCCCCACTTCGCTCCACTCAGGACCTGCCTACCGACGGAAAGCTACCGTGACCTTAACCCCACGCTACGGGGACACCGGCTCGCTTCGCTCGCCACCTCTCCTCATCACCTTACCGGTATCACCACCGGTAATAGTCGCCGGCTCGCTACGCTCGCCACCTTCTCACTTCGTTCCCCCCAGGACCTGCCTACCACCGGAATGCTACCGTGACCTCATCCTTATGCAACGGGGTCGCCGGGCTAACCACCACCGGACGGGTTTCAACGCCTACTATAATATTTGTTCAAACACCTATCGGCTATCTCTAACCGTAATGAAGTTACAGCCCTTTCTATTTTACGTTAATATTTATCCGTGGTGCTTGGCAACTGGGCCTATCCCAGTTGTAAACGTCCCTTTGTGCCTATTGGCCTTGTTTCGTTCTGTCTCCTGCTGATATGGAGGGAAGTGGAAATACAGTTCTTTCCTACTCCTCCGCTATACTTTCTGATTAATTTCGTTGCGGGATCCGAGACAGTTAAATTCATTCTCTGGGACTTCGTCAAGCTTCATTGTCTCGGCGCTTTTCTGGTGGTCGCCACTGTTGATTCTGGCTTTCAGGAGTTACAGTGGTTTGGGCGTGTGTGGCGGGCTTGTCCCAAAAAAAAAAAAAAGCCCTTTCTATTTAAATTAACCTTAAAATCGACCATATTAATAAACCCCTCTATGTACAAAATCAATCCTCATTCGGTCGGAACCGTTCGAAGGAACCCAATCATAAATTGGTAGAACAAACGAATTTGCCAAAGTCGGGTCTGACCTGAAAATTCAATCACCAATGACTCTCGGGGTTGCCAGCTGAAAGTGATGAAAATGGTCAAATGTCATTTGGAGCATTTCATTCTTGGTGATTATGTAAAAGTTCTAGTCAAAATGTCGTTATTTATACTTTTCATGTTTTTGGGGAAAATCTGGGAAATTACCCTAAAAATTGGGAAATGATTTAATCCAGGCAACACTCCCTAACAAAACACACAACCATTTCATACAACATAATCCAGTTGGGCGATGCTAACTGACCCATTTATCGTATCGAAAATTTGGATATTTCGTCATTTTTATAAGATGGCCACACTGTCCGTCATTTTGTTTTTCTGAAAAGTCATAATTTTCTGGAAATCTCAAGGATACAAGCCACCGATCGGTGTACTCGGTGTTGCCAACTTTTCAGTTTAATAGAACAAAGTAATTCGCCAAAGTCAGGTCTGACCTGAAAATTCAAACCCCAGTGGCTCTCGGGGTTGCCAGTTGAAAGTGATGAAAATAGTTAAATGTCATTTAAAGCTTCCCATTCTTGGTGATTATGTAAAATTTCCATTCAAAATGTCGTTATTTCTACTTTTCATTATTTTGAGGAAAATCTGGGAAATTACCCTAAAAATGGGGAAATTTTTTAATCTAAGCAACACTCCTCAACAAAACACACAACCAGTTCATACAACATAATCCAGTTGGGCGATGCTAACTGACCCATTTATCGTATCGAAAATTTGGATATTTCGTCATTTTTATAAGATGGCCACACTGGCCGCCATTTTGTTTTTCTGAATACTCATAATTTTCTGGGAATCTCAAGGATACAGGCCACCGACCGGTGTACTCGGTGTTGCCAACTTTTGAGTTTGGTAGAACAAAGTAATTCGCCAAAGTCAGGTCTGACCTGAAAATTCAAACCCCAGTGGCTCTCGGGGTTGCCAGTTGAAAGTAATAAAAATGGTCAAATATCATTTGATGAACCCTATTCTTAATAGTAATGCAACAATTACATTCAAAATGTCGTTATTTCTACTTTTCATGTTTTCGGGGAAAATCTGGGAAAACGCCCCAAAAGTGGGGATAATTTTTGCACCAGGCAACACTCCTCTACAAAACACACAACCGCTCGCTACAATTTGAACCCGTCAGATGTTGCCAACTACCCGAAAAATCGCGTCGAAAATTCGGATTTTTAGTCGTTTTTACAAGATGGCCGCCACACCAGCCGCCATTTTTTTTTTCTGAAAAGTCATAATTTTCTGGAAATCTCAAGGATATAGGCCACCGACCGGTGTACTCGGTGTTGCCAACTTTTGAGTTTGGTAGAACAAAGTAATTCGCCAAAGTCAGGTCTGACCTGAAAATTCAAACCCCAGTGGCTCTCGGGGTTGCCAGTTGAAAGTAATAAAAATGGTCAAATGTCATTTGATGAACCCTATTCTTAATAGTAATGCAACAATTACATTCAAAATATCATTATTTCTACTTTTCATGTTTTTGGGGAAAATCTGGAAAATTACCCTTAAAAGTGGGGTAAGTTTTTGCACCAGGCAACACTTTATATGAAAACACACAACCGCTCGGTACAAATTGAATACGTCAGATGTTGCCAACTACCCAAAAAATCCTCTCGAAAATTGTGAATTTTCGTCGATTTCACAAGATGGCCGCCACACCAGCCGCCATTTTGTTTTTCTGAAAAGTCATAATTTTCTGAAAATGTCAAGGATACTGGCCACCGACCGGTGTACTCGGTGTTGCCAACTTTTGAGTTTGGTAGAACAAAGTAATTCGCCAAAGTAAGGTCTGACCCGAAAATTCAAACCCCAATGGCTCTCGGGGTTGCCAGTTGAAAGTGATGAAAATAGTCAAATGTCATTTGGGGCTGCCCATTGTTGGTGATTATGTAAAATTTCTATTCAAAATGTCGTTATTTCTACTTTTCATGTTTTTGGGAAAAATCTGGGAAATTACCCTAAAAATGGGGAAATTTTTTGCACCAGGCAACACTCTTCAACAAAACACACAACCGCTCGGTACAACTCGAACCCGTCAGATGTTGCCAACTACCCGAAAAATCGTGTCGAAAATTGTGAATTTTCGTCGATTTCACAAGATGGCCGCCACACCAGCCGCCATTTTGTTTTTCTGAAAAGTCATAATTTTCTGGAAATTTCAAGGATACAGGCCACCGACCGGTGTACTCGGTGTTGCCAACTTTAGAGTTTGGTAGAACAAAGTAATTCGCCAAAGTGAAAAAGTCCCAAAAATGAAAAAGTTTAATATTTTTTGGGGTTGCCAGTTGAAAGTGATGAAAATGGTCAAATGTCATTTGGGGCTCCCCAAAGTTGCCAGATAGACAAAGTCTCCATTCAAAATGTCGTTATTTCTACTTTTCATGTTTTCGGGGAAAATCTGGGAAAATACCCTAAAAATGGGGAATTTTTTTGCACCAGGCAACACTCCTTAACAAAACACACGACCGCTCGGTACATCTCGAACCCGTCAGATGTTGCCAACTACACGAAAAATGCATTTAAAAAAAGTCGAAAATTCCACCATTTTACAAAATGGCCGCCACAGCGTCCGCCATGTTGGATTTTCAAAATGTCATAATTTTTCACAGTTGCCATTGAAATGACCTACAAATTGGCAAGGTCAATGTTGGCGACTTTAAAAATCATTAGAACAAAACAATTTGTCAAAGTCGAGTGAAAAAAGTCGCCAATTTCAAAACGTCCCAGCGCGGCCGCCATCTTGTTTTTTTTTTTTTTTTTACATTTTTTTTAAATCATTTTGGACCTTTAACAAAACCCACGAGCCAAAATCCGTCCTAGTCCTTTCCTCGCCGAAACCGGAAATGGACTCGGCCGCCATCTTGGATTTCAATCTCCTCTATAATTTTCCTCTACTCGACCGGAAGTACTTTATATTTGTTCAAAACTAACCCCTAACCCATCTCTCACCCATTCCGAGAAACGGCATGTCAATGAGTGAGTGAGTGAGTGAGTGAGTGGTCTTGTAGCTTTATATAATATAAAAAATTCCACCATTTTACAAAATGGCCGCCACAGCGTCCGCCATGTTGGATTTTCAAAATGTCATAATTTTTCACAGTTGCCATTGAAATGACCTACAAATTGGCAAGGTCAATGTTGGCGACTTTAAAAATCATTAGAACAAAACAATTTGTCAAAGTCGAGTGAAAAAAGTCGCCAATTTCAAAACGTCCCAGCGCGGCCGCCATCTTGTTTTTTTTTTTTTTTTTACATTTTTTTTAAATCATTTTGGACCTTTAACAAAACCCACGAGCCAAAATCCGTCCTAGTCCTTTCCTCGCCGAAACCGGAAATGGACTCGGCCGCCATCTTGGATTTCAATCTCCTCTATAATTTTCCTCTACTCGACCGGAAGTACTTTATATTTGTTCAAAACTAACCCCTAACCCATCTCTCACCCATTCCGAGAAACGGCATGTCAATGAGTGAGTGAGTGAGTGAGTGAGTGGTCTTGTAGCTTTATATAATATAAATAGATAGATACATAGATATTGAATTTATAAACACATTATACAATTTGAATATTCAAAAAAAGTTTACGCCGTTTTTTTTTTAAATTATGCATTTACCAGTTTGGATAGTTTGTATAGGTACTTATAGTTATCTGTGGCAATTTTGCTTTCCACACATGTGTGGAAAAAAAACGCACGTGTGTGAAATACACTGCATTTTGAACCTAATCGCAGTGCGAAAAGAACTAGTTTTCGAGGAAGTGATTGAAAACCCATTACAGCACACTGTAAGCACGATTGATCAGAATCCCTTTAGGATTTCAGGCTGTCTTTCAACCTGATTAATGTATCAAAACAATCCACAAGCTAACCACCGCTAGGCAACCACATTTAATTATCCGCAACCCGTAGTGTTATTAGAATTGTGTCGTAATTAATGAGAGCTTGATGGGTGCTTTGTAATAGTAACTCGATTACCATAGACAATACAGCGCCGACAGCTCTTTGAAGTCAGCGCTTCAGCTGCTAGCCGGGAGGAATGCTTTACTATTCATTTGTTTGTTGTTGTTGGTTCAAGGGTTTTGGACGAGGATTTGTGAGATATTATTAAATCAGATAGATGAATGACATTGGACATTAACCGTTCTTGGGATCTGAAGCTTTGCTAAAATGAGACCTCGGCGTTTGGTTAGAGCTATTTTCAGCTAATATTTCAAATGATCGACTTTTTCTGAACTACTGGCTATTCCCAATACCGTTCTATCAATACAAAGGTGCTAAGTAAGTGTCCTTCGAAATTACTAGCTGTTATCCACATATTTAGAGATGTACCCAATGGGTGGAAAATAAATTGTGTACTAGGCTGGAATATCTGAATTATTTGAGTCCTTACCTGCGGGGCAACAACCTAAGAAGTTAATGAGATATTATCGTATAATATTTAATTAAATTATGTGAACATTAAAATAATTATACATTATATTTTACCACTCAATGTACCGTATCCGTCTCACTGTCAATTTGAGAGGTATAATTAAGTTTCAGTAATAATAAACACGTAAACAAGTGGTATCAGTTTCGGAATCCACTCGAGATGAAGCATTTGAGATGAATCCCACCATAGCACGGTTGAATTACTGAGATTCTGATTTTGAATAGATTCATAGACCAACTAAAAGGATACATTTCTCTAATCATAGTGAAAAAAAATCAAAAAGGTTGTGAACCTAACTACCTGAAAAACCTTGTCACGTATTCTCCTTGTCGCTTGATTCAATTTATTGCCGAAATCGTTTTGTAGATAACACGATCACCAGGGTAAAGAAACTGGACGGACGAAGCGAGTTGAGAATCAAATCATGTATTCCACAGCAGAATGTTCCTTTGTGTGGCGTGTACATAATCTCGATGGGTTGTGTCCCCATCGCTGCCACCGTAGCACTCCCATGCAGCTAATACTTTATAAAATCAGGCTACACAACATGTTCTTGTTTAAAATTCCTGTTTCATAATAATCCCGTGACAAAATGCGGAGCATGCAATAAGGTTGATTGCACACATGTCGTCGCGCGGGACCGCGGCGACATGCGACTGCGACGCGGCGCGGTGCGACACGCGTCGCGCGACTCACTCGCTTTGTACAACTAAAAGCTTTTGTTCGTTACTGCCATGATGGATGGCCGGCGAGAGAGTTTTTTTCATTTGCTAACATGTATCGCGAAATTATTTCTTTTTGTTGCTTTTTTTTCGTTGGCGACAATACCAAATGTGCTCCGAGTGAATTTGTGAGGATTTTGTAAGCGCATTCCGTCGCTTTTACATTGATGTTGTAATTCTATGAAAGAAAATTGTATTGTGTTGGCCAACCACGTGTTGTTGACGCTTTCGCTATTAGGATTCTTTTTGCGAAACGGAACATTTAACTTTGTTCAGACTGAATTGTGTAACCAGTTTTTGCAAGATTTTATTAAGAATTCAATGTGATTGTGTTGCTATCGTGGAAGCACTCCTTTCTGAACGATTCTGTAACATTCCTGGCAACGACTGAATAAACATGAAAACAGCTCTTTGACATCGTTCATTAATTAAATATAAAATTACTTGTAATTGTGGCATTCATCTAATCGCATTCTGGAAACGTAATACAGGGTGTTCAAAACATTTACCGACCGCAACTCATTTATTTTAATTTGTCAATTACTTGAGAGACAATGCCGTTCCTACCGGAACGTCACAAAGGGATGTTTTGTAACACACTGTGACGATGGGGTCTATTAAATTATCGCTGACAATCCGAAGAGCCCACAATGCCTCGAGACCCACTCGTCCACGATTGCAAACGCGTTTTAATCAAAAGGGGAAGACGCGACAATGAAGGCTATTCACTCCCTGCCCTAATTTCCGAATAGCTGCCATCTTGGTTATTTGTGGAACTCCATTTGGCTTCATAAACTATTGACTATAGAGTCGTAAGTCGCGTGTGTCTGTCGCAAGCCTAAGTTAGTTGAGTACACGTGTACTATTGATGTACTTCATAGAATGTACTCGTAAGTTTTGTGGTCGTAGACTATGTAGGGTTTTGATTCACGATTTGTAAGGAGTATTCTTTATAGACACGTCAGTAATGGTGGTATTTCTTTGGTCTTTTATCTTATTATGTCGATGTCTTTTTACCAGTACTTTAACAAAGCAGAATCATTGTTCTTAGTTTCCAGCGCTTTGGCTTTACTCGCTTTTGCCAAACATTCTCAAAGATCAAGCTCATTTTTTCCATGAAAGCAAGCTCATTTTTTTCCATGAAAGCAATCAGTTTAACTCAGCACAATTATGTTACCGTTAACAGGCGCCTATACGGCCTATCCATGTAGAATAATCCCTTAATCGGCGCGCAGCACCCCCGGGAAGGGTTGTATATTCTTTGTAAATCGCTCAGCATATGATTACCACGCAAGTAATAAGTACCTATTTCGTGGAACCCGAAGATTTACAGCGATAGATGTACCATCGCCGTACCTAGTGCCGTGTGAAAAAGTGTTGCTGGCACAAATAGAATAGAATAGAATAATCTTTATTTTCGTGAAATATCGTTTATTTTTAGAAATGACCACTCGTGGTTGCAACTCTATTTAACCGGACTATGGTTATGTAATTTTTTCTTTCTTTCTTTTTTCTATGTATGGCTATTTATCCTGTGGTGGCTGAAAAAAGCCCCCCAGCCAGGGCTTACAAACTAAAAAATGTATGAAAAGTCACTATGAAAAGTCCCTGTGGGGTTCGTTGAGGGAATTTACATGATGATCAGCGTCGCGGGCTGGCTCGTCGAGCAAGGGTCGGGCAGTAGTGATTTTACAGGGGGGTTGCGGTGGGTCTCTGGGTGGACCTAGGACGGCGAATCTTGGATAGTTTGGAGGGGACATAACTAGCAGATGTAACGATCAGGGGGTTGGGGTGTTTTTCGGCCCTATCGGAAAACCCCTTAGTGAGCCGTTTCATGCACTGCTAAATGGTGGGGATCTTGAGGTCAACATGAAGTTGCTCATTCCTAACGTACCATGGGGCTCCCGTGGTTCTTTCGGCGGTTTTGGAGGATCTGCATCCTGTGGATGTGGTGAGGTTTGGCATGCGCGAACACGAGGCACGCGTATGTCATGATGGGCCGAATGCACGCGGTGTAGATACGCAATTTGCATTTGAGTGACAATTTGCTGCGCGCATTTAGCAAGCAGTGACGCCTACCGAGAGCGAAGGCGGCACACGAACGTACCGTCTTGATGTGCTCACCGAAGTTTAAGCGCCTATCGAGAATGACTCCTAAGTATTATTCTTGCTTCTCCCAAGGCATCGGTTTGCCGAACATGGTTAGCGGACTGGGGGTTGGGGGGAAGGGTTGGCGGGGGCTAGAAAAAAGTACCGCCTGGCTCTTATCGGGGTTGACCTCAATTCTCCATTTCCGGAACCAATCGCCTAAGGCTTTTGCGGAGTTTTGGACATTACGACAAATGTTGGATTGACTCCTACCCGAGTAATAGATGGCCGTGTCGTCAGCGAACAGTGCTAACTGGGCTGCTTTACTCTTTTGAATCAATAAATAAATAATAACATATCGCTGGACACAGCGCCATCTAGTAAGCAAGGCCTGTGTCGTGGTCACCAGACAGTTTATATACTAACAACAGTGTTACTGGCCGATAGCTCTCCGGCTTCAGTATGTTATTCCCCGCCTTAGGCAGCATGATGACGCGCCCCTCGTTCCACGAGGAAGGAAACGTCCCGGTGCGTAGTATCGCCGTGTACAGGCGCGCGAGTGCCGCTACCATACGGTACGGCAGCTGGCGCAGCACTGTGTTGGTGATACCGTCGGCACCGGGGGCCTTCCTGGGTTTCGTCTTCAGGATGGCGCGTCTTACTGCCCCAGGCGAGAAAAAGATTGGGTCTTCCTCGGGAGCTATCGGCGCGGCGAAGTAGTCCCCCAGGTGTTTCTCGACTGTTGCGACATGTTCGACGTCGTCAGTCGGATTCGGTCGGAATTGACGCTCCACGTGTTCAGAGAAGACCTCCGCGCGGTCCTCTGCGACGTACTTGAGCGCCCCGCTGCTGTCTAGTAGAGGCCGCACCGGAGCTGGGGTCCTCGAGAGTTGGCGGCACAGTCTGTGGGCGGATGGCCAGCTGCCAGCCGCTTCTTGGATTCTATCTTCCCAGCTCTCGGCCTCGCGGTTCCGGAGCTCGGCCTTAATCCTCTCCGCGAGACTGTTGACTTTGGTCTTGATAGTCGGGCATCTAAGTTGCTGCCACTGCTTGCGTAGACGCCTCTTGTCGGCGATCATCCATTGCAGATACGCTGGCAGGGGCGGCTGAAGCACTCTCCCCTGCGGTTCTGACGTTGTCGCCGCTTCCAAGGCGTTCTTGATGCAAGCAGTGACGTCGTCCGCGAACTGGTCAACGTCCGCGGAGGTTATCACGGGCCGAGTCGGTGTGGTGGCCTCAGTCTTTTCTCTGAAGGCTTCCCAATTGTAACGTCGACGTGGCACTGCGGGCATCTGTCGGGTCGGCATCCCCGATAGGGCGACGAGAACTGGGTGATGGTCACTCTGCAAGTCGTCGTCCAACACTTGCTGTGTGATCTGGCAGTGTAGCCCACGGAAGGCTACGATGTCCAGCACGTCCGGCATGCTGGTCCTGGCATCTCTGGGCCGGACACCGTATAGCCGTGGGCTTCCGCGTCCGCATAGAGTGTCTGCCCCCCGTGTAAAAATAAGCTTACAACGCAAAGGTATGTATAGCTGAGCTTAAAGGCTACTAGACGCTTATTGTGGTTTATACAACAATTACCACAATAAGTTTACAACATATTGTACACCAAACGAAAGTATTTACATCCTGTTAGCCCAGAATCACTTCTATCACTTCCTAGGTGGCAGGGTAGAGGTGACTTCGGCATGTGTTTGGACTAAGAGAACAGGATCGGAGGTGGAGCATAGTTTGCGATACAGCTCCACTAACACCGCACTGTTCCGTTCCGTGTTTCTTCCGTGACTGAGGAGAGTCGGCTCGTACATCTCTCATGGAATGATGGATACGAATTTCAGTATAGGTCATCGTGACAAATATATTTGTCAATCTAATAGAGAAATGATTATTTTTTGACGGGGAAGTGCGAGTCTATCTAACGATGTAATTCTTTGCAGGAACCCTGCTTCGCCTCATATGAGAAAAGTGTATAAAGCTATACATGATGATATGTTGTACATGAATTTGTTTTTCCGCCTCCTTGAGTTCTAATTTTTTCCAGCCCCAAGGGAACCATATGTTGCCATGGTATTAAATTTGTGTATGTATACTACATTATACAGTGTTGTTTACTTTATCGAAATAAAACTCCTTCATCAACTTGTACTTCAGCCGACATGATTCTGAAAAACAAAGAATATGAAACTGATTTAATTATTCATTATGCGGGGGCGGAGTTGTGTTGCTATGTTAAAAAGTTATTTTTTATAAAACTGGAAAAGAGAAGCCATAAAAAAGGGAATCGTTGTTATGCCTTTTTGGAAGAGATATTTTGGTTTTAAATCCATTTCTTTGTTCTTAGTAGGCAGATATTTATTCATACTTTCATAATGTAGTGGAAATACATTGATGCCGTAGTACACAGCACAATGATCTCTAAATGTGCGGCTACATCGGTAGATGCCCTCAGCTACTCACACTATTCATATATCTGTGACGTCAGCCATATTTCCTTCCCATCCATTTTAATGTCCGTCCATGTTGAACTGTCGCAGATTTCCTTGTGAAGTCAATGCCATAGGTGATCGGCCTCTCACCTCGCGGTCCCAGGTTTGATTCCAGTATAAAACGACAGGAATTATACGACAAAAATATGTATATTTGAATGTTTTTTCATGTTAGTAACTTGATTCGTTGAATTTTGAGGGGTATTAGTGGTGGTCGCTGTATGATGATCGGTGGGTGTTCTATCTGTCTGTCCGTCGTGTAGACTGGCCAGGCGACTGAACTCCTGAACTCTGGGAGATCATTGTATTGTAATTGTATGGAATTCTTTGTGTTCTTTGATCGTATGGCGGATTGGTGATGCATTTTGGATTCTCGAGCTGGGTTTAAGTATCAAGAATCCATAATGAATTGCTTATTCAATTGTGTGACTCTTCACAGTACATTTTCACATTCAAACTATCAATCATCGCAACCTAATGACAGTCCACTGCTGGACATGCCCCAGCTGCCCTCTGCAGCTGAGCCATATCACCCTATCATCCGCTTTCCACATCCAGCCAGTCCCAGCCATCAGACCTTCTGTTTTTGTAGCATGTATCACATTCATATTTAATCACACTTATTAAAACAATTCGGCATTAAAGTCACAAAGATCATGACAAAACACGAGTAACTCGAATCGCGCCCCTCTTACAAGTAGTTCTAGTAAACACTTACAATCTTACATACCCTATTCTACTACCTGCCGCACAAATATAGCTTCTATGAACTTGTGATAAGGTATTTTCTTGTTTTGCACGTGTGGAGAGGTAGGCATTGGAAGGAATAGGGAATTAAGATGAATATAGCACCTTTTTAGGTTACAAGGGTCTTTAGAGTTGACGATACAGGCGATCGATTGAGGGCATTGTGTTAGTGTCACTCACGCTTTTATCTCATGGGGGTGGACACTAGGCAAGAACCTCAACGCCACCTGCTACATCCTTACATTCTCCTTGAGCAATTGATAATCAAATTAATAATCAAGACTTCTTAAGCTCGTGCTCACGCAAAGTTTGGTGATGTTCAAACTTATAACTATCATACATACTGTCTGTTTAAGTATGTAAGTATCTATAATTGAATACCTCTAGGCTGTTCGTTACGGTTTCGTGTTACTATTTTAACAAACAATTAATTGAGTTCAACCGTGTTGTCGAGTCATGTTCTTTCTTCACAAATATTCAGGGGTGCGGTTGTATTCCCGAATACCTAACATATTTACATGAAAGAAAAGTCAATATTATGGTTGTAGAAGTATGTTTTATTTGCATTGGGTACACTATACCTATTTCTTGTTGTTCAAGGGAAAATTTTCATTTTTCAGCGTGTTTTCCACACCAATGTCGTAAAGACAGCTTTTTTAAAAGGTTTATCGACTTGAAGTAGTTCTTATTAAACTCGGACGGTTTTTTTAGTGATGAATTGATGATGTTTCGGCGAGGTCGACGTTTTCTGAAATAATTAATGGAGGATTTTCTAATTTTGTCGCTGAGTCAAATATTAAAAGCCCATCGCATCGGCACGTTTTTATTTAGGCATGCATTTAGTAATCATACGTTTTCGGTCGTGTCGATTCGAATCGTGGTCGTATCGCAGTCGTCCCGTCACCAATAAACAGTTCCTCCCTGTCAGCTCTTTTCCTAAATGTGCTTTTTATTGGATTAACTATCCATTAGCCTACTTGATGTTTGTTTCCAAAGAACAATTACAGGCGTACGCTCGCCGCGTCTGGACACACCCATCCTTGTTGCGACGTGTCCTAAATGTCGGGGTTATTAGATTAACTGATCATTAGTAGCGAAGGAGAGAAAAGGCAGTAGTTCTGCTTTGAAACAGAACTGTTAAGTGTAAAGTTAACTATGGTTTGACATACTTGAAGACACAAAGCTGTCGAGAACAAAGTCTCGCTGACGACAGACGAGGACATCGATTCTTTTTAGATCAATGAGACTTTTTGGCCAAATGTTGTAAGTGACGCCCCGTAAAGCCTTCAAATACTTATTCTCTGTTTGTATTACCTGTGGGCTAAATTGCTAAAAATATACCTAAAGCCAAGCAATTTATAAATAAATGTCGGTTTTCATCCCATATTAAAAGTGAATCTTTTCCATGTGTCTGTAAAGTGTACAAAGTGTCCGTGTCTTGTATGTCAGACACTCGACACTGATGAGGCACTCCTATTGTTGTTTGGCAACTAAAGGTTAACTTTGAGTAAATATAGCTTGTTTTTATAGGAAAAATACCTGGCATCGACGTACTCGTGTGGAAGGAAAAGTTATCAAAAGAAATTAGGTTTTATTCATAAATACGGTATAAGTACCTACTAGTATTACAGTTCTGAGATTTCTTTTTATGTTTTTAATGTACTTAGCTGATTACAGGAAAGTTTTCGTTCGATTCCCGCATAAAATAAATATTTGTATGGGTTGTTTTGAACCTTTTCAGAAAGTTCAGGTTTGTGTAAAAAAACACGTAAGAAGATATTTCGAGAGGTAACGAATAAAAATAAAAATTGTTTGATATTTTCTTTCCAATTTAAATGTTGTGTGTGTGAGAACGTCGCTGTCTTTAAATTACATACCAGAAACCCATTAGTCCCCTTTTCATCCCTCACAAATCATATGAAGGGTGTTCCTATTGGTAACCAATGGTTACCAAGAGCTCCATGCGAGTCAAAGATATTCATTTATCGTAGATATTGACGTAGAATTTTGTAGTGAGTAATAGTCGTCGTCCTCGATAGTATAGTGGTGACGTATATCCCGCCTGTCACTCGGGAGACCGGGGGTAGATTCCCCGCCGGGCAGGCTAATTTTTGTCGATTTGAGAACTGTTTGTTAAATGGAACGTCGATTTTCATAAGTTTTTAAAATACTTTATTTGTTCATGATATCTTAGTACTTACATTTATGGTGAAAATCGTGAAACTTTGCATGACTTTATACAAAAAAAAATATGAATGAGTAAATATTTCTTGAGATATTCTCAATCATTCTTCTTCGCCCTTTTTCAAAACACATGGGCACAAAATGTAACCTAACAAAATGTCTGAAACATCCAGCTCTTTATTTATACATACAAGTTTCATGAATAAACGACGTGGGTAGTTTGAAGCATTTTCCTTATGGCCGCATAGATATGCAGATGTGGGGATTATGCATGCAGATTCCTATCAGCGGCATCTACGAATCACCTTCGAATTTAGCGGTCGTTAACTTTTGTATGAGACGTAGATAACTACCTACCCCATATTGAAATGACGGGAGCAGTAGCCTTTTGTTGCATACTTGCTCCGCTTTGTGTGATGTGACGTTTTGAGTGAGAATAATCCATTTATAGGTTGAGAGATCCGTTTGCCCACAGTCCCCAAAGCATTAAAGAGTTATCCTGAAATAAAAATATTGAGAGGACGCTTTAGAATTAGGTACTTGTACTTTTGAGCAAGCCAATTCACAACTATAGAGAGATTACGATTAGGGTAATATAATTGCCATATAATTATTGTCATTTGTGTGAGATTTTCAAATATTTCAAGACAAATAAGAAGGCCGTTATTTCTCTTGAATTGTCTGAAAACCTACATTATTTATTTCTGAGAATATGCTTTACAACGATCACGTTTCGAAGTGGGATGTTGTTACGGATGATTTTTTCTTAAGAAACATAATTCTTGAACAATTTATTCAGAATAAAACTAAGGCACATCGCTGTTGATTTTTCTTCATGGAAATCTATACTTGTACCTGTCTCATAGCTACTCAGGCTTAGCAACTATTTTAACCATAAGCACTATGAAAATCTATTCATTGCTTTGCAATTCAAAGCGAGCTCAAGGTTTTTCGCCTTCAGGTCATCGGCTACAAAATATATTTTACCATGCTGCTTCAACTTTTGAAATTGAAAAGAATTTATGAATAGAGCAAGCTATTGACGTACCTATGTGGAGATCAGTTCAGGTCATAGAAATACGGTGATAGAACAAAGACACCGCATGTCTCACTAGAAGTGAATACATTTTATTCGACTCTGATAATGAAAGGTAATATGGAAAGAAAAGAAAAGAAAGAAAGAAAAAGCATTTATTAGCCCGACAGGACAAAACATAAAAAAAGTAAAATTGTGATTATAACACTAGTTTAAAGTAAACATAATGAGAGAATAATAATAATAACGAAATCATAAGAAAAAACAAACAAAAATACAAAAACGGAATTTGTCCTGTACAAGACCAAAAGGCTCCTATCTCAGCATGGAGCTGTAACATTTAAAAAAAAAACGTCACAGCGCTGATATTCTGATAGGGCCCAAAGTGATGCCACGGTCAGATACGGCTACTCACTACAGGCAGGTAACAACTGAGATGACGTCTAATAGAGAATAAGTAGGGATGCAGAGGATGCGGAGCCAACACAGGTAGAATTAGGATATTAATAAAGATCGAATCTGCATACCTACACCGGTCAGACTTATTATTATCTTCTCATATTCATCTTCCTCTGATTTTTCGGATTCATGTCCGTATTGTATAATTATCACTTGATTCGGTGACCATCGTGAGAAAATCAGCATACCTGAGAGATATTTCTCGGTGGCATATTAAACCATGTCAGAAGCCCATGGGCGGCATAAAAACTCACGCTAAGAAGAAGCCTTATCATAAATATGTGCGTTGTTGAGACTACTGTAAGGCACCTCGCACTACCCCACGACCACGACTGTTGGTTGCAGAAGCGACTTTTGGTCGTAACCGGGTATTAAGTTTGGTCGCACGACCAGTTTTGTGTAAGACAGCGACCGGTCATGCGGCTAGTCGTTAGTCGTGGCCGCGGAAGTACGCGTGGTGCCTTAATAGCACCCTTAGGGATTCCAATGTATCAATAGTATGAAATTTTGTAATGCGGAACAAATGGTGGAGTCGTTATTGTTGTTGAGTAATAAAGTCAGAGCTTTCTGATGATGTAAAGGTCATATTATCACCACTACAATATCGGTCAATTTGTGACAAAACTACATGATAATGCATGCTGCTGACAAATTCAAACATTATATGTCTTTTCAACCGACTTCCAAAAAGAGGAGGTTATCAATTCGTCTGTATTTTTTGTTACCTCAGAACTTTCGACTGGGTGAGCCGATTTAGATGATTCTTTTTTTGTTTGAAAGCTGGTGCTTGTCGATTGGTCCCATTTTAATTTGTTGAAGATCTGATGCTGATCTTCCGAGATATACAAAGGAACTCTTCAAAAATAGACGGCAAATTTGCAGTAATTGCTGCAATCGCTTGTAGGTTCATTGTTCATACTACATCATGACGTAACATCACGCCTGTATGCTCTGAGGGGGTACCTAGATGTGTACAATACTCCCAGATTTCGACAATGTTTGTTGCCTCTGAACTTTCCACTGGGTAAACCAATTTTGATGATTCTTTTTTTATTTGAAAGCTGGTGCTTTCCGTGTGGTTCCGTTTAAATTTAGTTAAGATCTGACGCTGATCTTCGGAGATATAAATGGAACTCTTCAAAAATACACGGCAAAGCTGCAGTAATTGCTGCAATGACTTGGTTGTTTATTGTTTATGTAACATAGTGACGTAACATCACGCCTGTATGTTCTGAGGGAGTACGCAGAAGTGTACAATACACCCAGATTTCGACATTTAGATATGTTAAGTTCCATTTAATGGGATCCTGGAGAAATAGAGGGAATTCCTTAAATTTTAAGGGACACCAGAAGCGATTTGGGTAGTTTTAGGAAGAGTACATTCTTGGAGTGATCCCATTTCAATTTGGTAAAGATCTGATGAAGAACTTCGGAAGATAGGCGACGGGAACTCCTCAATAAATGATAGCAAATGTACTGGGATCGCTGAAATCTCATATCTGTCTATTGTTTACACCAGTTCATAAAAGAAAATCACGCCGGTACGCTGTGAAGGGGTAAGTACATACATGGGAACCACAAAAAAATGAAAAATAAAAACTTTTTTTACAAAAAATAAAACCGACTTCAGAAAAAACAAAAAAGTGAAAAATAACTTTAGCTTCAGAAGTCGGTGACAAAAAAACTAAATCAATCAAACAAAGGTCACCGACTTCTGAAGCTAAAGTTATTTTTCACTTTTTTGTTTTTTCTGTAATAAATAACTGCGGGAAAAAAAAAGCAAATATTACAAATAATAAAGATATCTAATAAAATACTATAAAACAATGCGACCCTTTTATTGATAAGCCATTTTAAGGACGCTGCTGTAACATTTTCGTTGAACTCAAATCTAGGTATCTAATGCCGCACACGTTGAACTACTCTGAGCGCTCGAATTTATACTTCACCTAAATAATCTAGGTCCTTGATATTATTTTTTAATCTTATTGAAATTGACCCCGGAAAAATACTGGGACATTTGAAAATGCATTTGGATACTGTAACTTAGCCTCTGCTGCGCGCGCTATATAGCGCGGGTCAAAGGCTAGTACCGCCGCGCCGCGCCGTCGTGATTGGTAGGTTAGTATTTTCAACCGACTTCAAAATAAGAAGGTGCTCAAAATTGCGCGAATGGAAACCTGCGCGACTGGACTTTTGCGTGACTTGATGGCTACAGAGGTTTACTCTGTAGAGTAAACATAACATTACGTTAATACTTGAAGGTGGTTATTTTTTGGGTATACCGCCGTTTACCCGAATTTTATTTGCCCTAATATCATTTGCCATAATAGTCAACAGCCATAATATCATACGACATAATACTCATTTGCCCTACTCTAATTTGCCATATTAGTCACGTGCCAGAATCATTGTTTCCCATAAAGTCACTTACCATAACATCATTTGTCATAATCATTGTAAGCCCTAATTATCACATGCCCTAATTATCACATGCCATAATTATGATATGCCATAACATAATTTGCCATCGACATAGGGTGTGTAACGGTTGTTTATATCAAGAGAAATTGGATGCAATTGGGACTTTAGGGCACCCCGACTCGGACAGGTTAGGTTAGAAGGGGATGGCGGGGTCGTGTGAGCGAGCGAAGCGAGCGAATAGACCCCGCCATCCCCTTCGTGGTTATTTTTTTATAAACCACACAGAAGTAGGAGCCCCGCGAAGCGGGGCTCCGTCGACCTAGCCCACCATCAACCATGCACAGAAAAAAAAACCATGCACAGAATAAATTAGTTTGTCTAATACTTGTTATGCCATTTAAATATTATGCCATTTAAATATTATGTCTAATAATTATTATGGCACATAAAAATAAGGCAAACAATACTTATGGCATTCGTATCTTATGGTATCTAAAATTCGGGCAATTAAAAGCATGTCATATGTCTTTTAGGGCAAATGAAACATTCGGGCAAATGAAATTCGGGTAAATGAAATTCGGGAAAATGATGATTATGGCATATAATCTTCGGGCAAACAATAGACAACCTATTTTTTGGATTTTCCGTCATGGGTGTCGCGACCCCAAAAACCATGAAAACGACACCCATGATGGAGCGACTTTCTAAACCACATTCGAATAATAAAAGTATGAATCTGGTAATTATTTTTATGTCGTCCGAAAAAGTATGAACTCCTTCCGATTACGCTATACGACGACGGTACCTACTCACTCGCATGCACACTACAATATTTTCTAGTAATAAAATCGTATTTATTTTTTGCGAGAGAGCGATACACCCGTAATTTCACTAGCTCTTGTTAGCGCGTTATGACGAACCGCGTGAGTGCAAAATGTATGAAGAAGTAGGCAAATGTTTATATTTTACCTATTCATTGGAAAATATGTTGATTTTGATGCAAACAATTAGATGAACCTGTAAAGGACTATATTGTATATTATATACCGCATCTTTATAATTATTTTATGTAAAATAGCCTATAAATTTACGTTAATTGGTACCTATTCTGACCCCACTTTTTAACATGTTCTGCGATTATTGTGTCGGGAAAAACGTATTTGTGCGAAAATGTTGTATGTCGTCATAAATTTTTTTCGATGGCAATCTGGAGATGAATATATTATTTTTAAATTAAGACCCTGAAATCTTCACATTTTTTATAGCTTGTACATTAAAAAAAAAAATATAGACGAATTGATAACCTCCTCTTTTTGGAAGTCGATTGAAAATGGTACCTGAACACGACTATTTGTAAAAAAATGTTAAACTGTCCTTAATTAGTTCCTAATTTGGTTTACAGATTAGAAACCCAGCATGAAATAACATCGGAGAAGGTGGACACCCCGCCTGGAGAGACTATCAAAAGGAAGTGAATTGCAATTCATGTATTTGTTATGCAAACAAAATGCGTGAATTGCGAAAATTTCAAGTATTTTATTGTTTCTTTTATTAAATCACGACTTATTTACTTATTTCACATTTAATGAATTTAGTTCAAAATCGAATAAATTTCATTTATTTCATAACGCTCTTTCATTTTTAAAGCTGTGTGGTGTGTAACACTTTTGTATTCATGTTGGTAACGGTAACTGATGCTGTTGTTTCTGTTTTGTAGAACTAATTAAACTACTCATTGCTTTCATCAACTACCCAACATACAAAACAAAAGTAATAATAGTTGTAGAACAAAGGAAAATGGCGAATACTTACCCTTGAATAGTGACAGCCACTGCTTCAGTCAATCCTTCGCAGAACCTGATGAATGTCTTCATTTACAACATCTGTGATTAAATACCGCTCCTCAGCTCCTGATGACAGCAGTCCTTTAAACTACAAAGACATGATTACTTGAAGACTGTCAACACACAGGGGTAGGCAGTGTCCGTTGTCCGTTATTGATCACGGGTCGGTGTCCGACTCGTGTCCGGACAAGCGGGCCATCCGTCTTCGTGAAAAACAGACGGACGGACGGTATTTTAGGGAAATTCACGCTCGTTGATTTGAAGGGTCAGCTGAGCAGGGGGTTCCAGTTAGATGGCGTGGATCGTTTATATTGCTGGGGATTTGAGTGTTGCTTCCCAAGGGTATCGTGGAGTTAGAATCGTGCCATGAGAAGGGGTTCTAGCATTTATCAAAGTGTAATATAACATGATTGCAGTGAAGGGATGATATTTAGTAAACAATGATTGACGATACGAGCGCTGTCTCTAATTAATCGAAGTTGGTATTATCTGAGAAATACATGTAAAATAAAAGAGTTGGTTACTATATTACTATAGTCTAAGGCTCTAGGTGATTTCTTAATAGTTCAATGATAAATAGGTACGAATATAGCTCGAACGAGTAACGTTTTTGTTCTTCTAAGCCACAGCAGTTTGGGGATTCCAGAGATTCAACCTCTAAAGCTTGCAGGCATCAGAAACTCCCCTGGAGTGTAGTTAGTGATAAGAGATAACCAGTTTTACAGTCTAGGTTTTAAAAAACTATTGTTGCATACAGGTTCATCATTATGTAACAGAAATACCGCACGAATCCAGTATGAAAGTTGTACTCTCCATGTATATCACTATCTCTCGTGTACAACATAAGCTCACGATGACATTTCATGTCCATCTGATTCCCCATTCGGGCTATCACTGCAATAGTTATAATAATTTGTTTTTATGTTCCTCCTAGTTTTATCAAACGAACAAATAGGGTAATTTCTGTCGCATGTTTCTGCGGTAGTGATGTTTGTTGGTGTGTAGATAGCATCTTATCTGTCGGTACCGTTTGGACGTCGCCGTGAGGCATGGACCGTTGGCGCGGTTTGATTGTTATCGGGTATACAGTGTTGTTTCTGTTTGTATGTGGGTTATTAGTGGTATCGTGCTTGTGTAGGGAAGGACTTTACTACCAAACTAGCCATCAACCTGGACACAGGCCTCTCCCAAGCTGCAGCACAACACCCTGTCATCCGTTTTCCGTGTCCAGTCCGTCCCGGTCACCCCAAACCACTACCACCACCACCAGGGTAGTCAACCTATAGCTGGAGGATCTCCCACCACTCACCCTCTGGGTTTGCGGATACGCGGCGTCCATTTCAGGGCACCGTCGCGTTACCTTTGGTTCTTCAGACATGGCCAGCTTTTCCTATTTCAGAGCCTACCATTTGCCTCCTCTGCAAACTATGTCGGCAAAGAGATTTAAAAGGCTAGACACATTTGAATGTCTTTGTATGTCGATGACTCCACTTATTCATTTACGATCTTATCCTTCAAAGAAATTTTGAGCTCCAAATAGGCAAGACCGATAGGACATCGTGCATACAGATCGTGCACTGTCTACACCAAAACGCTAGTGTGACGGCATATTCAAGTGTAAGTTGTGTTAGATGTGCTCATAGCCACCGGCCATGGGCACGGGGTACCAGACTGTAACTAATACAGGCCCACACACACGAGTGCACATGTCAGGGCTTCAGGGGCAGCCAGCGAACGCGCTAGAGGTGGCGAAACCTGCGTTTTGTGATAATTCCACCTTTAACTATGGGTAAGTTTTACATCGCCTAAGATTGCTCGCTAGGTACAATGGAAGTCGATCGCAAACTTAGGATAGAAAGGGCCTGGCAGATGATGATGATAGTTTTCTTGCGTCATTCAGACATGTCAATCAACAATATTTGGTAATATCAGTGTGTAACTGTAATTGTTCCACTACCAACTGGGCAATTGAAAGAGACATAGTTGGAATCACACGCTTGGAAACGGATTGGCGACCGCATCTTCTTGTTCTAAGAAGACAGGATAATACTTTCTGATTTACGTTTTTAGATCAAAGTTTATATTATTGGGGGCAGATGGACCGTGGACACTGTTGACAATCCTCTTTACGCGCTCTAAAAGTCGCCTTCACGATAGATACTATTTCTCATTCATGAAATGGTTTTTAAAGACCACTTTATTTCTTTTCCAAAAATAAACCAGCCTAACTAATTTATTTATAAATCGGGCACATTTCAAGCAATCAATGCTGTTTATTTGAAACGGGCCGTTTACAAAAGTAATTATCATTGGCTCGGTATCAGGCAGCACATCGCTCGCTCGGGCCGCGGGGCGGGCAGAGGCGCAGGTATATTAATCGGTAGCACGTTCATAGATAATTGGTTGTGTAGTAATTGCAACGAGTTTTAGGAAAGAGCTTGCGGGTACGGATTCGTGTGGGTTTCCATTGTGTTACGATAGTTTTCTGTAGAATTAAAAAAATAGTAAAAAATATTTATTATTAGGCAGTTTATCCTTTCAATCGGGCTTTTCAAACAGGATTTCGTATACAAGACCACGGTAACAGCAACATTTTTACTAAAGGCTTCTTTTAATTTTAAGTCAATCCGGGTCCTGTATTCGAAAACGTTTGCTATATTATGACTCCATCATCAACTGTTTGATTGGAGACCCTATTGCTTCTCAATTTCGAAGCTTGTCTTATTCCTCTCTATGCCAATCCTCTCTATGTAAATCCGTTTACATCCAATTTAATCGATCAAATAATTCCAAAAATGACATTAAACTCAATATTAATAAAATCAATGAAGTAACGCGTACCAGATTTTTAGGTGTAATAATAGATAAAGACATAAACTGGAAAGAGCACATAGACAATGTTAGCACTAAAATTAATAAATTTGTTTATGCATTAAAAAAAGTAAAAAATATAACTAATATAAAAACTGCTGTAATGTCATACCACGCATACGTCGAATCGTTGTTACGTTATGGACTAATAATGTGGGGTAACAGCACTGACTTCCAAAGAGCATTCATCGCTCAAAAAAAGTGCATGAGAGCAATTTGTGGACTTAAGCCCGACGACTCATGTCGACCAATATTTAAAAAACTTGGTTTGTTACCGTTACCGTCGCTTTACATTTACGAAATATGTGTTTTTGTTATGAAAAATAAGCAACAATTTAAGACTGCAAATGATGTAAATCCTCGGAATCGACGAGATCCATATAAACTAGTGTTAAATGATTTGCCTAGACTGTCTAAATACAATAGTAACTGCTTGGCAATGTGTGTGAGCATTTATAATAAAATACCAAGGCATTTCAAAGCTTTAAACACAAAATTATTTACAATAAAATTTCATAAGTGGTTAATCGAGTGTAGTTTTTATAGTTTAAAAGAATTTATAGATAAAAAATGTTGATGTTTTTTTTTTAAAAAAAAAGGTTGTTGTTGCTTAACTTGTTTTTTAAAAGTTTTGCATGCTATGTGTTATCTTAGCTAAACATGCTTGTGCCTCAATTTGTATATAACACCCTTGTATACCATGTTTTACGCAAATAAATATTCTATTCTTATTCTATTCTATTCTTATTCTATTCTGAAATATAACCGTTTAATTTTCCACCATTTTCACCTTCACCAATAAACCCTTAAGAGCTAGATTACCGTGTGTCAATGCGAACGCGCCCACATCGTGATAGGCAACAGTATCCCGGTCGCGATACCGATCGCCTTGCTGGCTCAATTATGGATTATAGACGGGGAGCTACCGCAGTACCGAGTGGAGAACAGTTTACACAAAGATGTTCAAAACAAAAAAAAACATAAAAAAGAAACATGGGGGGGTTAGGCAGTCTTAGAAGTGAAAACTAAGTTATCTATATCTGCTCCGGTTTTTACCGGGTGTCTATTTATTTCGATTGGATAACAGAATATCTAGGTTTTTAAATATACATTTTGATTGGACACTGATTTAAACAAGAGTTATGAGAAAAATAAGTTTTCTATAGACATTTTAGATTCCTCAATGTCGTCTTTATAATAATAACATTGTTCTGTCAAAATATATACTTGGGAACATAGATATTCTGTAATCCAATCGAAAAAATACACACTACCTTAAGAATATGTATGATTTACAAATCATTTTGGTATTACGTTTGTATGAACGACGCATGCTCCTCCGGCCCCTTAAGCGCACGCCTAAGTGGTGCTACGTCGTAGCGGATCGGCTACGAGTGCTACGAAGCGTTAGGTGACGGTCACGCGAGTTCCATGATTTTTGTTCACCCAAAAAGCGATCAACGCGTCTAAAGAAGTTTCACTTCAAAAACTGATTTTGAGCATGTTTGTGTAAACTAAACGGGAGGTTCGGAGAAGCAGTGTTTTAGTGATGTTGGGTGGACTAGGAACATGGTTGTTTAACTTTGATGCGTTGGTATGTGTCATATCGACCTCCGGACTGTGAGATGAGAGTGAGGGAAGAGAACGTGCGCCTATGTTTGCGGACACACTTATAATACACTCCGTTGAGATTAGCCGCCATGACCGAAAACGGTCAGGACTTCAAGAGATTTATTTCTATGTTGAAAATAGGGTGATTGGTGATTAAAATATGTATTATGCACCTAACAAAAAGTATAGACGTTTATATTATTATCTATGCAACGGAATTATTAAGTTACCCAAAGGGTGTAAAACACCTCTTCACGAAGCTGAAAGGCACTTGTTCTCCCCATCATTGCGATATTTCTTTTGTTCTACACCATGCCTGGGAACCTTCTAGTTACGGAGATATGGGGGGTCAAAGTTACAAATTTTTAACAAGATTTTTTTTAATAAGTACAAGTTTTGTTTGTGAGATTTTGACTTTGAACACCTCCACGACCCCCGTACTATTCAATCCACCCATCAGCACAATGTTTTATGAGCGTAATATTGAGTTCTACCACAAAACATGATTTATAACCTCAAAAAAAAAGTCGTTTCCCACCAATAATTTTTGCGTAAAGTTACTTAGTTTGATGTACAGAATGTTTGGTTAACGGTTTCGTGATGAGGTGGTTTACACCCTGTATGTAACATCAAGTGGCCAGCACAGAAATGTTCAAGTGCAGATTGGTGGCAGCATTACTTATATTTTTTCGACAAACATACAAAACATCTGTTCATTATATTATGAAGGTTGTTTTATAAACAACATTTTCCCCCATATAACATCCCTAGACAAGTGACAACATCGGAATAGAACTGTTCGTTTCGCCTCTTAGACTATTCCCGCAGCCTACTCCTGGAACAACTTATGAGTTCCACACATAACGGACACTATGGACTAACGGGGTTTTATGGAAAAAATGGCCGCCAGACGACCGTCTAGTTCAGTCTAGTTCTGCACTATTAATACAGGTAGCGGCGCCCGTTCAATATTATGTCTGGGAAGTAAAAAGTTCCAGGTAACTTGTTCGTTATTTATAACATTAATCTTAGACGGCGCCATATTTGTGTCTACTAGGCGCAAACAGCAGATAAAGGAAACGGCTTCTTTACTTTTGTTTTATCAGAGGTAATTCTAACTTAAATAAATGCTCGACCCTGCAACGGCTGAGCGGATCTGCATGAAATTTGGCACAGAGATAGATAATCTGGAATAGCACATCTTTTATCCGAGAAGTTCAATCGGGGTACAATAGGAGTGGGCAAGTCTCGAACACCACGCGGGCGATGCGGCGAGCAAGGGCAGACGGAGGTTGTGCCCATCATTTCGAAAAGGGCAGATTATTTTACAACCCCGACAACGCAACGATCCTTCAGTAAGGACACTGGGTACTATTTTGTACCCTAATTATTTATTTATTTATATTTAAGCCAACAAGGACCAACTATAAAACATAAAATCATAACATAAAATTATTCAATACAAATACATACAATCAAACACAGTCACAATATAAACAGCAGCAGCAGGTTTTATTCTACGGGTGTTGATGCCAATATCTGAGTCGGCCCAAAACTTAGCCATGAATTTGGCACTATCATTAGCGACCACTGTAATAAGCACGGAGCACGCAGGATACGAATACATCAGACGTATTCTGAAAAAAAAATCTAGTCTCAAAAGCCATTACCTATTCACCAACCTATTTAAAAACAGAACTACACAGCCCTTTGAACTCCCAAATCCCTGAGCTGCTCGTTGTTGCGCAGTACATCAACTTACCCTCCAAACGATAAGCCGGCGCGGCCTATGACGTCACGTCCGCGCTTGATGGTGGACCGCACGTGACGTCATCATACACACCTGACTAGGGGACCAACACGACGGGGCTTATAGAGGACCCGGGGCTTAAAGTAACGTTTGAAATATTTTGGACTTTGAGATGGAGTAGTGACTTGGGTAAAAATGTATTTCTATTTTACGAAAAGCTTAGCAAATCTATCAATAAGTTATGAATTTATGTAAATAATAAAGTATAGGCTGATATACTTACTGGAATATTATTTTCAAGAAAAAGCAATTCTAGAAAATTACCTGCTTGTCTAGTATCTAAAGTTAATTTTATAACACATTAAACTATGCCATAGGAAGTGTTATTTGTTATTTTTATGGCTCTGAAAGCCCACCTCACTGACGTAGGTAAAGAGTCCTTGCGGTCCACGTCACGAATCCTAACATGTTAGATTCCCTGAAAGACACCACACGCTTCCGTAAGCCCGTACGTGTGGCTACCCCATACATTTGTCATTGTCGGGTGAAAACCTTCGCTCTTCCCGATATTTGTGAAATGCTCGCCGTTGGAATGGAAGGCATTACTGGGAGCGGGAAATCTGATAGAACCCGACATTCAATATGTCGGCGTATGCATGGCGTATGGCGTACGAATGTGAATCAACATGATTCAGGGGTTCATGGTGTCGATTGAGCCTTGTTGATAGGTTATTTCTATGTAGATTTTCTGAATCTGATGCTCCATCTATTTTGGATGTGGATTTTGGGAGAAGTGACTTATATCCTTATATCCTTTCCCTGTGCTGAATACAAGTATTTTTTGTGTATCTTCTGCTGAATACAAATCTTAAATTCTTTCGTTTACTGTCAGACCAAGCAAAACATAAACTGCTGGATTAGGAGTTTGAAATTTTTGGCCGTATGTAACGAAATAAAGTTTTAAGAAAAGATATGTGTAAATTAATCTTCGTTAAGGAGTTAAGGCGATGCATGTTAGTATAGTTTAGCTAACGAGAAATTGCATCGGGTGCGTGCACCGCTTGTATGACGAAAATCGAAAATCCAATATAGAATTTTAATAGTTAATGAAATCCTGCCTTTGCTTGACTAAGGCGACCATCTGCATTTAACAGTCATGCAGTGCTCACTAATACGCATACAAAGCGAGGTAATTACAACATGGCTCCCGAGTCTCCCCATGCAATCGTTGGTTTAACGACCGCTGTAGGAAGCACACTGCACATGACATGTCTCATAACAATATAATCACATAATAACCGCCATGTTGTTGTTTGTTTACTTGTTTTATTCTATGCCAATAATCTATGATAGATTACTTATTCCATTGCCAATTAATGAGTAGATAATCTTATTCCAAACCAAATTGCGCAAAATCACCGCAGGAACTTCGGAGTTACTTGGTCTATATGTTGATGACTGAACAATACACTTTGGCAGGCTGTGATTAGGGTTCTATCAAGTGATTTTAACACGATCGGTACCGTTGAAAGTAATACCTATTAAGTGCAAATCAAATCAAAAATATTTATTTGCAAGAAATACGTCATACAACAAGGAAAGATCTTATGTCCTAAAAGTCATAGTATTCCTTCTCTGTATTATGTATCTTTGTTATATTCTCCATAATTTCGATACCACCAGTATCCAGTGGCTTACCACCAAAAACTAGTAAAGTATAGTCCCCGCCACGAGAAGCTATAATAAACACACAGTCGGGTTCGCAACCTTTGGGTCAAATTAAAAAATGACAGCGTGAGCGTGATCTTATTTCAAAATGGCGGCCCAAATGTTTACGTTCCATGATGTCAGATGCGTTCCAGTACCATAAAACATTAGACGACAGCACTTTATGACTTTATATCGCCAAAATATAACCCGACCAAGTGAAATTGCTCGTTAGATTCGTATTACACGTATGATAATTTTGGGAGTAATTCTTGTTAATTAAATTGATCCTACGTATCTTGATAGAAATAAAAAATAAAAATTAAGTATAGCTTTTCGTGGCGCGGACTATAGTTCAATCCTTAATGAACTTTGTGTTCAACCGACTTTAAAAAGGGACTGTCTTGTTGGTCTAGTGGTCGCTAACGTGACTGCTGAGCATGATGATGGATGATGACGGTCCTGGATTCCATTCCCGGGTCGGGCAAAGTGTTATTGGGCTTTTCCATCAATATTGTTTCAGTAGCAACCACGGAGCCTGGAACTGTGCCCGGTTGATGAGGTTTGCGCCCTATTACATGGTTATTTAAGGTACACCACTGCCTGACCCTTTGTGGTTTACAGGCGTGGTGTTATGTGTTTAAGAGAGGAGTGCTGTCAATGTTTCTCTTACCTACCTAACGCTCCGTGATACCACAGTCAAATTGTAAGGAGTAGGTTGACATCAAAGAAACCGATCAAAACGCTGACGTAATCGCGCGCGCTGCGTCAAAAGCACACAGTACACCCGATATCTAACTGAAATCTAACTGAACGAAACTGATCGACAGTAGGCATTGAATTCAAGGACACATCCGAGTCGCACTACTGCTTACTGTTCTGTGGTGATACCGTACCAATATCTATTCCAATCTACCGACCACACAGTATCACACAAACAGGTGAAAACGCCTTTCATCTCCGAGTGAGTGTAAATAAAAATATGACATCACCAACGTTTGATAACGAGAAACGCGCAGTGGAAATCCAGGATATGGAGCGAAAGATATAAATAACGGACAGAAATAAACAAAATTACAAATAACAGGATGAAACTACGCTCGGATTGAGCAAGCCCGGATGGGAAAGCGAAGAGGGTGTTTTGAAGTGAGTGTTTATTAGGAGATCAGTGTTCTGAAGTGCTCTTTGTGAAATGGGTGGAAAATTCGCGCGGGATTAATTAAGGAATTTGGCGTGTATAAACACTTGAGCATCTTATATCATCATGTCATAACATCTACCAATGATATGACTATTGAACCATGGAATTTATAGATTCTTAAAAAAGGCGCAATTGAATTGTATCACATTACTGTATTCTATCCAGTTGCTAATCGGTCCAGCCGTGCAAGTACAAAGGTTCGATAGGACTCGATTAGATAAATTTGACAGGTATTCTCGATAAAATGACTGTACTTGCACTGCAGCTGCGAAACTGTCCAGTTGCTACAGAGCTGTCTCGTGCTTCCTTTATACTGGAATCCATTGATACGAATTGGGCTGAGAATTAACTTTTGACTGAAAAAATTACATAAGATTGTCGCCTTCGCCACATCCGAGTCTAGGTAGGTAAAACAAGTCGCGGAACTAACTCCCTGCTTCCCTCTGCCAGTTACAAAATTGGTCTGTAAAATTCCGATGAATTATGAGTAAACCGATTTCTGAAACTTCTTATCCAGCATCTCAAATCGGAGACCTCTCCAGATAGATCAATTTGTTTTGAAGCTGACCCACCTTTGATGACGCTGTTCCATAATAAATAGTCGTTTATCCTTGGTACGAGGAAGCGACATGAAAGAACATGTATTTATTCATCAACACTGCTTGTGAGGAGATTGTACTGAGCCAGTGTTTGTTATAACGCCGACGCCATCTTGGATTTTGAAGGGCGCTGTCGAAATATGTGTTGTTGCTTGTTCTTGGTGTACTTTTGGAGTTTCTGTATGTGCGTCGTGTTTTTTTTTTAATTAGGATTCTTCCGGAGACTGGAGAGTACTTTTTGGTCCTTCCTAGTTTAAGATGCCTACCAGTTCGTAATGTTAGATTACGGGACCTTAGAGTTAATTTCATGAACTTGAATATGTTTCCTAGAAATATCTGTTAGGGTTTAGGAACGAAAACAGCAATCCTAGATTAAAACATTTTGGTGACTTTGTACAACCTTTTCACAAAGTATCCCCATCACATTTTACCACTCAAAGCATAATCAAAATAAGCACTCACAGAACCACTCAATGATATCCAAAAATAATACCTACATCAACGAAGAAACCTCGTTTATTTGTAAATCGATAAATAAATATCCATCGAGCGACGCTTTGGGAAACATCTCAAGTGTTTCTCGTTAAAATAAAAGGGAGGAAACGTACCGATTGATAAAGGGCAACACGAAGAAACCGGCGGTGGCGGTCTCTTAGCGACACGCCCGACGCGGCGCGGCGCGGCAGCGCGGGGCGGTGCGCGGCGGTGCGCGGGGCCGTCTCTATGGAGATGAAATTCTATTTAGGAGATTTTTTTCTTTTTTTTTCTTTCAAGCTTTGTTTAGACCTTTTGATGGAATGGACCTTTGGTGTTTATTGACCTTTTTATTGAACATTTTCATGGTAATCTCGGGAGGATGTTTCTTTAGAGCTTTCTTTTGATACAATATTGCATGGAATGTATAATTAGATTTATATTTTTTACGTATATTAGGCAATGTGGTTTTTATGTTGTAGAAAACATTCAATGAGTAAAAAATAAAAATTGAAAACAAAAGCTTTACTGCTTTTTCAAAACGTTATTAAAAACGACAGTCATCACTGTCTTGGCAATAACTCTAAAAGCTTTTGTCGGTGTTTAACAATAGGTTATTCAAAACTCATCTTCAAAGGATTAACTCGCCTGTTATGAACAAAATGGCAATAACCATCAATACGTTTATTAATCATTATTGATTCCACTTAGACCGGTTCACTTCATCACATATTTTATTTCTAGTAAACCAAGTAAAAGAAACTTAGACCACACGGAAGCTCTTAAAAAATTGCAACATACTCGTACTTAGGGATTTATCTTTTTTTCAAATTGTCGTTTTTTTTGTTGCCAGTTAGGGTTCTTTGAAGTGACCCTCTTAAATGTTTAGGTTGAATCTCAAAGGTATTAAACATGGAAGAAAATGGGATGCATAGCTTTTGAGCGGTCAAGAGGGGGTTGAAAATTATTGGAAAATTGGTGAAATAACAAGAAAAGGCAATAAAAGGATATCACGAAATATTTCAATAAAACGAGTTTCATGTTTCAGAATTCATTTACATGGTTGAATACAACAATAAGTAAGTTTATTTCCTTTGCGAATGTGTCTGTGCCAAAAGTTTTACTAAAGGAGCCCAATAAAAGAAGGGGAGATGTAGGGCGCGGTAAAGTTGGATGACTTGCGTTGGAAACTTTAATATCTTACATCATTACTTTCAATTTCGTTTGATTATGGGCAATCCCTGTAAGATCCTTCGTCGTAGCAATCTATTGAGAAAGCCATGCTAAGCAATATCCATTAACGGAGTTTGGGTTAAAAACTGGGGCTCAATAAGGATAGCGATTATTGATTCTTGAAAAGAAGCGTATTAAACGTACTTATTTAATGTAATTTCTAGATACCCTGATACTATTATATGCTTCTACTATTGGATCAGTCTATGATGGGTTACTATAGGACGTACAGGTTAGGACGTCAGGCACCCTTAGTTTCTACTCTAGTAACATGAATCTGCGTCGCCTTTCCCCAACTATGTTGGGGTCGGCTTCCAGTCTAACCGGATGCAGCTGAATACCGGTATTTTACATGGAGCGACTGCCTATCTGACCTCCATAAAGTAAGTACTGGATAATACGATACCTCTTAATAAGACTGGTTGTCAGACTTTTTCTTTCTAATAACATGAATACTTAAATATTAGAAGTTATCATCTCTGGTGGAAAATTTATAGGCAGCGGTACTCAAAAGCTGTGAAAGTAAGTTTAATATCGACAGAAGCTTTTCCAGTGCTTCTCTCACAACACAGCGTGGGCGGCATTTCAATAAAAATAAAATGAATACTTTCAAAAGCATTTGAAATCAACAAAACCTCGTCCCACGCAGGCAACAGTTCTGAATCTACATCCAGAGTAATTAAAGGCACGCCGTCCATTTTGAAGGGCGTAGTTATTAAGCGGGGAATGTCATTCATGAATAGGAATATGAGAGGCCAGCCCTCTGGCCCTCTGGCCCTCCGAGTAATGATCTCCCTCCCGCTAAATAAGTTAGCTGCTCAAATTGCTTTTCAACGTAACTTATAACGCGTGTCATTTTTGTATTATGAGTGGGTAAAAGGTGGTGTTTATGTCATAAATGGGTTACTATCTAGGTAAGTAAAACAAGTTTGAAGGGGACAGGGACATAAATAATATCACGCCCGTGAATCCCGAAGGGTTTGGTAGAAAAAGGTATGTTTAAGTCCAATGTTATAAAAGGCAAGCGTATTTGTCCACAATCGAGCGACCACCTAGACTCCGTATTGAGAAATCTCTCTAATTAAAGAACCCAATAACATTATATCGCCCTACCTGAGAATCGAACGCAGCACCTCACGCTCAGCAGTCACGCTTGCGAGCATTACACCGACGAGGCATTTCGAAATGACGCATAAAGTCAGTTGTGGTGCTTGCCTCACTAAAATAATAGTTTCCAGACCTCTGCTCACCCCTTTGTCTCCGTAGACAAAGGGGTGAGCAGTTGCTCGAGAAACTCTCCTAGAGCTGTTATCTTCAAAGCGACGAGATCACTGGCTTAAGTAGCTAAGTGATAAGATCTAGTAATTGCAGTCTGACGAAGTTTGCAGTTTCAGTGTGTATATTTAAATGTCTTTCTGTTTTGTTATTGTTATATATGTTAATGTTCTTGAAAATATCAATATTTTATTGGTCATTAAACCCACTGTTTATAAATATCATAGTCTTAGTATGGTTTTTATTTAAAGTATCGATCAACCTCAAAAAAGCCTTGACTCTAAAAAACTATATTTTCAAATTTAATCGTGCGCCTCAATTTATAATGCTCGTATTTTAGCAAAATTTAAACAAAAATTATTTTTCCAATTGAAGAGATGTCATAAAAATAAATAAGAATAAAATTAAAAGCCCAAGCTAACTTCTCGAGAGACTTCAACAATCTCTAATCACAAAAAGGAAACATTCTGAGAAATCATCCCGTTATACAAAACCGACAGAAACTCACCAAATTACGAGAAGCAGAGTAACTAAATACTTGGCAAATTGTTATCCACAAATTGTGGCGAAATGTCTAGCAATTAGGGAATAATCAAGTAACCTTGAAACTTGAACGAAATACGTATTGCGGTGGCTCGGAGGCGCTGATGGAAGTAGGAAGCCATTACTGCCCACCTCGGGAACATTCTGTTACTCGCCTGAAGCTCGGGGATTCAAAATTTAATAAATTGTTAACCATTACGTTATATTCGCCCGCCATTTATCAAATTACACCATAATTTACATCGCTCCCTTGCATTTTCTTTGTTGAGAATTTTCCTTTATTTGCGTTACACTGGTTGCATTGTTCTATGTAGCTTTCACCGTCTTGTATGCATGCTGCAATGGATGGTGTGTAGGAAGTTCGGCGATGTAACCATTAATGCTGAAGGTAATGGAAATGGTAACGCTGATCGCTTTTAGGGAAAACACACGGGACGGGATTGTTTGCAGGCGCGTTTCTTGTCATGATGGCAGCTAGAATAAATCTCTTATACATATCACAATGATCCTTTTATATTTAGTTTATTACTTATCTACGGCTTCATTCATCAATTTGATATGATAATAAGCTCCATTGATTCAACTGTGATTGAGCTCCAAGTAATTAACCTTTTCAAGTCAGAACATAAACGATTTGTATTACTAACAACATTTATGAACAGCGAATGGATACAAAAGCATCAATACATGATTGGAATCAAAGATTTCACGTGAGCATCAAAACATGATTGGCATCACATTATTGAACATTTCAACACTATTTTAATTTCATTTGTTTCAGAGTATAACAGCAGGATTGGTTTCTTGAGTTCGAACCCAAGGCACGCACCTCTTATTTATCGGGTTCCTGTGCGTATTGTATAATTATCACTTGCTTCGGTGAAGGAAAACATCGTGAGGAAACCAGCATGCCAGAGAGATATTTCTTGACGGCATGTAAAGCCAAGTCAGAGGTCCATGGATGACATGATAACTCTGACACCAGGTTTAGCTCTAACCACACGATAAAGAAGAAAGTGGTTTATGATAAACATAACATGAATGTGTTCTTTCTTTCTGGGCATTGTGATGCGGAGGAATGAGGAAAATGTCGTGAAAAAAGTTTTGAGTATGAATGTGGATGGGTATTTGAGTAAAGGAAGACCAAAGAAACGATGGATGGACTGTGTTAAGAAGGATATGGTAAGAAAAGAAGTGTCTGATGAGATGACGAAAAATAGAGGAGTATGGAAGAAGAAGACATGCTGCGCCGACCCCAAATAAATTGGGATAAGGGCAAGAGAATGATGATGATGATGATGATGATGAATGTGTTCTTTCTTTCGTGATGTATTTGATTACGGAAACAGTTGCAAACAGCAGAAACCAGTTAGGTTGAAAACCAAAGAATGCAGAAGAAAAATAAAGTGTCCGTCCCAAGTTACCTCCTGTATGTTCCCAGCAGGAGAATCGTGTTATTGGCTAGTTTCTGGTCTGCGTCGTAATTAATAGCGGCTATTATTTAACGTGTGGCCCATATTGTGGCCATTTCTGGCCATTTTCACTCGTAATTTGGCTCAGAATTGAACTCGATTCCTTAGTTTAATTAAGCGGTTCGTTGTATAGCTCTGCTGGGTATAATTTATTTGTAGTTAAATAACTTACCTAAGATGAGGATTGTGAGTTATTATGAGGTTATGGAAATTGATGGTGTTGTACATCTGTTCACTAGCTCGTTGGTTTAGAGCAGATGAAGTGGGTTCCTGGGATTGGTCGCAGGGTTGTGGGGTTTTCCATCAGGTATTTTTCAGTAGCAGTAGGATTCTGTGATTGCCTCCTATATCGGCGACGTGAACCGATACTCACGAATCGCGTCTTCCAGCGTGCTCCTCAATTGCATAATGCCAGGTTATATGCAGATATAGTCCCTCCTTCGCCACTTATTATTACTGTTGAAAAGTGGGTTGAAAATCATAGTATTGAAAGATGATTATTGGACCATATCTGTACATTACCTGAAATGTCGAGTAATGTAGATAGTTTGCTGATATACTAATAGTTTGGTAAATGTTATTTAACTCTAGCTCACTAATGTTCTACCAGCTTATCTCACATTCCCTAAGTAGGAATAACATAAAACCACACAATAACAATTTCCCCGCTATGCCACGTGTTTATAATAGATTATAATAGAACAAAAGCATTAATTTTTATACGGCTCAATATTTTAGACGCCCGGTTAATATGTTTTTCGACCTTGAACCGCCAACAATGGTGTTTGCTATCGTTTTAAACATAGTTTATTAGATTAACTGAAACGGGCAGAAGGTTCACTCTGTAGAATCTATACTAATATTATAAAGCAGAAGAGTTTGTTTGTTTGTTTGGTTGAACGCGCTAATCTCAGGAACTACCGCCTCGAATTGAAAAAATATTTTTGTGTTGGATATTCCATTTATCGAGGAAGGCTATATAACATCCCGTTAGGAGCGGAGCAGCAATAACAAATGTTGCAAGCGGGAAATTCACGCGAACGAAGTCGCGGGCAGAAGCTAGTTGTATTATTATAAACTTCATCTAGGTTCTGTTTTCGAGACTCAGGTCATGGTAGTCAAAAGTTGTTGATCAGTTTTTTTGTTTGTACGAGTATCACTATCACTCCATATTATAAAACAAAATCCTCGGCCGCGTCTGCCTGTCTATTCGCGATAAACTCAAAAACCACTGCTCCGATTTTCATGCTGTTTTCACCAATGGATAGTGTGGCTCTCGAGGAAGGTTCTGCTGCTGTGATTAAAAAAAAATCAAACAGCTTTTAGTAACAAATCCAGTTATTTTTAAACTTTTTAAACACCTCACTCTGTGTTTTCATCATTATCATCATCAGACTATTAATGTTCCCACTGCTGGGACACAGGACTCATCTCAACGAGAGGGAATGGGCTATAATACACCACGCGGGCCCAGTGCGGATTGGTAGATGTCACATGTCTTCGAATTTTTGGTTCTAGGACATGCCGGTTTCCTCTCGATGTTTTCCTTCACCGTTCTGAGAGCAGTGGTGATGAAATAAATAACAAAAATAAATACGCAGGCGCCTTGGTTCGAACCCACGATTTACTGTTCGAAAGTCGGGGCTGTCACCACTGGGCCACTGTCTGCTTTGAGTTCTCTGTATTTGACTCTACATTGGCATACTACGATGCCTTTGTTTCGTGTGTTATTGACTGTATTTTTATTATATTTCGGCTAGTGGCTACTATTTCTGTACTTTATCGTCTTTAGAGTAAATAGAGGGCTGAGCAGTGTTTATATAATATAATTTATTACCATGAAAGTGGTCATGAGTATCTCGGCATGATTGAGTATTTGGCCTTGAAAGGAACGCTTTGATTACAGGGCCAAGCATATTTTAACAAAAGTAGTTTAACAAATACGTAATTTCTTAATGTGTCGATGGTATAATTGTAATTGGCACAGAACTTGTCAGTGTGTATGTCGCCGTTAGTAGCATCCATCAGCTCCTGTAAAGTGTAAGCAACAGACACACAGGACACCATATGAAGTGCCCCACCGTTTGTGGAACAGCACCACATTTAGGTACACTCCAGGGCAGAGTCATCTATGAATCTCCACCTGAGCAGGTTTTCATTGTGGAGGCCAACCTGGGACTGGGGTTTTGCGAGCCAAGGCAATGCTACTAATGATACAAAAAATGTAATCTCCGGTCTCCCCAATTTATTGCAATTCCGCATATTTGCGAAACGCGCCTAATATCGAATCGAGTCAGTCATGTATTACGCGAAGAATGCAATTACCGCCCCCTCGCGGCGAGCAGTCTAAATAAATATATCATTACATGTTCCCTTGCTTACTGGCACTTGGATTAACCTGCCTGATGAGATGGATAAGGAGTTTCTAATCAAAGAGTGTATAGATTATTATTACAGAAGCAGTACTTTCTTAGACTTTTTGAATAGCCTTTTGTATTTCGAGTCCCAATGCTGGGCTTAGGCATCCCCTTTGTCATTCTATACCTCTTATCTTGTGCGATAGAATTAAGATTAAATCATATTATTTCTTCATTAAGATATCATGTTATTCACGGGTTTTTCGAGACAAAAGAAGCTAAGCCTCCATGGGTGTTTATAATATTTTTCCATTCAATAATGTTTTTCTCAAGGAGAGCAAAAACACACGTTACTTAGTATCCTCAAGGAAAGCGACCCTGACCTATTTCCCAGGCCATCCTAAGGCCGGAGGTTGTCACGGCCGTTGGGTAAGCACATCACAGAACCCTCACATAAATATATGCCTACGAAACAAAGATCTGGAAGATGGTCTTGTTAGTCTAGTGGTCGCTAGGATTACTGCTGAATATGAGGTCTTTGGGGTCAATTCTCAGCTCAAACAAATTATAGGGAACTAGGTTTTCCGTCAAGAATTTCTCAGTAAGTAGCAGATCCTAGCCTGGACCTGTGCACGGTTGAAGACAATAGGTTTGCTTTGTAATGTTGGACGAAAAGAACACCCTGCGAAAGGTACTCTTCTGCCTAACCCTTTTGGGACGACAGGCGTCATGTTATGTTATATGAAAAAACCCACCAATAATTCCTGGCAGTTCAATTTCCATTCCAGCTTTCACGAATCTAAGGTAGTATCACAATCAAACATTACCCTGGTACTTGTAACGTGTGGTCACATCGTCCGGTGGCGCCCCCTGTGCGTTATTGTCATATTCGGACATAGTTGTTGTTACAGAGATTATACTATCATCCCTTAATATGCTGGGGAGGACGTTTCTTTTTATTGTTGGATGGTATGAAGCCGAAGGTTGTAAGTATTAGGAACGAAGAGACACGTTAGAGGAAAGATACTCGTAATACATAGAAGAAGAAACAAAGATAAGGTTTTACAATGTTCTGGCGGTACATTTATAAACGAAGACTTTCCTGTCTTTTGTCGGTGTCGCAAAAGGGATGTCCGTTTTATTTTGGTTGTAACAATTAGTATATATTATACAGTGAAGACATTGTATATTTTACTCCCGAAAACAATTCGAACGATTTTTTTCCGGAATAAAGTGGAACTACATGTTCTGCTGTCTTTTGCACTCGGTCCTACGTAATTATAGGAAAGTGTGAGGTTGAGTAGGTTAGTAGTCACACTTTTAGATGGGAACTACACATAACTAGCGATAGCGTGGTGAACTTGGGGTGCACCCAAGTATAGTCACACTTTTGCCTATTCCTTCGAGGAAATACTGGTGTGACGTTTTTATAAATTATTTAATTGAGAACTTTGTATTTTTTTCAGTCATCCGAAGTAGCTCTCTCTTCTTGTCAGCACCAGAAATTCCAGTGACAAACAGCCCCACACTAATAGCATCGCATACATATGTTCCACTAAACGTACTTATTGGAGCTGCGGCTAAAACGTGATCGATACAGGCGCAGGCGCAGCGCAATAATGTATATTTCGTGCTAAGCGCTAATGATCGCGCTCTGAGACACGGCTACGGTCTAGAAATGTCTTGTTCTATGTTTAAAAGATTTGTTTGTCAGTTTGTTTTTGTTCACAGATTTTTTTTTATTAGGTTTCTTACTATGGGTTATTTGGCAAACACTTAATAAATATTGACACCCAGTTCAGTCATCAACAACACGTATAATTTGAGCTATCCCCAATTAAGGGTCAAGATTTTGTAATTTCCACTTATTGCTTTGACTATTAGGTTTCTGTAACAAAACAGAACTTCCATACCTAAGTTATTTTACGTCTAATTTAGAACCCAGCAATCCCTAAAATGTAAAGACAAATAAGATGATGAAACAGTTCACCCAACCTTATTTCTACAACCTCCATTATCAAAGCTCAGAGACCAAGTTCTGAGAAAATCAATCATCTTAACGGTACCTAAGTTAACATTCAGACCCGCGGCTCAAAGTAAGTAAACCAACAGTTTTCCTAGGAAAAGAGAGTTGTATTACAACTTCAAGCTACTCTTAGTAATCACTTAATTACGAGTAGTATGTAATTTTACGGTTTTCCATAGAGAAACTACTTGCAGTCCCTTGCGAACGGCATTGGCATCGGCAGGCCGCGCAGTTATGTAGGTGCTTGCTTTTTACGATCATACTAGGTTGCGTAACTTGGTCAAACTTGGCTTTATTAAGTTTGGTTAAGTGTCACTTTAACTTTGTTTGGGACATAATAATCATAGAGCAACGTTAATTAAAATACTTATTCTTAAACGAGCTAAAATCTAAAGTGTCTGGTACTCACTGGTTTCTACCATAGTAGGCAGAATGTGTAGAACGTTTCTTGCTGCGATTCATGCAAATTCTTTTTGCTTCCTCCATGTTCGTACATCTGATTACACGACGTCGTAGGTACGCAGGTAGCGAGATCTTCTCAAGTGACTTTTCTGAAAAACACCCCCAATAAGTGAAGTGGTTTATCTAAATTACAGCTTCAACATCCCAGATTTAAATAGGCAAAAACATGGCGGTTGTTCTGGGAACTAAACCTGAGCTTAATTTAAGGTTCGAGAGCTAGCTAATTTAATCACTAAACTAACTTTACGACGGAATTCCTTGAATCTTCAGCTTAGACAACCTGGATTTTTCTTTAGATTTCCCAGAAAAGTAATATCATAACGTACCTACCTTGATAATAATAGAAGTTCACAGAAATTATTCCAAGTATATCAAGTAGGTCACAGTAACATACATATTATGCAGAGTATGATATTATATGAGTAGGTACCTACTCATGCTGTATTGATGTTACATCTACATGTCGAATGATTATATTGTGTTTATGGAATTAGGTACAAAGCTTTCTCAAATCCTTAGCGAACTAATCTGTCAAAAATAAAGTCATTGCCACGCCTGAATTCAGTTCCTTTTGATCACTATGTAAAGGTCTGCCGAAGCTCTGAATATTACTAGACTTAGGACAGTGGCTTCATTAATTTAGGTGCTATCTATTTAGCAGAGCTTTGCCAAAGTTCTCAGAAAATCCTGTCAAAGTACACAGTAAGTAGGTAAGTAAGTAGGTAAGTAAGTACGTTCTTACCAATATAATGGGAGTCGTTTCATCCCACGCTTAGGAGGCAAAGTATGAATTACTCAGATTTGTTTTGTAAGGAAAAGTGAAGCGATTATATTCTCTCTGGGAAAAAACTTTCCGCTATTTATCTTTGTTTGTTGTTTTTACGAAGGATGGAAGATATTTTTTGGAAGATAATTTATAAGAAGGTATTTTCTTTTGGAACCAATTTATTTATGACATAATATCTACCTGTTCTGTGAGATGGTTTCTTTTATTAAGTAGATCCATGAATTCTGTACCTGTAGACATGTTAGAGAGAAATTAAATTACTGAGAAACTGAAGAATAAATTATAGTTGTTTACCAAGTTCTTCTATAATAAGTTCGAGATTTAGATTCATTTTATTTGGAGATACAAAACGTTCTAAGTACTATTACTGTAATGTCATTTTTACGCCTTCTGTTGTTGTAAATCAGAAGTTTTTTTGGATATGTGCTAACTCTTACCTTAGTAGTCATGTACCTACAAATGGTGGTGTATAATCTAAGTGCGCCATATTTTCAGCATCTGAAATTAATAAAATAACGATTGCTAATATCCCTGTTTCCCCATCATCCTGAACAAATATTGCTGCGAATGGGCGAGAAACATGTTATTATCGAGTTGCACAAATACGTTTTTGCTATAACAATTTTATCAGGCGTTCAAACATTTATTCCATTTAGTCGGAAAGCTGCTTGCTTGCTCGGAAGTTGCTCGCTTTAGCGTGGACCGGAACAAACACAATTAGCTGAGCATTCGGGAGGATACATTTTTTTTGTGTACACGGGGTTGGTAGCGCTGTAGGCTGTATTTACGGAAAAATGAAGGTATGAACCCACCTACCGCCTTACTGTCTCCGAATCCTCCCTCCCATCAATTATTTAAAGAAGATCATTCACTTAGTTCGATGATTTGTTTGGCGACAATGCTGTAATGAATTCGGAAACAAAGATATACAATGATATAACACTTAAAACCTTTAATCAGAAATTGTTGTAGTAATTCACTTTCCAGAATTTGCCACACTATCGAATAGTGCAATAATACAGTGTGTGCTTTTTCCAAAATCAGTGGGTTCGATTCCCGGCTAGGAATATGATTTTTCTGTTACTACATACGTCTTACAGCCGTGACCGATATTTTCATCAACATACAAATTGTGAAAAACGTAAGAAAATTTAAATTACTCGGGCCACCCTGACGCCTTAACGAAGAAATTCCTTCGTTTCATATGTTTTTTCCGAAGAGATAGGGTATGCAGAGATCTTACTACAGTATAGACATATTATGCCAGTTATGCTTTCAGATATCTGTCGTTTTGGAGAATAGATAAACGAATATGTGCGGCTCGTAGGAAGTAACGTATGTACTTTCTGTACGTTTTGGCTGCATAACCCCATAAGAAAAAGGAGTGTTCCAAAATGAGTCATCACTTCATTGACCAAATCGTTAAATACAGGGTTGATGCCTTTGACCCAATCCTGACGTGCCCCCAAGCGTAGCTCCTTGTCACATGCCCGGGGCATTTAATTCCGGTCAGATCTATTGGCGCTTAGGGGAAAACGGAATAGGCCTATATCAGTGGGATCGAGATGAATGTTAAAATAAAGTCAAGGGAAAGAGATATTGACTCAGACATTTCGTTGACTGCCTCGTTGGCTTACCTAGTAGCCGCAAGCCCTATCGCTTAGCATGAGATCTTGGGTTGAATTAGCGTGTGCGACAAAGTGTTGTTGGGTTTTTCACCAAAAATGTCTCAGTAGCAACTGACTTCAACTTAAATGCCGCAATGTAGGTGTACTAAAAGGTACACTGCCTAACCCTTCCGGGTTATCATTGCATACACGATACACGTGCTTCACAATTGATTTTAAGCCTCATTAATTTTTTATCTAGCACCTGTCCGTACACATACCAAAGTGCAAAATCATGTACCTATTTACATACCTCTAAGCACATTGATTTATCTCATTAACTATGGAATGTTATGGCAATAAAAATTTACTCATAGAGAGTGTACATAATGAGTATATAACACAAAAACAGACGCCACGTGTACCTAAGTGACTAGGTATTGTGTTAGTATATAATGTACTATCGTAATTAAAGTATTATTGATAAACTATTGACTGGTGTTTTTGTAATCGAGACAATATTTACGTCATATCAATGTTTGTCTGGAATTTAAAAAACATGGCTGACCCTATTTCGCGCATAATGTCTGCTTTAAGATTTTAGATTGCATTTTCTAAAAAAATATTGCAGTATGGCAGACTCTCCGAACAGTCTCATTTTGAGACAGCTGTGCTAAAGATTGAAATAGTGAACTAAGTAAGTACTTATCCACCTATTTTCAATTAGAAAGTTTTAAGATCGAAGGTTTTTCACTATAATAACCTTCTGTAAACTTCATATTATTACGCAAGTTAGATGATTTTCGTCATGGATCATTGCAGATCGTCAAAATAAGGGTTGTTTCTGAACTCCAAGTTTTCTACACGATCACTCGCAGTTTAACTCGATACTGCTTAACCGGGCTTGCAGGATAGTCCGGTTAAGCCAAAAATTACTCAGCCAGGGTTTAAGCTCCAAGTGTGAACCACCTACGGTATCAGTATCTAACAAGATGACAAATAATATTTTCACACCCCATCCATATACACATGAAGGTACGTGCGGGGTTGCAGGACTATTAACGGGGACAAAAGAGATACCGTGGCCCCGGAACATAATGGGCGAGGAAGGAACATGAATTCATGGGTTTTAGTCAGTAAAAGTCTGACACCCTCCCCTCCCGCTCCGCCTAAAGTGGGAGGTGTCATTTGATGATTTCCCATCCAAAAAAAAAGATACGTGCATAAATCAGTTCTGTTGTCCCAAATGTAGGGAAAACAGACACTTGTCTATTCAAAGAATACCGGTTCTGAATCCAGTGTTAAACGTAACGTTAAACCTTCAGAGATGTATCGAGCTGTGAGCCTGCAGCTAGTGGTACCGGTTGCTAATCACACCGATCTGCAGGGCAAAGCCGCAGGGCTCCTAACTGTACCTGCAGCTTGGAAAGGTCACGGCGAGAGTACGCGGCTACACAATGAGTTGCCTTTTTAATTGTGTGCCCCTGAGGCTGTGTATTGTTGCAGTAACATGTACTGTCGGTGAAGTTAGAAGAGACGAAGCAAGTAATTAGGGACCTACGTCCTATATATGTCCGTATTTATACTAGTAGGTACTAGATATTACTGCTAATTTGACTCATACCATCTTTCCTTCTTTAACGTTGTGTCGACAACGAGTTTTATATTTTAGCTCCGAACTTGGCCAAATTGGCTGCGTTAGCACTTCGAACTGGTGTCTCAAAGTGTAGACAAAGAGCAGCACAGGAAATGGGTCATCTTTTGTCATGATCTCTCGGTGTCAGCCAATAAAGGTTTCGAGAAAATTGACTGCATGCGTCATGGAAAAATATTTTTTTCAGGAAAGAAAACTTCGCTAATAGTGCCATCTATTGCAGTCCCAACTGCCGCGCAGTCTTCAGCTGATGCCCGAAGACAAATGCCCTGCAATTGAACCACAGTTCCTTTCCACCTTCGTAGCAAATCAGGTGAAAACCCCACTGCATTCGAAACCTAATTAAACCACAATATAATATCGGAACGCATAATTTTCGTGTCGGTCTGTCTCGGCGGCTTTCTTCGCGGCGCCGGCGCCACTCATTAGAAAGGTAGCACTGATGTATTGCTCAACCTCACCCCCCCTCCCGTCTTCCTCTCATAGCCTCCGGCGTCTTGCAGCGTGCGCCGGCGCAGCGAGAGTTCTGACATGGAATGCAAGATTCAGAAGGTGAACATCGCGGAAAGCTCGCTGTGGCAGCTAGAAAGCTCACATATTTGTGTCTAATGGTATCTTCGTGATGCTGCATGATCACACCCATAACAGCCTACACCTGCATGCTGCTTGGACTCAGTCAGGCCCTGCCTTGTTAAGAATTTGGGCCATCACCTACCTCGCGGGCCCAGTGCGAGTCGGTGATGTTGAACCATGGCCGGGGTACCTAATTCTACATTTTAGTTCAAATAGAAAAAAAAACATTTCCCGTAAGGGGTGTTGACACTAGATCTAATTCAGAAAGGTTGTAGGGAGGTGAAGATTTTAGGTGAACTTTGGTGCATAGACATCAACGGCGCTTGTTTTAAAAGCATGACTAAAAACTTTGTTTTCTGTTGAATTGTGAGCTTTCAAGATTGGCGTTCTCCGAGGACGTCAAAGCGTTTCAAATGGTAAGTTAGAGGCAAGTTAGCTCATTACCTTCACTTGTCGTCTTTTTTTAACGTCGGGCTTAAATTAAAGGTAAATTCGCGATAAATACCCGTTTTCATATGTTTTATAATGAGGCTAAAGACTTGAATAAAATTTTAGTCGTTTTTGCAAGCATAATTCTACTTTCTAACTCAAAGTATTTATTTGAATTATTATACCAAGACTCGTTCTTGGCGGATTGGTCGGAGAGGGCAAGTTGTAAATAGGATGAGGAAGGCTTTGCCAGCAATAGATAGAGTAGGCTGACATTCAAAAAATACCTTTACAGGCTTTTGAATGACAAAATAAAAGGATGAAGCCACAGTCCGAGTCTCAAGGCATGGTAACTTGTGAAAGTACTGTACTTTTTTAGTTCCAGTAGTACTCAGTGGCACTTCTGTCACTCTCTATAAGTCGTGGTGTTTCGATATAATCACGTTTATTGATTTGATAATAAGCTTGTCCCTTTTCTAGTCACATAATACTATAATACTATACGTGCTTACTGCCCACTGCCCACTGCCGGTGAAATACTTTGAGTTTTGTTAAAATGCGACCTTGTTGTTATTTGGGTTTCAACTATTCGGGTTGTGGAATAGCTGAAGTTTAATATGATTCACGAAGTTCGGTTTATTAACTATGTTGTAAATTTAATGTAAAATAACTAACTAGATTAATAACATTTTTATGTATTTTCATTTTCTCTCTTGCGATATGCATGCCCTCCGTGATCGCTGTAAACTGTATGTGGTTATAAATGCAGGTATTCCGTCATATTTACCTACTCGACTCAGGTAATGTGTTTACTATTTAGTTCTTTAATTTAAAAATATCTGGTCTAATGTTTAATTACCTTATCTACAAATTATCGATACTATGTTATTTATATAAATACATTAAAATATGCTAATAAATACAGTTTAATAAAAACTATAAAATATGTTTGTACACTGATGAAACGATGACGTTAAATTATAACAATATTGCGTCAGCCAGCGACAAATTACATTATTGATGTAGTCACGTGATTATAATAACCAATATAAAAGGTTATTGGTTTATTTTTAAGAATCTTACTTTCAGGATATCTGAAACCCTAGCTCGCCGCCCGTCCGTCTTATGACGACAGGCCTTGTCGACGGCGAGAGATTGTTCCACGCGCGCCGAGCAAGAGACGTCAGCATAAGGAAGGGGTCCACAAGGGCCTGCCGGGGTTGCGAGCCTGTTCGAAAGAGATACCATGGCCCCGGAACGTAAAGGGCGAGGAAGGAACATGGATCGGTTTTAGTCAGAAAAAGACTAGCTGACACTCCCTCCCGCTCTGGGCGGAGTGGCAGACTTTTTGATTTTAGTCATTTGATGAGATCCCACGAGAGAAAAAAGGCATCTGAAACCGGGCAATTGTCACACTAGGGCAACTTGTGCTTCTCAGTCGCTTCTCCAGAATTCACTGATACAGATAGGTCTATTTCAGACTATTACAAGTATAGGGTCTATATTTGGGCCCTTTCGATGGCAATAGGCTCGTCCTCGTCCCCTATCCCATGGGGCTTAAACATAAGTGGCGAAATATGGATGTTGGTACTATTGTTGGTACACTTCTGCCTTGGTAGAAACTCGGGCGCGATAGTATTTTAATTTACTTGTTATCTCCACTCAGCATATTTTTATTTTAGCTTTGTTTCCGAGTCATGGATGTTTAAATGTATAATAAGTATATATTTACAAACAAAAAGTATATATGTAGTATATCAACTGTCTGGTGACCACGACACTAACCTTGCTTAGTGTGGCACTAGATGGCGCTGTGTGTAATGTCCAGCGTTATTTATTTCTATTTATATTTTAGCTATATTTTGTAAGTTAATATGGATACTCTTCGGAACTAAAGTTCTATAACTGGAAGTTGCATTAACCCTGAGAGTCCTAAGCTCCATTTAAAGTAGTCGAAGAAGAAGGAATACGGTTTCTAGAAGTACCAGTTAAAACTAAACCTGGAACACTGACACAACCCCCACGTCCCCAGTTCACCGTACACCCATACTCGCACCCCCCCACCCCCACCCTTTATTTATATCATGAACAACCCATCAGAACACATAGAGGGTAGCCAAACATTTATCGCAGAATTAATATCTCGTCGAAATAAGACGTAATAATATGTTATTACGTACAATATTAAAGTCATGTTCGTTAAGGAAAGAAAAGAAAGAAATAAAAAGCTTCGCAATAAGTACTCTCATGTTAGACGAAAGATAATGGTGTATTGCTACTTTTTTATATTATGTATTCATAAGCAAGAGTTTTTTTCGGCCTTATGTAAAGTATTTTTGAAATGCCTACATTATTAACGTGGTTTATTTATACTTTATGTAGTGGTACCTTGGTGTTAGCGAGGTTTTGCAACAATGTTTTAATTTAAAAGAGTGTCCATGGAGTTTCTTGCTCATTCTTCTTCACTGAGATCAACTCTTTGGCATTCCAACTACAGTACAAGTTATTATGGTTTGTGATTGGGAATGTAGCGTCGGTCTTCGACATCCAGAAGTGCTTGTTATTTTCTAATTTAATTAAACGTTTAGACTTTGTGTTAGGAAAAGGCGTAGAGCTATGTTTAAAAAGCACAACGTTCTTAAAAACTTTTTTTTTTCAAAATCGATACAGTAACGTGACAGACGCAATCCACAGATATTATTTACAAACCTTTTGTAAAAGGATATACAGTCAACGCTAACAATCATACGAGGCGCAAATTCAAAACGGTGTTCTTTTATTCTCAAGTAGGTATCTTGTAGGTACAGCTGATATACATAGTTACTTTCGCTCCATAGAAATAACATTTTCTATAAGTAAGTACACTTTTATCTATCTGCAGTACAATCTACAGTATTTACTTAATATTGAACATATACTTGTGATTATACAAGCAACATTACTCATGTCCCACAATACAGATGGAAAACATCATGTATGTATATTTACATGTATATGTACATTATTTACATAATAATAAGTACATAAGAGGACACATTGTTGTTATTTTAGGACTTAGCAACGGATGTTTCCTTACTGTAGGAGTGTAGGCGTGTTTACTGTCAGTAAATTGTACGGTATGACATATTTATAATGTACTCATTTACTCATTGTATTTTAGGCTATTTACATTAGTCTATCAGCTAATTAACTCAGCCATCTGGGCTACATCCTAGGGTGTAACATTGATAAGAGAATCCGGCACTAGAATCCACAGGCTGACAGTTTAGCGCTTTGTTCGGGTCCGTGCAACTTCAACCATATAACGGCGACGGTGAGTTCTAATTAGGTTGAGGGGCAGCACTTTTGCAATTTTGGAACGTCAAAAATCTCCGTTTTAGCTGGGGAAGGGGTGAGGAACAAACACCCCAGTACCTAACACATCTACTTTGCGTATTTACGTTCATGATATTATTGTTCCACGCGAAGAAATTGTAATTTTAATTATAAGAAACCGGATTAACTGCAGTGATCCTTTATCTATTGTTCTACCGATAATTAAACTTCAATTACCTGTGCCGTACTTTCCAACTTACAACTTAGCTCCTGTTCCTAATAACTTTCAAGTTATAAATAACACAACATTATTCTTTTTATTCTGAGACCAGGAAGCACAAAGTATCGAAACAGCAATCCCCAACAGTATCTCAAAATTTCAGGTGTAAAAACTTTTCAACAACAACTTTCAAACAATCTTCCTGAAAAATATCCGCGAAGTTAGCAAGCGAAGACAGTGGCTCCCTCTAGTGCCGCTAAAAAATTACGAACAATAATAAAAATAAACAAGTAAGTGTATAAATTAGGGAGGCCGCATAAAAAATCGTTTGTTTCTTACAAAGACATAAAAACTTGTGCGGTGTACTTTTCTCCTATTTTTCTTGTAGGGTTGACACTGAACCAGATAGTTGGGCTATCTGTTATATACAGGATGAATTTTAATAAATGCGACAAAATGAAATTGGAGCTTCAGTTACAGTAACATAGTAATTATAAACTGTTTTTTCTACAATCTAAATCGTTAAAAAAAATTACGCGATTATCGTTTTCAAAACATCCATTGATGTCATAATCTTTATTTAAGTACGAATTATCGGTATTCCAGTAATATGCAAAATAAATAAGAAAAATTAAGGCAAAATTAGGTAAATAACCGCTATATTGAGCACTGCGATGAGTCAGACGAGATTTTTTGATACTTTTATTATTTTAACGGTTTTCGTAACACTGATCAATTATGTTTTAATTTTACATCTGATATTTTATACATTTTCTTGACAACACGTATTATTGTATATTTAAATTTGTCGCATCTATTCAATTTCACCCTGTATAAGACTGACTTTCAAAAGGTTTTTCTCAGGTACTATCTCTACCTCCACCTCCACATCCCTCTAAAGAGTAATTTAAACGCAAGACGTTTGTCAGTGAAGCACGTCCACGGAACAGTTTTAAATATGTACAAGTACGAGCACGGCTAGATAACCACAACACAACGTTATTCAAATATGTGGAGCACGTATTTTTTCGCCTGACCAGAATCAACCCCTCTCAAATAATGTTAGCGGGTCTAACCCTCTTTAGATTCAAAACCCCGTGAGCTCCCTCGGGCTACGGGTTTGCAAACTCAAATTACAAATTCAATAAGTCCGTTTATTTTGCAAGCGAATAATAATAATAAACGTTATTGGACTCTTTAGCTGCGTAGATAACAGAATATTAAGAACGGAGTCCGAGACTGAATGTAAGTCGAAACAACCAAAGTTTGTTCGAAAGCTCAGGTTCTTGCTCACGGAACTTATGGAAATGTCTATCGCGACGGAACCAGAAGGGAGTTTCTTGAAGCAGAAGAATCCTGTTCAGAAGCATATTTAAGTATCTACTTCGAGTGGAATGATAAGTTTTAAGTGTATGACGCAGCGCTTGGCAAGATTAGCATGGTTAGATGACTGCCCGGGGGTACGTATCATAAACCCGAATTTTAAAAGACCGAATTTTAAAATACCGATGGACGAAATCCCGAAAATTGAAACGCCGAATGGTTGTTTGGTCGAAAGTTTAAAATCCCGAAAGTTCATTAGACCGAAAGTTTGGAATCCCGAAGTTCAAAATCCCGAAGTTTAAAATCCCGTAGTTCAAAATCCCGTAGATCAAAATCCCGAAAGTTCATTTGTCCGACAGTTTAAAATACCGAAGTTCAAAATCCCGAAAGTTTAAAATCCCGAAGTTCAAAATCCCGTAGTTCAGAATCCCGAAGTAGTTACCGTTTCCGAGAAAAACGATTTGCAAACATGCAGCATACAGCAAGCATGCAGCAAGCATGCAGCAAGTATGTAGCAAGCATGCAGCAAGCATCCCGCAAGCATGCAGCAGGCATGAAGCAAGCATGCAGCAAGCATGCAACCAGCAAGCATGCAGTATGCAAGCATGCAGCAGGCATGGTTTCTGTCACGGCTCCGACGCTGCGGGGCTCCGGCGGTCACACGCGACCTTATCGTCGCAGAGGGTTTTAACGCTCACCACCGCAGCTTCGGCTTGCTGGCCGGCCGAAGCCGGCCAGCCTCAGCCGCGGCGGCAAGTGTTAAAGCCACCTGCTCCTCAGCTCGCGGCCCGCCAGCCCCTCCGCGCCTACGCGGGCTTAAATTACACTCTCGGGGTAGGGCAGAAAAGACTACGTGGAGTCGGTTCTGCAGCGATTCATTTCTGTCACAAAATTTGTGCTTATAGGAAACCATAATTATTTCTTTATTTCTTTTTTTTTTTGGAATTCCACAATTAATATCTTTGATCCAAACGTTGTTTTATGACATAAAACGATAAATAATGAATTGTTTGTCAAATAATACGTTACTAAATAAAAGTTTTCGTCCATTCGGAATTTCGTCCATTCGGGATTTCATCCATCGGTATTTCAACCATCGGTATTTCGTTAATTCGGGATTTCGTCTATTCGGGATTTCATCCATCGGTATTAAAACCATCGGTATTTCGGTCTTTCGGGATTTCGTCCATTTGGTATTTCGTCCATTAGGGATTTCGTCCTTTCGGGCATTTGAACATCGGTATTTTGTGTTTCGATATAACGACTATCGGCATTTAAAACTTTCGGTATTTTGAATTTCGATGTTTTGGACGTCGGTATTTCAATCGTAGGTATTATGAACTTTCGGGATTATGATACGTACCCCTGCCCGGCGGTGCCCACTGCCTAGGGCGGATATACATATGTAGGTAAGTGTTATCAGTCGTGCAGGCCCAGGTATTTCAGGTACCACAATATACTTATTGAACACTGAAGTGATGGTCTTCTTCAAATAAATGGAGTCGGCGCTGAATTTGATTCTGAGTATGGCCCCTTCAGTACGCTCTCATCAGTTTCCTGTAACAGGCAAACAAAAACATTCACACACTTAAACACAACAAAAGCAATACGCATAATCAGCATGTAATGTCCCCACTGCTGGGACACGGGCCTCCTCTCTAAGAGAGGGAAATCTGTTATAATCCACCATGCTGGCCGATTGCGGGTTGGTAGATGTCACATGTATTTGAGTTTTCAGTTCTAGGACATGCCAGTTTAGTCACGATGGCTGTCCTCAACCGTTTTCAGACTTATAAGTACCTAGAAATATATTTTCAATGAGGTGCCAACCCTGCTAGCTCATTACTTAGGGCGCAGTAGTGAAAGTCCCCGGCAGGCTAAGTTCGGCGCTGTCGACGTTTGCTCCCGGACTTACACCTGACTGATAACCGACTGCGCAGGGAGGGGTGCTGTGTTATGGGCCTTGTGAGTAGTTACAACTTACGTCGTATTGTCTTGTTTGACTGAGTTTGTTTTCTTGGCGGATTTTAATAGAGAAGAGAAAATATGTAAATATATGTTGACGACCCGAATGGCGTAGTGGTAGTGACGCTGCCTTACGTTCTTAGGGTCCTGGGTTAGAATCCCGGTAGGAGCAAATGTTTGTGTGATGAGCATGGACATTTGTTTCCGAGTCATGGATGTTTATATGTATAATAAGTATGTGGGTACGTATCATAATCCCGAAAGTTCATAATACCTACGATTGAAATACCGACGTCCAAAACATCGAAATTCAAAATACCGAAAGTTTTAAATGCCGACAGTCGTTATATCGAAACACAAAATACCGATGTTCAAATGCCCGAAAGGACGAAATCCCTAATGGACGAAATACTAAATGGACGAAATCCCGAAAGACCGATATACCGATGGTTTTAATACCGATGGATGAAATCCCGAATGGACGAAATCCCGAATTAACGAAATACCGATGGTTGAAATACCGATGGATGAAATCCCGAATGGACGAAATTCCGAATGGACGAAAACTTTTATTTAGTAACGTATTATTTGACAAACAATTCATTATTTATCGTTTTATGTCATAAAACAACGTTTGGAACAAAAATATTAATTGTGGAATTCCAAAAAAAAGAAATAAAGATATAATTATGGTTTCCTCACAAATTTTGTGACAGAAATGAATCGCTGCAGAACCGACTCCACGTAGTCTTTTCTGCCCTACCCCGAGAGTGTAATTTAAGCCCGCGTAGGCGCGGAGGGGCTGGCGGGCCGCGAGCTGAGGAGCAGGTGGCTTTAACACTTGCCGCCGCGGCTGAGGCTGGCCGGCTTCAGCCGGCCAGCAAGCCGAAGCTGTGGTGGTGAGCGTTAAAACCCTCTGCGACGATAAGGTCGCGTGTGACCGCCGGAGCCCCGCAGCGTCGGAGCCGTGACAGAAACCATGCCTGCTGCATGCTCCATGCTTGCATACTGCATGCTTGCTGGTTGCATGCTTGCTGCATGCTTACTTCAGGCTTGCTGCATGCTTGCGGCATGCTTGCTGCATGCTTGCTACATGCTTGCTGCATGCTTGCTGCATGCTTGCTGTATGCTGCATGTTTGCAAATCGTTTTTCTCGGAAACGGTAACTATTTCGGGATTCTGAACTACGGGATTTTGAACTTCGGGATTTTAAACTTTCGGGATTTTGAACTTCGGTATTTTAAACTGTCGGACAAATGAACTTTCGGGATTTTGAACTACGGGATTTTGAACTACGGGATTTTAAACTTCGGGATTTTGAACTTCGGGATTTCAAACTTTCGGTCTAATGAACTTTCGGGATTTTAAACTTTCGACCAAACAACCATTCGGCGTTTCAACTTTCGGGATTTCGTCCATCGGTATTTTAAAATTCGGTCTTTTAAAATTCGGGATTATGATACGTACCCAAGTATGTATTTACAAACAAAAAAGTATATATGTAGTATATCAACTATATAGTGTCCACGACACAAGCTTTGCTTAGTGTGGCACTAGGTGGCGCTGTGTGTTAATGTCCAGCGATATTCATTTATTTATTTTATTTATATTATATGACTTGAGAAATAAAAACAGATTAGTAAAGTAGATTATGTAAATAGTGATGTGATGTGTATTCGTATTTACACCTTGCTGAAAAGGGTTTACAAGTTTTATTCCTGCTGGTCTACCGATCTCAGAAGGTCTATACAACAATCTGCGATTTATTGTGTTGATATGTTTTTGTTAAATCAAATGTATTATTACTTTTTGAATAAAAAAGTTTCCATCACTGCTATAGTCGATCTCAGTGGCTAGGACAATGCAGTTTTATCCAAGCACTTAGTACTCGATAACTATAAATACTACTATTACAATTCCAAGTCGATAGAAGTAACAAGTTCTGAAGAAATTCAGACAGCATGTTGAGATTGTGTCTAAATTCGGCAGTTAACATCATAATACCTATAACCCCATACTTGTACACCTTCACAATGATTTAGTGGCTCGCACCGGAGGACATAAAGCTATCAGAATGTTTGGTAACCATAACGGAACGGTACTCGATGGTATATTTTATTTTCTGACGCCATAAAAACATTTCCATAGATACAGCGACCAACTCGGAGTACACTTGTCGATAGAGGTGCTCATATTTTATGCCTTTTATAATTATCGTAAAGAATACTACGTCAGTGAAATATTCAGTGCAAATGTTAAAGTTGACAACGGCTAAGGCAGTACTACGAAGGTTCAGCATACCTATGTTTCTTTCTTCCAACGTTTCTAAAGGCAACAACTTGCATATTATTTCCTGAAGCTTATTTTATGTATTGCGGCAGCTCAAGGTATGTTTACTTTGGTTTGAGATCAGAATATGATATACCATTAAAACAAAAAACGGGCCAAGTGCGAGTCGGACTCGCCCATGAAGGGTTCCGTATCAGATTGAATGAAAGGTAAATTGCTGTTTACGATTTAAGACGTATTAAAAAAACTACTTACTAGATCTCGTTCAAACCAATTTTCGGTGGAAGTTTACATGGTAATGTACATCATATTTTTTTTTGGACACATTTTATCACTTTGGAAGTGGCTCTTGCGTAAACTATTCAGTTTAGAAAAAAATGATGCTAGTAACCTCATTATCATTTTTGAAGACCTATCCATAGATACCCCACACGTATGGGTTTGACGAAAAAAAACTTTTTTAAGTTTCCGTTCTAAGTATGGGGAACTCCCAAAACTTATTGTTTTATTTTTTATTTTTGTGTGAAAATCTTAATGCGGTTCACTGAATACATCTACTTACCAAGTTTCAACAGCATAGTTCTTATAGTTTCGGAAAAAAGTGGCTGTGACATACGGACGGACAGACAGACAGACAGACATGAGGAATCTATAAGGGTTCCGTTTTTGCCATTTGGAACCCTAAAAATACCATAAACATGTGCCACATCAATCAATTCCCTTCAATTAACGATCCACCCTTTACTTCTATCATGATCAAACACAACATAACAAACAAAAAGCCTATCAGTCAATGATAAATGACGAAACAAAATCGATTAATAAAATAAAATCAATCACTTGTGTGTCTGACTGTCCGGCACCTTGCGTCATAACTTTCAGTTGACACGCCCACCCACACATCCACATGTTTACACAAACACACACACACACACACACACACATCTCATACACACGACGTGCTGGGGGTGGTCGACTTGGTAAATATAACCAATTAGGAAACGACTGTTTTGGGTATTCTCCTTACAAAAAAGCTGTAATGGTGGATTATTAAATCATTAAGGTAAAAGATATTTTTGTCTGTTGTGATTTCAGCTATAAATACGTGCGCCACCCCATCGTGTTTATCTGTGAGGTAACAGCTTCCTCTTGTTGCTGATAATGTCATTCTGTGAAATCTGATTTCCCTTTAGGGTCGCTGTTGAACGAAAGAGCAACAAATTCTGGATAAAAAACACAATTCGTAAGCCTACGATCTTTGTTGCTAAGCAAAGTGAAATGCTACTGAAGTAATTGTTGGATACTCGTACAAAACTTATTCAAACCGATTTACTTGTAGGTTAACTTTTAAATGTAGGTTATACAACCTACCGTTGAAACTCTGTCCTAATTTTTTGAGATGAAATCTTAGAAAGGTTCCCCGGTTATAACAAACTTACTTAGCTGTTTTAATCCGAGATATTTACCTCTCGTGGTATGGGGCATGTATGGGGAAAATTTCGTGAGGAAAGTTTTGAGTATAAAAGTGGATGGAACAGTAGAGGCTGGCTACAAAAACGATGGATGGACTGTACTAGAAAGTAGGTAGCTGAAGTGATGAGTAAAAGTAGAAGAATACACATAATTCGATGAGCGAGGAGAATGATGATTTACCCCTTTGTCCTATTATCGTGTCTCTAGTCACAAATGCTAGCCTTTACCTAACTATGTTGGTGTTACCAGATGACGCTGAATACAATTATTTTGGAGTAACTGCCTGTCTAATCTCCACAACTCAGTGAACCCCTTGCAATTCCAAGGTTATCAGACATGCTTACAGGTCTCGTATTATCCGTCACAAGTCAGAGATTTTCAAATTAAATCTGGAACCAATTGTTGAACGTCCTTCCGAGGCACGGTGGCGTTTCGGTATGTAACGGATGGACTTACGAACCGAACTCGGCAAGCTTAACTTAACCTTGAAGATCGACTTGTGCGGCTGTAATTATGTAGCCATGAGTCCCTGATTAAATCATAATCACATAATTATGATAAATGATAATAATAGAGAGACTTTTCCGACCTACACGTGAATCTCCCATGCAGTGGTTGCATGTTACTACAAACGACGCCACCAACACCCACTACTGTAGTGTTTTATAATAGATTCTTATTGTACCAATATAGTGCGCATTTTGCACTATTGTGATTTAATTAATAATGTGTCATTACTACGATTGTAGTAGTATCCACGTTTATACTTGTTTGATAACCTGACTTATCTATTAATCAAGAATAGAGAGCAGTATTTTAAGTGTCTTCAAAAGGCGTAGACTTCCTCTAAATAAAGGTTTTGCCAGTCATATTGTTACATAGTAGGAACAGATAATTTTGTAGTACCTACCTAGTACGTAGCTGCTCGCATAAAGCCGAGTGCCTGTGAAATGATAGACAGTAGTCTTTTCAGCTTTGTAGGTATTGAAACTTGGCAACAAGTAGTGGCAGAGTCCAGCAGTTGCCAATTGTACCTGCACCGCTTCATACAATGTGGCAACGCACTCCCTTGACTCAAATTAAAAGTTGAATATTAATGTCTTGCCATCTCTTCAGTAATCAAACCCAGAAACTGTCCATAAATAAGTATAACACTAAACATTTGCTTTTCTCGAGAGAAAGCGACACTTACGAGCATCATTGATTTTAACAACTTCCGCGGAATCGCACCGCTTTGATACAATGTTGTAGTTTTTCTTCTGAACCGACACTTAGGTACCATTCCGTGGTTACGGTACCGTTACCGTGCCTCAAACGTAACGATTCATGGCTAGGTTAAGGTACTTATTTATGTACATGTTGATATTAAACTGGTCTACACAACGGGTACGGGTGAAGCGCTTGGTCTGAAGTGCCTTAACCTCATCATCAGCTGTCTTTTACTAACTAACTTGGGGTTGACTTTGAGTGTATCCGGATGCGCTGCACTTGCATTTTGTAAGGAAGGAGTAACTATTTAACCTCCTCAAACGAGTTACTGGGGAAATATACCCTGTGGTAAAGCTCATTGTCAGTATTTCGGCCACCCGAAACCTATCTACAAGTGACAGCCAAGACCAACTGCTTCACATGCTTTCTGAGGCGTGGTGGGGTCTTGAATACTTGATTTGTAATAGACGATCAGTGTGGTCACCCATTCACGTATGAACCTCGGTAAGCGTATATGTGCTCCACCCGTGCGGGTCTAATAATGTATGACAGGAGCCCTTCCTTTTATTGGCCATTGACGGCATGTTAATGACTGTTTTATTTATGGTATTCCCATCGCCAAATAGTCTGTTGATTATGGTATTCCGAATTCTCTAAATGACCCGTATATAGATATTCTTGTAAGTGTTAATACCATCAAAAGTAATCTTTTCCTATTTTGGTAAAAATAAAGTCAGCCAATTTACACGTAGTTTCCGTAAATAAAGCATGTTTGTTGTAGCTATAGTGGTACAGTTGGTCCAAGGCTATCACTAAATACGGCGCAGGCGGGTTATCAGTGTCAACTAGCTATCAGCCGGGCCTCCGGGCCCCGCCAAACATATCTGTGTGTGTCTGTCTGTTTTGAAGAGGTCATCTTAGTGCCTGGGTCAGGGTTCATTACCCCGCGCACCTTCTGCATTTTGACGTTGATTTAAAATCATCAGTCATGTCATCAGTCTATCTGAGGTTATTGGGTTCTTTGTAGTTTTAATTTGTTGCACAATGCATCGAATTAAAACTACAATGTTCGGCAAAGAGCATTTTCATTCCATGCTACCGGGTAATAGCGTAGCTGACATTTATGCCAAACATAACTGAACTTTTACAATTAATAAATACGACAAGTTTTGAAACTTGCAGCCTGATTAAAAAAAGTTGTATGTATTTTCTTCTGTGCAGCTTTCTGTCTGTACAGATAATCGTCAGTTTTTCTACATCTAATAACTTCCAATCAAATCGTCTCAGTCAGTGTAGCATAACGCTATAATTACTGACATCAGCAGAACACGTGGCAATTAATTGAAGCGCTGTCTGACTGTCCGTAACAGAGTGTATACCATGTATGTATGTATGTGTGTTTGTATGTAGGGATGATTGTATGTCTACCCGCGGGTGTATATGACGGCTTGAGATCGGTTCTCCCGGAGGATTTGTCGATTTGAAGCGGTGTGTTTGCACTTCTGTGTTTGTTTAGGAGTGGAGACTCTTGAGGGATATCCTCTGAAGTTGGGACGTGGAAGTGAGGAGTTAACGTAAGCGGCTTCGATCGATTTGTTCATACTCTTTCTCTGTGTTATTCAAACGGTTTACATTATGTTCTTCAGCGCTAAATTAGGCTGTATTTATAATAAGCATACAATTATGGGGACGACAATGGAACAGCAAGTTAAACCAAACTATTTAAAATTATATAAAATTTTGCAGGTAGTAACTTTGCCAGTCTGCATTTGTATATTCAATCAAATATATTCTGTGGTTTTGTCACTATGATGGTCAGTTGAACCACCAAAACCATTTGACAATGGTACCCACAAAACATGAATTGTGTGTTTAAATTAAAGTGTTTTTTGAAAGAATTATTTGTAGTGCCCATAAATGCACCACCACTAATATTGCCAGATTTATTTACTTCCATCGCTTCTATCATCTCTGCCCCAAAGTCTAGACTTCAATGTGGATCAAAGGCCTAACCTGCAGTCCTAGTTTTAAGAATCAATCACTTTATGTTTTGAATGCACTTCAATTATTCAATCGCATGGCCCTAAGATGTATCTACCCCACCATTTCAATTAAAACATTCTAGAATATTCTTCAAAGGACGTGCATTCACAAGGACAAGCGCAAACGCACGTGGATTAATAGTAATTCAAGCCATTATTAAGTATAATACGAATAGTTATCGCTGTGTGTGTTATGTGTCATGTCGTACTTGTACCTACTTGTTATGTAGTATATAAGCGATATTATATCGTCCAAGGCCACACGTGTAGGTTACATAAGGGACATCTGTGGGGCAGTTTGTTTGTGTTCTATTTACACTATTTATTTACAGGATGAGTTGAAGTGTGAACTGTGGACTTTATACTCAGTTAGATGTTAATATTATGTAAATAAACTCACACTGCTTTACTTAGTTATTTAGTATTTTACGAGTAGATGAAGTTCGAGAAAATTTGAGTGCGACGATGAGAATGCGAGTTCAAAGTGGACGAAATCTGAGTGTCACCTCAGATTTCGTCCACTTTGAACTCGCATGATTGCCGTCATAATCAAAGTCATAGGTTGTACCTTTGTTAGGGAACCCGTTTTCACTTAAACTAGGCGACACCTAACTGCATGCCTAAATTAAGTAACGGTTAGTTGTGCGCCGAGACTCTAAACTCCTACCTTTTCCTACCTCCTGAGCCTTTTCTCAACTATGTTTGGGTCGGCTTCCAGTACAACCGGATGCAGCTGAATATCAGTATTTTACATGTAGCTGCAGTAGCTTCATCTATCTGACTTCCACAACCCAGTTAATACTAGGTAGTACGATACCACTTGGTAAGACTGGTTGTCAAACTTTTCAGACCACTGACTACCTGTAACGACTGCCAAAGATGGACAAATGACAGCCAGAAACTCGGTGTAAAGGGTATAAAACACCTCTTAAATTGTTCTCCCCGTCATTGGGATATTTTTTTGTTCTACACCATACCTGGGAACCTTCTAGTTACGGAGATATGGGGGGGGGGGGGTCAAATTTTTTTACTAGTTTTTTTTATACAATTTTTCTTTGTAATGTTTTGACTTTTAACACTTCCACGGCCCTGCACGATTCAATTCATCCATCAGTACAATGTTTTAAGTGAGTTACATTGAGTTCTACCACAAAACATGATTCATAACCTCAAAAAAAAAGTTGTTTCCCAGCAATATTTTTTGCGTAAACTTACTTAGTTTAATAAACAGAATGCTTGGTTAACGACTTCGTGATGAGGTGGTTTACACCCTGTATGTAAGGGTGGTCACCTATCTACAGACCAACTGCAAGCACGCGGGTGTCTAAACTCCAATCGTGGAAAAGTATTTAGGGATTAATTTAGATGTTGTATTGTTAGTGAAAATGGGCACATATCATTATCAACTGTTACGAACCTAAGCGCAGAGCTAAAAATAGTCCACCTCCAACCTTAAAGGTGTGAAAGTAGATGTTAGAAGTGGTAGACAAGTAGACACGGAGCACTACTTGCTAATGGGCAGGCGGCAGGGCGACGGCCTTGTTACACTCATGACGTGAACTCACTCTTATCATGAAATATGTTTACCCTCTGAACAACAACAACAACATCAGGAATATTTGCGACCCACTTCGATTCTGATCTTTATTTAATACTAGCAGACGTCACCCGCATAGTTCCCGTTCCTAAGAAAAAGAATATTTTTTTTGCTTAAGGCGATTACATGAGCTAAACGCAAGTTTTATAATTATTAAAAGTATATGATTCACTGCTATAAACAAGACTAGAAAAATATATGATATTCTTCAGGATATATGCTAGCATGATACTGTCTTGAAAACATAATACAATTAATTTGGCTCGATAAAAAGAAATCACGAACTTATTACAATATCTTTCAAACAATAAAAAACATACTAATATGCATGCGATCATTCTGATTTTTTGGCAAATAATTCTTTCTACAAGCAATATATTAGCATGATACTGTTTTAGTTTTTTAATCCAATCAATAGTTTTTTTGTAAATCGATCGAAACCACTCATTTCGCGGCATTTGGCCCTCAGTGGCTGACGTAACAACCACTTTGTAGTGCAAGCTGATTAGAACTTTATTCTAACAGCATATACCACCACAAATAGAGTTGCTAATTTAGCTCCTCTAAGCGCCTCAAAATACAGGTGTTACCAGTTGTTAGAGTCGGTGGTTTAGGCACAAACCATATTTTGCGGGAGTACGGGGATAAAATATAGCCTGTTACTCGCGGGTAATGTACCTATACATTATTGAAAGAATTTTTCAAGTCGGTCCAGTAGTTTTAAAGTTTATTCGTTACATACAAAAATTCTTGCCTCTTTCTAATATTAATGGTTTAGTACCCACTTGAGGCCTAAAGCGGCTTCCTTGACGGCTGTCTAGTTTCTTCGGGGTTTTTGTAATGGCCGCGGCTTCGCTCTCGTGAAGTTCGACAATTGATCTGTTAACCCCGGTTATAAACTATCTGTGTGCAAAATTTCATCCAAATCCGTTCTGTAGTTTTTACGTGAAAGGTTAACAAACCTACACAAACTTTCAAACTCAAACTCAAACTCAAAACTCAAAGCATTTATTTCAACAAAACCGTTACGGCACTTTTGAATGTCAAATTACAAATAAAATCAAAGCTACAGTCACAGTCACATTAAGGCATAATAACTTGAGAAAGTACTGTAGTTGCCCATTCCCTAGCGTAGATCTCTATGGAGAAGAACGGGCAAGAAACTCCATGGACACGTTACTCTTTTTAAATCAATATATTGTTACAAAATCTTGGTTACATCATTCTTGTGTGATTATCCATAAAATATATGTGAGAACGATGTAGAAAGACGTGCACATTAAGAGCGTCCAGAGAAAGGTTTATTCTCATTTATAATAGTAGTGGGATCAGTTATATTAGTTTAGTTTTATTTTCATTATCATCACTTTCTGGTTCTCACTGATATCCCACTTCTCTGTTAATTTTGATCTCTAAGTCGTTCTCTTTCTTGTGATTTTAATTACTGTTCTCTCTCTAGCTCTAGGAGCATCTCGTCACCATCTGCCTGCCTTTTCCCGATGTTATTGTAGTCGGCTTCCAGTCTACCCAGATATCTATCGCGAGCGACTACCAATCTGACGTTCACAATTTATCAGTTATTGCTGGGTAATTTGCTAGTGGCATAAACGAGTGTAGAAAAATTCGCTTGTTGCACGGAATTGAACCAAAATTATTATAAAGCTGTTATAATTTTCCATACACACGTGATTACCATTCCAATAACATATCTAACATTATTATTTTGTATTCCTTTATTTTATTTACGATCCCACTTCTATAAACAGAATTAAACTAATTCAAAACGTTTTATATTCCAGTAAAGACAATAAGTCTGGCATCATGAATCACTTCGTGTACCAACAGATAGCGCACAGGGAGTGCCTCTACTGTTTGTTATGTATACAACACGTGTACATAACGTACATACTATGTACACATGTATATGTAATGTCATTGTTATGTAAGATGAACGTGGTATTGTCAATTGCTTCTTTTGTGTTCGTATGATTCATTTGGCTCGCTTTTCATGAGGCTTGAGTTAATGGTGTCTTTTGAATGGGTATGCTGATGAAGTAGTTATGTAAAGGCGGGAGGAATTTCTTTGAATACATTTGTCTTAGTTTTCTAGACCAGTCTTGCTGACGCCAATCTTCAGGCAATCTGCGTAGTTGTCCTAACCCATTGAGCATCTGCCCGTCTCCTAGATTTGATCTTACCGGATTGACCGGTGAAGGCGAAACATAGAACAGACACTAATCTGCATAGTCCTCATGTGAATTAAGCAAGATTGTCTGGACTTCAAAAGAGACTATGACCTCTGAGTTTGTTTCGGCTGTTTCTTCTCAGAGTAGTCAGGTACGAAACACCGGCCCCATCTAGTTTAAAAAAAAATGACGTGTAAAAGTGTTTGAGAAAACCTACTTGCTGAATAAATATCATTTATCATTTATCATTTATTTTAGAGAGGACTAGACCTGCCCAGCATTGATACATCAAAATAGTTTTGCCAAGAAAAAAGAAGGCAAAAAAGAACTATCTGTGTGTTTTAATAATAACTAATAAGTCGTCGTACTCGTTAAACTATATTGCTAATTTAACACTGCGGTTAGATTAATCGCCTCCCATACTAAAAATAAATGAATTCACATGTAGGTACAGTAATTAATTAATCCAGTTAACGTCCGGAAGCGGTCCGGTGGCGTTCACCACGGCATCCTGCGCCGGCGCCGGTACCAGGGGACCAGAGGACGCAGGAGCTGTGATAGTCGTGAAACTTGCGGTTTGTAAGCTATACTGCTAGAAGGTTTTCAATACACTTCCTCAAAAACTGTTCTTTTCGCACTACGATTAGGTTCAAAATCGAATGTATTTCAAACGCGTGCAATTTTCATGTTTTTTCTACACATGTGCAGAAAAAACATGAAAAATGCACTATAATTAGTCCAAATTCGTTCATTGCAAAATTATTGGTTTATATATAAACACAATTTGAATCTTCAAAAAATGTTATAAAGAAAGACGTAGATCGCTTTTCCGAAATTAAAAAAAAAACATTCCAACTCTGACTCTATAGTCAGAGGTGAATGTTTTTTTTTAAATTATGCAATGAACTAATTTGGACTAAGTATATGTAAAGTTATCTGTGGCAATTTTGCTTTCCGCACATGTGTGGAAAAAACATGAAAAATGCACGCGTGTGAAATACATTGCATTTTGAACCTAATTGTAGTGTGAAAAGAACCAGTTTTCGAGGAAGTCTATAGAAAATATTTTACATCATTTTATTTTATTTCTTCAAAAGTGTATTGAAAAACGTCGTTTGATACACAGACAGACATTTCTTATTGCAGTTCTCGGCTCAAAAACACCCTCGACTTAAGGCTCGTGTGTTAAACCGCCTTGAACTACAATAACAAACTTTCTCCACTTGTATTAAAATGTACTATTACTGTTAGAATTTCCTTTGTGAATAATTGGCACTACAAATTCAGTGATATGGGATCGCTAGTGTAGGTATTCAAAGTTTTCTGTCCTTAAAATTCATAATTATCACTCTCTTTAAATGAATTGAATGGTTGTTTTTATTTTTTAATTATTTTATAATATTTCAATGTTACAGATAAATTATTCATCTATAGACTCATGACTTAATTTTGCGATGTTTGAAATTTAAATAATTATGTATTTAAATTGGGATGTGATGCCTTTGTGAATAAATAAATAATATTTTTTTTTAGCATGGCGGAGTCAAGTCTGGGAACTAGCGGCGATTCACAATTTGATAAAAATAACTTTGTTTCTCTTCATTGGGAAAGTAAAGTCTTACACTTAATTATATTTTATTTTTCTTGACTCTGAACTCCTACGATTACGTTTTATCTCAGAACCTGAGGGTAGGACAGGTCTCCGCGATAATTATGTAAATACCTACAAACGACCTTGCTCCTACAAAACAAAATGACGCAATACCTATAAAAATAACATAAAGCGAGACAATTAAATGCCCTATCTTGTAATTAACATAACTTGTTCCTATTGTTTACCGACGGTTTAACTTGTAAGTAATGTGGCAGCACACTTGCACCGCTCGTTAAAACAACAAAATATGTAACATTTCACACGAAAGGATAATTTGTTATTGTTTGTAATAACATTATAAATAACTGGCGATGGATTTATTGAACGCAGAAGTTTGTAAACCCTTAGTGGAAATAAACTTTTGGTTGGAAATCGTTGATTGCATCAAGATGGGCGCAGTAATAATAAGCTGATGCCTCCGGTTCTGATGGGAATTAAAATTAATGTAGCACATTTAAAGGGTGAAACGTTGGATCGGCCGGCATGAAATCGAGGATGGAATTACATTGTACTAAGAACTTAGGTACTGATGAAAATATTGGAAATGGCTCTTATTGACATCTCTTATCCTAATTCCTAACTCCCTTATTTCTTGTTGTCTAATCCTTCGGGATAACTTAGCGTGTCCATGCTAGAGCAGGGCCACCGTTCTATGTACCACACCTTGAGTTCATCTGTTTGGCGACAATTTTCCAGCTTTTCAACTAAACTCACGTTAAAACATCTCAAGACAAGATAATCCTTGATGCACCCTTCTTCAACTTTCTACTAGCACTTAAAACATCCAATTTCCTTGCTTAAAATATTTTAATTCAGCATTAAATATTCATCAGTTTCCGGAGAGTGTGAAACTTGGCCGTTTCCTTATCATCGCGCTGCGTGCACTTTGTTAATGAGCTCGCTCACAGAGGGCGCCACTCGTCGGTAAAGTTACCACAACACCAGCTAAATATTTAATTAATTCATGAGATAAGCTTGCTCAAGTGAAACAGTTTCGGTATTTTCTTATGGAAAATGTAAAGTATCACATAAAGATAATTATGACTTTATAATATTCGGTTTAATCAATGCTTTCTGAAGGAATTTGTGAAATACAGATTGTTGCTGTTTTGAGCTAAAAATAGCCTTGAAACTGCGGTATATTCAGACGACGCTTTAAACACGATAAGATATCAATGTTTACTGAGTATTTGTCAGTAAATCACTTTGACATGTATCTTTAGTATTATTAGTTCATTCAGGTAAAAAGTGATTTAAATCAGTTTAGTTGATTAACGTTGTAGAGTAACGTAAACACCGTCGGTTATAAAGTTATAAAGGGTGTAAAAATACTCTTAACGAAGCCGAAAGGCACTTATTGTTCTTTCGTCATTACGATCATTAGGTACATATTTTAATTCTACACCATCGGGAACCTTCTAGTTACGGAGATTTTGGGGGTCAAAGTTCCAACTTTTGTTATTAAATGCATATTTGTAAGCACCTTTCACGACCCTATTATTCAATCCATCCATCAGCACAATGTTCTAAGTGCGTTATGTCATTTCTCAGCAAAAAAAATTGCATAGAGTTTACTTACTTTGACGTAAGTATAGAATGCTTGGTTGACGGCTTCGTGGTGAGTTCGTTTACACCCTGTATTAGTGACATCTGTACTGAAACGAACTAAGAGCCCACCCCATAATTAATTAAATTCGTTTTATACCTTCATTTGAGACACCAGTAATTTATTCCACTACTTTCACTAAAACCAAAAACTAATCACATCCAAATTAAAACCTAGTGATGATACCGCTTAAGGCTAACCCGCAAACTAAACCCCGTGGGGGTCAGAAGGGGTCCCCTCGCCGTGGTCATCTAATTAATTCAAGTGGTCATCAGGCTCGCAGTTTGATCAACAAACTTCGTAAGTGCGTATAGAAGGGGGGGCGAGTAGGGGTACAAAGGGGGTGAAGGGGTGCGAATGTTTGCATAGGATGAGATAATGGTTTTTGGAGATAGCGCCGTGATTACTTAATCTAAGTTTATAATTATACAGTGCCTGTGCAAGTATGGGATGGGTTGGTGATAAGAAAAGATTAGAGGTTTAAGATAATGACGGAGAGTGCCGTAGATGTGTCGTCCATTACTGTAGACACGTTTTAAATTTTAAAAAGTTGTAAATTATAGTTTACAAAAGACAATGCCATTGTAAAAACACTGTAAAAGTGAGATGATTTAATTTTTTCTAAGATTCTCTTCACAAAAAATGTTTTGTCTGTTTTCTCAGGTAGAATTGTGATAATCTACGGGAAATTGAATAAATAAATACCAAAGAGACCTTTGGTTGACATACTTAGGTAGAAAAATAAAAACAACAGATTATTTAATAGGTAAATCTCTTGGCCGAAAGAGGTCTCGATCCTCGATATCCTATGTAATCACGTAGAAGTTGACCACAGACTGGTCACGTGACCACGATGGCTACCACACTCCAATAAAAAAGGGCAATTAATGTATTTTTATCAGCACCAATTAATTCGGCGATGTATACCTACATACATGGCATAATTTATGTTTCGTAGTCATGTATAACCAGGAAGCGTGGCCTCGAAGTATTTGCGAATTTCTTGTTTACCAACTAGCTAAAACTTTAAATTCAACCTTAAACAGTTCAGGTTTGAATTCAAATTATACTGAAGTTTCTGTACACTTGATTGGCCACAGGAAAACAGCCGTTACTCAATTGGCTATAAGAATTAGAATTCCTTTTTTAATTTATAGTCGATTTTTACAATGGTCAACACGTGTCGCCGATTACCAACTATCTTTACAGTTAATCCATTTAATTTTCAGTCTTACGGTTTTGGTATAAGAGTTGTTATGATGGTAAATAATGTGTTGGTATATGGTGTTATTGAGCGGGGCTCAAGGCCGGCTGATATGGGAGCGATCCACATGTTGGTGTTACGGCAATGGTTTGTAGTCATTACAAGTTATTTAATGCACCATTGCGCGTGACATGATACCCGATAGTTCTATGGGGTATTCAGTGATCCATGACTTATATTCACTATTGTTTTGTTCAATGAAAGGGATCCTCTTTCATACCCATGCATGCCTTTACAATCGTAGCAGATAGAAGTTGGATGTTGGTGATAAACATTGGGCCAAACATGTTTAGATTTTTTCGCAATAAAAGTAAAACTGGAAGGATGATCACATTACTTACTGGTAGATTAATGTGAACAAATAAACTCCTCAATTAAGCAAGTCACGCACCTACTAGATATTATTATAGCAACCTGTTTCGCGGATGTTTTTTAATACGACCTTGTGTATTTTAAACTAGAAATTTAAAAATTATTTTAAGTCGGTTGAATAATGTTTTTGTTATAGAAAACAATGAGTTTAGCATAATTGCAAGGTCTGTCTGATGCAAGAAAGTAGTGATGGATATCGCTACTGCCAGGCTAGCATAGCTAGTGCAAACTACGAAAGGAGCATCTAGTGATTTGAAGCTTTCAGCATGCTACGAGAAATAATAACACCTAGCTTGCTGTAGCTCCAGCATTCTACGAGAAATCGTACCACGAAGCGTGCTGTAGCTTCAGCATTCTACGAGAAATCATAGCATGTAGCATGCTGTAGCGCCAGCATTCTACAAGTAATCGTACCACGTAGGTAGCGTGCTGTAGTTCCAGCATTCTACGAGAAATCGTAGCATGTAGCGTGCTGTAGCTCCAGCATTCTACGAGAAATCGTAGCATTTAGCGTGTTGGTGCATCAGCATTCCTTAAAAGATCGAGTCACTTAGCTTTTTGTACCTACTAGGAAAAAAGGTAGCACTATCCTTAGCGTCTACAAAATTGTAGCACGTTGCCTTTTGTAATATCAGCATGATCCAAAAATCGTAGTCCTTAGCGTTTTGCAACTGTTATATTTCTACAATACGGCACCAAGAATTGTAGCACTATTTTGAAGGTATCCAGATAAAAACAATAAATATTGGTGTTGAACGTTGCTATTTTAAAAGAAGTGACGAGTTTTCCTAAGAATGGCAACATGCCCATAGTTACCTACCGACGAAATTCAAAGCATTATCTTGTTGCCAACTCTAGTACGGCATTGTGACAAATTGTTACACACATTCTAAATTAGTCCCGCATTTGTCGCTTAGCGTTATATTATCACGCCTCATTCCTTGTTAGGTTAGTAGAGTTCTAATGAGCTGTTGTCATTGCAGTCATTTGGCAAGAATATTCTTTAATGTTGTTCATTTGTAATGGTCGATGTAACAGCTGTTTTTATTTATTATGTTTACCTTTTTTTTTTTTTTTAGGATGGGAAATCATCAAATGACTTCTCCCACTCTGGGCAGAGCGGGAGGGAGTGTCAGACTCTTACTGACTAAAACCCATCCATGCACCTATAGGGACAATTGCCTTATTTTGCTTTAGGGTGTCTTTGAGATATTGGCGCAGTTAACGAACATTTATGAAATTGTCTCTTAATTGTTTTATGATATGTTGAAAATACAAGATGGCCCAAAGTCCATTTAAAGTATTTTTACCTATATGAACTCAAGCAACAAGGTCAAATTCGAAGAGTTCTATGCCCATCATCAAACATTGACAGAGAAAACAATTTCAAAAGCAATTTCTGCAAAGAACCGCATTTACTCTATTAGATTAACAAATCCACTTGAAATTATAAATTATTAAGAACAGCATTATGCATTAGCAAGGCGCGGGTTTCAACATAAATAAATAATAATGCGCGAAATAATTTGACGTAAACAAATGAGCTGCAATGGCGGCGGTTGATTTAAACTAATGATTAATGTATTTGTTTCTGATTTGCCTTGTTTACACCTAGCCTAAACAACAAAACTATAACTGATGTATGGCTTTGTTCTAAAATTGTTTCTGGACTGCTTAACTAAAATTAATCACAAACCTCATTAATGTTGGTAAAATAAGCTGACTGATCGCCATCGCTGTTCGGCCATTCGGAAGAACAGTCTTCTTCCGAATGGCCGAACAGCGATGGCGATGGCGAGAAAAACACCAAAATGCCGAGACAGATGTGACTTCAGACGGACATAGCATTAATGAAGTGGAAATGGACGTGCCATACACATGTCATAGACGGCATGGAACATGGGTGAGGAAACTGCTGGAATGGAGACCTCAGACGGTAAGGAGGTCACGGTGGAATGTGAGAAGACGACCGACTAGCACTGGGTGGACAGACGATGTCATTTAAGTGGCCGCAAGAAAATGAGGCACTCAGCATTAGGGCATTAGATGGGTAAAGGTTGGAAAATAATGAAAAGATTGAAAAGATGATTTCTACCCGACTGCATGGAGCCGAAACGGGAGGTAATGTTCTTAACTCTCTTTGATTTCGTGTCCAAGTATTGAGTCTTCGAAACTTCATCCAAAACGAATGAAAAGAATTATTCTGGATGCCTGTTCGCAAAGTTCATATGTAGAAAAACTCAGAGCAAGATAGAGCTATCTATAACTATTGCACTAAAAAAGTTTTGCAATACTTTGTGTTCATTTAAAACTATAAATGTGGAGACGATATACCTGGAATTAAATTTCTAACAATTGGTGCTAAATCTTCTATTTCCAATCATTGTAATGTTTTGTTATGAAATAGTTTTTGCAATGTTTACGTAAACTTATCAATAATTTATTGAATAGGGTTAGTTGTGCTCCGTTCAGTATCAATCTGTCACTGCGCAGTATTACTGTTTTATCAACCACAGAGTTATCCTGTTTGTGTCAAACATATTGCTTTGGCAATAATAATAATTCATTGTTATGAGTCTTTGATAATATAAGAACTATTTAAGTTACTGAACAAGTATGTACCTACATGATTGGATTTTAACTCTGGGTACCACATTTAAAGACATTTCTTCTGGTTGTGTAATTTAGGGATAGAATTTTTTAGGGTCGATTTTTCTTTAGGCTGAACCGCAGCCCTTCAGGGCTTATCTTGTGTCATCTTATGCGAGTTCCTTAAGAATTTTATTTTGTACAGCTTTTGACTCATTATGGATTCCAAATGAATATCAACTTGGCCATGATAAAAATATGAGAAAGCCCAATACAAAGATAATCGTTAGCATTTAACTAAATTTAAACAGTGTGAAAACGAGGAGAAACTGATAAACATCTCAATTGTACAGAAGTTTAAATTCATTTATAAAACAGATTCTTCGTGTCCAACACACGACAAAAAAAATGTTTTGACACTCGGAATATTTTACACCATAAATTAATTGGTCGTCTTTAATCCTAAAATAACGAGTTTCTCTGTCTTTGTAGTTTGTAGTCAGTGTTGTCGCACTGAACATTTATTGGTCGTAAAAAGAGTATGGGACACCCTGGTGTGATGGCGTGTCTATTTCCGTGAGGTGTGTGGTCGGTATCGGCGCTGGTATCTCTTTATGATGTCCCATCACTAGTGCGTAGGGAAAGTAGGACTGCTAATATATTCAGCTGTTTTATTACTTTGGTCTATTGTTAATTCGTCAATCGTATTGGCTCAATTATGTCGTGTTGAGGTGGTATATTCGTGATTTAATATATAAAAATCACGATCGTATAGCGACCGAATTAAAATTAAAAAGAAAAGAGAATTCAAAACTGTGCTTATAGAGGTGGATTGTTTTTGTGATATTTTTTTTATTATAAAACCTCTCATAATCTGCTTGCCGTTTCCCGTTTGGTGTCCGCTTCCAGTCTAACCAGACGCAGGAGCGACTGTCTATCTGACCTCCATAGCCTGATTAGCGTTGGACAATATGATACTCCTTGGTAAGACTAGTTGTCTGACTTGGTTGTTACGACTGTCAAAGATCTATAAAAGACAGCCGAGACGGTCTTTCCGAAGCATGGAGGTATGTAACGGGCCCAACCAGGCAATACTTGAAAGCTCAACTGGAACGGCTGTTAATAAGTATTTATTCAAGAGGCCTTTGACCACTCAATAGGTCATAATCAGTAAAAGTTTCGATAAAATGAGAATGCAGAACTCAGTTTCTGGCTACAGTTATCTCATTCGCTTTAACAGCAATCGAGTATCTTGTCACCACCCAAAACTAAAACATAAGTAAGGTAATAAAACTTAACTTCTACGGTTAAACGTATACCAACATTCCCTTCGACGCCATTACAAGAAACTCAACTAAAAATACATTCAACTACATCGTAAAACGGTCTGATACTACAACAAATCAAATGCGAGTACTTATCACACGACTGCACGGATATTAAGCTGTCGCTCACAAATACTCTTTTAAATCTTCAAGAATGTTATAGTGGGCATCACATCAGCATTTGTTACCAATAAACATAGATGTTTAGTTGACTACTACACTCGTAAAGGGCCTGCGATCGTTAAACTAAAAGTGTCAAACGTTTCCTTGAAGTCTTTATAACACCCCTCGGTTTCATCCCCTGCGGGAATAGATTTAGGGAGTTTTAAAGCTGGGGGTGCCACGTACAGATTTTTTGGGTAAAATGTTACCTTTATTTTAACGTGCTTGTTATCTTTTTTAATCTATTTTCAATGAGGTAAGCTGTTTTCAAAATGAAGGCTATTAAGACCAGTGGTTAGATATTTGAAATGCTCTCCTTATTAATTGATAAGCATCTATTACCGAGTAAATTCTCAGTTGATGGTAACATCTCAAGTGGCGTGTCTGGTTCCCCGCGGCCGACTAGAAAGAAAAATGACTTCATTTCCCTCAGCTGACCCTCCTCCCACTTAATAACTAAGTACGGAACTTGTTTAACTCATTTAATTAAATTTCTCTTAATTAACACCACGCTGCGTCTTGCTACAAGTTTTTACTCCAAGTTAAGATTTAAAATAAGTCAATGGTGCCGATTCTCTTGTACACCGAACTAACTTAAACTAAATCTAAAATTTCTTAATTTTAGTTAGTTGGTTTCGGTAAGTTATTCTGAAAACAAAATTCTCTAATTTTAATTTTAGATTTGACACATTTAAAATCGAGTTTGACAATCGCTAAATTCAATAGACCATAGATTAAGATTTGTCGGAGATTAAAATAAAAACTGAATGAAAGTGAACGAAATGATCTGAATTGCAAAAAAAAACCCTAGTGAAATCAAACAATTATTTAAAATTGTTTATCAAAGATCATTAATGAAAGACAGGGACTATTGTAACGGCGTAAAACATTATTGTTGTTAAATATTTATTTTTCAGTTTTTATTATCTGTGACCATAATAATCCTGCTAGGGTTGGAAATCGGAAATGACAACATTTTGGCGACACTTTTCGGTTTTCAATATGATTAAAACCTATAATTTTATTATAATCGACAAAACTGCCGTATTTAAAAATCTATGAGGTAGCATGATTTGTCCTGTTATTTATTTCTGTCTAGTTTCAGTTTATTAAAGCTTGTTAATAAATAAAAATTTGATCTTAAAAAATTATGTTCGGTTTTGTAGTTGAAAATAACCGGTATTTTCGTCGGCGTTTGGAAGGAAAGCCCTATCTTTGTTTTGTTTGTCATGTCAGATGTCACATGTCAATAATATTATTAATTTGGTGGTCGGTTAACATAATTAATTAACAAATAAATACTCTTTGATGTTCGATTCGTTTAACTAATCTCTGTATTCACGAGTAGTAGTAAAGTAACGTATACTTGTGTACACTATACTAGTATATACTCTAAAAGGAAAAACAAGAAGAAAATCAAGCTGATCCCAAAGTTTACTTTATTTATTGGATCTTTACTTTGTTTATTGGATTTAAGGCCAATGTCAGTAGCGAGCTGAACAAATTGGAGCAGTGGCAACCATGTAAGTTGTTTCAGTGAGATGAAATGTTAAATACTGGATTGGATAAGTACTTGCATAATTTTCATGTATTCTAAACTTATTTAATTTCAACAGATTTGGAGTGTGTGGGTGACAAAAGTGAAAACAAAGGCAAGAAAGGCGAGGGATTCCATCAGGGCTACTAGTGGAAGACCAGCAGGGGCAGATCTCAATGACATTCAACGCATGTTATCCAGAAACATGTATTAAATATGCGGTTTCAATTTTGTGAAATCGCTACTCTTTTTTGTTAAGGTTTAAGGAGAAAATAAATATTTTAACATTAAAGAAATAAAATGTTTCATTTAATTAAAAGAATTGACAAGTGATTGCTGATTTTTCCTCGCTTCAGCAAGGAAATCTGTGCAGGTATCCTCCGCAATAGCACTCTCCTCACTATGCTCGGTGACATTGATATCTTCTTCATCTGCAAAGATACACTTAATTAGATTTCTTATTTTGCAAACAAATAAAACAGAATTACATATAAATCAAATCAAACACTTACAATCAAATGTTTCCAATTGTACAGGGTGCAACATGCCAGAATAATTTTTGTAGCATTTTCTGGTTCTGTTCATTAGGCGCCCATTACACATTTCCACCACATTTCTTGCCCTTGAGTGGCACTCAATATATGACACCACGATGGGAATCATGAGCCATGACTGTAGTGGGTATCTGTTCCTAAAATAAATAAAACTTTATATGTACTTAGTTAATAGATATACCCAATAGGTATAAAGTTTACTAGTGACCTACGGCGAAGCCACTGAGATCTTTCCCCACATACTATTCACTAACTCATTTCTTTAATAAGTAATGACTAGGTGTAAAGTATCACATAATAAAAGTCACTATGACAAAAAACAAAATACATACAAGGAACTGTAATTCTTACTGAATTACAGTTCCTTGTATGTATGCAGTAATACAAGCACACATACAAGCAAGCAAACAAGGAACTGTAATTCTTACTGAATTACAGTTCCTTGTATGTATGCAGTAATTAACTTGTTTTAGCAAGTGAATTATTGCATACATATAGGACACAAAACCGTTCTAACCTTTAGGTGATTGGGGATAAATCCTTCATCCAAACGAGGATTCAGCTTATCCACCAAATAAGTGTCCCCGATCTAGGTGTCTTTTTATTGAATTTCTTCTCTACCATTTTGAATGGGTTGGATTAGTCTTATTATCTTTCCAATTGAATCCTCGCTTGATAGTTTCTAAAACATAGTTATTTCTTATTAGACACCTATTTTATTACACAAAACCTGGAAGTGGCTTTGATTATGAGAAGTGTATGTAATGTAGCATGTGCATTAGATGTTTAATACGCAAATCCCAGTCAGTGGGTCGCCTTAGGGGCGGATTTCCCTTGTAAGTTTTCATGAATGCATTTCGTATTGTATCATAATAAAATAACACTAAATTTACCTTTCTGCCAAATCGACAACGGCTGCAATCACATAAGCTTCCATTCTGAACTCAAACACATCCAAACTTTCAAGAAAAACGAGGAGAAATCTGCTTTGTAAATTTTAGTTCATGACAACTAATTTTAATCTACACCTTTTTAGTCTCGATTAAAAATAGTCTGATTTAGTTTGACAATCAAAGTTTTAAGTGAAAAACGTCAATTTCAGAATAGCGAAATTGCCATTTTCACTAAATTGAATAATTTAGTGCTGTCAAACTATAATTGATTTAAGTTATGTCATTTTAATCAATTTCAGAATAGGAAACGTCGTTTGACAGGAATAAACTAAATTTTAGTGATTTTTAGTCTAGTTTAGAGAAATTTGTGACAAGAGAATCGGCACCAATAAGTGCAGTATTTCCATTCCTACAGTAACTTCTTTTAAGAGAAACTGTTTTATCTCGTTCGGATGTTTGTATTAAGATTATTGGTTGAATTAAAGTGGTTCGCTTTGGACATTATGTTTTTATATTATTTAAATGAGTGTTGAAAGTTTATTTATATAAAACTTGATAAAAATAACTAGTGTTTTCTGGTTTGCGATGTTTTATTTGTTAACTCGTATTGCACGCTGTTTCGTTTGCTTTTCCAAATATTTTCAATGCTTGGGCACTTATTCTGTTGGCTCATCGCCTCAAAATGTGTCTTACTTTTCCAAATATTTATGACGTGGTGTCGGTAACCCGCCTCAAGCAATAAGTCAGTGAAGAGAGAGTCTGTTCATAACACTTGGAATCTGTCACTTTTCAAGGTTTCAATCGAGTTCAATCTAAATTCAGATAAATTATATTTCATAAAGTCACCGCAGAAAGTGAGATCTTTCGGACAGCCTGCCGGGGCTGTGGGACTGTTCGAAAGAGATACCGTTGTGTTCCGGGGCCGTGGGGCCCCGGAACACAAAGGGCTAAGGAGGAACGTGGATGGGTTTTAGTTAGTAAAAGTTTGACACTCGCTTCTGCTCCGCCCAGAGCGGAAAGATCTCTCGGACAGAAATTAAATTCATATTATTTTTCCGTACAAAGACACAAACTGCATCCGATTTAACAGTGTAAGTGGGTATAAATAATGACCGTAGTATATAAAACCGGCTCGGCAAGCGGCAGCACGTGAGCGGCTTCACATGTGCTTGATGTAATTATCATAACATTGGCTATATCCATATGCAAGCGATATCGCCACAAAAAATATACGCTGACGGTTACACCGAGTTGGAGCATCCAAATGTGGGCAATTAAAATTAAATGAATACTGATCGTTTATTTTGACCAGACTTTTTTGATAATTAACCTTTTTCGTTATCAGTGTTAAGCATTAATTGAACGCAAACTTCTAACTCAAAATCAAAACTCAAACTCAAATAATTTATTTCAATTAGACTATTACGGCACTTTTTAATGATAAAAATACAAAACTAAATCAAAGCTACAGTCACAGACACAGGGCATAATAACTTGAGAAAGTACTGTATTTCTATGTATGTATGTTAAGATGTTATCTAAAATGTAACCTGTTTCGGGGGCTTCATCGTCACATGTTCATGCCACAAAAACAATAATATAAACAGTAACAGAACCGTTCTAATTAATATTCCGCACAACGGCTCAACAACTCTTTTAACTCCAACTTCCACAGTCGCACATATCCACAATTCCTCACATTAATATTTCGTCGCCAAACAGAATACAAACACGCCAGTAATTAAGCAACTTAAACGAGATAACGCTTCAAAACTTTTAACTCCTTCCGAATATCCGACAGAGAGAGAGAGAGAGAGAGAGAGAGAGAGGGGGAGTTCCCATTTACGTGCGAAGTTACCCGTGTTCGTAACATGCGGTGCCAAATGAGGCGCACGGTACGCTTCGGTGTGAGCGACGGCCGGTCGCGGGTGGCGATAAAAACTCGGTTTGTTTAGCAAAGCTGTTGACGTAAGTACCTACTTGCAACTGGATTTGGCTGGTTAGTGTTCATGTATGTATGTATTTATGTAGTTTCGTATATATTAGAAGTTACTGGGCGCGGCGGAAACCGCTTTTTTCTGTGATGGCAAGTGGTTTTATGTTTGCAACTGATGATGACATTTTCCGTTGAAAAAATACTGTGTTTACTAGTAATTCCTTTTTCGGAAGACTGAGCATCCTTATGTGGAAGAGGTGCGAGGCTATTTAGGTTGTTAATCGGTATGATGACACGTCGACTTTACCGGACTTCACAATCATCGACGATTTACAACCTAATGCTCTGAAACTTGATCATTGGCGCTTCTAGCACATCTAATTAACCCTAAATCGTCACTATAAATTAAGGAGAATAAAGACATCCCTCTACGTACAATAACATTTTTATAGGAATCACTCCCTCCCCTAACTTGCACCCCACAGCACTCCAGTATAACTTTCGCCGAATCATAATTCGTAATAAATGCTGAGACATTTCTCTAAACACAGATACTTTCCACCAACCTACCCAGTACCAACCCTGGTACTCCCCACCCAGCCCGACCCCCGCTGGTACCTTCACCCAGCAGGTAATAGGTACAACTTTGCCTGCCGAATCGAATGTGTTTGGAATTCAAGATGGCGTTCAAACTATAAGTGAAGCTAGCGGCTTAATTTGGTTATGTTATTACCTTAAGTTTAGTGGGTGATGTGAATTTAAATCACCTTATTGGTTCCGTACAATATGCTTCCTGGCACCGTGTGTATATGGGTAAGATATTTACTCTACGTTTTGGGGTATTGAGGTTGGATTCCAAATTACTTCATAAAACGTTGCGGTTTTTTGTTGTTTGGAAATATGAGTATGACTTCCTTAAAGTTTAAATTCGCAGTTCAAGGTAGCGTTGGGTGGGTCGCGGGCCTGTTCGAAAGAGATACCGCGGCCCCGGAACGTAAAAGGCGAGGAAGGAACATGGATGGTTTTTAGTCAGTAAGAGTCTGACACTCCCTCCCGCTCCGCCCAGAGTGGGGGGGGGGGTCATTTGATGATTTCACATCCTTAAAAAAAAAAAAAAAGGTAGCGTTGGGTGTCAAGAAAATTCGCATCGATATAGGTACCTATCAAACTTCGTACATCTGTTTTTCTGATTTCATCATAATTATATTATGTAGATAATTTGGTTTAAGTGTACAATATTTTCTTTTGTCAAAACACTGCTCGATTAATGGAGCGAGGGATTGAGCTTTAGAACCAAACATATCCTGAACCAAAAATGGTAAATTATCCAATCCGCACCGGGCCTTCCAGAAAGAGGTCCTCTGTCCTCCAGTGGGACCACTATAATTATGCTGGTTAGCAAGTAGTTCACTTTCTTACACTGATATCTGCTGTTATTAGCGTCTAGAACACGACAAGATACATTCCGCGTATCTCTGTGTTGATAACTGCCATTACACGATCCCATAGACCTAGGATTACAGTCATTGGGAGATAGTGCGTATGAAACCGTACCGCCTTTCCCTTTCCGCGATATCTAAGTAAGAGCTTAGTTAACTTAGCTGTATCTTTACACTTTCACGGCAACACTAATAAAAAGTTATTTTTATGTGGCACTAGGATGTTTGGCTTTTGTTTGTGTACAACGTTTGCCCACGACTTCACTTTTGCAAATAATTTTTAAGCTTAAGTGAATGTAACTGAGGGCTTACCATACATTCTTGTACCAGGTCAATCTTCACCTGGTGACTACTAGCAGCTGCATGAGATTTGCCGTGAGATATTGTATAGTTTCTGGGCAGAGCTTCAATCTGTGATCATGATGATGAAAAATATAACGCAACTAGCTTCTGCCAGCGGCTTCGCCCGCGTGATGTTTGAAATTGTCCCACGGGATCTTACTACCGGGATAAAAAGTATCCTATGTGTTAATCCAGGTTATAAACCATCTGTGTGCAAAATTTCATCCAAATCCGTTCAGTAGTTTTTGCGTGAAAGAGTAACAAACATCCATACATACATCCATACTTACAAACTTTCGCATTTATAATATTAGTAGGAAGTAGGATGTAGGCGACAAGCAACTGCAAACTCTCTTGTACTTGGACCAGTATTCCACTACCCAGATAGTACTGGATAATATGATACCCCTTGGTAACGACTGTCAAGGATCTGCAAATGACAGCTAGGACCACCTGGACCAACCTAGGCCAGCACGGCTAGACCTAGAGCCGAGGGGCTGTAATTATTTAGTTACAAGCTCCTGCATTTATCGGTAAGGGGTGTAAAGGTAACAGCTAAACAGAACTGCTTTCGTGTTTATAATATTAGTATGACAAAGCCCAATAATCAAATAATAAAAAAAAAAAATAATAAAATAATACAAAAATGGATGGACTCACGTAGATCTTAAGTTACTAACAATAAGCTTAGTTTTAATGTAACGTGTCCAATGATGGAGTTCGATCGTAGTATTATATATATTTTTTAAATCAAGCAAACAATTAATAAATTGTAAATATCACAAAACTGGAGCCCTGAGACAGTTAAACGGGGTCGCGGCAGACCGAAGAGAAGATGGCGGGACGACTTGGATGGCTTTCTCGTTAATTGGCGAGAAGAGACGCAACATCGAGAAAAGTGGAAGGAATGGGGGAGGCCTTTGCCCAGGAGTGGAACAGCTCAGGCTATTAAAAAAATAAATAATAATAAGAGCGCCGACCACCACGTCTGCGGTAGAAAAACAATATATTTTTTTTTAATAATAATTTCAAGCCTGACGTGTGATATATTGTTGGAAAGGTATTTAAAAACGAAAAGGGGTTTACTACAATCATTTTTTGATAATGTCAATAATTTCGGAAATAATCGCTCCGAAAGTAAAAAGCAATGTGTCCCCCCCCCCTCTAACTTTTGAACCATAAGTTTAGAAAATATGAAAAAAATCTGAAAAGTAGAACTTTACAAGGACTTTCTAGGAAAATAATTTTGAACTTGGATGGAAACAACTTTTTATACAAAAAAGACAAAAAGTTGTGCAAAATAATTTTTGGACTAAGTTTGTAGTGTAATTAATCGTATTTAAAATAACCATTTTTTTAACTCCGTTTACTTATTTTATTATCCTGAACGTATCTTTTTTCAAACAAAAAAAGAATTATTCAAATCGGATTGTATTGAACACTTATTGTGACGGAAGGGCAACTTCGGAACCTTACACTGAGCGTGGCCCGAGACGGGCTTGGCCGGTTTTTGCACAATAACAGCTTTTTGCTGAATGTAGTATGAAAGCATATGTACGGCAATCAAAACAAAAAAACTTTTATGTCTGTCTGTTTGTTTCGGAATCTCCGAAACGGCTGAACCGATTTAGATGGGACTTTAACTGTCAGATAGCTGAAGTTATAAGAAGTGCAATAGTTTATTTTAGAAGAAGAATTAGGGTTCCGTGCAAAAAATAGAAACCATTGAATTTTTTAACAAAATCCAAATAATTAAATAGAAAAGTAGTATTTTATAATAATTTCAGGCGGAAGAAGGCACAATCGCGGGTAACATAGCTCTTGTGTTGCATTTAATAAACGAGAGCATAAAAATGCAAAAGATTGATTAAATATTTTATACCTCTTTTAAAAACGCCCCTTATCAATCGTTAAACGTCTTCCAAAAGAGTAAACCTTCAACCCTCGAAAAAAGAATTTAATTTGTCGGAGCGGCGCCCTCTGCCGGCCTGTCCAAACATCAACAGAGTACAGGAAATTAAATTTGCCTGTCTCCGAGCTCTTCGTCGTAAGAAAGGGAAAGGACTTGAGACTTTAACGGGCCTAATTAAAAGTTCCCTGTATAGAACAGACCTGTGGGAAATGAATTTTTAAGTGGTGTTTTTACTTTTTACGTTTTCTAGGCAAGGTGCTTGACGCGATATTGACGTTTGATTCTCTTAGATCTTGTGTAATTAATTTTGAATTAACATTAACAGCAGGTACACTTACTGGTAATGTTAATTACAGAGGAGCTCGTGGCGAAATAATAACAGCCGCTCGGGTCGATCTTCAGGTTAAGTGTTGGTCCGTAGAGGGGCCTTATATACCGAGTTTCCTCTTTGCCTCGGTACGTTAAGCTGTTGGTCCCGGTTGTCATTTGTCCATCTTCGACAGTCGTTACAGGTATTCAGTGGCTTAAAAAGTCTTACAACCAGTCTTACCAAGTGGTATAGTATTATCCAGTATTAACTGGGTTGTGGGTTTGGAGTCATTCCATATCCCATATTGTGTGAGTGCTATGTACTAGAATGCTATCACTCGCTGGAAACCTACGTTTTTATTTTTTGACTTGAATGTGTCCTGGCGGGTAAGAGTATGTCATACTCACTCAAATGTCCCGCTGATGGTGGCGCGTGTGTCGGGTCATTTAGTTCCCTTCAAAATGGTTGAGCTGAATGGTGCTGATACATGCGTCATGTTCGTGAACGGGCGCTGTCGGTTGGGACTGGTCAGCTCTTGGTTGCCACGGCTTTTGTTTTTATTTTTTTAATGAATTATTTTATTTTTGAATAATTGTTTTTGTTAGTTCTAACTATGAACACTTTTATCGTGCACATTTTGCTACATTGTTCTCACATAATTCACCATCTCAACAGGAATGATATAACCAAGATTTTGTAACAACTTTATGATTTAAAAGAGTGTCCATGGAGTTTCTTGCCCGTTCTTCTCCATAGAGATCTACGCTTGGGAATGGGCAACTACAGTATTTTCACAGTTTTTTATGTCTTGTGACTGGGACTGTAGCTACATTTTAATTTTCATCTTTGTTTCGACAATTCAAAAGCGCCTGTAACTGGCCTACTTGAATGTTTGCTTGAATGCTTTGATTTTTTTATTTTGATTTTGAAGTAAAATACTGGTATTAAGCTGCATCCGGTTAGACTGGAAGTCGACCCCAACACTGTTGATGACAGGCAGATGATGGTCATTCCTTGGAAATGAGGTCAGATAAAGGTCCTAAAAACTAATAACGTCTTACGTTTTCAAGAACTGCCTCGTTGGTCTAGCAGTCACAAGCGTGGCTGCTGAGCATGGAGTCTTAAGTTCAATTCCCGGGTCGGTCAAATTGTTATTGGGTTTTTCTATCAGGAGTTGGGGAGCTTGGGATGGTGCCTGCTTGACGGCAATAGGCTTACTCCTTATTACATAGCACTTCTGGCAAAATGTGGGTGTATTATAACGTACAACTGTGCCTGGCCCTTCGAGTATTAAACGCGTGATGGTCAGTACGTGTACATTATCGAAAGAGTCGAATTCAAAATCCAACAAAAGTTATTTTCGTTTCAAAAACACAATGAGTCATTTCTATAAAAAACTCGATAACCACTTACAATGTAAGCAGCAAGTCTTGTAACAATAAAATAATCGTCTTTTTTGTATCAGTAGTGTCTGTACATACATACATACATGTACAGTCAGTGTCACTAGCAATATTTATACACGTAGCCAAATTCAGAAGCGTTTTTCTCGTGGAAATTGATTTTAACTTTAAAATGAGACCTATTTGAAATTCAAATTATTTATTTGTGAAACATAGGTACAATATAATAAGATCTAATTAGAATGTCAAGATGTTTTAACCTAATTATGCATCTACCAAAATACAGATCAAAATAGTAAAATCCCTTTTAAAGGTTGAAAGGTGTGTACATTTCATCACTTGTGACTGTGCATACATAGCTACCTATCAGTATATGCCTGCCAACAAACAAAGGATAAATGGCAGCGAGGATACTTCCAAAACGGGTTCTATCAAACAGCTATGTTGGTCCCAAGGCCACTCGCTTGAAAACAACTCGAATAATAAGTAAAGTAAGCCAAACATGTAGAATCGTGACTCCAATGAAGGAAGCAACAGAATTAGGATAAATGACTACGTGTCGTTCATTATTTATAATTAACTAGCTTTGCGAACCTGCCTGAGCTTTTAATTTTTCGAGGTGGGGATCTAAACATGCTTTGTAAAAAGTTTATTTATTATCCAATGTATCCAACGATTATGATTTGTTTTCGTTTTAATAAAACATAGGTAGGTAATTGTTTTACGTTTATGATTTGTTGTCATACTTAGGAAAAGATGGAAGAATTTGTTAAACAAAAAACGAAAAAAGAAAATGTTGAAAATTGACGAGGACGCAACAAAAAGTAGTGGAAAGTCTTTAGTTTCCGCTTAAACTAAGAAAAAAGTCGTGAGTTAGTCTATCTTAGTACTATCTTCCTAGATGTCGACTCATATAACCTTACACCTCTAGATATCTACGTACCTATGGTCTATGTCCAATCGAGCTTGTATAAACTTTTTGTCGAAGCAAAAAAACTTGCTTGGTGCAAAAAGAGTCACCAAAAGCGATACCCAGCTGGATAATACTGGCCTTGGCATAAATTCAGTATACATGACATAACTCTATTGAAATAATCAAATAACCATTCTGGCCAAAATATTATTTGGTTAAGCAACTGTATCAACACAGATTTTCTAGAAGTTAAATTTAAAATGATGACACTAAAATTGTTATACTGACACGTGACGAATCGGTTGCGGATTTTTCCTTTGTTTATGTAGTCCTATTATTTGAAGACATTTTCGCAATGTGAGTCATTTTTCAGCTGAACAAAAACATTCCAAATTATTAGTAGCCTTGAGCATAACAGCTAAAACTTATTTTGGCCTTTTCAGTATTTCGACTGAGCTATGGTTTCAGTAGCGTTAGAGACGACGTGAAGAGGAGCAGATGGTTGGTTATTACTTTCTAAACAAATACTTGTTTGCACTAACATTAACTATACCTAGATGAATGCCCACATACCCATATTTAATTTCACTTCTAAAATTACAAGTTCATAATCGAATAGCGCGTCCTTATTTAAGCATTTGATTAGGAGTCATTTAGTGAAAACCACCATCACACACTGGTTATGAATTAATACAATCGTACAAGCAACTAATTACATTTTCCTTCAAAACCATGATATTTGGCGAGTCGGGAGGGAGGCGGAACCGCGGAACCCAATATCATATACAACCTCGTACATTTCGGATTTCCCATATGAAGGCATTACGTATGTCATAAAATTCTATGTAGTAATTTGTATAATTTCGCCCCGTGCGCACAGGGCGCGGGGGTAGGCAGCCAGTATGGCACATTAATTCGCCAGTTATATCCATAGGATTGTGTTATTTATATGGTAATTGATTGTAATCGGTTTATTTTCCTACTAATACGGGGTTTTCATTCGGAAAATGTTTGTTTGGAAGCTTTTCCGTTATTTGTTTATTTACATAACGATATGTGGTCAATGTAGTGTAAATACATTATGTACTGTTTGGGTAAATATTCTCTTTTCTCTTTCTCTAGATAACATTATAAGGGGGTGACCAGAGGAACTATTTCGGGTCAGTGGGTCGTTTTAGGCGCCGTCCCCACTATATCGTGACGACAGATAATCGTATAGTTTTAAGTGTAGTGGCTTGTTTATTTAAATAAAGGAGTTCACTTATAGAACGACACGATAACTGTCGTCCATGAGATTTGTAAAGTAATCGTCACGATCACGACATAGTGGGGACGGTACCTTAGAGGCTTTATGAAAAACGACAACGACAAGCTTTAAACAAAGATTATTTATAAGTCTAAAAGCGCCAATCCGCTGTAATTCATGCACATGCCTTCGTTATATGTGAAAAAGCCTTTCTACAGTAGTAATAGTAATGAGTTGGTATAAGAATCACAAATTCAGTATTAAGAATAACGAATCAGTAAGAATTAATGCCGACCAAAGCAACAAGTTTTCCTAAATGCACCGAAAATTTAAAGCAGAGATTACGCATTATCATCAATTTAGGTTAAACGTAACTATTATCATAACCTTGATTTTTTCGATACTTATTTAATTAACGTACTTCTAATATGTACTGGCGCCGTCTATATTTGGTAGGTACATCATACTTTTACGAGCCAGCTCGACGAGTTTTTATTAAATTTTAATTTATGCGGATGAACGTTTTCCTTTTTAAGTTTTTTAGACATCTATTTTTGATTAATTGGTAGTTTATCTATTTTGGTAGTTAAAATAAAACGATAGGTAAAAAATAATGCATTATAATTTTATGATATTTTGATTGTGGAGAAACCTGTTTTGTATACCTATCAAGCAACAAGTGATCAGAGATAAGTTTTTGTAAACAAGTTATAAAGCTGATTTAAATAAAAAAACTTTAAGGTGCTCCCCCACTTGGAGCATTCGCCTGTAATGTATCGTTACAGATTCAAGCATTACATTGGTGAGGGAAGAGAACAGAGTATTACAGTGCGCAGTTTGATGTTACATTACAATATGTAAAAATAATATTGCACAACGACCGCTTAGTCTGACATTGTAAATTCATCTAAGCTCGAATTCGAATCTGAAATGTTACATTACAGACGGATGTCGTCAAGTCAGGGAGGCAGTACTGTAATGTAATGCTCAAAATCAAACCAGAAATGTTACATTACCTACAGGCGAACACTACAGGTGAGGGAGCACCTTTAGATGAAAAATCTATGTTGGTGCTTATATTTTTCGTTGAATACAAAAATAAAGAATATTTATGCTCACATAATGCTAAAGTATCAACCACAAGAAAAGCATGAATCATATTATGCTGGTTCTAAAACAAATGACTCGCAAAGGTCAAAATCATTTTCTGTCAATATTTAATTGAATATTACACTGGCTGTCAATCACTTTTCATGGCTGACATTGATATGCCGAGCCCTCAGGGAACGGCTCACGAACACACGTATATACCAGTAAGTTAGTAAGAGTGGAGGAGTGATACTAACAGCTCTGCTTACACCCTCCGGGGAAAGTAACTGATACCTTGACGAACTGAACATGGAAATGTAATTCTGACTCCAACCTCGCGGGAGGTATGAGTAACCAATTCCTAGAATGTTATAACTTGAAACTATACTTTCCATTCAGCTTGAGAGAGAACTTAGGGATATGTTAAAACTAATAGTTACGAATATTCAGATTTCCATACTGCATGACGACGCTTTTCCTCTAATTTTATAACAAAAAAAGCACCAAAAGATAACATCAGATCATAACTCAATTCCGTTTTAAAAAAACAATTTGGGTGTTCCAGTTAATGCCAGGGTGTAATTAAAAGCATGGTTGTGACCAAACCACCAGATTTCCCCCGGGCCACGCAGAATTCTAACCTAAATGCATTATTTAATGAATGCCCATAAATCTTGGGAATATTTTAACTGAGGGATCTTTTTATGATGTTTTCACTCAGTTCGGGAAGTTATTCCCCATAGCTCTTCATGTTTTATGGTGCTCGAGCATTTAGATCGAGTGCTGATGCTGCTTTTATGGTGAAAAACTTGGGAGAGGTATGGAAATTAATAATTTTATAGCTTTTTAATGTTGGAAACCGACGAACTTATTACTTAAACGAGGAAGTTATTAATGGAAGTTGAAATGAGAGTGGATTCGTAAAAGTGGGCGACCATTGCTGAATGCGAACGTCCTGGGGGAGATCTAAAACTAACTAAAGGGAATATTGTCGTAAACCTATAAATCGCAGTCAGGTGTTCCCAAATAAAAACTTATCTGGAATGATCCTTTTTTAAATCTGCGTATAGTCAGTCCTTGAGTGGATTTTTACCTAATTATAATCATAACAGTCGTGAGGTGACATTACAACCTCGGAAAGCATAAAAATAAAAACAATAAGTAACTAAGTTACCAACATGGATGCCAAAAATGATTGAATATGGTTGACACATCATGGTTATGCCAAAAGTTAACCCGAAAAATTCTGCTCATAATTCATGCACTTTCGCAAAATGAGACATGTTCCTAATGAAACATCTTTTGTTGTCCGAAATCGTCGACTACAACAGTTAGTTAATATAATGATCACAATTGTTTGGTAATCAGTCGATTTATAAGTAATCCATTGTTTAGGTCGACCTCACGGCCCGTCTGCATATTATATTAATTATTATCTTGTAAGTTATTCGTGAGGCCGCCATTATCGATCGCTTTCGTATGCGATGCGTGCGCGCACGTCGTAGTGTGTGGAATATTGAGTTGGACTGGGAGTAGGGATCCTAGTCGTAAGGTAATTCTGCAACGTTCCTAAAGTACATATTTTTTTGTTTGAGTATAGTTTCCGCCCATTTTTGGCCAATCCCAAACGTTTTCGTCAGATTCTGGTACTTAGTGAGCGTAAGTTGTTTGTTTGGTTGAACGCGCTAATCTCAGGAAGTACTGGTTCAAATTGAAAAAATCTTTTGTGTTGGATAGTCCATTTATCGAGGAAGGCTTAAGGCTATATAACATCACGCTGCGACCATTAGGAGTGGAGCAGGAATGAAAAATGTTGCAAAAACGGGGATTTTTTTTCCTTTCGTTTTTCTCTCTTATGTGACGCAGACGAAGTTGCGTGGGTCAGCTAGTCTACAATAAATATCTACCCGAAGTCCCGCAGACCTAAACGAAGTGACGATTCTATTAACGATAGTGACGACGGAAAATATGAAAATAAATGTACTAGATTGAATTATGTATATGCTATCGTTTCGAAAAGCTATTTTCAATTCTGTTGAGATCAAAAGTCGCTGTAGAAATATGAAACGCTTTCAGATCGATTTTCGTTTGTGTAGGCGCTTTAAAGATCCTCCAATCCCAGCTCCCGCAGTATCGTGCCCGCAGCTCCACCGCCGCGCGCCGCTCCGCCGTGCGTATGCGCACCGCGCTCATGTAAACAATGGCGGCCATCAGTACGCCGCGCGCGTCGCTCCACCTGATCGGTTTATGCAATAACACCGGCTGTTGCCAACGACGCTGCTTGTTTGTTTCGACACTTAGGATTAGCTTGTAGTATTGGTTACGGTACCTATACGTGTAGGTTCTTATACCGTACAACGAGACAAGCATCACGTTGCGCTAGAATGACGTTGACAGGGTCTATGTTGGTAAAAATTTGGATATTTGCATTTAAAAACCAGAGCGTTGTTGACGTGAAAAGATGCACCTTTGTGCAGCCGTATGTAGCCCTACAATAAATATTAAGAATAGACTAAAGCAGAAGATAATGTCTAGTTCAAATGCTTCCAAAAAGATGATTAGCAAAAGAAAAGAATAGCAAAGTTTCGCGGTGTTCAGCATCATTTCTGACTACTCTGAAAAGAAACAGGTCAAATAAACTCAGAGTTTTAGTCCAGACATAATCTAAGTCAACTCACATGAGGATAATCCAGATAAGAGCAGATGACAATACGAACTGCAATAAATCCTAAAGCTAAGCAGGTAAAATCAAACGGACCAACGGAGTCTTAGCAAAACATAATTGCGTTAAAGATTAGTGAGGCAGCATTATCGTCTCTGAGAGAAAGGGAGGCAGATCGGAACAATTCCGATCATAAAAGAGACCAGTCTCTGTTTTAGGATATTTAGGAGCATTAGCATTTTCTGCGCTACCTCGTTGCACTTACTTCATCATTTATTCGACTCACGTTGTTCTAAGTAAGCGACGCGTATTACAAATATATGCGGTCTAAACAAACCTTATATAGAATTAAGCGAACGAGCTATACAATCATAAGCACGGCTTGAATATAGCCGCCCTATCAGCATACAATACAGATAATGTGGACGCATATATAGACGATAGGGTTGCCAATATTAATTGTCAAAACATCACATTTTAGGTAGTAGAGACATTTTAAGAAAGGAAACCAATGGTAGGCACGAACCACAACTGATAGATATTCAAAATGCAGTTTTGATTTTTTGAATGTACAATGCTGTGTGAAAGATGTTATGGGCTACTAAGATGAAGGCTATTCGAAAGATATAGAAAAAGAAGACATCCTTCGCCACACCGTAATGAAAGATTATGATGAAAAAAAACTATAATAAATCTTTTATTCTGAGCATTTGACTCTGACGAATTGCGAAAACAACGATTGACAGAGAAATCTCGAAATGCAAACATCTTTACAAAATCCATACTTCCTAGTAGAGTTTTGGTGCTCATCAGCCCTACAGCGCAGCCACACTTTCACGTACACATTAGTATGCTGATCCTCCGCTGAGCGGCGCGCGCGCAGATTAATAAGTCCTATCCGTGCATGGACGCCATAAAATCTGAAAGTGGAGCTGAAAGTTAGAGAGAAAGGTTTTATTTTATGAGATTTTTGCTTCGTTCTGTAAGTACATGGAATTAAGTGCTTTCTATCGTTGTCTCCTGTTCATGTACTGCGTCAGTATTATACAAACCCAAGCGCAGGTCATTGCAAAAAGGTCTACTAGAGACCTTTCTGCAATGACATGCAACAGGTTTGAAATGCTTTTCCATAGCTTGTGTCACTTTTCCATGCTGATCGACTGTAATTTTGTTGAGGTCCACTGGAGGGATCAGTACTTTAATTCCAAAGGTTGGAGGTCCATCATATTCGTAATCAGTATCGAATGATATCGTTTTACCAGTTTGAGATAATACCGACTACATTTTGACAACACTCCGACTCGGCTTTTTTTTGTATGATCTCACCTACTTTAGTTAAAGGTATTCTACATGAGTATAAGAGGTACATCGGGTATCATTATAAATGGCCAACTGCCTTTTTTTGTAGTAGAACCTCTGTTTCTAATCAATTGTTAGAAGGCCACTGCTACCGGTTTCACTATGACCAAGTAAACGTCACCGATTTGAACAAATATTTTCAAAAGTCTATGCAAATTAGGATGTTTTATGACAAAACAAAGATTTTACTTATTATTACTCAATTAACATAAAAAATCTGTCTCAGCAATTAAGTATTTTTATTGAATTATATAACAATAACAACGATTATCTCATCTCGACATGACACGCAGGTTCTAAGAATTCTGTGCACGATTCGTGGAGCGATCTTATCAAGTGACGTCAGGGTCCGAGTGTGCCCGAGCGTTGCCGAAGAGCCCCGACTGTAGCCGAATGTGGACGAACAAAGGCTTGTACAACGAAACTCAATAATATTGTGCAGAAGGAGCAGTTTATTAAAATTATAAATATAAGAAAAACAAACTGAAGAGCACATTAAAAAAAAAGAGAAAAAGAAACGTAGAAATGAATCGTCGATCTGCTGAAACTACTGTCACTAATGCCTAGATTTCATTTCATGGTGCCATAGGCATGCATATCAGCGAAACAGCAAAGTTGGTACAAAGGCTGACTGCCCAGGCACCAAACAAAGCTGGCGATGTCAGATAGTCTGGCACTGCCGGGATCAGACAAACGATACACATCAATAATATTTAAGAGATTACTTTAGAACGTTATTCCATTTCTGTGCAAAAGGTGGACACATAGCTATTGTTTTCCAAGCGTTTAGTATTCTGACAAGGAACTTCAACATGCTAAATGCTTTATCGTAACTTTTAATGAATTTTGGAACTTTCAAGAATTTCCGTTGCCATAATGGCCTTCAGGTACGTTAAGTGGCGAAGTTTTGGGTTAACAAAATATAAAAATTGCGAAAAAGAAGAAGCAAGCCTTGAAGAATTGAGCCTTCTGCAGATGTATTTATTATGTTGTGATGTTAGTGCGCCCGCGCCTCTGATCGAGCACGCCCACTATACTGGTTTTCTAATTACCATAACGCGTTTAATGTTATGTTTGGCTCCATTGGTCGTAGGGATAGATGAATTCAGATTTATCCATCAGCTCTTTAGGATAACCTTATTGCAGGAGGTTTGGTCAAAATTATGTCAGAGTGTAATAGACATTCGAAGGTGCATAAAATCCCAACAAGCTGAAAATCAGTAAAATTGTTCAAACATAAATATAAATAATATTTAAAAGTTCCCCATCATTCCATAAAAATACATAAAAATATACTGACAAGGTCTATATATATGTATCTAAACTGTAGGTTGCTGTATACATTGAATTTTGTTCTCTTATTCCTGTAAGGACGATGATAACTCTGATGAAGAAAAAAATGGCAATCATAATTTTCGAATTGAATGTTTTTCTAGTAATAAACGAATTAAAGTTCTAGAAACTATTCTCTCAATACATTGGGAACACACACATATTACCAGTTATAATTTGTTTTGTGTGTATCGGATCGTGCGCGAGCGCAGTAAATAATCGAAAGGTCGTAGGTTCGAGTCTGTGCAGTGAAAGCAGCTGTTACGAACCTACGATTGGAACAACACTGTTATTGTAGGTACTATTATTATATTTAATAATCAAGTCGCAATTGTACCTATACAATTGGACGTAAGTACTTGCCTGTTATAGTGAATGTTTTGTACGATGGACATTGGACATGGACATTTGAAGATGGGGTTCATCCTGTGTGGTCTAAGAGATAAGTCATGAATAAAGTTCCTTTGGGCGATAAAAGCAATTAAGAGATTAGATCTGACACAAGATGAATAGCTTAAAATTGTATGTTCTTTAAATAAAATATGATGATATGTATGATATGTAGATGTTTTAGGATTTGTAACGATACTTAGATGTCGGCTGATGACCAATAGAGATGTACAAGAACCTGTGTCAACACAGTGACAATTGAGTGTGAGCTACCGAAAAGCTTATGTAAATTTTGACGTCGTTGTTCAAACAAGAAACGCTTTGAAAGAAGCTGGCAATTCTGTAAATTCTTCTTCTTCTTCTGATGCTACTTTTCTCAATACTTTAGTTAAGCCATCAACTCGAAACATTTCTGCTTGTCTCTTGCGAGGTGGAGCAGTTCAGCTGTGCTCCGTTCCATTCGCGAATTCTTCTCAGTCAAGGCTTTTTCCTCGAGCACCACCGCGTTTCTCTGCTACTTTGCCTATAATTATCCGTTGCTTACTATTATGATGTTAGTGAGCTTTAAGGTCGTGGCTCACTTGACAAGCACCGCACCAGCACGGCACCAGCACAGCTCCTGACCGGCGTCGCCTCGAATATAGGCTACGGCGCGCGGCCCGCGCGGCGCAAACGAGGTGTAAGCGCGCGGTCGCCTCGCTAACGCCGCGCGGGCCGCGCGCGGTCCCCTCGCTTGCGGCGCGCGGTCGCCTCGCTTGCGCCGCGCGGGCCGCGCGCGGGCCCCTCGCCGTCCGCAAGGCGCAAGCTCACAGTCCGCACGCTGGTAGTAATAGTCCAGGAGGTAGCATTGTATTTTAGGGAATTATCTCTAGTAATTATATTTTGTTGACGTGGATTCGTGGTTTAATTTTTCTTTCCATTACAGTACTGAGATTTTTTTAAGTTCAGTGTATGTAAATTAATTTTTTAAATAGTTTCAGCCGGTGTACTGTAACGATTGGTGGACCGACCGACCGACCGACTGATACTGTTGTAATCGAAGGTTGATCTTATAAGATCATGGTCTCTAAGATCTTATAAGATCAACCTTCGATTACAACAATATCAGTCGGTTTATTAGGGCATTTTTATTTACACCGCTACCTCCTGGAATAAGAGCTTGCTGTCACCGCGAACACATTTGTAAGGCATTTGTGATTGAGCACGCGTAGGACTTGCAAGCCTTTGGGAATAATCAGATTGGCTCCAGAGCTCTTAAGCAACTAGTTTGTGCTACTTCGGTGTCAACAAGATTTCGATTTGTACTGAATTTCACATAACTTGGGAGTCTTATCATAATAGTAATGGTTTTTTTTAATAGCGCCGCCAGGTTTATGTATTCCAGCATCGTGACCGTCGCGATCGTGGAAGTCTTACCGAACTAGGTTTAGTGTCGTGGGCTCTCTAACTAAATTTGTAACTGGTCATACATTAAACAAAGAGTACCCACGACGTAGAGAAGGACGACGGCGCAATGACGTTGTTTCGCGGGTCAGTCGGCGTCCGCGCGCGGTCCCCTCGCTCACGGCGTGGCGTCCACTCGCGGACCCCTAGCTTGCGGCGCGCGGTCCCCTCGCTTGCGGCGCGTGGACCGCGCGCGGACGCCGCGCCGCCCGCGAGGCGAGGCGTATGGTAGCGGCAAGCGCGTTGACCACCCGCCGTAAGCTTTTTCATATGGACATTAAAAACACACACACGATTTAATGCTCTAATTTGAATGGCAAGTAAAGTGCTGGGTTGGAGCGGTGCTGGGGCGGTGCTTGTCAAGTGAGCCACGACCTTTAGACACAAAGCTTAAATAATTCTGTCAAAACAAAATAGAAGAAGCATTCACACCGTCACCTACTAACAGTCATCGGCTGTCAATATAAAAATGTTTTGTTTTGTGGTGTACCTATTGTAAAGTGTGCTCTAGTGTATTTGTGCTATATATTTAATTTCTTTTTTCTATTTGTGGTATGAATGAGTCCTTGTTACTTGAAAAATAAATGAATTATTGTTCCTTTATTCGTTTTTTACATTTTTTAAATATTAATTTAAAAAAAATATAAAAACATTTTAAAATATTAAAAATTGTAGCCCACCGGTATTGGGAACAGGTTTCAAGCTACCGGCGGTCAGGGCTCCAGAAAGAGGAACCTCCTGACAATACGAGCCGTGTCCAGGCGTATCGCTTTCTGAATCAAGTCCTTGATCCAGCTGCTTAACGAGAGCCTCCTCAGGTATTGGTCGAGGCTCTTGGCAATTAAGCCATGGGCTGATACAACTATCGGCACAATGATCGCCGAGTCCACTTCATTATTAATTATTATTGTTGGCGTGTTTTATGTTAGGCACGACAAATCAATTAGGTATGCAGTTGACTGCTGATCTTATATACCTTCTTATATGGGATATATCAGCATATTCATGTTGTAAAGCGACAACCACCTGTTATATGCGGGTGTCGTTTGGATTCAACGCACGACGATCGAGAAAGAGCGCTAGTATAACTAATGTTTTAAGTGGATAAACTTAGAACTTTAGCTATACTTATCTCGATAAAAGAGATTTAGAAATCAATCCACTACTGTATAACTCAGTTAAAACATTATCTTTTTTTTCAGTTAAGTACGAAACTGTAGGTTTTGGAAAATGGTAATTTATATTGTTTTAAATGCTTGATTGTTATTGTTTGATGCAAACAAAGCTTTTTACGTACTTAATACAGTAGAAGCAACTTCAATGCTTCAAATGCTATTTGCTTTGAAACTTATCATCATTTCAGTTTTTTTCAAAAGCCACCATTCATCTAAAAAAGGAATCTGTGTTTGGTCTCAGGCAAGTAATTAACTGCATGTTACTCCACCGTGCTAATTACTCCGAAGCAAAGCTTTTTATCCTTTGTACCTTAGTGTAAACCTCGCTTAATCATCCAAATATTTTCCTTCATATAAACAAATTTCAAAAGCCCAGCTCCTGTAGTTACCTTCTTTAAATGCTCACTGCGGGCTACTAATTACATCTCCGTTACAGCACACATTTACGAGTATTACCATACGGTATTTCAACTAGGAACAAATAGCCAGAATCGGCACCCAGAAATGCGTTGCGTTTGAATAACTCAGGTAACTTTGACGACCCGAATGGCGTAGTGGTAGTGATACGCTACCTTACGTTCTTAGGGTCCTGGGTTCGAATCCCGGTAGGAGCAAATGTTTGTGTGATGAGCACGGACATTTGTTTCCGAGTCATGGATGTTTATATATGTATAATAAGTACGTATTTACAAACAAAAAAGTAAATATGTAGTATATCAACTATCTAGTGTCCACGACACAAGCTTTGCTTAGTGTGGCGCTAGGTGGCGCTGTGTGTTAATGTCCAGCGATATTTATTTATTTAACTTTAGGTTACTTGTGACTCTTGTAAGTCGGGGCTGTACCATCGATATAAGTGGTTATGTTTTATACCCGTACTGTATTAAAGCATACGGTTTAGTTGACAACGAAAATCAACTAGTTGATTTACTGACTATCTGTACACTGTGTCACCTTTCATATCTCCATTAACGTCTCCTGCGAGCAACGCATCATAGACGATAATTGAAGCATTACTACCACAAACAAACCGACTAATGCATTTTGGTCGTCTTTCAATAGTTATGCTTATGACGGATTTGGATTCTTTTTTTTATGTAACACTAGCATTTGCCGGTGGCTTTTCTCGTGGAGGTCGGACATTCTCCCTGCCGGGATAACCTATGTGCGTGACAAAATAGATTCAGTCGTTTGGTCACTAAAATATAGGACAGACAGACAGACAGAATACTTTCATATGAACAAATATTAGTATGGACACAGATAATATAATACTGCGGTATGGATTTAGATACCGGTGTTGTCCGTATGTGTTTATGTTACTGATGTGATATTGGTCGGAGAAGTATATCTCGTATGGTTGTTATGGTTACGGTAATGGTAAAAGCTATTTCATGCTGATTTGTAAGACATGATTAATATTTGTATCTGCTTTTTGATGTCGTGTGAAATTGACTATGAAGTTATTGTGCTACGAGACGAGTCTTCTCTTTATCTGTAGGTGTTTTTAAAAGAAAGTTCTACAATACTGTTTGAACAAATATTGTCTTACTTTATTTTTCTGGTTGGGCAGGGTTGCTACTAAGACAGACGTCAAAATATTGTTTCTTCTTGTTCTGCAGGTAATCCCACAATGACGGCTGCAAAATAAATCATTATACTCACGTATATTCCCATAATCATTAAGCTTGGCAGATCACAGTATGTTGTTTTTGGCCTGAACGACTTTACTTTGACTTTTTGGCACGATCTCAGAGTCAGCATTTCACAGGGTATGATAATTACGAGTGTAGTATATAATAATATCACGGATGTAATCCCTAAAGGGTTGGGCATTATACCTGCTACAGCATATCACCAGTTGTTTCAGTTCTGTGGTCTCTTTAAAGTGGCCGGAAGAAACTGAAAATTCATGCCACAAAACCGCCAAAAATGGAGAGATTTGGACACTCAGTTTTGGGTGGCCAAAGGTTGAAGTAAAAAAATAAGGAGCGAGCTTAGGCTGCCATCTTCATCATCTGCCTGGCCTTTTCCCAAATATATTGGGGTCAGCTGCCAGTCCAACCGGATGCAGCTGACTACCAGTATTTTACATGGAGCGATTGCCTTATCTGATCTCCAAAACTCAGTTACTACTGGGTAATACGATACCACTTGGTAAGACTGGTTGTCAGACTTTTTGGGCCACTGACTACTTGTAACGACTGTCAAAGATGGACAAATGACAGCCTAACGTGCTAATAGGCCAATGGGAGCCTAACGTGCTTTCCGAGGCACGCAGGAAACTCGGTTTGTAAGGGTGGTCACCCATCCAACCTAAACCTGTTATTATTTAGCCACAAGCTTAAGCTGCCATCAATAGGACTAAAATTCAGATTATTGGCGAAAACCTGTCCCTGGGAAAGACTAGGAAACGAATCAAAGACACAACTGAGACTGACTTCATGCACAACTGAAGCTTATTTACTGATTCGAGACTTATACAACGAAGGACCACACAAAGAAAACCAGCGGTATTTTAGAGAACCGTTCTATCGAGACCTCCTCACTTGTTTGTTTAATACATCCCCAGTTGAACCGGTCCCAGCCGGTTGTACACTTATACTAAAAATAATAACGCTCCATTATATATGCTAACTGTCTTGTTTGTGTCCATGACGTAAGCGCCGCCATCTTTATGTAATATCTTCTCAGTTCTTGGCCACTGTCCTGTGTGGGGAAACAGCGCTATGAGCTATATACCAAGGTTTTTTAGCAATATTTTGATGATTATTGGACCATGGAGGTTTTTTCCCATTCTTCTCCATAGAGATCAACGCTTAGGAATGGGCATCTAAAGTCTATTCTCAGTTATTATGCCTTGTGGCTGGGACTATAGCTTCATGAAGCTTTATAATACACAGCACATTTCATACTACACTGCTGTCTATTTGAAATAAATGCTTTGAGTCTAAGCGTGTGTTTGAGTGCGGGAAATACATAGCTACATACAGCACATAATGACAATTATGGATGAACAGGTTAAACTGAACACATTGGAAAAACGAAACAAGATGGCGTTGAATAAGTGTCAGTTTATCAGCGATAACGATTATGTATGGAATTAGAAAAAGCCTGGCCTATTCCGGAGAATAGCGATGCAAGATAATGAAGAGTCACTGCGATTGGAAGAAAACTTTATGTTTTTAGGTGAATCCAACAAGAACAATATGTTTTGCAAAGCAAGAGATGGTCAACAAAAAGTGTCAAATCCCTTAACTCAGCTAGCATCACACTTGACGGATTTAGGATACCTGTATACTTAGACGTATGTATTTTATGATGATTTTATCGCTTTACATCGCTCACATAGGACGATGCACTATACTATGCTGCAGGTTGAATGTTAATACGTGACCTGTACAGTTGCAGTGCAGCTGTAGGGCGTGGGCGTTCACTTAGGACGTTCTCTGGATGTAAATGAGGGCATAATCGATCTTTGTAGTACTGCAGCTAAGAATTCATTAATTCATAGAAAAATATTCTTATGGTAAAGCGTCTATATATATATATCAGTATTTTCATTTAAACAGTAAACTAAACCAATCAAATCAGTGAGTTAATACGAGATAACATCTGTAACGCCTTAATGAAAGCTTACTGCGTAGGTAGTTGTTGAAATTTTGATGCTTGTCTCACCGACAAGAGAGGAAAATCCAATAGTTACAATTGAAACAATGTTTTAAGTTTTCACGGTTTAAAACATCGTTTCATTCATGGCGCTTGCAACAGCGTCGAAATCTTGGGAGCTCACAATAATAAATAGTCAAGGAAGATATCTCGTATGTGACAATATAAAGTTCAAATTACAACTGAAGTTTTCATTTAGACCTCACTAGTATTCGTGAAAACGGGCAGTCGACAAGTTTTTAGATGATACTGCAGTTGAAACCATAGTTAACACTTCTGTCCGATGATAATAATAGCACATTGAGCCTCACCGCATAGTGATTAAATGTCAAATAAGTCTTAAATTTTACAGTGTGGAATAAAGACGTATTATAAATGTTCCCATGTTCATTAATTAAATACCGGTGTCTGTTCCAATTAGATCTTTTGACCCTCATTGGGAAAGGCAGGAAATTGGTGGTTTATGTAGAGGTGGTACTGTGCAGACGGGCGACTTTTAAATACTTAGTTTTTTTTTTATTTTTCGATTTATTGTACGAACACCAATATTGGTGCATAGTTCTTTACAATAATATTGCTATTTTTGTGGGTAGAATTATGGTCTTTTCGCTATTAGCAATAACATCCAGACAATTATTGATTCTCTAAAGGACGAACTCAGCTGAACCAACTTAAAACGAAAATGGTGCCCTTTTTAGTTTAGGGTGATCAGGTTCAGTGGTGTACTTTTGACCGTCTTAATGAGTGTGTCTGTATGTTATGTGTGCATTTTCCAGGTGACAATTTTTTTAAAGCAACATTGCATTATACTTATACTCGTATAACAGCTCACGACTTAGGAGGACCCATTAATGTAAATATTAAGCCGTGGTGCTAATCAACTGATATCCTATCCCAAATGTAAACTTCGCTATATGCCTAATGGCCTTGTTTCGTTCTGTCTCCTGCTGTTATGGAGGAAATTACGTTTAAGTTTTCTCCTATTCCTCCGCTATACTTTCTCATTAATTACGTTGCGGGATAGGTACAAGACAGTTAAATTCATTCTCTGGGACTTCGTCGAGCTTCATTGTCTCGGCGCTTTTCTGGTGGTCGTCACTGTTGATTCTGGCTTTCAGGAGTTATAGTGGTTGGGGAATGGTGTGGCGGGATTGTCCCATAATAAAAAGAAAAATACATAATACCATCACACCTGTATTTTACCAAGGGTTGGGCAGAGGTGACTATACGAGTAGTACACTCACATTTCACTAGAGAAGTTAGAAGTTGCGGGGATTTTTTTCAAAAGTCTCTCGTCTGTGCAAGTCTTTGCAAAGATAAATAAAAGATAGTTATGAGACTGAACCTCGGCGCTAACTAAAGTGTTATCAAATACGTGAGTAGAATCTAATTAGTTGAAGAATTGAGATCGCAAAACAAGCTTAGAAAAATTTTATCATTTTTGCGGTTTTAAGTGTTTAGTCAGATGAATTCTCAGAATTCTGTAGATAATGTTATAATTAAACTGGGCTTGTTTTGCGACACATGAAAAAAGCTAATAATAAACAGAATTATGTCGAAAATAAAAGTAATTGTAAAGATTTAATGATAAATAAAATAAAGAAATATTACTGGACATTACACACAGCGCCACCTAGTGCCACACTAAGCAAGGCTTGTATCGTGAACACCAAGTAGTTGATATACTACATATATATTTTTTTTGTTTGTGAATACATACTTATTATACACATATAGACATCCATGACTCGGAAACAAATGTCCATGCTCATCACACAAACACTTGCTCCTACCGGGATTCGAACCCAGGACCCTACGAACGAAAGGCAGCCTCACTACCGCTACGCCATTCGAGTCGTCAAATGATATTATTTTTTATTTATTTACTTCTTCTTTTAAAAATCATGGCATGCAGTTATATCTACATATTTATGGGCCAACTGGCTTACCAAGAACAAACTTTACTTAGCATGGTTTTATACATGTTTTATCAAACACTAGCTTCTGCCCGCGACTTCATTCGCGTGAATTTCCCGCTTGCAACATTTCTTATTGCTGCTCCGCTCCTATTAGTCATAGCGTGATGTTATATAGCCTATAGCCTTCCTCGATAAATGGACTATCCAATTCCCTGTCTTTACGATCACACAGTCCGGTTAAAAGCAACAAGTGAAGTTTTTCGTATTTCCTCAAAGACTTTGAAGAGATTTTTTTTTTTAATACAATTTTTTGTTGTATTTTACCTCCACGAACCCCATACTATTGAATTACTCACCAGCACAATATTTTGAGTGCGTTACGTTGAGTTATACCACAAAACGTGATTTTTCACCCCAAAAATAAGTGGTTTCCCAATAATTTTCAAGTAAAGTTAGTTAGTTTGATGTACAGAATGCTTGGCTGACGGCTTCGTGATGAGGTGGTTTACACCATGTATGTGGTGACTGTTCCACCATCGATATCGTCGATAAAGAAGTTTCTAAACACTTGAACTTTTTACTTTTAAATCGTATACAACATTTTCATATCGTTTAAAAAGTAAAGTCTTATAAATAAAGGACAGATAAAAACCTTTAAAACACAGGCATACAATCAGAATTAAACAAACATACTTACCAAGTTTTTGGTTTGCTGAAGAAGGTTTAAAATAAATAAGATAAAAACGTGGTATTTGTCGTGGAATTAAATATGTACTTACGTTACTAATTATAACCAAGGGCCGCTGTTATCAGGCGACTGATAACGACTAGACGTGGGTCAACAATAACGTATGTGCCTGAGTCTGTCTGTGTGTCTTCAGTCTGGCTGATAACCTGGTGATTGTTCTTGCTGACTGACTATTTTAGTCAGTTTTCTAGCTTGTATTTGAAATGGAATTTTGAAATATCGAAAGATGTAGGGACACTGCCAACTCCTTACAAATACTAACCAGTTTGACAGATCCTTAATTGAGCAATAGATATCGATAATCTTTTCTCTGGACGCTCTTAATGTGCACGTCTTTCTACATCGTTCTCACATATATGTATAATCACAACATGAATGATGTAACCAAGATTTTGTAACTATATTTTGATTGAAAAGAGTGTCCATGGAGTTTCTTGCCCGTTCTTCTCCATAGAGATCTACGCTAGGGAATGTGCAATTACAGTACTTTCTCAAGTTATTATGCCTTGTGACTGTGACTGTAGCTTTGATTTAGTTTTGTATTTTTGACATTCAAAAGTGCCGTAATGGTCTAATTGAAATAAATGATTTGAGTTTGAGTTTGAGTTTGATATTCTTTTATGACGAAAGAATCTAAGCAGTATAAGCACTCCAACTATATGCTAATTTTACTCAAGTTCGGTATATATTATCATCTTCAAAGACAAACATAATATATTAAAATAATAATATCCCACATCTCTAACATGAATCAGTTCATTCAAAAGGGCGACGATATGTTTATCGTCAGAGATAGATGGTAATTACTTCCCGATTCAGATCACTGCTTACTGCTTACTGCTTACTGCCTAGTGATCACTGTGATCATAGCCACAGCTTCTGAGAACATCGCGAGAATATCATCTACTGTGAATCGGAGTTCAAAGTGATCGCAGCGCAGGGGTGCTCAACGCGCGGACGATTTTCTTTTGAGAGGTGGAATTATCTGTTTAATAAAGCTCTGACGATCAAGAGACGGTGTAATAGCTGTTATTTAGCATTTTAGCAGTAAACGCTCATTTTGTAAATTTTCGGTCTAGGAATCTCCTGTTTATTTCAAAATTGCATTATGTATATGTTTAAAATGATTTAATATATTAATTTAGCTGTAGCCCACGACTTTGTTCGTGTTAAAATGTTGATGTATATGAGTGAGACTAAAAAATAGCCTAGGACCTATTGTCGGATCTATCAAATATACACAACAAAAAACATCAAAATCGGTCCAGCCTTTTCGGAAGAGTTCGATAACAAACATTGTGACACGAGATTTTCATATAATAGAAGATTTGATAAGATCCTTACAGCCTTGATTTTTGCTGGAGATAGCTATAAAACTTTGCAGTTTTACCGTATTGTCACATTCTTGTAAAATGAGCTAGCTCTCTGAACCCCACTGGAAAAAATCTGAACCACTGAAAAAAATATTACTTGATGTTTTAGTTGTTGATAAAGTCCTCCATAAATTGCACTATAACTGATCCTCAAAAGTAAAAGGTTGATCACCTCTGCCGAAACGTGTACAAACTGTTTGAACGACTTTCCAAAAACCAAGATATGGTTTTGTTTATTTTTGTGTTACGAATTATAGGCCGCATTTACACAGTCATGTAATGGCGATGCCTGCCGCTATCCACTAATTTTTTTAATTATTTCGTCTACCTATTTAATGGACGAATATTTATATATTATCTCTGTCGATCTTAAGTTTTCTTGGTATTTTATTATTATTTTTCACCAATTTCCAGCTCGACACGGATAAACATTTTCGTTTTTACTAAAATTCTTGAACTTTGAATTCAAATGCGCTCATTATACCCATTTGAATTGTGTGGTTTGCATAGAAATTGTAAGTAATTAAGTCCTTAGCAGAAAATATATGCCAAAATGCTATTTCTGATTAATTAAGACTTGTTATGTTAATTTATGCGAGAAATATCGTTAAAAAGTTATTAAAATGAATAAAACAATGCCGAGCTAAAACGAATTTGTAATAAAAATACATTTTAAATGTAAATGTCAATCATACATGTTGTTTTCGTACTATATATTCATAAATTATGATAATTACAATTATGATTTCTTTGGTTGAAGTATTTTCATGCAAATTAATGTACCTAAGAACATTTAATGTTTTTTGTTTTATGTCAAACGATCCTTGCGGTTCTAAAAACTATTAGATAATGTACCTAATAAAAATATTAGAAAAAAAAAACTAATAATAGTTAAATTGAGATAGATGATAATAAGAAAAATAGATTGAGTTTTTTTTATGATACAAACGCAATATGGATCACTGCTATCCGAAATAAATTATTATTAATGTAAATCGGTAGCTGTTTGGGCTTCATCCGTGCACTCTACCGCCCGTACCGCTCGCGTCGCGTTATCGTAAATCAGCCAATCAGCGTACAGTAAAATGACGCGAAACTGTGTTCTGATTGGCTACATTTTTTTTTCCATAATTATCCCCTTTCCAACTGCTGTTCATTATTATAAAATACACTTGCTAACGAACATCTTTTATAACAGCATTGTTTTTAGGTTTCCGTAGTCCTGACAAGGAACCCTTAATATAGTTTCGTCATATTATCCGTTTTTCTGTCCGTCCGAGGTTTTGCTAAGACACCGTTAGTAATAGTGGTAATAGTAAGCGTGCGTTTTGTAGAGGTGTGTATATCTAAAAAACGTGGATAATTTTTTTCCGTCACCTACCCCGTTGTGTGGGCTATCGTTGAATAGGTCCAGGAGGGTTACCACTTACCAGTATAATTTTAGATTTAATACACCATTTACGATATTGATATTTTTTGTTCCAGTAAGGGCGTCCCTCCCCTCTAATAGCTAAACTGCTGACTTGTAAAATCTGGAAAAATTCATGATGATAGTTTTCATGAGCTGTGAAAGGAAAATAATAGCGGTACTTTATTAGTTTAGTAGTAGTGTAATACTCGTTGATCTTGGGTCGAACTCCTTACACTGCGGTCGGCCCGTCGTACCGTTTGCACTATTGACCTGCACCATCAATGTTGCTGATGAGACAAATTAGTTTCGTTTGCACCATTAATAAATATTAATACAACTTACTTCACCCTACTTTGCTTGTCATCGTAAAATAAAAAACCAATATAAGGCCGTATTTTGCTTGTGTGCGAAACTATTTTTAACCCCCGACGCAAAAACGACGGGGTGTGTGGGCCTGACATGGACTTGGCCGGTTTTTTATTTCGACTAATCTAATCTAACACCTAATCTGGGAAAAGAGCAGCCATATACCAAGATTTAAAGTAGCTTTATCACGCTGCTTCAGTGGCATAAAATGACGATAAGTAGGTACACGAAATCGCTTTTTTACAAAGAATTCTAATTCGGTCACGGTGTGACAGGCGTCCATCTAACAACAAACTAATATCTCAGAGGCGCTGACATTAATTACTTGATTTATTTATATTTATCTATGCACCGTTTTATCGAGCGTCCCTTTTCTTTGAAACTCATGCTTTTTTACATTCTCCGTGATTTAAATAGGTAACGCTTAAATGTTATTTACTGAAGACACGACCTCATTTTGGAGGTCAGAAGCACCAACTGTTTCAGTGAACAGTTATTGCGTGATAACTTTTCATTTTCCTGGGTGGAAAGTTCTCGAAGTATTTCTTTCGGAGTTTTACTCTCATACTGCTTATACTGTGGATATTTTGAAAAAGTAGAATGGCGTTCAAATCTATTGGTGCATTCACATCGAGGTTACTTTTTGCAGAACAACATTTTGCAACAAGATAACATTAAGTTTCTGGCGGAGCATGCGTAGTTCATCCAAACGAATACCTACTAAAATAATTTGTAAATAAAACATTTTCTTAAGATAATGGTGTCGATTCTGTTGTGCACAAACTAAACTTAGTTAAGACTATTGCTATCTTTTACTAAAATGCAGTGCGAGAAAAGGACGGTTATAGCTATGAACTAAGTTAGAGATGTCAAACTAGTTTATGCCTTGCGCTTCACCGTGTTTTTAGTCGACATGTTTTTACGTGCACCCTTCATTTGTATGGAAATATTAGGTCGAATTAAATTTGACAGCTCTAAATTACGTCCGTCTCTTTCTCGTTTTATTAGTGAGAAAAAGATAGTAATAGCCTAAATTAAGGTTAGTTTGTGCACAACAGAATCGACACCAGTGTGTATTTTTTTCGATTGGATTACAGAGTATCTATGTTCTCAAATACGAGTATATTATTGTGGTATGACGTTGGTATGAACGACGCATACTCCGCGGCCCTCTTAAAAAGGAACTTTCTAGAACTTCGTCTTTTGCTTTAACGTTTAGTTACCTATCCCTTTTACCCACTTAGGCCTGAATTCTAGTCGTACTGACGGTTGGTCGGGCACGGTCGGCGCGTAGTATATATGTTACCGTAAAACTGTCAAACACTTTAAATTGTAATCTCTCTAGCGAGATTGTATACTCTCGAAATATTGTCAACTGAACATACCTACTGCTTACAATATAACGCATTATTTTTCGGTAGATTGTAATCTGATTGAAATGCAAGTGACGGAAGTCTCTGCTCCCATAATTATGTCAATGTGACGCTGACATATACATTGTGTTCTAGGTATATAGCACCATACTGCGAACTGCAACGTTGACGTCAGCGACCACCGACTGCTGTATTGGTTCTAGCTGACGTTGCGACCGAGCGTATGCGACCGACCGTCCGTCAGTGTGTCAAGAATTCAGGTGTTACTCTTACAAACGTTGCTCTTACAAACATTAACCTGGGCGTGTATGTGTCACCGTAAATTTGACAAAAACGTTATTTATTTATTTATATAACAATATAACGTGTTTCTCTCTAGCTATATTGTAAACTCTCGAAATATTGTCAACCGAACATACGGAAGTATCTCTACCCCCATAATCGGGACTTGGGGCACCCCCCCGTTAGGTTCCGTTAAACCCTGCACTCGGAAACAGGAGCTCCGTCGACTACGCTTTTTAGGGGAATATAAAGTGTTTTAAGGTTAGGTTATATTAATCGGTATTTCTCAAGAATGGTACGTTATCTTTTCATGAGAGTGGTACCAATGGCCAAGGGGTACCCTTTCCTTCCCTCCACAACGCGTGAGTTGACTACCATTGCATGCATTTCACGAAAAGTAACGCGTTTTATTGTAAGCAGTAACTATCTTCGTTTGACAATATTTCGAGATTTTACAATATCGCTAGAAAGATTACAATATAACGTGTTTGACAATTTTACGGTGATATATGCACCATCGTCCTGCAAGCAATAGATATCCTGTGTGTTTTGAACATAAAATACGAAGACAAAATAAAAAGACACCACCTAATAATGATACTAGTTTAAATATTATTCTAATGACATAATTGAGTAATAAGTACTTATCTAATAATATCTATGAGATGATTTTATTGAGTGCCAAGTTCACATTTAACAATACATAAACATGTAATGACTTTTAATAACAGTGATGCAGTTACCAGCACAAACAATACTGTGGCTAAAGCAGAAAATTGAACATTATTTATATAACAATATGATAACACGCAATTAATATTATAATGATGTAAATATGAGTCCGTTGAGTTATTTGTCGCATGCAGCAAATAGGTCCAGTAACCAACTACCCAGGGTCCCAACCAAAGTGATCGAACGCGTTCGCTTTGTTTAGGTCGCGGGGTCGAAATCTGAAAATGTTACTGGCTTCCCGAATAATGTTTACATTACACATAAAGTACTGTGTAGTGATTTTCTTTAGTTTTTACGATATAGAAAAATCCAAAAACCGTGAAAGTCTTAAACAATGTTTACATTGTTAAATAAGTCGTGAACTCTCTATTCCTAGATAAATAGGAATATACTGCGTCAATACCTACTCTCTCACGATATACGACAATCCGGCTCGAAGGACCAAAATGATGCCGCCTGCACTGAGCTTCACGTGGATATTCAGTATACTTACAATAAATAAGTTAATACAGGAAAAGTTTTCATTTTGTTAGTTTTAAAAGCCGAACTGTGTTGTGTGTGCCAACACAATTCTTTCCAACAACGTTACGAATCAGCGCCGATAGAACAGACACACAAATAATTTAACAACTAAAACAAAGCTTCTTCATTTTCATGTTATTTACTCAAACAGAGTCGCAACAAAAGCCTAGTAGTAGCTAACAATCTAACTGCTACAAATTAGCATAGCATAATGAAGGGGTTTGTTCGCGTGCTGGGTATTATGACGCGCCATGCAAAGCGGTGGCCTTGGCCAACGGAGCACGTTTCTGTTTAATACAACTTGTACATTATATACTTTGGTGTTAGCTATTTATGCTAATTAAATCATTTGTTTAGTTTTACGGGTCAGTTAGTTAATTAAAACTGTTGGGTCGTTAATTTTGGACAAAAAATGAAGCTTGCTGGTTGAGATTTTTTTATTTATTATGTGTTACGAGTACTACGCATGGGGTTGTCAAACATAAAGTTGCTTACACATTTCGGTGATAGTACGTAGTTTTGATAGATTCTGGTGTCTGTCTGGTTGCAAAGAAAGGTTTTCAACGCAAGGAAGACCTATTGCACTGTTGCAGGTGTCAAAGACAGCACTTACAAAAATTCCAAGATTAATTAATAAGATATCTTCAGTTACAAGTTCCAGCCAATATCTAGTGATTTCATTTAGTTTTTGAAAGCACCAGGGTAGACCGCGAAATTCAAATATTCTTAGGTTTTTTATACTTTTCAGACCATTGCTCGAGAACGCCAGAGAACGATGCTTAGGAACGACATTGACCTTTATGAACTTGATGATTTTGATGATTATAATTTTGGAACTGCATACCTATTACATTTGCGAACGATATTTTCATCAACATACAACCTAGCACTGACCTGCAAAGTCCAGGAACGTAAGGAAGTTTGAATGTCGTGGGCTACCTTGGAGGATCCACCTTCAACGAAAACTTGACAGAGAGTCAGAGACATGTACAGTCACGTCTAATAATATGTATACACTTTCCTTAACATTATAGCTATTTTCGCGAGAAATAACGGCTGTAACTAGGAGATTGGAACTTTTTCATAAAAATATCAGTTCCAGAATACTATGTACGTAATAACATTAAATTTTAATCAGTACATTAGGAGAAACACAATTTAAAAAATTCTTGAGTGTTTACATATTCAAGATTGATTAAGGGTAAGGCCAAAGTGGTGAGTGGTGGTATCGTATTACCCAGTATTAACTAGGCTGTGGAGGTCAGATAGGCAGTCGCTCCATGTAAAATACTGGTATGAATTCAGCTGCATCCTGTCAGCTTGGTTGCTCACCCCAACATAGTTTGGAAAAGGCAGGCAGATGGTGATTTAGGGTGAAGTCAAACGAATATTATTTTGTGAGTCGCGGAAATTCGGTTTCATACAAACCAGAATTTTGTATGAAAATGTGGCGTTAATTACTCAAGTCATTACTCAGATTACATTCGGTTGGCGTTATCCTTAGATTCAGAAAGAAGAGAACCGAATAATGAGGTAATTTTTAGCCTTTTTCTGCACAGAAGGCGATTGTCCAGCAGTACTCGAGTTCATTGATTGATTTTAAACAAGATAATATAAAAATAACATACGATAATATAAATAAATATTGTATTTATAATCTAGGTCGCACAAGATCATCGATAACGATAAGACCGCCCATTGTGTACATCGATGTTTATTTTATAAGTACGAATTTATGAATCGTCTGTTTATCATAGTATATTATATTAATGAACTGTGTTCAATTCTAATGTCCTCTTATCGTCAAAGCAATGAGTTATTACTACAAGAAGGTTAGTAAACCTGATATTGTAATATTTAATGTCCGATATGGGGAGATAAATCAGTTTGTAGTAACTATAATGGCTACTAATGATTTCCACTCGCTCTTCGTAATGGTGTGTTAATCAAGTAATTAGTATGTATAACACAGAACATTCACACTCTTCAAGACACTTATAAATACATACTAACATTGAATAGGTATGATGTTACAATCGAATAACTTATTTGCATAACTCTAATTTAGTAAGTATCCCATTATGTTCGCATGTGTACGAGTCCTTTTCTACCCTAAAGTGATAATTATTCACCCGACTACACTTAAGCCAAAAGAGCGTTATGATTTTAACAGAATAGGTATATATTTTCTAGCTTTAAAACCTTTTTATAGTGCATAACTAATGCGATTTAGTACATGCTATCCACGTACTATACTATAGGTAACTAAGTAGTCCGCTGATTATCTTTCCGAGTCTAGAATAGTCTAGATGTCTTTTTAATCCGAGACAAAGACTTCAGCATCGAACACGATTCCGAATCTTCTCGATGTTTCCACACATCTGTTTAGAAATTAAACAGTACGTACAAACTACAATGAAAGAAAAAAAAATCAATTACACCATTCTAATTGAAAAACTAAAGCTGTATGAAACGCGAATGTTTCAACACTGTACATCTAAACAAACCATTACATGTGTGTGTCTGTACATAAACCATGTTGTTCATAAGTGTGTGTGATCTAAACAAACTGATAATGTGTGTGTGTGTATGTTTGTGTACGATGGAGTGTTGTGTGTGTGTGTATGTCAGTGCAGCTCAGCTGTTGTTTGTTGGATATCGGTAGGCCTCGAGTGCGGGGTCGACGAACTGGCCACAGACTATGAGTGCAGATGATACGCGGGAGCTGTGGCGCCCGTAGGGCGTAGCCCGTACACTCTGAATGAACGAAAAACCGGAGGAAAAATAAATTCCATAAAATAGTAGCATTTTTCTTGTATTCTCATAGATATAGGTCTATGAAGTTTGAAGAATAAGATTTTTTTTTGCAAAATTTACACCTGTAAATTCTACATAGCATTTTTTGGGATGAATGCAAGCTGTGAGTGCCTGTTCGTAATTAGGCTTGAATAATGTTTTTGTTTATTTATTGACGACTTTCTTTTTCTGTACCAAAAACATGAAACAAGCATTGATATTCATGTCAGTACTTGGTGCAATTAAATCAGTGTACTTCGTAAGAACTTCTATAAGCGTAATCCTTTGTTTTATACCAGACCATCTACAACAACGTAGGCACAAAACGGGACCCCCAACATTTACCCGTCTTCGTCCCCGCTCTATGTCCCCCTAGCAACAGCGCAGCGGCTCCAGCAAGCCAGCGTCGATAGTTGCGCAAGTGGCAAGTGGCTCGACTCGCTCAAGGCTCAGCCGAACGTAAACAAGGCATTGTGTGCCAGTCCACCAGGCCGTTCAAACGGGCCTCCATTTGTTAGACAACCTTCATCGTTTTGGGATTTTATTAGTCGTCGCAATTGGGTTAAGTACCTGTTCGCTAGCCGTGGTGGTGGACTGGTGGTACTCGTACATACCTGTATTTGTGGCTGATTGTATAATTATGGCAGCTATACCTAATGGTTGCAATTTTCCGGAGTAATCAAATTATGGCAATTATTGTTTCGAAATATCAAAGTCGCTTAGCAAGCGCTGTGATTTTAATCTTTCATTTCAAAGCAGGTTTCAAGATAGAACGAATATTTAGATAACATTTTCTGGACAAGGCTTCCTTCTTAATATAGACTTTGGTTAACAAGTTTCTCACTTGTATATCCTCTTTTGATGAAGTTTCTTGGGTTTCAAGACAAACTAATTTCCCGAAACATGCCCAATTGTTTTGTTGGATGATTTCTTTTTTCTTGTTTGTTGCTGGCGAGATTTAGTGATGGAGTTTGTGAGGTATTCACGTCCAATCTAAGTTTGGTCCAAGTTAAATTAGCAAAACGATGGCAAATACATTTGTTGTTACTTATTATATTAATGGAACTAAGGTAGTGGAGATCAGGCCGACAATGACCTAATAAAGCAGGTATAAAGCTAATTGGCACGTAAAAGACAGATCAAAAGACCAACCATGGAGTCGTCTTCTCGATACTGATATCCTGCGTAAAAAGGTTGTGTTATATTATGGTTGTGATTGATCCCATGATTTCCAGTGGTTTCGTTCCAGGGTTAATGTGGCCCATTGGTCGTAGGTTTTGTCTACCTCGTCCCATTATCTTCTCCATAGGATACGTCCAATTCAAACCCTGTATCCACCTTCTGAGGTTTTAGTAAAATTCAATATTTTGAATTTCAATAACCCATAATCAACATACTTATCTATTAATAATTGTGAATCCTACTATCTAATCACCTTGATAGATCATTGTGCCACTTAGATTAAAGTTCAGTTAGTTGTAAACAATAGTGTATCTGTATGGGTCCATTTTGTTTATAAACAGCTAAATATGTTGAGTACAGCGCTTGAAGCAGTAACCCGTATTACTTCGACAGTGCTGCCAACATGACACGAATAATAAGCAGCTTGCTACAATGTTGTTTTGTATGGTTGGTAGCATTTTATTAATTCTATTGATGTAGTAGGAATCGTGTTTTGTTTTGTGGATGTCAATACAAATTGCATGCAAAAAATACTAACAATATTATCTACTACTGAATCCTCGTCAAGCATAAAGATACGGGTATTATTCATCATCATCATAATATTTAGTTTTCTTTTGTTTCGATTTCGAGGGGATGCACTAGACGGTGATATTATCATAGGTACTTCTTTTTTTTGTTATTTCAGGCCAACCAACAATTGTTTATACTGTTACAGTTTAAAATAAGATTCTTATACCAAAGGTTAGTAGGTATAACAATTTCTTACAGGTTAGCAAGCTTTTCATATTGAAACCCTAATCTTGAATTTTACCAAGGTAGGTAAAACAAATATGGCTCTGTTGGTCCACCCAAAATTGTAATCCAGCTTTCAACATGACATGTCTCATAGCTCAATGTCTCTAAGTACTTATGTATTTATTGACCTAGAATCCTTGGACTACAAATCCATAACCCACATAATAACTCCCCGCGGCTGAATCCCAAAAAAATAAACAAACGCCAAAACAATACACCACTAAACAATTTCCATTGAAACACGCAAATTCACAATAACAATAATAACGTCCGTATATTTTTACCCATCGAACGCCATCAAAGTAATATCAATACCGGTTAATGGTCCACAATACCGGTTAATAGGCGCCATAACCGTAAAGATCACCCTTTTATGCCGGTAATAGGCCGGTAACTGCAGTGTACCGCAGTACATTACTGCTACCAGCGGCAGGCGCTGCTTTATGAACTCGTGCTCCGATGTTATTGAAAGATGATGTATTTTGGACAGGCTGAATTGGAGCAGACGATTTTAGAAAATAAATAATAAGGGGTGCTAAAAAGTCACCATTAGTCTGCGCCGTAGCCAGAAGGGACGGAAAAATATATTCACCGATAATGACGGTGGAGAAGTAAAAATGTTTGTACCACTGCACACTGACATAAGCTATCGTACAGCTTATATCAACTGCTGCTTGCTGGTGGAACACAGAACCTCTTCCTTTTTTAGAAGTCGGTGTTCGTGTGTGGTGGTGTGACACATGTCAATCAAAATAAAAAAATAAAATATTTTACTTCATGGTTACTCATTTTTAATGTGAGAAATTACATAAATCATCAAGAGGGTAAGCCGTAATGCCGCTCCTCCATTAGAACATACTGGAATCACCAATTCGTCTTTGGTGGTAGACCCTGGTGATTACAGCCACCCCTACCAAGGGCCATGAACTATGATAACCCCACTGCCATTTATTACACGATTGGCTATTAAAGTACCATATCAATTAGTGTACCTACTACATTTTATTTACATTTTTTAATCAGGCGGTCACATGCGCCTGCGCAGGTCGCAGATAAGCGCGACCCGCGACCCGCGACTCGCGACAACACGCGACTTCTCACCCCCGGTCGTGCGATATCGCGTTTTATAATGTATTTTTAACGTTAATTATGGATTTTATTTAAGTAAGTAATCATGAATGTACTTCCTGAGCAGCAGCTATAATGAAGAATCATGGCATGTGTTGTACTTAGTGGTTGATAAGTAGAGTGATTGTTGGGAACCAATATTTAGTTACCTTAGAATGGAACTGTTTTTAACAATAAAATGCAACTCTCTAAGGAACGTACCACTTCCTGGAGGCCTTTTTCCAGCCATGGGACAGATTTGGCTCAAAATTAGGCCATTACAACTATCGCGGTCCTATGGACAAAATACTTCAATTTACGCCCAAACTGTAACAACTGGCAGAGTATAATTAAAAACGAGTCGCACCTTATTCCGGCCACGTTTCCACATAAACAACAAAAAGCGTCATACCTCACAATGGCAGTAAACTACACAAACAGTTTGATACGAATGTCGTGAGCAATGTTTTTTTATGTGCTGCCTACTGCCACAAATCATGGCCGTAACGTTTTCATTTCGTTCGTGCTTGACTGCTGGTTGTACACACACACACACACGGAATATAGCCAGCTTTGTCTTAATCGAATACGATGCTTTTTGTAGTCGACTGATGTTGGGTTCAGTCGACTGCGGGTTAGTATCTTTGATTTTGTTTACTTGGAATAAAGTTAGTTGCATTGCTTTGTGTGAATCGGTGTCGAGCTAGGTTGCATTTAGAATAATTAATTGATATGGGTACCAACACGATAAGAATAAATGCATAAATATCGGTCGTTTATGCAAAATAACGTACCAAAAATCTGTCCTGGAGTAGGTTAATGTCAGCCCACTGTTGGCGCTATCATAATAGTGTGAAAGTTCACAATTAAACAAACAATAATTAGCTTGTACCTATTTCTGAACCACTTGACAAATTCTGAGAAGCTCTAGGTACAAATATTTTGATTCAAACTATAGGCGATTATCGATTGAGTAAAGTGTTTTGACAACATCGACTAATAATAGCACATCGCGACACCACGGCATCTTCCATAAATATCTAGGTGTCTTCATTTAATTAAAATTATCAGCGAGAAATCCATTTACCTAAAGGTCAAGCCCTGCCCTCAAGTGTAAAACGTCTATTTTTACCTTAAAAGGGATATTTTTAGTCTGTTGTCTAAATATATGTTGTCTGTGGATGTAAGGGATGCGTGTGTGACGTGCGAGTATGCAGCCCCGGCTTTAAACTTAATTTATGAGTGCTTCCATGGGTTTTAGTGGCAGTCAGGGCGCGCCCTCATGTGGAGGTGTTACGGACCTTGGTGACCTCGCCCTAGGGGTAGAGGGTGATTTATGTTCTTCATAGGCTTTTAATTATGAATTATCTGTTTGTGTAATCGACACAATATTTTGTAAAGGTTGGCGAGTGTTGTTTTTCAAAACAACAATTATTGTCAATTTGCCAAAGGTGGATAATGACTTTACTCAGAAGTTTACTGCTGTCATCCAATAGCGATTGTCGGAAATATGTTAAAGGTTTGTCGTGGTAAACTAAAAAAATAATTTATGACCACTAAAAAAACGAAATCGCCAACCCTCTGAAAAAAATCTCAATAATTCAAACCGCAAACATATTTATTTAAAACTAAATCAACGCCGAAAAAAATCGTTTGATGTACAATATCCGACTCGATATAAATCGATTCAACTCGACTAAACTTTTTACGGCCGATATTCAAAGCGCTGGTTGCTTTTACGATCTCCGAAACGTCAACTGATTGGTAATTTACTGGTAACCACTAACTTTTGCTGTTTAGGAAGTAGACCACAGGTAACATTGACTCTTAGGATTGTGAAAATAGAGTTGGGAATTCGGTGTTGGTGTGTTTTCGGATAGTTTTTGAAGTCAAATTGAGCCCGCCCTAGGGAAATGACTTTAGATAGAATATAAAAAAGATAAAGTTGCAAGATAAAGACGTGAAAGTGCGGGGTGGGGCACACGATGGAGCGATAAGCCGTAGTACCGCTGATAACGTGTTGCCTACCTGTTAATTATTGTTTGTGTGTTTATGAATATTAAATAGGTTGTGTAGTTATTTGTATCTGGCACGAGGGTGTCACTTTTGGGTTGTAAGTTTATTTATTTCGGAGGAAATGAGGCAATTTGGAAACTACTGCTGTTTGTTTCAACGAAATAATGGTCATACGGATAGGTATCTGCAACATTTCTTTTGATTAAGATCAGAAAATGGACTGCAATATTCCATTTCTGCTATTAGAGACTAGTTGAGTTATCAAAACTGCCTGTAAAAGTAAGAGGTACTACTGTTTCGTTGGGAGGCCTATCTTCAGTTTATGGGGCCGGTATGATTACAGTGTTGTTATCTAAACGTACTATGTATAATATAATATATAATATTTATAAATAAAGTAGAAGAGTTTGTTTGTTTGTTTGGTTGAACGCGCTAATCTCAGGAAATAATGGTTCGAATTGAAATATTCTTTTTGTGTTGGATAGTCCATTTATCGAGAAAGGCTTTAGGCTGTATAACATCACGCTACGACTATTAGGAGCGTAGCAGGAATGAAAAATGTTACAATAACGGGGATATTTTTTTCCTTTCGTTTTTTTATCTTATGTGACGCAGACGAAGTTGCGTGGGTCAGCTAGTGTGAGATAAGGCTCTTCGTTTTCACTATCGTCATATGAGTGAAAGGACAAAGTTGGTAGCATCGGTCTGCCCTAAGCCATAACTACCAAGTGTCAAGGAATTGCCCATCAGTGATCAAGTTTAGTGCTAAATGCAATGTCAGTGCCTTGACTTGAAGTCTTAATTGGTAGAAACAATAATTACTCCCGTAGATACATGTGCTGCCAATTAGTACACAAGCACTAATAGAGGCCACGTTTGGTAATAATGTCATAAATCACATACACACAAGTAATCTACTATGATACTGTGAATCTTATGGTGGGACTGTGAGCTGCATTACAATTAGGTACGGTGAGCAAAACTAATAGATTTACAAGGCTTTTCAGGTAAAATACATTTATTTAGATTGTTTTGTGAAATCCTCCTAATCTAGAATAGTCTCTCAGTGTTTCTATAGCCGTACTAACTTCTAAAGATCAGCTGACAATTTTGTATTTCTGAATGTTGATGAAATAGTAAGAAACCTGATAGGATTTCTCATCAGCGACGACGAACTTCCGTACAAACTTTCGTCCCACATTTGGGTGATATAGGGGATTATTTTTTCAATAAGTTCGGCATTCAATAAGAATCTGGACTGAAAATGCCATGCTTCAGGACCCAGCGGTTTATGCTTTAAAGCTCAGTGGGCATAAAGTTTCACTTTCAAAATGTAAGGTATTGTTTAATCAATTAAAACTTTCTGATATTTACCAAGTTATTCAGATACTGTCGACAGCTGTGAGAGCTATTACTAAGATTAGGCAATCGCGCTAGTAGCGATCAGCGAGTGCGTGCCTAGTGCATAAAAGTAATTACACTCTCTGAAGTAATGGCAGTTGTCGATGCGGACATACCGCGCTGATACCAAGTGTAATGGCCACGCAACTACTGAAAAGTATATTTTGGCATAATCTTAATTCTTAGCAGAATTTTTGTAATCTTACAACATAATCATAAACTACACTGTATAATATCAGAACATGAAGTAAGTAGATAAGTATAAATCTTAAGTTTTGAGAAAGTGACGACTAGCGACTGCGTGGTCTGAAATACTTGAAGCTTTCCTAAATAAAAATAAGTATGTATGTTTATTATCAAATTAAAGAACAGGTATTCTATTAAGTATTCATGCGTTAGGTAAGTTTGTACCTCACATAGTACCTATGTTATAATAGTAAATAGCGGTTGTAGGTACGCGTAAGATAAATATGTAAAGGTCATATTCTTCCATTGAAGATATTTATACCAGTCGGTTCAATGTATTATTAGATCTTAATGTGAAACAATAATAGACCAACCACGAGTGGTTTTATAAAACAACTTGAAATTTCTTTCATGATATTTTCAATGGGGAATGGACCTTGCAATGGTTAAATATAATTTGTATTATGAAGTATGTGATCCATTACAAAAATTTGCTTGATTTTATGAGATTGTTGATATAATTTCATCATTATCATTCAGCTGAACGACTGTTAGGCAAGACCAAGAGATGTTTTTAAAGTAAAAATTACGAGCAGTTTAGTTAAAATGTTATAAAAAAACCTGTTCAACCAATTTTGCCCCATTTCTGAAAGTGCGTCATTCAGTCCCAAGCGACCAAAAGATAGCTGTTATCGAAAAATGTTAAGAACCCGTTATTGGTCACCAATCGTAACCAAAATTAATTCCACCGTCATAAATATAAAAATACACGAAGAGTCATAAAATTATGGTAATCAAGATGGCGCCTACGATCTCAAACAAGAATCACATTTCGAAATACTTACAGCGAATGAATAATATTTGAAGTAATCTATTGTGAAGGTTACCTAAGTAAAATTCTAGATATTTTTAGTTTAAACCAGTTATAGAAATCGAATAATATTTTTACAATTTATGGTGTCGACATGCAATTTAAAATTCCTGATCATTAAAGGTGATTTATTGTTCTGTTTTCGCCGATAACGAAGACTTTTATAAGATAGGTAAAAATAGACAACCAGTAAAATACTGGAATTCATAATTTGTTTATACAACAGCAATATTTTCTTTGACTAGCACTGAGCTGAGGCTGCATCTTTGATTAACTTAAAGTTACGATTAGGATTAACATGCTTTACAAGGCACGATGGAAACTTGGTATGTCCGAAAACCTTATGCGAATCCTATTTAAAGCCTTTGTAGATAAACAAAACGCGTTTAGAACCCAAACATATTCAGTATGAAAATATTGACAATTTAAAACTTTTGTCAAATGCACAGCCGCAATCAAAGCTGCTACTTAACTGGTAATAATCATACTTACTTAAAACCCATTTTCTAAATCAATAACAAAAATAGTAATCAGAAGCTCGTAATAAGAACATAATTTACCCAAAAATAACGGATTTTCTTGATTAATTGTCAGCCATAATCCGGATATTAATTAGAGTCTTGTAAAATATAATGTTGTTTTTCTTGGCGCCGACTTCAAACGTAATTGATGGCAGTTTTCATTCTATTTGCTAATGGCACTTGGTTTATTACCACTTTTCATAATGTTGAGACATTGATTAGATGTCAGTGGTTTATTGCAATATTCTTAATTGCTCTTTTTAAAATGTTTTTGTAAAAGCTTTGAGCTGCTGAAAAGCTTCTATGAGAACTAATAGCTGCTACCTGTATTTTAAATTGCAAATAACTATTCGATAACAAATACACAAGCATACCTAATGCTAAGACCTGGAAGAAAGACCTGGAAGTTATGGGGAGAGCCGTTTGCCCAGCTGTCGGATGCTGTCGGATGCTGTAGGCTAAAGGTACCAGTAACAGTATAGTCAGTACCTAACGTTGTAAACTCTAGATAAATAAGTAAGGGTATTCTGGGTAATGTTCCTAATTCATGCTTTTCCAGGTTGCTAATTTTCTCTTGAAGATGTCCTGGAGCTTTCTAAGCGCCCGCATCAGTCACAGCACGACAAAATAAATACGTTGTCTAGCTTTTCTCTATCTCACCCAACACATTTAAAAAAAGAAGAAAAATGTAGGAGACGGAGAATTAGAAAGATTTCGATTTTCTTTAATGTCCTTAAAAACAAGCTACAACACCCCGTACATTTCTCCCACGTAACAAATAGCTCCCAGGACATATATGCATGCTTACATTATTTCCGTGTGGCCCACACTAAGTCTAACTAACACCATTTTCACACAAAATAACGTCTTTGCGACTCAAATTTACGGTGGCCCAACGCGTGGATTAAACCAACGTAACATGGACCTTAGTTTACAAGTCTTTGACGTTGGTTCATAGGTCATGTTATGCTGTTTAGTTGTCTCACTTCCGCGTAACAAACGCGTTTATTTATACTGTCCCATCTCTAAATGGAACGAGGTTGACCCGCTTTGAGCTTTTGCCAGAAAATGCATTTATTATTTTTATTTTCGATAATCCATGTGTTGTTGATGATAATAGTCAGTTATAGTCAATACTGACATTTATTATTTTAATAGTGTTTATTAATTTTGCGGTTGTCTTGAAATTATGCTATATTAAATAAATTCAACCTGTTTTTATAAAGAAAATTCGTGTGTTTAAACGCACCAAAGAGGATTTAAAATATATGATGAAAACGTCTTGAAAATACAACAGTGTCTTAATAATGTGCTCATGTTTTTTTATTATTCAAGAAAAGAAGAGAAACATTTATTTTACCAGGATTTAAAGCCAAACAATTTATAAGGTGAACTTTAAGAGGAAAATGCCGTTCCCTAACGACACAAGTTAGGTCAAAAAACACGACAAAAGTACAAAAACAAATACCCACCTCAAAAACATAATGATATATGCAAATGCAGGTCAAAACCCACAAAATATTGGTACAAATCAGAACAAACATTTGCTGATTAGTTTAGCGTATGTCATTTAAGTCAAACATGGAGTGTTGGCGCCAATAATTACTAAATTATTACAAGGTTGGCCGTGTTTGTGGATCTGTACAAACATACTTACGTACATTTGTGTAGTATGTAAATGTGAGGTGCCTCGGATTAACTTTACAGATAGAGTAGGGTAGTGCCTAATGCTGCAACAATCGCTGCCAAATTGAAAATTGTTTGGAAACTTGGAACACGAAAACATTGCGAATTAATTAATAAAACACGAAGAATAAACTGTCCGGAAAAGGCTCGTCAAGTGATGACATGACATGTTCTCGAGGTTGTTGAGAATTTGAATGTCAAAATATTTGTTTGAAGCTTGCAAAAACTTGGTACCTACTTATGGATTTTCCTAGAGATTCCTTAGGGAAATTCAGAAGTACCAAGTATCTAAGTAATACAGGATTCCAAATCTCGTATGAATGTTTATAAATCAATATCCTAATCCGTTTGACAGGTTAACTTGTGATGTAATCAAGCCAACCATTGTAATTCCACCTCAATGCAATGCGATCACCTTGCCAGACCTGTACAAACAGCTATTTACTGAATAAGCCCTTTATCAGACAATTTCCTCATCTCTGCGCAATAAATGTCTGAATATCTTGTGTCAATCGTAATGACTGCAATATTTCCACAATAATAGGCACAATCTCATGCCCTATCTGTAAATTAATCTTTGACTAAGGTCCGACCTCGGTCGTGGACTAAGTTTATGCAGTCATTGTGTAACGCGAGTCGCAAGTGTGGCCGCGCCCTTATGTTGAGGCGCACGTGTGCACGACGCCTTAGAGGTTTTGTATGAACTTTAGTTGGGTACATAAGTACATTGTTTGGGAGAACTTTGACACGTAAGGTTACAAAGTTAGATGTAAGCGTTTAGGTTAATTTTAGGATAAAGTTTGTAATAACTACTTATGTAATTTTGAAGTTATGGCTTCGTCATATTTACTTAAGTATTAAGAGGTGTAAGGCACTGTTCCACAGCTGCCTCGGCTAAGCTATGAGATGCACCTTGCAGCTAACATGGCCAACCTGTCCGTGCTCACATTCTCATCATCATCATCATCATCGGCCTATTAATGTTCCCATTGCTGGGACACAGGCCTCCCGTCTATAAGAGGGAATGGGAATCCAGCACGCGGGCCCGATGCGGATTGGTAGATGTCACATGTCTTCGAATGTTTGGTTCTAGGACTTACGGGTTTCCTCACGAGTTTTTCCTTGCACCGTGTCCAAGACTGGAAGCCAACCCCAACATAGTTGCAAAGGCAGGCAGATGATGATGAAGACGCGTGATTGTTTCAGAAAGGCACAAATTAAATGTATGTTATGAGTAAATGCATTATTCCACTCTTCAGCAGAATCGATGGTTGCAGAATAATTTTGTTTTCTCTCAATTCTGTTATATTTAAGTTTGTTTTTCCAAAGAGTCGCACCTTAATGGCAGCATAACAATAATAAATCAATGAATTATTACTCATTTATTTTAATTAACCACATCGGACCATAATATCGTGCAACTGACTTAGTCAAGCTGTGATTCAGTCATTCATGTTACTTGCGCAGAAAAATACCTCAATTAGTATATTACAAAGACATTCAAATGTTTACGGTTTATTAGATCTGCAAGAATTCTAATCTAATCTACTACTCAGTAAGCAACATTGGAAAATATTTGTTTTCCTTTGTGTTTCCAATCGACTTGATATACTTAGGGATGGTTTCCTTACAATATTACCCGATATAATATTTGATTTCTTCTAAAACAAAATCACCAATATTTGTTTGAAGATCGCCTTGGGCAGATTCTGAGCAGTAACAGAAGAATTACACTCAGATTTTGCAATGCCATATTTAAGTCGCATTAAATTGGGATGATCTTTTTACAACCAACTAGCCACAAGTCTTGCCACCGGACTCCGGGCACCTCCTGAGATATTCCTTCTGGAAAAGCCCACTGACAATGCCTGACCTGGGAAGTTAACCCAGCACCTCATGCTCAGCAGTACTGCGACAGCTACACCAACGAGCCAGACATTTCATCAATTTATTATTTTACTCAATAAGTGGTTTCATGACAACAAAAAATATGACAATGGTCTCATCTAGATACTTTGAATTACTCTTACACATTAACTTCCGAAACTTACATAAATCAACAAAATCAGACCATACCTAAATTATCAGAACATGAATCTTTACATAATGTATTCAAAGGTTTCCGACATGATGAAATAAAAAAATGTAACAAATTATGCAATGTTGGCCCGTTATGGTGCCATGGTGTATCGGGCATGGCAGGCAATGGTCGGCAGTGGTCGGCTATGGTATAATTTGAACATAATTCTATAATGTTTATGGCGATTATGACTTTTATGGGGTCTTACGCAAAACAGCGAACTTAGATCGACGATAACATTAACATGCGCCCGAGTTGAAAAATATGATGAGTTGATTATTATGTTAGAGCGTGCAGCACACGTAATGATGTAGGTATAATAACTACTTCATTAATAAGGAAATAATAAACACAAACGTGGGGGGAGTTCTAGAAATCTGACTACCGGCCTTGCCGAGGGGTAACGTGGTACCCAGTGACTGGGTTGTCGGTCAGATGGCCACTCATCATCATCACCCAGAGCCCGACTTTACCTACTGTGGAGCATAGGCCTCCATTTTGCTAGGTACAAAATGTCCACGCTCTAGGATATTCTTTCGCCATGTAAAATACTGGTATTCAGCTAGTTAGTCTGTAAACCGACCCGCAAATAGTTGGGAAAAGGCTAGGCAGATGATGATGATTAGTGTATTGAATGTAGATCCTGTAGCAAAATATGAATCATCTGCCTAGCCTTGCCAGAATATTGTGGGGTTGGTTTCCAGTGTAACCGGATGCAGACGAATTCCAGTATTTTACATGGAGCGACTGCCTATCTGTCTCCCACCACTCAGCTAGTACTGGATAATACGACACCCCTTGGTAAGACGTTCTCAGACTGATTGGTCACTGACTACCTGTAACGACTGTCAAAAATCTACAAATGACAGCCGGGATCAACATCTTAACGTGCTTTCCGAGGGACGGAGGAAACTCGGTATGTGTATTATTAGCTTACAACAAATAGCAAATACAACATCTATCATATTCGGTGCCACTCTAGACATAGTTTGTCGCAATACCCGCATTGCACAAGACGTGCTCCTGTTATCAGTGTGATAGCGTCTCTGATAGCGGGCGACTTTCTTTTACTTGTTGGTTTGTAGATGCGTATCTTGATCACACAGTAGGATAGTAGGATCTGTTTGAAAATAGCCGAATGAGAGAATATGGCGTAAAGTAAATATTGCTATCTTGGACACCTACAGGATTAGAATCTTAGTTTCGTAATTGGGGCAGTAGAAATTAGTTGTAATTACACGAAACAACTATATACTACTTTGGGGTCTGATACGTATAGATTGATTTAACGGGCTGATGACCCGCTGACCCGCAGATCACGAACATTTACGATTTTGACACACGAATGCGTTTTCGCGAATTTCTCCATCTCGTCCCCTACTATCGCTCATAAATAAGGGTGTAAAAACCTCTTTACGAAGCCGAAAGGCACTTGTTCTCCCCGTCATTGCGATCATTTTTTTGTTCAACAGCAACACCATACCGGGAATGGGAACCATCTGTTACGGTAATATCGGGGGTCAAAGATCCAACATTAAAAAAAAGACTTGTGGCACTCGGGGACTGCCGCGGTAAAGCTATTGCATAGCATTTTTATCAACTTATGCAATTATAATTATTTATTTATTTTATTTTTCCGCTTGTTGGCGGCTCGAGGACCAAACGCAGAATGAATGTTCAGGCTCGGCTTTCCATCACGATGAAATTATGAATTTTATAATGATGGTTCTAGAACATAGAACATACACATACACACATAGAACATGGAACATAGAACATAGAATTTAATGGTTACACCATTAAATTCTTCCAATAAGGTCTAACATCAAATGTATACAACCTACAACTCCTAGTTACGGCAATATATTAAAAAGAAAACTAGCTTGTCATTGTCATTATCTGACATGGGGTGTTAGGTTATTTACGGAATTTCTGGATTCGGTCTCCACGCTCAAGGCCCGCGATAGTAGATATAAAACAAGTTTTATTGTAAGACTTTTACTTTAAACACCTCCACGACCCCCGTACTTTTTAATCCATGCATCAGCACAAACAAAAACAAAAAGTATATAATTATGTAGTAAGTAGGTATATCAATTATCTCATGTCCACGACACAAGCCTTGCTTAATGTGTCACTAGATGGCGTTGTGTGTAATGTCCAGCGATATTTATTTATTTATTGACCCAAAAAAAAAGTCAAAATATTTTTGCGTAATTCCTTTGAAAACCCTTGTAGAATTACGTAACGCTTTAGTTAAACGTCACACTCCTCTAGGCCCTCCGTAGCAGCCATAGAGAATAAAAATACTCGAACATTTTATATGCCGAGCACACTTATACCCTTTTAATCGGAAAACAGCAATACCGTTTGGAAATATTCCCTCTACCAATCATTCAGCAACAGTGTTACATTGTACAGTAATGTATCTTGTATATTACGACGCTATGGCTTCCCGGGTGGCAGCAGAGTAATAACAATATATTGATCATTGCAAGGTTCTCTATTAGCGTCGGTTCGAGTGCTGGAACACTCTGCCCTTTGCAACTCGTTATAAAATTGTTGAAATAATACCGAGACTATGTGAAAGAGAGCCAGAAATAATTACTATATCGTCTAAAAATAAAACCCAGCGGTTTTCAGATATTTAATTTGAAGCATACTTCTCTTACGACGATTTTAATACAGGTAAATCTTCTTCGGATCGACCATAAGCCCCTCCGTACACAAGACTACAAAAATCTTCGATACTCGACGATTTTAGTCTCCAAGCGACTGCCGCCATACAAATCCATTGAAGTTCGTACACGAGTCGCGTCGCCGACATTATGGCGTATTTTTGTAGCCTTACTTAAGACTTACTTTTGCCGCCGTCCTGCATTACAAGTCCACTTTTAGGGTTTAGATTGTTTAGATAAAATTTTATGATGAACGTTGAATATAATTACTGTCAATTATAACACCACTGCAGCATACCTAGACCAGAAGGAAAATGCAGCCTCTTGTTTTTCCCTTTGTCACTTTGAAACATATTTACGACACAAGAAGCAAATATATTCCTTCTGAATATACCTAGTTCCTTTGCTGAAAGACAAACTGAGTTGAACCTAATATCTAGATTAAAATATATCTTGGTTCCCTCCGTCACACCTCATCCGTGTACATTTCCTAAGCGAGAGTGCGCAACTGCGTTTACGACGTTATAAATCGCGGCAGCGCCTGAAAGCCCTAGCAATTATATGCACCCAGCCTTATGTTGTGTCAACACGTGGGCGTGTTAGTGTGCACACAGCCTTATGTGTGTTGATCAATATTGCACACTGAGGTGTAGAACTGCCGCCGTGTGATTAGCTACTGATATGTATGAGTTGTGACATCCATTCATGTTTGGTAGAAACAATATTTGAATTGATTAAACGTACATACAGACAGATGTTTCAGCTGCATCCGGTTAGGCTGGAAGCCGACCCCAACTTCTCTTCTTCTTCTTCTTCTTCCTGGCTATTATCCCAATTTATTTGGGGACAGTCCTCCTAGTACTGTGCGCCACACCGCACGGTTGTGGGTTGTCGTTGCGTGTGTGCTGCTAGCTGTCATTTCCTTCTCTAGTGTTCGTAGCCAGGTTATTAGTGGTCGTCCACGGCCTCTTTTTCCGTCTTGTATGTTCATGACTCTTTTTGAGTTGAAACCGACCCCAACATAGTTGGGAAAAGGCTAGGCAGATGTTGATGATGGATGACAGACATGGTTTCGTGATGCTCACATGCGCCGCGATTCTTGTGTAGATTATGAAATCCTTGTATGGTCCTAAGTTCTACGTACAGCATAAATGTTTAAAAAAACAGATATCGACTCAACCTACATTGGCTGTAGACATGTAATCACTGTGGTATGTAGTCGTAGCAATGTTATCAAACTTCAGAACTGTTAATAATCGTTGCTATGAATCGTTCATTGAAAGCTCACGTTTGGCATTGAAGCAGAACCAAATGTGTTAGTAAAAGGGCCTAAAAACCAACAAAAACCATGCCCTTGGTTTCTTATACTATTCGAAGTACTTCCCAAAGTACTCACGCCCAGAGACTCATAACAAATAGAACGTGCTCACAACTCTGTTTTTTGTAAACCAACCGCAAGTACTGAGCTAAAGCCTTGCACACAACAGCGCGGTGTTAGGGCCCCAAGGTCTCCGGCCCTTGTCAGTGTGCACTCGACCTTAACAGCAGAGCACACAAAGGGCTTAATGTCTTCCTTTTCCGTGTTAATTTAATAGTTATTTTTATAATATTGACTCGAGCATGTAAATAGGAGGCGCTAATTTTCACATGCATGTTTGTAATTACGTCGGTGGAGGTGTTATGTTTTTAGAATAGGGTGATGATGTTGTTTTTAGAGTTGTTGCGGATTTGTGTGCGGTGATGTGAGTGATATGTTATTTCTCAACTGCCTACTGGAAATCGGTGTCATGTGGGGAACATAGGTCATGTGATTATAGGGTTTAAAGAAAATGGTGACTAGATCATGAATAAACACAGAAACATTCATCATTATCATCCACCTAGCCCTTTCCCAACTTTGTTGGGGTCGGCTTCCAGTCTAACCGGATACAGCTGAATACCAGTATCTTACATGGAGCGACTGCCTAATACCGAAACATTAATTAACTTTACATATCTACTTCTTCTTATGTTAGTAGGAAAGTGTTTTTGTTTTCCCTAATAATCCTCATTCATTAGCTTAATTATTCATTTTAATTTATCAACTTCCGAGACGGATAAAACATGAAACATTTCGCAAATTACATCTATTTACAATCTACACACCTTCCTAATTAGTAAAACAAGCGTAAACACAAACGTATCATCAGCAGATTGCCAGTCAGGCTCCTCTGATCTTCAATATTTTCTCAAATTTTCCTCAAAGAGCTTCTTGCAAATGATATTAAACGGATAATGCGATATAATTGGCGTCCACTTACACAGGATTTATGTAATCATATTCTTCCGTGATTGCTCCCTTCGTGGAGTGTCGGCCATTTTGTTAATGCCTCTTGAGCCACTCGCTATGCTAATTTAATACGCCTCTTTAATAGCTTTAAAACGTCAACAACTTGAAGTTTTTACTGACGCCGTTATGTATAATGTAGGAGGCGATGCGCTGCTGTAAAAAGAAGCTTCGTTTCGGCAAATTGTTAGCTTTTACCGAGCTTTATGGATGCTGAAGATTTCCTATAAAAACTTGGAATTAAGCGACCTGTCACAAACGACAATATTATAATCTCCATATTTTACCTTATTCTGCGGCCAATTTTTTATTACCCACCTAATTTAATGGTTTAATGTGGAACAGAATTAAAAAAATTATAAATTTGCTCTAAACAACGCAGAAAACGGCTGTCAAGACAATAAGAATGACATGTAAGCAAATACATTTTGTAAATAACCATGAGAGAGGAGAGAAAAACAATATCAACTACTACACAATGTAGACAGATGTTCTTCATGCGTACTCTATATCACTCATTCCGAAATAGGGAAAGTTCCTTGAATCTATTTCAAATTTTCATCAGATTATTACCATCTCCCGTGAGTGTGCAGCGACCCTAACCGCAAATGCAGACCTCCCCCTCCCCTTGCAGACTTACAGTAGGAAAGTATTCCGTATCTTTAATTAGTGAAATATGCTAAGCAGCGTGAATTGACCCCTGCATTAGACCTTAAGATTCTCCCCAAAAGGCGAGACTTTTACGACGATCCGAATTAACTTTAATGAACTTCTTTTAATGATATTTTTTACAACTTGTAGGGTACGTGTCCTGTATATTGCTTTTGCTAAAGAAAGGAACTTCAAAGTTGCTTGGGAAGTATATTTTTATGAGTTGACAAGGTCTTGTTAAGAGTTTGTTTGGTGTGTTGACATTTTGAATGCAATACTCCTAAGATGTATACGTCACCGAAAGAGATTTGTTGATGAGCAAGGATATTTTGATCTTAAGGGAAAAAGGAATACACCTGAATAAGTACAGTTGTACACTAGGTACCACTACTACTGTACTACTCTTATATCACGTGTTAAAAATTGCTAGGCTAAGGCTGCTATGTTTTTGAAAACTTCTTTAGACGCGTTGAGCACAGCTTGAGTGAACAGTTCCGGAAGACAGCGTCGCTTGCTTTCTTTTTCCAATAAAATTTCTCGAATGTTTGCATACAACGCACAGTTCAGTCATTTTTACCATCAGATCTTTGTAGAACTGTACAGGCCCCTTATTCACAACCATTCGACACGCTTCCGATTCGGAAAGTCGTATGTCTATCTCGGTCGTTTTCGTAATGCCAGAAGAAGACAGATATACGACTTTCCGAATCGGAAGCGAGTCGAATGGTTGTGAATAAGGGGCCAGGAACGTTGTTCGAAAGCCAAATACGTTTGGAGGTAGGCAGCCATACTAGAACTTAATTAACGACGCACATTTTCTTCTAAAATACACACACTTGCGTCAGAACACAAAAATCTGCAACAGGAATGTATGTCACCAGCCTCATTACAAGCAGACACGCGGGCAGACACTAGTTTCATCGGTGCCGAGATAAAGATTAAAGTAGATTAAAGTGTTGACCTCAAAACTTGTCTGGATTTACTTCAGATGACAGCTGAAATTAGTCTGAACTAGATCTGAAATGTACGATGAATGAGAGGGTGGAATGGGGTTACTTGACCTAAGTTTACTTGACTAGTTAATAAATCTGCCTAAGTACGCACTTCGGCCTACCTAAGTAAGAATTACGTACAGAATTAGGTTACCAGCTGCTTTGAAAGTCAAACAAGAGATTCAGAGTTTGAGTCGGAGGTAAAGTGCTAAGTTACCGCCGTGTTTGTATTCCAAACGATTAGTGCATATTTAATGATATGCTCAGTTCCTGTAACTTCAGATGAAAACATCAACCAAAAATCTACCTATGATAAATTAAAAAAAAAAAAACTTTCTTTTGTTATGCAAGAGCGGAGTCTTCTAATACAGGCATTGTTTGCTTAAAATAAGGCTCCAATCACAAACAAATTGTTGTTATTTGGTTGAAAGAATAAACAATTTTGAATTTTGTTTTTTTTTTTAATCTTCTGTGAATGACTATTGAAACATCTAAAAAGTAATAATACACCTTGCATTTAGATGATGTTACGATGACACCATCTCGACTACAATGCAATACATCAATCCAATTAGCTTGTCCTTGAACATAAATAAATCAGTCATCAATAGAGCAATACAAAACGTGGTCCAGCGGTAAACCACAAGAAACGACAATAAAAGTTAAAATCTTCATAATTGAGTAATGTTCATGTTACCCCGCTTCACTCTACACGTAGGTACGGTCAGCCACAAATAACTGATATAAAAATTCTGGGTCGTTACGTGTACCGTCTGCAGAATCATCGTCACTTATTGTTGCTGCTAGACCCACGTGTGATATCATCATAGATTAACAAACAGAATTTCAATTAATAAGGATTGATGTCATAATGCCTAAATTAAGATGTCCTCTGTGAGGCTTGTTTTTAAAAACACTAGGCGATACCAAAAAGAGTGCCTATAAATATGACTAAGCTTTGAAAATCTAACAGTGCGTTTTTGTTCAGGCATTTATGTACTTAAGTTTTAATTTAGGAAATGACTAAAAATAGATGTTTTTGCACAAATTAACGAAGATTTTCCTATTTTTAAACACGTAAATTGGTGCTATACACAATTCAACAACTGACTAGAGTTATAAATGCAATTAAAATCAGGATCTGTGGATGTGTATTCTAAAACGACTATTTTGAGACGAATGTGCCATTTTTAGCACTTCCATTAAATTTAAGTATTTTATGGTCCGTCTAAAACAGTTACGTGATATTTTTAACAATACTGTATGGCATTGACATTTAGGTATGTTTTGCATTAGTAAATTAAACAATTCAGGCGAATTCACCGGCTGCAGTTCACAAGATTTTCTGACCACTTTGACCTTTCGGTATAGGTTAAAGTTCGCAATAAAATAATGTTTCCTCAGTTGTATCTCCTTGTATATTAATCAAGATACATTTAGTATCTTTAAAATCCTGTCGTCACAAGAGACGGACCTTTTCCAACTGGACAAACTTGCTAGCCGCAGGAAATGACGAAACCAAAACTTTCAACCATAATCACGCGTTTATTTCCCAACAATTAATTAATCTTGTAAACTCTTAGTTAACTAATCTTAAAGGGAACTTGATGACTACACGATAAATTAAAAACTTAACGCACAAAATGTGTCAAGCTTCCAAAACAAGAAGAAACTTGTCGGAATCATAATCATTTAATCAATATTTAATAAAAATGCTAATGGCAGACATAAGCCGACATTATTTATTGTACGTGTTATTATAATAATTGTGTGCAACCGTTGACAAACATATACTGTAATGGAAGAACGTTCAGAAGGTAAAATCATGTTTAACTCACCACTTTTAGGGACCAATGTAAAACGCACCTGCCTCAAATCTCTGACAAATATTTTCACCAGTTCCGTATCATCATTGGTGATAGCAAAGAGGTCACTTTGACATCAATTAACGAAGTCAAGGGTGTAGCAAATCTTCTGTATGTCGATGCTAGCGACACAAATAAAAAGATGTAGACTTTTCTTTGTAGCGGTGGAAAATGCAACACGACACCGGCAAATATGTGTGCAAGTACTTCATTTGGAGTTGCCCTTCTGTTCTCTATTTACTATGTCAGTTAAACTGGTATAGAACTTCCTACATAATAATATTTTGGGACGGTTATATTAGGTGTTGTTTGTGTAATTTTAGACAAACCCGTTTTTTTATGAGTTCTCTTTAGACATGGCGCCCTGGTGGTCTACGAAGCTGCTCTCATCTGGGTTAACTCTGAGCGTCTTACCGATGTAGCTTGCCGAAAAACAGGAAGTCGTAAATTTTATTGTCAGTATCATTTTGGTGGCAGCTTTCTGTGGAAATTATGGTGTTTTGATTACTAACGTTAAAAGCAAGTTTGCAAGAGGTTATGGCGGTATAATTGTCGGAAAATAACCAATTTATAAGAAAGCTGTCCTTATTTAAAGAAAGCAGCTGAATTTGATGCTCAATAACTGCCGTCTCTAACTGTTTCATTCTATTCTAAGCGGCATTTTGAACGGTGTTATGTAAATGGAGTTAGATTTTTATGGGGTGAAATTTAAAACATTTTTAGTAGTCTATAGAAACGTAGTACAGCAAACAAGGGGAATAATATAGAATCGATAATAATAGATATCATTACAAGGTATAAACTTGACTGCAACGTTAAAGAAGTGGTTTTAAAAGACTGAAGGTAAAAACGCCATAAAGTTTTATGGCGCCGGCTCCGGGGAGCTTTCTAATGGCGAAAACCCCATTAAGATTGTCTCAGCGCGGGGCGATAAATCATTGAAAGGCGCATTTTGTAAGATATAATGTTCATATTACTGATATGAGGTAACACTGGGCGGGGGAGGGCATGAGCTTTACTGGTATGTGGAAGGTGTATGGCGTGTATGTACGCCATACGGGGTACAAAAAATAATTATTAACAAAACTGCAAAAGGGGAGTTTTTCCAAGTAATTTAGGCTTCGTCTTGTACATTTTGCTTTACTTTATCCTGTTAACCGTCTCAGACAAAATGATTTGTGTCGATGGAATTTATTGAAAAAAGTTTTTTTAGTTCTACAACAAATTTCAACAGGATTTGTAGATTCGGTAGCCTTAGCCCAGTAGTGCCAATATGCATTTTTGAGTTATGATCATCGATAACGCTGATAGAAGTTCACTTCATTACTGAATCCTTTGGTTTAAAGGAAAATAGGCATAATACTAATCTGCATTTCATCCACTGGTCTTTGTCTTGATTTAATCCAGATCACCGCATCGATATAGGTCACTCTCCGACGCGCGCGCATATGAAATTATCACTTACGCTGCCCCACTTGGAACGCGAGGAGAACACATTATTTCTGCTTTTTATAATTAATGGCTTCGGTTAAAACTAGCTTTTTTTAACGTTTTGAAACATTGGGAAATTAAAGCAACAGTGATAAATGTAATGCAATTAATTTGTGGCATTATTCTGTTCTTGATATCAAATTGTTTCTTGTTTTATTTTGTTTTACAAGTGTTTGATGTCAGGTGTTATTTTGTGGCGCCTCGTGATGACGTGGTTAAACACGGATATTTTTCTACCGTCGCGGCGACGACAAAGAGATGTTGCAATATAGGTATTTTTTACAGGATTATCTCATCTTGTTATCTGGATTTGTGGCCGGTTCACAGCAACAGAATCGCTCCCTACTCTCAACAGTGCTACTTACACAATGTAACTAAACCTAATCCTTCAGACATTACAGGGCTGATCAAGTACTTAAATGCAACTTTAAATGTTCTTTAATGAATTGTATCTATACTATATATATTATATTTTAATATTATAAAACAGAAGAGCTTGTTTGTTTGTTTGGTTGGTTGAACGCGCTAATCTCAAGAAATACAGGCTCGAATTGAAAAATTCTTTTTGCGTTGGTTAGTCCATTTATCGAGGAAGGCTTTAGGCTATATAACATCACGCTACGATTATTAGGAGCGGAGCAGGAATGAAAAATGTTGCAAAAACGGGGATTTTTTTTCCTTTAGTTTTTCTCTCTTACTTGACGTAGTCGAAGTTGCGTGGGTCAGCTAGTTAAAATATAAATGGATATTCAATATTTTTAATCTTTTTCAGAACAGTTGTTATGTGTGCATATTACTGCCTGTATCGAGTACTCGATGTCATGGCCTTGCTCAAAGATCTCGTTAATCATAAAATTACGACTGATCGGAAAAACTATTTGCAGAAAGCATAGATTTTGAAGATACAATAACTGACTACGTGGGAAACCGTTTGATTTTTTTTTCTTATTTTCTCGAACAACAAGGTTAATTATTCTTTTCTTGTGGTAAAAAGTATCAGCTAGTCTTCAAAATCGCAGTAGGGCCGGGGCTGACTGCCCATCCAAGGTACGTACGGCATACGTAATACCTTGAAACTCTACATGTGGAGGCTACAATAATTCACGGCGGGCCCAGAATAGTCAATTATATAAATTGTAACTTATTAGGTGTTTGGACACTTCAAACGTTCTCAATATGTAATTTAATTTGAATTTTATAATGAAAAGGTAATTTTTATGCATAGTATTATCACTGTTTTCTTATTAAACTACGCTACGAATAGATTGAATTTAGTTAGAGTGTCTTACAAATGTGGGGGGTATAATGGTTATTGTGTTAAATGGTACCTACTGCAAGTTATAACTAGAAGCATTACTTTTTATTAGATATAATATTCGTGTAGTAACTTGAAGTTACTTCGGGCGCGTTCGGCTAAGCTCGGCTTTTCGCCACTTGCTAAAACAATAGAGCATCTTGATTTCAAATTCAGTATTCTTTTCAGCCTCCTGACCAGTACACGATAAAATCAATCTAGATTTTTTTTCATAGAACTAGTTTCTGGAAGTGTTGAGAAAATAATATAGGAATATATGATCAAATTCCGTATTTTATTCACCATTCACTCATACACTTCAATACAATTAACATTCATAAAAGAAAACCTTTCACACAATGAGCATAAAACTGCAACGATTCCTTATTATATTGGGATCGAACCTGATAACACTGTTACTGTCAGTCTGCATCATTCCACTGTTAGACAAAACTAATGTGGAACATTGGTCGTTGGTTTGATCCAAATCCGTCTGGCATCTTATACAATGTAATTGCTGAATGCTTTGAAGCTTACAAACTTGGTTAGGTTCAGGTTAGACACACAGGAAACTAGAGCAAATTTCCGTGCGTTCAAGCGTTTTTGTGATACCTAAATTGGAATCAAATATAACAGCTCTCAACTTAGGACCCATTTTAAACGTTAATATTTATCCGTGGTGCTTGGCAACTGGGCCTATCCCATTTGTAAACGTCTCTTTGTGCTTATTGGCCTTGTTTCGTTCTGTTTCCTGCTGATATGGAGGGAAGTAGAAATTACAGATTTTGTTTCCTACTCCTCCGCTATACTTTCTGATTAATTTCGTTGCGGGATCCAAGACAGTTAAATTCATTCTCTGGGACTTCGTCGAGCTTTATTGTCTCGGCGCTTTTCTGGTGGTCGCCACTGTTGATTCTTGCTTTCAGGAGTTACAGTGGTTTGGGCGTGGTGGCGGCCTTGTCCCAAAAAAAAAAAATTGGTTGGTGGTATCTACTCAGAAGGAGGAAAATTGTAGGAAATGTATGTGTGTATGGTGGCGCTGGCCCTGGCCCTGGCCCTCGGTTATCACTGGCGACTGATGATAGGACAGCAGTCATTATTTGTAATCCGGGCTTATTTGCCAATTTGAAAAGAAAATACATGATAAATGTGTACAGCATCGATGAGCTGTGGGCTTCAAGATTAATTTTAACGACACACAAGTCAAGATCGAGATCCTTAGCGGATGAATTTGACCCAAACTTTCAACAAATTAAAAGTATAAGTAGGTACGTATCGCGACTTACGAACGATATAAGGTATAACTGTTGAGATGACGACTGATAAAAGTGTGGAAGATGAAGATATGCTGCGCTGATCAGGGAAATGATAATGATGCAGGTAAGGGAAGGTTAGTTTTCATCTTGAAAGGGTGTTTTAAAAATCTACAGATCCACCTACTGTCAAATCAGTCAATGTTGAACCAAAAGTGATCTTAATAGAATTGTCGTCATAATCAAGACAAAGAACTTTAGCCACATTTTCACAAGTATCCTGGTTTTCTAGTGCCAACAATAATATCAAAAGAATGCTGTTACGTTTCCTACAATATTAATAAATATTGTTCTCTGAATCTAGGACATAATTATTTACGTATTCTTCACGTAAAATTGAAAAATATCACAATCAACAACGTAATGACGCGGATGAACCGCATTCCTAGATCTCTGCCGGTGACAACCAGGAAATGACCGTGAAGGTATTTACGACATCTCACTTCAGTTAAAAATATCGTGACAACGAGGAAAGTCGCGATAAATTGTTGTATATTTTTCAAGATGAAACATTTAAATTGTTCAGCTGCGATAACAAGTAGTAAAAACTTCGCGTCTTGCTTGTTTCTATATTTTGTAATAATAAACTTTTCGGTTTGTGTAGTTTTCTCGACCGGTTTTCCGGTTCATGTGGGGTGTTCCTGTTATGATTTGAATACCAGATGGATTCTTGTTCTGTGGATTCTGTGTTACGTTTACGAGTTTAGGGCTAGTTTGGCAAAGTTTATTAGTGTAGAAAACATATTCAAAAACTTCAAATAACAGCTGCAATAATCTACAGTACCTACTAATGTTATAAAAACCGGCCAAGAGCGTGTCGGGCCACGCTCAGTGTAGGGTTCCGTAGTTTCCCGTCCGTCACAATAAATGTTCAATCCAATCCGATTTTAATAATTCTGTTTTTGTTTGAAAAAAGATACGTTCAGGATAATAAAATATGTAAACGAAGTTAAAAAAATGCTTGCATATACGATTATACTACAAACTTAGTCCAGAAATTATTTTGTACAACTTTTTGTCTTTTTTGTACAAAAACTTGTTTCCATCCAAGTTCAAAATGATTTTCCTAGAAAGTCCTTATAAACTTCTACTTTTCAGATTTTTTCATATTTTCTAAACTTATGGTTCAAAAGTTAGAGAAGGGGGGGACACACATTGTTTTTTAATTTGGAGCGATTATTTCCGAAATTATTGACATTATCAAAAAATGTTTTTGGTAAACCCCTATTCATTTAATACCTTTCCAAAAATATACCACACGTTAGGGTTAAAATTAAAAAAAAATCACTTCCCACTTTACATATTATATAGGCGGGCTACCCTAATAAAATATTTTTTTCCAATTTTTATTCCACTTTGTTGGCGTGATTGATACATATATTGGTACCAAATTTCAGCTTTCTAGTGCTAACGGTCCCAGAGATTAAGCGAGGATGGACGGACAGACAGACATGGCGAAACTATAAGGGTTCCTAGTTGACTACGGAACCCTAAAAAGGAAAGAAAGATTTTCATTATTTTATATGTAACAAATAAAATTAAAAACTACGGGACCGATTTGAAAACATCTTTCAGCAATGCATAGCTACATTATCAGCAAGTAACATAGGCTATATTTTATCCCCGTACTCCCCACAGGAACTGGAACTACGTGGGTAAAACCGCGAGACGAAAAAAAACACAATATTAAGCAGACCTATTGGTACGTGTGAAATACCAATTTAAATTCACCATTAAAATTATCCCCTCATTTAGTTCAAGGTAAAGAATTTTATGAAAAGTGGTCGAGAATATCTTTTATTTTATCACCACGTAGACTGATCAATATTTTAGTAGGCGAAAATTATTTGTCACAGTGTGCTCATAGGAAATGGGGTTCTGTCACTAACATATTAGTTGCTATATGTTTTCACTGCCTCGGATAGCGCCAATAATTTTAATGAACGTAGTGTTGAATCAGGAAATCTAAAAATGAACTTGTTAAAGAAATGTAGAAGCAAATCAAGATACACTTCCTAGTCAATCCTACTATATAATATTATAAATGCGAAAGTTTGTTTGTATGGATGTATGTATGGATGTTTGTTACTCTTTCACGCAAAAACTACTGAACGGATTTGGATGAAATTTTGCACACAGATGGTTTATAACCTGGATTAACACATAGGATACTTTTTATCCCGGTAGTAAGATCCCGTGGGACAATTTCAAACATCACACGGGCGAAGCCGCTGGCAGAAGCTAGTTTGAAATAAAACAAGAAGTTCGTAGTGTAGTACCAACGGTAATACTGGATCCCGACCATATACAATCACTGTTAAATGACCGCTTGCATACTTATTAATGAAGGAAAACATCGTGAGGAAACCGGCTTGTCCTAGAACCAAAAATTCGAAGACATGTGACATCTACCAATCCGCACTGGGCCCGCGCGGTAGATTATAGCCCATTCCCTCTCATTGAGAGGAGGCCGTGTCCCAGCAGTGGGAACATTAAAGGCTGATGATGATGATGATGATACTTATTAATTATGGATGTAATAACACTAAAGGTTTTATGATTATACTACTTGAAGTCCTCGGGCTAACTTTCTTCTTATAAACTTCATTAGCAAAGACACTTTAGTACGTTGGCGAACCAACTTTGCAGACAAGTCGGGAAAAGCTTCTAGATTTACGATATCAACAGTTCTTTTATCATTCAGCAAATGCGAGAGAAAAACATGCACCGTATTACAGAAGTCCTAAATTTTAGCTATTCCACAAACATCTACAATTAGTGTTGCGTGTTGGCACGTGCAAGACTGTCTCTTCTCTTGTTATAAAGAAGATAGTGCAAACCGCAGTCAGTTGTCGAGATGGGGATATCGATTCCTTCGACGAGATATTATTAGTGTATGGGAAGAGTGACGATCCCTCCGTATTTATAAAACTTCACTGTTCTCCGAATGATATCACAATTAGTCATTAATCATTCAATCAACTGTGCCTATTACTGTTGGACGAAAACTCTCGCAAAGTTACGCCATGGTCCACTGTCCTCCACCACTCACCAGTCAGTTACAATAAAATAAACTAGTCATATAATTAGCAGAAGACAGTAACTATCCTAATTTTATAGGCAGTCGCTGAGCGAGTCGCTTGAGAGCCAGCTGACGTACAAGTGGACTGGTGACTAATTTATATGTGTGTTTCTGTTCCGCAGCTATATTAGTACAGGGAAAATGAAAAACTTTTCATCACTAGTACCAATAAGAAAATAAAAGAAAAAACTTTCAAATTACCGCAATAGTTAATCGTAGCGACAGATTATGATTCAAAAGAATAGGTCGCTGATCTGATGATAGCAAAGCGTTACTATTGAGCAAGAGGTTATTTTCCCGGGAGGTATAACTAAATTTTTTCTTCAGTAATTTTCCAGCAGCAGCCCAGAAAAGGGATAACAGCCGCTCGGGTCGATCTTGAGGTTAAGCCGTGCTTGCCTAGGTTGGTGTGTGGATAGGTGACCACCGTATGTAACCGTATGTAAGGGTTTACATACGGTTTCGTCCTTGCCTCGGAAAGTACGTTAAGCTGTTGGTCCCAACTGTTTATTTGTAGGTCTTTGATAGTCGTTACAGGTAGTCAGTGACCCAAAAACATTTCTACCTAACCCTAGGGGGAAATTTATAATAGATAAATGGTAAATGGTATGTTCAATCCCAAATGCTGGCAGTATTGCAGTTTTAAATCGTCTGCGTATCTGCCGTAGTTCTAAGAACATTCACAACTTTTACTAATTGTTTTCGCGTATCTTAACTAACACATAATTTTACAACAATCACCATTGCATACAAGTTGTGTGCAGAGATTTAAACTTTACTATAAACCAATAATTCTTTACGAGCGCTCAACTCTTTGTTGAGCGAGCTAGTGGTTCAAGTAATTTATATCTCTGTTTACATTCTTCCGTGTGTTCAATCTAGTCGAGTCCCGTGACGTCGCCTGTATTTAGCAATACATAAATTACTTTGTAAAGCTGAGTTTTAAAATAGAGTAGGAATTTTTTAAATGTGTTTACTTCTTTATTTCTCCTTGGAAGAAATAATTCGGTAATTGAGTTTATTTTTAAATTGATAAATGTCACTTTTTCAGTTCTCGCGACCTAACCTAATGAAAGATAGGTAAACCATGTAAAAGGCAACTCAGAAATTACGACAAAGGAAGGAATTAATATCAACGATCTTTTGTGTTAAATTTCTTACCGAAAGAGCGGAAGTACCTAGTACAAGTAATGTTTTGCTCAAAAGGTACTTCCTATCATTTTGATTGTTATGTCATAAGTATTAAAAATAAAACATTTTCTTTGGCTAAAACGAAAAATGTTATTACTAATAAAAACTCTTTTCCGGAAGTCATCGCAATGGTAATTAGGTCTCGGGTTTATAATTGTCGATTGTTTCAAATCCTGGACCCCAAAAAACGAATTCCATGGGACGGACTGCGAATTGGACGAACTGCAAATGGGACCAACAACGAATGGGACAACCTTTTTTTTTTTCTGTGAATAGGACCGACTGCAAATGGGACCAACTGCGAGTAGGACGAAGTGCGCATAACCCCAGAAACTAAAAAAAACACTTGCTTTCTTGTGGTGATGAGTCTGGACTTCTAGTATGGATAAAGTTTATGGTTAGGCATAACTGATCCTAATCACCATACCTCTGATTATTATTTGTTTTTTTTTTGTTTTTTTCCAAAATGAACTTCCTGTTCCCTAATTAACTACTGATTACCCCATTAAAATTGTAATTAGACCACATTTAAATAGTCAGAACAAGAAACAAGTCACAACACAAACCCTGGGCACTCAGGATCTATCCATCATGTTAAAACACTTGATTATTTCTCTGAAAGGGTTATAAATGATACAACAGCTTTCTGATAAGCCATTGATTTAACTTTCACAAGTCAGTCCAAACCGCTAATGTACCAACCTAGATAAGAGAACAATAAACCCTGATTAAAAGCTTTCATAGTAAAACGCGTGCCCACGCGCATATTTCCGTGGTGAATTATAAATAGTAGTGACAACGGCCGGCAGATATGCTGCGATATCGCACGACACACATCGGAGAGAGATTCACGAGATGTGCCGATAAATAGACCGCATGTGTTGGGGTTACAGCGTGGTGACAATTTTGTGACAGGCGAAGAGATTTATGATACCACAGAGAGCCTATCAGAAGAAATGACATAGAAATAATGCGATTTCATGGGTCAGTGATGCCTTAAAGCAAAATTACATTCCCAACTGCCAAGTGGCTCTTGTAGGCACTGAAACGATTTCTAGTTAGATTACCTAACCTCCTATAACTTCATGCTTGCTATTTTATAGTTTCTAGTAAATCTAATGTCTTCCCTCGTAACTATTGATACTGTGTCAGTCAGAATCATTTCACTTTCTTTCGTTATTGTTTTAAGTTAACTGTTTCTACAACTTTTTCTGTGTCTGCAGTGTCATACAGGTTTACCTCGATGGGGATGGGTATATTAGTAGAACTCTGCCACCTCAACAGCATTAGCAGTGGGTTCGGACAGGACCCTAATGGTGCACAAGGAGCTGGACAGGGAGTACCAGTACTAAGTTTTCTATTCAAAACTTGAGAGGTTTTTTCGGATGTGAAACCATCAAATGACCCCTCCTGCTCCGGACGGAGCGGAAGGGAGTGTAAGATTTATACTGACTAAAACCCTTCCATATTCCTGGTTAGCCTTTTATGTTCCCGGGCAGGTTCCGGTATCTCTTTGCGTACAGTCCCGTAGCCCAAACTTAACTGCTTGCAGAAGTTTTTTTATGCAAATGTGTACGCTTCCTTAGTCTCAATGCGTATGTTTATGGTTGTCGTGCCTGTAATGCTCGTAAATGAGGTTGTTTGAAAGAGATCGGCACTAATAGCTGTTGTTTCAGCTGTCGGCTGAATGAACCGCTGCTGAGGTTTTATACGAGCCCCGATCTGTGTCACTCCTGAAATAGAAACGAATGAAAGAAATGAGGAGCTCGCCGATAGGTATAGGAGAGAACTGTGGGGCGTGTGATGATCGTTTCAAAGTAACGATATGATAAGATAATTTTAATTCAAGTTTTTTACCACAAGCAGGTTCGATGATGTATGATACAATAATTTTGTCATAGTAAATGGTCAATGGCTATTAAAAACGTTGAATTTATCGTAAGGATGCCGAACCTATCCTAGAATCAAATCTATAAATATATAAGCCTTCACTGGGCCAGCGTGGTTGATGAGAGCCCTGCACTCCCTCACACAGAAGTAACAACATCATGGCCTGGTTCCTTAAGCTGTTAGATCGAATGAGGAACCAACAATGATCAGGAGTGCCGTGATTATCTGTATGCTAGGAGATTGGAAGGATTTAATGTATTAGTTATAATATTATTTCGAGAACTGGTACTACAACGTTATTTTTTAGTTGTTTTAATCCCTTTAAGGGCGGATAGTACACATAAAAATGAACAACTTTTACTATGAGACCAACTATGAAATCTCGAAAAAAAAATCAGCTGCTTCATAAATGATTGGTCGCCTAACTCGGAAAAATGTAGGCAACAGCTGATATTTTTTTCGAGATTTCATAGTTGGTCCCATAGTAAAAGTTGTTAATTTTCATGAGTGCTATCCGCCTTTAAAGGGATTAAAACGACTAAAAAATAACGTTGTATACACGTATTTTTAACTATTTTTAGACACCTACGGGAAATGTCAACACTCGTGGCGATCTTAAACATTATAACTTCAAACGCCCACATGCCTCTCCAGCATCATCTAAAATAATCTAAATAAAAGTAGGATGTTGTTCGTTTTTGTACAACGACCAAAATTACATTTTCGGTTAACTGGAAATTAAAAAGTACTTTTTGATGTCATTGCCACGCTTATTTCAATTTTGGGACGTCAGAAAAAATATTGAGATTACTTACGTACACAGCGGCCCACGCATATTATAAGGAATGCGACTTAATCCTTGTTTTACTTCATATTTTACTGAAAATGTTTGAGAACTGGGCAAGTGTTGATTTATAAAGATTATTATCTTGTTTTAAATATTGGCCAATTATTGCTAAGAATAGAGATAAATCAGCACGAAAGGAGGTCTTTGCCCTGCACTGGTACAAATCGCTAGTAATAATAAATGGTTTTAGAGCATAGATAATAAATGGTGATAACTATTAGCTATCGTAAATCCCAGGGTTACTGTTTCCAACCTGATATTCCTAGCTCCCAGGCAGGGATGATGGGCGTGGGTGGCGACCTAAAAAGAAAACCCTATTTTACCCTATTCTTAACCGGGAACACGGCAAAATAAAACCTACACAATATTTTATATTAGAATGTAATAAGGTCACTGATTTTCCGGAGAAATGCGTAGTAAGACATTTTATACGAGTAACTACGCATTTTCCATACATTTTACGATTATTGTTTCAGTCTGATTTTCACAGATTATAAAGTTGAATAGGACAAGTCGTAGAAATATTTGGCAAAAAATCGAATTGGGTGACAGTAAGAAAACTATCACCGATCTGCTTGCCAAACTGTGGTGATTAGGGGCGGTTATAAAAAGTCAGCGTTTTATTGTGGTAATTTATTAGTATTTTCATATCCAGTTGTCGAGTTGCGATATCTAACCGGTTCATACTGGTTTCTGTTGAAAGATTTTCACGAATATTTCGCATCGTTTGCAAATTCTCGGCCATTGTAGTTTATGTGTCTTTGTTTAAATGTTGTGTATCTAGGTTAAGAGAGGAGCTGATAGTCGATCTGTTTTAATATTAGAGCACTACTACTGAGCATGGGTTTGATTCCCACCCAGGTCGTGCAAAGTATTCATGGGGCTTCCCATCAGGCATTACTCAATAGCAGCTAGAAGTCAAGACTCGTGTGAAAATACGAAAAGAGGCTTATTTTTCAACCGACTTCCAAAAAGAGGAGGTTATCAATTCGTCTGTATTTTTTTTTTTTTTTATGTTTGTTACCTCAGAACTTTCGACTGGGTAAACCGATTTTAATGATTCTTTTTTTGTTTGAAAGCTGGTGCTTCTCGATTGGTCCCATTTTAATTTGTTGAAGATCTGATGCGGATCTTCCGAGATATACAATGGAACTCTTCAAAAATAGACGGCAAATCTGCAGTAATTGCTGCAATCGCTTGTAGGTTCATTGTTCATACTACATCATGACGTAACATCACGCCTGTATGCTCTGAGGGGGTACCTAGATGTGTACAAAACTCCCAGATTTCGACAATGTTTGTTGCCTTTGAACTTTCGACTGGGTTAACCGATTTTGATGATTCTTTTTTTATTTCAAAGCTGGTGCTTTCCGTGTGGTCCCATTTTAATTTGGTTAAGATCTGACGCTGATCTTCGGAGATATAAATGGAACTCTTCAAAAATACACGGCAAAGCTGCAGTAATTGCTGCAATCGCTTGGTTGTTTATTGTTTATGTAACATAGTGACGTAACATCACGCCTGTATGCTCTGAGGGAGTACGCAGAAGTGTACAATACACCCAGATTTCGACAGTTAGATATGTTAAGTTCTATTTAATGGGATTCTGGAGAAATAGGCACACCAGAAGCGATTTGGGTAGTTTTAGGAAGAGTACGTTCTTGGAGTGATCCCATTTCAATTTGGTAAAGATCTGATGAAGAACTTCGGAAGATAGGCGACGGCAACTCCTCAATAAATGATAGCAAATGTACTGGGATCGCTGAAATCTCATATCTGTCTATTGTTTACACCAGTTCATAAAAGAAAATCACGCCGGTACGCTGTGAAGGGGTAGGTACATGTGAACCACTAAAAAAATAAAAATAAAAACTTTTTTAGCAAAAGCTTCAGAAGTCGGTGACCTTTGTTTCATTGATTTAGTTTTTTTGTCACCGACTTCTGAAGCTAAAGTTATTTTTCACTTTTTTGTTTTCTCTGAAGTCGGTTTTATTTTAAAGTAGGTAAGATATACCATCATCATCCCTGTAATTACCTGAAAGGACTTGCAGAGGCTATCATCAATCTCTTGCCCTTATCCCTTCTTCTTCTCCCGTCTTCTTTTTCCATACTTCTCTATTTTTCGTCATCTCATCAGACACTTCTTTTCTTACCATATCATTTTCATCACAGTCCATCCATCGTGCTGAAATCTTTCCTCACGACATTTTCCTCCTACTGCATAGACTATTATTCAGACATTCAAAGGGTGAAAAAAACAGTTACCGAAGCCGAAAAGCACTTGACATCCCCTTATTTTTTTTTTCTACACCATAGGGAACAGTAACTCTCTAGTTACGGAGATATTGGGGGTCAAAGTTACAACTTTTTAGTAACTTGGACGACTCGAATGGCGTAGTGGTAGTGACGCTGCCTTACGCTCATAGGGTCCTGGGTTCGAATCCCGGTGGGAGCAAATGTTTGTGTGATGAGCATGGAGATTTGTTTCCGAGTCATGGATGTTTATACGTATAATAAGTATATATTTACAAACAAAAAAGCATATTATTTAGTATATCAACTATCTAGTGTCCACGACACAAGCTTTGCTTAGTGTGGCACTAGGTAGCGCTGTGTGTTCATGTCCAGCTATATTTATTTATTTGTGTTTGAATACTTACAAGTTTTTAATTTATCCTCCGACACCCGTAATATTCAATCCACCATTCACCCAAACAAAAATCGTTTCCCAGCAATCATTTTTGCAGTAAATTACTTGGTTTAATGTTTGGTTGACGGCTTCGTGATGAGTCTGTTTACACCCTGTATAGTGCACCAACTCTTACGTCAAACACAAAATTCTTCAGAAACCACTTATAACTTATATCTGACACCGTAAAATTGTCAAATACGTTATATTGTAATATCTCTAGCGATATTGTAAAGTCTCGAATTATTGTCAAATGAACATACTGCTTACAACAAAACGCATTATTTTTCGTGCAATGCATGCGATGGTAGATGGTAGTCAACTTACGCGGTGTGGAGGGAAGGAAGGGTCCCCCTTGCCAAGTGGCACAAGTCTCATGAAAAGATAATGCACCATTCCTGAGAAATACCGATTAATATAACATAACCTTAAAACACTTTATATTCCCCCTAAAAAGCGTAGTCGACGGAGCCCCGCTTCGCGGGGCCCCTATTTCCGAGTGCAGGGTTTAAAGGAACCTAACTAACCTAACGGGGGGGTGCCCCAAGTCCTGATTATGGGGGCAGAGATACTTCCGAATGTTCAGTTTACAATAATTCGAGACATTACAATATCGCGAGAAAAATCACGTTGTATTGTAATATAACGTGTTTGTCAATTTTACGGTGACATATCTACTTCATTAGTTTTCACAATCTGAAACATCTTTCAGCACTTCCATCGAGCCAGCTATACGCCGCTCAATAAAAATAAAGGGTTCATCGACCCGTCCCGTGCTGACGTCAGCAGCACCACGTGGGGTCGTGGGCGACCATTGTCTCTGCCGGTGACATATCACGGTACTCGTCGGGGCGATGTTTACATTATTCAGGCATTTTGTACACTAGTCATAGCTATTGGATTGAGTTGGTTTGATTTATTTTCATTGTTCCAGTTGGAATTTTATTTTTTGTAGTTTAGAATTTCATGCTAGGAAGATTAGGCTTCTGTTAGACTGGACGGTTAGGAATTCTAAGTTTATCCTATTTACTGTCGATATAACTACGGTTAATTCACATAATTATGTTCATAACACATATTGGTCGACTTAACTACTAAACTTACTTAATTTTGATTCAACTAAAATTATTCGCAATAACAGAATATTATAAAGCTAAAGAGTTTGTTTGTTTGGTTGAACGCACTCATCTCAGAAACTACTTACTAGTTGGAATTGAACGTTTCTTTTTGTGTTGGATAGTCCATTTATCGGGGAAGGCTATATATATAAATATAACTTCACGCTACGACCTATAGGAGCGGAGCATAAATAAAAAATATTGCAATAATGGGAAAATTTTATTCCTTTTGTGAGCTTTTTCTATTTTTCAACAATAGCTAGAGTGAAAGAAAGACTTCCCTATTTTCGTGAAACTCCTTTAAGACTTTAACATTTATGATTACTTTTTTCCCGAAATTCGTCTCTTAATTGTTGCATTACTGAAGATTTAAAATAGTTTTTCAGACTATTAGGTCAGCTAAAGTTTTTTGATTACTTACACTATATTCTAAACACACAAATTATTGGGCTACAATTCGGGTGGTCTAAACACATATTTCTCTCACTGTACATCAAAGTATTCTTTCATTATGTTTCACATATATTCAGCACTTTGTAGTGGCGTTAACAATCTTTTAATGTCCGCGACATAGTTTCTTTCATATTGAACACAATTTGTAACGAATGCGCAGATAATTTAGTCGCTGACGTGTCGATGGGGTGTGGCGGTGAGAACCTGTGGGTTTTGATAAAAGTGAGGTGATACGAACATATTAATGAGGGGAAATGGTCCATTTAGTGATCTTGTTCTTCGGTCTTTTTTGTGCCAAATTATGCACACTATGCTATTGTCTAATTTTCTCTCGTCGAGAAATGACAAATTGAAAACATTATGTGTACTATTAAAATATCGTTTGAATGTAATGTCTTGTTTTCATAATATTTCACCTTTATCTCTTTTGTTTATAATGGTGTTTGACTACTAGGTTGGTAAAAAATCATTAAATCAAAGCATTTATTTCAAATAGGCCAGTTACAGGCACTTTTGAACTGTCGAAACAAAAATGAACATTTAAAGTAGCTACAGTCCCAGTCACAAGACATAAAAACTGTGAAAGTACTGTAGTTGCCCATTCCCTAACGTAGATCTCTATGGAAAAGAACGGGCTAGAAACTCCATGGATCTTTTAAATCAAAATATTGTTACAAAATCTTGGTTACATCATTCATGTTGAGATGGTACATTATGTGAGAACAATGTAGCAAGATGTGCACGTTAAAAGTGTCCATAGCAAAACAAAAATAAAATACAACTCAAAAACAAAATAATTAATTCAAATAAACCACGGCGACTAAGAGATGACCAGTCACAACTGACAGCGCCCGTTCACGAACATGACGCATGGATCAGCACCATTCAGCTCAACCATTTTGAAGGGAACTAAATGGTCCGACACACGCGCCACCATCAGCGAGACATTTGAGAGAGCATGACATACTCTCAACCGCCAGGGCACATTCAAGTCAAGAACTGCCGTAGGCTTCCAGTGAATGATAGCTTTCTAGTACATAGTACTCACACAATATGGGCTATGCGATTATATAATACTAACATTGAATTTATACAATGCAAAGATAGTTAAGTACAATCTTCTGCAGCTCCAACAATACCATTTAATGCTATCAATTTATGCGTCCCTGTCCTTATGGAGCAGGACCAGCATTGAGCCAAGCAGTTTATCAGCAATATATAGTGGTCTAGTAGTGGTTGCAATTATTAATGCTAGTATGACATGGTAGATCCTATGTTCGATTCCTGGGTTGGACAAAGATGGATGGATTTGGATGGAACTAGGCTCCCCTATTAGATACGACGTGACTCAAACATATCAGGCTAGCTTTGGGTTTACCTTAATACTATAAGTAACATGTATCACCAAATCTTCGGAGACCCTGTAGTCATAGTGTTGTGATGTTAATGTTTATTAGATGGTGGCAAGTGCTCCAAAAATCACGATATCTACATATATCAATGAAGTTGACAATCATATGCTTCTCTCTGGGAACTGTGGGATATTTCCATCTTCTTGCTATAATTATCTCACATCTGAGTGCAGGTGTAATGGCGAAACTGGGCTACCCTACATTCCATTACAGAATAGTATTCAATCAAGAGTGAACCTACAAACAAATGTAGATGAATTGAGCACTTGATGGAAAACAGACGTTTCTGTTATAAGATTTTTGATCTCAACCTGACCTGTACAACATTCCTGTTGCAATATAGGTCAGTAATCTATAGTTACAATAAACTAAAATGCGGTAGACTGCAGGTGCCTAATTTATTTTATCTACATTTACCGTTTTGTTGATCTATTGCTAGCAACTGTGGATGTTGGAATCGCGATCACTACGACTGTAATGAGTTTGTTACGAAGCTATAATACAAAAAATGTCCATACACTTGTATATGCATAAATCACAGTTGTAATTTTTTGAAAATTACTATTAACACGACAAATTGACCTAGAGTGCAAATGTTTTAAAATATTTTCTCGACTGAAATCGGGTTGTATTAATAGTATCAGCATTAATGTGATGTACCATAGCACGGCAAGTTTGATCCAACCTACTTGATTTGAGTTTGACTAGAACCAACTAGTTTATAGTTATATCTATCTGCTGAAATCTTCAGTCAATATAAGCGAGATGTTATGTAATATTTTCTCCTACAAATATATTAGCTGACGTATGTTTTTATTGTGCGTGTCTTATGGCGTTCTGCTTGGGATGGGGGCGCAAACGATTCCATTCCGCATTATGTGCCGTGACAAACTGCCCTGTTTGCTATCTCATGAGATAGGCGCGTGATGAAAACATCTTGCCACGCTTATTTACGGGCTAAAATTAAGATGTCGTAAAAAATTTAGAAAAACATATTTTTTTGCACATAGAAAATTAAATTTTACGACGTCTATGTGTTAAATAGCCTTTGTATACAAAAGTGCTTAACCTACGGGAATCTCAAAATGTATGGAAAAGCAGTGTTTTTTAATTACTGAGTTATTCTAATGCTTTTGGGCTACAATGACGAATACTGAATCCATGGTAAACATTTGTACGACAATGTTCCAAACGCCGAGTATAAACTTTTCTTTCTACTTAAATCATATCATAATTCATGTGTGTTTGTATAAAGTAGTATGCTGCACCCATTTAGATGTAACTTTCACTGTTATGATCGTAAATATCATCACGCCATGGTGTCATTACATTATGTGGTTACATTAGGCGTATGTACTAAATAGCTATATCACATTGTTTCGCAAATAAGCAAGACTTAATGATGTCATTATATTTCGATAGCCTATTTCGGGTTTTTGTTCTACTTTATTTTGATGAAGGCCTAGGTCTGTAATTGCAACGTCCATGAGATAGCCACCTTCTAATGTGTATTTCTGATAGTTATATAGCTAGATATCCTTGTGTTTCAAGGTAAGAAATTATGCTAGCTACCTAAGGCATCTCAACAGTTTTTACTGAAACTCTAGCAGCGAGTATAAGTGAACTCTGTTGCACCATTGTGGATGGAATAGAGCTTTTATAAGCTAATCTTGTATTTTTCCTAGCTATAATACCCAGCTCGTCACAGATGGGGTCGTCAGTTCGTCTTCTACTACACGTAGCCACGCGATATTTGACGTAAGCTCACTCCATTTGGTTTAGTTCTAGTGGTTCATACTAACACGAGAACCTCATAAAGGGTGGTAAAAGAATCTTAAAGAACACATAATTATTTTTTAGACCATACCTGGAAACCTTCCAGTTGAGGAGAAATTGGGGCTCAAACTACCTGTAAGTAAAGTTTCCACTGCTGATAGTGCGATGCTAACCTCCTCTATTTGTAATCACAAGGATTCCCTTCACTAGGTTAAGATAGATCCATTTTTTGTTTAGTTCGGCACCTATTTGGAAATGTCATCTATTTCATCATGACCACTTCTCCGCCATGATGGCTCCGGCGACAGTGACAGTCCAATAATAAATTCGATTAGTATTTTTTACTGCAGGCAATCTGTGGCAATCTGTGGTACGTGTGATACACGCCGTTTTTGTGGCGGGCTATTTTTGTACAACCCGGCTATAACTACGAATCATGTAGTTTAACTATCAGAGGAAAGTCACTGCGGAGAGAGGACAGTGGATCAAGTTTGTAAAGCGCTTGGAATGGAAACAGAAAATGATTGAAACTCCTTGTTTTATTGTCAATAAAATACGAATGGACGTGAACAGTCAAGCTCTGGACGTAATTTACTGTTACTATGGGAGCTAAAACACATAAGTGAATTGTTGCGCCGCGATGACGTACTGTGAAAATCCACGACGAGCAGTGCAAACAAACTTTTCGTGAAAATTTTGGAAGACCTTCGGATGAGGACGCCATTGCCAGTTTCGAAGTTAGCTTCAAGTCCGAGGACAAGCAAACCTAAAACACAAATCGTTATGTTTTACTTTCATCGTTTTTCATCTCGACCTTCTGTTTCCCCTTTGCTGTGGCTCCAGCAAGTCATGTTTTTTGGTCCCTCACTGGTCACGTAACCACCCACCGGGCGCGTGGCCCAACGTGGTTGTGCGTAGTTGTGCGTGGCTCCAAGTGCCCAATAGTGGCTCTCATTGGAGCCTGATGCTGCACGATCTTGTGGACATTCTGTTTAATTGCACCACGACGCCTGTCTCATCCATGTTATCTTACCTTGTGGAGATTTGATAACGATCTTGTGTGGCTCTCTAAATAGTGGGAGCTAGTAAATAAGATTCAACAATCACAAGATTTGCATTTTTAGGTTGATGTTTTGCCTTGATTTTGCAATTTATGTCTGAAACTGTGACTTATGATCATTATCAAGATGTCACTTAACAGTAATGGAAACGAAGGTTTTTAGAATGGACTCAGAATTAATTTGTAGAATATTTTAATCAACGCTTTCTATTGCAGCCCACAGCTGGGATAGGCCCATGGAGCACCAAAACACCTTGATCTCCGTCTTCCAAATCCTCTCTGACAAAGCTATCTTTTTAAGTTCGTTGATCAGAATAGTGATCATTTAAAACAACTATTATAAAACAGGTATCTACAATAATTTCTCCTGTGTTGAGTCATCTCATCAATATGTGCATATACCATGGCTACTTTCCAGAGGAATTAAAAATAACAATTATAAAACCTCTCTTCAAGAAAGATAACAGAGAAGATATGTCTTGTTACAGACCTCTAGCGTTAGTACCGATTTTTTCAAAAGTATTCGAAAAAGCAATATATAATCAACTTACTTCATACTTTGAAAAAAATTGCCTTTTCGTTGATAACCAGAAAGGTTTTAGGAAAAACAGATCCATTGACATGGCCATCTACGATTTTTTACAAATGGTTACCAGTAGAGTGGATAAGAGGCTACCAACTCTAGCACTTTATATGGACATGTCAAAAGCTTTTGATCGCGTAGACCATACATTACTAATAAATAAACTTAACGCATACGGAATAAGAGGTAATATATCAAATCTAATAAAATCGTATCTATCTGATAGACAACAAATAACGTCCATAAGTAGAATTTCAAAAAAAAACGAAACAGCATATAAATCCAGCCAAAGAGCGGTGAATTATGGAGTACCACAAGGTAGTGTACTCGGGCCGCCCCTATTTATTATTTATATTAATGACTTTCCAACAGCATCAACATATCCTATGACAATGTTTGCAGATGACAGCACTTTACTTTTTAATAGTGACGAGGTAAGTACATTGGAGTCTGAGATTAATTCTACTTTACTATCAGTTGTGAATTGGCTGCAGAATAATAATTTGATTATAAATCTTGATAAAACAGTATTAATGACATTTCAACAAAGAATAAATTACAATCTGGACTTAAATATTAAATACAAAGACAAAACTATTAATGAAGCAAATGTGACTAAATTCCTTGGACTAAACATAGAAAACACTTTAAAATGGAATTCCCAAATTGACAAAGTATGCAGTAAGCTAAACCAACATTCCTATGCTTTGCACATGTTAAGTAAAACGGCCAATCGAGCAACAGTCTTAACGGCGTATCATGGCCTAGTAGCTTCAACATTGAGATACGGAATTATATTTTGGGGCAATGCCACGGGTAAAGATATGGTATTTAAGTGCCAAAAAAGATGCATAAGAGCTATTCATAATTTGCAGACAACAGACAGCTGTAAACCGTTTTTTAAAAATGCAAAAATATTAACTATGCCGTCGTTATATATCTATGAAACGTCTATGTTCGTGAAAAATAATTTACATAAATTTCCTCGAGTAACTAGTCAGCGCCGCTGTGATCGGTTACAAACAGTCGGATCTAGTACTGCACTATACAGAAACAGTATTTTTGTAATGGCTCCAAAGGTCTATAATAAAATACCAAAATATATAAGAAGTGAAGATAATGTCCGCAAATTCAAGAGTAAATTGCATTCATTCCTAATAGATAAGACATATTACTCTATAGAAGAATTCTTAAATGATAAAATATGACATTACAAGCCCTCTAATATAATTGACTTTATTTTCTTTATTAATAATATATTTCATTGACATTTTCTCCAATATTACAAAATACATTAATAGCTTTCTTTAGAATTTACCGTTGACATGCATGACAAATAAATTATAATTGTTTCATAATTAATTAATAATACCTATTTTGAAATCTCATTATTTGACTTTGTATTGTATAGATCCAGAGTTATTATTACAAATATTTGTACACCAATTTCATTGGTAGGACACAGAGCTCAACTAAAATGTATGAATAAGACCTTATTTTAATACCTGTGTTTCACAAATAAAGATGATTTGATTTGATTTGATTTGATTTGAAAACTATATTAAAGTACATGAATACATCAAACTAACGAGTAACAACACATAATTACATTCACAAGTACTTCCCAAATTATGTATGAAAACACCATGTTCCAACAGTTCCACACAAATATAATCACATCAATTAAATTATGATAATAACGCACAGAACGAATATAAATGTATTCATAATTACATAAATGGCTGTTAATTTCAGTGGGCCGGCCATGATTTACGTGTCGCGGGTAATTTCATTGAAAGCTAAAGGTGTGTCCACACAGGCCCACCTCGTCCGACCTGCGGGATGCAACGCGGGAATTCTGTTAATGTGTCCGACAACTAATTGATATAGCTATTTTAATGGGGTTTTTGTGGAATGGTATGAAAGTGTATTAATGGACATTTTGGATTATACTATGAATTTTAATTCGATTCCAGATTTGACATTAGCTACTGTCATTTTGTGAAATAATGATACCACATATAATAGTTTAGTGATGAACACAAAAATCGATAATCGAATCGATATTTTGTTATTTTGTTGGGTTTTTGTTAAAGTGTTGTTACGTTGTGTTTGTTGTTACGTTTATAGTTTTTTGTGAACTTTGAGTGATTCTATTTGATTTGGTTTTCCATCAAAATGGATCCTCAGCGAAGTACATCACAAAAAGACGTGGATGTTTTCTTGTCCCCAAGAAAAATCGTCCACGAAAAGCTTTCACTGTTACTGAAAAAGTAATGATCTGCAACGCCTACAAATACGTGAAAAATGAAATTTCTGCGCAATTGGAGGCCTTTGAAGTTGTGAAAGAAAATGAATGTATGAGTGTGTTACAGTGTTACTTTTTAGTGTACAATAAAGTTTATTCTATTCTATTCTATCGGTTGGGAAATATTTAATTTCCTGATATACTTAGTTTACGAGAGTAAAATTATAAACGAGAAGAATCGATCTGGAAATATTCCATTTCCATATCGAATAATTTCGCAACGTCACTATTTAGTACTTGTCATTACGTTGCAACACTGAAATTGTCAAATCTGGAATCGAATTAAAATTCCGAGTATAGTTATTATATTTTTGTTGGAGAAAAAAAGTGGCAACACTGCCCAAGTGACATGTAAAATTTTTGATCCGTATTTTAAAATTAAATTTAGTTAGTAAATAGGTTAAATTAAGGTGTAATTATTAGTGTAAACGTATCTTAAACGCGTAAATACTCAGGAAAATTGTTATCCTGACAATTAATAAACTTTTCGGCAATACAAGGATACCGGTAACCTAAAAACAACAGCTGACGTTCTAACCACGGACTTGAACGGATAATTCAGGGGAAGTATTGTTTACTTTTGTTTTATAACAGCACACAAACGTCACTTTAACTCTATATTACATTCATGCCAATTTGTAGTACGATTTTTTGCTGATTTATTACCCTGTACTGGTTCTAAATCTCTTTGTTGACAACCGGTCATTTAACAACAAAACATAGTAATTTAGTCTCTGTTTTTAGTTTCAAATCGATATAATCAATGTAAATTCATAAATAGATCGTTTCGGATCATTATTGTGGATTATTGTCTTGAATTATTAACTTACTAAGATCAGTTTAAACTTTTTTTTTTTTCTTTTTTTTCTATGCAACATACCCACATAGGAAAAGTAAATCCATAAGATAATGAAACCATTGAAATTGAATATAAGTAGATTCAATTAGATACTTTGAATTAGATTATTATCATATAAAGCTAATAAGTAGCCTACCTCATTTAATTTCTTAACTGAAATCTTATTGCTTTTTCGTTTATTTTTTTTCCCCTTTCACCGCTAACTTTCCTTTATTAGTCTATTCTATAAGTTCTCACCGTTTCTTTACTTCTAATTTTCAGTAACCAATCCTGAAACCATGCCTGTGATGACCCGTAAAGCTACTGCTCTGGATATGGAGTTAAAATTGAGAACGGCTCTCCAAGAACTCAAAGAATCCAACCTCCAAGTCCAACAGCTGTTACAGGAGAGGGAAGAGAGTGAGGTGGAAGTCGTTGAAGTTAATGGCAAAATTTCAAACTTAAAAAGGGAGCTAGTAGACCTACATCAGCAATACTTGGACGTTGTTGATGAACGGGATCAGCTGAAGGTGGTCACGGATGGGTTCAATAATTGTAGTAAATTGTATGAGGAGGCTTTGTTTAAAATTAGGGACCTGGAAGATGACTTAATTCGTGCCAATAATTGTATATTTAAGTTACAGAAAGAAAAAGAAAGTACTCAGGTTAATGAAACAAACCTCTTATATAATGAATTATTAAATAGTAATTGTAACCCCCCTTCCTTAATAACTATTGATCTGACTGAAGATTCCTTACTCAAACATAATTTTATAGTTAGCAATAGTGTAACGGGTCTTTTAAGCCTGTTACATGAAAGCGGATTTATTTCTTTAAAATTATTTTTTTTGTGTAGTGGTCACACTGATTTTGCTTAGCTGTGGAGTTTGTCTTTGACAACTGTCACTTTCCGACTGAGAGTTTTGGAAGAATGGTGGTAATCTAGATCGCTCGATAATAAATCCGTATAATCGGGTTGCAAGACACCAGAAATTAGTCCGAAATGCGTTAGCTGCCGGTACTCTTCCATGATTCCCCCTAGGATTCCGTTTTATTTCAATGGAATCATACCCTTATTAGATAATCTGGATGTCCTGCATGAGGAGGACAATAATTTAAATTTTGAAGGAAACACCCAATGAGGTGTTTCCTTTACCTTCTACAAATTAAAACTTTGGACGCGCGGCTCCTACCAACTCACCTGGGACGCACGCCTGAGTGGAGGACCCAGGAGATGAGCATCGTGTGTGGTGGGCTGGTTATACTGGCCTTGGTATAATTTTAACTGTATTATTCAAAAAGTGCAATAATGATCTGACCCTCTTTCTTAGTTTTAAATACTCTTTTCTTTAGGAAGGAATCTTCAATTGTTTTAGTTTTAAGCCCAGCAGCCTACGGGCAAATAAAGTTAGATTTTTCTTATAACTTTGTTCGACTTTTATTGATGCCCCCCGCTAGCAGATTAAAGGTTTTTAATGCCTGCTGCCTGAACAATCCGTAAGCATGGTGTGTGCTCTGGCGCCCGAGGTTCATTTTTAAACTTATTTTTTTGAGCACACACACACTATTCATATTTTATTTTAACCCGGTAGCTTCACAACACAGGGAAAACATCTCTAGCATCAATATCAATATATATTTTTTATTTTTTATTATTACAATTGTCGCTCAGCGAACAGGGACTTGAAGTAGGTTGTCTGGTGCTTGTTTATGAGTATATACGGTCATTATTGCACAATAATTAATTAACCTATGAGTCTTTTGTTTGTTCATCATTGTTATTTTAATAACTTTGTGTTTATTTTAGTTTTTGACTCATAAGTAGTACTTAACTTATTTTGGTGAATCTTTGTAAACAATGTTTGGTGTTTACAATTGATAATTTTGTTTATTGACTTGTTTGTTTTAATAACATGTTTTTTCTTAGCAAAACCAACATATTTATAGTATAGACCGCGTTTAGTTGTTGCACTCAACAGGAAAGTTATTTTAAAAAACTAAGTTTAACTTTGTATGTAATTAATTTAATCTAATTGTTAAATACAATATTGTACATTTAATTTAACTAGACTTAAGCTGTTTGTAAGTGATTATTGCACTTTTTTAAAACAATATTTAACTTAGTAATTTTTCATGGGCAAACCACATTGACTTTCATACTTAACCTCAAACTTGAGAATTTATTTTCAAATCTTAAAACTTTTTGACGTTTAGTTCTTGCTTATCGCTTCTTATTCGACTTGCTGTTTTGTTAATCATGGACAAGGGAGTTCAGTTTCCGCCGCTTCAGGAATCGGGTGATCTTGATACTGGTACTGCTGCTGATATGAATGCTGCTGAGAAAGTTCATGAGATGGTTAATGTCACAGATGTTAACAATCCCTTTGACTCGAGAATCGCTCACTCTTCTTCGGCTTTTACGGCTCAAGCATTGCCTTCGTTTAATTCCTTGAATGCGCTTGTGAATGAAAATATTCGAAAAAACTTTCCTCCTCTCTCTAAATTGCCTGACTTGAAGAAATTAAAACAACATTATTTTTGGAAGGGAATGTTTAATGATGTTCATAAATACATTTTGACTTGCGATACTTGTAAAGCTTATAAACATACTACATCTCCACCTTTTGGTATTATGATTAATCCTAAAAAGGTTGATCGTCCCATGCTCATCCTATCCGTTGATATCATAGGAATTCTACCTAAAACTTATTCTGGTCATAGATACATACTTTCGGTTGCATCGAGCCCACGTTTTTGATAAAAAACTTCGCGTGCCTCGATGTGTGAAAAAATAATTAGAAGTCACAAGCCGGATGATGTTACTCGTGACAAAGATTACTCAAGCTGGTTGGATTATTTGGGAACCTTTTTTAACATTTACCGTTCAGCTCCTATTCTTTTTACAAAACAAAGTGATGCTACCACTAGAGTAATTTGTAAACATTTTGAAAAAGAAATATTTCTTAAGTTTGGTTGTCCAAAAATAGTAGTCTGTGACAATGGAACCCAATTTACTTCAAAACATTTTGTAGAGTTTATGAAAGGTTTTAATATAACCAAAATATTTTATAATACTTTGTATACACCTCAAAATAATCCTGTTGAGAGGTATAATAAAACGGTCGAAACCTGCATATCGTGTTTTGTTAAAGATGATCATAGAACTTGGTCAAGTTTTTTGCCCAATGTTCAATTAGCTTTAAATAATAGTGTAAACCTTGCTACTGAGTTTACTCCTAACTTTCTGATGTTTGGTAGGGAGCTTATTCTTGATGCGTCATTACATCATTTTAGTAGTTCTGTTGAAGATTTAACTCAACTAGAAATTTCAAATAGGAATGCTTATGCAGTTTCTCTTAGTTCACTTAGTGATATTTTTGTTAAAGTTCAAGCTTACTTGTTAAAGGGGTATAAGCGAAATGCCGCTTATTATAATAAAGGTCGGAAAGTCATTTCTTTTGATGTGGGTGATATGGTGTGGAGAAGAAGTTTTGTTCAATCACATGCGCCTGCATATTTTTCGGCTAAGCTTGCACCTAAGTTTGTAAAGTGTAAAATAACTGAAAAAGTTTCAGATAACGTCTATGTTTTGAAAGATTTAAATAAAGGTTCAGTGGGGCGTTATCATGTTAAAGATATTATTAAATTTTAATTTTGGGAACTTTTAGACTTTGTTTTGTTATTGAGTATTTTTGTGTGAAGATCAGCTTTTGTTAGAATGATGTATGAAAGGCTATCGCTGTTTGAAACTTATTATTATGTTAGGTAACTTCACTATAATTTATTAGATTCCAATTCGATTCTTTCTAAAATAAAGCTTAGGTCATTCTGGTTAATTTAATACTAGTTTTTTTTTTTTCACACTAACTATTTTTCACATCGAAGGATCTTATTTATGTTTTGTTTGTTTTTGTTGGATTATATATGATTCTCTTTTCTTTTTAAGGGTAACCTTTTTACCTGTTTATATTTTATTAGAATCTTATATAATCCTACACTTCAGGTAATTTTACCTTGGGATTAAAAGACTTAATTCAATTTCAAGTTTTTGTAATCTTCACTTTTTTCATAGTTTAAAATCATTCTATTTCCTCTTCGTTATAAATAGTAATCGATTTTTAAATCTATTTTGTTTTGTTCATTGTCAGAATTGTTTCTCATTTTTACTAGAGTTTCATTCTTTTTAATGATCGGATTTGACTTTGTTAGAAACGCGTTCATTCTGGACTTTGCTTTTTAGGGTCATTCTGTAACTTTTGTTGCAAAATGCCTTATCATTTTTTTTGGATCTTGGTGTAATTTTTGACCTTGATTTCGACTCTTTTACCATTGTGCTCGGAAGGTCGGTGGTGTTGTGCCGGTCACAATGTGGGATTTTGGCCCCGGCCATATTTTTTCCTTTTCGATTGTGTTGGACATTGTTGTTCCAATCACAATGCGGGATTTTTTTTTGACTTTCGTCATTCTTTTTCTTTGCGCTCGGAAGTTCGGTGGTGGTGTGCCGATCGCATTGTGAAACTTTGGGTTTCGCCCTTTTGTTATTGAGATTTCTCATTGGAGATCTCAATGTTTTTTGTGAATTTGTTTGTGTCTGGGAGATTGGTAGTGTTGAGCCAGTCACAGCATTCACATTCCTTTGCAGCTGTTGTGCTCGGGAATTCGGTGGTGATGAGCCGATCACAATACGCTTTTTCTTTGTTTTGTTGCAGGTTGTTCCTGTAACAATATTTTTAAATAAAGTCCTTCAGCTTTATTTGAAAACTTTTGTTTGGATTTTCAAATATTTTTTGGATTGTGGAACACGGAGTTAGTCAGTGGCGATGGAGCCTAACTGCACTCTAGAGATGGTAGAGTTGGAAGCAGCTGACCTAGTAGTCAGTGGCGATAGTGCCTAACTGCACTCAAGGTTGTGCTGTTCCAAATGGATTGAAATTTTTAGTCAGTGGCGAAGGTGCCTAACTGCACTAAAAATTGTAGTTTGTTTTGGTATATTGTTCGAGTTTGTTCGAAATTTTTAGTCAGTGGCGAAGGTGCCTAACTGCACTAAAGGTTGTAGTTTGGAAGCGGTAAGAGATTTCTCTCTTCGTTTCATTTATCTAAGTTTTATAACTTATTTTTTTATTCTGTTTTTCACAGATTTACTTTTTGTTATTTATATTTTTTTGCTTTTATAGAGTTCTTGATACTTAGTCGCTTGACGTTTTCAGAATTCATTTACACTTTGAATCTTTTATGATTTTTTTTCTTTTATTTGGAATTAGAAAGTAATTAGGTTTGGTTGAAGATTTCTTTCTAATAAAAGAAAGTTCCTTTCTTTTATTTTTCGGGGAGGGATGTAATGTAACGGGTCTTTTAAGCCTGTTACATGAAAGCGGATTTATTTCTTTAAAATTATTTTTTTTGTGTAGTGGTCACACTGATTTTGCTTAGCTGTGGAGTTTGTCTTTGACAACTGTCACTTTCCGACTGAGAGTTTTGGAAGAATGGTGGTAATCTAGATCGCTCGATAATAAATCCGTATAATCGGGTTGCAAGACACCAGAAATTAGTCCGAAATGCGTTAGCTGCCGGTACTCTTCCATGATTCCCCCTAGGATTCCGTTTTATTTCAATGGAATCATACCCTTATTAGATAATCTGGATGTCCTGCATGAGGAGGACAATAATTTAAATTTTGAAGGAAACACCCAATGAGGTGTTTCCTTTACCTTCTACAAATTAAAACTTTGGACGCGCGGCTCCTACCAACTCACCTGGGACGCACGCCTGAGTGGAGGACCCAGGAGATGAGCATCGTGTGTGGTGGGCTGGTTATACTGGCCTTGGTATAATTTTAACTGTATTATTCAAAAAGTGCAATAATGATCTGACCCTCTTTCTTAGTTTTAAATACTCTTTTCTTTAGGAAGGAATCTTCAATTGTTTTAGTTTTAAGCCCAGCAGCCTACGGGCAAATAAAGTTAGATTTTTCTTATAACTTTGTTCGACTTTTATTGATGCCCCCCGCTAGCAGATTAAAGGTTTTTAATGCCTGCTGCCTGAACAATCCGTAAGCATGGTGTGTGCTCTGGCGCCCGAGGTTCATTTTTAAACTTATTTTTTGAGCACACACACACTATTCATATTTTATTTTAACCCGGTAGCTTCACAACACAGGGAAAACATCTCTAGCATCAATATCAATATATATTTTTTATTTTTTATTATTACAATAGGAAGATTAAAAAATATGCAAAATTAAACAGAATTATTAAAAAGTGTTATCAATTTAGGAAGCAACATAAACGCTTTTCCAAATATATTCCACTGAGGAAAGAGCGTGTGGATTTAGTTAATAAGTTAAATAATTACCAAATAAAATTAGAGGACAGTATAAAAATTTATGAAATTGATACTCAGCAGTTGCAGTCTGAAATTCAGGTACTTCAGGAATCACTAAGTTCCCTTTCTAGTAGGTATAAGATTTCTCAAAACCAAATTAGGGAACATATTTATGCGGCAAATGAGTTGGTAATGGGTCAATGTAGTTGCCAGACAGTTACCAACCATGATATTATCCAGCCTCAGGTAATGGAGGACCCATACCAGGTTGAGAATTTGACTCAGGACTGCACTCTGAAGATACAATCAAGTAATAGAACACAAGATGATTTACACGTGGTACAGCCTGAGTTATATGATAGTTTGCCTGAGTTTGGTAATTTTGTCTCTTCAAGTAGTAATGTTTGTGATCAATCAGTTATGTTCTCTGATAGTATGGGTAGGGGGCTAGGTAAATTAATTAGTAATAACCTGAGTTATTGTACCCAAAACAATTGTATGCCAGGGTCAACCTACAAACAGGTTATGGCATCTGTAATAAAAAGTGTTTGTGATCCTAGTACCACCATTACTATATGTGTTGGTAATAGTTCTAAGATAAAAAAGGAAGATATCACTAACTGTGTATCAGAGTTGTTGAAGTTAAACTGCAGTAAAATCATATTGTGTGCTTTTCCCTATTTTAAAAATTTGGGTAGTAGAAAAAACAATTATATACATATGTTAAATAACCATGTACATTTTCTGGCTGGTCACTATAGTGACAGACTTATATACCTAGATATCAACACTCTTGTTGGTAAACTTAAGTCGACACGGGGTAAGGTGTATCTACCTATTAGATGTAGACACAAAATAGCTTCGCTATTAGCTTTTAATATTCACACAGACATAAATAGTATGTCTAAGTTTAGTACTATTATTAACACTGCTACTATTAGTAATTCTACTAATGTACAGGTGACTTTAAATGAATATAGCAGTAGTGCTATAAATCTTTACAAATATTGCTCAGAGGAGGATCCATCTGTCACCGTGGTGAATCCTCAATTAGGGTCTATTAGTGATAGGGTCTTGTCTGAGGATGGCACGGGAGTCTCCGGCCTCACTCCAAATATTAATATTAATTTAAACTAGAAAGTGAGACAACAGAAGGTACTATTAATTCTTGCACTCAATTAGTTACTAAAAAAGGGCCTCAGCAGAACACCTTAAAATTATTCCACCAAAATATCCAAGGAATGTCTTCCAAATTATTAGAAATTGAATTGTTTTTAGAAAATAGTAAGTATGACATTATTTGTCTTACTGAACATTGGCTAAAGGATTACCAAATGCTTATAAATTATGAGAACTATATGGTGGGTAGCTGCTTTAACCGTAAAACGATGCTTCGTGGAGGTTCCCTAATATTAATAAAAAATAGTTTTAAATATAAGCAACGTAATGACATAGTAGGTCTCTCGGTCGAACATTGCGTCGAACTGTCCTGTGTTGAGCTAGATAAGCATGTAATTGTGTGTGTGTACAGACCCCCAAACTATCAAAACTTTTCCATATTTGAATCAATAATGGAAGATGTCCTGGCAAAACTTGCAGCCAGTAATAAATCTACAATAATTTGTGGTGATTTCAATATCAATATTTTAGAAGAAAATTCACATAGCGGTCGGTTATTAAATCTCTTTAAATCATTTGACTTGACTAACGTTTTTATTGAACCTACTAGAATCGCAGCATCTTCTGCTACTTGTATAGATAATGTTTTCTGCGATTGTGATTACTTAGATAAAGCCATAGTAAATTGTTTGCCGTCCGACCATAGCGGACAATCTGTAACTTACAGGTGTAATACACCATTGCAAAAAGTACAGATTAAATTTAGACCCATAACTTCTAGCAAATTAAATGGGTTTAATATTTCCCTACAGAACAAGTTAAGTGTTATAAGCCATGACGATATTAATATAAATCAATTTTATAATCGTTTCTTTTCAATAGTTCACACGGAATTCAACAAAACTTTTGAAAAGAAGACAAAAAGTATTTGCCCTAAATTCATATTTAGTGATTGGGCAACTAGAGGTATCAGAAAAAGTAGGGAAAGACTATTTGAGCTTTATGGCCTTAAGCCTTTTATTAACACTGAAACTTTTAACAAGTATGTTGCTAAGTATTCAAAAATTTTTAGAAATACATGCAGGTTTGCTAAAGCCCTGCACATTAGCAACAAGATCAAAACAGCAGAAAATAAAATAAAGACAGTTTGGAAAGTCATAAATAACGAGACTAACAGGAAGACAATACGCAACACCAGCTACACATTAGACACAGCATGTGGTCCTAAAAGCTCTAATCAGGAAGTAGCTCAAGAATTTGTAAATTTCTTTACAGAGATACCATTAAAAACTACGGAGGCTCTTAATTCCTCTCCTGAAGTCTCAATGGGTTTATTAAAGGCGAATGTGTCTGGCTGCCTGGCTGAATTTAAATTTAAACACATTAACCCTATGGTAGTTATTAAAGCTTTCCGGCAAATAAAAATCAAAGTGACCGAAGATCTATGGGGAATGTCTATCAAAGTTTGTACATCCATACTTGAGACTATAGCCCCATACTTAGCTTTAATTTTTAATCTATGTGTGGACCAAGGAGTTTTCCCTGATTTAATGAAATACAGTAAAGTCATACCTCTTTTCAAATCCGGGGACAGTAAAGATACTAACAATTATAGACCTGTCTCCGTGTTGCCAGTTTTTAGCAAGGTTTTTGAAAAAGTAATGCTTGATCAAATGCTCTATCACTTTAACACCAACAGAATCTTACATGATCAACAGTATGGTTTCACCAAGGGACGTTGTACAACTGACGCCGGTGTAACCTTATTAAAGCACATATTTACTGCGTGGGAAGAGTCCCAAGACGCTATAGGAATATTTTGTGACCTCTCCAAAGCGTTTGATTGCGTAAACCACGACACATTACTTATGAAACTTGAGCATTACGGACTGGGTATACTTGCACTTAGTTTGGTAAGATCATATTTAAATGATAGACAACAATATGTTCAGATAAATGGTGTTAACTCACAGGGTTTAAAAATAAAAATGGGGGTTCCACAAGGCTCAATATTGGGTCCTTTCCTCTTTCTAGTATACATAAATGATCTACCCTATTTATTGAAAAACCAACCTCAAAATATGGTGTTATTTGCTGATGACACTTCCCTGATTTTTAAGATAAATAGACGGGCACAAAATTTAGATGACGTGAATAATGCCCTACTGCAGGTCCAAAATTGGTTCACAGCAAACAATTTGGTATTAAATGAAAAGAAAACCAAATGTATAAGATTTGCTTTACCGAATGTTAAGGGTAGTGATTGTGATATATTATTGAATAATGAGAAACTTGAATTCGTAGATAAAACGGTTTTCCTGGGGATTACGCTTGATTCAAGGCTACAATGGGGCTCTCATTTAACATCTCTTGCGGGGCGGCTAAGTTCAGCAGCATATGCCATTAGAAAAATCCGTCAATTTACTGATGTAGATACCGCTAGACTGGTCTATTTTAGTTACTTCCATAGTATAATGTCTTACGGTATTTTGCTATGGGGACGAGCTGCAGATATCGAGTCTATATTTATTCTGCAGAAAAGAGCAATTAGAGCCATATATAATCTTCGTAGGCGCGATTCTCTAAGAGAGCTGTTTAAGGATATTGGCATTATGACGGTACATTGTCAATACATCTACGAAAACATAATGTACGTCAGAAAAAATTTGCATCTTTTTGGTAAAAGAGGTGACAGACATAACTACAGTACTAGAAATAGGGACCAATTAGTTCAGCCAGGCTTTAGACTCGCTAAAGTAGACTCATCTTTCATGGGGTACTGTTTGAGATGCTATAATAAAATTCCACAAAGTATTCTTGAACTGACTGAGACGAAATTTAAAACATGCATTAAACGCACACTATGTAAGCAAGCATATTATAAGTTGAGCGATTATATCGCTGATAAAAATGCTTGGCTCAATGCTGGTCCTGCTCCACAAGGACAGGGGCGCAAAAATTGATAGCATTAAACGGTATTGTTGGAGCTGCTGAAGATTGTACAACTATCTTTGCATTGTATAGATTCAATGTTAGTATTATATAATCGCATAGCCCATATTGTGTGAGTACTATGTACTAAAAAGCTATCATTCACTGAAAGCCTACGGCAGTTCTTGACTAGAATGTGCCCTGGCGGTTGAGAGTATGTCATGCTCTCTCAAATGTCTCGCTGATGGTGGCGCGTGTGTCGGACCATTTAGCTCCCTTCAAAATGGTTGAGCTGAATGGTGCTGATCCATGCGTCATGTTCGTGAACGGGCGCTGTCAGTTGTGACTGGTCATCTCTTAGTCGCCATGGTTTATTTGAATTAATTATTTTGTTTTTGAGTTGTATTTTATTTTTGTTTTGCTATGGACACTTAACGTACACATCTTGCTACATTGTTCTCACATAATATACCATCTCAACATGAATGATGTAACCAAGATTTTGTAACAATATTTTGATTTAAAAGAGTGTCCATGGAGTTTCTTGCCCGTTCTTCTCCATAGAGATCTACGCTAGGGAATGGGCAACTACAGTACTTTCACAGTTTTTATGTCTTGTGACTGGGACTGTAGCTACTTTAAATGTTCATTTTTGTTTCGACAATTCAAAAGTGCCTGTAACTGGCCTACTTGAAATAAATGCTTTGATTTTGATTTTGATTTTGATTTTGAACAGTTTGAATTTAATTAGAACCTCAGGCGTTTGAAAGGAGAGGATTTTTTAGAAGGTTAAATAAGCAATTACAGTTATATCTATTAGGATATTGCTTAGGGCAAAGGAACAGAACACAGTTTGGACACTAAACATACCCACACCAGAAAATAATCACTTTTTGCGAGTTCTAGTGAACGGTGCGTAGCATACATTTATTAGTAGTTTCATATCACACCTATAAGGATCGTTTAACCCTCTACCTTTCAACACACAAATACAGAGACCAGGTTTCATATTTGTGTGTATTTTGATAGTTTATATAAATAATTATGGTGATGAGTATGAAGAGGACTGAACATTTTGATACGCTGGGAGTCAATGAAGGGTTGTCAGAATGCACGTGGGTCTGACGCCGTGCAGAATTTATTGCAAATATCATCGACTTGTCTATTCCCAAAGGCCGTTTATCCGCTTTTTCAAAATAACTAGTGAAGTCAGTTTCCCGCATGCTGGTCCCTACCAACGTAAGTACACATGCGTTAATGTTGCCACCTAATGGGGCGTGTGTGCCAACTGCCAAGCTAAGGGTACCTCACACCTGCAGGTACATAATGATAGCAGTCGGTTATACAATACCGACATGTTTGTATCAGACACATTACGTGGTGTATCATGCCCTGTATTACTAACACTACGTGACACCGAAATAAGTGTATAATAAGTATCCAGGGTCCAAAATTGTCAAAATAATTAGTTTATTTAATAACTATCGGTAAATTATGAGACAATTATACATGCTGATTGAAAACTCGATCCTACTCAAACTGCTGTTATTTTCTTCACGCTCTCGTGCTGAGTCCAAACACGGTCTTTAATTTTCGGTATTTTTGTAAAACTATCAGTCTGGTCCTTCAGTGAAACAGTAACAAATAATTCTAACAAGAAAACACAAAGAAATGTGTAAGTTTATAATACACAACGATTTCTTATACGTTTGGTTGGATACGCGTGGAAGCGGCAAATCGAGTTCAAAATGACATAAATAATGATTTTTGTTTTTATCTTGATAATTATCACTTCGAACCCTGCTAAAAATTCACTGTTAGAAATCCATAAGTGAACGTTGAAAATCCAATGCTGCATTTTTCTTTCGAATTTTTTTAGGTTCAGTCGCCCGAAAAGTCCAACAACCCGTCTTATTATGAGTTATCTTATCGTATTACTAGTACTAACTGGGTTGTGTTGTGGGGGTCAGATAGGCTCCATGTAAAATACAAGTATTCAGCTGCATCCGGTTAGACTGGAAGCCGACCCATTTATAGTTGGGAAAAGGCTAGGCAGATGATTTTTTTTTTTGTATCGCGTCGTGTTACCGAAAATCTGTGCTGAAAATGATGATTGTATTGTAGAGCTGTGATTTAAGGTTCCATTTACAGTTTAACGAAGAGGCGTCAAGTAAGTACTAGTCATCAGTCTGGTCTGGGCCTAACTCCCATACCCTATACTAAGTAGGTACCCATTTGGGTGGGTATTGAGTATAGATTTTTTTCAGTGTTTCATCAGTTTATAATAATCTAATAATAATCCTTAACAACTCTGTTAGTTTATAACTTCTGACTTTCTAATACACTCTGTCAAAGCATGAACCATGGAACGACAGGTTCAGAGAAAAAGTATGAGAAAGTCTCAAACTTTACGTGACCGACAAGTTAACTAGCAGAACAAAGCGGTTGTAGTGGGTTCACACATTAATATCTGTTTCTAGTATTTTATTACATCCTGGAAGTGCAGCAAATATACGTCGAGATGACGCAGCCGTTCATCAAATCGAAAGCCAGTTCAATAATCAACAAACATGGTGTTTATTTCGCGTGTGCTCCGCCATTTTCCACTTTGTTATGGTCATAAAATAACCTGTTACAGCTAGTTATGTGTAATTTTATAACAAACTAAACGCAAACACGCAACGCTCCACTATTTAACACAAATAATAGAATAAAACGCGCGGTTAGCAACAGTGGCTCTGCGCGGGCGCACCCGATCTAGGTCGGAGCGATGACCCGTGCCGAACGTAGCCGAACGTTCACGAACGCGCACGATCTCTCCCGAACTCAGCCGAACGCGACTTTTAAATCCTTTTTCACGAATTTATCACACGGTTTTGTTTGACAAATTAATTATCTCTAATGGGACGTATGTAGGTAAATGGTAGTTTTGATTGGTTGCCACACGATTCACGAAAATAGGCGATTACGTAATGGCCCAGCAGTAATAGCACCTTTACGTTCGGAACAAACAAACAAATAATTGTTTTCTTTATAAAATGTCAGAGCGTTCATTTCGCTCGTATCACAAACATGGTGTACCGTGTACAGTTAGAAACGAAATGTTAAATGGAAATTGTGTTTTAATTAAAAACCAATTCAATTTAAAAACGTTTTAGAAAAAATAATGGTTTGTTTTTTTTTATCGTAGGATTTGAGATTTGAATAATTGGTTTAAGAGGATTGTGTAACTCTATTGTGTGAGGGGATTGTGATAGAATGTGTTATGCTATGGATTTCAGCAATGATTCGATTCTGGTTTTAACATTCAAATCAGCAGAGAGTCGAATCCATTGAACTCTACATAGAGGTTTCAGTGGCGATCTTTTTGTTTAAGCTTACGTTTGGCTGTGACTCGCCTGATGTGCAGCTATGATGAAAACTAGTAAAGATGTTTCGTTTTCCTAATACTATAACGTCATACAGGACATAAGAAATTATAGACCCTTAACAATTATCCCCAATCTGCTATGCTATTTTCTAGTCCATATAATATGCCTTGCAAACTATCCTCATAAACTCTTTAGTACTAATGGTTTTAATATGTTCAGTTACTATTGTATGTTATTTAATTAAAATAAATAAATTTAAAATATTTTATTATGTACAATATTTACATACTACATCTAAAACTATATACAATTACAAAAATAAAACTAAACGTAAAACTACAATATATATACAACAATGTCAACAGGCCACTTAGGCGTCAAAGTACTCCTCCGCATCGCTGTCATCGGGAAACGTGCCCAGAAGACTGGCAGCATTGCCACGTTGAATGGCAATGCTAATTCTTTGGCCAAAGAAAGAGCCAGCCCTCTGGTCACGCGAAGTGTCGATCAGTCGGCGGGAGATTTCTTTAAAAAGGAGACGCGCACTCGGACCCCATGACCCGAGCGTTTCGACCCCAAACGGCTCAAAGCTGTAGTTACCAATAAGGTTACAGTATTTGCGCCGTTTGAGGATCTCAGCAGCTGCAGCAGCAGCGCCTGCACAGCCCGCCGTGCTTGCAACGTGGCAAGGCGCAAGGGTGTCGACACAAGTTGCGTCCCACACCAAAGGCCTGCCAACGCTCCAAGGCACCAACGTCATGCCGTCCGGTCTCTTGCCATCGTCACGTACCAAGCCGTTTGGTTCTAAAACCGCTGGTACGCCGGCGCTGGCAAGAGCCCGACGAATAATGTCGTTGATGCTGGCGTGCCGTGCAATGCGACCTGCGCTCCTGTAGCAGGACAGGCCATGGTGTCCGAGGCTGTCGACAGCTACACCGCAGTGACAACGATGCGAAGCAACACAAGGTGCGCCTAAGCGTAGACTCGTAGCGACCCGGAACGATGCGTCATCCATCATAGTGCCAATGGTGAATGACGGAAGTGCCTGAAGCCACAAGCCCGACTCCCATTCCCCCACAGCCAGCAGACGGGCACGCTCCACAGTATTGATTGACGTATGTAAAAGGGTATTCCGTACAATACTGCAAAGCGGCACATCCTCTGGGACATTAACATGAATCCGACTCTGGGAGGACAGGTTGTCGGGCAAATCCGTATTGGGACAAGCCATTTTCCAAACGTTCAACGCATCAGTCAGATACGGCACCTGAACATCAACCAGTGAAAAAGACAAAATTTCCCTGGTTAATTTCTCGGTACCGTAGACAGAGGAGAGGAAAGCTGGTAACCTTATACTTGAAATTTTGCGGACGCCGAGACCACCCAAGCGAATGGGAAGTGCAGCTTGCTGCCAAGCTCGGTCGTCCAGGGCCACATTAAGTACTGAAGTAAGTGTGTTTCTAATAATTTGGTCGACTTTTTCTAAAAGCTGTGGATACTTCCAAAGATGAGAAGAGCGAAGGCTATACGTGAATTTTGGTCCAAAACAACAGTATCGAATGAGAGTGAAGGCTGAATGAATGTTAATTTTAAAAAGTCTCTCCGAAACATCATTAAAATTTTTGATTTTTTCTTCAATGAAAGACGGAAAAGATTCGTCAAATATTGGTGACCCTAGAAGGTGAAGAGAATGTTTTTCGGTAATTTTGATATTTGGTGCCAAAGAGCTAAATTTAGCAATGGTTGTCTGTCTGTCAGTGTTTTCTGGAAGATAAATTTCGCACTTCGAAAGGTTAAGATCTAGGCCAATGGAACTAAATTTTTCTTTTAAGAAAGTTAAATCTTTTAAGACTGTGTCCACATCACCTCCCAGGGTTCCATCATCTAGGTACCATACGTTGAATTTAGAATTATAATAAATTAATTATAATTAATAAATTAATTATAATTATAATTATAATTATTTAATTATAATTTTATAATGTACTTAGTACTAATTAGTACTTAAGTACATTATAAAACGATTGTTAGATAGAATATGTAAAAAGTACACTAGGTATGTTACAAAACCAGTTGTGTTACTAACTGTACCGTACAGTCTACAAAAACAGTCCACGGCAGCACAGAGGCGAAAATGTCAGTTCCCATACATGTGACGGACAGACAGACAGACAGCCTGTTTATATGAACGTGTACAAACATGTTGCTTTCTATACACGCGCCGTACTTATTATTTATTAATAATATGTACTAGGTACTGCCAGACGGGTTGGGACGGTTTAAGAAATGTATTAAAATTGCTTAGAAATAAATAATACAGAACACTGTGAAGGTTAAGGGGTAGTCTTTTCTGATGTTGGAATAGATGGTCTTATCGTTAAGCAGGTGATTGTCACAATGAAACTATATAGTGACTTTGTTTAGGCCTGTTTTCTGGGACATTTACAAGTATGATCCTATACAAGTATGACTGGACGACCCGAATGGCGTAGTGGTGGCGAGGCAGTGAGGCTGCCTTACGTTCTTAGGGTCCTGGGTTCGAATCCCGGTAGGAGCAAATGTTTGTGTGATCGGAGCATTTGTTTCCGAGTCATGGATATTTATATGTATAATAATAAGTATGTATTTACAAACAAAAAAGTATATATGTAGTATATCAACTACCTGGTGTCCACGAATCAAGCCTTGTTTAGTGTGACACTAGGTGGCGCTGTGTGTTAATGTCCAGCGATATTTATTTTATTTATACTGTAGCTACTATTATTCTATCTGGTTTAGACAATTGTTAATAATTATCAAAACCACATGTCAATTTTGAAAACGGTTCGCTTCGATTTGTAATTACGTTCTCGAAAACGGCTCTAATAATTTCGATGGAAGTTGCAATATGGGGGTCTACTGGGGCGAAAATTCGATCTTGATGTAGGTTTCATTACGTTCAAGAAAATTTGTTTACCCTATTTTCACCTGAGTAGCGCTCGGTTGCCATGGTGAATAAAATGATTAGGTATGTTAAAACTGAACCGAAATGTCCAAAAGATCCAGACTTGACTGATTCGATTTCAGGCGACTACATGAGCTAAACGCGACTTCTATAATGCCCAAAAGTATATGATTTACTGCAATAAACAAAACCAGAAAATATATGATATTCTTCTGGATGTATGCCAGTATGATAGTGTTTTAAAAACATAATACAATTAATTTTACTCAATAAAAAATCACGAACTTTTCTCTAAAAAATCCTTTTACCCAAAAAAAACCATACTAAAATACATGCGATCATTCAGATTTTTTGGCAAATAATTCTACAAGCAACATATTAGCATTACTTATAGTATTTTATTTTTTTAGTCCTTGCAATAGAATTTTTGTAAATCGCAGAAAACCACTCATTTCGCACTATTTGTCCTGCAGTGACTCACATAACTACCACTTTGTAGTGCAAGCTGATTTGAACTTCATTCCAACAGTATTTCAAACGAAATTTGAACCACCATAAATAGAGCAGCTAATTTAGCTCGTGTAGTCGCCTTAATGGTATCATTTATAAGAGGCGTTTCTAGAATTTTCGTATAGAAAGTTATGCATATTTGTCAGAGAAAAATAACTCCATTCACCAAACACCGCTGTATCACTGTTTCTTTACCAAAGCCAGGCCCCGTAAAACCAAAAGACGATAATAGAAAAGTAAAACTGTATTGACATTAGCTATCGAAAAATCAATCCTGCTGAAAGTCGCAAATGAAACACAAAACTCTTTGATAGCGATTGTCATTTGTTCAAGCACTCTGAGAGCATTTCAACTACAAAGCGAAACACAGATGTATAATCTAATTTCCATCAATTTCTCGCATAGCAACAGAATACGGAAGCCGGTAGCGACGACCGTCGACCGGCGGCGCTTAGTGGCTCGTTCAGACAACTTTCATATGCCGTGTTGCCGGCCGGCTCCCGTGTCGGATGATTGCCGGACTGTTGCCGGAGCGCCGGACAATTAACTTGAAGAGTGGAGACGCCGGCGCCAGCGACATCTCGCTTTCTAATATCGACTGTGTGGGTACAGATCACGAGAAAAGTGTTTATAGGTACGTGTTTTTGAAGGAAACCCCTTGTACCCTAGAACTGGCCCATTAATTGCTTGAAAAATTGGCATATGGAATCATATATCGCATAATTATCGCAGTAGTAGTCAAAAAGGGGTTTCTTCCTTTAATCATCATCATCATCGGCCTATTAATGTTCCCACTGCTGGGACAGGCCTCCTCTCTATGAGAGGGAATGGGCTATATAATCCACCATGCGGGTTGCCATGCCGGTTTCATTCACCGTTTTCACCTGCCTGGGTTCGACCCCGACTAACTGTACGTAAGTCGGGGCCGCCAACACTGGGCCACCGCTGCTCTTCTTTCAACACGGTCTAGAATTGCAATGTGACCCCCCCCCCCCCGTGTGTGTGCATGACTGCTAATTGTAATTTATTCATTTCAGTCGATGTTCACAGTGGTATAAATAAATGTAAAATAATAACATTTCGATATGTTGAGCATTATTATGTGTGCGACAATTCAAAAGCTGTGCTTACAATTATCATTTTAATGTTTTCTTTTTTATTCTGAATGAAACCACTTCTGCCCCCGTCAGTACGGGGCAGTAGGACAAGAGATCACTTCACCTAGCAACAACACCGGTCTTGGACGTGAGGGACCAGTCCCGCCTCTAGCGCGAACCAGTCCCACACCACACCACGCCGGGCACCTCTAGCGGACACCTCTATGGCCCACCTCTAGCGGACCACTTATCTGATACCGTTGCGTGCGCTTTGTTATTGTGAGCTGGTATCACCAAACTGGTTGGGTTTTGGAAATTGGCGTTAATGGAGGTATCTAGGTAATAATTGCTTTGGTGTTGTTTACAATTACCGATTTTCTTAAATTGCTGTGATTTTATAATTGTCATTGAACTTGTTTAAGGAAATTAAAGCTTTGTGTGAAATCGTTTTTAGATTGTGTTCCGCTTTCAAAGTCATGCGGTCTTTGTCTGCCCTTAGCAATAATTGTTTTGGTTTCAGTGCAGGCCCATAACATTTTTCTTTTAAGTTTAGCAACATATAATCGCTAACTGCATGGACTTTCATTGAAATGTTCGATGATGTTTTTTCCTATTGCTTTAAATATTTTGTTGCGAAATTACTGCAAATTAATGATTTCATATTTTACTTGTGTGAAAGTGAGAGACTATGGGGGAGTGGAAGACTATGGGGGAGTCCTTTGCCCAGCAGTGGGACAATACAGGCTATTAAAATACTATCTACCTATCTACTATATGGTGTCCACGACACAAGCCTTGCTTAGTGTGGCACTAGATATTTATTTATTTATTTCTAATTTAAAAAAAAAAGCTTGTGCTGACCTTGCTTCTTGCCAAATTTCATGGTTTCTAGGTCAACTCTGACTGTTTCGAACCTACAACTTATCAATCGTAAGTGCCTTTACCACAATACCACCATTGCATATGAATTTCTTTGAAGTTGAAATCTTGAAAATGTTCTACCATACTAAAATATATCCAAAGCCCGAACGATTGAACGACAGTAGAAAATAACAATCGTTGCTGGTAAGTACGTTCTATTAATGTAATATCAGGGCTAGAGCAGTTCAGCAGTAGGTACAGCTACACCGACTGATACAATAAATAACAGTCGTTAGCGGAGCAAAGGGCGCGCGCTGTTTATCTCGCGAGGGCACGCTGCAACTGTACACTCATCACCAATTATATCCACTTAACAAAGTTCTAAAGCTAATCATGTAAAAAAATATTGAATTTTTGAGATCACACAAGTAAGTATTCCAAAACAGTCATCATCAACATCTGTCTAGTCTTTTCCCAAGTTTGTTAGGGTCGGCTTCCAGTCTAAGTTTGTGCAGCTTCAAACCAGTATTTTACACGGAGTGACTGCATGTCTGACTGCCACAACACTTACTAGGTAACACGATAAGCCTTGGTAAGACTGGTGGTTAGACTTTTGGGCGTCTGATTATGCGTATGGAGGGAAGTCAGAAAAGGCCACAGCCACCCATCTATGGAAAGACCTCGTCTTTCACAAAACCATAGGTTCTTACGTTTGTTACAGAAATGACAGTCGATACAATAAGTTTAAAAATAAATTTGTTAAAAATTGTAAGATATAATTGGTCGCGACTGTACCGAGGAGTTGCTAATAACCTGTTCGTATCTTTGTACAGTCGAGTGGTAACGTTACAGCTTTCTGCTAATGTAAACAGAACTATGTAACGATTATGTGGGGATTAAGTGTAGGGGCTTGTATGTGAGTAAGATCTGTAGCGGGGAAGTGGTCCAGGAGAGATATTGGAAAAACTTATGGGTCGTCAGTTTGAGTGTGCTTCGGAAATCTTTCCTGAAAGGTTATGTTCCTTATCACCTAAACATTTTTAATAGGTTTTTTACAAGAACACGACTTGCGAGTTTGAAATTGTAGAGACAGGGTGTAAAACACCTCTTAACGAAGCCATCATTACGATAATTTTCTTGTTCTACACCATACCTGGGAACCTTCTAGTTACGGAGATATTGGGGGTCAAAGTTACAAATTAAGTTTTTATTAAATGTAAGTTTTTATTGTTCAACTCTTACTTTAAGTACGCACCCCGTACTATTCAGCCATCCATCAGCACAATGTTTTAAGTGTGAAACATAGAGATATACCACAAAACGTGTTTTTTCACCCCAAAAAGAAAAGTTGCTTCCCAGCAATAATTTTTGCGTAAAGTTATTTAGTTTGATGTACAGAATGCATGGTTGACGACATTGTGATGAGGTGGTTTACACCCTGTACATTACTGATGATTTATCGATGCAGACTTTTGACCAAAGTTAAAAATAACTCACGATGCCCAATTGCCTACGGTTTTATCTAAAGCATAACCCAAGCCTTCATCCGATACAGAAGGAACTAACACAATTTATACAAAATTACTCATAAATAAATAAAACGCATACAATTTCACAATCCCAACATTTTTTATATGAAACGCACCAAGGCGCGAACCATAAAAGTTTAGATCTCCAAGTTGGGGCAGGCCGTATTACCGGTGTCTCCGAATTATGGCCCATCCACCTATAATTTTGCCCATTTGACCGGAGCGATGTGAATAAAAATGCAATAAAGATACCCATACACGATTACATGGGCAGTTTTACCGATGGACATGTGTAACGGATAGTTTAGATAAAATACTAAATAATAACCACGGCTGCGCTCATCTTAGAAGACAGAAAACATCCTACTGAGTACGTTCTGCCAGAATAGAATTATCCTATGCCTGAACTCTGGTCATGGACCATTTGTCATAATTTTCCTGTTATAATTATTTGGGGCTATCTGTGTGCCAAATTTTATCCAAATCCGTTCAGCCGTTAAGGTGTAAAGGCATGACAAACGAATCCACTTTCACATTTTTATAATATTAGTTAGGATTTAAACGAGAACCATACAATGTAGCTTTTGATGGAAATAGTTTAAGAGGTCAAGTGGTTTCTATGCTGTGGGCGGTATTATGAGTGCCTAGTTGTAGGAGGTCGGGCAGTGATCATCACAATATTGATAATATTACTTATAACACAGTGTAATAACTGCTCAGGAGGAGAGGTAGGAACTGACCTCTCAGATACGTGTGAACTAGTTATTGATACTCAATACATCCGGAAGCCTATCACATAGTCAAGATAAACCTGGGTTGATGATCATAATAATTATCATGATCACTACACCATTTTATAGAATTACGGAGATGTGAAAAACATAAGAGCATATTATAGTATACGAGTACATACTTAAATGCAATAGTTGCATTTCATACTTACGTCATTTTTTTATCAGTAAAGGTGTGATTTTACCAACAGACAGAAAACAAGGTGCTGAAAAGATTAAACATTACATCGGGGCAGCTTGGAAACATGAACAGCCCCATATTCTGCCACCCCATGACCCTCCGTGTAGGGAACTGAGAGGAAATGATTTCCAAACCATCCAACCTGAGGGTTGCAATCAGCTGGTTTCCACGTTTAGTTCAGCAGAACGTCATGCCTGAGAATATACCGTCGCCTAATTTGCCAGTAAATATATCCAGCCCATATGTGGGGGCCCATAGGTGGCAATCCTATTGACATAACATTGGGCACGCTTCCAAACGAATAAATGTGTAAACTGAGAACAGCACACATAAAACGCTGAGTGCACCTTTGGCCTCTTCAAGCGATCGACCATTTGTGGCTATCGATAGACTAGAGATGTAGCGAGCTAGCGACCTAGGTTGCTAGGCAACCAGGCTCGGGTCAGTTTAGAAAGTGGTGCAAAAACTGACGAATCATTACAGCACAAGTTACCTCTCGGAAATACTTATATTTTTCGCGTTGGGGTAGGTTCGCCCGAGATACGGGTCGATGACTGCACACAACACTCACACAACTAAAATACGTCACTTTTATACACACACCAACTTACTCTTACACACCTACAATAACCTCGAAACTATTTCCTCTAACAAATAAGGTCTAAACTCGTCTGATTTTCAATTTCAGCATGGCAGAATGTAAAATTGTTTTTTGTCATAATCGAATGCAGTTTGTGCAAGTGTGCGTACCGCTCGAAAGATAATAATAGTGTTGTGAAAGAGTTGCGAAACTTTTTGTCGAAACTGATTATGAGACATTAGGAATCGCGTTGATTGTCTTAGATTGCGAGTAAAAGGTTGGAGTTGTGTAACTAGTGGTAATTGGCTTGATTAAAATATTGATTGTGGAGGAAAATTTACGGTCGGTGGCTTTTTATAATGTTACATTTCATGGCCTTAAACTATAACATTAGATTATAGCCCATTATCATTTTATTTTTAGCGAAAAAAAAACATTTAAAATAATAAGTTATGTTGTGGTAACAAAAGAACAGTACAGTAGTTTCTATCAGTATTTTTTTTTATTTTTCAGAACTACAACGAATGTATACGAATGTAATTCTTAATTAGAATATCTCTATTTCACCACAAGCCCTGTAGGTACAACATCGATAAGCAACACAGTCGATAACATCGACGGCACATCACTACAGCCTCGGGCACTGCACCCACCCACACATGCGCAGCTCTCGCCTAGCAACCGAAGTGAAGGCAGAAAGATCTACTACAGCGCCCTCTACCACCGCAATAGACCACACCTTTCTCTTCAAACACCGATAGAAACCATCGCTGGCTCCCTAGGACGCTGGAGACACACGCTGCTTAGGCAACATGCAATGTAAAGGGAAATCTAGGAGTAATCGTAGAAGCATTTTTGTATGGTACCAGTTCATAGAATCGCGATCTATTTTCTAGGTTATATAGCTGTTATAAAGTAAAAACATGTTGGCACATGGACTTATATTTTAAATGGCGGATGCATTTGCCATGTAGGACGGGACTAGGTTTTCTAAAACAGTCTAGAAATGCATTCTTAGTGCTGAGCAGGTTAAAAAAAAAGATGTTGAAATAATCTTACGAGGTTTCTCTTGACGTAGAATTTGCATTTTTATATGGAGATAAGTGATTTGTTAGTTTTTAGACTGGTTTGATGAGGTTTCATAAAAGTTTAGCGTTAGGCATGTCACATGTCTCGTGCTATTACGAGTATATGGTAGAAAAGTTGTTTGTGCGGTTGAAAAGTTACGAAAACGATTTTGCGTCCTATTAGGAGTGAACAGACTGGCAGCCAAACCTTTGTTTGTGGTCTGATGAGACTTTCACCGCCTTGCATAATCGTCACGCCTTGGATGGCAAAAGGGTTTGAAAGACGTACATTGTCTTTTAGAGCTAAAACGATGGTAATCCCTTATCTGGTGTCGTCATTAGAATATGTTAAAGGTCTTTGTTGTACGCATCGTTAATCATTGTGTTAGCTGTTTACATGTTCAAATATGACGTGTAACGGTGTAACCTCCAATTTGTTTTAAGGCTTACAGTAGTAATAACTGTCAGGCGGATTGACGACGCTTATATTTAGCAAATTTCAAACAATATCTTAGAAATTGTGCAAGTTGATCTTGACAATTAGTGAAATATTTTTTATGGCAGGCAGCTAGTTAAAGCAAGATATTTTGATTTTGTGAATAAATAAAAAGAGTAAACACAATCAAGACTATTTTTTGAAACACTGTTACAAATTAAAAAGTAAAATAAGTATAACTTCGGGTAATCAACTCATTATTTTCAGGTAAAGAGTACAAAACCAACTCATACCCGGTCCAAAAATAGACATTTATTAATAAACATACGACAATAACCTGAATAAACATATTCTCCGTTGTAAATAACAGAGCTATAGAAATTAATTAAATTGCGCGGATTTAATGTTTATTATTTAAATATTTATCGAGTACATCCGAGGCCGTGAGCGAACTGCTTAACATAAAGGATATAACAATTTAAATAAATATGAAACAAGCGGGTACATAGCGTTTGTTATTTAAAAAGGTTTTTGCACAATGGTGTCAATATCCGCCAGAAGAAAGAGACGAGTTTTTAACTTAAAATGTTTTCTTTGTATTTAAAAAATACTATTTTTAAAGTAAATAATAGTATGTAAGTGAGTAATAGAAAAAGCAATGACGTTAAAATTATGCAGGAAAATTGTTAAAAAAGAAAACATGGTAAGTACCTATTTAGGTAAGTGAAATTGATCGATATCGATAAAAAACGCAAATGTTTTAAATGCACGCACTATGATTTTGGATTCAAATATTCAAGTATTGCTTTAAGTAGCAAGTATAACGAGTAGCTGAAACTAACCCGTATCGAATAACAAGTGTCATTCAGCTATATTTCTAATTAATTAATGAAATCAAGCGTGCTTATGTACTCTTAACTAGATACGGACACCGCTGAGCATCAAAAGTACCGCCTTCTAAATGTGACTGTATTTGCCACAGCCGAGTCGGATTACTGATTCGATTCTACCGCAGTCACCATTTTTAGTTCATTTCTTATGGAAAGGTTAACCACACGATTTAACGGCGTTTCTACCAATTGATCGTGGAACGTTAGTTTAGGTTGCAAGCTGTTCATAATGAAAGTAGATCGGTTTATGGACTATACCTTTACCTTCGGCTCTACTTCTGAAAACTTCTGTGGTCAATGTCACACAAATCAAATGAAAAGTCTGTAACTCTACGGCTCATGGACTATCTCTATATAAATCACGTCGATCCATTCCTTTTTTATTGATCTGTTGCTACGCGAAACAAGGACAAACCAATAGAGTAGCACATTTTCGTAATTATGTATATTTCTCGCTATTGCCCGCAGTTTGTTCTCGTGGAGATCGGTAATTATCCCACGAGACGTAATATCGGGATAAAAAATATCCCATACCCTGACCCAAGCCACGGTTAATCCATGTGCCATTTTTTCTCAATTCTGTATCTTTCACTTTGGTATTTAATGGAGGTTTGGAAAAAGACAACCGTACCAACGGTTGTTAATTAGTGAGAACCTACTTGATACTTACACTAATAATATCAAAGTGTAATCTTCACTGGGCTTAGTGTAGAAACCTTATATGTTCATCCTTTAAAGCGTTCACAAGTTCAATCGCCTTCAGAGTCTTTTCCGATCAGCAGGGCATGTGGGTGTCAAGTTACGATTGGAAAGCAAGACGAACACTGCTACAGCAGTTTTGAAGATGCGATTATTTCATGTAATTTTTATGCTCCAGAAGTATTTTAAAGATCTAAGTACAACTGAATACATACAACTTGATAAACTTGTGTCAAATTAAGTAAATAGGTATACAATTTTGTTAAAACGGCCCCACCGACACATGGGATCAATTTTATTTGTGATATTTCTTCTGATACCTTAGCTGTTTTAACTGAACTCTGTCGAAAATGACTCAGTATCATGCCGATAGCGAACCAACATGGCGTTATTAACAGATCAAGCCATGACCCAGCAGAGACCACATCTTGATCCAGGTTTGTGCACACCTTGGCCTATTAGGTGTACAGATCTAACCTTAGTTGTTCAACAGCATCTGAGTCGGCATAAAACAAACTGACACAAGTAAATCCACAAGCCAACTTACCCACAATGCTGATACACAAAGTAAGCAGTAATTTTGCTTAACTTCTGGGTCACGTCAGTCGGTCAGCGACACAAAACCGTGCTTTACGAAACGGCGCAGTCGGCTGACTTAGCAACGACTTCAATCTGGTAAACACGTGACTTGAGTGAGCAGACTTGGAGGTCGGTTAGTTTAACTAAGTATTCTTGTAGATTTGCCTGCATGTAAGGGATCGAATTTTCCTAGCACATACACAAATTACACATTTTTCATTTTCCTTTTGAGGAGCTCGTGGCTAAATAATAACAGCCGTTCGGGTCGATCTTTAGGTTAAGCCGTGCTTGCCTTGGGTGGTCTGTGGATAGGTGATCGCAGGTCAGATAGGCAGTCACTCCATGTAAAATATTGGTATTCAGTTGCATGCGGTTAGACTGGAAGCCGACCCCAACACGGTTAAGAAAAGGCTAGGCCGATGATGACTATTTAATTTTTCTTTTTAGTTTCAAGCAATTTCATTAAAGTGCCACATCATGCCACATTTTGTACCCACTTTATGGTAGCTTGTTGTTAACATAGGAAACCTCTATAGGAGAAAGAAATAAGACTGTGGCTTCGATTAATATATCAGTTGGTACTAAGCTCCATGGAAATTGTATCTAGGTATGTAAGTATGTGCAAAATGGAACGAGCGTGCGGCACCGAGTTGTTTGAAACAGGAGCACCTACGTTTAGTGGACACATGTCCGAATCAAACATGTCACACGGACACATTGTTACTGATGTGGGATAAGTCCTGTGTTCCTGTTATTTCACTGTGTATTTTTAACACGTAGTCTTTTGAGATTACCAGCGTGATGTTACGCTTTTAATTCCGGAAGGGTGAGGCAGAAGTGTACTTTAGGACATTTATACACATCGCCAGTGTTGAGTCTTATGTAATTAGGGACGAGCCTATATATTTGCATTCATTGGTTACACATCCAGAGAGAGAGAGAGAGAGGAGAGATCCTTAGAGTATATTAGAAAGAGGAGTAAACATGTAACAATCGGTTTCAAAGACTTTCATCTAACATCGACTTCCAACAGACCTGCTTCGTTGATCTTGTGGTTGCAATCTCTGGGTTCAATATCTGGGTTGAGCAAATTATTATTGGGTTTTGCAGAAAATTCTCAGTAGCGTCGACGGTGTCTGGATATGTTGATGGCACATGGATGAAATGACCATGGTTCTTCGCAATATATAAATGTGAGTGTACTGCTAGATGCACCTCTGCCGAACTATTTAGGAATTTCAGGTGTTAAGAGGGCTGCGGAGCATGCGAATTTCATACAAACGTACTTAATACCAAAATAATTTGTAAATCAAACATATTCTTAAGGTAGTGTGTATTTATTTTGATTGAATTACAGAATATAAATATTACACATATTTTGAATGTACACTGATTTAAACAAGAGATTTGAGGAATTTAAAATTTCTATAGAAATTTTAAATTCCTCAAATCTCGTCTTTATATCACTGTCCTTTCAAAATACTGTTGGCATACAAAAATATAGTGGTTAACTTACAGATAATTTAAAAACTAGGCAAGTATACTTAAATTCAAAATGAAATCATAGATCAGTTAAGTCTAAAATTATATACATAATGGTATAAAAACGCATGTTCAAACAAAATTTAAATCAACTTTTCGATAGTTTGTTTGTGTCAATCCAATTCCCAGTATCGATAATTCGATGACGCTAATTAAAAGTATTTAACTTTTTCGAGGCTTTCTGAACATATTACTTCAACTAAGAATGGTAAATATCCGCAAATTTATGTGTACGATTTTAATCAGTACAAAAACTATTTGTTCTCAAAACAGACAGCCCAACCTTCGCGACCAATAATTCCATGTATAGTTTTAATTTCAGCCATGAATGCCCATTAGTAACAGAATCAATATAGCCTCAAATCAAAACACCTAACCTTGCGCACTGTTCCATAGCAAAAGCAACGCAATCAGCTGCTTATCAGTAGCGCAAATTGTAAAAATCGACTGCTTGAACATTATTGTGCTCCAAGTACCCGGCTGCCATGATTGTGAGGCGATGCATGGCAACAGCTATCATGCATGTAGCTGGTAGCTGGTACTACGAGTAGCTTTGTGTTCGGTTGTCAGCACGTTCAAGAACATGTGACAGGAGAAAATAATGAATTCGATGGATTTATGACGCTAATTGTTGCTAGGTTGGGTTCAGATTTACAGAGAGATGTTCGTCTTTACTGTTATAGTCATGAAGATATTATATGGTCTATATCAGTATAAGTGTAGATAAGTAATTGTAGATGATGTCTGGAGGCCAGTCAGAGAGTCATTCCTTATGTATATGTACTGTCACTGTAAAACCCTTTATATTGTAAGATAACTAGCGAGATTGTAAACTCTCAAAAGATTCTCAAACGAACATACTCCTTTTTTTTTTTTTTTTTTAGGATGGGAAATCATCAAATGACTTCTCCCACTCTGGGCGGAGCGGGAGCGAGTGTCAGACTCTTAGTGACTAATGATAGTTGTTACAGGTAGGCAGTGGCTCGAAAGTCTGACCCGTAGTCTTACTAAGGATATCGTATTACACAGTTCTAACTGGGTTGTGGAGGTCACTGGTCAGATAGGCAGTCACTCCATGTAAAATACTGGTATCCGGTTGGGAAGCCGACCTCATCTATATTGGCAAAACTTTACGAAGATGACGATGATGATTCAGTTCTAACTATACAACCCATTACCAGTTCTAACTGCACCCCGAAAATAGGAAGTAGTAATTCCTGTCAATAGAACTGCAATAGCAACTAAAATATTACATATGTCTGTCACCGTAAAATTGTCAAATACTTGTAATATCTCAAGCGATATTGTAAAAACTCGAAATGTTGTCCAATGAACATACTGCTTACAACAAAACGCATTATTTTTCGTGAAATGCATGCGATGGTAGTCAACTCACGCGGTGTGGAGGGAAGGAGGGGTCCCCCTTGCCCAGTGGTACAACTCTCATGAAAAGATATTGTACCATTCCTGAGAAATACCGATTATTATAACGTAACCTTAAAACACTTTATATTCCCCTAAAAAGCGTAGTCGACGGAGCCCCGCTTCGCGGGGCCCCTATTTCCAAGTGCAGGGTTTAAAGGAACCTACCTAACTAACCTAACGGTGGGGTGCCCCAAGTCCCGATTATGGGGGCAGAGATACTTCCGTATGTTCAGTTGACAATAATTCGAGAGATTACAATATCGCTAGAGAGAAACACGTTATATTGTAATATAACGTGTTTGACAATTTTACGGTGACATATCGATTAGTTGTGACCTTAGAGGCAATCGTTCACTGAGTCTACTTTATGCCTTAGTAACTGTTTAGATTAGGTTACCTATACTTGCAGACATGGCGTGGTCTGAGAATCCAATACAACACACTTATTGTAATCATAGTTATTGATATAAGAATTTTAGATATGTCAAAGGAATCGACAGCTTAATATATTAATATACATTTAATTTAAATACGCCTGGCGTCAGACTTGGCAACAGTTTGAATTTTAACATCTGAAAATGTGCAAAATATTGGTACAGCTTTAATAATATTGGCTAAAATTCAATAAACCAAAATATGTTTCATTCAATCGACAATTAAAAAACTCATCATTCGACAAATACGTGAACAATTTCTAAATACATATAAGAAGAGTGTCAGTCATAACAATGCTTTATTGTCCAGCGTAACCGGATTCGCTGACCGACTGATATTCAATGTTTAAATAATAAGTAAATGTTCCTTTTTCACTGACGATGAGAAAAATTTGCAAAGCGAAACGTTGCGCTGGTCATGGATCGTCGTCACGTTTCTTGAGTATAAGCGTTATCGGAATACTACCTCAAATACATGCAAAAACCAGCTGTATTTCGAAACCACATAAAGGTTATAGTTCTCTGCAGGTTTTACAGTAAACAAAGCACTATAATACATGTCGTCAAAGTGCCGATAACGTATGTTTAATGGAAACAGTAATAGAAAAGTGTTTTCGATGAAGCTAACAACTTACCGTAACTCATTGTAATCTTTACGCTTTGAAAATACCATTCTGTAATATTAAACTGAGGTTAGAGGTATATAGGTGTACTTAGCCAAGGTTATTATGTAACGTTGGCAAAGGTTGTAGTTTTGCTATGGTTAGTTAAATATTGGAAAACTGTTTGGGACTGATTTCGGTTTGACAAGCTTGATCATTAATCACCCCTTCAAGTTTCAGTTTGGTCAGAATCAAAAGAAGTCGATACTTCATATGATTTTCCATAACTGTCTGTTATGGAAAATCAGGTTCACAGAAAAGCAATATTGGGGCAACTGATTACATTTAAGAGCGAGTGAAAACCCAATTTCTCTTGAAGTTGGAGTTCACTAACACAACCCCATAGATCTTTCCTCGTTGCTATACTTCTTGGTACCTAAATGATCTTGGTATGTATAATTATAATATCAAACTATCTACTTCATACTTTTTGGCAGAAAACGCAAAGTAGGTATTATACCACTGGATCTAGTAATAAAAGCATGAGGTGTCTATATGCGAGCACTCAGCTTATAAAAAAGGGCACCCTACCTAAATGGATTAAATAAAGGATAAAGTAGACATTAGAAAATGTTTTCATCTTTTCAAATGAGAAATCCGCACGTGAAAAAGTATAATTATTTCTACAAAATTACTTTGTGTGTTATCACCATTTGTTATCGACACGGCCATGAAGTCTCACTCGTTAGTTTACTGTGACCCTGGGCGCAGGACGCAGGGACTACATCACTAGCTGTTAAGGTAGGCCTGACTTAGGTATAATAAAAAAAAACTTCTACATTAATGATTGTGAACCGATAGCTAATCAATTTAGCCATGCGTCACATGCGTGCTGATTGTGGTCATGTCAGAAATGTTTATTTTTAAGTACTTTTAAAGCTGCGGGAATCTAGTGGACATACTGTAGAAGTGGTCGTTGAGGCAATTCTTCGGAGGGATCTATGCCCCATTGTTGACTGTCTCTTGAATGAAATCATTATCAAGCAACCTCTTCTTTGATGGAGTAGTAGTCACAATCACTACTGCTGGAAACTGGCCCAGGTTGGAAACCGTGATTGGGTTTTCTCATCAGCATAATTTCCTCATCAGCCTTGCTTCTTTATGTATTTGTGCCTAGTTGATGGTCGAAGCCTCGCTCTTCTTACATGGCACTCAAACATAACAGGCCGAATGTGGATATACATAGTAGTGGTACACTTCTAACTAATCCTATGTTTGATATTTAAAGGCTGGTTACAGTGAAAGATCTCAGATCAGTCGTTTTGTGGTAAAACTGCTGATCAAACCAATTGAAAACGGCTACAGTTGAGTGTAGAGAAAACCAGTCTTAAAAAGAGGCTTTTAACAAAACCACGCTACATTTCGAAGAGCTGTTACTATGTAAAGAAACAATGAACACAAACAGACACGCAGCACATAATGAAGTACATAAAGAACCGTGTTTCCCATGCTATGTACCGCTGATAAGAAACAAAGAGGCCCATTTATGTGCTCTGCGCGAGTCGGTCGCGTGGCAACAGCGGATTAAGCAATACTGTGTTAGAAGGACCGGTCTATGGCACGAGGGGTAGCGGGAATATAGACTGGCTGGATGAGAATCGTTGAGAACCGAGTCGAATGCCATTGCTGAGGCATATACGTGCTGGAGTGGACTGCTGTAATTTGAGATAATTACGAAATCGACGCTCGAAGATAGTGATCGCAAGAGATGGTAGACAAGTCGAGTTCTGTCTGTGAGATCAACTCAATGTACTGATAATTAAGGCTGAGATTCCTTACAAGTTAATTGCATACTATTAATAATTCTACTTGACATCAAATCATGTGTTGAGCAATGTAACATTTTTGCCAGTGACTCGGAAGAATGATGTTTTTTTTTAAAATGTGTCTTTAGATATATTGTTCTAGTTATCCTAGTCTTTTACTAAACAACAAGCAAAACGATGCAAAATGTCCCCAATCGCTCCCGAACCCGCTCCCTCTCTCGCTTCACACCACGACTGATCGCAACACAACAGCGCTCCATGTAGAATATTGGCCAACTGCTTGCTACGCACCACGCAGACCCTACTATTTCTACTCCTCGTTATTTCGGTACTACTAGCACTGCCTACCCACCTACCTACTATGCGATATACTACGGGTATCTGTGCTACGCGCTTTTTGCTGAACAAGAAACTGTTTTTTGTTTACATTCGAACGATATGAGTTGATTGTATGCTTCAAACTAGATTGGGTTTGCTTCCTACTTTAGATATTGTTGTTTTTTGGAGCCTTTGATGTGTTTTGTGCTTTTAAAGCATATCTGTTTTTAGATTTTAGGAAATTTGTGAAAACATACAAGTTCAGCTTTTCATATCTTTTCTCTCCGCTTCGCTCGATGTTATTATAAATAAATAAATATCGCTGGACATTAAACACACAGCGCCATCTAGTGCCACACTAGCAAGGCTTGTGTCGTGGACACCAGATAGTTGATATCAGTTGATATACTACATATATACTTTTTTGTTTGTAAATACATACTTATTATACATACAAACATCCGTGACTCGGAAACAAATGTCCATGCTCATCACACAAACATTTGCTCCTACCGGGATTCGAACCCAGGACCCTATGAACGCAAGGCAGCTTTACTACCACTACGCCATTATTATTACTTTGTTATGAGATTCTTCACCACATATGAGGTCTTAAATTACGTTTCCGTCTACCTAGTCCTGATCTTCTTTTCGATGTCCACCAGGACCTTCTTCCTCGGGATGCTACCAGCCACTTGCTGGCACGGTATACTTCCATATTTCTTGTTCCAAAACCCACCGCCATTTCAACGACATCATCGGCACTGAAGACAAGATTTTTGGCTAAGAATTATGGCTTATGTAGTCAAGTGTCTTGCTCATAACGTGCTCAAACTATTTTACCACCCATCTTAAACCTAACCTACAATGCCGTGTACAGCCCAACCATGTAAATGAATTAAGCCACTAATTACGCACTCACCATTTTTTCTTTTTACATTTACCCCATAACACAGAAACTTCTACCATGCTACCTATCTATATGTAGTTAGAGTAGACGGAGTTTAATGACAGCTGTAAAGTGCAGTAGATGTGTGGGGGAGTCAAGTGTAGACAATTAGCCGACAGCTCGGGGCTAGTACTGCTTAGCACCACACATGAGGGTCGTAAAGACCCCGCTGGAGGGTGCCAGAGGGGTCGCTGAGACTACGTGTGGAGTGAGTGTGCTGAGGACTGATGTAGGTACCTAAGTGGTTGGTACACTTGTTGGAAATAGCAGAAAGTAGGTCTTACCTGAGACCATTCCTGTAATTACGTAGGGCGTTAAGTTTTTCAAGTATTCGGAAGAGGTTCGACTTAGGATTATGACTTCAGTGTTTTGTGTGGGTGTTGTCGGTCAATCAGTCAAGTGTGCAATATGTTTTAGATCTGTTTTACAGTACTAACATACAATTTATTCATTATAAATTGTACGTCATCCGCTATTAAACACGAAAAACACTTGAAAAATAGTCCTACTATATAATGTAAATAGAAACCTTTGTCTCAGAGTGTACAATGATTATGTTTTGTAACCTACAACGTAAGCTAACATCGTATATTTCAATATATATTTTGAATCTAACGCTAATAACACAAAATTTAGTTTCCCATCAAAATCAAAGCCTCCATGAATAATTGCTTGATTACCCCACCATAGATGTCACAATAACAAACACAGATCAATACCACGTCCCGCTGCTCCCACAACCCATTAGACCCCCTCTATTTACCCCGTAACCAGCCATTGTTTACCCATGGCATCAGAACAAACACACATTACGCCTATCAATAAATACATATCCGTGAAATCATATCAATAACATTTAAAACGTTTACATAATTTAACATTTAGAACGATTGATGCTATCGGGTGGGTAGTAACTGCAGACTAAACCTTTGAAATGGAACTGGATGGATAAACACAATTGATTGTAGTTCTTATGGGTTTGAAAAGTCATTGTCAGTTGGGGTTTAGGTAAATATTTGTAAAACTATCCGTGGTAATTGTATTGATAAATCAAGATGGCTGCGCTAATTCCAATTAAGGCCACCCGCCGAAAAATATAGAGTACGATTGACATTACGGCCTTAACATATATATTTTTAATTTAGTAATGTCTCCTTTTGCAAGTCTGCCTGCAGACATTTCTTAAGAAATAAGCAGTACCTATGTACTCAATTATTATATGATATCGTGATGTTGTCTACTGTGTGTAATAAATAGTAAAATAAATAAATATAAATTCGCTTCACCTTCTTTCTTTGGTAGTTCCACAATTAGTAGTGGAACGGCCTTTGTATAAAACATTAGTGAAAATGAGTTCCTTTACTTAGTTTTCCCCTTAGTAAGGGTTCCAGATGTAGTTAATGATGAGCAGGCAGTATGGGACACGCCTTTGCCTCGTCCCGTATCTCTGGCCGCCATAGACTACACTCGAGTCTCTGGACAGTAGTGGCACTTGCTTTTATTATCCCTGTACACAATTGGCTATGGTGGCCCACTCTGATGTCCTTCGCTTATATCTAAGTAAGATAGCAAATAAAAACCGACTTAAAAAAACACAAAAAGTGAAAAACAACGTTATTTTTCACTTTTTTGTGGTTTTTTTAGTCGGTTTTAGTTTTTGCCAAAAAGTTTTTATTTTACACTTTTTAGTGCTTATCCCTTCACAGCGTACCGGCGTGCAGATGTTATGTTATGGTGTAAACAATAGACACACATGATATTTCAGCAATCCCAGTCCAATTGCTATCATTTATTGCGGAGTTCCGTTGCTTATCTCCGAAGTTCTTCATCAGATCTTCATCAAATTGAAATAGGACATCTATGTACTAATTACCCATATTTGCAAAGAAATAAATGATTTGATTTGATTTGATTTAGGACCACTTTAAGAAAGTATTCTTCCAAAAACTACCCAAATCGCATCAAGTGTGCCTATTAAATTTGAAAAAATCTCTCTATTTCTCCAGGATCCCATCATCAGATCCTGACTTGATGATTATGGGACCACCTGGGAAATAACCCTTTCAAACAAAATAATAATAATTAAAATAAATCAGTGCAGCCATCTTCGAGTAATCGGGGAACATACACAATAAAAAGGTTCCGATGAATTGAGAAGCTCCTCCTATTTGAAGTCGGTCTTTGGAAGAACTAAAGGCGAGTCTATGGGTTCGTCTCCCAGGTAGAGCAGGATTCTTAGATTTTTCCATTAGGATTTTTTTTGTAACACTGGATTTGTGCGTTGATTTTAATAGGCTTGCTCACTATCACATGAAACTTTAACATAATTGGCGAAATGTGGGAGTACTTTTAATGTTCCCCCAGGAAACACAGGTGTTGGACGCGTTCGTGTTCCACGCGCGCCTCAAAGAGATGTCGGGGGTGGCGTGGCGGGCCTGTTCGAAAGAGATACCGCGGCCCCGGAACATAAAGCGCGAGGAAGGAACATGGATGGGTTTTAGTCAGTAAGAGTCTGTAAGGGAGTTACAGACTTTTACTGACTAAAACCCATCCCGCAAAAAAAAAAGGAAACAGGTGTAAACAGGGTGCACAGGTATAAGTGACTATATCTGAAAATGTTCTAGAGATTTGCTAAAACATAGTGCAGTGAAAAACGTTGAATTACTATATCTTATGAATGTTATATATGTTATGGACCAGGTGATTAATGCGGGCATTATACATAATGTTCAAGCATTATGAATAATGGCTATCTCTATCGGGCTAAGTGATTAATACTATCTTAACTTCATTATTTTTCACATTGCACGGTCATTATTATATTGCTAAATGATAATTGGGCAATTTGATAATAAAGCTAAATTTGACGCGGTGTGAGGGCGGGGAGGAAGGCATGCATGGCGTGGCACGCTTTGACCAATCTGAGACCGCCATTCAGCGTGCGACTCGTGCGACTGACTTCAAGCACTATTTTTTTTGTTTAGTTTTGCATTGTAAGCGAATGCAGACGGACGCGGGTGGGTTTTACATTCGTAACTCAGTGTTAATGTCACCGTAAAATTGTCAAACACGTTATATTACAATGTAACGTGTTTCTCTCTAGCGACATTGTAAACTCTCGATGTATTGTCAACTCAACATAGATCTGCCCCCATAATCGGGACTTGCGGCACCCCCCGTTAGGTTAGTTAGGTTCCTTTAAACCCTGCACTCGGAAATAGGGGCCCCGCGAAGCGGGGCTCCGTCGACTACGCTGTTTAGGGGAATATAAAGTGTTTTAAGGTTAGGTTATTATAATCGCTATTGCTCAGGAATGGTACAATATCTTTTCATGAGAGTTGTACCACTGGGCTGACTACCAGTTGACTTCCATCGCATGCATATCACGAAAAATAATGCGTTTTGTTGTAAACAGTATGTTCATTTGGCAATATTTCGAGATTTTACAATATCGCTGGAGACATTACAATATAACGTATTTGACAATTTTACGGTGACATGAACACAAAAACTAGTGGATTCGTAATGTAGAAGTCCTGGATAATTAATCCAAATAGTGAGCCTGATTAATTGAAATGGTTCAATATTTAGTTTATTTTAAGTTAAATGACAATAACAATAAAAAAATAGTCATTAAATATGTTTGTATTACTCTGCCCAAAAGGTGATGGACAATTATGTATAATGCCCAGTCAATTTGATTATTTGAATAATTCTTATCAAATTGCACTCTCATATTGGGCACTTTTCATAATGACCGGGCATTATGTATAATGCTCAATTTATCACTAGGTCCATAACATATACACAAACACATGACACAAACACAGACTGCACACAATCTCCACCAGCTTACACTGAACCTGTATCCCTGCTTATACCGTAAGTTTATATCCGCTATATTATAACGCCTCTCAGTATCGATAAGCCTTTTTTATGTGACCACAAACAAATAAACAAAATGATTCCTGTTTTAAATTGTTATTGATTCTGATTTATAAGACATTATCTTGCGCTTACGTAACCCACAAGGCGGTTTTTTAACATGAGATTTTGGTTTATGGCCATCCAAGTATGGTATATGGCATAAATTGTATGGTTAGCTTACGAAACACAGTTTTATGATGTTTGTATGGCTATAATTTAAAAATCTACGTGTTTTATGTGTTTGGTGCGGCCGAGTGGTTTATATCTGTTAGATAAGCTAGATAGAAGTTCTTGGGTTTAGAAAAATGAAGAATTATAAAACCTTTATTGTGTTTTGGTATTAGGTTTTATTTATGCTTGTCTGTGGACCACCCTTATTTCAATTATCAGCTTCTAACATTGGTTAGAAGCTGATAATTGAAATTGAGGTTACCATCGACCTCGTAGTAACCTTATTCCATAATAAGGTTACTACGAGGTCGATGGTAACCTATCCCTAAATAATCGTAATGTCTTATATTAATAATATCTGATTCTTTGAGTATTGAGTACGGTCTACAATTAATTAACTGGAGCACACCCTAGTTATCAATCACAACCACTGGCACGCGATGAAACCTATCAGTGACCTACAGCCTACCAAGGACCAAGTATTGGTGTTACCATCACATCCACTTTCAACATGAAATCTTAGAGAGTGGAAGTGGAACTGCTTTACAAACTATGTTTTCCTCCCATATCGTCCTTGTGCCCGAAAATGTTCAGTCAAATTGAGAACTAGTCTGCCACCTAAGACGCCGTTACTTTCGAGAAATTTTGAAAAGAAATCTGGCGTGCCAGTGTGGCACAAAAAACCTCATCATTTCTGGCAGAACAGTCCACCATCCTCCCCACAGTGTGTCACCCTACCTAGTGCAGGTGCCACAGTGTCCTGCCATGACCCGCGAATTACGCACACATCGTATTCAAATGTATGCGTCTACGGGACGTATGTTGTGGCGAGCCAGGAAGGTCATCCTAGCTTCTACTGAGGAAAAATACATGGTCTAGTGTTATATGTAGCTGTTACAGGGTTGCTAAGGCTTCTCTTTTTATACTATTGTATAGTCTTTTAAAAAAATCGAAATCAAAAATGTATAGTAGCGTAAGCTGTTTCAAAGCATTTGAATCAGTTTACTTTCACGTGCTGTGTACTAGCCTATAAACATACTTCAGGACATCTGGTTAGACGCGGAGATGGCCGATTAGGCCACAGAAACCAGGGCCGTCTAAAATCTCGTAGGGTCGACGACGTCGTCGTCGTGGGAAACATAAGGGACACGCAGAATCGGGAAGTATGGCAGAAAAAAAGGGGCGGCCTATACCGGTGATTCCTGGCTATTCCCGTGACTCGCATCCACCGGATTCCTGCAACCTTCACCAGGTCATCGGTCCACCTAGTGGGAGGTCTTCCAACGCATCGCCTTCCGGTTCGCGGTCGCCACTCCAGAACTTTTCGGCCCTAACGGCCATCCGTTCTGCGAGCAATGTGCCCTGCTCACTGCCACCTAAGTTTAGCAATTCTTCGGGCTACGTCGGTGACCTTGGTTCTCTTGCGGATGTCTTCATTTCTGATTCGATCACGCAAGGAAACTCTGAGCATAGCCCTCTCCATTGCCCTTTGGGTGACTTCAAGCCTTTTGATAAGGCCCATTATGAGCGACCACGTTTCGGTCCCGTATGTAATCACTGGCAACACACGCTGGTCATAGACTTTCGTCTTGAGACACTGCGGTAAGTTGAACGAGAAGATACCGCGCAGTTTCCCGAACGCTGCCCAGCCGAGTCGGATTCGACGATTGACCTCTTTCTCGAAATTAGGCCTACCTAACTGGACCGTTTGTCCTAGGTATACATAATCGTCTACAAATTCGAGTGTAAAGTCTCCGATCTTGATAGGAATGTGTGTGACATGGGCATTCAACATGACCTTCGTCTTCTCCATGTTCATTTTTAGACCCACTCTTTCGATAGCTTTACTGAGGTCATCGAGCATTGTACTGAGGTCCTCCATTCCCGTGTGATGCTGATGAAACATACTTCAAAACTACGGATGTTATGACACCTAGAAGGCAGGATATAAAACGGACGACCTCAACTACAGTATTGGCTAGACTATAATATAATACCTAGGCAAATGGTAAAATAAAAATTGATAAGGTTTATCTGAGTGTATTATTACCTGATGTACGTTATCTCAAAAACACTCAGCAAAAACATTGAAATGTTCGTGCAGTGACCAGGAGTGCATCTTCTGCAAGTAGTTGCATGTTGGTGACATTACGTATGCTGCTCCGGCGCACGTGTCACAGATGCATGCGCGTGATTCTGTCTCGTATCACATTACCATGCATTTGCTTATTTTATATATGTGTAGATGATAGTCAGTCTGTCTATAGAACTAAAAGGTTGTCTCATCTACTAATAGCTGCGAAGCTTTCTGAAGTGCGCTAAGATGGTGCTATGATGGTGGAGAGCTTACACCGCTGGCCATCGCTTTCAAAGCGTTCGTATTTCTTCAACGAGTCTCAAACACTGGTAACTTACAACCAATACAATTGAATTTTTCGTCTATGTTATAATATGTGGTAGAATATGTTAGAGTGGCCTTGTCTAGATCTGTAAATACTCACTGCACGCTCATGAGTTTTCCCATGGGGGTAGTCAAACCTGCAGAACGCCACTTGGTACGATCCTTATCCTTGATATCTCCTGTCGCCTCGTCCATGTTCATTCGTCAGTACTGGAAGAAGGGTAAATTTCTCAATCTTATTATTGTAAGACTGAGAATTTTAACAACACAACAACAACACACATTGCAACAACATCACAGCATTGGTAACATGCATTGCTCTACTTCATCTGTAAACTGTTGCCAATCAAATGTTCTCCTTGGCATTCACTTAAGGGTAGACAGAAAGAACGAATTACGGAAAAAAGTACTTTTGTAATCTCAAAATACTTTAAAATACAGGCAAGGACACAGCATACAGAATTAACATTATTTCCAAAAATAAAACGTTATGAATTGCACGAAGTCACGCGCACAGCTAGTAAGAAATAAATAAAATAGCTATTGTAATGTAATTTATGTAAGTTACTGCTAGATAAACATGGCCATATTAAAAATTCAATGTTTTTTCCATAAACAACCAGTCTGGGATGTTTTCGCGACTTGTTTTTATCATTTACTTTATATTTTAACATAGTATTTTAAGCAATGAGATCATCTTGCCTACTTGACTGGCACACTTTACTTCGCTCATGTTGCTAAACGGATGCAAATTATAGGTATTACCTAAATGCAACGATAAAGTCTTGGCAAAACTACATAGGTAGGTAAGTACTTATTTATCATCACGCTTGCATTAGCCTAATAGGGTGAACCTGTTGTTATCAAACCAGGTTTTTCATAATTTTTGAGTACAACACCCATTATCACTTTGCTCGATTTCTAAATCAAACCCAAGATATTTTGTTCAAGACATTATGTGCGACTTGGATATGTTTACACCAACAAGGTATCTTGTTCTCTCTCTCGTGTTTTGTACATTTACACAAAATCTTACACCGCGTCTAAATTTCGCCACGGGACTGTCCTTATGTGCGGCACTGTTGTGACAGACAAGTTACATACAGTGTCACACGTAAGAGACTACTGTAATTAATTCATTATTTGAATTATTTTGAATTACTATTGTCTTGTTTTTGCATGTGTTGATGTGAATATGTTTTTTTTAAATTAATGATTTATCTTATTTGTTTGTGTGTTGATGGTGTATTTATTAGTGTGAATGATGTTATAATTTGTAATATGGGGTTATGAACCTGAAATAAATGAATTTTATTTTTATTTATTATTTTTTAGCACAGTGGTACAACTACTACACAATCGTGCAAAAAACAACAACAGTGGATCGAGGTCGCTAGGACTCGGAAAAAATAAAGTACCCATTGAATAATTTACCATTTAAATGTACACAATCGTTAGGTAATAATTAATAGAATGATCAGATGTGTCTTGTAACACGACGGGGTGCAGTGAAGTGCTTGAACACTAGCCTAGAGGAGATTTAATTGAGATCTTCAGATATTATTTTAAAGGATGCATTCATGAGAAAGAGTTAAGTGGTGTTTATAAAAATACATAAAATGGGCTAGTTACTTAGGTCCATGTTCACCGCAAAGATAACGGCCTGAATATCTAAAACAGCTGTCACTGTGACATGTTTCCATACAAAAATGTGTTATAAACAGCTGTTATAGATAATCAGGCCGTCATCTTTTTGGTGAAATTAGACCTTGATGATCCCGAAAGTCTGTTATAATCAGTCTTACCAACAGGAGGTCAGCTGGTCAGATAGGCAGGCGCTCCATTTAAAATGCTGGTATGGTATTCCGGTGACACTTGAAGCCTACCTCGACGTAGTTTAAAAAATGCTAGGTGATGATGACATAAATATTATGTTGTATAGTTTATTTTCTTCTTCATCTTCTCTTAAAACATACTTAAAGAGAGCTTAGATACTTAAGAGCTTAAAGTTCGGTGAATGTTTCTCGTATATCGGTCAGATTTCATCTGCAGGGTTGAGAGTGCTAAGGGTTGTTTGCGATACTCTCCGGCGCTACGCTACGCTCTGTCAATACTGTCATTTCAAATAGGGCTGCACATTACGTGAAATTATAGAAAAAAGAAAATAAAACTCAGTAGAAACAATGCTATTGAGATATTAGATACATTTCATTGGTCGTATGTAGGTGTGGTTTTAGCCATATTATTATTTAAGGGTTACAATTTATTGCCTTTAGTATCTTGTTGAAGGATTGTTTGCAAAACCACGAAATACTACAGGAAATATAAAACCACGCCTGTAAAAGTGACCCTTCCGTTTTTAATAGAGGGTACATATTACATTATATTGATACTCCTAGTTATAAGTTCCGTGTAATAGTAGACGACTCTATAATTGACATAAACCGAGAAACAGTCCTCTGAGAAAAATGAGTTTTTATACATAACTTAGATACCTACCTACAATATTGCTATGAAAATACTTTGTCGGAAATGGCAAAATAAACCGTGGCAGATACTTTTTGCATAGCTTCTTATTACTCCACGTTAGAGTTATTTAAGAATAATGTATCACAATCATCTACATTTAGCAAAAAACAGATAATAATTATACATGAAAACTGTTTTATTTAAACGTATTAAAATAGTAGAATCATGATTTAATAGGCGCTGGGAGTGTTTTGACTACAAATCGATTGTGTTTGTGATTATAATTGGCTATCCTTATTACAATTGTTGAGAAAGCTGTTTGTTTGGTCCACTTTCATGAGAGTACTCAACTGATTCGATTATATGAATGCGTTTTCAAGTTTTACATAATCGTATAAAATAAAGAGTGTCGTTCTCGCAGTTGTCTTTCATTTGGTTTTTTTCTTTATTCATTATCATTATGCATTCATTAAGCATTTTACTACGGAGAATAAACTTCTCCAACTGTACACCAATATGATTCCATAATTTTGGAACTTAACACAATTATTAAAACCGACCGACCGATTACGAACACAAAATCAATAAAGTTTAAACAAAAAACAAAGCAAAGTAATACTTGTATTTTTTTTTGGTTCCTTTTGTAATTGAATATCGCACAACAATTAGTTACAAAATGCATTTCATGCCTTTTTGGTCTTGTACAATTTTTGCTTTATTGCAATTTTAATTATGGACCACCCGAAGGGCGCTGCGGTAGTGTGGCTGCCTTACGTTCTTAGGGTCCCGGTTTCGAATCCCGGTAGGAGCAAATGTTTGTGTGATGAGCATGGATATTTGTTTCCAAGTCATGGATGTCTTTATGCATAATAAGTATGTATTTACAAACAAAAAGTATATTATGTAGTATATCAACTGTCTGGTGACCACGATATAAGCCCTGCTTAGTGTGGCACTAGATAGCGCTGTGTGTAATATCCAGTAACATTTATTTATTTAATTTCCTGTGCGAGTTCCCAATAAATACTTTCATATTCTTTCGTCTTTTAAGGGTGGATTTCCCTACCATTACAGCAGATTGAACTCAAGAGTATTCGCCAACCCTAGGTCAGATAATTCGTGTGCAATCCGTCAAGAAGCGTGCGGTGTGCCATCGGGGAGCACGGTGACGTCACTTATCAATAACGGTTAACGGTCCTTAACCGACTTTGAAGAAGCGCTGCTCCTCAGATTTGTGTATCAAGGTGGTTGCTTTATGTCGTCGAGAGGTAACGCGGTCGTTTGTCAGTCTGTAGGGATTATGTGATATGTCGGAATATAAAGCTACATTTTGTTTCTAAACCTACATATTATTCTTCTGTTTTGTCGAGAAGGGGTAGTCGTACAGTCCGTATTACTTCGGCCCGCTTCCCTTCTTCTTTGGAAGAGGAGTGGGCCAGGCACAACAGCAATCTATTTATCTCTGTTTATAATGTTAATTGCAAAAATTAATGGGTCACGAGTTCACAACTACGCTATTGTGGCTTGGACAGGGATGACGACTGAGAAAAAAAAGGAAGAAGACATGTCAGGGCACGATAATCATGATGTTTGTTGCCAATAACGTTCGATATACCAATGCCTGACTAATACTTGAAAGTCAGTTCATTTCCTAAGATCAATATCTAATCCAGCCAAGTATTTAACATGTAAATGTGTGTCGTAATTCAGCGAGCTCACGTGTGGAGTTCCTTGCACCCGCCATTGTATTGCAAATGGCGGCTAGGCTAGCACAGGGCCGAAGAAACCATCTCAATATTCAATCAGTAGGCGCTGCCTACATAATGCATAGACGCCATTACAATGATGAGTCTTGTGGCCACGATTGAGGGATTTTCGAGGAAAGAGTTTCAATGTTTAATTTGTTTATGTAATTTGTCACGGATGGTGGAGGGTTTTTCCCGAGTTTTTGGAAAGAGGGGTCTGAATTTTGATTGTTGTTTGTTGATATTCGTGGAGTTCTTGTTCAATAATTAATTTGTGACCAAACGCTTATGTGTCGACGGAAATCGCACCCTAAGAAAATTATACAGCAATCAACATTGAAAAGTTACTTTTGCCGATGTACGAGGATCATAATCAGTGGAAGTTTCTCGATTCACTACAAACGTAAGACGTTTTATAAAGTTAGCGTATTCCTTCGTCAGAATATAATCATAATAGAAGGTCTCACAGGTCTTTTCACTTGTTTTTTTATTCAATTTCCTACTATAATTATCTGGACTATGCAATGATCCAGTATTTTTCTTTTTTAAATTTAATTCACTAAACTGATGTACAATCACAACAGCAATAAAAAAGCAAAAAAACAATATTTCTGATTGACATCTACTAGAAGTGAATCTAGCATGCAAAAACAGTTAAATAAAACCTACAAATTGTAAACTTTTCCAACAATTATGAAGTTTTGGGAAAGAAAAATTAAGGATATACAAATTTAAAAATAAATACAAAAACAGAAACGTATTACACAATTAAAGCTCTAATTTTAGTCCTAACTGAGACTACAGAACCAGCAAAGACATTGATTTCGCTACGAATGTAGTTCGCTAGATAAAGCATGCGGTAAATAGGTGTAGAATTGCCTATATTAGTTCGACTATGAGGCAGGACGAAAGTCCTTTGGTTTATTAAGCGGCTACTACTACGTGGGATATTAAATTTAATCTTTCTAAAAGCTCAGGGGAATCAATAATTCCATTTATTAGTTTAAACAAAAACATGAAATCTAGGGATTTCCTTCGTGCGGTTAAAGGTTTCATTTTATAATGACTCAGCTTAGAGTTATACGAGTTCAGACTACGACAATTTATAATGACTCAGCTTAGAGTTATACGAGTTCAGACTACGACATTTTATAATGACTCAGCTTAGAGTTATACGAGTTCAGACTACGACATTTTATAATGATTCAGCTTAGAGTTATACGAGTTCAGACTACGACATTTTATAATGACTCAGCTTAGAGTTATACGAGTTCAGACTACGACATTTTGTAATGACTCAGCTTAGAGTTATACGAGTTCAGCCTACGACTTATGTTTTCCGAGAAACTTAAGTGGTATAAGAACCTTTTTTGAACACGTTCAATCCGTTGTTTAGCTAAATCGTGCATTTGTAACAAAAACGGCCGTTTATGTTTTGAATGCCCGATTTAGCTAAACAGCTATATTTCAAGTGTTGATAAGGTGTTATACAATTACGTTATTGCCTTTTCCACAGTAATAATAGAACATATTTTGTATTTTTGATTCTATTTACGAGTTATGACATTTTTTCGATTGGCGGCGCTAGTGGACTGTAAGAGGGCTCTTAAGAAAGTTCTTTGTATGTCAAGTGAATAATATGTTTACGTTGTTGTGGAATCAATCTGAATTTATGAGCCATCTCGTTAACAGACTTGGATATTGTTTTGATAATTTTAGTTATTGACTTACAAAAAGTTTCCATTTAAAATAGCTATCGACTGAAACGAAATGTTTAACGTTATAAATGTTAAAAAAATACAGCTTGCCCATAACTAATTCAGACTAATATCACTAAAGACCTTCAATTTACTTTAAAAGCCCACTCGGGACGAACATCTAAGAAACTTGATGTTCCTGTCCTTGCCAACTAATGTAACCAAATTACTGTAAAGACAAGAAAATAGACAAACTATCTTCATAAATATCGAAATATTACTGAAATTTTCCACGAACAGATGTAATTTTTACAACAATTAATGAGTTTGTTTTTTAAAATTGTAATTATTTGAAGGGCGCACGAGTCGAATGTTACGTCAGTTGTCTTTGGAGGGGGGGGGGGCATTGCCGTAATAAATTCCGAACGAAACGCGTGCTGTCATAATTGTCAAGAATACAAGATGGCCGCCATGGGTGACAGACGTGACAGCATAGCATCCACGCGCGCTTCGAAATAATACTGCTAAACACGTGTCGATTATAATTAAGAAGCTATTTACAGACGTCTATAAATAAATAGTTGTACGAATTAGCTTTCGAGAAACTTTCTTGAACGAGGAGGGAGTTTAAATAGAGTTAATATTTTAAAGGTAATATTTAAATACAAACTTAGCTCGTGTAGTTTACACCGAATTTACCTGGACTTTAACTAAGGCTTCTTTATAATTTCCTAATTAATAAAGACGTTTTATGCCATGGTAACAAAAAGGACAACATCTTTCTTGTTTAGGTTTATTCTTGACAGCGCGATTTTTGGTCGTCATCAGGTCACAACGTGGAGAAATTTTTAACTCTCCTCATTCCTTAACTTTTGTACGATTGTATAAATTTACTTTTTTACGTCTTTTTCATAAGCTTTTCTGTTTATAACACAATCTCTGCGCGTGTCTGGCATGTTTTCAGCGTAACTCGTGTATGTAACACTCAGACTGCGCGTGATTCGACAACCGACGACAATGTTCAGCATACGCAAGGGTTTCCCGATGTGTATCCAGCGTAGTAAGGGACTCGTGGCTACTGGCTGCGTGCTTGTGCCACGAGGAGGCGCAGACAGACAGTCTGCCAACTTGTCTGATAGTTATCGGGAGCACGAATTGAGGAGGTGGACAACTATTACGAGTAATGGATTAGTCGCAATGGATTGAAAGCCAAAGTACGAGTAACTCTTGACAAGCTATCATCGTCTTTTAGTTCAAGGTTTTGGTAGATAGTGATTTTGTACCTACAACTTACTTAAATTGTCAAACTATGCAAGCTTGTAAGCTTGACAAAAGAGGACAATACAAACAAATGGTTATCGTGTGTTTCGGTTCGCTACCTATCTTGATAAAATTGGCTAAATCCTTTTTGTAGTCATCTGAACTATTCTCTTTTATCTATTGCCAAGAAGCAGAAACACATGGGCTAGCTACGCCCATAAATACATTGTTGTTCTCAGAAACAGTAAATACTGGCATTGGTGAATGTCAACGTACATTGCTCCATTAATAATCAATTTGGTACTGGGTAGATCGCCATCGATGGACCTTGTTCTGGCTACCAGGCAACAATGAAACATTCATGGTTCTGTAATTACGTGAATCATCTTTTGGCACATGCTAATTGCTGTCAGCCGAACTAAATGAATAGGGCAGCCGACCTATTGATTAATGATGTGCTAATCTAGCTGACGAGCTATTAATATTCTATCCGAAATAGTCATGACTATGAGCTCGAGAATTACTTCGGTTTGACTTCCATCCTGAAAGTGATGCGGACGTTTCATTCTTTGGACATAACATAACTTAATGTTTGTATTTCGAGAAAAGGTTAGTCGTCCCCTTAGTGCACGGACATCTCGCAAGTTATGCAGTGTAAGTCCCATGTAACACGTGTGTGTTGGACCCTATTCTTTAAGTTTTAGCAGGAAACATTTCTTCAAGAAAAAGCCTCTTCATTTCAGTTTTCCACCGTGACGTATCCTACTAATATTATAAATGCGAAAGTTTGTGAGGATGTATGTTTGTTACTCTTTCACGCAAAAACTACTGAACGGATTTGGATGAAATTTTGCACACAGACAGTTTATAACCTAGATTAACACATAGGATACTTTTTATCCCGGTTGTAAAATCCCATGGGACAGTTATCAAACTTCACGCGGGCGAAGCCGCTGGCAAAAGCTAGTCTACCATATACGCACATAATCGTGCATTCGTTTCTACATATCAGTCTATTGCTAGGATTATTCTTTCCCTAATAACACGGAACCGATGACTTACATAACTACATCTGTGCTGACCCTTTGACGTCCATCTCTACAAGACACGTGCCAGCACAAACAAGTATGACGTCACGTCAGACTAGATATAAATTATTCGCATGTTTTTACTTCTTCAATGCTCTACTTATAATCCTAGTATTAATAATGGTATTCTCAAGGACTCCTGATTGATCGAGAATATCTTCCGTTTCTCTCTTTTGATGATTGATAATACATTATATTTTATGTTCGCGAATCAAATAAATAAAGTTAACAAGCCCTGAAAGTGGAAATTGTTAGGATTTATTATTTCCTTGGTAATGTCATCAATTTAAGAAAATTGGATATTTAGGTTGGTTCCTCGGAATATATTTGTGGGTCTTCATTATTATTGAAATATTGACCAAACTATACGAGAATAGCAATTTCCCACTCAGGGTGGCAAAGCCTACTTACTGGCCTTAACATTTTGTTTCTGAGTTGAAAAAGGAGGTTTATAACCTAGATTAACACATAGGATACTTTTTATCCCGGTACTTAGATCCCATGGGACAATTGTCGAACCTCAGCCGGGCGAAGCCGCTGGCAGAAGCTAGGTGGTAATAAAAGCTCATGCGCCGTCAAAAGGAGGTGATTTTTATTAACAATTACAGCTATGTATTATTCCTGAAAATATACAACCTAACCTCACTAAGGTTATAGCTGAAAAATGCTAGGCAAGAGGAAATTTTGGAAGTCAATCCCCTTCTGTAATTCCACAATTAAACCCAAAAAACATCGTAATGATCCAACACATGTTAACCACGAATTAATTAGCCATTAAGCGATCGTAAATCTCCGTCACTTTTCGGAGCACATCGGGCGTCCGCCATTTAAAAATAGTCTGGGAAAGCTGCGCGTGCGGCGATGGACGCAAAACAGCGCTTTGGACTCTTGCCAACGATATGGATGGATAAAATGGATTGGAAGGGCAGTAATCGAGCTGGGATGTCGAGAATTAGTCCTTGTCGACCGTTTAGTTGGAAGATTTTGTATTTTGAATATCATTCGTCTTTTTTGTTCTGATCCTTGGCTAAGAATAAGCCTGCTTGCGTGTCGTAGTTAGTTAAAGGTGACAGGTCGACGAACGGCAGAACAACTGGCGATGTAATTATAACTCACAGCAGTCGCCAATCCGTCTGCCAAACTTCGTTGTATAATCAGTGACACTATCCCTGTACGATCTTTCGCGAAACGTAGGTACCTACCTACCTACACAACTCACAGCTTTTATGAATTGAATTGTTACATCATACAATAACAATTAAATCTGCCTGGATTCATCTCAACGAGAGCTCTTACCGAGAACTGTTGGGTGAATAAACTACATGTTTTATTCGTAAAATATTGATGAATAAATACTGGTATTTTTTTTTAGAACAATAAATATTCTCCAATTTAGATTTGATTCCCCGAACGTGAATTGGTTTCTGTTTAAAAAAAAACAAAACTAAATAAAGACAAATAAACTTATATTAAAGTACCCAAAGCTTGGAAATCAATAATAGGTATTTAGAAAGAAAGTAGAAAGATGGAAAATATGCTTAAATCTATCATCGAGTTGATAAGCTAACCTGGACTTAATTCTGCAAATGATCGGAGTGTAACATTGTATTAGTGCATTAAGGGGCCTGCGGTGCATGCGAATTACATACAAACGTAATAAGTGTACCAAAATAATTTGTAAATCAAACATATTCATAAGGTAGTGTGTATTTATTGAGATTGAATTACATAATATATAAGTTCCCAAACACATATTTTGAATGTACACTGATTTAAACAAGAGTTATGAGTAAATTAAATTTTCTGTAGAAATTTTATATTCCTCATATCTCGTCTTTATATCACTGTCCTTTCAAAATATTTATATGGGAACATAGACATTCTATAATACAATTGAAATATGTACACACTAGCTTAAGAATATGTTTGATTTTCAAATAATTTTGCTATTACGTTTGTATTAAAAACGCATGCTCCGCCGGTCCAGATCCAAAACCATTTGAAGTGCAAAATACATCCTTTACTTCAAACCAGGTCCTCAAAAACCCCAAAAGAATCTTCTTGACCGTCCAGAGTGTCCATCTGTCACCTGAAAAAGTGTCAAATGCCAACAACAAGACAATCTCCTCCCCCCCCCCCCCCCGTCGGCCCGCTGCCTGAAGGGGTACTTGAGAGGTGTCCTGAAGAACTGCTTATTGCCGTCTCCTCGGGCCGAGATACGACACGCCTCGTCCCTTGTCACGAGTGTTGCAATTAGGAAGCTGCCGCGCTTTACATTCTCAAGATATTTTATTGTTGGTTTGTTAAGAAATTGTTTGAAATTGTCGGCGTTTATTTTGAGGATGCTTCTTGATTCGGTTAATTATTATGGTACTTTAAACGTGAAGCGATTGTGTTATAAGAAAGTAGGTATTTTTCACTTATAGTGAATCTTGAGGGAGTTCTAGGGATAGCTCATGGAAAAGCTTTGCCTAGTGAGAAACTGAAAGGGTTTGGTTCAAACTCCTTGGTGGACTAAACTTTTCAGAATGATTTCTGCTAGCATTAAACACAATTCGCTCCCAATCACGCCTTCAATCAAAATGCATCAACCAAAATTCACAGCATGATGAGCCGTTAAGATACCGTCAGTCGTAAGGAGATAAATAGCAGTACATTAGGCATTCCTTCCCAATCGACTTGGAAACACCTGAGGATGTTGGACCGGCGCCAGCGCAGCCGATAAATAAACTCTCACATAGTCACCAGGGTTCCCTGCATCGTGCCGTTACATACGGTAATCATCAGTCAATCTTGAGGGTTCATGAATATGGAGACAGTTCCTCGAACTTTATTTGGTTCTCAGCATGTCGAGTGCTGTTCCTATGTCCATTCAGCTTCCCTAGAAGTTTTGACTTGCTTGGCTTGGCTTGACACTGGGAGCTTGACCAACAGCTTTCTAGTAATAGAAAGAAGCCTCGGTTTGTGAATAATCTCATTGTTTAAACCCGAGTACAGAAATTAGTATCGTCCCATGATTTCAAAAGTATTTAGTCAAAAAAGTCCCGCATTTGCGTTCAAAAGATTCTTCCGAACTTTCGCGAATATGTGGTGGACCGAATGCCGAAGATGTCATCGCGACTCATCGTGCACTCAAGAGAATGTCGTTTAACTATACTTATCAAGCAATACAATGTTATTAATTGATTACTGTGACAATATCAATTAGTATTTACATTAGTACATACGTCAGCAACAGACAATAAATAAAACACTCAAAAACATATAAAACACCCGCTGTCTCCAGATATTTGCATCCCACCAAATGATCAAAACATGTTTATCTAAAGCCAGCCAAAATGATAGCAATGTTATCTAACTCTTGAAAACTAACGTCAACGTCATTGGACGACGTCATGCCGTCACTGGTGGTAATTATTAGCTGTAGTAGTGGGGATGCGTATGACACGTGGTGGTGACATTATGAAGATGATCGATTGAGTAATTTTCGATAATAATAGGTAATGATAAACATTGCGGCTGCATTTTAGAAAGTCTGTCAGAGGTATGCTCTCATGGGAAGGCCAGCGTTGGCACAAGGTGGACCATGAACCTGGTGAATGTCATTGGATAAATGCTGGATAAGTGACACATAGGAGCAGTCGATGTGCCGACCCCCAGAGGTCTCAGGTCGAACGATGGACGTCTTTCGGCGGATAATACACATATTATTTACCGTAGAATATCGTTTAATTTAAACAGATACCCGTAAAACATTTAGAAACGTGAAGAAGATTCTATACAATGTGAAGATTGCCACAATATTTAGAAATGCCTTCTGAAGCTACTTGGTCTAAAAGGTCTATTTATGTTAGTCAAGAGTTTTATCAGTACCTACATGAAAAAAAAACATTGTGGTATACGGATTTAAAAGATGGTAAGATAAAAACGTACAAAAAAAACACAATAGACGGGTAGATCCAAAAAAATACTTTTGTAAAACTTGTGTTTCTCATAAATCTCAAAGGATTTTCATTCAGCAAATCTAAAAATCTCCTAAATCCACTAATTAATGAGCGAACAAGAACGTAAACAGTGCACATTTTGGATGCTATCTACAATGTCCGGTCAATGGAGTTACATTGGCTGTGTTTGTATATCTGATCCGCCTTCGCATACAAATAGCCCCACGTAAGAATAAGAATAAGAATAAGAATAATTTATTTAAAAAGAAGGTATTACAAAAGTATACATTTAAGTGCAGTAGGGTTATTTTTAACAATTGTATAATTAGTGCTTATAATTAAACTACAATTACAATAAAACAGTTGCTGCCATTGCTGGTAACGAAATTGTCAAATACAAAATTGTTAGGTAGCGACCAACCTGATCTAGGTTTATTTAAACCTGTGTTTCAGGCCATCACTTTACAAAGCATAATTTAATTAGGACAATAAAAGTTTTCAAAATAAAATAAATCTAATAACAATTACAACAAAAATCAAACTGGTACAAAAACAATAAACATTACAACTAATTTTAGGAGATGTGTACAAATTAGATACGAGGGCATAACATAATCAAACTAGAACTTCTAGAAGTTTTTCCGTGTCCGTGTAACTAAGTGTCGCTAAATAATCTAATATAACAAAACTACATTTCCTATAACTTAGACAATAGAAGTTTAGTTTCTTGTTCAGTCTATTATACAGAAAAGGTCCTAAAAACATATAGAATCGACTAGCAAAAGCATGTTTAGTTTGAGGCTTTGAGCAAACCAGGTCCTTCCTTCTCCTATCGGAAGGAACTGGGTCATAGTGAAGGGTAGAGTGCTGCTGCAGTATTATGTGAAGAATAAATAATTGCCGAACTGTGAGTACATTACATGCTTTGTAGAGCAGCTGTGTCGGAAATCTAAACGGACGAAAGGTAGCGACCTTTAGAATTGCTCTTTGAGCACGTTCTAGAGGGAGAAGAATTGAATTTCCCGCGCCACCCCAGGACGTTATGCAATACGTTAAAATAGACTGACACAAAGCTAAATAAACCTGTTTTATTAATTTATACTCGGCTACATTACGTAAATACTTAAAAACATATATAAGTTTGCGAACTCTAGTGCATAGTAACTCGATATGTTTACGGAAATTTAAATTGGAGTCAATTGTGACACCAAGATATTTCAAATGGTCAGCTTTTTCTAAAGTAGGGCAAGAACATGCAGTGTCAGCGTACGTGCTACAGGTATGCGCGTTAATGATTAGGTTAGTAAGTGGTGTGTTAGTATTCCTCATTTTAAATGAAATGTATTTTGTTTTATCAGCATTCAGTGTTAGAAAATTATTTTGGAGCCAATTAGATACCGTGTTGAAACCATTCTGAGCATGTTCATAGGCCTCTGCTCTTGACTTAGCTGCAAACAGCAGAGCAGTATCATCTGCATAAGACATTACAACACCATTTTTGAGTGGGAGGCTGCACAGGTCATTAATATAGATTAAAAATAATGTTGGCCCTAATATACTTCCTTGTGGAATTCCAAAACGAGTATTCGAAAGATCAGAACTTGTATTCGGACCAATTTTTACACATTGCTGTCGATCACTAAGATAATCAGAAAAAAGTAATAGCTGCGCTCCTCTTATTCCAAGAGTTTCAAGCTTCTGCAAAAGACTAGTGCAAGAAATAGTGTCAAATGCCTTAGCAAGGTCTAGAAAAATACCAACTGTAAACATACCCCTGTCCATATTTGTAGAAACGTAATTGATCAATTTGTTTACTGCTTGGCTAGTGGATTTTTTGGGCCTAAACCCAAATTGATTCTCTGAAAGAAGCTTGTTATCTTCCAGATATTTTATTAGTCTACTGTTTATGATCTTTTCCAAAATTTTTGATAGACCCGTTAGTACTGAAATGGGTCTGTAGTTATTCACACTCATTTTGTCGCCAGACTTGAAAATAGGTGTGACCACAGACTTTTTTAGCAATTTTGGGAATATCCCTTTAGATAAACATAGCTGAAAAATGTGGGTAAGCGGGGGGGCCAGTAGGTGTTGAAATCTTTTTAGTAGGTTATTGGGTATATCATCCCACCCCGTTGCGCAGATATCCTTTAAGCCGTTTATAATTCTAACAACTTCGTTGACGTCCGTATCCAGTAAAACAAAAGAATTCAACGTGGAAGATGTCCCTGTTGGGTTTTGAGTAGAAGGAGTGCTGATATTTATGAATTTTTCAGCCAAGTTTTTACCAACGTTGACAAAAAAGTGGTTGGCCTTATTTGCTGCTTCGGATGGGTTCATTTCAGATGTCAGTAAATCTAACGGAGGTTCGGAATTTTTTGACCTCAGTGTATTGGTTTTTATAAATTTCCACACAAGTTTACTATTTTTCCCCGCCTTCTCGAGTTCATGTTTATCGTACTGGTTCTTTAGTTTTTTCAACAGTTTATTACAGAAATTACGATATCTTTTATAGGTAACAGAAAGTATTAGATCATTTGGTGCAAGTTTTGATTTAAGGTGAAGTTTGTCCCTGTGTCTTATACAACGAACGAGACCGGGTGTGATCCACGGTTTAATGCAACTATACTTTCTAGGGATTTTCTTAGTGAAAGAGTTTTTCTTTATTACATATTGTAAGGAATTTATGAAATACTGTAACGCGATATTTGCATCAACAGAATCGTAAATAGGCTTAAAGTTAATGCCGCGCATGTCAGTTGCAAGTTTTGTCATATTGACTTTAGTGTAGCTACGCTCGCAGTTTTTTCTAGGTGAATTTATTTGCATTGTTAGTAAAACAGCTTGATGATCGGTAAGCGCAGAGTTAGTAACCAATGTTTTAGATGGATTTTTTGATTTTAGAATGATATGGTCTAAGCAAGAACCGCTTTGATGAGTGGGGTAATAGTGAGCTGGTAAGAGTCCATGAAATGCACAAATATTTAGGTAATTGTGTGTATGGGTATCGGGTTTCTCGGAGGAAATGTTTATGTTGATATCTCCTACAAGTATTATATTTTTGAAAGTACTAATGGTTTTTAAGTTTGTGTCGAGTGAGTCTAAAAATCTGTCGATATTCTGAGAGGGCGGCCTATAAATAGCCATGACTACTGTATCGGGAATAATTTTGATGAATAAGCAATTGCTTTCTTGGGATAGTGGTTCTTCTTTGACAGTTTGTAAGTTATTTTTAACATAGACTACAACTCCGTCATTTTGGTTGCTGTTTCTGTCAGTTTTGTGTGAGTAAAAACCTTTCAGTGATGGTAAATTAACTGTCTGTTTTGACAACCAACACTCTGTTAGTACAATAATATCACAGCTTATATCAAGACTTTGTAAAAGAACTTCAAAACCGTCCATATTTCGGTTTATGCTGCGAATATTTTGTGTAAGCAAGGTAAGTGATTTGTCGCCAGAATGAAGTAGGTATTTACAGTCCTCAACATTGCAGATTTTGGATTCGGACACAGTAAAACTATCTAGATCACTTATTATCTGATTACTCATGATAATTACTAACTAAGATGAAATAAAAGAAAACTATAAGCTACCTGTTTGTGTGCCTACTAAATATACTATACTGTGGCGCTCTTAGGCGCCTTCATAGTCTATTGAGTTGATGTAGTTGGTCTCTGCATATTTACGTGCCGGGCAACTTACATCACCGGTTGAATGGTCGCATTTCCTCTTAAATCTATTGCACGTCGCACACTGGGGGGGAGAAGATTTTCTGCTGCATTCCTTCACGGAGTGTCCCGTCTCTGCACAGTGGTTGCAAGTAGGACTCGTTTCACGGCAAAACTTGGCTGCGTGGCCAAACTGCTGGCAATTATAGCACCTGGTGACTATAGTAAAATCTCTCACCGGGCATGAGGTCCAATTTATAAATATTCTGCTCTGGTTTACCAGCAATTTTCTTATGCCAGCGGGTACTTCCAAAATGTAGTTGCAAGTCGGAAGACCTTTCTTACCGGATTTATGACTCAGTTTAATGGTTTCGAGGAAGGATTCACGAGTTGTATTCGGCAATTTATCCGATAGATTTTGCTCGTAAATGCAGTCGAAAACCTCCTTTTCTGTAAGGGCTACGGGAACACCAATGACGGAAACCCTAGGGCGTCGTTTGGAAGGTTCTTCAATTGTAAGACCCGAGGTAAATATCGTCTCCGAATTTTTTAATTTTTCTATATCGCCTTTGTTTTCCGTGCTGATCAGTACTCCCCCATTTTTCACCTTTCTCAGGCCACGAACCTGGAGCTTGAGTTGCTCGGGAGATATTAACTTCTGAACTAGTGACTTGGTGTCGTCACTAGTTTTAGTTTTATCGCTGGGATAAATGGCAATGGAACTCAGATTTGCAGGACGGATGAAATTGTCAGAGCCTTTCTTCACCATGCTAGCGTAGGAATTGTTGGGCGTGTTCATCTTTGACTCTATAACTTCTTTGACCTGGTCCAGAGAGTTCGCCATGTTCTTCTGAAGCTGTAGGTGCTGAACGGTGCTGTGGGACTGGAGCATTTTCTGCTTCACCGACTGGTAAAGCACAGCCATCTGAGAAGTCCCACTTTGGACCTTCCGGCAAAGGTTTACGACGCGTTGCTTCTGGTCCGAGTTCATCTTTCCTTCACCAACAATAGCGCAGACTTCGGTCAGAATGCCATCAATAGAAAGTAACCATTTCTGGATCTCTGGCGTGCTGACAACATCACTCGGCAAACAATTCTCCTCAGGTGCTGGTACAGGTGGTGGTGGATTTGGTGCACTCGGGGGCAATTGTTCGGCAGGCGTTGGCGGAGGACTTCGCCGTAGTAATTGACTACGACCAAATGGGCTCGATCCTGGTTGCGATCCTGGGTTAGACATACTAACCGCAACACTTTATTTATTGTCAGAGTAAAACAAAAGATTCAGTTCATTTTGCGTATAAAAGTTGCTATGGCACTAGTCACAGGTGACACACTTTACTGAGTTTTTAACTGACGCCGCATATAATTATTAAAATATTTGTCGTAATTGTTTATAGATATTTCATTTAAGCAAGTACACAAAAACACGTCCGCTTAGTCTCGCGTCGCGTAAAGCGATGAACGTGTATCTACTATGTATTTATGTAGGAGTTACCAACCTTTCAGCTGCAGTCAAAACTTCTGTTGTCCTACTTGCAACAATATTTGGAGTAGCATAATGCTAAAAATGATATGTAGGTATGCATTTTATAGTATATGGTATGGGCCTTGCTGCAATCTTTCGGCCCGTTTTTTAAAACTACTGATAGTCATAACTTGATCATAACTAATTGAGTTAACACCCTTAAAAAAAAATACAGTCAAATTGAGAACCTCCTCTTTTTGGAAGTCGGTTGAAAAACCAAAGCCAAACCAAAGAGAGATACCAAAAGATAAAACCATTAAGCTCAGCTAAAAAAAAGGATGTTTATTACTTACAGAGTTTAAAATTAGTTGTCTCGAAAATCTCTGCAAAAAAATACCTACTTCTTTAAATTGAAATGTTTGCCGAAAGTATTGTGACATGAACGCCCCAAAGGTTGGCAAAACCGTGTAAGCTGCGCGCACGCAAACGGCGCGTGGGCATCAGAATTACGCGCGAACAATAATTTATGTGTTTACCACGTTTGATCTCACCAGGAATCGAACCCGCGTTACACAAGAATTGATATTACGGATAGGAAACTTTTTGAAGTTTTATTTTATTTTTTTGATGTGTGGATTTATGAAGAGTGTAATGGTTATTTGCTCTCTACATTTTCTAACATTTTTCTAGGCTTTCATTTAATTTTTACATAAGAGTATACGTATAGTACATATTATTCATATCTGCTGGTGGTGTTAGTGTACCTACTTATTAAACAATTCTGCAAACTGAAACCATTGATGAATTCAGAATACTATACGGGTTTGTACCTACTGCCATATTTCTAAGTACTTTTGTAGATCATATTAACAATTTTAACGGTGGTCTAACTGCCTGAATATAAGGTCGTTCTGAAAAATAATAAAATCATAAATTCTGTATGAGTAAAAAAGTAAACCATCGCCGTACTCCAATTTCGTTGGTCATCCATCTTAGATTCACCAAACTCTTCAATGTCATGGGGTTATGGTATCGCATTTATTCTCGGCCCCATCAATTCGTTTTCTATTTCACCGCGTAGATTGATACGCTATTTGTAAAGAAAAATGCTTTATGGCCGAAGATTCGTGTGGCTTGGGCGCGGCCGTTTCTGCCAAGCTGAATTTATAATAAAATCTCTCTCTCGTTCTTTCTAGTGGCTCTCTCACTGCTGATAAATTATAACTGAAATAAAATAATTGTGACACAATATTGTTATTACCTCAGTATTCCCTTTTAAGTAACTATTCCGACATTATTTTACATCCAATTAAATGTACACACTGTCCCTTTTTGGAAATTGTTTGATCTACTTAAAACATGTTATTACAAGTAACCTGGCTACTATGATCGGAGCTGAGATGTGAATTACATCATATTTGTTGTTTTTCGGAGATGATGAAATTTTTGTAAGAATTGAATCATCCTGTTTAATGAGAACTTAATAATAAAAGTACGTCGTGTGTCGTGTGTGTCGTCGTGCGTCGTGTGTTTAACAAAATAAAATAAAAATGTTTATTTCAATTACAAAAGGCTTAAAGAAAAAGGATTTCGAGACCACCTTTTAAGCAAGGAGATGCTTGTAAACAAAAGTACTTTTAGACGTAATTTTCATGTTAATATTTAAATATGATAGGTAAAGGTCTCCTGATGCCGTAACAGGCAAAGTTGAACGCAGCGAACAATCATTAACGCCCTGTAAAATCTGTTGGAATTGGTAGACCGGAATTTCAATAGTATACTGGTCTTGCACTGCTGCTACTGAATACTGTCTAAGTCCTAGATAGATATTTCGGCTTGTGATAAAAATCAATAAAACCTTTTTCACAAAAAATTAAACCCGACTTCTGAAGCTAATGTTATTTTTCACGTTTTTTGTGTTTTCTGAAGTCGGTTTAATTTTTTGTGAAAAAAGTTTTTATTGTTAAGTATTTTAATTTAATTTTTACTTTTTAGTGGTTCACAATTTATGTGCTTACCCCTTCACAGTGTACCGGCGTGATTTTCTGTTATGAACTGATGTAAACAATAGACAGACATGAGATTTCAGGAATCCCAGTAGGTATATTTGATCATTTATTGAGGAGTTCCGTTACCTATCTCTGAAGTTCTTCATCAGATCTTCACCAAATCGAAATGGGATCACTTCGAAAAAGTACGCTTCATAAAACTAACCAAATCGCTTCTGGTGTGGTTATACAATTTGAAGAGTTCTCTCTATATCTCCAGGATCCCATCATCAGATCCTGGCTTGATAATTATGGGACAACCTGGGAAATATACCCTTTCGAACAATAAAAAAAAACAAATAGTCCAGCCATCTTCGAGAAATCAGGGAGCATTGAATTGAGAACCTCCTCTTTCTTGAAGTCGATTAATAACGACGTTATGGCAGGTGCTCCTAAGAATTTAAGAGTTCCGTTCCTTTGTCATGGATCCCAGAATCAGAAGTAATCAGACCCAACCAAATTCTCATCAAACTACCCTTGAAGTACATCCTTTCCAATAAAATAAAAATAAAACAATACCGTACATGTCACCGTAATAGGCTTATCCCCAATGAATGGAAACTAACTGTTGAAATCTGGGTGTATCGTACACTTCTGCGTACCCCCTCAGAGCATACATCCATACATACATGATGTTACGTCATGATGTTGTATAAAAAATAAACAACGAAGCGATTGCAGCAATCACTGCAGATTTGCCGTCCTTTTTTGGAGAGTTCCATTGTATATCTCCGAAGATCAGCATCAGAACTTCAGCAAATTAAAATGGGACCGCACGGGAAGCACCAGCTTTCAAATAAAGAATCATCAAAATCGGTTTACCCAATCAAAAGTTCTAAGGTAACAAACACAAAAAAAAATCATTAATGAGAACCTCCTCTTTTTGGAAGTCTGTTGAAAATAATGGCAAAGAAATTCATGAACAAAGATTCATTTCGAAGCTGTGTTTTGTTTAAAGCTTATAAGATTTTTATTCTAGTGCACTTGTTTTTAGAAACGTAAACAACCTGTGTACAATAAAATGCTTAAAGATTTTTGGCAGTTAACTGTATTTCCAAATAGGTTTAAAATTATTACACACGAGCAAAAGTAACATGACACCGAGACCGAGGAATTCTGAACTACTAAAAATTGCCAGTACATAAAAACTAAATCAAAACATATTAATGTTGCCATTGCTAACAAAACACACTTATGTTTAAATTATTCTTAAACATAGTTGGGCCGGGGCCTTGCAAATAATAAAAACTGTAACAATAATCAAACTCTACATAAAAGCAACAAAACTTAAATACTAATACATATAATTTAATTTATCGGTAATGGACATAATTTTCTTAGGGATCTAACATATGTTTTATTATTAGGCAGCTTAATTTCTGCCACTCTGACTATACCATCTGGTCCAGGTGTTGTCTTCACAATCCTTGCCATAGGCCATGTCATTGGAGCCGTATTATCACTACGAAGAATAACTAAGTCTCCCTCTTTTAAATTAGGATTAATATGGTGCCACTTTGGCCGGCTTTGCAGCTGTGTAAGATAATCCCCGGACCAGACTTTCCAAAAGTCTTGTTTAATTTTACATAAAACATTCCAAAATCTTAAATTATTAATAGAATAATTAGATAAGTCAGCTTCAGGATAACTCATCATAGAGGTTCCTATGAGGAAGTGGCCAGGCGTTAAATACTTAAAATCTGAAATATCTGTACTCATGGGAAGAAGTGGTCTTGAATTAAGCACAGCTTCAATTTCTGTGATAGCAGTATACAAACCTTCAAAAGTTAAGACAAGAGTTCCAACAATTCTCTTAAAATGGTGTTTAAAACTTTTGACCCCTGCCTCCCATAAGCCTCCAAACTCTGGAGAGTAACTAGGGATAAACTTAAACTTAATAAAATTAGGAGTACAATAATTATTCACAGAATCTTTATGAGTTTTTGATATAAATAATTTATACAACTTATTTAACTCATTGGCAGCACCTTTAAATGTTTTTGCATTGTCACAAAATATTTTCTCTGGCATTCCCCTTCGAGAAATGAAACGTTTGAGGCATGCCAAAAATGCTTCAGTGGTGAGATCACTGACCAGCTCCATGTGGATTGCCTTTGTAGCAAAACACACAAAGAGTGCCACATAGCCTTTCGTGATTAATGGTTTCCTGATTCTAGAAGCTTTAACATTAAAAGGTCCACAGAAGTCCACGCCAACTACATTGAATGGCCTAACAGCTGTAATCCTATCTTGTGGGAGAGAACCCATAAGCTGCTTCGCAGCTGCAGCTTTTAAACGGAAACACTTGACACACTTGTTTACTACCTTCTTGACTTCACGTATACCACTGATAAGCCAAAATTGTTGCGAAAGTGAGCTCAACACTAATCTAGCTCCTGCATGCAACAAGCGCAGATGTTCTTTTCGAATTAGAATATCTGTGAAATTACAAGATTTAGGAAGTATGGCAGGATGTTTTTTGTTATATGCCATGTCCTTTGCACACTGAAGACGGCCACCAACTCGAAGCACACCAGCTTGATCCAAAAAAGGATGTAAACCTGATAATCCTGATTTGATAGGTACATTATTTTTAAGACCTTCTATTTCTTTGGGAAAGTGTTTTCTTTGAACACTGCGAATAACTGCCAACAAAGCATCACGAAGCTCCTGTACCGTCAAAGGACCATACATCTTAGCAATGTTTTTGGAACAATTTTGTCTAAATCGCAATATATAGGCAACAATTCGCTGAAGTTTATTAAAATCTGATATTTTTCCAATTAACTCACTCAAAAGTGATTCATCTTTTTTAGAAGAAGGTTCATTGACTTCACACATGTTATTTACTATATCTGTTTCAACTACATAGGGAATGGGGAACTCAACCTTACTTACAGAGTGTTTAAAGTCCTTATTTAACAATTCCTTAGGACCATGCCACCAAAGGACACTTGATTTTAATTTATATGGGTCACAACCTCTTGATAGAAGATCAGCAGGATTATTATCTGTGCTGACATAAGACCACTGAAAGTGTGAAGTTAATATTTTTATTTGCTTTACCCTATTAGCCACATAAGGGTTTGATTTTATGTTTTTAGATTTAATCCATGCTAGTGCTATCTGAGAATCACTGTAAAAGTGAACAGTAAGACTAGGGAATCTACATTTTAAAATATTGTACACCCTATTCCCGATTTGCGAGAGAAGGAGAGCACTATTTAATTCCAGCCTTGGAATTGTTAAATTTTTCTTTAATGGGGCAACACGGGACTTAGAGCACAATAAATGAACAAAAACTGAACCATCTGATTTAACAGTTCTTAGGTAAAGACAGCTTCCAAATGCTTTCATAGATGCATCAGCATATCCCACTAACTCTATGATATCCACATCACATGAACTTACATATCTTGGCACAGTAATTGTATTCATTAGTGCTAAGTTCTTAATAAATTTATCCCAAACATTGAGTTGCTCTTGGGGCAATATTTTGTCCCAGTCTAAATTCATTGCCCATAAAGTTTGCATGAAAATTTTTGCCACAACTATAATTGGACCTATGAGGCCTAGCGGGTCAAACATTTTGCCAATGAAACTCAGAATAGACCGTTTGGTCTTGTTATCATCATTGTTAATCATTGGACAGGTAAAAGTAAATGTATCATTTAAAATGTCGCATTTTAAACCCAATGTCTTGACAATATTGTTTTTATTGATGTCTAATTTTTCAAAACATTTGTGCTCATTGGGGAGATCATTAATAACTTCGGGGTAATTTGAACACCACTTATGAAGTGTGAAGCTGCCTTTTTTCAAAAGAGCAATAAGTTCATGTTTTAGTTGATAAAGATCATGAGTACTATCAGAACCACAAATGACATCATCGCAATAAGTGTTCAACAACATGGCTTGAGCAGCAAGCGGGAATTCAGATTGATATCTATGAGCCAGCTCTATCAGACAACGAGTAGCCAAAAAGGTAGAAGACTTTAACCCATACGTGACAGTCTGCAGCTGCAAACAGCTGATGGGTTTGCATGGAGCATCACGCCATAAAATATTTTGGAGACAAGTATGACTCGGGTTAATAAGAATTCCACGAAACATCTTTTGAATGTCACAGGTCAGCGTGTATAAATATGTTCTCCAACGTAGGAGAATGTCGAAGAGTTCACTCTGAACAACTGGGCCATTCAACATAACATCATTCAGTGATACACCAGCTCTAGACTTCATGCTGCCATCGAACACCACGCGTAGTTTGGTGGTTAGACTTGCTTCATTTAGAACAGCATGGTGTGCTAAAAAATAAACAGTGCCATTTTGGACATCATAGCTGCCTACATCCACCGTTTTAGCATGCCCCAATGCTATGTACTCTTCAATAAAGCTCTTATATTTTTCTAAATATACAGGGTTTTGTTTAAATCGTTTCTCCAGTGTTATAAATCTTTGAAGAGCCACTGAGAATGAATCCCCAAGCTGCAACTCTTCCATTTTGGAAGCTAAGGGCATATCAACACAAAACTTGTCATTTTCAAGTTTAACAGATTGCTGGAAGCATTTTTCTGATTTTTTAAGTTCGTTACAGCCTTTTGTTGTCGATTGGGGAATCATCTCAGTAAGCCAAAACTGTTCCATTACAAGTTCTAACTTATCACTATCACAAATAGCCAAGTTTGTAACTAAACTATTTTTATGATCATCAACAAATTGCTTTCCACCAATAGTGTACCCAAACAAAGTATTTTGCAATAATAAACCATTATGAATTTTAAGTTGACCATCAATTAAAATATTAAAATAAATATCAGCACCTAAAAGCATGGAGATTTCTGTTGGTACATTGAATTCGTCATCTGATAACTGGATGTGTTTGGGAATATTTAACTTTGAACTATCAAAATGATTTTGAGGCAAATTTGCTGTAATATAGTTTACAACATGGCATTTTATATTTAATTGTACATTTTTCACTGGAGAATTGATGGTAATATCAACATATTTGTTGATTTGGTTACAATTGTTCCCTATGCCAACTATATTGGTATTTTGCTTCTTAGGCTTAACTTGCAATTTTTCCACAAGATGTGTGGTAATAAGTGAAACTTGACTTCCTGAATCAAGTAATGCTCTGACATAAAGTTCGGAGCCTTTATAGTCAATTAACTTAACCTTTATAGTAGGCAATAGGGTATTCATAGTTGAATTAACAGAATGCAGTGATATTGAGGCCTGCGGGCCAGGATCACTGTCTTTATGCAGGAGTGTATTGTGCCCCTGTTTGCAAATTTTGCAAGAAAATGAAAACTTACACTTACCAGTGTGAGTTTTTAAACACATAGTACACAACATTTTGTCATCTATGAATTTTATACGGTCTTCTATTGAAGCCATTTTAAATTTAGGGCATGAATGCAACAAATGTGCCATACCTCCACAAAAAGAACAAGAACTAGAAGTTTTAGTGACAACATTGCTCACTTTTTGTACTGTATTCTTCTTATTGTCAGAACTACAGCTATCTTCAAACGCTATAGCGCGCTTCTCTAAGAATGAAATGAACCCTTCCATGGTTGGAAGTGTATCCGTATCCCTATCTAACTGATAAGCACGATTGGTATACAAATCTAATTTTTTAGATAAGATTGAAATTAAAAGCATATCCCATTGATTAACGGGCTGCTGCAAGTTTTTAAGTGCATACAATTGTTGTTGCACTTGTGATGTAAAAGACCTTATAGAGGCTGCTGTACTTTTCTGCATTACAGGCAATTGCAACAATATGTTTATGTGATTAAATATTAATCTTGACTTATTTTCAAAGCGTTTTTTCAAAAGCTCAATAGCCTCTTTATAAGATTTATTCTCAAGCGGTAGGTTAACAACAACAGCCAATGCTTCTTCAGATAAAAATTTGCGCAAATAAAATAACTTTTGCACATCTGAGAGTGCCCTGTTTCCATCAATAACAGCCATGAACAAATCAATAAATGGAGTATATTTTGTAAAATCCTTCCCATCAAATATCGGGATATCAATGTTAGGTAATTTTGAGGTTGAAACATTCGAGCATTGTTTTGTTTCAGATGTACTTAAGTTTTTTAAAGCTGAATTTAACTTTGAGATGACGTCAAAATATTTATTCTCCAGAACAGCAACATTTTCCTTGTCGTTATCATCACAAGATAAAATATCTAACTGAGTTCTCTCATAGTCCCGAAATGTTGTGTTCAGCTTTTCAATACGCGCTTGTATCATTTCGATAGACGCAGACGCAAGATTAATTGGATCACTAATAAAGTTCTCGATGCGCGTAACAGTACCTTTTTGTTGTGCTCGGGCGAGACGCAACTTTTTAAGCACTTCCTCCGCCGTCGACATGGTATATAAATTAGGTTACGCACAAACGCACTATAATCCTCACAATAACACTTCGCTTTTCGTATCCGCGCACTTTTTATTTAAACACCGGACGAACTTCTTCGCAGACAGGAGTTGATGCTTGTTTATTTACAACCAAGCAAAGGTAACCTCGAACCCGATGACAGATGACAGCGTTGACAGCTCCAAGACCACAGACTATAGAGATGTGACGTAGGTAGTAATTTGACGACTCGTCGACCGTTTCCCGCTTCTTTGATGAATGATATTTCCAATTGAAGGTATACGTGAAAGTGATGCAAAATTATAGATTTGGTCACCCACAACAGGAATAACTTGTAATTGAATGAATTCCTGTAAAATATGCAGAAATCTTCACGAATCCTCTTGTATTTTGCTGAGAAATTATAGATTTCCCGCAAAAACTTGCCCGGCGACCATGAACAATGGCTCAAGTCTTCAAAGTGCTGCAAAATTATAGATTTGCAATCCACACCTGAGCGTATTTCAGTGAAATATGCAGTGATCTTCGCGATTCTTCTTGTATTTTAGCAGAAAAATTATAGATTGTTCACAAAATTGTTCGACGCACATGAACAATGGCGCGCACCGGCGACGCCGAGTCACGCAAACTTGAATAATACGCGATTTACACACCGCACAACTTTTCACTGGCTTCGAAGGACCACAATAAGCATGTACAATAAAATGCTTAAAGATTTTTGGCAGTTAACTGTATTTCCAAATAGGTTTAAAATTATTACACACGAGCAAAAGTAACATGACACCGAGACCGAGGAATTCTGAACTACTAAAAATTGCCAGTACATAAAAACTAAATCAAAACATATTAATGTTGCCATTGCTAACAAAACACACTTATGTTTAAATTATTCTTAAACAACCTGTATTCCTATTGCAACGTTAGTATAACTTAGTAATGCTGCACAATCTCATGGGAGGCTGCGAAGCTTTCGCATGGAGATACGAAAATTGATACCAACCTTTTGAGGTTGAATTTTTCAAATACTAAGGAGGATTTTTCAACAGGAAATGCTGCCTGCCAGTTGAAACCATAATATTTGTGCAGGAATTTTGAGAATAAGAAAATTGATATCAGTAGTGTAGTGTAAACTGATATTTACTTGTTTCATAACTGTTTGAGAGTATTAGTAAGAAAATAATGTCTTGGTGTGTTCGTAGACTAAATAAAAAAGTAAAAAATTATAATTCTGAATGAAATCTGTTGAATCACATGGAGTTTGAAGTGGCTGACACTAACCAAAACATCCTGATATAAATAGTCACAGTCTGAAAATGTAATTGTTTATTATGTTGGACAGTTGGTAGTCAGTTTACTAGCTTAACTATCAATTTCCCTAACTTCAACTTGTAGTAACATTCTGAATCAGTTTATTCACGAAACCATAACACAACATAAAACACACTCACGATACACTCCCTTCAAGTTGGTGTCGAAACCGTGGAAGATGGCGTAAGAAGCAATAATTCAGGGTAGCGGGCTATCAGCGAGACGCAGCGGGACGCATCGGGACGGAAACATCAGATAGTAACAGGTATCAATGTCGGAGGGACCGTGTACACGAGCCGAGAAAAGTGCTCGCTAGGGGAATTGTTTTTTTTGCTGTAACTTATTTCCGATGAGGCTTGCGTCTCAGCAGTGGGAACTTTGTGGGCTGGTTATGCTTCTACTTATTTTCAATCATTTCCCATGTGTATAACGTTTTGAGTAATATATAAAGTGGTAAAAGAATTAGTTTTTCACACCTGTAGGGATATATGAGGTGGATATACACGTGGCAGCAAATGATGTGACGTATTTAAAATAAGAAAAATATAACTACTTATTTTCGCACAAAACATGCACTCCCACGCAAATGACTCCTACGGTAGCTCTAAGCTAAATACAATACCACCTTCCGTTCCGGCCCACCCTTACCGAAAATAAAGTCGCCACGTGCAAATAATAACACACGCAGAAACGATTATATAAGTAGAACGAGGAAAACAGGTAATCTAAAAATATTCGGTGTTCCCTGATCATTGTTATCTAGATCATTTAAATTTTCAGTGAATTGGTTTCTTTTAGGCAACCGTGCTGCACTGTAGGCCGTATTATTGCTCCACATCAGAGGAGTCGTGGCCAAACGTAAGCCTATTTTCATCATCACAACTTATTTGTCTTCACTTCTTCTTCTTCTTCTTCACTTCTCTATTAGTCGTCATCACAGCAGTGACCTCCTTTCTAGGCATATCATCTTTGATACACTAAGCCTATTTTGTTTCGATAAAGGAATGTAACGTAACTTTTACTGTCGACTGTACATCGCGAAGAGCTATCATTTTCGGGTAACCGGACCCTCCTTATCGTTGGCCTAAATTTACATTCTTACATTTCTTACCTCAAGGCTCCGGGCAAAAGGAACGATGAAATATTGTACATCAAAAAATCTTTATTTATTTTCCCCGAGTTCTACTTTACCCTATAATTTTGTTAGAAAATTTCTTCGGAGCCATTTTCATGAATATTGATGGCCACTTATGAGGGAAAAGAGGGGTCCATTAATTGGCCCATGTCTCATTAGGGATCAGCTGATGTTTAAGTAGCGTTAATGATCAGCATTATTGACCTGTGGAAAACTTTTTGTAAGTTCACTTTATGCTGGGATAGAAGTTATTAAGAAATACAGGTAAGATTTTGTATGGTTTCCATAAAAAGTTTCCAAGCTTCGGAAACGTCTTAATTTGAACATGATCACAACGACATGGTCTCAAGTTCGAAAGCAAAGCACCTCTGATTTTCGGATTCAAGTGCGTATTGTATAATTATCATTTGTTTCGGTGAAGGAAAACAGCGGGAGGAAAGCAGCATGCCTGAGAAATAATTCTCGACGGCATGCATGTAAAGCTCAGTCAGAGAGCCATGGACGGCATACAAACTCTGATACCAGGTTAGGCACTACCCACGCGATTAATCTCCATACCATATTTTATATCATACCATAATCCCCATACCATAATACTCTTAAATTAAAGAAGAATGGCAGCCCTACATGCCAATTTCCACTTTTTATAATTTTCTGAGTGACCACGTTGTTCATAAACAACAAAACGAATTCTGATGCTGTTTTCACCATTCATTTGGAGAATTAATTCCGGAAAATCTATTTATAAATATAAAGTTAGATATCACGATGGCTCAGAGACATTAAAACCGTGCGAAACAGGGGCGGGTCGTTGGTGTAAGATAAAGCGTACATTGCTCCATATCAGACAGGACAATTATTAATATAGGGTGATAAAATAAAAAACTAGTTACAACCGGTCTCCAAGAAGAAAATAACATTTATAAATACTGTATTATTGTCAACATTGCGTGTTTATGTTAATTTATCGCCGCTCTGGTTTGTTATTAATTAAATATAGTGCGCTTGCGTCAATAGCGCGGGTTATATTTTTGTAAGTAAAGTGAGGGTTAACTAAACTAGGTTTGTTAGTGTTTGAGCAAGGTCTCACGTGACGTGTCGTCAGTATGTTGTATTATATGCTTTTGGTTGCTAATGAATGTATAGTTTTACTTGGAGACATGAGTTATAAGTATCAATTTTATCGTCATTATGAAGGTAACCAGGACATAATGTGATGGCGTAAGATTTTGATTTCAGAGTTTATTAACCGGATTATTAAAAAAGCTTTTCTTAATAGGAATTTGCGTTTTCTTTCAAAGCTTGGCTTTCCAGATTCAATCAATTGCTTTTAGGACTTCCACAGATTTCATCACGTAGTTTTGTCACATAATCCCTGACTGACTGGCTGACTGACTGACTGGTTGGTACAGATGTCGCAAACACGACTGCTGAGCAAGAGGTCCTGAGTTCAATTTCCGGGTCCGGCAAAGAGATGTTGGGTTTGCTCATCAGGAATGTCTCAATAGCAGCCATAGGGAGTTTGGAATTGCGCCTTCTTGGTGGCAATAGGCTCGCCCCCATGCCTATATGGGACTTAAATATATACTGGCGAAATGTAGGTGTACTATTTCTGGCTAACGTTTTGGAGATTGCAGGCGTGATTAAATGTATGTTTTTCTTGAATTTACGAGTTAACACACAAGTTGGACCGTTATTTTCCAACAAAAAGCACCCAAGGCCATCAATTTATCGCACATGATAATGTTCAACGAAAAGCAATAAACCTATTAGCGACTGCTGCGCGCTGCAAGCTGTAACTCACGGGACCTTCGCCTGGAACTGGGTCAGCCTGCCGAACGAACCCGTTGTTCGCGGCTAAATCCGTAAGTATAAACAAAAGAACTACAATACTGGACATACGTAAATACATGTTATTTAACACAGTGCACATACAGAGTTGTGAAATAAGAGAGACGCCTCCTCCTCATCATCACCCAACTAGGTTTGGGTCTGCTTCCAGACTAACTGGATGCTGCATGGAGCTGAGTAATATGATAGCTAGACTTTTGAGCTTCTGACTACAAAGTATAATTTAGTATCAATCAACTCATATTTAAAACACACAGCTGGTGATTACAATGTTGTCGGTGGAAAACTATTTTCATGACATTCTGTGTTCGTATCTTTTCTTCGACGCTATTATTTCGTCCTCGACGACACTAGGAAGTACCACACCATTTTAGCTTGCTCCTATTTTCATTCATAAACCATAATGAATACAAGTAACTCGTTTAGCAGCATCAATTCAACCCACTTAACACCGTCACGTGATCAACACAACCCACTTACTTATTTATATCGGCAAGCATCAATTAATTCACACTACTTTTTTACAATCAAGCAAAAACATCGATTTACAGCAGCACGCCGTAATTGTCGACTAATTAATGCAAATGGCCGATCGACAGATAACGCTATGGTCTAATAACACAGCATCTGAACAATGATTTACGAATCAAATTGGTTTAGGCTGGTTTTCCACCACAGCTCTGCGAGAGGCTTACGCGGGGATAGAATGCGTAGCGAAGATATGAAACGACGGGTTTGCTAAGGAGGCGCGAATTGCGGAGCGCACTGTTTTCAGGCCTTGTCCTCTTTTTTCAGCTCTACCCCAACACGATCTTGCACAGTTTCCTCGCACATATCTTTCACATTTCAGTAAATACAGAATGGGCTAGCCCCTTTCTCCACCACAGCTAGTCAAGCGAAGCTAGGAAAATAAAGTAAACCAGTTGGTACCTCGCCTTAATAGTGTAAAAAGGCGACCTGATGGAAAAGTGCGAACAGTTGCGTCAGACAAGGTTGGGAGAAAATTGTGTATTGTTTGTGCAGAGGTCAGCAGTGTTAGAGGTCTTGAGTAGACGCTTCGAGATAGAATTCTGTTTGGTCAGTGAACGGCCTCGCTTCAGTGCATGAAAGAAATGGTACTTATAACAAATAGGTTCAGTTGAAGCTGGTACTAAAAAGCGAGCCGTAATAAGCCGAAAATGAGCGAACTTCTGCGATCTAGGGAAACGTATCTAAATGTTTGGGTTTGATCCAGAAAGTGCTATTTGGGATAATACTACATTTATTTTATACACAAGTTTGTACCACTAGACTTTATGAACTTTAGATGTTATTTCGTTCAAAACAAACATTATAAGAACAAAGGACTTGGCCAAAAAGAAATCAGAATCGCCAGAAACTTCATATATTATGTGTACATCTAAAATATATAAAAATTTACTGCAAAAATACTACTTCAGTATACCACATGTTTATTGATCAATTAAACATTTTTTAGATTCATAATAATCTATTGTAGCCGTGATCTATCAGTCATTATGGGTCCGTAAAATAAAAATGTTGTTATTACGGATTGTTATATAATATTCTATGAAAAAATCATAAAATTATGTACTATAATGTGTATGTCACCGTAAAATTGTCAAACACGTTAGATTGTAATATAACTAGAGAGATTGTAAACTCTCGAAAGATTGTCGAACGAACATACTGCTTACAATATGACGCGTTATTTTTCGGTAGATCATAATCTAACGAAATGAAGCCGTAATATTGTGAAATGTATGCGATGGAAGTCAACTCGTGTTGTGTGGAGGAGGGGGAGTGAAGGAGAGGTCCCCTTGCCCCATGGTACCACTCTCATGAAAAGATAATGAGCCCCGCTACGCTGGGTCCCTATTTTTGTCTGCAGGGTTTAAAGGAACCTAACTAACCTAACGTGGGGGTGCCCCAAGTCCCGATTATGGCGGCAGAGATACTTCCGTCGCATGGATTTCACAATATTATGGTTTCACTTCGATATATTACAATCTACCGAAAAATTAAGCGTTATATTGTCAGTATGTTCAGTTGACAATATTTCGAGTGTTTACAATCTCGCTTAAGAGATTACAATTTTACGGTGACATCCTATCATCAAACATCGTGATCTACATCAAACCTTAGGAAAGTCCGGCGAAACAAACGACTGCCTCAATGGCTGACCTACGAGTGCCAAAAAAAAGTTATAATGGGTACAGCGGTTTAGTTCAGTCACATATACCACATTATTTCATACACATACAGAAAAATAACATATTATAGAGATTATTAGTAATTTGTTACAATATTTTAATATGTTATAATACAAAATGTCAAGGAAAATCAATGAAGTTATGATTCACGTACAGCCTAATAACTTCTATACAATGTGGTTTCGGATAGTGATTTTTTGAAAACGAGATTTACTTGGTAAAACCATTTTTAAACATTTTGTAGCTGGCGATTCTGGGTTTTTTATCTATGAACTTTTGGCAAAGTCCTTTAAAAAAACAAAGTCAATGTAAACTCTATAATTTTTTTTTTTTTTTTTTTTTTTAATATCGCTGGACATTAACACACAGCGCCACCTAGTGCCACACTAAGCAAAGCTTGTGTCGTGGACACTAGATAGTTGATATACTACATATATACTTTTTGTTTGTAAATACATACTTATTATACATATAAACATCCATGACTCGGAAACAAATGTCCGTGCAATTGTATTAATGTTATGTATCGCAGTACTAAATGGGTTGTAGAGGTCAAATATATTCCTACTTACTGCCTACTATGTTCTCTAGGTTGCCATAACCCAGTACCCAAGTAGTGTGAGGCAGTAGGTGCCTCGGTGGATGAAAAACTACGGTGATGAGAAAACCTCGATGAAATGTAGCACAAAGACCTCTTATATTACTAGATTGATGACCTGACAACAAAAACAGGAAAATAATCTACAAATTATTTATGGAAAGAGATAATTATAATCAACACGCAGCTTACGATGAAAATCGTTTTTTTTAACGACCGTGTCTTATTTAAATGAATACCATTTAATTACATTCTCATTTTAATGTAAACTAATCTTTATAGAAAACGTATGCAAAGTGCATTATAATCTGGAGCCGATCTTACAAACAGCACTTTAAGTGTTTTCACAGCTCATCGCTTGTAGATATGTGTCGCTGATAAGCTGTAATAAGCGGTTTAAGCGATATATCTTTCGCTTAGGAGAACTTTCGGGATCGTATGATTTTATGGTTATTTAGTGTTTAACCAAGCTTTAGGTACAGACTGAAATAAAATATGTACGTGCTCTCCGAGGGCTGGAGGTATCAAACCACCTATTTCCCGACTTTGTGTTGCTACTGAAATATTCTTTAAGAAAAATCTCAAAAACACACTTTACCCAGCCTGAAAATTGAACCCAAAAACTCTTAGCAGTAACACTGTCGACCAGGCAGTTATAACACAATTAGCACCTAAATAATAATAACAACACAATTACCAAAATGACATTATCCCATTCCTGTAGCATCTCATGGCGCCTCCAGCACATTATAACCGCACTTGAACACGATGCCGCGTGATAATCGTAAAACGTTACGACATCACCTACTACACAATTTGGCCGGATTATACGCAGTTAATTATGATGCGAGACCATCTCATGTACTAAATACTGTAGGCAAGGCTTTTGTTCTAAAAGGTTTATAAATTAAGCTCTTTATACGGTGGAGATAAGCCGTGACTGATGGGGTTTTTAATTTAAAGGTAGAATGGAACAAGGGCTTGAAAAGCCTGGTAATGCGCAAGTGTATGGAGTTGAAAGCACAACGAAAACACACGACTAAGAATTATTGTCTGTTAGTCTTCTTGTTGTAGCTAGTAAAGACCAGTCCAACCATGGTGGAAGGAGCAAACTTTTAACCAGGAAAGTAGTGATACGACGAATAATTTCAACGCTTGGTGGGGTAGTACCCGGTCAAGTACTAGTAGGTCTAATAAACATAGCGTTAGCTTTAAGGTTCCGTGTGTCGACCAGTCCACACTTATCTCGGGCAGCGGGTGCACGTACACTTGAAGCAGTTCATCTACTTACTGATAATTTGGTGGTTTTATTCTAAACCCTAACTATAGTGTTTCTTGTGAACACCACGGTGTCTGCACTCATCATCAGGTTACGTGGAACTGTGCACATTAATATCAGCGAACAAAATGGTGCCGTTCCAACTAACAATAGGTGCACAATCCTATAATCATCATTTAGGACAACTATTCTTCTAACAATGTAGCTACTTTTCAATGCCAGTCACATCACCCATAATTGTCTAACGACTGCATTGCAGCCATGTTCATCCACGAGGAGATACAGTTGGCTGGCTACTTTCATAACAGTTTTGTGTTTAACAACTAGGCCGGTTAACGCAATTAATAAATTCAATTAGTCATTTCCATTACCGGAAAACGTTAACTGCGGAAGGATAGTGGAATGAACGAGGCGATAACACAATAAAATAATGATCTCTCACTTCGTAGTCAACTGATTTTCATTTTATTCTACACAAACTCACCTCTACGTAACTAACCCTCTGGGAAACAAACAGGTGAGAGTGGACATCGTCACATTTGGCAAATGCTCCAGTGATCGCCACTAGTTGCTATAAAATAAATGATAATTCATCCTGAATTCCTGACCCTTTTGTCAACAGTCGAGCAAGTTGCAACAATCATCCAATGTAGAAGACCTATTAAACAACTCATTCTTTTCAAAATATTTTGAAGGCCCGGAACGCCCCGTTGATCGAATCAAATGATCTCGATACTGGTTACTGCAGGAATTCCTCTTTCCTTTCATTTCTCTTTCTCCCGATCATAGAAATTATGCCTGGTTAATGACAATATAGACTCATGTCACAAAATGAGCATCAAAATAACTCGCGAAATGTGGGTATTCCTGGTATGTTATTTCCAAAATACCACACTGTTTGGATTCGGACCCCCCACAGCCGCACTAGGAGACACACTCGGCTGACCACTTTCCTCACACCTTTGTGCCGAGCAACTGGGCCGGGTAATGCAATTTATCAACACATCAGATACCGTATGCTAATCAGTTCACGAATTACAGGCGTACGCGCCGGAACACTGGCTTTGAAACAATTTGGCTTATATTTATGTGTGATTGAAATCAGAATACAATTGACTGGGGCAGTTCCAAGTGATAAACACACATTCAATAATTTGAACTTCTTTTTTAAAATATACCTTGTCTACGAGCGACATGGCATTGAATATGAGAAATCAGTCAGCAAGATAATTAGTGACTGGTGAGGCTTAAATGGATGCACTTAAATAAAATCGCACAGTTCAATTTCTAAGTACCTGAGCTGAGTCCAGAATCGATGGAAGTTTGCAATATTATTTAGGCATTCGTTTAGATGTCATCTAGTGTTTGTGACAACGGACATCCCGGGGCAATCCAGAGATAACAACAGCCGAGAGTTGTCTTTAAATTCAGGTATGTCTTAGGCCTTCATTTCTTGCCACGCTGACATCGGTCGCACATGGCAGGTCGCGTACGTACGCGACCTACGAGAAAAACAGTAGCATCGTACACGCCGCTGACGCTAGCGTCGCACTATGGTGCTATAGTATTAAAAAAAATTGTATACTCGTACGCGCGTAGTTAGCTGTCGAGACTTCGGCCCAGGAAGAATTCAAGCCAAGGTGCGTTTCGCTTCATAATAATGAAAGGGCCAAAAACAAACCTCGAATTAAATAACTTCGAAACAAAAGACGGAACAAAAATTTCTTTTGTTTATAAAAAAAAACTATCGCAAGCCAATGGGCACGCTTCCCGCCACCGCCACCGGTGATGGTTATCAGTGAAACAAATGAACGTGCCTGCTGATGCACGTCCAGATAACACGTCACTCTGATAGTGGAACAATTTCATGTCTCTGGGCAAAAACTGCAGGGTGTTTCGACTAAGTCAAGAGGGCGAGATATAGAGTCCTGAATTTTATTTAAAACTTACATTGTGTTGTGAGTAAGGTGGTATGTATTCGACAAATCTTGCAAGTGCAACTGAAGTTTTAACCAGTGTCCCCAATCGTTTGAGCTGAAATTTTGGATTCACTTTTGTTCTGGTGACAAAACATATTTACGACAGACACGGCTTGATCCTGCAGCCACCCTGGCCTCCTCACGAGAGAATTCCTCAACAATTAATAAATAGCACGAACATAAACTGTACGCGCGTTCAATGTTCAGAGATAAGCCAAAATTAAGTACTTATTTTAATTTTATTAAAAGCTTGTCTTGTTTACTTATCATCATCATCATCATCAATCTATCAGCATCAGCCTATAATGTTCCCACTGCTGGGACACGGCCTCCTCTCAAAGAGAGGGAATGGGCTATAATCTACCACGCGGGCCCAGTGCGGATTGGTAGATGTCACATGTCTTCGAATTTTTGGTTCTAAGACATGCCGGTTTCCTCACGATGTTTTCCTTCACCGTTTTGAGAGCAGCGGTGATGAAATAAATTACACAAAGTAATGCGCCTGTCTGGATTCGAACCCACGACTTACTGTTTGTAAGTCGGGGCTGCCACCACTGGGCCACCGCTGCTCTATAGCGACCGCTGCTCTATATCTCTCTATATTCTCTATGTTTACTTATGCTTCATTTAAATATAAATCATTGTGAAGACCGCGCCGGGCTGATTTTGCTTTTGCAAAAAATTTCAAGTAAGTACCTATAAAAGACGACTTACGTTCTTAGGGTCCCGGGTTCGAATCCCGGTAGGAGCAAATGTTTATGTGATGAGCATGGACATTTGTTTCCGAGTCATGGATGTTTATTAAATATGTATGATAAGTATGTATTTACAAACAAAAAGTATACATATATGTAGTATATCAACTGTCTGGTGACCACGACACAAGCCTTGCTTAGTGTGGCACTAGACGGCGCTGTGTGTAATGTCCAGCGATATTTATTTATTTATCTATTTATAACACATATTTTTGATAATATGATTGTGACTGCTTGAGAAATTATACAGAATCAGTCACGTAATTTCAATTACATTTTAGTCGACTATAATATTCTTGAACGATAAAAAACGAAACAAACTTTGTTGAACCTATTTGGTTTAAATTCAATAAAGAATCATCCTGGCTGTATAGTGTTCCAAATACAACTCTATTCTGAGTACTGACTTCACTTTACTTTGTCATACAATAGCAAAACTCTTACATTAAAAACGTGTGTTTTATTCCTCAAATATTAGAAGGTTATGGGCCCAGGCTAGTGCTATGGAAGCGAGCGGAGATTCCTCGTCACCATCGACGACCACGAAGGCGTCGGCACCAAATTCAATGATTTTTGGAACCACTACCGCTGTTCCAAATATCGAGAAACTGGAGGGAGCGAAGAACTATACTTCATGGAGCTTCGCAATGAAGAATACTCTCATTGTGTGCGACCTCTGGGACTGCGTAAACAGCCCTGCTGAATATAAAACACAGGTAGGAGACGACGATATCTTTAAAACGATATTTTTACAAACAAGCCGTAGAAGATGTTCACAGTTCTGAATGGCAAAAAGCTATGAAAAATGAGTACGATTGTTTAATGAAACACGGGACATGGCAATTAGTAGAGAGACCCACAGACAGAAAGATTATTAAAAATAAATGGGTCTATAAAATAAAAAAGAATACTAACGGCGAAGTTGTTAAATTTAAAGCAAGATTAGTAGCAAAAGGCTTTACCCAGGTGCATGGTATCGATTACGGTGAGACTTTTTCTCCTGTAGCACGACTGTCGTCAGTTAGACTGCTTCTTGCGTTTGCCGTACAACTTAACGTCCAGTTAGATCACCTTGATGTAGAAACCGCTTTCTTAAATGGCGATTTAGAAGAGGAAATCTTCATGGAACAGCCGCCAGGCTTTGAAATAGACCGAAAAGGAAAAGTTTGCTTACTTAAAAAATCGCTATATGGCCTAAAGCAATCCCCTAGACAGTGGAATATAAAAATCCACGAAGCCATGAATAGCTTATCGATGACACAAGCAGCAAACGAGCATTGCGTTTATTATAGACGAGACGGTAACAAAATACTTGTAGTTTCCGTATTCGTGGACGATTTTTTCATCCTCTGTAATAATGAATGTATGAAAGAGACCTTCAAGAATTCACTCAAAAAAGTTTTCATCGTGAAGGATCTTGGTCTTCTGAAAGACTGCTTAGGCATGCGAGTTATTCAAACTGTTGATAACATCACACTTGACCAAACCAAGTACATTGAAAAAATCGTTGAAAAATTTGGAATGAAAGATGCAATTCCAATCTCCACTCCAATGGAAGCTGGTATGAAGCTCACCATTCCTGCCAAGGAAGATGAGAGACCTGATTTACCGTACCAACAGCTTATCGGATCTCTAATGTACATTTCAATAGGAACAAGGCCTGACATATCGCATACAGTGTCTTATCTGAGCCAGTTCAATGTACATTACGGGGAGGTGCATTGGAAAGCTGCTAAACGGGTACTCAGATACCTGAAGGCAACAAAAGACTTAAAACTTTGTTTTGATAAAAAGGAAGAAAGCTATCCTATCGGATACGTAGACGCTGACTACGGCAGTAATGTCATAGACAGACGATCATACACAGGATACGCCTTTAAAATGAGTGGTGCGTGCATATCTTGGGAATCGCGCAAGCAGCGCACACCTGCACTGTCCACCACTGAGGCTGAGTACATGGCACTTACTGAAGCATGTAAGGAAGCCATTTACATGAGATCACTCATTAAAGAAGTTTTCGACGTCGTTCAGCCCATTACCATTCATTCGGATAACCAAAGTTCACTCAAACTCACTCGAAATGATACCTTTCATAGTCGCACTAAACACATAGACATAAGGCATCACTTCATTAGGGAACTTTCACGGACTGATTTCATCCTACAGTACATTTCAACAAATGACATGCTAGCTGACATACTCACTAAATCACTAACCAGAATTAAACATTCTAGATTTACAAATGCTTTAGGTTTAGTTAAGAGGAGTTAGCAATTTCAATATATTTTTTGTACTGAATGTATTTGTTTTTTAAGGGCTGTCATATTTTTTGAATTGTATTTTTTATATACAGGTTGATCTTATTTTTTTTGTTTGTACCTATGGAATATCTTTGGTACAGGATGCTCCATTACGGGGAGGTGTTGAACCTATTTGGTTTAAATTCAATAAAGAATCATCCTGGCTGTATAGTGTTCCAAATACAACTCTATTCTGAGTACTGACTTCACTTTACTTTGTCATACAATAGCAAAACTCTTACATTAAAAACGTGTGTTTTATTCCTCAAATATTAGAAAACTTCACACACCATTCATTCTTTAAAATACAAACAAACATCCACAATAATAGTTGGAAAGATAACATCGAAATTAGTTTAGTTTTTGCTCGATTAACCATACGAGCAATCTAAGTCTTAGGCAACAGGAAATGGTCGCAGCAACTGCTTTAGACAGGGATAGAAACATACGTTAAGGTAAAGTGTGAAAGAGACGGGTGTATTCTCTTTGTTTTTTGGTAACAATAGTCGTCAGGATTTATGAGCTTCAAGTTTGGCCTATTGTTTTAGGGTTCCGTGAGACATTGTGATAGGATATGCGGTCGGCAAATATTTCGGAAAATATTTCAGTTGGACAGTGCGGCCATTTATCAGCAGAAGTTGCTTTTAGTGTTATGTGCGGCGGAAATTGCGGGTAGTTTGGACGTAGCCGCAAGGATTCGTTGTGAGGGGAAAGTTGGTTTCTTTTTCATGGGAAAAGTCGCCTGTAGTTTTTCATATGTTATTATTTTGGGCTCAACAACGAGCTTCAGAAAAATTCTGTTCAATATCTATACGTATGAAAACATAATCTCAAATTGCTAGTGTTCCTTAACGAGTTAACTAATACACATAGAAATAAACTAAAATAAGTAATCCTTAATTGCTGAATTATCTTTTAACAGAACTTAAGCTGCTAAGTTCCTACCTAAATAGGAGGTATTTATGTTGTACATTTATTTAATTCTTTTTGTAAAACACGCCGGTTTCATAACGATGTTTAGCTATCTATAAGTAACTAAACTATTCCATAAATAAGAATATCTAAGAATAGCCCTTACATATAGTCAATGATATTTAAATAAAGTACGCGTGCCGGTCATTAATTAATGAGAAGTAAATAACAATGAAATAAACAACGTTTCTTTGTCACATGCAGTAAATATATCGTGCTTCTAGCACTTGTGTCATCATTATGTATGTTTGACATTCTTTATTAATAATTTGATTAAATTTACTATGAATAAATTGTGTATATTTTATATCTAGCACCTACTCTAAAAGGTACTTAAAAATTTCAAAACCACGTCTGTTCCCTCGAAACATCAATGTCTAATAGAGTATAATGCTTTACTGTAAATTTAATTCAGAATAATAAATTAAACGTGCACCAGGAAAAACACATTAATTAAGAACTAAACTTTCCACTAATAAAAGCACAAAAACCAACATTTTACAACAGAAACGCGACTGTATATCTAAAATACATAATATACGCCACTAAACTGCAATAAAAAAGATAACATATACATGGCAATAAATTAGCCTGTCAGCCAATCATCTTCAGATTCTAATTATAAATCGCACGACATTTTCGATCTCGAGTGACACAAGAATAGTGATTTTGATCGTTTGCCTATAATTTAAAAAAAAATGACAGATATCCGAAACGCCGCCATTTCGAGCTGTCATTTGTTCGTTAGCTTTTTATTTCCAGTAACCCATTCTTTATTTCTGTCGAAAATGAGTGATAGTGACTCAGAAATTGACATGAATACTCCGCCAGATATCGTAAATGCAGCGACGAATGCAACTAATAACCTGTTGGCACAAAAATCAAGGGCCAAGTAACAATGCAGGTCATTTCCCTATGGTTCCTGAACCCATCATAGAGCCCTTATGATATTTGGGTAGATAAAGTAGTGTATGCAACTATACATAATTAGGCATTACAACACTCGTGTGATGCTATTAAGAAACTCGCCTTCGGCTCGTTTCTTAAACCCACACTCGTGTTGTAATGCCCTTCATTATGCACAGTTGCATAAACTACTATTATGTAATTATCGGAGAACGAGAATTTTAATTTAGGCACTGAAATTAGTTTGTTATCTACTGTGCGATCGTCGTCGTCATCAGCAGAGAAAATATTTGTGATGGATGATCATTACTGAAAGGTATTAGAGAACTACTTACTCTATAGGTATTCAAAAGACTGTAACTTGGTAAAGGAGATAGTTTTTTTTGGGCCCACCTGGTCGTTGCATTTATTATTCATAATAACACCAAAAAAAAGTAACCATTTTCTATGGTTTTAAAGGAAATATTACGTAGAAATGAAAACGAAATCTTAAAATCATAATAAATAAGCTATGTTATGATATTTTTTTGCGAGTCAAATCATTCCTGTTGTGGTCAATGTCATTTGACAGCAAATACTTACGTGAATAGGGGCGTTTTTCTGTTTACTAAAAAAAGTACGGTACCTATCCGTTGGAAATCATATGTGCTATATAATTATTATAGAATCAGAAAGAATATAAAAATAAATATTATTAAACTATGAGCATTTTAATGCCATTTTTATAGGTTTACACTAAAATCGCATAGGTGGTTTAAACAATCAACGTGGCATGAAACGTTATAAACCCACTTTTTTTGTGATTGACAGACAACTTCATTATTTTGACATTTACTTTTTCTGTTTATTTTGGTTTTCGTAAGTGTTTTTGCAGATTTTTCGCATTTATTCCGGTTAGACAATGCTAAGCTAATTAAACCACTGGAATCTAGAGGTTATAAGGAAGAAATCAATGTAAGTTTCATTATTATATGCTAGAATTTATGTGGGAAACTAATCCTCGAACAAAAAAAATTGTCTCCTTTAAAGTTGTTATTTTTTTTTAAGATTTTGCCTTTCAAATAGAATAAGTGACAAATGGGGACACCTTTTTAAGAGGTGCAATGAGAAAGGGATGAGAGATATTTTGTTAATATAAATGCATTATTTTTTATCCTAGTAGATTCACGCTTCAGCTTGTTCACCCGCTCCCGCTTCTGCCCTGACTTACCCCACTTCCAGCTTGATTACAATTTATTACCTGTTTACGTGAACTTAGACAACAATCGTTGCAATTTTGCGTCGATTAAACTTGCAAATGTGTTGAGAAACCGCACTTAACAGCAGTTAAGTGTTTGTTTTTCTGATGGTTGTTAACATGGCGTGTTTTTGTGGGCGCGTCCGATTTCCATCGGCTGACGTATGTATTGATTGGCGGTTGTTATTATTTATATTTGTATGTGGCTGTGAATAGATAAAAGGGCTCTTGTGAACTCAGTTGGTTTGACTACCAAAGATTTTCTTTATGACATTGACACTATCATACTTCTCGGATTTTTACGTCCCTCATCCTTTTGTTGCCCGCTAAATGGCAAATGATCCCACTGCTGGGACACATTATGCTTCAGAATTGGTATTTGAGACAAAGTTACGTGCCTGCAGCTTAATTTCGAAGTCACGGCCTGCTCCTAGCAGCTAAGGTAATAGATGGAAAGCTCTTACAAACACACAACCAACACATTTTCTTGACATCGACATAATAATCGTTTATTTCTCGATTAATATGAAGCCGAGGAATGGAATAAAGGAAAGGAACCGTGATTCTTATCTACAACACGAGTCACGTAAGATATTGTTGCCATTATCACCACGCTTGGTAAATGGATTGGTATCTCAGAATCCTTATATATTTTTTTCCTAATTAATTCATGGGAAAATCATTAAGATTACGTCGTGTTGCAGCACCTGGAGAATATCTAGGCAGAGCTTATCATTACTTTAGATGTAGCTATTAGAAGCTATACAAGACGTATGGCGCTTATACATTTATAATCTCTATTCAGGATGTCCACAACCTCAATACGTAGCCGTCAACCAAGCATTCTGTACATCGAACTAAGTAACTTTACGCAAAAATTATTGCTAGGAGACCACTTTTTTTTTTGGGTGAAAATTCATGTTTTGTGGTAAAACTCAATGTTACGCAGTCTAAACATTGTGCTGACGGATGGGTTGAATAGTACGGGATGTATAGTAAAAACCTTACAAAATACTTGTATTTAAAAAAAATATGGCAAAAAGTACACACTGGGTCCGCGTGGTAGATTATAGCCCATTCCCTCTCATTGAGAGGAGGCCGTGTCCCAGCAGTGGGAACATTATAGGCTGATGATGATGATGATGATGATGGCAAAAAGTTGAAATTCAACCCCCAATATCTCCGTAACTAGAAGGTTCCCAGGTATGGTGTAAAACAAAAAAATATCGCAATGACAGGGAGAACAAGTCTTGTGCCTTTCGCGTTCATTAAGAGGTGTTTTACACCCTTTAAGTATACCTACGAGTTAGTGAATGCTAAACAATATGGCAAAATAAAAACACAAAGTAGAACAAAATGCTAACAACGAGTACACAGCACGAATTTTAATTACTCGTATGTGTACATAAAATAAAACAAAATATGCATAATTTTGACTGTGTAATTATCGCCGCAAAAGTACTAGGCTGGCATAAATTAGAAGGAGTACAACAGTACTACCCAGCGGGACGCTCGGCGTAGTTTCCTTTATTATTTGTTTGTCTGCTGCGCGCCTGTTTACAGCCCCTGTAGCGGTACACCCGGGGACAGGGAAATGGGGAAATTAAAAAAGTTTGTTTTTGTTACTGACAACCCGGATGTGGTGGTTTTTCTTTCTAACCTAAATTCAAAGCGTCTTCTTTTTTGGTATTTGCGAAAATAACTGTCTTGAAAACTTTTCCCGAAGAAAATACACTTTAGTGTCTTGTCTAGCATGATATTCAAGTAATACAAGTAATGATAATTACGTGTCATTATCGATCTTTATTTCATTCAGCAAAGCCCAGACCAGTACTCGTCCCAGTTACAAAAAAGGGAAAGCGCAGAGCAACCGGTTACCTCTACATCACCTGTATCCTGTCGTTTATCAATGGCACTACAATATTTAATCAATTTTCGTAATAAAACAACATACAAATCCCGAATAACATTTAAGTTTAGGGCCCTCTCCATTGTTCGCACGAAAACGAAAAGATCAGTTACTTTAAAAAAAGATCAATAAATGTCAAGTTTGTCAATAAGTCCTTACAACAAAAAGACTTAAAAATACCAAGAGACGATTACCGCTTAAATACCTCTCATCCTGTAACAAAAAACAGTAAGAACAAGATTCTGCTAAAGATTTATCTCCGATGTCTCGCAGATAAATCTCGCTGGTGACGTCACAGCTCCTTGACACTTTATTAACGTAAATGTGTGTACGTGACTCGTAACCTGTTCCTCTTGTTAAATATAGCCTTACAGTGTAAGGTCTTTTACTTCCGACCGGAAACTTTAAGAAAAGTGGTGATATTTGTTCGATTTTATGATCGAGACAATGTTGCAGTTGTTGATAGGCGAGTTGGAAAAAATTGCGTATTGTTGTATTGAGTGATCTCAAAATATGTGTGAGGCAATAGAACGTTACAAGTATGGAAAGCTTAAAAGATCACATGATTGACCCTCTAGCAAGTTTAGCTAGACTAGTTCCAACATTGTATTCGATGATCTATGTATACAAAAAACATTTTAACTGTCTACACTCTACAGTAAATTACAGCATGACCTTCTTTTTGAGCTCCACAGCAGTAGGGTAAAAAGCTATTATTACACCGAAACTAATATGAATACCATAACAACAAAGTCTTTCCAAAAAAAACTTCATTGTATCCATTATTCTGTCCGCCAGTGTCCCCCGCGTTACGTCCGGGCCGCACGCGAAGGAAACACGTAGTAATTTTTTCAGTAACTTCCGGCAGTAGTTATTAACTTTCATAATGTTTGTCTGAAAGCTTCGCTTGTTTTTGTGCATCGCTTTCAGCAAACTTCTGACTTCAGTAATAGGAAATTTATTGTGCGGGCATGGGAAGAAGAAACAGGCCTTTTTGTGGCGAAAATCCAATTTTGTTGTAGATACTAAAGAAATATAATAACATTGGTTTTTAGTACATACTACGAGTGTTGTTACTATTGTTTCCCCGTTAAGAAGTCGGAATAGAAGTCATTGGTTGAAATATTCCCTACGAGACTGTAGGTGGAGATAATGAAGTTTTAAACCAACCTTTTGTGTTTAATATAGCTTTTTTTAAATACCTATTGCACCGCACCGTTTGCGTTCCGATCCGGCGATCAACGCCCAACCCAAACCCTTGCAGGAACTAGAAAACTGAAATTTTGCACAGTGGTTCCCTTTGTAATGTGGACAAAGAATAAGGAAGGATTTTTCGAAATTCAACCCTTATGGGAGCTAAATAGGTTCGTCAGTTTTGGGATCTCAAAATATTGTGTTTAGGCTGACGATTGAAAATTAATTTATTACTTATACATGTCTCTGCGTTTTTGATCATTTCACCTCCCAAGGATTAAAAAAAGTGCCAGAAGTGTATGGAAGCCTTAATTTTCGAAGTTAAAATCACAAAATTTATTATCACGGCGTATGGTTGGAAGCTAACGGTGTTTTACACCATTTTACAAAAAAAGGTGTTTCCTTTATTCTCTGTCTTACTTATGTTTAAGTAAGGATTATCGATTCTGACGCGTACTGAATAAGCCTTTTTTCTTTAACATCAACTTTTTGGGTGTTAACCTTCCAAAGCTGACGTCACTCAGCTATAAGCCGGCATCAAACCGGCTTCCACCCAGGGCGAGGCTGAAGGAATACGTCAAAGCATGTTAGTATGAATAAATAACACATTCTCGCCATTTTCACCGTTACGTCAATATCTGAACGTTGTTACTGAAGATTTCAGTTACCTGTCGCAATTGGATTGTGGGATGCCCTTGTGGGGAATTGGAAGAGCGAGGCTAGAGCACAGAAAGATGAAGCGGGAGCGATTTAGAATCAAAGAAAGCAAAATGATGGTGCGCTAAATTTTAGAACACAACCTGAACCAAAACCGAATCATAATTATCAAAAACAATTAGTATTGCTAGCTCACAAGTAAACAAAAAAAATAAAAGGCCTTTATACTTACATTTTCCGTAGTAAAAAGGTTTTAATTATACCCTAATGTTAATTCGTGTTTAATTCACATACGTATTTCATACGCCAGCAAAAAATATAATAAAAGTAATAAGTCAGCGGTTGAAATATCGCGTGTTGTTAGTAATGACGTTAGAAGCCGCCTAACCTTTCGGCTTATAGATGTGTGACCACTTCTAATGTCGACGCTGAAAGGGTTTACGACGAATCATAAAAATACAAAGCTTAAATATAATTATGTGTGAAAATTATACAGAGTATGATGAAAATATTATTTTTTGAGACATTAATTTACATGACATTTTGTTACATACAAAACATTTACGTAAACAGGGACAGAGCATTCTTCTATTGATCTATCCGTCACAAAAATGTAAACAGATTGTAACCTATCTAGCGAGATTAAACTCTTGAAATATTTTCAACCGAACATACTGCTCATTATACTTTGCTAGATCCATTGGATCCATTATGCATGGCGCTGGCCAATGAATCTTCTGAGAATGAACGATTAATTGTAGATCCATATCTTCAAATCAGGATCATTAATTGGTTACAGGAAATTAATTGTCACTGGATCTTTTGAGGATGATCGTTTTTTTGGTAGATTAGAAACTATCCAAGTGAAACCGTCAAATTGTGAAATGTATGCGACGGAACTCACATTGCGCACTGTGGAGGGGAGGGGAGGAGGAGCGTCCCTATACTCTCATGAATGCACCATTCTTGAGAAAAACCGCTGAATGTAACCTGACCTGAAAGTGTTACTCTTACTATCTCACTAGATCAGGGGTTCCCAACCTTTCTTAGACCAGGGACCACTTCGGACTTCGGACACACTAGATAAACATGAACACAGACAGGATTATAACTAGGGAAGTGAATCTTTAACTCACACTATTCGAAAATTGGATAATGTAATGAGAACCTTTAGAATTAAGATAGTGATGGATACAAAACCGGTTGAAATGGGCTCGAAAAATTTAGCAATCATTTAGTGTGAGATTCTAAAAAAAAATAGAATTTTGTCTCTGATAGGTTCAATTAGGTTGGGTAGAGCTTGCTTCTTCTGTGCAAGTTGAAAAGTACAAATAACATTTAAATCTTTCGCGGACCGTAGTCGAGTGGTCCGCGGACCACAGGTTGGGAACCAGTGCACTAGATAGATTACAATCTATCTGGCTTTACAATTGTATGGTGACATGGTCCATACTAAAATAACAAGAATACGTTCTATGAATAAATAACGTATTTTCCGTACTTAGGTACCGAATTGTCTAAACATGTATGATGGTAGCCACGGAAGGAACATCATGACAGAACATTTCATACAGTCAACAGTCAGAAGATGATAATTCTAAGCCTATTCCGCTCCTTCCCTGTTTCCGCTGTTCCCAGCACCGTGTCGCGAATACATTCGCATAGCCGGTGGCGCGAGTTATCCCATCAAACCCGATTGATTCGCCGTCGACGTCGACGTCGATCTGACAAGCTGGAATGACTGACAATGTTTGTAGGTGTGCTCAGAGTTAGATTGGTAAATCTTCAAAATATGTTCGCACGGAAAATAAAAGAAAAGTGGCAGTTCTGTAGGGTTTCAATAAGTTAGCATTGAGGTAGAAAATATATCTGGACGGGGAGCACGGTGTGAAAAGGGAAAATCTGGAAGGGAAAGCCCAGGGCCCTCTTACCCACTGGGCACCATGGGCACTTGCCCAGGGCCCCGATTCAAGGGGGGCCCCAAGTTCCAATAACTGTCAAAAGAAACAAATTTATCCCAGACAGGACTGCAGGATACTAAAATATTCGATTCGCGACCACATGCAAACATTAATCGAATAAAATTTTCCGTAAAATAAAGCCACAATAGGTAATAATAGGTATTCTGTGTTCTACTTCAACTTAAAGTTCTCCACCGCTAACAGTTCACAAGCAGTTCATGCAAAAAAACTTTTTTGCAAAAAATATAACCGACTTCTCACAAAAAAGTGAAAAATTACTTTAGCTTCAGAAGTCGGTGACCTTTGTTTGATTGATTTAGTTTTTTTGTCACCGACTTCTGAAGCTAAAGTTATTTTTCACTTTTTTGTGAGAAGTCGGTTATATTTTTTGCAAAAAAGTTTTTATTTTTCACTTTTTGGTGGTTCATAATTGTGCTTCATTTTTTGTTATGAACTGGTGTAAACAATAGAGAGACATGAGATTTCAGCGATCTCAGTACATTTGCTATCATTTATTGAGGAGTTTTTGTCGCCTATCTTCCGAAGTTCTTCATCAGATCTTTACCAAATTGAAATGGGATCACTCCAAGAACGTAGAGTACGTTCTAAAACTACCCAAATCGCTTCTGATGTGCCTATAAAAAAGGATTCTCTATTTCTCCAGGATCCTATTAAATGGAACTTAACAAATCTAACTGTCGAAATCTGGGTGTATTGTACACTTCTGCGTACTCCCTGAGAGCATACAGGCGTGATGTTACGTCACTATGTTACATAAACAATAAACAACCAAGCGATTGCAGGCAATTACTGCAGCTTTGCCGTGTATTTTTGAAGAGTTCCATTTATATCTCCGAAGATCAGCGTCAGATCTTAATCAAATTGAAATGGACCACCAGCTTTTAAATTAAATAAAAAAGAATCATCAAAATCGGTTTACCCAGTCGAAAGTTCAGAGGCAACAAACATTGTCGAAATCTGGGAGTATTGTACACATCTGCGTACCCCCTCAGAGCATACAGGCGTGATGTTACGTCATGATGTAGTATGAACAATGTACCTACAAGCGATTGCAGCAATTTCTGCAGATTTGCCGTCTATTTTCGAAGAGTTCCATTGTATATCTCGGAAGATCAGCATCAGATCTTCAGCAAATTAAAATGGGACCAAACGACAAGCACTAGCTTTCAAATAAAAAAAGAATCATCAAAATCGGTTCACCCAGTCGAAAGTTCTGAGGTAACAAACACAATAAAAAAAAAAACAGACGAATTGATAACCTCCTCTTTTTGGAAGTCGGTTGAAAATAAAGGATGTTTTTACTCTTTAGTTTTGTATGAACTATCACAAGAAAAAGTAATTCATATGAGGCACGGTGCAAAAAAAATTCAAGCGCGCTTCGCTCGCTCTTGCATACTAAAAGGGCCCCATTTTACCTAAGTGCCCAGGGCCCCAACTGGTTAAAAGACGGCCCTGGGAAAGCCCTGAATAAAGAACTACCTATCTAGCAGTTTCGCTACCATTGCTACTTCTATAAGAGCAGATATGATTACAGAACTTATTTTGTTGGCTACAACTGTTATAACGCACATATTTAACTTTCCTATCCACATTTCTAGCATCCCGACTATAAGTAACTAAGTTTGTCGTACGGCGCGTGGGTGTGACGACTTTCACGCTATCAAAGTCAGGGGCACGGCAGATCAGTGGTATCAGCGGCCGGTGGGAGGACGGACGGTAACCCGATTATCTGTTGACGACAACCACCCATGTACATCAAGGATAGATTAGTGAAGTTTATAAGGTTTCTAGATCTTATCTAGTGTACTAATGTGATATCTGGGATAAAACTTATCCGTTTATCTTTAAGAATATTGTCTATGCTACGCGCGATTTGTAAGACTATCACAGACTTGCACAAAATCTCTGACACAATCACAAACTTCTGACAAATGAAAGCCGGGACTGGACCCACTAACTCGTTTTTCGAGATACTTAGGGGTTCCAGCATGTAATATAATATGATTCACGAGCCAGCCTCAGCAAGCGACGCGACCTTGGGGATCAACCTCGAACTTACAACATACACGTTCTTTTTGAGGGCACTCTTGTGAAAAACTACAAAAATCACTCAAAGCTACCCTTGAATACAACCATCCCCCACTACGTACTACTAAATGCAGTGTAATCTACCAGCATTATCATCAGTAGTGTTTGATATCGCCGCCATTACGCCGCCACCGTTACGTCGGTTAATTTAAACCGGCGGCTGTTACTGCTGTTAGTTAACTAATGAAGCGCAGGATGCCACTAGGTACCGTTATCTCAGATAGGGTGGCTGTGATGAGCGGCAAGGGATGAGATCGGACTTAACTGGATTTTCTTATGAATATTGAGATCCTGGATTAGATTGACGCACTTACACTTTGCATAGGAATTTGTGATCACGTTTAATAGTAATTTACACAAATTGAGAATTTGTTGCACTTCGTCTGGCGTAAATAAATGCTTATACAGTTACTAAGGTGACACAATGAGATGATACGTCTCTATACCGCAGTGATCCGTCCCATCATGACTTACGCTTGCGTCGTGTACGCTCACGCCTAGCCCAAACATCTCTATAAGATGTAGGTCCTTCAGAACTGGTTCCTACGTAAAATCAGCCCCTATTACGTTCGTAATGACCGTTTACATTTAGATTTAAAACTCCCCAAAATAGCCCAGTTTATGAAGCGCCTCTCCAAGCGCTTCTTCGATTCCGTAATCAAACACCATAACCCCCTGATCGCAGAGGCCGCCCCATACGAACCCTCGCTAATTAGTCAGATCCGCCGCCCAAGGCATACAATAGTCGAACCCGATGACGCTATTACCCTCCTCTAAGAGAACAGGAAGGAAACTAGCACGCTCAGCTCAAAAAGCACAGACGCAAACAGCCGTCATTCCGTCCTCGCCGTCGAGGCCCGTCGCGATGCCCCGATTAAAACCTTCTCCGTCCCTTGCTCGTGCTACCCCGCGTGTGCTACGAAGTTTTTGGTGACGGTGACGCGAGTTCCATGATTTTTGTTCACTCAAAAAGTGCTCAACGCGCCTAAAGAAGTTTTCACTTCAAAAATCTTGAAGTTTTGAGAAATTACACAAAAACCTGTTACCTATATCTAAAGGGTGTAACACACCTCTAACGAAGCCGAAAGGTACTTGTTCACCCCGTCATTGTGACCACTTTTTGTTCTACACCATACCTGGGAACCTTCTAGTTACGGAGATATTGGAGGTCAAACTCACAACATTTCGACAAGTTTTTTTTTAAATACAAGTTCTTATTGTAAGATTTTTACTTTAAACATCTCTACAACCCCCGTACTATTCAATTCATCTATCAGCACAATGTTTCGAGTGCATTACATTGGGTTCTACCACAAAACACGATTTTTCCCACCCTTGATAGTCCAATCAAATGTCAAACCCTTGACTACCTTGCCGGTCTGACGCGACCTAATATTACTCCCTTTGCCTTCACCCCAGTTGACTCGGGAGAGATCAAAAAGATTATCCTATCTATTAAATCTAAAGCCGTTGGTTGTGACAACAGCAGTCGACACATGATCGTGACAGTTGTTGATCAGCTCCTTTGTGCAATTTCCCATATAGTTAACTTCTCCCTTTTCTCCGGTGTTTTCCTTTGGAAAAGTGGTCGAACTTGGCGGAAAGCCCAAGTTCGACCACTTCCAAATGTCCCTAATCCCACTCTTCTCAGTCACTTCCGTCCTATTTCCATCCTTCCCTTTTTATCAAAAGTACTCGAGGCCTGTGTTCATAAACAATTCTCGAACTTCATTCGCAAAAACTCCCTCATCAGTCAAATCCAATCCGGGTTCAGGCCCGGGCACAGTACCGTTTCTGCCCTCCTTAAAGTGACTGACGATATAAGGCGAGAAATGGAAGACACTATGGTTACGGTCTTAGTGTTGATCGAGTTTTTCAAATGCTTTCAAATGGTTTCAATCCGTCAGTCACGACGTCCTTTTATCCATCCTCTCCTATCTCATGGTCTCTCCCGAGGTTCTGGAATGGTTTTCTTCTTATCTTCGGGGGCGTCAGCAATCAGTTCTTGCTGGTGACTCTAAGTTTAGCTGGTGTGATCTTGAATCTGGCGTCCCTTAACGTGGCATTTTATCTCCACTTCTAACTACCGAAGTTCAGTGTGCGTATCATCTTTACGCTGATGACTTGCAGCTTTACTGTCAGGCATGTGTTGACAGCTTATCCGGTGCGGTCGAGGAGTTGAATCGGGATTTACGAGTTGTCAAAAATTGGTCTGATCGTTTCGGGGTGGCCGTTAACCCAGCTAAGTGTCAAGCTATCATTATGGGATATAGCCTGAGGAGGCTGAATGGTCTAACGGTGCCACCGGTTACCTTTGATGGCACAGTGATTCCCTTTAGCACTGAGGTCAAGAATCTGGGTTTGCATGTTGACACTTGCCTTGACTGGCGTAAGCAGGTCGCGATTGTGAGCAGGAAAGTCATTGGGACGTTGCGGTCGCTTTACCGTCTGAAAAATATTCTTCTGTCACACATCAAGGCAATGCTTGTACAGCCCCTAATCTTCCCCATAATTGACTATGGTGATGTGTGCTACTATGACCTGAATGCAGATCTCCTCAACAAACTTGACCGAGTTCTTAATAGCTGCATTCGATTCGTTTTCAATCTCCGGAAGTATGATCATATATCCGCACACCGAACACTTTTAAAGTGGTTACCTATCCGGCAGCGCAGAGCGTTGAGGGCTTGGATAACTCTGTTTTCTCTTCTTCACAAACCTACTTCTCCTTCATCTTATGTAACTTCTCTTTGCCACTATTTATGCTCTGCACACAGCAAGAATCTTCGGTCCGAGAGTAATCGTCTTCTTCGTTGTCCTTCTCATCGCTCTGGTTTTATAAAATCTTCTTTCTTTGTCCAGGCGGGTTTCCTTTGGAATGCGCTCCCTCAGAATATCAGGACGGTATCCAATCGGTTCACATTTAAAGTGAAAGCTCGAGAACACATACACAAGACGTTGGCAGATTCGTCTCAGAACTAAGTTGTTATAGTTTTTTATTGTTGACCTTTCATTACTTTTATATATACATATATATATATATGTTTTATGTATTTATTCTTATATTTTATTTTAGTTTTAAATATTTTCGTACCTATTTGTTTTCTGTTATTGCACCTACTGTGTATTGTCTCTGCATCACCCTAAGGTAGACTGGTAAAAAATGCCCGAGGCATTAAGTCCGCCTTTGTACAGTTTTTACTTGCGCATAAAGTTTTAATAAATAAATAAATTTTTCACCCCAAAAAAAGAAGTCATTTCCCAGCGGTAATGTAATGTAAAGGTACAGAATGCTTGGTTTACGGATTCGTGATGAGTTGGATTACAGCCTGTATACTTTTGCCATGAACTTTCATTGTGTATTTATTAAACATTTTTACGAGTAAGTATTTCTTTATCAAAAGTGTCAGGAATTGTCCAGATTTTTCCCCAGCCGTACGGTGTCCCTACTGGGGGTACATTAGACCCCCGAACATTCGCATAATCTCGTGACCACCCGACCGCCCATTAAAATTTATATCTACGGCCTGATGACAATCCTTTCAGCATTCCTTCTTAATAGTTGTAATGGAGGAACCGGTGTAGTTCGAATGGGTTTAATAAGTGCTTATGATGAGGATTGAGATTCTAGGCGAGATGCCAAACAAGAATGAACTAATCACTAAAATTATAAACATTGTCCTCCGCCGCGTCTGCCTATCTGTTCGCGATAAACTCAAAAACGACTGCACCGATTTTCATGCTGTTTCTACTAATGGATAGAGTAGTTCTCGAGTAAGGTTTTTGTATATTATTTGGTTTTGCGAAGTCGCGGGAATCAGTTAGTTTAAAAGAAATGGAGATCGGTTAACTCACCGGAAGTGCACGCAAAATGATCAGTCTATTTCAGACATTTTACACGATGCCAAGACACCATAGGACTGAAAGTTCATCAACTCATTTCATTTTTCGATTAATTGGTTATGTGATTGAAAGATGTCAAGGGCTACAATCATGTCAGATCGCCAATTAATTCACTTTTCACCCTTGATTAATTTTGTGTTTGACGTTTCACTCTAAGTAAAAAATGTGAAACGAATGACAAAAACTAACAAAATGTGAAGCAGTTGATTTCGACTTCACTATCTAGTATTTTGAAAACACTTTTATTTGCAGTTTATTTGGATGACCTTCCCCATTCATGACACAACCAACGAAAACAATAGGTAGGCAGTAAACAAAGTATTATTGACCTACAAATAGGAAAGTTTCGTAAGCCCTCGAAAGGGTACCAGCGCCGAATCTACTAGCAAAGTAACGATCTCGATTGCACAGCGACAGCCGACACGAGCGGCTGCGAACCTGTGACCTTTCCGTCACTCGTGAGACTATGACGAACTGAGTCATTGGTACCTACCGCAAGTTTAAGCTGATCTGCTAAGGTTATATAAGTTTTGTCTTACTCTCTGTTATTCGCAGGATTGAAGAGCCTTTGAAGATTTGACCAAGTTTCATTCACCGAACTCATTTCATTCACACTTTATAAACCGGGCTTATTTATGTCCTTACTATTACAGTACGCATACGGCTAGATGATTATCTTAAACAATTGCAGCTTTTAAGTAGCATAAAAACGCAAGATTGAAGTAAAAAGATAAATAGGAAAAAGGCTGAGGGACCAGACCAAATGACTTCATCATCGTCAGCGTTAGCAAAAAAACGACATTCGATTGATTGGATTGATCTTAGTTAATTGGAAGTCATTGTACTGATATGTATGTGTAGGGTTTCTGGTGACCTTGAATGCAAACGTAAACTCAAGCAATCTGCCCTGCCATGTCATCGGATTTTGCTATGAATTAGATTTCAAAATCACGTGCTTTTAACTTCAAAAGTTCAGTACAACTAACAACACTAACAAGGACCTTAACTACCAATCTCACGTGTCAAAACCAGCCACTAAATCTCACGCAATCAACTTACATTACGACTTTGACATTTGAACCGCCGCCATTAAAGAAATGTCACACCGAACTCGAAAAACTTTCCTTGCTTTAATAATGAACATTGAAATGAATGCATTGAACACTTTAATTGCTAACTACCTTCGTATGTAGGGCGTTGCCCGACATTTGTAAACGTTGAACTTTTGATGTTGCGAAACAAGACTTGTGCTGCGCCTTCCCGGGATAATTCAGAAATTGCGGGATTCCGTTATCGCGGAATTTAATGGTGGTCTTAGTAATAAGTGAGTCAATTTAATGTCAGTCTTGGGTAAGCAACTCCGTTATTTCCACCCCTCTGATAATGATGTTGTGGCGGGTGAAGTGTCTTTAATCCTCTCATTTGACTTTTAAGTAAGCGTAAGAAAGTGGGTCCTTAATTCAAGTTTTGGGTGTTTGTGGCAGTCCTCTAATCATGGTAGGGAATATTAAAGAGCGCATTACTTTGAATTCAGGATTTAATCATTGTTGTTTTTTTTGCCCTAGCCTGTGCAGTCCTAATCCCGGACAAAGGCTTCCCTCTATTCCTTCTTCTTTTCGCGAACCCACGAACAGAACCTATCAAATTAGTCATAATATTTGCACCGAAAGATATATTTTTTTTAAACTGCAAAATGACATTCTAGAGTTTTACCTTGAAAAGCATTGAATAAAATGTTTCAAGTCTTGAAAAATACGGACCTAAAAACCTACACTTCACATCACTAGTAACCTATGTATTTACATGCTCTTCACGGAAATTAAATGGGAGGGGTAGTCATAAATCTGGAGTATTGCTCCCGAATGTTTCCACTGCATCTACTGACGGAGGTGCGGCAGTGCGCGCACACCCTTATAATGATATTACTGCAGTACAAAGGATAACGGGCACCGCGACTAATTGAAATGATGGTTCCAGTGGTACACTGTGTTGTTTACATATTACTGTAATGTTGGTAGACTGGGTTGTGGGTGTTTCAAGTTCCGCGTTTGATTTCTGGGTTCGCACATATTCGAGTCGGCAGGAGTTGGCACAGGCAGGAGGTGAATTCGAGTAATGTATGTAGATATGGAAAAGTGTATAGAGCACTGCTCAATGACAAAGCAAAACGACAATCTGTCGTTTACCTAACGGAAAAATTATTACATTTTGAACTTAGACAATAGTTTAGTTCTCCAAATAAACTCATTAAGGTAGGTACAGTGATACATGGAGTTTTTAGCGCTCTAATTACGATTTCACCCAAGTGCCCAAAGACTGGTGAAGCAGTGATCTTAAAGTTTACAGTAATTTACTTGCCAAAATAGAACAATGCAATAACTGATCACAACTTTCTGGGAATTCGAATTTTATCTGGTAATACTGATTTGGGTACCTATTTATTGGTAGATTTTACATTACAAGCAACTACAAAAAATGAATATTCACCATACATAGCAACCACTCGCTTAGTACCCCGTTACCATGGCAACGGAAGGAAGCTCGTATGATTGATAACACGTACAAGCTTTTAGCTGATAGCTCGATATGGCTGATAGTGGCCCTTTGTCGGCTATCGCGCTAACTCGTTGCTAGGCAAGGAGATAAGCAGGTTTGTGTTCCTTGGAGATAAGAGTGACAAAGGAAGTGAAAGAGAGGTGTTTCTTTGTGGTTTTGTAGGATAAGAACTATGTTTGGTTATTTAATGTAAGTAAGAAGGTTTTAGGTTTAAAAAAACATGACAAAAATACAAGAGGGACAGAAGAAAAAGTATTGTTGTACAATAAAATATGAATGATTTAGAAGAGCCTAATGAGTGGTACATTTTGCACAGTTTGGGCCACATTTACATTTCATTGGCAACTTTTGAATTTGAACTGTCTGGTGTAGTATTTAGGGACGTTAATAGAATAAGAGTCCTGTGTACTTATTGGCTTTGTTTCTTCTAACGTATGGCAGCCAGTATGTTGAGGTAGTCACCCCCCTTTGCCAACTTCGATGATTTGCTATTGAAACAAAATATGAAGATGAAAGATTAGTACATAGTACTAATAGTTATAATGTCAAAGAATAATTAAGTAATCTGAATAATTGCGTACTTAATTAAGTAAGAATAGATTACTTAATTCTTCTTTATACATATATAAATTTCTTCTAAATTAAATATAAAATTTATAAAAAAACTTCTTTAAATCATAATTATTCATACTTACCGTAACCAGTTTCATATAATATGAACGTTAAGTGTATCTAGACATAAACCACATTAGTGTTCCGATCAGTACCCAACCACTTCTGCTTACACCACTTACCATAACATTGAGCAGTAGAACAACAACAAATGCAACACAATATTGACTAAACACAATATATTTATGGATTAAGATCATTATTGCTCGGAACATTGCCTAACGAATGAGGTTTAAGTAGGTACCTAAGATTTAAAACGTTAAATGCGCTCTTCATACACATACTTCATGGCACTATTATCTATTCTGTGCTTATAGTCCGCGCCACAAGAAGCTATACATTGTGTAAACACACATTAGGGTTCGCAACCTTTGGATCAAATTAAAAAATGAGAGCATCAGCGTGATCTTACTTCAAAATGGCGGCCCAAATGTTTACGTTCCATGACGTTAGATGCGTTCCAGTACCACAAAACATTAGACGACAGCGCTTTATGTCGCCAAAATATAAGCCGACCAAGTGAAATTGCTCAGTTTCGAATTACATGTACTTATGATAATAAGTTGATTGAATTTAGTAGTATTTCTTGTTGATTTAATTGGCGCTACGTATGTTAGTAGAAATTCTTTGTTTACAAGCTTTGTCACTTCTAAAATGCCTCTTTGGTGTAGTGGTTGCAAGCGCGACTGCTGATCATGATGTCGCGAGTTCGATTCCTATGTCGGGTAGAAGTGTTATTGAGTTTTTCTAACAGGAATTTCTGCGTAGCCGCCACGGAGTCTGGATTTGGGCTCGGTTGATGGCATTTGGCTCGCTCCCATGGGTCTTAATCATAACTGGCAAAATGTGGGTGTACTATTACGTACACCTGTGCTTAAGCCTTACGGGTTTACAGGCGTGATGTTATGTTGTACGTAGTACTGTGTCAAAAAATTATGACGGGTCTCTCTCGATGACATTGACATTTGAATAGTATGGTAGGTACTATCTCGCTCACTCATGCTGAAAGAGCGGAATGTGCGAACGAGCTACCATTGTAACCTAACCTAACACTTTGTTGCACGACCTAAGTACGGTAAGGGCACTTCAAACGATTTACAACTTAGTGTTTAGGTCTCATTTCCGACCTAGACTACTCAGTGTTAAGTGTGGACCTTGGTCTTATAATTTATTGTGGCTTGCAATACTTCGTGCATTGAACTGGCTTGAGTGTGTTTATACTTACGGTTTGTTTAATTATTACATAATTATTTATTAGTCATACTAAGTCAGCTAATTATAGTAACTTTGTAGGTATTCGTATAGGCACTTCTATGGAAAACTTCGAAGACCTGCACTGCCAAATATGGACTTCAGACTCAAATCTTTATAACGACTACTGAACGTATTGCGATATTTGCAAAATGTAACAAGTCATACATGTAACAACTGTAAGGACGGAAGCAGAATGGGGCAATCTCAAAATGCTCTGACGCACCGATTGGGTGTTTCAGTTACCCCCATATCTCCGTAGAAATACATATAAAGAGAACAAGAGGTGGTAGGAGAAGAAAAAGACAATGCCCATATGCCATAAGGCCATAACCAATTAATTAGCCTTGAACAACATATGAAATTTACTAAGGATCACATTATAGGTTACTTAAAGACGTTTATCAAGGTGTTAAAGATTAGCTAGTAAAATATTTTAGAGCAGTCGATTGAAGAGCTCAACACGACCTACTTCTAAAAAGAACAGGACAAATAAAACATCACGTTAAAAATAACATCGGTAAAGAATGATGGCGTGACACACAACCTGATACTCTGCTTATCCATAAACAGCGAAAGGGCGTCACCGGCCCGTAGGTATAGCATAACTAAGACGTAAGCGATGGCTTACTAAACCACTTCATCATGAAGTCACCTTGAAATTGACACTGGTGGCACCACCTTTTGTCACAAAAGAGGCGGTACACAGAAGGACCGAACACTCAAATCTCATCTACATACAATCTCACACCTAAAATCCTTTGAAACAGGCAAGCTAATTCGATACTTTGAAGTCTCATGTTATAAGAAGAAAACCACCGGGCACGAATTCTGACTTTGGGCTGCTACTGAAAACTTCGTTATATAGAAAAACTAATGAACAATTTACCTGAGCTGGAAGTTGAAGACTGAGCTGTCTTCACACCAGGTCAACCAGGTCAACGAGACCGAGTGAAAAGCATCTCTTCAGGTATATTGACTGAAATAGCGACTATGGGTGAGTTTCTATGACCCACACTGCACAGCCGCCAAAATGTTATCACATGGTCGACTCGATTGGCGTAGTGGTAGTGAGGCTGCCTTACATTCATGGGGTCCTAGGTTCGAATCCCGGTAGGAGCAAATGTTTGTGTGATGAGCATGGACATTTGTTTCCGAGTCATGGATGTTTATATGTATAATAAGTATGTATATACAAACAAAAAAGGTATATATGTAGTATATCAACTATCTGCTGACCACGCCACCAGCCTTGCTTAGTGTGGCACTAGATGGCGCTGTGTGTTAATGTCCAGCGATAGTTATTATTATTATTAGTTATGGTTATTTTCATTTTGCTTAAACTGATATGAGAGAAATCTCTTTGTTTGAAACTTTTTTATGTATGTACATAAGATTGTAGGTAGAGTTGTACTTCTGTATGTTATTGTATGGTGGATGAATCATTGCATAATCCAATCACATGCTTTATAAACATTGTCGGTCAGAATATTATGTAATGTTGCTTATTTTCAGTTTATAGTTATATTATCCTTTTTAGCAAAACTTTAAGTACCTATCTCAGTAATTCTGTAATCAGAATGTTTATTGTTTGACTATAGATTACAATTTATATACTTTCATTGACAATTAAATACAATAAATTAAGAGTTTTATTTCAAACTTCAATTAGTTAAGAATTTAAAACGATAATGGGTAAGCTTTCAGGGAACATTAAAGTCTGCTCTTTCAAAACATAAAAAAGGATTTTCTGAGTGCAGAAAAGAATTAATTAAAGAAATGTTTATGGCACATAAGTTTACGTTTAAATCGGATAAGTAAACACAATGATAATATATTTTCAGCTTTAAGTTAAATAATGAAAGTGACCTCCTGAGTTCTGAGGTCACACGTTGAATAAGGCTCGCTATTTAATACACTTTTCTTCAGAAAAAGAGCTCTTACAATGAACATCTGTCTTCCTCTGGTTGACTAAGATACGAGTATTTAAAGAGTATAAGTAGAGGAAGACCATAGAAACGATGAATGGATTGTGTTAAGAATTCAATCCAATCACCAACTAATGTAAAACTTTTTGGATGTACAATAAAGATTTGATTGAAGAATGATATGGCAAGAAAAGAAATGTCTGATGAGATGACGGAAAAACGAGAAATATGGAAGAAGAAGACATAATATGCTGCGCCGACCACAAATGAATTGAGTATGATGATGATGATGATGATCAAGAATCAAAAGGACCTGATATTCTATCAATTAGTTATTTTCCACAGTCAAAAACTTCGACGGTAAGAACGTGTAGAACAAAATAAATAATCGTTTATTGTCCAGGCTCTTAATCGATTGCATGGACAACATTGCATATGTAGTCGCATCGTGAGTGGGCGTCTTTACGTGAACATTTAGCGTAGGTGTATCTTTAATGACATTACCTTGGCTTTACAATAATTTGTTAGCACTTGCACAAATATTATTATTGTTTCCCTTTGAACCGAACAAGGCATAATGCTATCCTTATGTACATCCATTCGAAACGACTTAAACAAATGTAGGATCACGACCGGAGAACTTAATCTCAATATACGTCATTACTAACTTATCTCAATGTATTCGGAAGCGAGCCGAGTATGGAGAACCCAATTTCCCGTTGTACCCCACTAAATATTTCTGTGTAATAGGTTCCGACATGTAAGTGCCATCGACTAGTTATAAATCAGCTGATACGATTCCTCTCAACCCCATCCCCATCGAAGAACATTTCAATAAATTTTCATTAGACCAGCACTAGAGTGGAATCGGGTCAGAAGGACATCTTCAAACTTCAAACGCTGTAAATCGTACATCTTTATTATTTCACAAGGTAGTGTTCGCAGCCGCGCAGCCTGCAGGACGCTATCCATCGATGCGTGAACCTATAAATTGTGAAGGCAAGCACGCTTGTCAGCGAGTAATGTATTGCAGCCAACGGAGGGAAAAGCCTTTTATTACGTTACGTTGGGGTAACTCGCATGAGTTATGGTCTGACGGTATTTGCATTAATGAAGGGACCGCATGATTGGTTAGAGAGAGACAGACATAGGACAGACGAGAAGAGAGTAAGGAATGGAGAATGGATAATGCATTTCGGTCTAACAAGAATTGGATCTTTATGCAAATGGCGGATATAGAGACAATATCCTCGACATAGTGATATTTCAATTTAGTTTAGGGTTCCGCCGGAACCATACAATTATGACGTCTTTGTTTTATCTTTGCCGAAAGGCGTTTATCGTCTATGTAGAAAGATAGGTATTTAGTAAGTATTTATATCAGCCGTTACCTTGAGACTAGGTACTTTTTGCATAAACGATATTATGGTTTTCAAAAAAATAGTTATTATCTTTGAGCTATATCAGAAAACACTTACATAAAATCAACCGACTGCTTTCTTATAAGTTTTGCCATATTTATACCTACGCTTACTGTCAGGATTATTACAGGCGATGAGTCAACAAAAACCCGACAATGTTTGTAAGGTTCAGAGGAAGCAGACATCGCTGACAGCGCTCCAACTTTCGCTTGCCAAGCAACAATATAATCCGGACACTTTTCTTACAAAACTAAGCTACTTTTAAGGACAAAGATTGCCACCATTTTGTCCATATTTCGCGAAATAGGAGCCTTACAAACAACTCGTCACGGTTGGGCAAGCAACCCAATTGTTTTGTTATTGTTAAACAATAGTAATTCTACACTATTGTTGTCTCTTTTCCTCTTATTCGAGTCTCACTGCATGACTGCAGTAAATTTAGACTTGTTTGTAATTATGAAAATAAGCTCGTTTTCCTTGGTAACAGCTATAGTGCTTGCGGAGTAAACTGCCATGATTTGACCTACTAACTAACAATATTGATTTGATTAGTTCTCGACTTTGTAGGTATTCGATTTGGTCTGGAAGGTTTCACTAGGTGGTGGCCTACTTTTAGCAACTCCCAACAGGATAAAGGGAAGTTATTTATAAAAAAAAAAAAAAACATTTTTTGCTTCTGAGTATAATGAAGAAACTTGAACAGAAAAAGAATCGCACAGCTAGCTCACATTTTAACTTTAAGCGTTAAATCAAAGCACTTAAGCGCTTTAATGAACTAATTTTTCAGTTAAGTATCCAAATTAAAAATTCAATCCGAAACTCCACCATAATTATTTAAAACCGGAACAAGCAAATAGATTCAATTTCCCCTATCTCCTCCACTTACGTTTCCAATTAATTATTAAGTAATCCCCGAAGCGGTGAACAAACAGCGTTGCCATTTGTCCCCTTTCTCCCGGGCTTCCTCAAAAACGCAGTAACCTTGTGATATTTCATAAGTATTGTTGGGGGTCACGTCGAGACAATCTTGCTAAGTGCCCCCCGTGACCCCCGTGACCCCCGTTGGCACACGACGCCGGGTAGTAACGCGTCACGGACGGTTATGCGTAGTTCCGCTGTTTGCTGAACATATAAGTGAGTTTGGATGTTCGGCGGAATTAGATTTTTGGATCAAAGAAGTAGGAAAGTGTTTTGGGGTTCCTCCTGAAGTGGGGAGAAGATTCTGTGCTTGAGTGCGCTGCCTGCCACTGGGCAGATGTTGTTATATGAGGGATGATCTGCGACTTATCATGGAGTAGGAACACAATCATTATGTTAAGTTGTTAGTGGTATAGTTTTGATACATTATAAAAACAACGCTTAATTTAGAGAGCTAACCCGTTTGCGTAAAATTTCAACTTGAACTGAAAGATCTATCAAACCGGTTGTTAGTGTAATTGATTCAATAATACCATTTAAGGGGCCACATCACGTAAAAAGACTTTAAGCGTGTCCAGCACCATGCTGAGGTCTTTTGGCTTCGTTCAGGACCTTTCGTTTCTTTGCTTTCTAATTTTTAACTGTTTAGTTTTCAATAGTTGTAAATAATGTAAATTTTTACTAGACCTAGAACTATAATATTTATACCATAATAAAGCCGTAAAGAATGTGGCAAGCAAAGGCTGCCATCATGTGAAATATGTATAAAGTTGGGATGTTTTTTCGAATAATCTTGGTGCGCGTTGACGTGGGGGCTCTTGTGGATGACGGGTGGCAGTGTATCGCTGGCCACTCTCACGCTCCTCCCACTCGCTCAAGGTCGTTAGCGTGAGGTAGACCCTTAAGTACGACGACCTGATATGACCACATCATTTATTTTTACGCTCTGCCCTCAATAGGTGTTGATTATCCGCATCAAATTATTAGCACCGATATGGTCTCACACAAGGAAATCAAAACAGGCTGCTGTAGGTACAGTCAACCGCACTTCCACCACAACAATTAAAAATAAATAAAACCTTTATTACGTAGCAGCAAAGGCCGTTTTTTGCAGTACCAATTTTCCTTCTCACTGTACATAGTTGTATAGTTACAGAAGAGTCGGCATAGCAACCAACTTATAGCTTGTAGTGCCAGGAGGTACATAATAATTATGTATATGATGGAGGACTTCCTGATATACTTCCTATCATAACAGGTTTTCTCTATATAGGAATAACTGATTTCTGAATTTAATTTTATCCTGATACTGTAGAAGATTGTGTAGTTTTGTTTGTCAGTTTGTATTTGGGGAGCGATCTTGTAAATTGCTGAACGTTATTTTTTGCTATTGCAACAATTTTCATAGTTGGCAAACGTCGACCTCTTAAAAAATTAAATTCGATTATATTCGTTAAATACCGAAGTCATCAGTAGTTTTTAAGACTACAAATATAAAATACTGTAAACAGAAACCCTGTCTCTAAAATATCTCAAATATTCGACAAGCAGTACAAGCGTAAGATTTCACTCAGAATTAGTCCGAGTAATAAAACATTTCAGCAAACTCATCATCATCATCATCATCAGCCTATAATGTTCCCACTGCTGGGACACGGTCAGCAAACTAAACAATCCTAACCAGGCGTAACAAGTGAATTTAATTTAAATAATTAAAAAAAATAGGTCACTATGTATTTACCTCATGGTGTAAATGAAGTCAACAAGATAAGCGATAAAACAGCTTAAAACTGTACAATTACCTAAACTGATTAAATCATGACTTCCGGTGTACGGGCAGCAGCGGACAAAAACAATTGAAATGACCAATTTTATTAGGTTTGTTGCTGACGACTGATGACTGACGAATCAGTCGACAATTTTTTGTCCTGGAAAAATCCTACGAAGGTTATTCCGTGCCGTGTCTGTACTTTTCAAATCTGAACCTGGGAAAGTGCATGCCTAGTTAATTAAAAAAAATCTATGTACGCAAATCACTGCCGTTGTCTTAAAAGCCGCTAAGCTAAACTGGGTCGGGGCTGGCCATGTCTGCCGTATGCCCGACGAGCTGTGGGCAACAATAAATTTGAAATGTTTTTTATTTCATTTATTTCAAATTCCCCCAAGATGTGGAACACACAGCGGGAAGGCGACGCGGTAGTCGCAGGAGACAAAACCAATGAACACTGGTCAAGATTGGATGACAAAAATATTTGGAAGTCATGGAGAAAGGCCTTTGCCCAGCAGTGGGATAACACAAGGTAACAGTAACAGTGATTGTTATCGCAGATTTTACTTTCTACTGATCCCACTACTGATCCCAATACTGATCCGGGACTATTCTTGAATCGTCAATGCTACCGCAAAGCAAGTAAATCGTCTCGTCTGAAGCCCAACTAATAGGCCGAACTTAATTATAAACAATATTACTATTAGCACTGAGATAAAGGCTCGGGAAGTGTATTATTGTGATAGACTGTAGTTAATTAATTTATTGTGTTAAGTTCATATGTGTGAGTGTGTGTGTTTCCTGCGAGTACCGAGTAGCTACCTAGTGCCGATAGCAGACTGTTTATGTTACTATTTGTGTCAACTTGTTTGTTCTTAATTGTATAATTAAAGGAGATAATGTAATGCGATCGCGTGTTGGTTTGTTTTGTACCTAAATAGGTATCTGAAGGGCTCTCACCACTACATGCCTACCCTACAACATCCGGAGAATTGGATCAGTTGTTTTGTCGATATCTGGGCGAGATCTTAGTTCAGTAGTGAAGTTTTAGGCTGAAATGAAAGTGATGAAACATGAGTCGCATACTCAACCTGTATGCGTGCTCACGGCTAGGACGCAGACCTCGTGTCTATGAGACGTAGTGAGCATAATTGTAACAACCATACCGGTAACCTCGAGCCTCGATGTTTTCCTTCATCGTTTGGAGAGTTGTAATGATACAGTAGAAATAACACAGAGTACTTACGGCTTCAATATGATGTTTCGAATAATCAAGAATCAATTTAAAAGTAGGTGATTTATACTCGATCTATATTTTGTCTGTTAAGGGCATCACATCGTACATAAATATGAATCTGATACATTCAGTGCTGCCTTTATAATTACTATTTTTCATCATCATCATCAGCCTATTAATGTTCCCACTGTTGGGACACAGGCCTCCTCTCCATGAGAGGGAATGGGCTTTAATCCATCACGCGTGTCCGTATTGGTAGATGTCATTCTCGAACTTTTTAGTTCTAGGACAAGTCGGTTTCCTTACGATACTTTCCTTCACCGTTGAGAGCAGCGGTACTGAAACAAAGTAATGCGCCTGTCTGGGCTCGAACCATTCTATTTTCCATGACATACTGTTAGTATGCATGTTAGTTATTCTATCACAGTATACACTATAAGCGTCTGACATAAATCCCGTGAGGTTATTCAACTTTTACCACAAACAGCAAAATTTATCGAATAATAATTAATTCATATCAACAAATATTATTATTCACAAAATTATCCTTTCAAAGTAGGTTACAACATAAGCTTTTCAATAATAATAGAAAATAATACTCGCTATTATTTTTGCAATACGATATTCATTATTTAAGTTAGCAATATATATGCCGTTATCGCAGTAATTACAACACAAAATAATGAAGAATAATACAGTTACAGCTGCAGATATGGTAACAAACATGAAAAATATCGTTTCAGTGATTCTGAAACATTTCTCCGACATTCGTTTCGCCGTTGATCGGTTCACCGACAGAACGATTCACTTTTCATTTTTTCTCCGACAGAACTTTTCAACGACGAACGATTCGCCGACAGAACGATTCACTTTTCATTTTTTCTCCGACAGAACTTTTCAATGACGAACGATTCGCCGACAGAACGATTCACTTTAAATTTTTTCTCCGACAGAACTTTTCACCGGCGAGCGATTCGCCGACACAACTGTTCATCTGCTCCTGGGTTATAAAACATAGGTATTCGACATGTAGACCTGTTTCCGTTTATTGTTTTAAAGACACACATAAATACACACAAAATACAATCAATAAGCAAAATACAATCAATAACCTACTAATATTATTAAATGCGAAAGTTTGTGAGGATGGATGTATGTTTGTTAATCTTTCACGAAAAAACTACTGAATGGATTTGGATGAAATTTTGCACACAGATAGTTTCTAACCTGGATTAACACATAGGATACTTTTTATCCCGGTAGTAAGATCCTATGGGACAATTATCAAACTTCACGCGAGCGAAGCCGCTGGCAGAAGCTAGTACAATATAATACTAATACATAAAATTAAACACTGGAAACCTCGCCCGCGCCCCTAGCCCGAATAAAACATACATTTTTCTAAAAAATAGTTATTTTCATACATCTCTGTAAGTACCAAAATCCACCTAAGGGAGCCAGTCAAGCCGGGGCCGGGGTTGCGGGCCTGTTCGAAAGAGATACCGCGGCCCCGGAACGTAAAAAAAAAAAAAAGGGAGGCAGTCAAAAACGAAAACGTTGATATCTTCTATTCTAGACATGCGATTTTGAAGCTGTTTTCGGCTTTTCTAGACCAAACTAGGCGTCCGCCTGTGTTCTGACCCTATCGTGTGCACACGCGCGTCTGGACTCCATCCCTTATTTTCAGAGAAATTCCTTAAAATTAATGGGTTTTCCAAATTTTCTTTCACATTTCAATTTAGATTATAGTTGCAATAGTCCTCACTCTTCTTCCCTGAATTCTGGTCGGCGTTCCGTGTCCCGGTCTCCAGGTTGTGGGGTGAAATTCCAATTTTTTTCTTTCGAAAACTGGTTTTTTGACCAAAACTCAAAATTTTTGTTCGGCACCTAACAAGTTTTATTCCAATATTCGCTAGCCCGTCTCTGGACACCTCGCCCGCGCCCCTAGCCCGAATAACACATGCATTTTTCTAAAAAAAAATTATTTTCATACATCTCTGTAAGTACCAATATCCACCTAAGGGAGCTAAACGGAGGGCACGCCACGATAGTGGCGGTAAGTCCCCTCTTTGAGGAGTAGCTGGAGAGGCGACACGGCGTCCTCACCTTCCGCCTGACGCAGATCCTCACCGGACACGGATGTTTCGGGAGGTACCTGCACCGAATCGGGCGAGAGGAAACGCCCGGGTGTCTCCACTGCGAGGATCGACCGGAGGACACGGTGGAGCACACAGTGGAAGTCTACCCTGCGTGGGCGGAGCACCGCCGTGTCCGTAGCGGCGATCTCTCGCGTCCGGCCCTGGTTCAATCCATGGTCCGGAGCGAGACGGAATGGGAAGCCGTCACTTCCTTCTGCGAAGCAGTCATGCTAGCGAAGGAGGTGGCGGAACGAGAGAGAGAGAGAGATCCTCTCTTCCCGGCTGCCGCGGGAGACGCACCGGGCGTCGGGGCCACGTGGTGGCTACCGGCCACCGTAGATGCGGGCCTGTGGACGGCTGGCTATGGGCTAGCTAGCCGTCCGGCCGTCTAACGACGACGACAGGCCGTGTCGACGGCGCGTTCGTGTTCCACGCGCGCCTCAAAGAGTGTCAGCAAAAGAGAGGGGCCCGCAAGGGCCGAAGCCTGCCGGGGTTGCGGGCCTGTTCGAAAGAGATACCGCGGCCCCGGAACGTAAAAGGCGAGGAAGGAACATGGATGGTTTTTAGTCAGTAAGAGTCTGACACTCCCTCCCGCTCCGCCCAGAGTGGGGGGGGTCATTTGATGATTTCCCATCCTAAAAAAAAAGGGAGCTAAACGGAAACAGGTCTACATGTCGAATACCTATGTTTTATAACCCAGGAGCAGATGAACAGTTGTGTCGGCGAATCGCTCGCCGGTGAAAAGTTCTGTCGGAGAAAAAATTTAAAGTGAATCGTTCTGTCGGCGAATCGTTCGTCATTGAAAAGTTCTGTCGGAGAAAAAATGAAAAGTGAATCGTTCTGTCGGCGAATCGTTCGTCGTTGAAAAGTTCTGTCGGAGAAAAAATGAAAAGTGAATCGTTCTGTCGGTGAACCGATCAACGGCGAAACGAATGTCGGAGAAATGTTTCAGAATCCGTTTCAGTGTTTGTTTTGTCTGGTGGTTGGAATTAGGTCAGGTTATCTTTGGAGGTTCTTTGTAAAATAAGTAATTTAATATTAAATTCCTTTTTGTGTTTTGTTTAGTTTAATTGATGGATCATGAATTAATGATGTCTGATTATTTTATTTTATTTTTATCACTTCCTGTAGGTGTTAGTGGAAGTAATCTTATCAGAATTTTGGAGACCGCAGCTGAAAAAAGGCAGCCAACAGAATAAACAGAAACTTTTCGGTATGTCATATTTTTGACTTTTCTATCATGTCACCGCTGATAGAGCGTCACTTTGTTGTCCGAAAAGTGACAGCATGCTATAATGTTGGCAGAAGACGCCGAGAGAGACTAACGACTGACATTCACCTGTCACTTGCACGGCACTATGTTATGAGCGTTTTGGCAACAAAATATACGACACTCCGTTTTTATTGAATAATTTCACGTAATTTATGATAGGTAAGATAATACAGGAGGATTTTAGGATTTCTAATTCAAGTTGTTTATCTTGCTGGGTGATTGAGGATGAAGAGGTCACTGAGGTCAGTCAAGTCAATCCTTGTTGCTAATAATACTTATAAATAAAGACTGGTTATTTCAAGATTAATTTGTGTGACGAACATGAAGGTGAGGGATGGAAAGGGAGAGACAAAGATAAGATGCAATATTATTTGAGGCATTACATAAAAGAGAATGGAGTAAATGATTCCGTGACATCTGACAGGGGAGAATGGAAGAAGAAAACGTGTTGCGTCGACTCCAAGAAGAATAGGTAAAGGGCAGGAAGATTGAGATAGAGTATTTTAAGAATCATTTTTAAGCTAAAAACATATTACCGGATGAAAGGGACATTTCAAAAGTTACTGTGGAATTAACAAAGATAAATTAAAAAAAATAATGTATTTAAGTCATTTGTAAGTATTGTAAGGCATTTGTAAGTAAGTAACCTCACTTACCTAATGGAAAACGTTGATAAAGAAAGTCCAATTTGTGGATCAAAGTTATCAATTTTTAAGATCATGTATTCCCTAAATATCAATGACAAAAGACAGATCTAGTGCATTGATAATGATGCCGATAACATCATATTTATATCAGCAATCTAGCAGAGAGTAAACCTAAACGATTTATACTTTAGTGAAATAAAGAGGGGTTTTTCACTATCTTATACAATATTGGGCACTAAACATTGCAAACGGAATTTGTTAAAATTGTAGATTAAGAAGTTTTTCAACATTCTGTGTGAATCCGCTTCCGAACCGAGCACACCATAGCACACTAGCTGGAGTGCTCGAAGTAGCTCTACACTTGCACTCCTGCACTGCAGACGAATGAAAAACACTACAGACGCCGCAAAAAACGATTCCACCTACTTGACCCTTGTTTGTTTGTTACCAAACAGGAAGAAGACACAACATATTTGTATATTAACTTTATCACTTTGAATACGTAAGAAACAGCACTAAAACGTTCAGGACTAATAATATTCCTTGGCAGCGCCGCACGGCAGCGCTAGTGTTGCGCGCAAGTTATTGACCTGCCGCAACAAAGCGTGCGCACGCGCACGTACGCGCCGATAATTACCCGTCAGCCCCGCGCACTAGCTGGGAGACACGCGTTCCGGGGTCGAGTCCTGGATGCTGGACATCTGCAAATTCTGCAAGGATATCACCTCGAAGGATTAAGAAGAGAGCCCACAATTTCCCACATTTCGACAGTAAGTTAAATTGATAATTAAGTTTCATCTCATGCGGGGCGAGGTTATTGACGTTAACCGGATGAACCTCAAAATATTAAATGCGAGCTGACAGTGAGAAATTCCTGACGAAAAAATCCAATAACATTTTGCTTAACCTGGGAACCGAACGCAGGACTTCATCATGAACGCTAGCGAGACCGACCACTAGACCAGCGAGGCAGTCTGCCAATCTATCTGAGATGAGTCATTTTGAAAGACTGTAAAAGTAGGTAATTAAAAAATGTAGGACAAATAGTTTAGATTTTATTATAAGGAACTGATTCAGTTGCCAACGATTTCAGTATTCAGTTTTGAAGGTTAGTATGCGCATATCCGTGTTTAGTTCAAAATGTTAAAACTACTAAGTGGTATCGTTAAAGAAATGACCACTACATTCTCACTGAAATACTAGACACATGACTATAAGGCTACTTGTACATCTATTCTACGAAAAAATGTATTTGTTGTGAAAATGTGTTGGTTGTCTATCAGGAATTTCGTCACTAAGTAGCAGCCACAGAGTATAGATTTGTGCGAGGCTGTTGCAATATCATCGCCTTCTTTAACACGAAACTTAAACACAACTGGCGAGATGTGGGTGTACTTCAAGTACAGCTCTGGGTACCAAAAGGTGATGTTATGTTATAAACAGAGTTATATTCTATTCACAAACACCACCACCATCACGATTGTAACCCAGAGACCACCACGACGTCTACAGCTCGACATAGGCCCTCTCTAAAGATAATCACGTCGAAGAGGCCGACCGCTGCTTGCATGATGCACCCTCAAAAAAAAACAGTTTTCATACTCTTTGATAGCCATAGAAAGGTAAGCAGTAAAACCACAGCTTCCAATCACTATGCAATGTATGTGGGCGTTTCACACCACACTAAAGCAATAAACGGCCTACCTATAAACCTCGCACTGCACACCACACATCACAATAGGGAAGTGCATATAGCAGAGTGGACCACAGTTTGGCTTTCGGCCAAACGCACTCGTCCTCGGTCTCATGCATTTTTAAAGTGTCATTGAACTATAATTACCTAATCGTCACCTAAGGAGATGTTATCAGAAGGGAAATAAACATTGCATCACCCCCAGTAATCTTAGCCTCGGCAGAGGAGAATCAACACTCCAGTACTCACATTTCGTCTGCTGTATCTAAGTCTCACGTTAGAGGGGTCGACCCTGCTGCCATCAAAAGAGCATATATCCAGGACCCCGAGCAGCTACTGAGAAATTCTTGATGTAAGATAGACAATAACATTTGTTTCAATCCGGGAATCGAATCCTTGACAGCTTGCGACAGGACCAACAGACCGACAGAACGAACAATAAAACGAATTTCGTTTCTTTTTTGAGCGACTTAAGCCGAAGTGTTGAGGATGTATTTTAGGAGATTGTGTTTTGTTGTTCGACGAATTGTCGTAAAACGATAGTGTGTTTGTTCAGGCTAATTATTACGTGGTTTAAGTGGTAAGAGGATATGGTAGTTTTTACTTTTATCTCTTTTGGACCTATTTTCGAAATTATTTCTTGTGGTGCAGTGTCGGCTAGTAGAAGTAAACTATCTCACATTTAAAAAGCGGAAAGCATTACTATTTTCCGAATACTTCTCTATTGAGACGCCAAAATAAAATTAATTTAGTCAAATTGGACCAACTGTAAATATTATGAGCCATCTTCGCTTCTTTGTGAGAAACAGCGCAAGAAATACCCAGCAACAAATCTATTCCTGTAGTAATGTAGTGAATTTCCATCCCGTTTTTTAACATATAGGCATTTTTGCATGTTTTCCCACACAAGTCACTCGTGCATGCTTGTAGACACGTGCACCGTGCACATGCACACAATCGCCAGACATCCTATTTCACTAAAAGGCAAAAAAATCATACGATGCACACTAAGTAGCTGATAAGGCTGGCTTCCTTGAAACAATACGTCGGCAACCGAACCTATGACGTCCAACTGACAGGTTTAGGGTTTAGCGTACCTAAGTACTTTACATCGTACCTAATTTATGATCTAAAGATCAACGCACAGTTGTAAGTAATACAAGCTAGTAGTAGTGCCTCACAGCTAATTTCTAGGCCGTATCAACACGCTAGCTGCATACTACATCTTCTCAACTTCAGCCATTTGGCATTATTTCTTTGAAAAATACTTCTTTCATGTACCTACCTCGGATCGAGGTGACGCCGATCTGGAACAGAGCTCTTTTTACTAATAATTCTAACGAAGTTAAGTGAGATTTGGCCTTAAGTCCGTATTATAGAACGTCACTTACGACTCAAGCACTAAAGTAAACTTAATTTCGATCAATCATCATTTCAGCCGAGAGACGTCCACTGCTGGAGTTAGGCCTCCTACCAAGTGTCGCCACATTGACCGGTCCCAGGCGACTCGCATCCAGCGGATTCCCGTAAACTTCACCAGCAGCCTTCAACCAATGGTTTAAATCTAGTTTTAAGTTTACGGACCTAAGTATGCTTTCACCTTTACACTTGTTTTGCAATTTCTAGAAATTTTGCAAAAACAAACAAATGACGCAAGCGTTGTTATTAAACGATTTAGACGCAAAAAGTGGATGTTTACGTAAAATGATGTCTAATATTGTTTTACATTTTGTGTGGGAGGGCTGCAGTGTCGGAGTGCATTTCTTCGAAATACAATAATTTAAAGTGCCTTGTGAATATTTGAAGCTTCCTATGTTTGTACTTTCTAATGATTTTCGTAACTATTTGTTGGCAACTGTACACAAAATCTGACGAGATTTATGAGCTCTTACGTTTGTGTTCAAGAATGATGCAGCGTTCTCGTAACTGATAATCAAAACGTAAACTAAGATCTTAACTATAGCGGTAACCTGCTAGGTTTTAGGGGTTGGCTATGGGGTTGGTTATAGTCTAATCGGATGTAGCTGAATCCCATTACTTTACATAAAGCGACTGTCTATCTTCCTATTTTCAAGACCCAGTTTCTGGGTAACACGATACACCATATCCTGATACACCATGTGGCAGCCCATGGTATTGACTCTGTTTGGAAATCAACAATTTTAATCAAAATTGTAAATTTACGTACACCTACTTCTATTTTGAATAACCACTTGCCTGCAACATCGTATTTGTGACAGGGAACACTATGAACAGTTTTATTATCAACTAGCTTCTGCCAGCGGCTTCGCCCGCGTGAAGTTTGAAATTATCCCACGGGATCTTATTACCGGGATAAAAAGTATCCTATGTGTTAATCCAGGTAATAAACTATCTGTGTGCTAAATTTGATCCAAATCCGTTCAGTAGTTTTTGCGTGAAAGAGTAACAAACATCCATACATCCATACTTACAAACTTTCGCATTTATAATATTAGTAGGAAGAGCAATTCAATAATAATTTATTCTCACGCACTTGTAACTGACTCTATGAATCTATACTTTATGTTTTGTAATTTACAGAAATACTTGGTATGCTACTCTGTCCTACCTCAATAGAACAATAACGCAAGTTATTGAGGTTAAAACTAACATAATTTCACACAAACACTCGTGTGGGAGGATCAATACATCATGTATCATTATAATATCTCACACATCTTTACCGGGAACACTGCTCCACAGAGCCCACAGCTACGCTACACAAATGTCAGCTAATTTTCAGCATCTGGAAGGAACTTCAAGATACTTGCATGCTTCCCACGAAACAAATGAACGGCACACCTATAAACCACACTCCATGCGCATAAAAATCAAAAGTTTCATCCAAGAGCATTCATTCAAATTAGGCAGAGAAACAGATTTTGTGACGTTAAAATGACATGTGACAAGTCTGGTCCTTCTACACGCTCACCTCTCACCGCTTCTTACTGATTGAGATGGGAAAAAGAACTGACAGAACAAACTTTTCTGTGTCAGCTAGCTTAGAAGTACTTGATGTTACACAATTGTTTGTTAGCAGTCTGCAGTGGACAGTCGCCTTTATGATCATATTCATCATTATATTGTATTCTGACAGATCACAGTATTGTTCATAAATTGTGCAGATTTTACCGATCCGTGTGGTTTATTGGTGAATATATTAAAGGTTTTGCTCCCTGAATGGGCTCAATGCAACGAGCTATCATTTAAATCCTTGTTGCATATTGAGCCGCCATCCAATGCTGGAACACAGGTATTCTCTATGTGATGGCCAAAATTCTCAACTTGGGCCCAGTCCAAGATTCGATGGAAATCACTTTTTTAATTAAGGAAACTTTTGATTATAACGTCTTCATCTGCTCAGGATAGTAACAGGACAATGAGCCTATAATTATCATAATCAAAGTTAGAATATTATACCTTTAATATCTTCCGATTGATTACACCAATATGATTATATTATAATACATTAGCTACCTGCCACAATAAAACGTCTTATAAATCAAGGACCCAACCGATACCTACTTCTGGTTTTAAAACTACAATACAGAAAGCTCGTGACCATTTGCGACATGACTTAGCTTATCACATAATAACGAACAGTAAATATCTTGAACTGCAATAAAATGTTATTATTTTTGTTCTAGAATATCGTGGAATATTGCGGCAGGTCATAAAACCGGCGTGACGGACATCAAAGTGCAGTAAAACCCAAGGCTGACCTACCACAACTACTGCACCATGTAACATTAAACTATGAAACAATATGCAATGAACGCGGAAGTTTATTATAAATATTGTTACTATGTAGCTGAAATGTTGCCATGTTAATATGGCATAACGTGATACCTCAAAGGCTGAACTCACCGAAGCCACGAGTCTTACATGGTGACCGCAGTTCTTTAAAATGCACAGTTTTGTGGTAGAACTCAATGTAACGCACTTAAAACATTGTGCTGATGGATGGCTTAAATAGTACGGGGGTCGTGGAGGTGTTTAAAGTTAAAATCTTACAGTTAAAACTTGTAATTAAAAAAAACTTTGTCAAAATGTTGTAAATTTGACCCCATATCTCCGTAACTAGAAGGTTCCCAGGTATGGTGTAGAACAAATGATCGCAATGATGGGGAGAACAAGTGCTTTTCGGCTTCGTGAAGAAGTGTTTTACACCCTTTATGAGCTACCTAACACTGCAAGGATCCTAATCTCACAATTTGGTGATGAGGGAGAGTAAGAAGCTAAAAACTGGTATTATATTTCAAAACCCTGTCTCAAAATACTTCAAGTATGAATATTTCCAAACCTTGAGCACTGACTTTGAGTGTGTTGTTGTTTTGAGCAGTGAGGTAGGTGCCATGTTTTGCTCTGCCGAAGTAAACAGCACTTAAAAGCGAAGGCTGACCTACCGCAATCTATTCCTACGTGTTTGCTCATTAATGTTTGAAAACAATATTTTACTGCAACGGTCGGAGGTATGAGCCCGTTAAATACAATGTCGGTAGGTTACGATAACTATTCATGTTTATGTACATGCCTATGTAGTTATTGAAATGCTTTAGTTGCCAAGAGGATTGGTTTATTTCATCTACTCTAGCTACCCTAAGGCGGTAGGTACGAAGAGGGTTACCACTGCCACCAGAAAAGAAAATCATTTTCACCTGTTACTGAAAACCTCAATTACAGTCTGTGTAACTGAACAATGTTAGCTGAAACTCGAAAAAAGGTTGACGACCACGAAAATAAAAGGTTGATGAAGAATAATCTCTTTAAGGCACCCGTATTCAACTGACTAAACATCACTGGCTGTGACATCTTAAACAACCAATCATAATGGCGCAGTGTTTAAGGCCTCTAATATCCTCAATTGTAAGGTTAAATCCAGAGTAAGTCACAATGTAATATCTCCAATGAATCTGCACTCCCTATGCTTATTTGGACACCAATGTACGGTTTATATCCCTTCTGAGGGAAAATAACGTGCTGTTGTTATTTTTATAGATCGTTGAAGAGTTCCATTTCAGTTATCACCAGCATCACCTTCAACCAGTGAACACATCGCTAAACAAACACGGTGCAAGACAGAATTATTCTCATTATAGTTTTGTATTCAGACAGACTTTTATGAGGCAGTCAAGGCTGACCTACGACAATCTGTCAGTACGTGTTTTCTCGTAAAACATCGGCCATTAATATAATCTATTGTGCAACAGCCAATGCGGAAATGGTCGCCTAGGATATAAAATACTTTGTTGTAGCCACAGGATCCTTTGACGGTGGGTGTTTATGTGTATATAAATGATATACTATGGAAACGCCTGAAAGAGAAGCCTTAGAAGAACTTACTAGGGCAGTCTCAAATCCCTAACCAAAAACGTAGCTGTTTTGGGCCCCAATTCCTCAAAACACTGTGGTGCCCTGATTTTTTTCCTAACACTGTCTAGTGTAAAATCGTGTTTTTGTAAACATCGATATAAAAAGGGAACACTTATTGATTCCTCTACTTAGTCCCTTTTTAACTCGATGTACATCTTCAAAAACTTAGTTCAGGTTTTCAGGCTAGTAGATGCGTAGTATTTTTGTATGAAAGAGAACGAAGAAAAAGAGTGTGTAATGATGGTAAGAGCTGACGCTCTGAAGTTTCAGCCTCAACTGTGAATGGCATGACTCTGGCTAGAGTAGACGCTCCGAACCTGAGTTAGCACACAATATTGCTACTTGGAGATGAGGAATCTAAGTCAACGATATGCAACTAGCAGTGTTTTTAATATTTGAATTGGTAGTTCCACCTTTTATAGAGCAAGACCTTTGCCCTCCATCGAAAAGATTACAGATATTATGATATTATTTCAACACATACCTTTTAAGTGTATGTTACCAAAGCAAAATATTCCAACGTTTCCCAGAACGGTCTCTCCTTACATGCTCATCCCCAGAAAGGCAATTGTCATCAGCAGGATCAGTTTCTACAAACATTAAACTATAAAGAAGTCTGACCTACCGCAAGCTATTTCAGCATGTAACATAAAACAATGCAACTATGTACAAAAGTTATTAGTACATAAATTATTTACAATGTAGGCAAATATTACGCTAAATAATAATAATGGGTTCGAAATAGACTTGGAAATCAAACAAACGTTTTGCCAAAGCAACCTAGCTTCCAGTAGTCTTAGAGTGGAGACCAGACCCCGTATTCACAAACTTTCGACTCGTTTCCGATTCGACAACTCGTATATCTGTCTTCTTCTGGCATTACGAAAACGACCGAGATAGACACACGACTTACCGAATCGGAAGCGAATCGAAGCGTTGTGAATACGGGGGCAGGTCTCGGCAGTAATGTGGGACGTCCACCAGCTAGCTAGATGAAAAAGGTGGCTGGGTTATACTGGATGGGGTAGTAGAGGACATGGTGACAGAAGTACAGATTGGGAGCCGTCTATTTCCTGTAGTGAACTGATGTAGACCTAGTATAAAGATGATTGATTCATCAGTGCATGGTAGTCTAAACTAACATTATAGAGAGACACACAAAAAAAGAAGACGTGTGACATGACTACAGAGCGAGTAGCATCTCAATGTTATTAAAAGCTGTGATAATACTCGTAATACGTATGGGTATGTTTTGAAAAACATTCGTATGCGTCCGTATTTCAGTGATGGTTGTGATACGTGCACTTTATCTTAAGTATTGTGATATTTTGTCTTGGTCTTGGAAATCACGATTTTCCACGACTTTGATTTTATACGTTCTGTTGTTTTGATCTTATTAGTTCCAGAGTTTTGCACATAGGACCAAAGTTTTAGATGCCTACTCGTATCTTTTAACAATTTTTAACAATTTTATTAAAATAAAACCGATGACAAAAAAAAAACTTTTTTTAACATTTTTAACTATTTTTGTTTTTTTTTTAAGTTGGTTTTATTTTTTCAAAAAAGTTTTTATTTTTCACTTTTTAGTGGTTCACATGTGTTTGGTACACATGAAAAGTGCATACTGTTACAATTACAACAAGCCCAAACACGACTAGGGTACATTGTCTCATTATGGAGTTCCGTGACTCTTGGCTTCATCATCAGATCTGATGGTAGAATGGCTCTTATCAAACTCAAATGCTTCATTATTGCAGAAAATACCAAAATCGCTGTACGTTATCCTATAAAATTTGAAGAATTTCCTCGATTTTGCCAAGATTCAACATCAGATCTTGACTTGGTGGCTATGGGACCATGATGCGCGAACAAAAAAAAAAAATAGAAACATCCGGATTGAGAACCTCCTCCTTTTTTAGAAGTCGGTTAAAAATTGATAATATCTGTAACAGCGTATAGGCTAAATTGTAGGTCTTAACTCGTAAAACGTCACGGAATAACTTTAGGCTAGTTTGATTCTATTTGGAAAACAGAAGCAAACTGGACAATGACGGATGATCTTGTTGTTCTAAAGGACCTTCTAATCCATATAGAGCAATGGTCTATGAAACATGGCCAACTAAGGCCATGACGTTAGTGATAAACTAACCTAACCTACCTCGCGCCAATCTAAATAGATTCAGTCACATAAGAGTTCAATAACAATAAAATATGTCGAAATCCATTAATAGCCTGTAACCGGCACCCATCATGCATGAACATATAAGTTTTCATCGCGGCCCAGCATTGCATAGGTATTGCAATACCTACCTCCGGTCATTGACCGACCTCAACGATCTGGAACATCGTGCGAAATCACACCCTACAACTACGCAAATATGGTTGCTTTTCTACTGCGAGGCAGTTAGTTAGTTTATAAATTAGACATGGTAAATGAAAAATGGTGGAAACAATTGAGAATAATTTCCCTTTGTAACTAATTGTTCTATGATGTTTTACTTAATTGAAAAATTATTTTATTTTCATTGAAAATGGTCCTTATTGATTTTGCTTGTTTGTTTATTTCAATGGTACTGTGGAACTTTCCAGAAATAGTTCGAGTGCTATTCACAACGCAGTATGTAAAGTACCTTTGTTACATAAATAAGAGGACTAAAGAATTATTTTATGTTTCAATTTGATGAGTCAATAACACAATTAAACATCACGCTTGTCTACCTCGTATATGTAGAATATAGAAGATAGAAGTGTACCGTCCACACTTCGCTAGTTACGTTTATAAAGTAACTAGCTGACCCACGCAAGCTCGTCTGCGTCACATAAGAGAGAAAAACGGAATGAAAAAAAAACCCCCGCTTTTGCAACATTTTTCATTCCTGCTGCTCTCCTAATGGTCGTAGCGTGATGTTATATAGCCTAAAGCCTTCCTCGATAAATCGACTATCCAACACAAAAATATTATATATTTTTTCAATTTGAACCAGTAGTTCCTGAGATTTGCGCCTTCAACCAACCAAACAAACAAACTCTTCTGCTTTATAATATTAATAGCTTCTGCCCGCGACTTCGTTCGCGTGAATTTCCCGCTTGCAACATTACTTATTGCTGCTCCGCTCCCATTGGCCATAACGTGATGTTATATAGCTTATACTTATAGCCTTCCTCGATAAATGGACTATCTAACGCAATTTTTTTTTTTCAATTCGAACCGGTAGTTCCTCAGATTAGCGCGTTCAACCAAACAAACAAACTCTTCTGCTTTATAATATTATAATAGATATTATTATTATTAATATAGATAGGGGGCGAGCCTATTGCCGTGAACCGTTATAAAACAGGGCTTTTAGTAAGTTCCTTAATATATTTCCGGATGTTTTTATAACAACATTAATATTATTCTTACAGAGGAAGGAAAATGTTTAATATTAAAATATTAATTAATAAGCATTATTTCACTGTTTGTTTATAAATTACGATAGTTAGGTATACGATATGTGGACCAGTTTCTAAGTAAACAATGACACTAACCTTCATAGGGTAATATAAGCACAATAATGTTGTTATGATGTATAAAAATGCTGCTCTCTTCTATTATCTAGTACAGGTATTCACTTTTTTTGCGGGTTACACCTTCAATAAGTGTTACCTATAAGTAAGGTTAGCCCTCTGAACCAGATCTCTGAGTCTGAATACTTAGCATGATCTTCTTCCTTCTCTCTTCTAATCTAATATTACAGTTGTTATCCCGCCCATGGGCCTCTTGGCTTTACATGGCGACAAGAAATATCAAAACATGAACAACATCACTGTTCACTAGGTGTTAAGGTTTAAATTTGCTTGACGATGAATAGATGTGATTAAAAGACGTCCTTTCTTTATGAGTTTATTTTGCAATTAGCTTCATACTACAAAACTTTAGAAAACTAACATCTAGGTAGGTACATTATACAGGGTGAAATTGAATAGATGCGACAAATTTAAATATACAATAATACGTGTTGTCAAGAAAATGTATAAAATATCAAATGTAAAATTAAACAATAATTGATCAGTGTAACGAAAACCGTTAAAATAATAAAAGTATCAAAAAATCTCGTCCGACTCTTCGCAGTGCTCAATATAGCGGTCATTTACCTAATTTTGCCTTAATTTTTCTTATTCATTTTGCATATTACTGGAATACCGATAATTCGGTCTTAAATAAAGATAATAACATCAATGGACCTTTTGAAAACGATAATCGCGTAATTTTTTTTAACGATTTAGATTGTAGAAAAAACAGTTTATAATTACTATGTTACTATAACTGAAGCTCCAATTTCATTTTGTCGCATTAATTAAAATTCACCCTGTATACTGTCTATACAAACGATACTTTTGGCGTGAACAATCACACACACACTTAACTAGATATTTTGCTCACATACTTAATATGATCATCATGTTCTTCAAAAAGATTGGCGATTAGATCCCCCACTGTATTGTATTGAAGCATGTGATTATTATTTCCTATATTTATTTAACATACATTTTTTTTATATTTTTACATAATTCTTTAAAACAATCTGATTAAAAAAAAAAAAGAAAAAAAATTGGTCAACTGATTTAGATACCTGTTTTAGTTTAACTGTTTAGGCATACACCTAATTATAATTTATTTATTACAATCAACATTGGATCATAGGTAGAATTACAACAGAATTAAAAATTACAAAATCACAACAAAATTTAAATCAACATCACAATTAAAATCATTATAGAAATTAAAATTCAATCAAATTACCATCAAATCAAATTTAAGTCAAACCAAATCAAAGACAAATCAATATTATGATGAAATCACAATTAGAATTACAATTTATTATGTTATTAAACCAAATTAATACAATATCTTAACATTGGTCATTACGTGAACCATGCAGCAGTGGTTCATATACTGACAGTTGAAACGTTCAACAAAAGCTTTCTGGATTACTGTTGCACCCTGCGCACCTGGAATATGCGCTTGCGCATGACTGTGTACAAACAATCCACACGCGCCTCAGCACACATCCCCGATGCGCTACAGAAGCAAGGCACTCCCAAGAGTACCCTGAACGCATTATTGTATTGGACACGTAGGGCGCTGCCATGTAATGTTTCTGTGTGTAATCTATCCACAGACTGCCGGTATAAAAGGACTTTCAAAAAGCCCTAAATAGAGCTATTTTGACGCCCCTCGAACAAATCCGCGGGCTAGCATATTCGCACGAACAGACAGCGCCCCACGTTCCCTTTCAATGTCTGCATCGTCTGCCAGATCAGAGGTTTATAAACGTGCAAGAAATTTAAAAGTGTTGAGCTTAATTGCCGGTAATTAATCGGAATACTTCCTCATGGACCGAAAGACCATACACACGCTTTTTCGCATTATACATCAAACCATGTTCCTCAGCATACTTTTCACAAATGCGAATCAGTCTCGACACCCTACAAACAGAAGCGCTCAGTAGCGCCATATCGTCTGCGTAACTGATATTGTTTAGGCACTCACCTCCAATATGGCAACCGACATGCGTGGTGCTGAGCCTCTCTACATCTGTGCATCAACGTACAGGTGTAAGAGCTTCGGTGAGGTTAGCCCCCCTTGCCTCACGCCGCATGTTGTATGGAATCGAGTAAGCCCCCGACCATCGAACAACATTGACTTGAATGCTGTACGAGTATTGGAATACACGAATCAGTTCGTCTGGCACTGACGCTTGCTGCAGTTTTTCCTACAGCAGAACATAGCAAACCAAGTCAAGACCATGTTACTTCAAAATTTTCATTGGAATTTTATTAATTTTCCACAAACTGTTTGCGAACAACGCCCCCTACCAATGTCACTCAAGCGCCACAAAACCCTTGTAGCCCCGACTGAACGCAGCTGTCAATTCCAGATTTGAAATTCATAAACAATTGACAGTCAATTTTCCTGTTAGCCATTAAAATACATAAGTAGGTGAGTTATGGAGTAGATACATAGAAGTTTTTATTAACATAAACAATACTGCAAGTCGGAATAAAGTCGGTGTTTAGTGGTCGGTGGACGACCCCTATGTAGGTGACGGTCGCCTCTCGAGCCGTTTGTTGTGTTGTGCTTGTGGTACATTCTCTTTGTCGATGCCTGATTGGTTGGTTCAGGGGTTTGGGCTCTTATCTTGTAGATATTTTGCAGATACAGAAGTTTAGTTCATATATTACTGTCTGAACTCTCTCTCTGCCTTTACTGTCTGAATTGGGCCACCAAGATACAGGCTGTGCCTTATAGTTTGGGGCCCACGGTTTCTTCTAGTAACCCCTTTTAGTATGCTCATTGTTTTGGTTTTCTTGCTTGTATAATTTGTAACTTGTGTGTGTCAATAAATTGATTTATTTATTTATTAATTAACGGTTTTTTTGTTTACTAGTAGTGAGAGTCGCAATCATGTTTGTTTATCTTTATTTAAAACATTCCTTTTAAAAGGTATTTTTACAGCTAATTATGGTAAGATTTCGACGAATAACTAATGTATTTATGTAACGTTATGGTTAAATGCAATCAGGCTTAACTTCCGTTGCTATAAATTGCGCTGATTACAAAAGGAAGTAGGTACAGAGTAATTAACGTAAGAAGAAACCGCGTAAGTTTTATTATCGATGATAACAATCTCTTGCGTAATATTTCCTTTAGATTAACGAGAATTAAATAGTAATTATGTTATGAAAAACTTTATAAAAATATAAGTTTTATTTTGACTGATGATACCTTGATTCCTACGTAATAACTAAACTATAATCTAGACTAACCTACATTTACGAAACGGATGCCTTCACTTTATTTGAATAGCTTCAAAGAACTTGTTAATTTTCAGGCACTAAACAATATTGAATGCTTGATAGAATTAAAGGGTTAATTTCGTAAGATACGTTCAAGACCCAGGGTATGTGAAATCATCAAATGACTCCCGCTCTGAGCCTAAACGCAGCCATGCTTCTTCCTCGCCCTCTATGTTCCGGGGCCACGGTATATCTTCCGAACAGTCCCGCAGCCCCGGAACAGTCCCGCCTGAAGTAAATACTCCGGTAATGAAAAATTACTGAGGGAAAAAACCATTTACACTGTTATAAAACTAAAGAAGACGGGTACACTGTTCCTACCAGTGCGCTGCTGCAGTAACGCTGAGCTGCTGCTCAGTAGCAGCGCTTACTACTTACTACCTTGCTTATTACAAACGACTAAATTATTAATTAGGTAAATATTAATTCATGTTACCTTAATAACGCATTGTTATATTAGCCCGTAATAAATATCGCTGGACATTAGACACACAGCGCCATCTAGTGCCACACTAAGCAAGGCTTGTGTCGTGGATACCAGATAGTTGATATACTACATATATACTTTTTTGTTTGTAAATACATACTTATTATACATACAAACATCTATGACTCGGAAACAAATGTCCATGCTCATCACACAAACATTTGCTCCTACCGGGATTCGAACCCAGGACCCTAAGAACGCAAGGCAGTTTCACTACCACTACACCATTCGAGTCGTCAAATCAGGTAGCTACTGAACAAATCCTGAAAATATTGATCAATTAATGTTGATCCGAGCGAGCGGAGCGACCACGCCCTAAAACATGTCGTTGATAAATTAAATCTATATTTAAGAAAGTCTATTAATATCATCCACAGTGATTGCTGATATTTTTGTGTGGCCGTGTATGTGTATAATTTAGAGTTTATTTCGAGGAAATAATTATGTACGGTCTTGAATAAGCATAGTGGATTATAATTTGTTGGTAATGGCGCTGATGCAAGATTTGATACTATTACTAAGCATACTATTATGATTAGAATCTCGGTTTCATCATCATCATCATCTGCTTAGCTTTTTCCAAACTACGTTGGGGTCGGCTTCCAGTCTAACCGGATGCAGCTAAATACCAGTATTTTACATGGAGCGACTGCCTATCTGACCTTCACAACCCAATCAATACTGGGTAATACGATACCCCTTGGTAAGACTAGTTGTCAGACTATTTGGGCCACTGACTACCTGTAACGACTGCAAAAGATGGACAAATGACAGCGGGGACCAACAGCTTAACGTGCTTTCCGAGGCACAGAGGAAACTCGGTATGTAAGCACGGCTTAACCTAAAGATCGGCCCGAGCAACTATTATTATTTAGCCACTAGCTAGGTTTGGCAAGTTTAATACGTCCGATAGGTAAGATTTATAACATAACTTCACACCTGTAGTCATCGAGGGGCTAGGCAGGGAAAAAAACATTTTACAGCTACATTCCGCCAGTTATGTTAAAGTCCTATGTCATTAAGAGCAAACCTATTGTCAACAACCGGCCACAAATCCAGTCTGGATTGCTACTGAGATATTCTTGATGGAAAAACACAGTTATACTGCCCTACCTGACAGTAAAATCCAAGATCTCTTGCGTAACAGTAGCGCTTGATAAACTACTAGACTACTGAGGCAGACAAGAAGTAAGCTTTATACTATGAATTGATTCCTTTTTGTTGATGATATTGTAACTTTACTTACTCTTTCAAAGCTACTAGCGTAAAGATACACCTACATATTTAGCCTTCCGATAGAGAGGTGTACGACCTGCCCCAAAGCTACGCTTGTACGCGTCAGATAACGCTATGATTTATGTTGTGTGCGCCTGCGCCGGCCAGATAGCGGTAGTGCAGGAGCTAGGGCAACTGCAGATTTTGTCGAAAGCTGGTGAAGATCATCCATTAATCTGTGTGTGTAGGGTGGTGACTGTATAGATAAAATAAATACGATATAATTTGTATGACAAAAGTAGAATAAAATATTCAGTTCCTAAATTTTTTTTAAGTGAGCGCAAAACATAACCGTACAAAATCGATACGTTTTGGAATTCATGAAATGAAAATGTTATGGAAATATTTTGGAAAGTGACTCCACTTTTACAGTTTAGTAAAACATTAAACCGAACAAACTCAAGCTTCCAGGTTTATATAAAGCTTACACATTTATCAATTTGAAGATATATCAGAAAAATTAAATTTATTTTCAAAATATAAACAACCAAGGAAGTAAGAGAAAGTATTGAAGAAAAACAATATCATCAATAAACAGTGATAAGTTTATTGAAACTACATAAATCAATAAATCGTAAACGCTTTCACAAATCGAAGGTTCTAGATATTTTTCAATACATTCAGTAGTTTTCCTACAATATCAATTTATGTTTGAGGTCAAAGCTTCCAACCTCGCTGCTCGCCATATTAACAACAAACAAAGTGAATACATTAGAAAAAATGAATTATAGTACAGTTTTGTAGAGCCATAGTCTTTATATTACTTTTATACTACTTTATGGTAATATTGTTTTGCTGCCTTCGTGCTTACAAGGTATCCTTGTGATCTAAATATAGTATTGTGACTTGAGCGTCACCGTAGCTAGAACTTTTCATAAACATAAACATGTTAACTTGTAAAAATATTAACTTAGGTCATATCAAAATAAAAACCGGTTGACGGAATTACAAAAAAAAACGTTTTAAACGTTTTAAAACGTATAAATGTTTTTTTTTTTTGTAAGAGTAACTTAGTTGATTTTATTATTGTTCTAGAAAGATAGGTCAGGTGCCACGTATCTAAGTCAGGTTTATTTAGGTATTCTACTTACTTCTGACAATCAGGATTTTACACAATTAGAAGGTATGGGATGGTATGGTTTATTAAATGACGAATTGTAATTTTTGCTACACTTCATCTCTTATATTATGTACTTAAATCATTTTAGACGTAGCTGATCCATGATCTCATTTTGAATTTAAGTACTTACCTAGTTTCTAAATTGTCTGTGAGTTAATCACTATATTTTTGTATACCGACAGGCAGAATGTACTGGGAATATATCTGAAACTAGCACCATTATTGTCACACCTGCATTCTATACTAATAAAGATATTATTATTTTTGAGAGTGTTTTTTTTTCTCAGCCCTATTAGTTGAACCACATAATACTTTATACATCGTCAAAAATACAGACTCATCACACATTTTATTCCTGAGAATAAATTAAAAAAACAATCCAGTCATAATACGGAAATGTATTTATTCATAATCAGCTTAATTTAACACTAAACATACAGTTTTGTTTAAACTACATGATATTACCGGCGCGCACCCGGCTCCTGGCCTACAATGCTATTTCCATAACGCTGCAACTTTGCACATTACTAATAATCGCCGCATAATGAGTTGCACAAGAAACATCACGAAACAGAAGGCCAACAACAACAATGAACGAAGAAACAGATGAAAACTACTGCTGTGGAATCATTTTAAAGAATTGCTGCAATCAGTACATTTTTCAGTTTCATACTTACCCAGGGAAATACTTTTAAGGCATAACGTAAGGAGCTACAGACTTTTTATAGAAGATCATATCTTGGGGCTCTTTTAATGAGCTGGTCTTAAGTAGTTTTTGTTTAAAGTCATCATCTGCCTAGCCTTTTCCCAACTATGTTGGGGTCGCCTTCCACTCTAACCGGATGCAGCTGAAAATCAGTATTTGACATGGAACGACTGCATATCTGACCTCCACAACCCAGTTAGTACTCAGAGTTTTTGGGTCACTGACTACCTGTAACGACTGTCAAAGATCTACACATGACAGCCGGGACCAACAGCTTAACGTGCTTTCCGAGGCACGGAGGAAACTCGATATGTAAGGGTGGTCACCCATCCACATGCCAAGGCAAGCACGGCTTAACATAAAGATTGACCTGAGTGGCTGTGTCTTTTAGCCACGAGTTCCTTTCTGTTTTAAGTAATCACACATGAGTCTCTGTGTTCCCAGGTGGATTCATGAGGCTTTCCAAAAAGGATTTGGTTTTTCAACCAGTTTTACACATATTTAAAGCCACACCACGAATTCTGCAAAGTTTGAAAATCTATAAGCTTGATGTGCGCCATACATCTTTTCATCGAGATTATGAAAATCTTGGCTATTTTATGGAAATAAATATAGTACATATAAGGTTTGTTGCACCATTGGATAATGGAACCTTAATAAAAACTCGGGTTTGCGCTATGCTGTGTGTCTCTGTTTTCAAGTGAGCCTTCTGATACTTTCCGCTGTTTATATGCACAATGCTCTTCACACGGTTTTATCCAAAATAACAATAACTAAATATTTTGATACTGACAGCTAAGGTCGTTAGTATAACTTCGTCTAATTATACTCGTTAGAAAGTTCCCCAAATAGCGAGCTAGGTTTATATTATGTATAATGCAATTATTCCGCTGCAATTTAGTTTTTATTCGACGAAAAGGATGTTCATTATATTCAGTAATGTCATGGACAGTATTTATTTAATTATTTTTAATTCTATAACATTATTCTACCCGATGAGAACGATAATTGTGTGCAAGATATTTGTTCTATTCATGCATAAGTACCTGAAAACTATTTGCCACAAGTGCCAAGACCAAGCTTTACATCAGCTTACAAACATATTCTCATTTTATTTCGGGTTGACGTCCACGATCAATATCGCCAAACGGCAATTTCCTTCCAGACTCATCATTTATCTGTCATTGAGCAGCCAATGATCAACAGTCACAATACTGCACAAAAACATCCTGCCAAGACATTTAACGAGCTGCCGTTGACACCACGACCTGCCTCACTGCCAGGCTCCCCTATCTAGCAAGTGACATAAAACCGATCGCCAAGCGGAAGAGAATCTCATAAAACGTACAATTTATTCTCCACCAGTTAATATTAAATTTGGCCGTAAATTAAGCCCTGGCCTCAATTCAAGCGGAGGAACATAATAATGGTGGTGTCAAATAAATAATAATATTACACAATTGATTTTAATTTGACATTTAATATCGCTGCTGTTTATACTGACGGTATTATGCTTGCCAGTTGTCAGGGTTGCAGGGGTAACCATGCAGTCGTCTGCCTTCCTTGATGATTTTAAGCTTATTTTTAGTAAGTCTCGTTTGAGTTAATCAATTATCATTTGTATTAATCTTTCGTATTTTAGCTACTTTAAAAACGCATATTAATTATACACAAACAACCCAACCACAGAGTATAATGTTCGTCACATTTAAACTTGTAGGTAACTTTAATAAATTACGTTTCTTCTCGTAGGCTCTGCCTCTGTCCATAGAAATGCATTTGCTGCCAAATGTCTGTAATCCGGCAAGACTTCGACAGGACCCTCATTAACAGAAGATGAAACGTATTCTGGAGTAATATCCATATGGTAAAAGGTAAAAGTAGTAAAACCTACATCCAGGCTAGATCCAAAATGACTCGGCCAGCACTACAGTGTTCACATGACCGCAGCTCATGCACTGGCTTTACTCAAGTGTTCAGCAGATGAGCAGACCCAGAGGTGAGGTGAACAAACATTGGTGAATGGAAATTGATTACATCATTACTCAGGTGGCCAACGTTTGAACATATGACAGATGTATTTCTCAGCATAATAAGGTGTTAGTCATAGCTTTTTGTGTGGTAGGCAGGAATGTGGAGCGTGGTGATAATGAGAGTAAGGCGAGAATGGTATCATTAAGGCTTTACCTTTCAGGATAGAAGCCGTCATATCGCGACTTTTTATTACAGGTGAGAGATTTTTGCCTTCAGCCAATAATGTTTTGTGTGGTTGAAGACATTTACTTTTTCAGAATAGATTCTACCAGCTAGATTCTACATTTCAATACAACAGTTGTGATTTCCTGAATGCCCGGAGATGTCAGCACTGAACTGTGCTGTTGTTACTTCATCATTTACTTACAGGAAAATTTTCTAGAAATATATAAAATAAAAAGTCTTTTATATGTTTACACAGATGTGAAAACACAATTTTCCGAGCACTACAATGACATAATAGCCCAAACATTTTCATTTCCTCGAACTGCAATAATATCCTTCATTAAATAAGAATTTTCATCGTACAGTTTGCTATGTAGTCAGGTAAGTACATAACATTAATTACACATAAGCTCACAAAGGAGACATGTGTTCCGTATTGTCGGTGGATCTTTTGTTTTCACCAGCCTTGGTGGGTGAGTCAGAGGAAATGCACTGAACTGCATTGTTTTACATAATATATTGCTATGAATGACTAAGAATATTCCTCAATAAAAGTATTTTACTTTTGCTTTGTTGGCTATATTTTTGGGTGACTAACCCAAGGAGGTTAGTGCCTTGATTACAATATATTATCATCTTAATGTTTGAGTTTTGTAAGTTTTTAAGTTTTGCAACAGACAGTATCGAAGTAGAAAGACCCTACCTAACCTTTTCCATAGATTTTATTTTATTTTGCGTGCCATCGTTGGGTCTTGTTGGCCTAAGCTAAGGCCTCTTGTCCACGTCACGGTTGTTCAACAGTACAGCGTGTTAGCCGTACAGTTGAAAAAGCGTAAGAGCTTGTACAAAACCACCGAGCGAGACATCGGCTCAGTACACGGCGCGTGCACGTCTACAAGCTTCCAAAGTGATCCTTACAACACTGACGACCGTGCCTATACATGCCGAATTAACCGTAGATTTTCACAGCCAAAAACCGTGTGTGTACAAGAGGCCTAAGGGTCTCATTCGGAACCCAGAGACCCTAAACAAAGTCTCTATAAACTTGACCCTATTTCTTAATAACTGCATTCGATTCGTCTTCAATCTCCGCAAGTTTGATCATGTTTCTGCACATCTTTTGCTGTTAAAGTGGCTTCCCATCCGGCAGCGCAGAATATTGAGTGCTTTGACAACACTGTTTTCTCTTCTTCACAAACCCACTTCTCCTTCTTATCTCACTTCTCATTTTCAATATTTATGCTCTGCGCACAGCAAAAATCTTCGTTCCTCCAATAATTGTCTTCTACGCTGTCCTTCTCACCGATCTGGCTTTATAAAATCTTCCTTTTCTGTCCAAGCGCTCTTCTTTTGGAATGCGCTCCCTCAGAGTATCAGGACGTTGACTAGTCTTTTCACTTTCAAAATGAAGGCTCGAGGACATATTCGCAAGGAGTTGGCAGATTTGTCTCAAAACTAGGTCTTTCGTCGTTTTTCCTATCTCTCTTAACTTTATATATTTTGCTATTTGTATGAATGTATGTATTTATTTTATTCTTATGTATTTTAGTTATAAATAATTTCTTGTCTTTTTTTTCGGTTATTGCACCTACTGTGTATTATCTCTGCATCACCCTAAGGTAGACTGGTAGAAAATGCCTAAGGCATTAAGTCCGCCTTTGTACAGTTTTAATTTTGCATACAGTTTTAATAAATAAATAAACAAAGTGACATTCTATTAACGAAATTGGTGATGGAAGAGTCAATAAGAAAATAACCGGTAGAGTTAATAAACGCAAAAATACACGCCTTTTTTTGAAAACTTCTTTAGGCGCATTGAACACTTTTTGGGTGAACAAAACTCATGGAACTCGCGTGACCATCACCTAACGCTTCGCAGCACTCGTAGCCGATCCGCTAAGAGTTTTCACTTCTATCGGCAGTCCCCACAGCCCGCATGTTTTTTTAACTTTTTTTTATTATTTTGTTGTTGTCTAGTCCCGCAGAACTTGCCAACACTGTTTAGCTAAGACATAACTTTGGTTGGGCTTGATACATACCTACATACATTCACGCCTTTCTCGGGGTACGGACCCTAATCATAATGTACAGAAAGCCTTCTGCTACGTTTGCGTTTTACACTTTGAAAACTTCTCAAACAAGTAATAGAGTAAGTTACTAGGTTATTGTTCTGCGACTACTCTGTCCAGCTGTAAGAGGTGTGAATACAGCACTTAGGATATTCATAGCAACACAATTGAAATCTATTTCTTACGCACTGTTAATCGCTTTGACCTATTTTGCTGTATCGGGCGCCTATTGCGTGTTTGTATAGACATGGCAATAGCCTATGGGAGGCTATTGGTTTCTATTAAAAGATCTTATTTTTCGAAAATCTCGCACCCACCTGCATAAGACACACATTATCACGTCATTATCGTCTATGGATTGATTGATGTTCTTTCAAAAAGATATCTAAACTTCAAAAGAAAAAGTAATGGCTTCTTCTGAAAAAAGATAAGTTCCTTCATTAGTAGATGAGAAACTTTGTCGGAACCAACTTAACATAATTAAAGGAGTTTAATTTTGTGAAAACCGGTGACTTTAGTAGATGAGTTAACGGGAGTTCAATTAATTAATTACTCAAAGAAACGAGTTCGAAGCAGAACTTGAAGGATGTAACGTTTACTGAATAAATTCGAATTAAAACACTTTGTAACTTTTAGATCAATCAATTTTGAGTTTTTCAGTACACTGCTGCTACCTACTTCAATGTACATTGCTCCAAAGTTAATAAGTTGCCGTTGTCGCCGATGTATTGACATGTGCTTTTTGTTATCAATGTATAGATTTTTTTTGACAAAGCAATAAGATTGCAGATTCTCGCTCATACCAATAGAATCTCCCATACCTAACAAATATTTACATAGGTAACAGTTATCGCCATTCCTCTTCATGCAAATCCTAACCGTATTCTTTTACAATAACATTCATTTTAAATTACTGTAAACTGCTGTAATTTTGGGATAGAGTCTATTACGTAACGGTACCTCAGGCACCCATCGACACGTAATGAAGCACATGTGCCTGAAACCGGTTCAATCCGGTTCTATCAACCTACTTTATTATCTTCCTTTTTGCAAATCGCTCGCACTATCAACTATTCACTACAACCAAATACACACCTTATTTTTTGTTGGCAAAAGTTGAGATTGAATTGCAAGGATTTATTGCGTTAGGATGTTTCGGGTTTAAAGATTAATCTATTCAAATAATATTTTAGTTCTTGTGATAATATAAATTCAGTATGGAGGTCGACTCAGTTCGCTGTTATCTCGTATGTAGTCTGTTTATTGTTTTAATAATATTATTTAATGTTTATAGCAAGTTTGAGAGCCCATCCTGGACCAGCCTTGGCTTGTTTGCTATATCTTTATCACATATGATATAACACGCGGATACGATTTGCGTGGATTTGGAAACAAATCGATTGAGGAAGGTATGATAGCCATTTATCAATTGGAAATCCTTCTGAGATTAAACGAAAGAAAGCGGAAGAGATCGCAAGCTCCACGTCGATAGTTAATTTAAGAAACATCCATCTATTTAGCGAGTCATCAATATTCTGTAGGTAGTAGGTATGTCCACCCATTCCGTGTTTCCGTTTCACCTCGAGATCCATCGTTGTTGGTACACTGATCAAACAAATAGGAACGACCACTAACTACCATTTATCACCAATTTTACCCGACTACGAAGAAACTAAAGGAGGGTTTATATTTCATCTATTGTTCTTTATCTATGCTGTTATGTAGATACTGATAAAGTTCAGATTCCGATGTAAAGTTTAAGCTTCGTGAAAAGCTCTGGAAGCATTTGTGTTAGGAGTAATGTTCCTCGATGAAACTTTTGCTTTGAATTATGTTCAAGTCAGAATCAAAAAATATTGAAATAAAGTAAGTGTACCCACCTCAAAACTAACAACACAAAGAATGGTATTCAATTAGGTTGAATAAATTGTCTTAATTTCGTACAATACGTGTGTATATAGTACAAATATGGACATGTGACGTCAGGAACGACTTTGAAAACGAACAAACACACACCTGTAACCTAAATTGGGTAATTTTTGTTATCTTCACACTCGTGTAAGATGGCCAGAAGACCTTGCGGGGCGCTTGGCAACAGACCTCGTGGATTAAATCTTATTTATTTATCCTATGAATGCAGGATAAAAGATTTCTCCGATCTAAGACATCAGATAGGCTCACTAAATTCATGAGCCACAGTTACAACTGCTAGGTATACCGTCCGTTCCTGTTGGTAAGGACCTAAACAAATGACTACCGCTTTAGCGTTTCTTATTGACACAACAACGTATAACTGAATGGACGTGAGCTTTTCGATACCTTATGTCAATGTCAATTAAGTTTTTGACGTTGTCAGCAGTGAAGCTCGCTATCACTGCGGGCCAAAGAAGCAGATGTTATTAAATCTCTTCAAAAATATGACCCACAAGCTTTTTCCTGTAGCTTTGCTCGCGTCAGGTGCGGTAAAAATCCCAGCCAGCTTTCCCTTCATCATCATTTGACCGCACATTGACCGGTCTCCCATTAGGTAGTATGTGTATGTAGTGTATCATCTGCAGTATCGATGATAGATATGTCCACAAACTCCCCCCCTAGCTGCTACAACAAACGTTGTTTCTTTAAGCTTCAAATTCTCAATGCTATCCTTAACTGGTCTGCATAGCAACTACGTTATATTTCAACAAACTTAGCATACGGATGCGACCTCGCAGTGATGACGTATTTTAGCTTCAGATAATCTTTTTAGCGCTTGCCTAACGTTGGCAACACATATACATAGATAGAGATATTTTTATTTTCCTGGTATCATTTTGGTAGCAAGGCCGTTGGTAGGTACACCTGGGGGCCTAAATAAGTGACAATTGCTTTCAAAGCGGTTTGTATCTCAATCGAGTTAACATTTGTTTTATCTTCTTTATCCAAAACAGAACCACTTTCTATTCGGCTATGTTATACTCATTGCTTAATACCAATAACTTGCCTGCAATTCATGATAACTTTTGACTCTATGTTCTTAACTAAAACTACCAATCCAAGAAGCCAAAGTCCCTTGTTCAAACTGACATAAATTATAACCTGGCTTAACCTAAAATGTACGAAACTGAGGTTGTGTTAGTTCGATAGAAGCAAGACTTTTTATCCTGCTCTCAGAACAGTGAAGGAAAACATCGTGAGGAAACCAGCATGTCCTAGAACTAAACAAATTAGAAGACATGTGACATCTACCAATCCGCCACACCACAGACTGGACATCTTCTGTCCAACCTAGGAGAACCGCGAACTTTATCAAACGCCGCCCTCAACAAACAAGATAAAACAAAGACGCATACACAGCATAAGTTACAGATGACCACATACGGCTACAAGCTCGCCCGGCCAGTTCTGGAGAAAGTTGCCGCAAAACAAACGGATGGCCCACAAGGAGACAAACTTCACTGAGATAGACACGGGAATAGGGCGACAACATGAATGTAGTATGTGAGATAACGAGATTTAATCTTAATGATTTTGTTGAAGCTAATACACACAAGATCATGGTAATTAGTAACGTATTTTCAAATCAATTAAAAGTAGCAACAGTTTGGATCATCAAAAAGCTTTCTCAGTGGAAATGTTACCACAGTTTGTACTTGGTGCAACGGTAGCCGCAGTTACAAGTGAAAAACCCCTTCATTAATCTACTAACTCTACAATACATCAGATACTAAACTACACAATCTCCAATATATTATCCTCTCTCGTCCACATAATCCTTCTGCTTCTCTAACGTCATGTATCTTCCAAGACACGCGCTGTCGTTACGATCGTATGCACTCTATGTATTAGTTACTTACGCGTAAATCACTCATTACTTTTTGAACATTTCCATTCTTTTCCTTCTTTCTTTCTTAATTCTCAATTTCTCGTCTGTGCCTTAATGTTTAATGTTTTACAAAGAACAAGGTTAAAAATACATATTTGCTTTTTTACACAAATATTTAATTGCAATTAAGCTTCTTCATAGCAGACTGTTACAATTTACTCAAGGTGTCGCATAAATTATAAGTAAACTGACGTTCATTTACTACTGCTTGTTTTAATTATAATATACTCCATTACTTACCTCAAGGATACAGGAAAAATGTAAAAGTTTTTCTTTTTCACTTTGTCACTTGAATCTTTACAAACCCATGCTTAAGAAACCTGTTCTAGTGTTAAGTTTCCGTTTTATAGGCTGTGGGCAGACCCCGGCGAGACTATTTGGTCTATGCTTAAGAAAACACTATTCTATTCTCGAGAATGTTTCGTTGCAGACCATTGTTCCATAGAGCGATGACTCTGTTTTGTCTAGAGGCCATGGACAAAGCGACACTCTGCCAGCGGACGATCATGGAAACGTCAAATACGAGTATGTATAATGACTATAATAAGCTACCGAAAAATGTAATATGTCAATATTGTTGGAAGTATTCCCAGCTGAAACACAGAAGTGACCCCGGAATTTCTCTTATAAAATTTTACGTTCAATAAGTGATGATTATCGGTATAATTTATCTTTTTGTTTTGAATATCTAGTATTCTTTTGCCACTATTTTACCTTCAACAGTAGCAATCCAAAACAAACTTTATTAATTCGAGGATTAATCACAGTATTTTTTATGACTTGTCAGTGATAGCAACCTATTAGTAACCTTGTTGCTACTGGAATGAAGTTCAATAAGTTTTTCACACAGATGCAAATCACAGGCAAAATAAATGTGAAAGATGTAACACGCACAGTTTCCTAGGTTCTGTGCACTGCCTGATAGTTTGGTCACAGTACTCACTATCAGTTGTAAGTCACGTCAGATAAAGCGATGTCTCCATTCCGCTTCCAAGCAAATACCAACTTGTAGACAAGCACACACACACACACACACATTCCGCCTCTAAGCAAACACTAACACACACAGACATACAAGTGCAGTGCTTGTGTCTGTGTTTGTTTGTAACGCGTTACGTAACGTATGTCAAACTGAAAAATTGTATGCGTTACCTATTGTGTTGCTGGGAACATATGGGGTACAAGAAAATTACGGCAAAATGTTGCGGTTGTAGATAAAAAGAAAATTGGATTGAGTAAATGATGGTATATTAACTAGGTTAGATAGCCAAAACAACTGGATGTGTTTAGTTTCAAACTTGCTCTTCGGTTATAATAAACAAGCCATATTTTGACTAAGGCTTGACTGTTGACAGACACCTCATTGGTCAGGGTGAGACCTAGCTTTGGGCGCGCCATCTACAATTTGCTTTTGATGGCAATGGCAATACTACTCATTTTACAAATCAAATAAATATGAAACGTTTGTTTTTTTTCTTATCCAGTTATGTGTCCCTGATCTCGCCCGATATGGGCCCGCGCTCGGCCGTCGGCTGGCTGACTCCTCGCTGTCCCCGCACCCCTCGTTCACTGCTGCTGGCGCGCGGCGACGTTGAGATTAGCGGTCTCAACAGTCCCACTGCTGGGCAAAGGCGTCCCCTTTCTCCTTAATATAAACCACTTGGCCAGATATCGCACAAGATAGAGAATCTTGTGCGATATCTGGCCAAGTTCTGCCCGAATAATTCAACAAGGAATTTTGTTCAAAATCTTTCAGAATTGTAGTTAATAATAGGAAGTGAGAATAGTGCTAAGCAATTTGGCTGCTGTGACCGTGATATTTCTACCAGACCTTCCTTTGGATATTGTCATTTCTATGTTTTAATTATTCCTAGGTCAAACAGGTTAAGTATAGACTCGTGTTAGATTTGACTAATCCAGCACAGCTGCTAGATCAAATGTTAGTAATTAGTATTAGTTATCAGCGAGTTACAGAAAGTCAGTTGGTAATTCCGCCTAAAACTGGTTTCTCATTCACTTTTGATAACAGTGATACCTTACTCGTGGAACACTTTTTCCTTGACCTTGCTGATTAAAGATACACAATCGGTATTATTCTTAAATTAGCTTATCAAATTTTGAAAATCATAACTTTTATTTCATCCTAATGGGTTGATAATGATGGCAAATATAATGGCCGGAAGGTACTACGTTGGAAGGCCCTACCAGGTGGACTGACCACCAGGTGAAGACTACAGGAGTGTTTCGGATCCTGGATAGGACAAGTTGATCTGACGACACTTCGGGGATGTCCATGCACTTGTCCATCAGTGGACCTTATACGGCTTCTGTGGTGATGATGATTCAAGAGTCTAAAGTGTTTTGTTTCATAGGTACCCTACAAATTGAATGATATCCCTGTTGCTATGCTAACATGCTCTTTCACGAAAAGATCTTTCACAGCTAATCAAAGAATTGTCTCATTTGCAATCATCCACTGCTAGTTGCTATCTTAGATATCTCTGAAAGAACAGCTTGCCACCCACAGACACAGCAGTCAAATAGAAACGTGTGGACAACACATGAGCCACTGGCGACAGGTGACGCAACTCGTACGCGACCCGTACGACTCGTACGTGACTATGTGTGTCTGACATGTGTTATGCGTCGCCTATTATGTAGCATGTAGTAAGTATTATGTCTGCGTTTGCATAGGTGAGGTTGTTGCTATGCTGTTGTAACACGTAAGATGTTGGAACTGTCTCCATGAGTGGCGATTCATACATGCATAAAGGACCGATGCACCGTGGATGGTTAGGGCCGGTTATATTATCTAGTTAGCAGTCTAGTGACGTTCCTAGATGTCAATAATACGGCAAGCCCATAAGATGACCAGGCTATTTAGAAATCTGAACATCATGAAGAGTAGGTTTTAAGGGCAAGCCCAGGTTTTAGACTAGTTTGATAGTCACCTCTGCTAAGTCCAACACCTTCTGCTTCTAGCATAACATAACATCATAGATATTCGTCCATTATTTTAGAATCTACCATCCCGAGTGTAAAAAGGCACCCAAGAAGTCACCTTCGACCTCCTTGTGACAGAGAGATTGAAGATCAAAATTTTGTAACGATAACAAGTTTTAAATGTTTTTACTAAAGTTTTAATGTTCAAAATACCGCTATCTTAATGTCTGACCTCCTGTAACTGTCATACTGTCACTAAGCAACTTCGACATCTCGCGACAGCTACCTGTACCGAAACAATTCATGGATACTTATCATATCACCATTCAGTTCCAGTGATCACGCGTGAGGAGCATGGCGGCCACCGCCAGTCCCATCGGCGACTGATAACTGTTATCACGCCTATATTTGTTTGCGCGTCTATTATCACGAGCGTTGATACGGGGCGTCGTCACGTTGGAAAAATATCATTAAAAAACAAGGTAATAATTATACCTATTAAAAATGCCATCAAAAACAACTTCATCCGGGATCGAACTTGTGACAGATAAATAATCAAACATCTAATAAAAGGTTATCACTACTTCTATTTCAGCATTTAAAGTACCTACGACTTTACTAGAAAAATAATTAAAACAAACCTCCAAGTGTTCCACATACGCAAGCGGCAGCTGTGCCGTAGCCGGGCCTCGAACCCGCGACCCTATTGTATGCTAAGTGCCACTGAGTCACTGATACGCTACTGATAACAATATAGTGCAGACTCTACGTCGCCGCTGATAACGACTCTATTATTTTTAATAGAGCAAATAGAGGCTGTGACATAGAGTTATCTATATTTATTTTATATTAGAACTGATCTGTGATTTTATAGTTCTCCGTGGAAAATTAAATTGTTTTCCGAACAGAAACTTGTCGAGCTGTTAGAAAATGTTAGAAAATTCTCAAATATGGGGGAAAAATTCAAGATTGCGTTTAAAAAAACTGTTACAAAACCAAATCATAAGATGACTAATAACTTATGTATCACCTGATATTCTACATACGTAATTATATAATGTAAAAACATTATTTATTCATACCGTGACTCATAACTGCGAGCGATTTTCGGTTGGCAACAACACGTTACGGCATGTAAGTTCTATTTTCCTATGGTGCCATTAATTATAATTATTTACCTATTATGTTATATAACATGACTCATATGTTTTCTCAAGGCACGAAAGACTTCTTGATTATGTAGATAGTTGGATAACTTAAAGGTTCTCATAATTATCACACAATTTCGCCAGTTCTGTCTAATCCCTATCTAAAATGTGAATGGTGAACGAATACATAATACCTGGGAATTGAACCCAGGACATCATGGTTAACGGTAGAACTTAGGGACACAACACCAACGACGCTTGAATTCAGTCATTTGAGCGATAACATCTACTGGTCCTACTACCTGAGAGGTATACAGACCTGTATAATGATTCCACATTGAGTGGCATAATACGCACAGTGATATAAAATGTGCGTGTATGGTTGTTTAGCAAATATTATCAGAATTAACTGGGATATGGTGATATGCTTTTACTAACAAAACTGTTGTACTGAAAACTGTGCTTCTGGATAAGTTTGAGCAGAACTCCCCTTTATGACGGACAGGATAGCATTCTGGGAATGTGCGGGCGTTCAACGCTCGGTAGTCACCGCATAGGCGATAAGACTCGTTCTTTTTCAGCACAAGATGCCGCCGGTTTTACCATTGAAACTCAGGTGCATATTATGTCATCACTATATCACTTCAATCAAATAAATAAAATAAATTGATTAGTGGTGACCCCGACGACAAAACGCGAAAAAGGTTTGCTGGACTTCAGCAATAAATTTATTTAGAGTTAACAATTAACAGCTACTTAAATGATTGTTTGTATAATTTTATTTGATATCCAGACGCATGTATATGATGGAAGTAATATAATTATGATTTAATATGCAGCTCAGTTTCATTGGAAGAACGGCGCAAGGAGCCGCCTAAATGTTAATAGGCCCTGCTAGCCAACCAGCCCTTTGAATAATACAGGCGACATGTTATGTTGTTAATCTTGTGTTAGATAACAAAATCATGAATACTTGATTAGTTAACCTTGGTTTAGTACAGTTCGATGCGAACCACACAACACACCCACCTCCACTCAGATAAACCAACTAAAATTTGATATCCACGTGCAGCGATTATACAATTTCCGCATAAATATTATTGTTTACCGACTTTTGTTTGGTTTCGTGGAAGTAATAAGCACCTATTTGTTTACCGGTAGTTCTCGCTAAAGCTGATTATGGATTTATATCAACGATACATATTAACATCTTCCATCAATCCACTAAACTACTGCGTAGCGAAGCAGCTAAGCCGTTCGCTATGACAGATTTGCTACGTAACAAAATGAAAACTGTATCGTTTTCATAGTGTTTTGTGGACAACGATACTGCTGTTCAGCTGCATCTGGTAAGACTGGAAGCTGACCACAACACAGTGAAAAAGGTTAGCAATCTGTTGTATATCACAACGATTGGCTTTGCCTCCGGAATTGCAACTCAAAACATCAATCTGGATATAAACTGTATTGATTACCATGTTTTACTAAATAATGCTGTTCATACAGCAGGTATCTATTTACCATTCGACATTTATATACATGTCTTGTAATGTATGTGTATCTGAGTCACTTGTGGACGTGACTACATTACTTACACTTCTGCCGATCATGTAAACGACTGAGCATCAATCAAAGTTGTTTTTCACAACACTCTGACTTATTACATACACGAATAGGAATTCTCGACACTAAGTCTTGAATGTTAAAACGATAGAGTACAACAAAAAATGTAATTTGCAGAAGTTCTATTGTTAGATAGAAAAACTCACTGTGCATACAAAATAAAAAGAATTGCGACAAGTTGCCAAGTAAAACAAAACGAATCGTTGTTTTCCGCAGCCAACTTCGAAGATGAGACCCAGGTTTCAGACACCCTGGTGATAACTCCGATCACATAAACTCCTCTAACAATACCAGTTTTATCCAGGATATCAGGATTGGTCTAGAATTACAATGAACAGGCAACAGTGAATAAGGTTGCAGACACCACCGCGGACTAACCCCACTAGGGCACGCCACGATAGTGGGGGTAAGTCCCCTCTTTGAGGAGTGGCTTGAGAGGCGCCACGGCGTCCTCACCTTCCGCCTGACGCAGGTCGTCACCAGACACGGTTGTTTCGGGAGGTACCTGCACCGAATCGGGCGGGAGGAAACGCCCGGATGTCTCCACTGCGAGGATCGACCGGAGGACAAGGTGGAAGTCTGCCCTGCGTGGGCGGAGCACCGCCGTGTCCTCGTAGCGGCGAACGGCGGCGGCAACCTCTCGCATCCGGCCCTGGTTCAATCCATGGTCCGGAGCGAGACGGAATGGGAAGCCGTCACCTCCTTCTGCGAAGCAGTCATGCTAGCGAAGGAGGTGGCGGAACGAGAGAGGGAGAGAGCCTCTCTTCCCGGCCGCCGCGGGAGACGCACCGGGCGTCGGGGGCCACGTGGTGGCTACCGGCCACCGTAGATGCGGGCCTGTGGACGGTTGGCTATGGGCTAGCTAGCCGTCCGCCCGTCTAAGGACGACAGGCCGTGTTGATAGCGCGTTCGAGTTCCACGCGCGCCTTAAAGAGATGTCAACATAAGGGGAGGGGCCCGCAAGGGCCGAAGCCTGCCGGGGTTGCGGGCCTGTTCGAAAGAGATACCGCGGCCCCGGAACATAAAGGGCGAGGAAGGGTCATGGATGGGTTTTAGTCAGTAAAAGTCTGACACTCCCTCCCGCTCCGCCCAGAGTGGGAGAAGTCATTTGATGATTTACCATCCCAAAAAAATGGACTATTATACTACTGATATTAAGTACATCAGTGACTGCATTCATTCGAGAATTTTCTCAAGCGCGTCGAATTTTCTTATCGCGCGATAACCGTGAAACATTTGTTTTCCTCCGACTTGTGTCATAGGTGAGAAAATTTTAATATTGACCTTGAGCGTTGACAAATACTTTACATACAAATCGAAGTAAATTCGACTGTATTGCTATTGTCATAAAGTTGTTAAGATTGGTATTTATAGAGTGGTATTTGTGTGTTATCGAATGAATGTGCATCAAAAAAACATGTTTACGCTACATCGGGTGAGCTTACGTAACGCGATATTTTTTTAATTCATCCTTGAGATATGTTATCTGCGGTGAGCCTGTTTGCGCCTGGGTTCCATGTTTGGCTAGCTAATTCTGTTATTTTATTATTTGATTGTGTTTTTGAAGTCTCTTTTGGCAGATAAACTTCATACCTAGTTTATTTTTGCTGGTTTCTGCTCGAAAATATGTCATTCCGCGGGAGAAGAAAATGTGACGCTAGATATAAAGTTATTTTCGATTTAGAAACACTGACTTTCTATTTTAATATTCAAGTTACAGAGTGAACTTGGAGGGAAGACAAGCAAATCTGAATGTAGTTAGTATATCTTGTTATCAGTTGTTGGCACGAGCTAAACGATAACAGCTCACGTCTTTGCGAATAGATAAGCTATTCAGCAAGTTTGCTGAACACATAAGTAATTAATTATCAACCTTGGAGGCAATTTAAATGTAGTTCATACATCTAAAAAGTAACTGTGGACCAGCATGGTGGGTTACTGCCCATTCTTTATCACAGAGAGGAGGCCGGTGACCTAACCTTATGGGAACAATATAAATAAGGCGAATCTCCGCATTAAAAGTGTCAATATTCCATAGCAATGATGAGACTGACAGTTCTTGAACTCGGTTTATATGTGCTAATCGCGCTCTTAGTCTCAATGGTCTCAACATTATAAACTTCAATAGTATTATACGGAACCCTCCATTGAAGTAGTTCTCTCGTAATGGCCGGTAATATTAGCGAGTGGCCGGCTGCTCGATAAGGTATCAGCTGAATTGTGGACGTGCTCCGAACTGTGTCAGAGGTCGCACTTCCTCGAACATGGCGGCTGTCACACTACCCGCCGAATAAGGGTTTAGTTGATACAGGTGGAGCACGACTTTCAACTGATCTTATTAGTAAGTAGGTAAGTACTTACTTGAGAATAGGTAACTTTTAGAACGACATTTTGTTTCTAATTACTGATAGAGTTTCAGGGATTATCTTACTAGACTTTTCTTCAACCATGCTTCCAGTATAATTAAAAGCTACAGAATAATGTTGTGTTTTAATATTTTTGTATCCATTCGTTTGGGAAATTTGTCTTTTTTACTAAATACCGGATAACAAGATTCAAATGTATGTAAGTACCAGTATTTTACAATGAATATAGTTTACAGTGGAGGAAAACACTGGTTCCGAAACCTGAAACAACAAAGAGAAATCTTTCACCAAACAAATGATCCCTGCTACTAATTATGTTTTTAATGATGAACTAGAACTAACAATGGGCATATTTGTGTTTTTACAAAATTGCCATAAAACCACAGACAAAAGATATCAATGTCTCCAGCGCTGAGTATTCTTAGCAGGGTCACGTGCCTCCTGTCCATCGTTATCAGCAGACTTTTATCAGTAGTAATGACCAGAGCGGTTGAACACTCGTAATCAGTACTGCCAAAACGAGGGTAATGATTTACACGAGTACCTACATTACTAACTAATATAGAGGTAGGTACTGTGTACACACGGCGACGTAACAAGCTATACATAACCAGTATAACATGGCGTCGCTTCGTATAGATTTCCCTTACAATGATAGATCCGCTTATACTTTTTTGATTAGTTTGATAGGTCGGTGTGCGCACTGTCTTATCATTGTAAGCACCATTAATAATATAGGAACATCGTTAGTGATGTGTGTCAGCTTAATGACAATAATATATGTCTTTTAATGCGGTGAGCAGAGTTAACATGGAATACTCTTTATCGGTACCTAAATCAAAAAAATCAAAATCAAAATCAAAGCATTTATTTCAAGTAGGCCAGTTACAGGCACTTTTGAATTGTCGAAACAAAATTGAACATTTAAAGTAGCTACAGTCCCAGTCACAAGACATAAAAACTGTGAAAGTACTGTAGTTGCCCATTCCCTAGCGTAGATCTCTATGGAGAAGAACGGGCAAGAAACTCCATGGACACTCTTTTAAATAAAAATATTGTTACAAAATCTTGGTTACATCATTCATGTTGAGATGGTATATTATGTGAGAACAATGTAGCAAGATGTGCACGTTAAAAGTGTCCATAGCAAAACAAAAATAAAATACAACTCAAAAACAAAATAATTAATTCAAATAAACCATGGCGACTAAGAGATGACCAGTCACAACTGACAGCGCCCGTTCACGAACATGACGCATGGATCAGCACCATTCAGCTCAACCATTTTGAAGGGAGCTAAATGGTCCGACACACGCGCCACCATCAGCGAGACATTTGAGAGAGCATGACATACTCTCAACCGCCAGGGCACATTCTAGTCAAGAACTGCCGTAGGCTTTCAGTGAATGATAGCTTTCTAGTACAAAGTACTCACACAATATGGGCTATGCGATTATATAATACTAACATTGAATCTATACAATGCAAAGATAGTTGTACAATCTTCAGCAGCTCCAACAATACCATTTAATGCTATCAATTTTTGCGCCCCTGTCCTTGTGGAGCAGGACCAGCATTGAGCCAAGCATTTTTATCAGCGATATAATCGCTCAACTTGTAATATGCTTGCTTACATAGTGTGCGTTTAATGCATGTTTTAAATTTTGTCTCATTCAGTTCAAGAATACTTTGTGGAATTTTATTATAGCATCTCAAACAGTACCCCATGAAAGATGAGTCTACTTTAGCGAGTCTAAAGCCTGGCTGAACTAATTGGTCCCTATTTCTAGTACTGTAGTTATGTCTGTCACCTCTTTTACCAAAAAGATGCAAATTTTTTCTGACGTACATTATGTTTTCGTAGATGTATTGACAATGTACCGTCATAATGCCAATATCCTTAAACAGCTCTCTTAGAGAATCGCGTCTACGAAGATTATATATGGCTCTAATGGCTCTTTTCTGCAGAATAAATATAGACTCAATATCTGCAGCTCGTCCCCATAGCAAAATACCGTAAGACATTATACTGTGGAAGTAACTAAAATAGACCAGTCTAGCGGTATCTACATCAGTAAATTGACGGATTTTTCTAATGGCATATGCTGCTGAACTTAGCCGCCCCGCAAGAGATGTTAAATGAGAACCCCATTGTAGCCTTGAATCAAGCGTAATCCCCAGGAAAACCGTTTTATCTACGAATTCAAGTTTCTCATTATTCAATAATATATCACAATCACTACCCTTAACATTTGGTAAAGCAAATCTTATGCATTTGGTTTTCTTTTCATTTAATACCAAATTGTTTGCTGTGAACCAATTTTGGACCTGCAGTAGGGCATTATTCACGTCATCTAAATTTTGTGCCCGTCTATTTATCTTAAAAATCAGAGAAGTGTCATCAGCAAATAACACCATATTTTGAGGTTGGTTTTTCAATAAATAGGGTAGATCATTTATGTATACTAGAAAGAGGAAAGGACCCAATATTGAGCCTTGTGGAACCCCCATTTTTATTTTTAAACCCTGTGAGTTAACACCATTTATCTGAACATACTGTTCTCTATCATTTAAATATGATCTTACCAAACTAAGTGCAAGTTTACCCAGTCCGTAATGCTCAAGTTTCATAAGTAATGTGTCGTGGTTTACGCAATCAAACGCTTTGGAGAGGTCACAAAAAATTCCTATAGCGTCTTGGGACTCTTCCCACGCAGTAAATATGTGCTTTAATAATGTTACACCGGCGTCAGTTGTACAACGTCCCTTGGTGAAACCATACTGTTGATCATGTAAGATTCTGTTGGTGTTAAAGTGATAGAGCATTTGATCAAGCATTACTTTTTCAAAAACCTTGCTAAAAACTGGCAACACGGAGACAGGTCTATAATTGTTAGTATCTTTACTGTCCCCGGATTTGAAAAGAGGTATGACTTTACTGTATTTCATTAAATCAGGGAAGACTCCTTGGTCCACACATAGATTAAAAATTAAAGCTAAGTATGGGGCTATAGTCTCAATTATGGATGTACAAACTTTGATAGACATTCCCCATAGATCTTCGGTCAGTTTTATTTTTATTTGCCGGAAAGCTTTAATAACTACCATAGGGTTAATGTGTTTAAATTTAAATTCAGCCAGGCAGCCAGACACATTCGCCTTTAATAAACCCATTGAGACTTCAGGAGAGGAATTAAGAGCCTCCGTAGTTTTTAATGGTATATCTGTAAAGAAATTTACAAATTCTTGAGCTACTTCCTGATTAGAGCTTTTAGGACCACATGCTGTGTCTAATGTGTAGCTGGTGTTGCGTATTTTCTTCCTGTTAGTCTCGTTATTTATGACTTTCCAAACTGTCTTTATTTTATTTTCTGCTGTTTTGATCTTGTTGCTAATGTGCAGGGCTTTAGCAAACCTGCATGTATTTCTAAAAATTTTTGAATACTTAGCAACATACTTGTTAAAAGTTTCAGTGTTAATAAAAGGCTTAAGGCCATAAAGCTCAAATAGTCTTTCCCTACTTTTTCTGATACCTCTAGTTGCCCAATCACTAAATATGAATTTAGGGCAAATACTTTTTGTCTTCTTTTCAAAAGTTTTGTTGAATTCCGTGTGAACTATTGAAAAGAAACGATTATAAAATTGATTTATATTAATATCGTCATGGCTTATAACACTTAGCTTGTTCTGTAGGGAAATATTAAACCCATTTAATTTGCTAGAAGTTATGGGTCTAAATTTAATCTGTACTTTTTGCAATGGTGTATTACACCTATAAGTTACAGTTTGTCCGCTATGGTCGGACGGCAAACAATTTACTATGGCTTTATCTAAGTAATCACAATCGCAGAAAACATTATCTATACAAGTAGCAGAAGATGCTGCGATTCTAGTAGGTTCAATAAAAACGTTAGTCAAGTCAAATGATTTAAAGAGATTTAATAACCGACCGCTATGTGAATTTTCTTCTAAAATATTGATATTGAAATCACCACAAATTATTGTAGATTTATTACTGGCTGCAAGTTTTGCCAGGACATCTTCCATTATTGATTCAAATATGGAAAAGTTTTGATAGTTTGGGGGTCTGTACACACACACAATTACATGCTTATCTAGCTCAACACAGGACAGTTCGACGCAATGTTCAACCGAGAGACCTACTATGTCATTACGTTGCTTATATTTAAAACTATTTTTTATTAATATTAGGGAACCTCCACGAAGCATCGTTTTACGGTTAAAGCAGCTACCCACTATATAGTTCTCATAATTAATAAGCATTTGGTAATCCTTTAGCCAATGTTCAGTAAGACAAATAATGTCAAACTGACTGTTTTCTAAAAACAATTCAATTTCTAATAATTTGCAAGACATTCCTTGGATATTTTGGTGGAATAATTTTAAGGTGTTCTGCTGAGGCCCTTTTTTAGTAACTAATTGAGTGCAAGAATTAATAGTACCTTCTGTTGTCTCACTTTCTAGTTTAAATTAATATTAGTATTTGGAGTGAGGCCGGAGACTCCCGTGCCATCCTCAGACAACAAGACCCTATCACTAATAGACCCTAATTGAGGATTCACCACGGTGACAGATGGATCCTCCTCTGAGCAATATTTGTAAAGATTTATAGCACTACTGCTATATTCATTTAAAGTCACCTGTACATTAGTAGAATTACTAATAGTCGCAGTGTTAATAATAGTACTAAACTTAGACATACTATTTATGTCTGTGTGAATATTAAAAGCTAATAGCGAAGCTATTTTGTGTCTACATCTAATATCAATCAAAATCAAAATCAAAGCATTTATTTCAAGTAGGCCAATAACAGGCACTTTTGAATTGTCGAAACAAAGATGAAAATTAAATGTAGCTACAATTCCAGTCACAAGACATAAAAACTGTGAAAGTACTGTAGTTGCCCATTGCCTAACGTAGATCTCTATGGAGAAGAACGGGCAAGAAACTCCATGGACACTCTTTTAAATCAAATTATTGTTACAAAATCTTGGTTACATCATTCAGGTTGAGATGGTAGATTATGTGAGAACAATGTAGTAAGATGTGCACGTTAAAAGTGTCCATAATAAAAACGAAATAATTATTTCAAATAAGCCATGGCAACTAAGAGATGACCAGTCACAACTGACAGCGCCCGTTCACGAACATGACGCATGGATCAGCACCATTCAGCTCAACCATTTTGAAGGGAGCTAAATGGTCCGACACACGCGCCATCATCAGCGAGACATTTGAGTGAGCATGACATACTCTCAACCGCCAGGGCAAATTCAAGTCAAAAACTAAAGTAGGTTTCCAGACCAAACCAATAGATGTTCTTCTTCTTCGTGTCGATTATTCCCATTATTAGAATGAATTTGTTTCGACCAGAATTTAGCCACGTCAACGGCGTTGGTGGAGGCTTCGGAAAGGTAGCTTGGAGTGCAGGTGGAGTTGCACAAAGAGCAGGTGAGAAGATGGGTTATAGTTTGGGAGCTACATCGGATTTCTCCCACCGGACCTAGTTGTACCTGGCTTGGAAGTCGGTACCACTACAGCACCATTCTCTAGCACTCTCCAGTTTAGTGGAAGAGTCATGTGGTGTTAATTCAGCCTATATGTAAGTACCACTATGATAGCCACATAAAGTATTGCTAGAGAAGTAAACGAACTGTTGTCCGCAACTTACGCGTACGCGTTGTTTGATGAGTATGTGAGAGAAAACAAGTAGCCTTTGTGCTTTTCCTGTAATCTAACTCTGTGCCAAATTTCATCCAGATCAGTTCACCTGTTCTGGCCCCTTATTGACAACCATTCGACTCGCTTCCGAACCGAATCGAACGTCTTATATGTCGAAGATGTCACCCAAACGCTATTCACAAATCCGCAATCGAATAATTTTGACAGTTCAATTCGACAAGAAGACTCGAATCTTTCCGACAGCTGTTTGCTGTCGGGAGTCATATCGAACAAAATTTAAACGAAGAAATAAACCATATTTCCAGATTATTTCAGTAAAATAAAAAATACCAAACTTTTTAAACACTGCCTGAAGTAAGTAAATTAAGTTTAATTATAGTCCGGTGTTGTTTGTGAGTTATTAGTTGTTTTATTGACCGTATTTTATTGATGGATCCGCATTTACATAAATTCAATGTGTTTACAAAAATGTGTAATTCGTTCTAGATTTTAGTTAACAAGCAAGAATTGTATACCACTGATATTAAACACTTTTTCAGACATTTTTACTTTTAAGAAAAAAGAATATTTTACTTTAAAAAAAATCACCGTTTCCGCTTTGCCAGTTTGACAGACCGTAGACGGCTGTTTACAAAGCTGGTATTATTCGAAATAAAGTTTATTTGAAAATTTATATGATTTTATTGCAATAAAATCTCTTTGTTTCGTTTGCTGTCTATTAAGTAACTACCTGTATGTTTACTTATATAAACAGAACGAAATATTCAAATAAACCAATTTTATTTACTACTTTTCATTTTCTACCACGATCATCTATTTACTACCATTTTATAGCGATCCCCATAAACACAATCTCAATCGGATAGAAAAAATCCGTTCCGCATCCGTTCGGATCTGTGAATAGCGTTTTGACAGTCCTTCGGTTCGGAAATGAGATAGTCGAATACGATTCCTTACCGACACGAAAACGTATCGAATGGTTGGGGCCTGGTGTAACAAACATCCGTGGCAATTATCAGCAAAAACAACGAAGGAAATTAAAAATAATGCATTGTATTGAAGAGAACCACTGAAAAGTTCAAGTCAAGCCTGTCGATAGTCGATGGAGAGATAATTATGAATCTCTTTGTACTTGAATGCGATTGTTACTTGTAAAGCCTCCTGGGCAGCCTGCAGTCCTGCTAGTATTCTTGCAGCATGTCTTATCATTTCAACGCCACGGTTTGAGTTACTCGTACCGATTAGTTAAAATACAGGGTTAGTTTTCAATGACGAGTCATAATTTAAAATTAAGATCTAGATATCAAACCAAAAGTGTATTTGAAATACTACTGTTGAAAAATAAAAAATAATAGAATTCATTTACAAATCTCCTAAAAAATCCTAAATCATAAATCTAGTGGGAATCGATGCACTGTGCCTCCCCCAAGTGTCGCCACATTGCCCGGTCCCGCGCGACTAGCATCCAACGGATTCCCGCCACCTTCACCAGGTCGTCCACCTAGTGGGAGGTCTTCCAACGCATCGTCTTACGGTTTGCGGTCGACACTCCAGAACTTTTCGGCCCCATCGGCCATCCGTTCTGCGAGCAATGTGCTCTCCCCACTGCCACTTAAGTTTGGCAATTCAACGCGCTTGGTTGGTTTGTCTCTTAATAAAAAAGTATGCTATGCGTAAATACGTGAGCCAAATCCATCCATCCATCGACACATTATTTAATTTACGTAATTATATAATTTTGTTTAAAAATAATCTATCTTAGCAATTTCCTTTCAAAGGAATTGAGAGGATACGCTATGCCTCATTCGGCGGCGATTCCGCTTAATACTTATCAGTAAACAAGTTAAGTAAACACATAATTTATTCGCTAGGCCAACACCCAGCGACACTGCATAGCAACCGCCAAAACTTCTATAAGAAACACGTCTTGCAACCATTACTCAGCTATCGAAAAAACGACACAAACACAATCATATTTCAGCTGTCTACGATTATAACATGCCATCCCAAATGTCAATAACAAAATATATGTATTCTTTATTTAAAATATATTAAGCGCTTATTTTATTTATTGACATAAGAATCGACACTGACATTTTTCAAGATTTTCGCGATTTTTTACCTACATGCTATGTCAATACATAGATACTGTCGTTATGTACAAGGATGGTAGACGCACAAGGACGAAGTTTATTTACTTAGTAATCACATGTCTTTAATGTCAATATTTTGTGTGAATTGTCGAGCACACACGTGCAAGATAGTGGGCGAGCTATCGAAAGGGTTGGCCTGTATTTGTGCAGACGGTAATGTGTTCGATAAGTTTGTCAATCTTAGTTAGTTACCCTGTCATACAACTAATCTGAAACGTCTGTTACAGAGATAGCTTAACAGCCCGGCTGTTGTCAACGTGAGATTCAGCGCTTTATTTTCATGATGATTCGACCAACGCGAACCATGCACCCTTTTGATATTTTATTATTGCCCACCTAGGCCTATGTAACATGAAATAAAAAGTTATTTTGATTGGTGATAATACAAAAATTAGGGGGGTATAGCTAATTCTTCCGGAATATAAATAACTATATACATATAGCATTAGCCGACGGCTTCGCTCGCCAGGAGTTCGAAAACTATGGCACGAGGACGTACTATCGGGATACAAAGTATTTTGTGTTCTGATCCGGTACATGTGCTACCTGTGTACCAAAAATCGAAATCCGATAGGCTCTTACACATAAAATGCAGAAAAGGTAACAAACACACACAGAGTTTTTGTATGTGTTTGTTACCTTTTTTGCATTAAAAATATACGTAGGTACATCTTAGAAGCTAGCAATTTTATTAGGTTCTATTCGATAAACAAAATTAACGGCAGTTTAATTTTAATTTTCAGGTTACTAATTTATATAAAACAAACGAAGTTTCAATTACTACATGACCCAGTTTCGATGTTATGTAATTTTATTAAATTGTTTTATTACTGGATTTAATTGGTATTAAATATTATCTCATCACACGTCTTTAGTGGATCCACGCATGAGATCAGGTAGAGAGATAAATAGATAGACCTTTACAAGATGGCTAGCTCAGCCTGGACTCCTGGAGGCGCAAGGTGGACAATACTAAGACAGGGACAAAGGTAGAACATTCACAACTATTTTTTATTTCAGACAGTCTAATCGTTTTAAAGTTTTAACAAGTACTGAAACTCTCTGTGAACCGAATTTGGCGTAATCCCAAACCGCTCGGTACTGTACGAGTATATCAGTTAGATGATTAATTACAGACTTTTCTGACAACTTGCCAAATCTTCGCTTTTCCGATCAATTTTACAGCTTAACTTGCATTTGATATGAAGGGAATTTATCTTCTACTTCTTGCATTTTTTTTCAGTAAAAATCTTCAAATCATTCATTCACTTGACAGTCGAAACTACTACAGCTAGAAGCGTATATTTTTTTACAGAAATTCATTTAGTAACCAAGAGGAAAACTCATCATTCACAGCCCGTCTTCACCCACTGCAGCGGTTTCACCCACTGCAGCGGCTTCACCCTCTCTTTGTTTGTGCCAAGCACCACATTCTTGTGCGGGCCTCATCCAGGATATTCCCGCGATGGCAACAATGTCATCTGCCCATCTCGCAGCTGGACTACCAACACTTCTCTTTTCATTCCTTGAATGCCACTCGGGCATAGCTTTACTTCACCTGCTATCACCGATTAAGAAACAGAGAACCAGGAAATTATTTTTGGAAGTTCATAACATCATAGAGAAAAGGGGTTTGAAAGTTTGTCATTTTTGGCAATTGGAAATGCTATAGGACGCAAGACATATTTTATTAGACGCCCAGGCGTTAAAAATATTAGTAAAATAAGTTCATATTATAGCCTTGAGCCACTAAATTCACATAGTGTCAGTGACACTTAACTACTATGTACATTGGCGCGATGACACAAATAATTCAACACTCATGAGTCTCTCACTACCATTACACTAAATCCGAGAAAAAATGCTCGAAAAAATCTAGATCTTTCGCATTACGCCTAGCCTATAAATCTTAGGCAATCTAAATAGAGACTCAATCTAAGAGTTGAGCCAGAAAGCTTTTAGACGACAATAACTGATGGCACCGCTACACAGTATTAAAAATATCTGTTATATTATAATAGGCTTGTTTCCACCATCAGTAAATTGCAAATCTATTTAGTCCGTCAGTTAGAAAAAATGTTAGAGTATTGGAAAATAATGGACACGTATTTTTTGTTTTTGTAAATCAACGAATATTGACAAAGATAAAACGCATCAAAACTCGGGAGTGGGGGCTAGTGACGTCAGAACTCACTAAGAACGATACCAAACAGTGACTTATTGGGAATATTAAAAGCGTCGTATCTTCGTCAATTTTGGTTTATGTGACAAAAGAAAAAATACGAATCAATTTTTTTTTGATAATCTAAGTGACGGACTATAATTAGATTTTTTCAGTTAACAAGCCTATTGACTGAATTTGAAAAATGTGGTCGAGATAATTTTACGAAATACTTGTATTATTTTCAAATATTGTTTCACAAACGATTCGGTATTCGTTCGACTTCAGTCCAAAGTTATAGGATTCTCCGAAGCTGCGACACAATTGTTGGTTAGCACTTCAACCAGGTTTGTCTTGTGTCCAACAGTGACCACCGCCGGAGAAAGAATCTAACATTCTTGTACTTATGTGAGATTTGTTTTGCTAGCCTATCAACTGCTGGGCAGAGGCCTCTCCTGTCTCCTTCTCAACTTTCTATCCTGGGCGATCTCTGGCCATTTTCACCCCGCAAACCAAATCAGATCGTCACACCACCTTAGCTTAGTCTATGTCGGATGCGATTTCCAAACGAAATTATTGTCAAAAATATATTTGGTCAGCTATTACTAGCAATCAGCTTATGGGAATTTGTAGCCAGAATTTCGAAAAAATGAGAGCTGTCTAAAATGATGTATTGTTTTCGAGATATGTGATGAATGGAACATGGAAACAATATATGAGGATCTACTAATCTTCTAAGATATATTATATGCCATCAATCTAAGTTGCTTGTACCTAGCTATATATATACAAAGATAATCACGTAAAAATGACATCGAACTCGTGCGCATGATTTTGTGTCTTCTACGCATCCGATTTATTTTAGATCTCGAATAAGTGCGTAGAAATGTGTTCCAAAATGTTAAATGCAAAATAAATTCGCCGGATAATTTTATATAAATAGTCCGACAATTTAAATGCGGTTAACGTCTTGTTCAATTTTATCCTGTCAATAAACTTGCTTGGAATGTACGACTGTATTTACATATTTAAGAAAAACCAACAGTAGCACATGGAGTGGTCATAATATCTCTAAAACAATTATGCTTCCACTACGTTCTCCACAGATTACTATAAATAATAATAAAAATAAAATAAAATAAAATCTTTTTATTTCAGACATTAGTCCATGTCGAGTGATGGTAAAACAAAAAAAAAGAAAAAATAAAACTATGTTACATTGAAATGCTAAAACCATAAAATATTAAGAATAAATTTAAATTACATTAGACAAAAATTACATGTATAGGTTAAAAATTGTAATAAAAGTTAAAAATTGTTACAAAAATTATTTTTTTTAATAAAATTGCATAAAACAAGTTAAAAATTACATTATATTATTAAAACTATTATATTATTATATTGATGTTTTCTTTTATAGCTATGAGAATAATGACTGAGTTAAAAAAAATGATTAAATTCAAGGTACAATAAGAAACGCGACACAGTGCGCTTTTCTTAGCGCGCTCAGTAACCTTTCCTGAACATTTTCCTGATGGCTCAAGGTTGTGCTCCTTTATGTAAGGTTACATTGTTCGCCAATCTATATGTATCTCTTGAATATATTAGATACTTCTAGTCGCTTCTTTTTATTTTTAGTTGCAACTCGACTGAACGTAGCTCAAATAAGATGCAAAGTGTAAGTGTATAATCAGTAGCGGTATTTGTTAATTTTAGTAGCAGTAAGTACTTCTTAATTTTCCAAAAAAATGGGTTATTACTGTTATTTCAAACAGGACAGAAATAGCAAAGGTTTTGCATAACATAATTTCGTACGACTTCTCTTTGTGAAATTTTCTTACGGTTTTTCACAGAAATCTTTTTAGTTTTTCTCTTACGCAATGTTTCCACCCTGTGCCACCCAGCTACGATCAACATTATTTTGCTGAAAAAATAAACAGAAACAACGATTTTTTACGTTTCAATGTTTTATGCAAATCAATTCATACATTGGCTGTACCTACATTAGAGAGTTGTGAAAAAAACGTTTATGTCAGCTTTCTTCTTTTAAAAATAATATTTGAAAAGAGCATGCACTAAGATAAGCACATAAGTATTACATGTTAAACGACGTTTTCAATAAACCTTCCATCCCATGATACAGACACGATATTTATTCATGCAGCCGTCTATACAAACATGCTAACAAGAAAATCGCATGAAAATAGTTTAGGGTAATATGAGGGTTATTGATAGAAGGTCACCGATTGTGTCAGAGATACAAATAATAAAGTAATACGTGTTCTCGTAAACTGCATTTAATTGCGACTGAGCTTACGTGGCGGGCGCAGCCGCCGTTTGTATCTCTGACACAAATAGCTTTAGCAATTATCGAGAAATTAACGATGCACACGTTCCACCAGTCATTGACTTGTATATGTCACCGTAAATTTGTCAAACACGTTATATTACAATATAACGTGTTTATCTCTAGCGATATTGTAAACTCTCGAATTATTGTCAACTGAACATACGGAAGTATCTCTGCCTCCAAATCGGGACTTGGGGCACCCCCCGTTAGGTTAGTTAGGTTCCTTTAAACCCTTTTTTTTTTTAGGATGGGAAATCATCAAATGACTTCTCCCACTCTGGGCGGAGCGGGAGGGAGTGTCAGACTCTTACTGACTAAAACCCATCCATGTTCCTTCCTCGCCCATTATGTTCCGGGGCCGCGGTATCTCTTTCGAACAGGCCCGCAACCCCGGTTCCTTTAAACCCTGCACTCGGAAATAGTTGCCCTGCGAAGCGGTGCTCCGTCGACTACGCTTTTTAGGGGAATATAAAGTGTTTTAAGGTTAGGTTATATTAATCGATATTTCTCAGGAATGGTACAGTATATTTTCATGAGAGTGGTACCACTGGGCAAGGGGGACCCCTCCTTCCCTCCACACCGCGGCCGTTGACTACCCATCGCATGCATTCCACGAAAAATAATGCGTTTTATTGTAAGCAGTATGTTCGTTTGACAATAATTCGAGAGATTACAATATCGCTAGAGATATTACAATATAACGTGTTTGACAATTTTACGGTGACATATACACTATTCATGAGAATGTACACAAATCCTTTATTGTGCATTGTTTTTAGATTTACATAAGTAATATAATTATTATAAGTGGCTACGTGTTTTAAAATGATGTTTGTTAAAGTGATTACAACAATAATATTGATTGAATAAGTAAATGCACTATAACAACACGCATACAGGCAGACAGACCAGGGTTCTCAATTGTTTGTATGTATTACTACTAGGTTACCCCTCGGCTTCATCCGAGTCGAGGTTGAAAATTATCCTACGGAACTACTCTACCGGAATTAATTGTACGAACAATTTTGAATTGGTATTTTTATTAAACCCAATTGTATTATAACATTTTATTTTCATCTGAAAATTATTCATTTCCACAGTAATAAGACAATCATGAAAAATTCCATTCGTTTCACAGACAAAACCCCTAAACAAAATCTGTAACATCAATAGATGGATTAATAAGCATTAAACTATTATGTCAAAGGATTTACATAACGAATCGTGCGCATCTCGCCACGTGTCATACATATATACTTGCACTAGTGTGTGTGTGTGTGTGCGTGTGTGTCTGTATGTGCGTCTGCGCAACGCTCACTAAATTTCATTGAGCGTAATCATGTCAAGGTCTTATGTGAATGAACTCTGATAGTGTGTGTGTTAGTGTATGTACGTTTAATTACATAATAGATCTGTTTTTTGGAAATTCGGAGCATTGGCAGTGTAATAGAATTTTGTAGTTTTTTTAAATAAAGTGGCTCAGCTTTTGTTGTTCATTATGTTTAGATAGGCAATAGTGTCCGGTTTTTATCCTTTAGATACGGAATACTAAAAACCACCGTGGATTTTTTCAGGACAGAAAATTTGGTTGTAGATTCCGATTCTTTTTCTCATTCGAAATTACATTTTAGTGGCTACAGGTGGAATTCAGGAAACAAAGTGCCGCTATGTCGGTGCCAACGATGCGAACACTTGTCAGATTTATAGCTCGGCCTTATTCGTGGTTTTATTCCAAGCAGTTAGTTACTGCGAGAACGAACTGAATTTACCTAGGTTTCAGTTGTTCAGGCACATAATAATATTACATACAGATTGGATTATGTATTACATGCCAAAATAAGTGTAACGAATAAATCTAGTGCCGTTGTCATAATAATTACCTACTAACGTAATATACTTCGATCTAGTTTTATGTGACTTAATTTGTAAAAAATATTCTAGATACGAGTACTATGCCGTATGCCGTGTGCTGCGTGTATTGCATGTATATCTTGAGGAGGCGTGAGTCCCAGCAGTGGGAAAGGATATGGTATTCTACTTTGCAGTACTTAGCGTGCAATGAAAATATTGTGGCGTGTATTATTTTATTTCATTGACCCATCTACACTAAGTACATAAGTACCTACAGTTAATCAATCACTGAGTTATTAAATCTCTGACATTTTAGCCGGATTATACCTATCAGTTAAGTAGGGAGATTAGATTAGATTTTGTGTTTTCATGCTTTACCTAATTTCTTGGTTTTGTTACTTTACGTTTTGAATGTTTTGTTGATAATGGAATTTACAATAAAATTCATTAATAAAACAAAAAAATAGTAATTTGATGTGGTATGTTTAGATCTATGACAGTCGTTACAGGTAGTCAGTGGCCCAAAAGTCTGAGAACCAATCTTACCCAGTAATAACTGAGTTGTGGAGGTCAGATAGGCAGTAGCTCAATGTAAAATAGGTACTGGTATTTAACTGCATCCGGATGGACTGGGAGCCGGCCGACCCCAACATGGTTGGGAAAAGGCTAGGCAGATGATGTATAAACTTATACCCTTTGTAGGAAAAACAGGTCTGAACTCATTTATAAAATAAAGTGCACGGTCGTTTCAATGTACTAATTCTGCACACTGTACTCGCGTGCAATTAAAACGGGCAATCATTTATTACGTAATCAATGTCATGCGAGTATTTTTTGCATTCAATCAAATATTCATCTATTTGCAGACTAACTTACTTTCTAGTTTAGCTAGATAAGCGGTCAGCTGACTCAAAACACGTGATGCCTTAATTTGCTTAAAAACCTCTTGAATTTGACATTAAAAAATGGACATGGAATTATAACTTTCGGTGACTAACGTAGGTGAAATGAGTGGTTGCACTTTGGACTCCAGATTCAATCAGTTTGTATGAAATAATTTTGTTGATAGGATCAGACAGGACCGGTTCCAGTAGGTACTCAAATGTTTTATCAACTGAGTACTAAGAGCACTCAGATGTCAAGCTTTTCGGCTATTTTTAGACTTATCGCAATCATTCTATCAACCTGACTGAATATTCTGTTTATATAAATGTCCCTTCCAAACATAGCTGTGAAAATTATGTTTTTATTTCTCGTCGCTGTGTTTTTTTCTGATTTATCTTATTGTGGGATCCAATACAGTTTATTCGTTTCTCTGGGATTCGTTGAAATTGATTTCCCCGACACTTTCTTGTGGTTTGGTTTTGAGGAGCTAGGAATAGTGTAAAGAGCTTGTCTGAGTCCTTTTTCCGAAGGCAAGTTTTGATTGTATTTTTTTAAATGTTTTCTTAAACAATGTTATATCGTGAATGACTGAGTAGTTAGGGGCCTTTTTTTTTTTTTTTTAAGGATGGGAAATCATCAAATGACCCCCCCCCACTCTGGGCGGAGCGGGAGGGAGTGTCAGACTCTTCCTGACTAAAAACCATCCATGTTCCTTCCTCGCCTTTTACGTTCCGGGGCCGCGGTATCTCTTTCGAACAGGCCCGCAACCCCGGCAGGCTTCGGCCCTTGCGCGCCCCTCTCCTTTTGCTGACATCTCTTTGAGGCGCGCGTGGAACACGAACGCGCCGTCGACACGGCCTGTCGTCGTCGTTAGACGGCCGGACGGCTAGCTAGCCCATAGCCAGTCGTCCACAGGCCCGCATCTACGGTGGCCGGTAGCCACCACGTGGCCCCCGACGCCCGTTGCGACTCCCGCGGCGGCCGGGAAGAGAGGATCTCTCCCTCTCTCGTTCCGCCACCTCCTTCGCTAGCATGACTGCTTCGTAGAAGGAGGCGACGGCTTCCCATTCCGTCTCGCTCCGGACCATGGATTGAACCAGGGCCGGACGCGAGTGGTCGCCGCCGCCGATCGCCGCCACGAGGACACGGCGGAGCTCCGCCCACGCAGGGCAGACTTCCACCGTGTGCTCCACCGTGTCCTCCGGTCGATCCTCGCAGTGGAGACACTCGGGCGATTCCTCCCGCCCGATTCGGTGCAGGTACCTCCCGAAACATCCGTGTCCGGTGAGGACCTGCGTCAGGCGGAAGGTGAGGACGCCGTGGCGCCTCTCCAGCCACTCCTCAAAGAGGGGACTTACCGCCACTATCGTGGCGTGCCCGTAGTTAGGGGCCTTAGGTAATGAAAGGAGGGAGTTCCTTTAAGATGTCACACCCACATGTGTACGAGTGGCGTGCGTGTACTGCACTCAACTGATACGTAGAGCAGAAGGTTCAGGAAACACAGAGAAACAAATTAGCGCATTACGAGATTCATCATCATCATCTGCACTGCTGGCCATAGGCCGTCGCCCGGTACATCCAAATCAAATCAAATCAAATCATTTATTTCTTTGCAAACATGGGTATACAAATTGGTTATAGATGTTTTCATATAAGTTAGTTCTCCATGCTCTGCCGTCACATGGGCATGCAAATCATAATCAAATAATATAATTTTAAATAACAATTAGAATAATTCCATTTTAAACTTTATCAAATCAATGAAATACAATAAGAGAAATGTCTTAATATTACATCAAATGTCTCAAGGTTACAATATTAAGTATGTCAATGGATACAATACAAGCATGTCAATTTAAATAGTAATGAAAAATAGGAAATAAATAATTAGCAAAGTGCGTGTCAGAATTAATAAATTGAAAGCAAAATAAGTACAAAGAGATCTATCATAAATTCATTTAACATTGCTACAACATGGATACTTAGATCCTACATGTTTTTTCCGATAGGAACTCTGAGACATTATACTAAGATTTACTTATAAGAAAGTTCTTTAGATGTCTTTTAAACAAATTAACATTTAAGATTTTGATCGATTCTGGTATGTGATCATATAAAATTGGTGCCATGCAGAAAACACTTTTATGCATAAGAGCTGTCTTAGACTGTCGTGCACATAACATACTGGCGTGTCGTCGACTCCGGTTATTTGAATCGGATAGCTTGGGGAATAAGTTTGGGTTGGTTTTCACAAATACCGCAACCTCAAATATGTACAGAGACGGTAATGTCAATATTTTCTTCTGAATAAAAAACGGTTTACAAGTGTCTGTGGGTTTCAAACCAAACATTGCCCTAATACACTTTTTTTGGCATTTAAATATTAGTTCCTTATTAGCTGAGTTCCCCCAAAACATAACGCCATATCTTAATATTGAACCCGCCATTCCATGGTATGCTGTGACGATAGCATCCGTTCCTATGACTGGAGCGAGTTTATATAAGGCATACGTCGATGTGCTAAGTCGTTTTGCCAATTCTAGTGTGTGTGCTTTCCAATCCAAGCGTTGGTCTATGGTTAAGCCTAAGAATTTTGAGGTACTTACTTGATTTATACTATTATTATCGTAATTAATATTCATAGTTATATTTTTGCGTTGACTGAAGGCCATTAATTTAGTTTTGTCAATATTTATTTTCAAATTGTTATTGTTGAGCCATTTTATTATTGACTTAATAGTATTAGTTACTTCATTATTATAATTTTGTTTGTTTGTACAGTTAATGGTAACTGTACTGTCATCAGCAAAAAGAGTCATATGATGTTTCGTCACTTTAGGCAAGTCATTTATATACAGTATAAATAGAGGGGGGCCAAGCACGCTCCCTTGTGGTACACCATATAAGACTGATCTATCACGTGACCTGTAGACCTTTTCGTATTTAGTTTTTGGATCTACCTGTGAAATTTCTACATATTGCTTTCGGTTTTTTAGATACGATTCGATCATCAGCAGGACGTTTCCTCTAATTCCGTAAGCTTCTAATTTATCAAGCAAGATATTGTGATCGACGCAGTCGAAAGCTTGACTCATATCACAGTATATTGAACACACAGGTATTTTATGGTCAACGTTTTCAATTACTTTATTTAAGAAGTCATAAATGGCCATGTTAATAGTCTTATCTTTTCTAAAGCCTTTTTGTTCTTCAGTCAAGATGTCATATTTTACCAAATATTTATGAATTTGTTCATATACATATTTTTCAAATATCTTTGAGAATATTGGCACAAGTGCAACAGGCCTGTAAGACTCCTTGTTCTCTTTGTAATTTTTTTTGTACAGAGGTTTTACTACAGCTATCTTAAGATCTGCCGGATATGTGCCTCGTATTATGCATAAATTAAGAATGTGACTTAGGTGGCCACTAATGCAGTCTGATACATATTTAATCGTTTCTGTGGATATACCATCATGTCCTACACTGTGAGTGTTTTTTAGGGATTTTATTATGTTTTTTATGTCATTATCATTACTTGGTGCCATAAACATAGAGTGGCTAGATTTGGATATATTTGAGGTTGTTTGTGTACCCATATTACCGACAGGTGTAATTTTGTCGATGAAAAAATCATTAAAAACATTGGCTATGTCGCGTGGATGTGTTATATTTGAATTCCCCATTTTAATGCTTGCAATTTTATTTTTAGGTAAATTAGTTTTTGACCGATTTATTATTTGCCATGTCGCTCTTGATTTATTTATCGCTGATTTTATTTTGTAAGTATTCTGAGCAAGTTGTGTTAATTATATCCTGCTGTCCTTCTCGCACCCAGCTGATTCCCGTTCTCCAGTTCACCGGTTCACCTTTCGAGGCTTTCATCACTGCGCTTCAGCTACGAGGTCACCACTCCAGAACCTTCCACCCCTGTCGACAAACCGTTCCACAAGTAAAGTGCTGAAGTGCCGTATGTTTGCCTTGGTTTGGTTTCGAAGAGAAGGTCAAAGATATTCCAATTGACTACTGTTATGAGGAATATTGAAGCTTCCATTAACGCATAGTTACCTTACTTCCATGATCTGGACCAAGGTGGTCCAGTACTTTCTTAAATTTTCCTAGTTTGGTTCCCAGATTACCTCTATGAACCAATCAATCTATCTCAGTAAGCCTTCTGCACCCCCCAACTCCACACTGTGCACCGGTGCGTGCCCATGCCAAGATCTATTTGTGCATGCGTTTGCGCACCCCCTCCGCCCCGCGGCACCCTCCCCCGGGCCCCGGCGTGCGATCACCTCATCGATTAAATGGTTTCAATGTGTGAAGTATCGCAGGTGAAAATATGACGTAACTGCGAAAGAGATGAGCGTTTTATGCTGAACATTCGTTTAAGATGCTGCAGTGATTTTGAAGTGGTAATGGAACGCAGGATTTTTGTCTCTTTAAATGTGGTTGAATAATACCGTGTTGTTACTACCAGTGGGAAATTGTACTGTCAGATTAGTTACCGTACCAGATTTAGTAAATGTTATACTTTATTATTTTTATGTAGTGCAGCAGATGAGTTAAGCACGAAAAAAGGAGTAAGCACGAAGCAAAGCAGAATCGTTTTGATTTGTTTTTGGCTATCGATACCCATGATATTATAATCTTTATCTATAAAGTTCCAGATGTCTAATCCAAGTAATCCATATTATTTTCTTTCATTAACTAAACAAACCCAGCACACAACTACATATTGTAGTGGATTTTATGAATAATAAAAGTGTATGATGATGATAAAAAGCTAAAGCGTATTATTATCAGTACGGTAACAACACCAGACCATCAGAGTGAATATATTTCATGGTACTTAGTGCGTTAATAACACCGCGTAGAGCATGCGTCACACTGAAAGCAGAGAGAGGTAGTGAAGCCATCAGCCTCTTTCTAATTCATTTACCAATGGACCTTACTCTAATGTGTGATTGTAGATACTAAAACCTTCCGCAAAAACCAATCTATCCATTGGTGAAAACGGCATGAGAATCGGTGCCTACTGCACCGATTTTTTTCAGTTTATTGCGAACAGACAGACAGACGCGGCAGCGCACTTTGTTTTATAATATGTAGTGACTAACCTACGCTACATACTCGTAATGCACTAACAAATATAAGAATCTATATTGATGCACCATACTACCGTTAAAAAAATTAACAAACGATAGAAAACGATCGCTTTCACAACGACTCGCTTCGCTATCACTACAGGGCATTCCCTACCGACTAGTTTAAAGCTAGTGGGGCAGTGAACGAGTGTCGTGTAGATGAATTGCCTCAATTGAGCAGATAAGCGTAGATTGGCTAATTGTGTGCGTTATTTTTAGTGTCCGTCAGTCGACGATTAGATTGGGTAGGAAGGACAGTCACGGCCACAAGTTCTGATGAGATTTTGTTTCTTAATAACCTCGTTAGCTTGCTGAACGTGAGTTCTTGGGTTTGATTCCTGCGTCGGAATAAACGTTATTGTAATGGTTCATGGAAGTAGGCTCACACATGAACTTAATAAATATGAGTACACTTCTACTAACCCGTCAGGATTACAAGTGTTATGTTCACGTTACCTACAGCTAAATTAATGTTGCATCTACAAACGGTATTTTCCCGCCCAGAGCGTTATGCATGTTTATCTCAGCGACTAGATGAGCTAAATTAGCAACTGTATTTGTGGTGGTTCAAACTTCATTTATAATGCTGTTAGAATAAAGTTCAAATCAGCTTGGACTTCAAAGTGGTTGTTACGTCAGTCAATGCGGGCTAAATAGTGCGAAATGAGTGGTTTCGATCGATTTACAAAAAATATATTAATTGGACTAAAAACATAGAACACTTTAATGCTAATACATTGCTTGTAAAATTATTTGCCAAAAAATCAGAATGAACGCATGTATTTTAGTAAGATTCTTTTTGGTTGAAAAAATTTTGTAGAGATAAGTTCATGGTTTTTTTTTATCGAGTCAAATTAGTTGTATTATGTTTTCAAAACACTGTCATACTAGCATATATCCTGAAGAATATCATATATTTTTCTGGTTTCGTTTATTGCCGTGAATCATATACTTTTAGGCACTATAAAACACGTGTTTAGCTCATATAGTCGCCTTAACATATAATATATTTAAATTACGTATCACGTTGTTTGTCCACGATGGACTCCTAAACTACTTAATCGATTTTAATCAAATTTGTACACCGTGTGCCTTTTGATCCAACTTGAAAGGTAGGATAGCTTACATCTCAATGTATGAGATGTAGACGAAGTTACGCGGGTCAGCTAGTTATGATATAAATCGTAATCCGGCTGTTTCCAGCTTCGATTTCCTCTCGAAAGAACTCAATCGTGTCTGAATTTTGGTAAGTGTATACATATTAGTGGCAGTGAGTGTACACGTGCTTTCTATTGCGAAGTGAGCAGTAAGGACGCGCGGAATGGCGGCAGAACGTCCTGCTGCCACGGGTTGGGCAGCTCTCCAAATGTTCCACTATTGTTGTCACTTTTACCCGATCATATACTTTGCTAATGGCTTGTGAAGGAAGAAAGTGTTTTGGCACATTTTCGGGCATATGGGATTATTTTTGTTCTAGTCTAGTTTTCACGACAAACTTTAGCAGTAAATGAAATAATTGCAGTCATTTAGCTGTAACTAAGCTTCAGTAACTTCCAGGAACTAATAGTATGGATTATTAGATCTACCATGCGTGTTTCCTTCAAAAGAAACAATTTTATTATTTGATGCGATTTTGAATGCATCGTATAAAGACATTTATCTTACTCGTATCAATATATTTCTATGGTGGTAACTAATGAAAACCACAACAATTATGTTAAGGGATATCATTTCCCCTGTAATAGCCCCCTGTATGAAGCTCGCCAGCTATACAGGTTGGTTACAATTTTTCAATGCCACCTGGAGGGAACTTACTCGAAATATCTACTGGAGATAGCAAATTGTACTCAAAGGAAACATTCCTTTATTTTTCAAAAGAAACAATTCTGCATTCACTGATTTTCGAAAATTCGATTGCTAAACTACAGGTCGAAAAGTTTACATCCTGTACTTTTTTTACATCAATCGATAGGGTCAATCATCTGGATCAAATCTCTCTAACAAACATGATAATTTATCATGTTTGTTAGAGGTAATTTATCATTGATAAATTACATGAAGGGATCCGAAACCATGAAATCTAAAGAACAGTAATAAATTCCCAGGGATAAATTGAATAACATAAAGCACTTTTATATTCATGGTTTTCCTTTCATTTAATTTATCAAGTTTGTGAGAGTTGAGAGATTTGATCCTGATGATTAACCCTGTCGATTGGTGTCAAAAAGGTACAGAACGTTATTTTTTCGAAATTAAGTCGATCAATCCCGGTTTCGATGCCCGAGTGTGGCAAGGAAATTTTTCAAAAAAATGTGAATGCAGAATTGTTTCTTGTTAAAAATAAAGGAAGTTTTCTTTGAGTAAAATTTGCTATCTCCAGTATTTCGAATACTTACCTTCCCTCCAGGTGGCATTGAAAATCTCCACCCTGTATTTTAATTTTGTATAGGTACCTATTTTTTTTGTGTGCAATAAAGAATAAGAAAAATCTCCAAACGGATTAGCTGCAGTACTCTCACATTCTGGCAGTTATTTTCGAATGCATGACGTGAACCCATTGGCACCAACAATGCAAAAATCCTAATGGGAAAGACAATAACACCATGCCATACCTAGGAATCAAATCCAAGACTTCTAGCACAGCAGAAGCATGAAGCTGATATACCTATGCTACATAGATATATATACCTGTGCTACATAGATATATATACCTGTGCTACATAGATGAACAGCCCAGCTCCAAGAGCACCGCTTTGTTATGTAAATACAGTGAAGTATATAAGCCCGGCCTACATAACGTGACTGCGCACATACTCTCGAATTAAACCGGCACTCTCCCGTAGTGCACTCGCGGAACGTTCTGATTATAATTAGTAACTCTGGCCCCGTGGGTGTCGTCCGTGATAATGATAAGAGTTGCTAGGTAGCTGGAGAGGAGGTGGGATTCCATGTAATTGTCATGTTTCTAAGTTTAGAATGAATGAGGAAAGAAACTCGCCCCGAAATAAGTGGGATCAACATCATCTGTGTAGCTTTTTCCCAACTATGTTGGGGTTGGCTTCCTGTCTAACCGGTTACAGATGAATACCAGTAATTTACATGAAGCGACTGCCTATCTGACCTCCACAACCCAGTTAGTACTAAAAGCAGATTATAACAGATGGAATTCTTCTCACCATGACTATTGTAATTTGTATGTATAGGCTAGCTTCCACCATCAATACATTGCAAATCTATTTAGTCTGTCAGTTAGAGTATTAGAAAATAAATGACACGTATTTTTTGTTTTTGTAAATCAATGTAAGTATATTGACAAAGTTAGAACGCATAACTCAAGAGTGGCGGCTTATGACGTCATAACGCACTACAAATTTAAGCACGGCGTGACGTATTGAGAATTGTAAAAGCGTCGTATCTTAGTCAATTTTGGTCTACGTAACAAAAGAAAAAATACGTGTCAAATATTTTTTGAAAATATAACTGACAGATTTACTAGATTTTTTCAGGACACAAGCCTATAGTTTGAACCCTTACTATCCACCAACAAGCCCAAACAGATGAAATGTAAGTGTAATAAGGAACACCTCTGCCTAAGTCTCCTGTGATAACAGGCGTCATGTAATGTTTTAATTGGATACAGGAATCTGTCGCTTATTCACATTTCGTTATTTTTTAGAATTTTCTGAAAAGTTAAACCGTAGCCTACTCAATTTTCCGACTGTAAATAAAGTTGTATTAGCGTCACGCGTTTTGACTATAAAGTTACCAGAGTGTATATTTTTGAAAGGGAATACATATACTGCACGCACAGGGTCTTTTACATTTTTGTTTTGATGTTCATCCGAATAGCAATGTATTTGATGATCACGTAACGAACCCGCGAGGGTGAACCTAATCCCTTCACGACCATAACAACAAACAAAACAAAATCATTCAACTCTTTAATTTACGCATCGCTTCCTGTTATTGTAACATCAACACTTTAATTTCCATATCAATTAGCCGCAGCCCATCCCCCCCCCCCCCGGTCAGGCAGCGCTCACTACGTCCCACTTATGGTATAGAGTTACCAGCACCACTACACGGTACATAGACCCACTAATTCAATTTGATGGTCATACACACACACTCACAAACACACATGCGAACTCCTAAAAATAACACCGAACATGAAGGGCCATTTACGGTACTTACAAATATAGTTATGCAGTCCAAAACCACAAAAACATGCTTTACCTAGTACAATATACAGTTGAATTTGAGTCTGTTGGAGTGTCCCATTAAGTTGGTGTATATGAACGATTTTATTACGCTCAGTTAATTTATTTGTTTGTTCGTTCGCTTCGTGACAAAGACGAGCCTATAGTTAACAGTGTAAATATGTCCTTAATATTGTTACTGTTTATTAAATTTAGGTTTTGTTAGCGTTTCAGAGGAAAAGTCATTGTAGAAAGTCCATTCTATAATCTGCCGTTTTTAACAGAATATCTTTTGGATGCTAATAAAATAACGATTATCAGAGTAGGTCAATACGTACACGTTGTTCAAAAGATATTTTGTGATTCTAGTTAAGTACTTCATTCGATTACTTATTTCTAATTATTTCAACCTCCACCGATCTCTCATCTCATCATCTGCTATTACATAACATGTTTTCCAATATCATCAACGAAAAACTTCACGAAAATATCTCGCTTGGCAGACAAACGCTACCTAGCCCCTCGATACCTTAGTTCAATTAAACGGCACCCCCAATTAGTAAAGACAAAATAGAGATTTAAAAAACTCATGATTTTATACGGTAATGTTTGATCAACCACATAGGACAAACAAAATAAGAGAAGTCAAAGAGGATCGTAGCCGTGGCAGTTGATGTTCTGTATTCTTCCACTTTTGAGGACGGCGGAAATGGCGTGAGATGATGTATTTAGGTATATCTGTAACCACATAGACTCTCCGCCGAAAATCACGAATTTTCCAATTTCCCAGTTTCCTACCCTTGCGGAAAATCCCCGCGTTCTACATGAAAGTTTCCATAGCCTCCGACAGTAACAATCTAATATAGATCTTATTAGTTTTTAATGTGTCTCTCATCTGTCTCTAATTGTGCTGTCCCTAATGAGACGTTGATATCGGCCGCCATTACGAAAATAAACGCGAGTTTATGGTAATAAAATGTTGTTTTTTTCCTTCTGTTAGTAAACGTACTATGTTATTTTTTGTACATAACACGAATCTTTGCATAGTATGTTTTTAGCATAAACATAATCCTCCTATAAATGTTCCCACTTGTGGGACACAGTCACACAGGCCTCGCTGTTGCCAAAAACAACAACAATACCGACGAACAACCAGCAACAACTTGCAATAGTGGCGAAATATCGGTATCTCAGAATAATTGAATATCACGGAATAGTTCTTTTATTTATATCGTTAATTCGTAAGCAACAGTGTGAATTTTTAATATTTGGAAATATAGAAACTAGATCTGATTTTGTAGATATATTAAGTCACTTGGTAACTAAGAGTAACCGCGGATATAATCCAATGAGAAGCAGCGAACTTTTAGCAGTACTTATAGGTACTGCTATAGATAGATGATGCTGATGATGATCTATAAGAGCCAGTTAATATTGAAGAAAATCTTTTGAATAAAAGCGTTAGTTAGAATGTTACGAGAGCAGCTTTTGGCGTTATCCCAAAGCCTCATGTCTGAGATAGATTATCTTTTATCTAAAATGAATTACAGTTCATAATCTTCAACGTGTTAGAACGAGGCAACATCATATATTACTCAACATACAACACAACACACATGATACAACGTATGCTCAACATCCATTACATTGATTCGGTAAAAAATAACCTTCAACTAACACTTAAAAGAAACCATTGAAAAACAAGCTAATTCACAAAACCGGTTGCATTTTCTAAACATTTTCTTTACTAAGAACATAAGTCTCAGTCGAATTTACATTAATTTAATACGGAATTAGAAATAAGACCCCATTCGGAGAGATTTTGTGCCGAAAATAAACGAATAAACATTGTAAAATTTAATGTTAACAGACGGTCTTACCGTTTCATTACACCACGCCAGCTATAAACTTTGTTGTTTTAACCCTTTCTTTATTACGCATCCATTGATAAGTTTAAACTTTTCACCTTCAAAGCTACTGAAACAAAATCCGCGATGAGTTTGGACAAATTCGTGAGTATCGCTACGGAGGCGAAGGATCTCGCACTCGGTACAGGGGTATGGAGTAAATCCAGACTGCTGTCAGTTGGCTGTGGTAAACAACACAATTAAGGCCGGAGTTTCAATTGACGACGACGCGCTTTCCAACTATATGCACAATCAAACACGGTGTCTCACCAACTTCGCATAAACGGACACAGTGCCGGTTACGTCCAGAAATCGGTTCTGTGTGTACAGCGGGAAGCATGTGGACTTATTTTAGATCTCGTTGCTATGTGAGCAAGTCCAATTGCTTTTCCTATTTAGAAAAACAAGTGGGTTCGTTATGTTCTTTGTGGTTTATGGAAAAAAATCGCCTCGCGGTGAATTGAGGGCAACCATGTCGTTGCTAAATTGATATGGCAACCATCTCGTTTGGGACCCATGTATCCTTATGTGCTTTGTCATTAGCTGTTATTTTATGTTCTCTTTACTCTTTATGTACTCCTTCTTACTCTTGATTAGGTGTTTTTTGCTCAATTGTAAGTAGGTACAGGGTTCTTTGATAGCGTATAGTTCGTTAAGGTTTTTTGTCTACCAAACTTGTTTATATCAGCTGCCTGACCTTTCTGATCCGATGAAATAATATTGTTTGTAAAAAAGGTTACTATCATCGGTATTATGCGTAACGTATCTACGAAAATGTATGGTCGGTAATGAAATGTTTTTTGTTGATCGTTGCCAGTTGTTGCTATGGAAATCCTTTGTCCAGGAGTTGTGTAATCATAAAAGTTTTCTATTTCATGGACTGAGAAGGCGGAGGTCAGGGTGATCTAGCGCTGATTGGAACAGAACTATGTCCAGCGGTGGGCTGCTACAGGCAGGGGTGATCCTGTCCAAATATGTACATACCTAGCTCATACAAAATGAGCCTAAAATGAAATCATTAACAATTTTAAAATGAAGACTTCAGCTATACCTACCGCCATTTAATAAAGATCGTTAAATCCTAAAAATGACTGTAATTTACAATCATGATACTTGAATTTGAAGAGTTTATTTTATAATCTTGTTATCTCAACGAGCTGTAATTGTTTTTTTTATCAACAACTCGTAATGTGAGCGGATGGCAGATCCGGCTGTACCGAACTACTCACCGTGTGCTCGACGTTCTCGAATGTTGTTTTTTATATGAACTGAGAGATTTTAATTAACGAATACATCATTGAGTACCGTTACTTACATATTAGAGTCATTTCCGTGGGCTGTTGTTCAATTATAGTCAAATGAGCGTAATAATAATTATGTGTGTGTTCTTAAAGTCGAATCTCACGAGCATTGAGGAGGAAATCACCAACATGGACGCTTGCGTGCATAGGTGTGATGTGACGTCATGTTCTGTAATAGAAGAGAACAGACGTCACAGAATACTTTTCCAAGTGATTTCTTTCTCGATTTCAAACTCACGCACGATGTCGTTGTTATATGGTAGGTACTGTGGAGGTTCAATGGTGATATATCATCACGGCCACACTGATAACTTAGTTTTTTAATGTTTAATCGAAATAAGGAAGGAGGGATTGTCCAGATGGATAGATTTCACATACCTTAGGACATGAAAAAGGGTATTCTTATTCAGTAGTGTAGCCCCACCACACAGTACAGTAGGCCGGTGGTAAGTGGTAACAATACTTACCAGTATAAATCAGTCTTTTATTTCATTGAAACTCCATACTACTCCAGGCCTGCTCAATTCTAAAGTGTTTTCAATGATGTCCGGACGACTGATGAGGGCTGGAACGTAGCCAGTTAATTTAAGATGTTCTAGAACTACATGATGAACTTAGACATGTAATGCTGAACAATGATCTCCTGATTCGAGAACAGAATATTGGTAAAAAATAAACACATGCATTAATTTAAATGAATTTTAAAAGACATGTCTGTTTGAAGATAATCATATTGTTAACGCTGCAGCAGTGTCAGATACTGATGTCCAGTGCCCACTGCCATTGTTCAATGATGTTGTACGTACTCACACACAACACCAAAGTGTTGCTGGTGGATTTACGCTATACCTATAATTCAATTATTCTCACAAAGAAGAATCTAAAATGTTCCGAATGTTTTGAAAAGATTACCGAAATTACTCCCGTGATTGCAGTTGAAACCTCCACCTGAAAAAATGTGAGGTTACAACCATCGTTAGTTTCAAATTACAATAGTGATTGTAATTGTAAATTGTATACATTTTTTCAGTTTTAAGTTTGTCATAACTTTTGTTCATAATGCGGGCGATCCAAAATTAAATACAATTTTATTTCACAAACGCCTAGATGGGCACTTCTAAGACGTCGAAAAAGGTACACGGTTTGGGTTGGTCGTTTTCTATGGAGAAGAACCGACAAGAAACTCCATGGTTGCTATCTGAAAATCATTTGGTAGGTATTTCATTAATAATTATTATGAGGGTAGACCTATTATTATAAGCTAAGCCGGTAGGTTGAGGTAGGAACTTTTATGATCATGTGCGAATTGACTGATTTACAATCTGCTCTGCCTGGATAATAAAACATAGGTAATTAATAGATTTTATTGTTTTCCTCAATTGTTCAGCTTGATTTTATGATAGCTTTTATTGTGTAAATAAATATAAAATAATAATTACTATCAACAAATTACTCTAAATACCTTACCTTACCTTATTGTATTGTACAACTGGCTGGTGTCCGCAACTCCACTTCAAAGCGCGTATTTTGCGTATGGGCTATTATAATCCACCACGCGGGCCCAGTGCGAGTTGGTAGATATCACATCTCTTCGAATTGTTGGTTCTAGGACATGCCGGTTTACTCACGATGTTTCCTTTTACCGTTTTTGAATGCAGTGGTGATGAAATAAATTACACAATGTAATGTGCCTGCCTGGGTTCGAACCCACGACTAACTATTCGTAAGTCGGGGCCGCCACCACTGGGCCACCGGTGCTCCCTACCTTACCTTATTTAAAAGCCTAGATCGCAGGTACCTACCCGCTCTTATGTCAAGGACATTTTAATTCAATACAAGCAATTTCATGACGATCGGATTTAACAAGGCGAAGAGAGGAGGCCTTGCGGCCTTGAGGTGGCTTTGAGTGACCGAGTGGTATCGTATTACTGTGGTATTTATTACCCAGTGCTAACTAGGCTGTGGAGGACAGATAGGGAGTCGCTTCATGTAAAATACATATTGGTTTTCAGCTGTAACCGGTTGGACTGGAAGTTGGCCTCAATATAGGAAAAGGTTAGGCAGATGATAATGATGATCATTATTAAGTACTATACAATTAAATTAATTACATAACTGCCTCCAAAAAATTACAGCTGGCCTAAGTATCAATTCTATTTATAGATAAGTAATTCGATTATTACTGGAAGGCAAAACTTCCAATACATAATGAGCGAATGTTAGCAAGTAGTAACTAAAGCAATCGAGATAATTAGAAAACTTGAAACGAGCCAACTTCCACTGGTAATAACTTATTTTTATGGTTCACTTATAAAATGCTATAATTATCGGAGCGAGTGCGATGCTTCACAAATTTCTTACATTTATTGGATCCGGAATTATTTTTTGCCAGGATGAAATAACAGGTTTTTGGTAATACTTTAATGACAATAATGAACTATTTCATGAGAAGTGTTCACAACCCACGACTGAAGAAAACATGGACAAATTAAAAACCAAACTGAACGCGATCAAGAGCTGTCACTCAATATTGACACAGACAGCTCATTTGTGATACTCACTCTAACTACGTGCTGTTCTGAGAAGTATGAAGAAGAAGTCAGATATGATGCGCCGACCCCGATAATTTAATGATGAATTAAAGTTGTCGTTATTGATATTGTTAATGCTTATTTAAGAGCGGTAAATGACATAATTTATTAAACTGATTAAACTTATTACCTACTTTTGATATCGATTTACGCTGGTAGGTAATAAACCAACCAGAAAAGTTGTTTTCGATTCTGTGAAGTAAATTATCTTATTGGACTAACTACGTAGGTAAAGATACTTGTGACTGCCTGGTGGAACTTAAAAACAAGACCACCAGATAATTCTGAAAATAAAACAGTCGTTACAATAATAAGCGACCGTTGAATATATCTGAATGAACACTATCGCTCTTACCTACCCACTACCCACTTAGTGGGGGTTACATGGGGTTGTCGGGTTACGATAACTAACATTCCAAATTATTGTTGTATCAGCTGCCATATTGACCTCTAACGTCACCAACTCATCACTAAATACATATGAACTCACTTGTTTTTACTGAAAATGTCCGAATGTAAAAGACCATGCCCTCATAGCTTTTTTTATTTTTTTTATCTTTTATTATTCAAAAAACATTTTTATAACAATTTAACAAAACGTAAATTCTGCTCAGGGATCATATACCTACAAATATGTGTTGCAAAATCTATCTTCAAGGCCATCGTCTTAAAAAATCTTGAGTGTTATGAATATTTTTGAAGTGAATACTTCTTGAGGTACGTTGAGTACTTTTGAGTGAACTAAAATAAATTGTATCGTGACTGTCACATACGCTTTTCGTAGCACTCGTAGCATAGATGTGACTACGCCGTAGTGGATCTCGCGTCTATCGGCAGTCCCTCTGCCCCGCATGTTTTCTTGTCCTTGGCACGCAGCAGCAGCGCCGTTTATCTAAATAGTGTTAATTTTGAGGTTTTACTTCCCTCTCATTTTATATATATCTTTCACGTTTCTTCAAGTCGCACCCAAATCCTCATCACACTAAGTTGCAAAAACTCAACAAAAATACCTATCCAGCGAATCCTCAATGGCCAACAGTAACCGTGATATCAGCACTTAGCAACCGTTAACGTAATCTACGTCAGTTCACCCCTTGACGGCAGATGTTTCACCCCTTCACCCCGCGGCCCCGTACCGACATGGTCAATATCGGCTTATCTCCCGAACTGACTATAAGTGAGGGGAATAAGGGATTCAAGTAATGTATGGATAGTTCTAGTAGTGAAGTGGTATTTGCATATTGTGATGTATCAATAATGATATTAATTAATTCTGTATAAAGTCTAACTAGAATAGATAGAAAAAAAATTAAGAATCATTCAGAGCGACAAAATCAAGACAATGGTAAAAAAAAAATAAGAAAAATGCGTTAGATACTTACATCAGAAATAAATCAGCTCATGAAAATACAGCAGCGGTGGCCCAGTGGTGGCGGCCCCGACTTACGAACAGTAAGTCGTGGGTTCGAACCCAGACAGGCGCATTACTTTGTGTAATTTATTTCATCACCGCTGCTCTCAAAACGGTGAAGGAAAACATCGTGAGGAAACCGGCATGTCCTAGAACCAAAAATTCGAAGACATATGTGACATCTACCAATAACTGGACCCGCGTGGTAGATTATAGCCCATTCTCATTGAGAGGAGGCCGAGTCCCAGCAGTGGGAACATTATAGGCTGATGATGGTGATGATGATGCTGAAAATACAAAAATTTGACAACACACATCCATGACTTAGTTTTTTTTTGCTAAGATATCTTTGGTTAGACGTATTACTGAACGCTGTGTAAAAATTTGTCCATCTATTTTAATGGGACCTTTTGTTACCACCATCTCAACATGAATGATGTAACCAAGATTTTGTAACAACATTTCTTGCCCGTTCTTCTCCATAGAGATCTACGCTAGGGAATGGGCAACTACAGTACTGTCATAGTTTTTATGTCTTGTGACTGGGACTGTAGCTACATTTATTTTTTTATCTTTGTTTCGACAATTCAAAAGCGCCTGTAACTGGCCTACTTGAAATAAATGCTTTGATTTTGATTTTTTGATTTTGATTTTGAAGCTGCAAGTTTTGTAATGGATTAGATGAAACCGTCTGTAATGAAAGTTCCTTTACAAGTCTAGTGGCGATCAACGACACAAATATCTGTGTTGTAGTAGGCACCTTCGTGACACAAGCACTTTCTCCCTGGTTCCCTTGTTTTACTAGACATATTTGATAGCGACTACAATAATTGTTGGTTGTGTAAATCAAAAAGGCTAAGGGAAACTGAGCGGAACCTGTGTTATCTAAGGTATTCATGTATAACTAACACTTACAAGAATAAATAAAGAAAGATGGAAATGGCTTTTGTACAGATAAGAAAACCATGCACTTCAACACAAGTGAGAAAAAGTCGGCGTACAGTCGAACATGCTAATTGGTTTACATTTTACAATGTAATTTGTGGGTTAAAATGTAAACCATTTAATTATTCGAAGATTAAACTAACCTATTTTCCTATTTTTATTACATTTAGTCCATTCATAAACCCCATCCGCAGTTACAAAAATTAAGTTAACGATTTCACGTTTTAATTCGTGGGACTATTCGAAAGGTAGAAAATGTTTACCTCAGATCTTCTTCAACGGACATTCATTGACGCAGTGCTAGTGCCGATCTTCATTGCACGTCTATTTACCCAGTCATACTTTTGAATGCTGTTCAGATTGTCGCCTCACCTGGCTCATGTTCTACCTAGACTCCTTTGGCTAGTAGGTACCATGCGTTAATCATCACTTCATCAGTCATCAGTCATCTGTCATCACACGTGGCAGACGGAATGATAACCGCGGTGGGTATAGACTACACGTTCTTAACTTGTTCTTTAATCCCCGATAAACATGCAACAACAAAAACACTAATTTATTAGCGAATGAATCATCAGATCTTTCTATTTCGGTCAAAACACCGCTAGCATAATACTAATGTAAATGGAAGTCATAAAGTTTTGGAAAAATCCCGAATAACTATAGGTAGTATTATGATTATGTTAGTATCGACATAAATAGCACGGCCTTAGCAACATTCGGATCAATGTTTGTGCTAGCGAGCAAATAACTAAACTATAGAACATCGTCACTTAACACTGAAAAACTGAAACCTACCTAAAACATTTTACACAAAGTTCATATTACATTGGGGTTAGCGTTATTTTGAACATATAATTATTCTCAATATAATTTTATTCTGTGCCTGTAAAAATAACGGAACACCCTATTTCAGGTAGAAGGTTCTTTTCAGGGACGAGTTAGTTCTACGAAGCGATAAGAGATGGCGTTGGCTGTCGCAGTTACGTATCTAGTCGAGACTTGCCTGGCAACAACACAATAATCAATGCTTTCCAATTCTTTATAAATTGGTTTTAGTTTAGCGCTTGTAATTTCTTGAATGGGTTCGTTGAAATTACCAATAACACAAATTAATAGGTAGGTACTCAATTATGCTATTAATTTATTTAATTTTGCGATTACCAATAGCCCATTACCAATCTAGATTTTATTTAAATTGAATCGATGATACCCATCAAGTTAATTGTAAATAATTAGCTAGCTAGTGATGTGCCACGCTCGGAGCGGTGAGTATCGATAATAATTGTGGCGAAGTGGTCGGTGCGTCCGCTGCGTCACGAATCACGATAGTTGCTACAATCATGTCGTTGGTTTGCGGTTAGAAAGTGAAATAACCCTTGTTTTGGTATAAAATTAAATATTGCACAAATTGTGGGATTTCGTTGTTACTTTAATGTTATTGTACCTTATTATTTTAAATAGTAGGCACGGAGATTATATCAAACGACTCTCATTTGTTTACCTACTTATTTAAAGACTTACAATGGTTTTGTGAAATCAGAAAAATGGGGAAATGTTTATATACTTACGTTGTAATGTTATTCAGAAAGAGCTTAGTTTAAAATAGAATGTTGTAAAATTATTGTTATTCTCTGTCCACTTAAGTTGTTAGCTAAATAAATCAATTCACAAGTCATAAAATAAACATGAAATACTACAAGGTATAATTCTTTAGTCACACATTCGGAAGTGGTTGCCTATTTCTTGGCGGATTAAAGCAATAATTTATGTTTGCCAAAACCATCCAGTTATTTCCGAATACACAGTACAGTAACCTTAACTCCCTTTGCAATAATGTCAACAATTGCTTGCACGAATTTTCGAAAACGTGTTGCTACGTCAACTGGTCCAATTTCTTCAGAATCGATACAAAGACCTCTGCATGTTAATTTGTTTACTTCGAACGGAACGAATTTATTTTTATGTTCTCGCATGGATACATAAAACTTTACATGTTCGCTAATGTCGAGAAAAAGTGAAGCGAATATAACAGCCAAATAAAAATTGATGATTGCTCCATAAGTCGGGAGAACAATAGATTGAAAGATATTATTGTAATAGTCATTTTGTGTGTAGAAGACGATGATGTTTATAAAACAGTGATCTGAAGCTGAGATAGTAACATGACGGAGTTTACGATGGAGTACGATCATAAAAAGCAATGCCAATTTACTGCAAACGCGATCTCAGCATTCGAGAATAAGATGGACCTATGTTACCGATATAGCAGTGCTTGCACTATCGAAGCATATCAGAGCTATTTGGCACCATGCTCCGACACGGGCAGGCAATGCAATCTATCTCACAGCGCAATCTGCACATATTCAGAGTCAGCGTTTAGATGCTGTTTGTTCCATGTGTGCATGTGGCGAGACTCGAGAGTAGCTATATGCCTATAACCGGCACATGTAGAAAACTGTACCAACTCGTCTGTACTTACTAATTATACAAAAAACACCGGAGGATGGGTTGCACCAATCTGCAGCGAGGCAGCCTGAACCGGTCCCGAGTCCCAACCGGTTCGAACCGGTCTTATTAAAATATTACTCCGACTCTCTTGCTTGTTTTTACCTAGCTCAAATTTATGATAATGTATGGAAACGATGTTCTTCGTTCTCTTTTTTTTTTAAGTGTCATCTGTATGGAATATTTAATCTGCTTTGTTATTATTGAGAGGTATATCGTATGTGTAAATAAGTTGAGGTGGTGTGGGTGTGTTTATTGTCTTCGTGATCATTGTGTTCATCTTTTTTCTCTTCTCGGGTTTCAGGGAAGGGATGGGTATTAAAAGATAATTTTCCATTTTGAATCTATGTATTTTTTTTCTTCATATTTCTACATTTTCTTTTACGGTCTATCAAATAAATATCAATTATAAACAATTGATACATTTATTATTATTGTTAGTTTTTGTATATGTCGACATTTCAAGTTTTAGAAGTAAAATGTTTTTGTAGCTTTTTAAAATCTTTTTATTTATCGATGAAAGTGAACTCTAGTACTATGATATTGTGCGTTTAAAACACTGGACCCTACAAACATTTAGATTTCGTTTAAAAACGGTTAGTCTATTGATTTACATTTAATGTAGTAATTACACTGGATGAAGAAAATGCTATCTGCAATATTAACATCTCGTCAATTATAATATGTACTGTTAGTACAAAATGTATCATCTCTTATCACCCACTGGACTATAGTAACGCAGCTTCGCGCGGCGATAGAAAATAATCTTACAAAAAATTTCATTTTATATTAACTTAAATAACTTAATACTTTTAATAACTATTAATAATATAACCTGAGATCTTTTGCCTGCAGGGGGGCGCGCGGGGCGAAGCACGCGCGCGGCCTGCGCCCCGCCCCGCTGCGTCCCCGCCTGCCTCCCTACTCTCCACTCTATGATACACATCTCTAATATTTATAAATCTGCATTCATGTTTTCACATTCATAAAAAGTAATATTTTTCTCGCATTTAAATTTTATACATTACAAAAGTAGTATCACAAACAAATGTACAAACTAGTACAATTACGAAAAACGTACACATATCGGACCTCTACAGAGATCGCCTCTAATAAATACAGTTACGATACATGAAAATACGAACTCTACGCAACTTCAGAATAGAATCGAACTCGAAACAAAAAATAATACCTAAGACTATATCGTTCAGGGTATCAGTATCACACGCGCGGCGGCGGCTGAGATCAGAGGGTGCGCACGAACGCCGCCACGCCACTCACACGACCAACCACCACGACTCACAATCATTAAAATATCCAAAATACGAACAATGATCATACAATGATTAACATAAGTACGAGCAGCGCGGGACGGCGAGCGCAGCGGTGGGCAGACAAGACAACCGACGTCCGGGGGAGGGGGCGAGATCGTCGCTCGCCGCCGCGCGCCGGCGCACGCGCCCGCCCGCCGGCACGCTCGACACCGACCGAACATCGACACTTTATCGATAACAAAGTGCAGTTCGCGTCACTATCGACCGTGCCCACGGCTGACGGGCGACGCAACTAAGACCTGCGCTCTTCCGCGCGCTTATACTACAACTATACGTTACATATCACGCTGTGCTTTTTTCTCTTATTAAAAATATATAATAATTAATATAATATATAATAATATGATATTTGTTAAAATAACGATACGTAGATATCGAGGAGGGCTGTCAGTCGGCTCGCTCGCATCTCGCGCTATCACAGGCTGGTTCACTCTGCCTGGCTCCTGAACAATTTCTTCTTTTCTATCGTGAACTGGGGGCTAATGATGATGGTGCCGCCTCGCGTTAAGTTTCTGTAACAATAGAGAGGTTCCGTTAGTACTGTGGTGGGTGTCGCCGGTGTCGCCGCTGTTGCTGGGCTGACGCAAGCTCGTCAATGAATGGCTTTTAGAGTTTGAGTTGACAGAGTTCAACTTACTTTAAGAATTGCGGCAACAGGCTAGTCCAGTTCGTCGCATCGTGTTCCAGATGTAGATGTATCTCGTGCGTGGTTAACGTGTTGGGGTCTATTTTGAAAGCTGCTAATCTTCTCCCCGTGACGTCGACTATGACCGCGGCCCCCCGCGAGCCGCAGGGCTCCCCCTCGGCCAGCGCCAGCGTCTGGCGCGCCGCCCTCGCCAGCAGCTCGGCGGGCACCAGCACCTCGGCGGTGGCGAGCTCGCTGGCTCCTTTTGCCGCTCGTAGTTCTCTCTCGAGCCTCTGAGCCAGCGCCGCTTCCGTCGGCACCGGCACCGGCGCTTCCCGCCATGTTGGTCCGTTCCAAGCTATAACAAGAGGAAACAAAAGTTTAGAATTCAACCCTTCAAGTTTTAATAATAAACACCTGAACTTCCTAAGTCTTTTCTAAGCTATAACCATTAATCTTACTGGAATTATTCAAAACAAAAAGGTAACTTGATCTACATTCATTACTAGACTGTATTACAATAAAGTTAATGCAAATGTTGTATCAAGCCAGTGCGCACAAGGGCGAGGGAGGGCGGCGCAGCGGAACAGCTGACACGTCAGCTGATAGTGACGTTTGGGCCCCCGGCTCCCGGCGAGTACTGCTCACTGAATGATCGAACCTAGTTAAAGCACTCAAGCAGCCTACTGTTACAACTAATGTTGCAGAAACCAAGAAGAGTGCGGATCTGCTGAGCCGGCCGGCTGAGCGCAGTGCGCGCGCCGCGTAGCAACAGCAGTCAGCCGGTTAGAAAGGCAGTTCCCTCCCTCGCCTCGCCACTCCAAATAGAAAGTCAACTCACCTTTTTCGCTATTGAATCCGACAAACTGATTCGTGACCGGCAGGATCTCCATGTTTTCCAAATTTTTACTTATATTGTACACTTTTAAATGACAAAAAAATTAAAGTGTTCCGCTGCGGAACTTAATATTACTAGAAAAATATCACAAGTCTCTTTTGTACTGCGAATGCGCACTGAACAACCGGCTTCACACCACCGGCGACTAGTTATCGTGGAGAGATCGATGGGAAATTGATAAAATGTCCGAAGCTCACGACCGCATCAGATCTGATCTCGTAACCATAGGGCTTCGTTCACTCGCCCGCGGCTCACTATTCGACCCACCCAACCCTGTCGCTCTCTGTGACGGACTGACGATACCGGGGCCGGCTGCATGTTATATAGAGGACCGCGGCGGGGGTGCGAGGGGACTCTCCGCGGGCCGCAGAGGGGGCCCCGCGCGCCAGTTGCGCCGAGCCTCGGTACTGAGAGGTCGTCTCCATGCCGCTCCGCGCCGGCACCGGGTACAAGCCGGCCGGCTTCTTTGTTCGGGTCCCACCGGTGGGACGACTCGGTTCTACCGTATAACAAAGTGTTCTTCAGTTCAATTCGTGTGTGTTACTTTACGTTCTCGTATGTTCTGCATCGGTTTCTTTGTTCGTTGTTCTTGCAGTTCCGAAATTGCTAGAATGTAGATGTCTGTATGTTTAAACAGATAGTTACTGTACAGTTGATTATGGATATCGTATCTATCTGCTAAGTAATCGAGCAGACTGATCGTTCGTTTCAATATCATTATGACTATGACGATTTTCATTGTTCTTTTATGTATTGTGAATCTTTGCGTATTGTTGAAAAATGTATTGATTGTTATTACTAGGAATATTAGGTAAGTAGTGTAAAATAGGAGTGATAGTAAAATAAAATAAAGGCATTCACCGGACTTAGGAAAATCCGTTTTTTTATTCCAATAAGATTTAGTCTTGGCCTCAGATCTTAAAATGTATGAAAGCCTCCTCAGTGATTATTTCCTTGGAGACAGTAATTAATATCAATTTGAAAAGTAGCGATAACTCCTAAGTTACTTCCATTTACCAGCGATAAGATAATTAGTTGCAGTTGATAGCTACTGCACTGACATACCTAGGCTACATTCATTGAAAATGTAAAACCAATTTTAGAGTTCATACCAGAAAAATACAAATTGAAACTGATTTTCAATTTGTTTGATTTTTAAACCACAGGTAGGTATTTAGAGATGAAAACCTGCTAAACTTATGCCTATAGCCTAACTATTGCCTTATGTCTAAGAAATTTCGGCCATAAAACTTCACACTCCAAGTACACGAAAAAACCAATAAAAATCTAAAACACTTGGCAACTATACAGAGTGATGTTGGGCCGTCAGTCAACATAAAATATAGTGCTATATCAGACAAAAAGCAAATACTTAACGTTAAAGAACTACATAAAAAATAAATAAAAACGCGTAACACCGAGCCATCAATGCCAGGATTAGAAATGAATAAACAACTTATTTCAATAACAAAACAAATAAAACTGTGCGATCAAAGTATTTCATAAAAACGTATGGCTTCGGCAATAAAATTTTACTTGTCCAATTCCGGTAGAATCCACAAAAAGCCTTTCAAACTGAAATATAAAACCAATGTGGAAATTGCAGTAATTGTCTCGATTTTGAACGTATCTAATGAGTGCGAAATGTGGCTACGTGACGAGTGCCCATCCGACCTGCGATAGACAATAGCACAATGATCTGCTGCCCATAATGAAATATAACAAAAAGGATGAGAACTCCTCACAAATAGAAATTGTTTCAAAACTCTTAATAGAGGAAATGCCATAAAATTGTTTACCCAACACAAACGTAGAAACACAAAATAGGTGCAGTAAAACCCAGGTTAAAGTTTTAAAAGACGACGATGATTTCGAAAACAATCATGCAATTTCAAATTGAGTTGCATCAGCCGACTAGAAATTTCTCGCAGTAAGAACCACTTTACGTGATTACCTGGGCGTACCAAAAAAAAACATCCCCACCGTTGGAATCATCGTCCCAAATCGTTAATAATGTTGTGGGACTTATTTCAAACTGTTTCTGATTTATTTTATCTTCAAAATTCACACAAAGTTTTTACAAGTGTTTAAAAAGCCAAATGATAGTGTTTACATCAAAATTGTTATTTAATGTAAATAAAGATAGTCTTCATTATCGCGTGCCTTATCGCGCGACTAATGTTTTCCATAAATGGAAAACACTTTTTTGTTTCTAACAATCGTCGTTTTATACGCCTATTTGCGATGTAAAATGCCTGTAAAAGTATAGTCATTGTACAAAAAATTAACTCTGAAATATGCTTGAGTGCAGAAAACAGAACGATTTCAGATATAATAACTGGAAAGCCACAAAAACAATTGAACAAAAAGAAATGAAGAAAAAAATCGGTTCGGTTGCCAAGCGATGCCGGCCGGCGTCTCGGCCTTGGTGGAACATGAGTCACGTTTGACAAGCGAGGCGAATCGCTCCGCTCGAGCCACGCCACTAGCTAGCCCATGTTCGTGACTACAGCTCTATGCTTCTAATGTTAATGCCAATTCATATCTAATCAAAGTTCACGGGTCGATTTCGCTGTTTATGTTTGTGCTACAAACTTGTTTGGCTACCGATCTTCGTGGTTTCTATCTTTAGGTGTTTTTCATCAAAGATAATATTATTCGCCGTTGACGAAAATTTTGGACATGCAGGGTACCTATTTGTTTTTGATAGTTTTAATGTTTCTATTTTAAAGGTTTCCGAATGAGGAAAGTTCAGTGAGGAGGTAATATAATCGTCGTTATCATGACTCCTTCCGCACAGTTTATCGTTGAACACACATTAAAGTATTAATGTAAATGATAATATTGAGTTCGTTTCAGTAAGATACCGGTGTATCTTTGTTTTGTTAATGACAATGATGTAATTGTTTAAACAAACGTAGTGATTATTAACATTCGGTACCGTTTCATTGTGTGCCGATAGTTTCTTGAATAAACTAATGTTTTTATTAAATGTCTGGGCGATAAGGTCGGACTTGAGTAGCTCAAAAGCTAGAACGTTATCATTATCAGTTAAATTGATGTTTACTCTAGATACGTCTCCAACGATGTTCAAACAATATTATAAGTTTGTTAAAATAATACCTTTATTGAAACTGTCTTTCTTTAGATTGTATAATATTGTGTGCTTGTTCATCAAGTGTTTTATCATTAAACTTATTTTAATCTCAACGAGGCTTGTGATGTTAATATATGTATCTTTATCATTAATTCATGATATAACTCCGTACCCGAAACTCTTCAGACTATTAAAATTTATTTGTGTCCATCAATCATTCAGTTTTCTTCAGAATTCTCTAAGATCCCATTCCACTCAATCCGAACTGTAACAATAAGTTCAATCAAAGGAAAAAATGTATTAAAATTAAACCTCAGAAAAAAAGAGATGAAGAGAAAATTCGACGTTAAAGGGAAGATTAAATAAAACCCAACGGAAATTAAAAGAGCGACCAACCTGTCGCGAGAGATTCCCGTTCGCCCCACAATACATCCCTTATTCCCTTCTTATTCTTACGATCCCTCACAAAGGAACAATAGAAGCTAACAACGCGTTGTAGTGTCCCGGACTCCCGGGTAACATGTCCCAACCTGTTCCCACTACACTGCTCCCGTCCATTCTGGTTTACTTTTGTATTATAATGTATTTATTTTTTTCTTATGAATGAAAACTAATTTTACAAAAATGAAAATTCTGTATCTGTACACAATTCAAACTAATGAAACACAATTAGAATGAAATTAGAATACAGAATATGTAAATACATGTTAATTGTACATTATTCTTTGTATTCACAATATTACATACATTTGCTCCAACGTTGGTATTACACGGCGAATGCAAGAAGCTCAGTTTGTCAATACATTGCCTTGTATCAGCAACATTTTCAGTCGGTCGGGTTATGTGATTTATGCTACCGATATTTTCTGTAATCAGTATTCAACGCTTGTGCATGCTTCATGCCAAGTTTAGGCAACGATTCATTAGCAATTTTAATATGTTTCTGTTTATGTCTCCTGTAGCCACGTGTATACTATTGTATATGTATATGTAACATTGTACATGTTTTCGTACTCCATTTTGGCCTTGTATGCTTTTAAATTTATCTAAACCCTAATATTGTTTCATTAAGATAACCATCGTAAGCTGACATGAATTATTATTTCTTTATTTACATTTTAATTGATTGTACAATGCAGTATTAAATTATTACAACTGACTTTATTTTGATAGTGGGGTTATGCAACACTGAAAAAAATATGTAAAAGAATTATAGTTGAAATAAACGTTGTATAACATTTTTGTGTATTTTTATTTCTCCAATTACATACCTTGTTAAGTTAAAAAATAACAATGGCTGTTTCTGCAAGAGGCCTTTCTTTTCAAGATTTTTTTAGCATTTTTGAGGCAACATAATCTTCTCAAGATCTATCTTATTTGAATTTAAAGATGCTCACAATAGATGATACGACATTTTCTTCATCTGCAACTCACACTAACATAAATTGTCTTTATTTGAAATCGAGATACATGAAGCAATTTTAAAATTGGGCAGGAGCAACAGTAATTTTTTGAAAAATATAATTTTCTTTTATGTTACACAAGAAAAGAAAAAGTTATTTTCACTAAGGAACATGACAAAAGCGAACTCGACACAATAACAGCAACCAATTATCCTAAACAAGTTTATTCATGTGAACAAACTACAAGAAATTCAGATCACACGTTCCTCTGAACGAGATTCCAAATAAAACAAGTATAAAATGCAAACACTAGATAACTATAAAATATAGGTTATCTCATTGTTTCATATCTCAGGTCATTATGGCACTCCGTGACACAGTATTTGGCAATTTAGATACAAATGCTAACGATAATGATGAATTAAGATAAGTTTGTGAGTAAAGCAGACCACGGGCTTAATGACGTTAACTCCTACATTTGAGGTCACACGAGCCAACGCTTTGAAATCAAAGTCACTTCTGGTGTTACACAAGAATTAAAAGGTAAAGGTGTAGTACTGCTGGAAAATATTAAGATTCTACGACAGCGATGGGCAGGAGATGGTCCAGAATGTTCTGCAGATAGTCTACAAGTTGGAGAGGGAGACAGTTGCTGAGTTAGAGGAGTAAGTATTCTATTGGGCACAGCTTATACATGACTGTGATGTAAGTATATCGAGACTAGACATTTTGCTATGGAAATAACATAATTATATGAAGCGCAGATTGTGGATACAACAGTTAAAAATCTACTTATCATTAGGCTTAGAGAGTAAGCTGATTAAATATAGCTAGGCTAGAAGTGTAGTACAAAGTTACAAGTCAGTTCGTAAACAGGAACCAATCTATTCTTAGAACAGAAACCCTAATCCTATTAACACAAGGAAGCAATAATATCCACAAATCCTTTGTGCAACCAGAACTCAAGAGTATTTACATCCAAGTAGTGAAAACAGCTCTGATAATATAATTAATTATGTAACATCGACTTAACACACACCACATAATATTTGTGCAGTCAAAAATAAATATTTGTCGTCATTTCACATTGAAGTTAAGTTATATAGAAGGTCTGTGGCCTTTACACCCACGAAGGAGGAAGAAATGCCTAAAATAAAGTTATTATTATTTGCAACTTGGAACCTTACCTTTGTTCTTGAAAAATAAAGTAGATAATGGAAGGTCTTACTTAGTTGGTACTACTTTTCAGCACCGTAAAAACATTCAGCTCATGAATTTTCTCGAAAATATTATAAGCGTTTTTCTTTGAACAGAAGATGGAAATGGAGCCAGTCATTTTATAGATTAGCTGAAATATACCGATAGATGTCTCTGCCTGGCTTACGCCCAAATATTTCAACCCAGTGAACCGCGAATTGTATTCAACTTGTGTTATGTATTTTACAGAGGTTATGTTATTCATTATATTAGCATTAGGTAAACTAACCTATTTAACATTTAAATAGGCGATGTATATATTATTTTTCAACGTACCTATTTTGTACTAGATTTTTACCAACGCAACGACACAAAGAAAAGACAACTTTGTAGGTTGGTAGGTAAATGCTATTTTCCTATAAAAAAAATAGACTGGAAAACAATCAATAATAGCAATACAATTTACAGGCCGTAGCGAGGTAGAGTTTAAAAGTAAAACAATTTTTATTCAATAAAGTTTCATTTTTGCGCAGAAAAGCAATCAGAAAGCAATTCTGCTGAGCATCAGCAACTAGAAAGTTGCCAATGAATTGCGGACCGACACGGAAGGGGTGAAAACGATTATACTGGCAATAAGCCGACCCCTTTCACCCCCTGAATGAGTCGTAAAAGTGCTTATTGATTCGTTTTATTTAGAAAATGTTAGGAACAAGTTTTTCTTTTCTTTTTCTTCAAGGTAAAACTGTTGGCCGATTTGGGATTGGCTTAGTTTGTTTTACGAACTTATTTAACTTTTGTTTTATGTAGGTTCTTTTACATGTTTTCATTTTCTTCGAACAAAATAAAGATCTACTAATAAAATCTTTTTTTATCTTGATGTGTACCTATGGGTTTTGAACAAAGTTAGGCGAAGTCTAAGCAAAAATCAATATCTATTCTCGTCACAACGACTGCGCCGCTTTGAATAAACGAAAATCGTCGCAAAAAACCTACTTCAACAAAAGGTCTCGCTTTTATTTTAACAAAATAAGCTCCGCTAACCCAATTCCGATTCCATTTAAATGTTAACGAAACAAAGTTTATTTTGAACCATGTTGCTTACGGCTTACCTACAACAACATCCCCTGGTTCCAACCCTGTGCAAACACCCCCACGCACTGAGTAAACCCGAAATTACTAACATTTGAGGTTATTTCATATGATTTACGGCCAAAATTATATCCTTCGCGGCCATTACCGTATTGGAGTTAAGCGATTTATAATTATAGCTATATGTAATGTGTTCGATTCGGTGCCGTGTTAGGTATGGAGGTATATATATATACGAGTATATATATGTGGCAGTCGCAGCCTGGCAGCCAGTGATTGCGTTATCAATATACATTTACCCACTGAACGAAAAAGTTGAGGCATAACGTTGTTTAACGACTATGGTGTAATGCGTCCATTTAGTCTAATTTGATGTTCTAATATTGGTGTCGTATATTGTACTTATAAAATATTGTAGATCATATTAAAAATCTTTGTTCACGATATAAGGACGTCTTATTGAATCATTGTTTGATTACGAAACCAAACAAAAAACGAAACGGACATGTATAAAAACGTTAATGAATCGTAGCAAAACAAATTCGATTTTAAAAATCATAAGACTCAACAAAAACTATTTTATAACTAACACAAACAATTGAAAATCTTTGTTCCCCAAAAAAATAATACCTACAGCTAAAATATACATGCCATCAGAACGGTACGTTTCTCGTTGCGATTATCACAAAGCGATTCGAGTCACGCACGAGTGACGGACAAAAAAACTGGCAAACTGTTTTAATTGTCCATAGTACGGTAGCTGTTGCTAGGCGACCCCTACCACCGCGCACCATTGTTACCGACAACAGTCCGTGAGCCGCCTATCTGTAGTCGGAGCGAGTGACGAATGGTAGGGGTAAAAGGTGGTTTATAGAAACCGTCAGTTAGCTTGCCGATTTTATTGTTAACAGCGATGTATGATGTAATAATGATACGCGAAATGTTTAGTCGTATGTTTGACTTTCTGCTAATTGTTCTGTGATCACACCTTGAGCTTTTGATGGATGAGGAGAAAATACTTTCAAACTGTAGTTGCCGTCTTACACAGCTTGGATTTATTTATTTATTTATAAAGGTGTTCAGCAGTACACCTTTCGGAGTCAGATGGTCGACTAACATCTTACATCATTGTTAAGTAACAATATACGTTTTGAGGCGATTAGTAAGCACATAAATAATACCACTTAACGGATGTTGAAGTTTGCAACATGGATATGATGACTATATGAGTAAGGGATGAGTCGGACAAATTACGGACCGGTTACGGACACCGGACGTAGTAAGGATTTGTGTGAAGGTGTCCATGTCCGGAGCAGTGTCCACAATTCCGACGTTTGTAGATATTTAAGCTAGTTAAAACGTAGTGCATTAAATCTAGTGGATTGACCCTCAAATAGGGCTGGTTCCCAAATCAGGTAAAGAACAGAAACGATAAGTGAATCCCTGTCCCTCGGGACTACCTTAATACCCTCATGGGTAAAACGTGCCCGTAACCGTATACCTCTGCCTGCCCCAGCGGGGGTCACAGCGTGACATTCTCGTGTATGCGACTGTGTCCCCGCACACATATGCAGTGTCTTTAAAGGCACATTGTCTACGAGCTATTAAGGAAACAATTTCCCTGAGCATTTCAATGTCAATAGCGAAACGTCATCAATCGGAAGTATAGTGGAACTAATACGTATGTGTTGCCAGGCTGATAATAAACTTAATGGAAATGCCATTAAGTGCCCCTTCTGTCATAAAAGTCTATCTCCGTGATGTTTTATGACAAAGGTGCTTTGTTCTATTGTTCAGTACCAATCTCGGAAACTCCTGAACTGATTCACATACAGTTTAAATCGTTCCGAATTAATGTGTATTGTGTAGCTAAGTTGGTGGAGGATTGTTCTGGAGAAACTTAGGCTTACTTACCTCTGAAAAATGTTAGCGTGGTTAAGCTCTGAAAGCAGGGATTTCTTAAAAATTGTTCTATATGTATAAGATACTATTCATGTTAGTTTCAGGACATTATGTTATACTAGAGGACTTTCTCCATTTATCGAAAAACTCACTGGGCGTCACAATCACTACAATTTATTTAAATATTCAACACAATTTTGTTTGAAACGTTGCGTGAAAAAAATAACAGGCATCTGTCCCCTGTCTCCCCTCAATCAACAGCGAGGGTAGGTGGGGGAACACTGCCACAAAATATCAAATCGGGTAAGCGGTAATTTGGTTTAGTATTATATTACGTTTGGACTTTCAATTTGCGACTTCGGAATTGCTTTTTACTGTAAGTTTTTGTGGGATTGCTAGCGGATATTATTTCCAAGATGATTTTTTAATGTATATCTTTGAGTGGGCGAGGGTAAGGGTCATAAAACTGTTGAAATATGTGTTTGTTAACGATTGTCTCCCTTTAGGGACAGTGGGGCTCAAGTTTACCCACAACTCGGGTCCCGGGGCTTTGCATAAGCCGTATAGCAACAAAAAAGTACTCGCTCGTAGCGTTAATCCAGTAATTTTCCTAACTCAACGAAGCATTAAGCATCATTAACTGTGCACGGCTCGTAACGAGTTGTTATACCGCTGCCAAGGATAGTTGACAAGGTCACGTGTCGGGTGGCAACCCCGGGGTGGCAACACTGTGGCACTATGGCACTGTCACAGCTGTCCCCTGATATAGTAAAATGCTTTATTAATAATAAAGCATTCGTGTTGCCACCCGATTGATTCGGGAAAGGGAGGGAGATTGATTCGCGTGTTGGAGTGGGTAATAACAATGACACCCGAATCTGTTGCTAAGCTAGCTCGGCGATAGGGTTCTATTCAGAAAGGGGCATTGAATTTAATAGGTATTTGTAGCTAGGTTTCTGGATAATACATAATTATGATTTGAATAGAGTTGATGGATGAACGGATGCGATACTCGATTTGGTCTGATGAAATGAAATATTCCGGATTTTTTCATAAAGTTGACTAAGGTCTTGTTAATTAATGTTTCTGCATAGTTTCGAAGGCTACTTCCATTCTGAGCCTAAATTGAAAACAAAATCAAGGCGAGATTTTTTCCTCAGAACTTCGCCGATTAATTTCAAAACGTTGTATCCTTTTGAGATAAAATTTGCATTTAATTTAAGACAGTTGCCATCAGCGGGTCGTTTCTAATTGTTTCGTTGTTCAATCAATCATATTGAGCAATTGATTGGAAGACTTGAGTTGATTGACTGCGAACAAAAAAACTGTTGCTAGCTTGCTAACGAGTTCGTTCTAATAAATAGTTTTATTACTGGTATCGAATGTACCTACTCGACAGTGCACATAGACTACTTTATTTATATATGTTGTAAGACTGACTTACCTACAAGAGCGATGCTCACTAATATTATTGCACGTTAGATTTTCAACCTCGACATTGGTGTTTATTTAAGCGTTAAGATCTAGATTCTAGGCATTACATTTAAGTCCTATCTTGTATTAGTGAAAACGGGAATGAATAAAAAAAACAACAAATAAACACAAACATAGACTATCCCTGGAACTACCCTCTTTTTGAGTTTCCTTGCGAGATCCAATTACAAATGAAGAGATCCAGCAGGGCATTATTAAACGTAAACAAGGCGCAGATTTGGAAGGTCTCCCAAAAGGTGGATCTATGACCTGGAGAAGGCTGCGAGAATCCTCTGGATCGATAAGAAAAGAATCGAAGAGGTGGTTACAGACCCAGGTGTCCAGCAGGAGACGTCTAATAACTGAAACAATGATGAACACTGACTGAAACCAGTTTACTCTTGAAAAGTAGAACGGTATAATTTGTTAGCTGTTGCTATGCTTGCTGTAGTTACTTACCTATAGAAACCAAATGATGTTAGTCACTTTTGATATTGTAGTTTGCATTATGAGTACGACTCACTACCAAAGTTAATGTTTTAGTTTTATAATCTACCTACTCGTATTTTAGTACCTACATATTTCTTAAACATGGTTTTTCCTTTACATTCATTAATTATTATTGTAGGTAGGTATTATAATAAACGCCAAAGATTATTTTATACAGCACCAACCAACATACTTATATAGATCAAGCATTTGCTTTCTTGAATGTTAATCTCAAGTCAAATTCATAACATAAATCTTTAACTTTAGGATTCAAATCTAAAGTTGACTTAAACTAGTTGCCAAAGATGAACGCGTTAAATATTCACTAACACACGTAACTTAACTTTCGTTTAACTTATGTTTAACTTACAGTCTGTGGAGTAACGAACATTACTTCAAGTTATAAATAAGTTAGTGTACATAGCGGTCTGGTAAATGTACCGAAATTTATTACACACCGACCAGTTCACATTGAGCTCTTGTTCAGTGTACAGTGTGAGGATGAAGAGGCTTAACTTAACTGGGAAGTTAATCGAATGTAAAACCAAATTGTACCTATTTTTATTTTTTATCAAAGTGTTTCTATTTCTGTTTTTAGTTAATGTTTTTTTGTTTATTCTGACTTTTCTATGTAGATAGGTCAAATTAGTCAATCAAGGCATGATATCCTTCAATTCACCTAACTCGGAATTAGTTTCTTGAATAATCACTAGTTCCCGCCGCTCGAGGAACAATATGCTATCAAATTAGGTGATTCCGGAAATTTCCAGACTTCTAGCGACGAATAAATGGGTCAAGGATCTTTTAGTAACTGAGGCTGGCGCCACCAGGGACATAACTACCTAGGTAGGGATTTTCTCAGAAACTTAAAATGAAAACAGCACCTACTTCATAAATGTTTTTCAGAGGAAGACATGCTGCCCCCATCCTACTCCTACCGTCTTTTTTTTGGGAAATCATCAAATAACTACTCCCACTCTAAGCGGAGCGGGAGGGAGTGTCAGACTCTTACTGACTAAAACCCATCCATGTTCCTTCCTCGCCCTTTATGTTCCAGGGTCGCGGTATCTCACATCTACACATAGGATACTTTTGGTCCCGATAGTAAGACCCCATGGGAAAATTATCAAACGCGGGCGAAGCCGCTGGCAGTAGCTAGTCTCAAATAAATTGTGATAAGCGCTTTGGAGTGATGAAGAGGACGTTAGTAATTGGCTCTTCCCTGTAAGTGGCGCGAAGACTTGGGAGTTTCCATGATCTACTGGCTAATGATGACCATGATAGGTAGGTAACGAGTTCTCGATTTTGTCAAAATTGAATTGATGTTTGAAACGACAAATTATCTCAAAGCATAATTAGGACTTCTTGTTGTCTTGTCTTTTTTAAACTTTCACGATCAGAACACATTTTAATCCCGACGTCGGGATTAAATTAAAAGTAAATTCGCGATAAATACCCGTCTTCTTAAGTTTTATAATGTGTTCTTGTTGTGTTATCGGTGTACTTGTAATTTCTACAATATTAGATATAGGTAGGGATACGTTTGGGTCACGTTTATTACAGCGGCAGAGGTGCTATTCCGGTCGTCCAATGAGGACTATGAACCTGCTTACTTTGCCTCCGTATTCCTCGTAAGATTTCCTGCTAAACTTCCAGCATGTCGCCACCTCTCGTCCCTGAAGATATACAGCAGTACAAGCAGTTTCCCACATTCAAACTTGTATAATTAACGGCGCTGGCAGAGGCACTGGTGGCCGCACTAAAACTATGAACAAATACCGCCTACTACTCTGATGGGTGTGGCACAAGGGACAAGCGGTAAACGGGTTTTACATCTACATTATGACAATACACCAAAGTAGCTATTTTACTGGTCCATGTTCACCGAGAAGATAACAGCCTGATTATCTAAAAACAGCTGTCAATGTGACATGTTCCCATACAAAACTGTGTTTTAAACAGCTGTTTTTAGATAATCGTCCGTCATCTTTTTGGTGAACAGAAAGCTAGTTTAGATTGATAGCGAAAGGATGGGTGACCATTCTTATCTCAGTGAAGCAGGTGCACTTGAAAATTATTTATTTTAGCACTACGACTGTCCAACCTACCTAGCCATTGACAACTAAAAATCCTCAAAGTTTGTCATTCGGTTCTAAAACTAAGTTTTTTGTCTTGCAGTGCTGTGTAACATCAGAGGTAACAATTTGACATTAACAACGCTATTATCTGCCTGCAGTAAGAGCGATTTTCTTTTAATGTAAATAAATAAATAAAATAAATATTCGCTGAACATTAACACACAGCACCACCTAGTGCCACACTAAGCAAGGCTTGTGTCGTGGTCACCATGCAGTTAATATACTACATATGTACGATTTTGTTTGTAAATACATACTTATTATACATATAAACATCCATGACTCGGAAACAAATGTCCATACTCATAACACCGGGATTCGAACCCAGGAGGGTTCGAATCCCGGTAGGAGCAAATGCTTGTTCCACTACCACTACGCTATTCGGGTCGATGTAAGTGTATTATGGACTACATTCATGCAATGGCTTCATTCAGGATCGCGGAATCTTGTAACTTGGACATAGCACAAACTGCTACTGTTTGACTTTGCGGCGTAATTTTTACAGCTAAGTTATTAAGTTAGATTCACGTCTCACTCAAATGGCCTCCCGTACGTGTGGGCGACGTGTGATCATTGTTCTTTACGGCTGTTTACATTATCTTACTATTTATCTTTATTTTTTTGGATAAAACAAATTGTGTTACGTAATCTGCAGATGACATTGATGGCGATGTTTGGTTGAAACGTGTCTTGTATTTAGTAGATCCTGGCTTAAACAACATGTCTTATACGTGCTGATTAGCTGATGAGCTGAGTATGAACAAGCTGTACTAATTAACTAAACACACTGATGTTGAGAAATGACATTCATTCAAATTTAGCTAAAAACACAAAACGTATATTAATACTTAACTCAGTTCTCTCTAGTTTACCTTTCAGCTGGGAAGACGAAGTGGCGCAACAAATATATTTCCCTCAATTCACATAAGCCCAATGAAAGTCCATAACTCGATCATATTTTGCTTCTTTTATATTTTCGCAGCAACTATCAAAAATATACCTTTGTTAACACATTTTTCTAGCGCAGAGTTTAGAAGCATTATCTTACTTTTCTCCTCGTCTGCACTCAACAACTAGCCTCATAGCAAGGAGGGCTCGAACCAGTCTCCTCTCTCCTCAAGCACGTCGTCGTGTTGTCCGTGACCTATAGCGTCACAGTGAGCAGAGTGAACAGAAACCAGGAAACATCACCAATGTGAAGTCATTGTTATACCTGGAGCCGCGTAATTGCTGCATCGATATAATAATATAAATACAGTCTTGTGTGTAATAATAAACTATAGGTAAGTATTGAACGTTACAGAAACAAAAAAATACACTTTTTATTTGAGTGTTCTGTCTCACTGCTGCTCCCATCCCCTTTTAAATGGAAATGTAAGTAAAAGGCAGCAGTACTCTAAGTTTTATTAGTATCCAAAATAAAGCCTAAATCTACCTTGCAGTTTGAAAAACCATGTAGGTATCTATGACATGTTTGTATTGCAACGCGCACCCTGCCCGGCGCCGCGCCGTTTTCCAGAAAAAAAAAATGATAATTTAATCGGGAAAAATGCACTGAAAACTTTTACACGGGCCCAGCAAGCACCTAATACTTAGTCCAACATAATAATATATATAATGTACGTACTAGTACACGTATCAGTATGTGATAGTCATTAGCGAGACATCAGCTTCCTTCCTTCGTTATCACGTAGCAACAGATCTAGCTGTGGTGACGTCACGACAGGTAATAGCGTTGCTAAGAGGAGATAGCTCGCTCGTTAAACTACTTTTCCTTAAACTAATATAATATATACTAAAAAAAATCCTGGCTGTAAACTTATATCATCTGCTTGGATGAGGCGGCCAACTTATCAAACTCAGGAACTCGATAGCCAAATCTCCATTCTCGTGTTAGAATTAGCTAGTAGAATCCAAAGCTAAAATTTATTGGTAGAAGCACCTATAAAAAGTTTTCTTTTTAAATAATTCTAACACGAGAATGGAGATTTAGTTAAAGAGTGCCTAGTTACTATCATTTTGCAGTTTTTAGTTAAAATATTGACTTTGGAACCGTAAAACCAACGTCCAAGATCTTTGGTCCTTCTTCTTCTTCTTCTTCGTGTCGATGATTTCCCCTTTTTATTTTTAAATTATTGTCGACCAGTACTCTGCTACCTCGACAGCGTTGGGGGTGGCCTCGGAAAGGTCCCTCAGAGTGCAGGTGGAGCCACACATAGTGCAGGACAAGAGGTGAGCCATAGTTTGTGTTGAGGCACCGCAGTCACATAAGGCTTCATCGGAATACCCCCAACGGACCAGGTTGTATCTGCAGCGGCCCACCTGACTTCGCAATCGGTTTAGGGTCTTCCAAGTGGGCCATGGCAGAAGGTGTCCCGCTGGGAGCTTTTCTGCTACTTCGACGTAGTGTGTCGGAGGGGGATGAAATGATGATGATGATGTATTTTTTTTGGTCCTTGTATCTGTGTGATTGTGACCCATTATAGACTTTGTTACGGAAAAACAGACGATCATGGAAAATTTTAACTTTATCAATAAAGTACCTAAGTTTGTAAACTATGGAAATAATAATGATGTTATTATAAGTACAATACTATGAAGATGGAGTGCTCTTCATCACGTACGAGCGCGCGAGTGTAGACAAAGAGGATGACGCAAGTGCTGCGGAGTGGTTGCTAGGTGGCGACACCGGCGCGTTGCGCAGGAGCACGCTGCGTGCGCGGGCGCAGCCGTGACGACTGCACGCGGAGGGGTGCAGGTAGTATCATGTGTGTGTAGATACTAGATACTGTGACGTAACGCTGGTAAAATACATTGTTTGAGAACCTAGATCTTATAGCTAGAGAATCAAACACTCATTAAGCAAGTGAAATAAACCACACAGTTCATTTTATTTAAATCAAGTCCCTCCCTTCTTATTTCATTTAAAAAATCGTCTCCCCGTCAAAGTGAAAAAAAACTGGCTATTGCGTTCCGTACCCAGAGAACCCTTTACTTTGTAATAAATACTAGTCGATACCCGCGGCTTCGCCCGCGTAAAATTATACATATACAGAAACCTTCCACTTGAATCTCTCTATTTATTAAAAAAACCCGCATCAAAATCCGTTGAGTAGTTTTATAGATCTAAGAATACATAGGGACAGACAGACGCGGCTGACTTTGTTTTATAATATTTAGTGATAGTGAAGTGATGATTTATTTTTATTATTTGTTGTTTTAGCGGGAACAAAAAAACGTAATCTGTGAAAAGGAGACCATTCTGGGCCAAACATGAATGATTTCCTTCCAAGTGTCTAGCTATCGCGGTTCATAAGACATAGCCTGGTGACAGACAGACAGACAGCGGAGTCTTAGCAATAGGGTCCTGTTTTTATTCAACTCAAAAAAAACAAAGAAAATGAACAGAATTGGGATTGTTAGTGGTTACGCCATTGGCCTGATGGTGGTCTCATCTGTATGAGAAAAATATATTCTTATCATCCACAGCTGCTGTTGATCTGCTGCTACCATGTGGGGATCGACTTCCAGTCTAAACGAATGGTGCTTAAGATATTATATTCCTATGAAAGAGATTGCTGCTCTTGCGTCATCCTCAATAGCTTCATTTGTTTCTGGTTGTAATACATTACAGATTCGCTTTTGTTTAGGACTTCGGTAGGAGTTGATTATACAATGAGAACGTGCAGGTAAACTGGAGCCTATGGCTCCGGGTATTTCCATACAGCTAGTAAGAAATGAACAAAGGTAATAATGGATGGCGATTAGGCTAATACAAAAGTCGTGAATTCAAATGGTTCCCGCTTAACTTAATGTGAACTAACTTCGTGTAAATGTAATATTTAGTTCAGGTATTAGTATTAATTAGTAGGGTAATTAGTCCGTCATTTGCAATGTTCGTTACAAATGCTTACTTATAAATTCTGACTTACGAATAACTTGATCACACTAAACCTTGCACCTTTTTTATTTTGTGATCAGAGGTATTTTCCTCTTGTTATCTTTATTTTTTGTGGGGTTAACGTCCTCTTCTCGTAATATTCTCGGTATTACGTAGTACATCCCACTCATATCCCACACAAGAATCTCTAGATACTGCATTGAAATAGTGACAAAACGTGCTCACAACGAAGACAGGATTTTTTCTATAAAAGGAAAAAGAAATAAGAAATGAAATCCGTATCTGAGGATGACACAGCTACACATAAAAAAATTAAAAATGCAAAAAAACATAAAGAAAATAAAAACGTCATCATAATCATGAGGCGATGAGAATGAGACCGCAGTCACGAATTCATTATATGTTTAAAGATATATTAGTAATCACTTTTAACCACGTTCTAGAAGGCGTGTGGACTTCTCCTACTGAACACGTGTGCTGTGACGCGCAACGTTGACTCACTGCAGGCCGCGCGACTGTTGCCATGCGCGGACGCACCTCCTCGAACAATTGTGAAACTTTTTTTAACAGAACGATGACGTATGGCCGGTTTTCTGTTGAAATAGCTGCTGAAGAATGAGTAATTAAAAAGCCGTGAAATTTTTTGTAACGTTTCTCTAATTTTTATGACTTACAATAGGTATTTATTTTGCTAAGATTAATGAGTTTTTTTTTATTACTAAGTCTTTCAAGGTTATCAGGCAGGCAGGCACGTGTAGGAACAAAAAATAAGTAGGTCGATTATACTTTTTCTAGTACTTAATGTAAAAAATATTATTGCTTGAGTTTTTGTTACTCTTATTAACAATGTATCGGCGTACGTTTAGCTATTGAAAGGTTTCTTATGAAAAAAAGTACATCTGTTACCTCTTCCGGTTTCGAGAAACCTGGCAGTTATTTTGTACGTGTTTTTTGTGTAGCTCCTACAACCGCTACAACGGCTATTCCTTACCAAAAAACAGCACTTTTTAAACCAAAATAAATTTTCACTGGGAGGTCTAGAATATGTGCTGAATTAATGGTAAAAGTTTGCGCGTCGCGTAGGTGTCCCATCACATCTAAAATACTTACATATCTCAGGTATACATACCACTAAATAAACGGCCCATGGGTTATGTTACAATCATTCTGTGATTATAATCCAAATCAGATCAAAATCCAGCATCATTTCCGTCAGTGAAAAAGTAAAGTTCACCACGAGAAAAGTCCGGCCACTTACTAAAAACGAAGCTGTATTTCGTCATCCATTGCAAATCGTACGACTTTCAATATAGCGGTTAATTATACCTACATATAGCTACCGGACTATCTAGCTAGCCTGACTGTGTGAGGCCGAGATCTACAAACAGTACTTAGCACTTACTTAGGCTAATACATGTTCCCCTGCCCTTATCTTAACCGTGTAGTTTGACAATAGTGCGAAGGTGAATGGCGTTTAGCCAAAGTGCGTGCTATGTTAGAAGATTGAAGCACGTGCCCGCTTAGCATGACCACCGGAGAAACGAGAGAGACTCAAATCAACAAATCTTTGGTTCTTCTGTCATTGAATCGATAAAAAGACAGATGAACAAAAGGTTTGTCGACTCTCTGTCGTGTCTACGGTGGTCATGCTAAGCGGGCTATAGAGATGCTATCAGAAGAAAAGACATAGAAAAACAAATGAGAGCATTAAGACAGTGACGTTAGGAGCAAAATGGCATGTTTGAGTTTGACATGTTACACTTGTACTGACAGCAACCAATTGCTTCTTGAAAGTGAACGATTTTGTTCGCGTAGTTCAGTCTATTCTACAGTTAGTGAATGTCTTGATGCTGGGTGCAAAGTAATATTTAAAGATATCAGCCTCAGTCTACCAGTCTTCAGTCACGTAGCCTATAGTAGTAGTAGGTATTTAATGAAGCAAGTAATTAAATAATGCTAATAACTGCCACAACGTCTTCATTTACAATCACCACCAGTTTCTCATCAGACATTAACTTATTATTAACTGCATTAATAGTAATTATTGCGATGACCGCTGGCCATGTGACTGGAATATTCCACCTGGAGTGTGGGGAACTGCGCAAGAGCATAACTCTGTGCTTGTAAATAAATAAATAAATAAATTGTCGATCACCAGTTTTGGGGAAGAGTGCTGAATATGGCAGTTAATATGGTTACAAAGTATGGTTAAAAATCTATTAAAGTATAGTCTACTTGTACACTAGGTACTGACAATTCCAGATACCTGATGGATTACACAATACTTAAAGGAGTTTTAGAACCTAGAACCTGCTTGCTAGACGACTCCTGACCGTTAGACTATTGCCGTTTATTGCGTAAGGAGAATTATATTCGACAATTGATACATTTTTAGCCTGAGGAGTGATAATTATCACATGCTTTGAATCAATAAAAAGTGTTGTATTGTTAATATTCCTCCATAGTAACCAAGAGGCTGGATGTATTGTGTTCTACTATCTACTGACTACGTGGACTTTAAGCGTGATGTGATGTATATGTAGTATGTATGATGATCATTATCATCAAGACCATCGGGAGGTGAGCACAAAGACCAGTCCTCGACACTCTCCCCGGAAGACTAGCAATAGGTAATGAAGAGTTATGAGACAGGAGACAACCTTATTAAACATGAGTCTGGCTCAGCGCCAGAGCTGGAACTCACTGGGTTTTTAACGGAAATACCCAATTGTAATACCTAAATAGTTCTTTCTTAATTAAAACGACAAGACGAGGAAAATAAGTGATAATGTTCTGGCAATTTTTTGTTTTTTAAAATGGTTCTGAATTGACTTTTTGTATTACCTACTGCACCTTTCATACAACAGTAATATAACCTTTGCTCAACCCCACTGAAGATAAAAGCGTAATGTTCTATAATACTCTTGTTACATGAAATCATGATTTCTTCTTAATTTTACTAATCGGATGATAATAATACAAAAAACGAAGTCTCGCTTATTAGTGACATGTTTGTAATAGCGACATTTTATTGCAAAAGCCGTTCATTAATTATGATAATTTAATTTTTAACCTTTATGGCGACGGAAACACGATTCACATTTACCTAATCGTATTCAACGGATGAATCATCCTTTTTTAATACCAACCTGTAGGTACTGGGATTCGAACGTTGCTACTTTTCACGAATACTAAACTAGTTGATTGAACGAGTTCTTTATCGGTTTTGATATGATTCACGTTAGTTACACAATAACGGTTTTCCTATAACTACTCATTAACTTATTTTGGTACCCATACCTACATAAGATTGCAATTAATGATAACAATTTCGTCATACATGCAATAATTAAATAGTTGTGACATTATATGCCTATGTGTTGAAACGGAAGTGAATTTCATTATGATGAATAATACCCGCTTCAGGGTGAGTAGGCGTTGTGGTTTTCGCCATATACGGTAAGGAGGGCAGAGGGTTCCAGTACCTACTGACACAAACGGGTTTTTCAGGATTTGTGGAAAAGAACACACCCAGTGTTCTTTTACACAATTTATGCAATACACTCAAGCTGGTTTTCACGGAAACTAGCCGACATTAAGCTTTCCCAAAGTAAAATGCACTGTTGGACCTGTTATGGAGAACGGACATCAACTTTCCAACCAAATGCTGGATTTGTGATGTTTTAAATATGTGAGTTGTCAAGCGTATACTGTTGAAATTGTCACAACAGCATAGGTACGCTACTACAATCTAATCTCAAATGCATTGTCCAAAAATAAAAACAGAGAAATCTGTGAATAACTTTTTTGAATCTGAAAATTTTCATGATGGTATTCATCTACATGAACAATGACTATTCACAAGCATCATTTTCATAGAATATCAGCCACGTTTCAGCACTATCATCCATGTCACACTGTTCTCGAAATTCCAATAAGATTAATCAATTTCCGTGTGTCGTAACACTGAACGCCCGATAACGGCGGGTTAAAGATAACCGCGGGTTAGTCACAGTGTGGAGACGGGTAGAGACTTGTCCCTGGCAGAGTGCCTATAATATTTCTCCATAGCAACTAACTTGATCACGTCATTTGAATAGTTTTGAGTCAGTCGATCAAGGGTACAGTTAGTCACATTTCAACAGTTTTCAGAAGCAGTGGAATATTTTCAATGCCTCATTGAAACCACAGACTGGTGGTGATACATTACTGAAAAATTACCAGAAATAGATAAGCAAATAAAATTTAATTTTGTGAATTTTGCTCACTTTTTGAACCATTTTCCTTCCATTCTAGACATTAGCTTTATAAATGGTTGTAACTACAAAAGTTAAATCTCAAATTAGCCTATCAAACTACACTTTAAAGTTGAAGCCAGATAAGACTGTAGCCTTAGCCTAAAATACTCGTAATAATTGCTGTTGATAATAAAGCAGTACCAACTAATGTCACATACCAATGAGCCAACTGTTCAACTAAATAGCGGAATGGTTCTTTTCATGCAGAGAAGTCATCGCATGGCATCAGTAGTCAGTAGAAGAACGGAGATTGGATTCTTGCCCAGTTCATGGCAATAGGGTCACCCCGGATAACACGAATCTCGTAAAACTTGACTACCGAAAGGTGGTCGTATACCTTTGGCTAATCTATCAGCGATAACTAGAATATTTAGGTGAGAAGGCTTTGATCAATACGCTGGTACCCGATTGTCGGCAAAATGTTTCTCTCCGTGGCAGCGTAGCAACAGCTTCGTGATCCAAATAACGGACACAATCGTGAGGCGCACTCGATCGGCATTGTTGCAAAACATCGGCTTCTGGGAAGCGTGTGTTTTGTAAATTGTGCGAGACTGTTCGCCGGCGGCTTGTTCCGAGTAAGGCGGTCTGTACAACTGTTGCTGGGCGCACAGACTTACAGAACTTCTGGAAACATTTTACTTTGACAACTTTCCGTTTGATTCAGTCCAGTCATGACAAGGTTGTGTAAACCGAAGTCTTTGGTAAAGATTGTTTGATATTTTTGTCAAAGTGTGTCGTATTGATGATAAGTCCAAAATTTTGTCAAATCATTGCAATAGTCTGTAATCAAGTATCACTTTCGAAATTATCTGTAAAGATAGTGTAAAACTGATATTCAGTTGTATCCGGTTGGACTGGAAGCCGCCTTCAACATAGTTGGGAAAAGGTTAGGCAGATGATGATGATAATTAAGTACCGAGGTGGAACTGCACGTTATCATTTTCATCTAAAAAGATATACTGACATTCTGCTGGCACCAGTCTAACACTTGTCCAAATATAAAGCTAATTTACTTAGCCCTAATCGGGATCACATCCCAAACATACACAGTCACATTCACCTAATTTACTTATATTTACTTCTAAGATCTAACTTGAACTACTTAGATTCTGTAATAACTCCTGACACATGTAGAAAATATAAATTAGAACAGACAAAGGAAAACCTATGTTAATGCCGACAGCCGAGAGATCGACAAGGTTCTCGCAAGGAAAACATTTGATATAAACGGTGATAATGGAGCCGGCAAGGTTCACTAACATGGTTAGATCAACGTCTAAAATAACACTGCTTTATCCTTTATTTCATTAACATACTGTCAGGTGGATTTAGAACACGAGCATTTTTAATAATCCTCCTTTTTAAGTTTCCCCAGTTTAAGAATTTCTCCTGCATCGTGGCCCGTGGGTGCGTTTACAAACACTACCACACCCACAGTCTTGTATGAAAGACGGATTTTTGAATCCAATTCGTTATTACATTCATACTTATTACTCGTGTGTCACACAGAATGTCCTAGTTCAGGGGACGACATTGATTTAAAGTTTTCTGAAGTTAAAGACGTACTTAAGCTCATCACTGTATTGAGTGTAGGTGCACCCAGAACTGCTGTCTGCTGGATATAGGTCTCCCAAACCGTCCCCTCGTCCACCTGTGATGTGCTTCTTAAAGGGCAGGGGTACGTGTACCCTTAGAAGATGGCTGTCATGAAGTCGTGATGTATTCTGTGCTGACGTCTTTCCCTTGATATTCGTGCTAATAAAAATAAAAGTCAAACGTTTATATTTCTTTTGTGCGACAGTCAATTGTTATCGTTAGTGAACCGTCACGGACTCGCGGCGGAACATTAGCTGTCAGTCTGACGTCAGCTCCGCCTGACATAAAGAAGACTGCGAGTCTAGATCAGCACGTTCTACAAGATTAGTGTTTTACGTCAGTAACACGACAGATATTGTGCACAATGGAGGGACACAATGACAAGGCTTAACATTCGTTGCACAAAGATGATGTTCTCTAGCTAATTGTGTTGCATATTTCTAGTACTTTCTCGTGCGTCGCAACTTCTAAAACTGTCGTCTGTAATTAAACAGACGTGTTAAATCTATTGCCCAGATTGCATACTGACAGTTGTGTTTAAGTCCCAGTCCGAATTTTAGCTCAGCGTCCGGAATGTGAGGTAATTCTAAAACGCCCGGAATTTTGCAACAATATCAAATTCAGTTGAAGTAAACTGCACAAATAAAAAAGAAAATGTCCGGAATTGTTCCAGTGTCATAAAATGCAGTGCAATGTATTACCTACTTGTCTAACAATATCTTACCTTTTTAAAAAGAACAGGCTTGAAGATAATATCCATATGACATTTGCCCCTCCTTAGTAACAAGCACGTAAGACTATCACTTTCCATTTCTGTCCTGGCAGGCTATGTCTAGACAAATCGCTTATAAAAACTAGTCGGATGGCCGCTTTCTATGCTAGATCGTGCTAGGTCATGCATGTTAGCATTAACGGCTAAAGTCTAGGCTAAGTTCGTAAAGTTATAGTTACTATGTCGCCTTTATGATGTAGGTAATACATAGCTGGTTGGCATCAAACGTCTGCAAATTTTTCCCTTTCAAAACTGTTGTGAAATGTAAGATAAGAAGAGAACCTTATTTTATGAGTATAAAGAGTGACAAATACAGTTCAAATCATAATATTAAACAAAATGGGGAAATTGGATTAAAATACCTAGTTAATTTAGTTATTTAGCACTATCTTCAATGACACAGAAGACACAAAAGTCCAAATGAACCACTTGCAGAAATATTTTCGTCAGACAGATTCAGACAAAATTCAGAAATATTTCCCCAGCAATTCCGTCGCCCTTGAAGCCACTTCAGCACTAAACTATTTGAACCCACAAAGTAATTTGCGAGGACTTAAACTGGGTCCTCGTTAGAACCCCTGGAATGCCTTCAGTCGCCATCTTGTGTTCCAAGGTATTGCATCATCATGCCCCGGCGATGAGTAGGCGTTATTGAAGGGACTGCTACCTACAATTTGGGGAGTGAGAGACCAGCGGTTGGAACGCAGCTTTTTTCTGCCGTTTAAAAAAGTTACAAAAAGCGTTCTGAATTCAAATTACAGGACTTTTTGACAACTAAAAAGAGGTTTGGTATGAAAATAATTAAATATGTCTAACATTATTTTTGCTTTGCTCTGGTGTTATTTATTATGAAAATGAGTAATTTTAAAAGGAGGAAAGTTTAACTTAATTTAACACGAGTTGTTTTGCATTGATTTTGGCACGAACTGTAAGTATCCTGTTGTGACTAAGTTCTACGTAAGTGTTGCTACCCAGCCTAGGGCCACGTATGGTGCATTATGTCATAATATGTTATTTATTAAACTCACTGTTATTTATACCACAACATTTTCCTGTAAAAAGGTTACTAGGAATAGCCATGGTGTTTTGGAGATTTGTATGCGCAAATCATTCATGCGTGACAGGTAGTTTTACAGTTTAGTTTCTAGAAGTTCTAGAACCACCATAATTACAGGAGACATCTAGGTTGATTCAGACTTGAATTTTCTTCTTTTTCGTTTAAACCAATCTCATTAACATAGCATAAGCCACTCTGGATAGGTTCAGACCTATTTATGATAACGGGCTTCAGACCTGGACCAGAGATTTCATAATTAGGTATAATTAAGGTAAATTCTGATGGCTGCGGGACTGTTTGAAAGAGGAGGGCCTGGAGAGTTTGGCCCTGGAACACAAAGGGCCAAGAACATGGATGAGTTTAAAAGTCTGACACTCCCTCCCGCTCCGCCCAGAGCGGGTAAATTCTGATAATATTTAAAGAAGGGTTTCGTAAACCTGCTCGTCTGCTCAAGTTCGTCCAACAATCACACAAATGATTCGAGAATTTACGAGCGTGCGCAGGTGGCACCATCCCGCTTTTATTGCACCGTTCTGGAGCAGCCTGTATATCATGTACTGCTGATATACAGGGCGTTACGAAAGATTGCCTAAGTGAAGGTTGTGTTTTTGTATTTATTTCGTCGGTTAAATGTATGGAGGAATATTTGATTATTTACACAACCTGGCAGAAGAGGTTGTGAAGTTTTGCAGAGTAGCTACATTGTTATATTAACAGTGATATTCCAGCAGGTATCAATGATCTCCAGTAGTTATGTACCTATTAGGATATAAGATCCGAAGGCTTATAAAATGAATAATTACTGCTATTTGAATCACTTAAAACTACACTAAGATTGCATATTCCTCTGTTGCCAAGTTAATTAACTGCAATTAATCTTAATGATTACTGATTAGAAAACAAGAACATTTGTCGCAATTGTATTGAAGGAGACTTTACCTCATTATTGATAACAACAATTATTTGTTCTAGAAAAGTACGTCATTTATTAGCATAAATTAGTGAATAAATTCTGCAAGAGATAGTCGGGGAAACTAATTTTAAACATATTGAATACCATGTAATTTACAATATACTCTTTTGAAAACACAATCATCCAATTTGCTAAGCGATTGGTTTCCCTGACAAAAGTAATGTTTTTACAATTGAACTGCATTTGGAAAAAAGAATTCAACGAATCTATCGTTTATCCAACAACAGTAATAACTAACAGGGTAACTTCAGTTAAATCGATTGTCAAAGCAAGTTAATGGACACTGTCAACAAGGATTGTCCATCGACGATGATTTATCGAGCATAGTTCATCGGAGGGTCTTTCCCCACACTAGTGCTGTGTTATCGATAATGCCATCTAACTGACGTTTCATTATTAATTACTATCACTTTTACTTTTTTCTAGGTGTCAACGATTTCTTTATATTTTTAGGTTGCCAATCAATCACAAAGTACCTAGTGGTTTTTTGGCGAAATGTGGACTGAGCGCCAAGACATGAAATAGAAAATTCAAAATGGCTTTAAATCGACACAAGTAACCTGAAAGCTTATGACAATTCTGTAGACTGTGGACCTTCAGAGGATAAGAAATGTCCTCGAGTCGAGTCGGTCCGCCGCTGAGTAAGATCTCAATCTGTTGTTAATTAGTAAGTTAAAGTGAGATTGCAACAAAGGACCGATCTCACTAGGTACGCACTTACATCCAACAGTAAATTTGGTAGCAGGGAACATCCACTACAATATTTCATTAATATTCTACTAAATAATCCAATGGTTTAATAATGTTGTACAGTTGCATTTCATTTCCACCTCCACAACTCATAACGTACACAGTGTACGTTAACGAGCAGCTAGCAGTACCTCCAGCAGTACATTAAGGGTATATGTTTAATTAACATCAAGTTTACGAGAACGTCAGTTAACGGTGGATGTCGTAAAACGTACCAGAAATGAGGAATTGCAGTAAGGCAGGAGATGTGCAGAAGCCTTACTTCATTCTACATTCTAGAGAGTATACACCGATCACTTCTGTGCAAATAGATTATTTAAAGGCTCCGTCTTAGACGGATGTATCAAGGGTCTGATTCAGAAGACAGTTCTCCTCGATATGGCTCGCATTGTGAGAAGGTTCCTGTCTCTGTTGCCCTTACCACCGGTAGCTTGGACCCTGCTCCTGACACCGGCGGACCACATTTTTAAATTTTAATGTGCACGATTAGATGTTGAAGTGAATAAAGGAGATAATAATTATGGTGAAACACTCTTGTCATTTTCTGTACTAAGTGATAAAGCACGAAAACAAAAATGAAAACGAAAAAGATGTCGTTTGCTTCGGTTCGATTCGGTCGGCAAAAGCACGAAACTCGACGCAGTGGCAAATTATTATTCGCTTTAATTGCATGGATAATAAGTTATTTCTGACCAGGTTCGAACTGTGTTCGTAATAAATTGCCTAATGACATTAAAGAGATACAGTCCTTTACTTTATACAAAAAAACCATAAAGCATCACATCTTAAAAGACTTCTCTAGGTTTTAAATTTAAATTTAAATTTAATCTACTATACCAATTTAATATATATATCTACATCAATTGTCGTTATTTACTAATTTGCTAAATATAAAATTAACTAGGATATTTAATATGTATTTCCGAAACATTACAGCTAATATAAATAGTTTAATATGTAATTGCTATTGACTTGCCTTCAAGAATCGATATGTAATAGTAACTTACTTTTTTCTTTAACCCACAACAAAGTAATATTGTGTGACCAGTGTCTACTACTCAACTTATTTATTTACGAGTACCTACCTACGTTCTTTTTCTATGTAATTCTTTTATTTAGTTTTAAGTTTACCTTGTATTTCTCATATTAAGGGAATTGTATTCTTTTTGAGAAATAAATGTCTTAAACCGTAACTTATCCCGCGTCGTTTACTGTAACTACTCGATGCACTCTAGAGAACGACAAGCTGTGCCAGCTCTAATCTGCTTATGACAGAGTTGAAGCAAAAGAGTTCAGTGGCATCTTTTTTTGTTGTTAATCCTATCTAACACGGCTTTGCATAAGTCGTGACTGAGCAAGTGATCACTCTTCCAATTTAAATGACCCTTCTGCATAACACCTCTACTACTCCGAGGTACGGAAGTAATCCCCATCTTAAGATAAGTAACCCCAAATTTCAGGGATAAGACTTATTGCGCGATGCACAGTATCTCAATGAGTTACCGCCCGTTATGGCTCGTCTGCCAGAGCCACATCGTAAATGTTCCTGTTCATCATCCCAGGGTTATGGCTTAATGAGGGGTCGGCAGAGCAAGGATTAAACCTGATCATTCGCTGGGATTACGAGGGCATTATAATGTAGGAAAATAGCGGCTAAATGAATTTTGTGCAGTTTTATCTTAGCATTTTGAATTTAATATAATGTATTATGTTGAAACATTTTGTAATAATTAAGCCGCTGAATAAATTATGTTTTTCACATTCAATAAATTTTAGTTTCTGGGTTTTCTGTTTCTACTTACTTACACCCATGAGAAAAAACATTAGTTTTACGTATTATGTCTTGTGTGTTTGTATTTCTGAAGAATTGCTGAAAAAGGATGAGATATTTACATACTTCAGCGTACTCTATGGTTTTGTCCGAATCTTATTGATTCCCTCAAAACAAGCTGTTTCATTGATCTACCTCCATTTCACTTCCGAAGTCGTCAGTCACAGTTAATTGGCAAAAAAATATGATTGCAAGTCGTCTAGGCGAATTGCAGAGCGCATAGTTAGCGTAAATAACGCAATTCAGTGCTATATAATATACTGTTGGCTAAAATATGATGTAGTACAGTATATTATATGTGTATTAGTCACGCGGTCTGCCTAGGTACAGTAGGTACAGTGTTGCAACATGAACCGAGGTGCCGAGTTGTCTGCCGGGCAAGGCTCAGGTGCTTAGAGGTAAAACGTGCTAAGTGCGATATATACTGATTCAACGTAACGTCGGTCGTGAGGAAATAATATGATATGTACTAGGTCTTACAGACTGGATATTGTATGAAATAGATTATAAGTAATGATTTGGTAATTTTTATTTATCCTTATATTGAAAAAAATTAGAGCAGCAATGGCCAAGTGGTGGCGGCCTCGACATACGACAAGTAACTCGTGGGTTCGAAGTTCGAACCCAGGCAGGTGCATTACTTTGTGTAATTTATTTCATCACCGTTGCTCTCAAAATGGTGAAGGAAAACACAGTGAAGTAAACGGCATGTCCTGCAACCAAAAAATTCGAAGACATGTGACATCTACCAACCCGCACTGGGCTCGTGTGGTAGATTATAACCCATTCCCTCTCATAGAAAGGAGGCCGTGTCCCAGCAGTGGGAACATTAATAGGTTGATGATGTTGAAAAAAATATGGGTTACATTTTTTGTTTTTTGTTCTTGGTTTGTAAAGAAACAAATTTTAGGCCTGGTAACTAAGTATTAGTGCTTTCGTTGGAGCCAAAACTACCTGTAAATGTGTTCAGAGACCATTTTTTGCCACAAGGGAATCGTCAAAACCTTTTGTTACACGTTAGCTTGAAACACCGGATGTACCCGAGTAGGTACCTATCAGTAAACTAAATGAATCATCTTCCTTTCCTTACCGAAGTGTTCCAAGGTCTGGTGGACGTGACGTCGGCAATCGGCAACCGCAACATTCGATAATATTACCTACATTATCACGTGTTATATTATCATTATAGCAGCAGTTGACTCATTATCGACTTTCGCTGACGATGACGACGATGACGGCTGACTCACTGTCAGTATGGCATGACTGTCGTGACGGTAGCTGATCTGATACCGTGACAGTGGTGAGACCACGTGCGAGGTTCGGGGTTCGTGTAACGGGTCGGGGGGCTTTCGGGACCAGGCCCGGGGTCCCGGATTACCCCTAAATATTTTTGAGTGGTATTTTGGGACACAAGAAAAAAAAAGTTTGAAGTACAGTTATCAAAAAGAAGAAGAAGAGAGAAGTGTAGATGAAAATTCTTCATAATTCTTAGCTTGTGGGTAGGTCTTGTTTCACTACAGCCTAAACTACAAATATGTTGTACAGTTGTACTAAGTAAAATACGTTTCCAGTTGATGTGCAATAGACTAATTCATTATAAAATAGCGTATCAGAGTCTCACAAACTGAAAAAAGCAAATTATCCTGAGAAGGAAAAGTCTTGAATGGTTTAGGCATTACATAATTATCTAGCATTTTGTACAAGAAATAATAAGACTAAGTTATTTTGCCACATGTTAATAAGAATTTTCTGAACTAACCCGGTTATCGCTGAATATCACACAGTACACCGTCTCCTGTACGTAATGGTTAGGGATATGCAACCGAGATTGAATAGTGTGAAATACACACATACAGAGGAATATAATTATTATTAAGGGAAACGCACATAATGATATATTTTAATTATTTATACCTAACGGGGGAAAACGCGTGTCACTCGTTTCAATGTCGTCATTTCGTCACAATGTGGCGAAAACTTCGAGGAAATAATATATAATTTACACAAACTGGTAACGGTCCAAGTAAGGACTGTAGTGGAAATGGACTGACCCATCCGTCATTCGACGCAATTCCGGGAATTCCGTAATACCTACCTGTAGTACATACCTCCCTCACAGTTTAGGCCATTCGTACAAAAATGCACCTTATGTGATTATTTTTAAAATGTGATGTGACTTGTAGTCTGTAAACGTAGTTTGGGAATTTTCTTTCTTTGTTCTGGTCTTAAATTGACTATTTGTTATAACTACTTGATATAACCAAAGACCAACAAAACTAGGTGAATTTTGAAACCGCAAGAAACTGTTTATATTAACTTTATCGCTTCCAATCACCCCAGGATATATTTACATCGCAAGTCCCAAAATTAGGCTATGGGTACTTAAACTTCGAAATGACCATCACATCGACCCCACTACTCCATAACCTACACTCTATTGGAAAAGGTAAAGTGTAGTTCTATTATCCTATAGGTATAACCACAGCTCCATATTTAATCAGGAAAACTTCTACAGGAAATAAGACTCAGTTTAAAACCTATTTACCGACCGTCACCCTGTCTTAACTTTTGCATTTTCTTGCATCATGAAAATGGCGTGATTTGACGTCACTTGTCAAACGCATGACACATTGTTGGTGCCTCGCCGTCTGCGGTCGGGTAAGAAGGCTCGAGGTTCACTCGATAGGTACGAATGACTTATTTAGTACCTAGCATTGATAAGATAAAGCGTATCGGTATCTGAGACCTCGTTTCATGGATTAGTTGTTCAATGACAGTTTTGGAAAAACATGACGCATGTTTTTTTCATGAATTGTAAGAAATTTGGTTATCTTGTGGGAGCTTATGTTGTATTGCCTGACTGACTGGCTGCGGGAATTAAGTACTTACATCCTCAAATTAATTGCTAGGAATAAAAATGGGAAGACTGGATATCTGATTGTTTGTGGCTTTTGCATGGAATGTCCTTCTTCAAGTTGTTGGTTTTGCTGTATCCAACATTCCGCACGGGGCCCGGGTGGTGGGCGTCCCATTCCCTCACAGAGAGAGGCTGTAGTCCTACCAGTGGGAATAATGCTACAGGCTATTACGTGCAAGTTACGTAAGTATTACGTGCTTGAGAGCAATCCATTTGTAATTGCCCAGTAGGGAATCAGGACATTTTCGTCATTAACAGCCGTTATCAGCATTGACATAAGTTATATATAACTTCCTTTATGTGTGTCAGGATACGAACACAAAGCAGTAATATATGCTCCAATATAAACTAGCCCACTCTTTATCAGCTGTTATCAGACAAACAACATCGTACGACATTGTATGTGCCAGAGATAAGCTCGGCTCACGAGGAACCGTGCCTGTAGTCCTGCAGGTCTCACGTATACCATCACGCCGGTGTCACGGAGGTAGGCAGAGGTGTAAAGGAGGCCGATATATAATCACCAGCCGCGAGATAAGTTTCAAAAAGGCGTGTCGCTGGCGCTAACCGGATTTCAGGCTGCTACTGAGAGTTTGTTATCCGCGCACTACACTTTGGATGTTATATCTAGGGCATTTGAACCGTTTGCTTTGGAACCCCGTGGATACCCAGGTGACCAAAAGCTCTAGTTGACAAATATAGCTTTTGAGCTACATACTTCTCGATGTGGTTCGCAGCAGCTGAATTAGAGTTTTAACATTGAATTAGAATGAAGAGCAATGAATTTCTGACAAGTGTAGCCTGTTATTTCTTCTTCATTTCGGGAAAAATAAGCTGTCAACACGTTGGTACTTAGTGATGTTAACCATTGCGGCTGTAAATGTGAATTTTATGAACGTATACGAGTAGGAATCGTGTATTTGAGATATAAAAAGCCAGATGTTACAATTATTTTGACCTACATTCGTGCACGTATTTGAATAGATAATATTTATGCAGCATGTTATGTTGTCTAGATAATAAACACAAAAGTATAACTGTGATAATATTTAGTGTTCACATAATAACGATGGAAATGGAATATGGCCATGCTTACCTATAATCTGTGTTTGAGAAAGAGATAAATTACCATCACATAAGGTAGGAAAGGCAACTACAGCACGACTGTGATCTCCGAAAGGTAGGTTAGGCAGAGGTGTGATATCACTAGTTACTTAGTTATGTTTAAGTTTTAAGTTATAGGAGCATAACCTTCTTTATTATATCTATGGGCAAGACCATTGTTTCAATCCGCCTCAAATCCTACTCGGGCTGAAACGTGGAAAATCAGCTGTAAAAAAAACTTGCTCCATTCAACCATAACTCGCATTATGCCAAGCGTAAGCAAAAAAAACATCCTCAAAATGCACTTTATGGTAGTAAGAAGTATCCTTGTTTCATATAGCTACACATTGGGGAGAACACTACAGTGACAAACATCGTGAGAAATCGAAAGTAAGGAGTGTGACATTACAGTATTAAATAAAATATATCTTGTTGTTGAATGGTGTCTTTGTGTGATTGTCACATATGTACAAGTGCACAGCACTAACGCACCAAAATATCTTTACATACTTATCTTTTATACTAGAAAAAGTTCATTGACAAGCTTCAATAATAGTAGCTACCCTTATCTTTCTTGTAGAGACCTAGTTTTCAGCCAAACAATATGAAACTGGTTTAATCTAAATATTTCTAACGCATAGTGAGTTACGCTTGCGACCGTACATCAAAACATCATCGTTAAACCTTACAAGATGTAGATTACTTGAGATAATTACTATAATATCTAGATGCTGCTTCAAAGTCTAGACTCAAGAGAGATCACTTTCAAAATGTTTCGTTTTTGAACGACTTCGAACGTGATTGACATCATCATTTCCCTTTCCCAATATGCCAGTGAAACTGGATGCAGGTGAATTCACTGGAGTGACTACCTATCTGACTTGCACAACCCAATTACTACTGGGTAATGCGATACTCCTTGGTAGGACTGGTTAATTTGATAAAAGCTTTTCTGTAGATATGAAATTATGGACTGACCGAAAGCCAGGTAATTTACCTTCTAATCTTGTTGATCGTCGTTGCAGAAATACTATAAAAGCGACCTTTCAATTTATTATATTATCAGATACTATTACGCTCAGCAACGTCTATTGCTACAGATGTTAATGTTTTGGTTTCTGCAACAGTTTTCGTTGTAACATAAATACATCCATTCTGTTCTGAAAGGAAATGGTGCCGGTGATATTATGGGAACGTAAGATATATCTTTATCTCATACCCCAAAGGTCGGTAACGGCTATCACCAATAGTTTAGGTATCCGAGGGGTTGGGAAACCACTTTCAATCAGATGGGTCTTCCCAGATAGGTTCTCTATATCAGTGTAAAAACAGCCCATAAAATAAAATAAAACCCCAGAAACCTGACACTATCTTCTTTATACCTATGTCTTATTATAATGGTCCATAAAAACTATATTAAATGTAGGTAGTCTCACAAGTTCTCTGAAGATAATTTGTGTTGTGATAAGAACCGGTGTCGTCCGGTTAGTTATCGGTCAAAAACCAGATACCGACTCATATCAGTGCGAGTTCGAAAACAGACTCGTATCACTTTTATTATTTTATGTGTTATTCATTAATAATGCGGTTTATGAAAACGAGCTTTTGTGCGCGGCTTCGCCTACCGTACAACCAGGGTAAAATAATACAACATGTTTCAAATGGGTTTAATTTGGTCCTTGTCGAATCGAGTCTGTGTGCCAAATATCATCGAAATCCGTTCAGCCCGTAAGATGGGAAAAGAAAAAGTATTTATTGGGATCGAAAAGATAACAATCAGACCGACGCGCGACGACGGGGTTTCTTTTGCATTTTTAATACTACATGAGCTAATCAGCAATTCTGTTTGTGGTCGTCCAAACTTCGTTTCAAATACTGTTGTAACAAAGTTCTAATCAGCTTACACTACAAAACGATTGATACGTCAGTCAATGCGAGCCAAATAGTGCGAAATGAGTGGTTTCGATCGATTTACAAAAAATCTATTGATTGGACTTACAAAATGAAACATATACTTTCAGGATTTATAAAACTCTTGTTTAGCTCCTGTCTTGCCTTAATAACATAATATTTTAATATCTTGCCTGAGGGTGGCTGTGGCCCAAGAAGAGGTGGCGAGATGACCTGGACATGGACCTGCATTGTGCGACGCCTGGTTCCAGGTGGCAATGGGGCACGAAAACAGTATCTTTCTTCGCCCAGCTGTGGGGCATCAACAATAAAAGAAATAGGGATGTATACCACCAGGTACTTAACAATGATAGATTATAACAATATACTATTTCACTGTTTTATTTCAGAATAACGGCTTAATTCACAGAGGGGATAAGCAGATGTCGAACTGTCTTATTAGATAAATAAATGGTCATAAAGTGCAGCTGGAATGCCTTGGGTTTGGTTCTTCCGTCCGTCGAGCAAAAAAGAAGCCATTTTTTTGTGAGACCTTTTCAGTTGAGCTCCGTTTGGGATATAGCCTGGTTGTAGGAAATAGCGGTTCTCTTGAAAATTAAAGATATGTTTAGGTAACATTTCAGTCACACCAAACGAATGACTTCACTTGGTAAGTTACCTGCGGTTGTTGATTCAGAAATATCACTTAAGTATTTTTTTTTTTTTTTTGTTGAAATTATTATAATAATTATCTCGTCTGCAGAGGTTTTCCTAGCTAATCAAAGTGTATGGGTCAGAAAGGGGTAAGTCCAAGAGAATTGAAATATTATCTCAAATCATAGCACTGTTAGTATACTTTAGTATTCTACTCTAATTCATTAGTATTGCGACAATATAACCAAGTCTGCAGTAGTACCTTAATGATTAATTTGAGTAGGCTATAGTACTTACTTACCCAAATAATAATTAAGGAGACATTAATGAGTTTCTAAGTAAAAAGTGATTTGCTTTGTTTTTAATTACCTACTTACTCACATAATGTAACCCAACTTATTTATGACTATTACTGGAACTTGCTATACCGGATTATAATGATCATGTAAGTAAATCAATTATTTTATTAAATTGGACTCTTATATTGTCTTGTAAGTCGAAAATAACTAGGAGTGTTTGTGTCTCGCCTGTGTATTTCAATTCTCAATTCTCAATTCTTTATTGCGTACCATAATGTATAAAGATGGAAGAAAAAATAGTCACAATTATGGACCCTGTCGGGCACAGCATAGATTTAGTAGGAGAGAGGGATTAGTAGGAGAGGGTATTTCTTTGTATAGAAACTATTCTAAAGAAGGTAATCTATATAAAGATGTTTTTACATGAAAAATTGGTCATGTGTTACTCATCTCAGGCTGTTTTACTTAACAATAATTTGGCCAACTTTTTTTTTGCTCGAGGGCCAAGTGTGAAAGTGCCACCCGCCAGCCATAATTAACTGGCCAGTTTGAAATAAATATTTCGAGTTTGAGTTTTATTTTTCAGGTGCCGTAGCCCGTAGGTGGAATGCTAATAAAAATAACAAGTAATGTGGGTACTTTAAAGTTTGAGCGAAAGAGTAGAACAGATCAACACGATTACCTACCTCCTAATTTACGATATCATACTTGTTCAAAGGTAAAATAGGACACAAAATGAGCCGCAGAGTACTTACCTTGTTTCATATTTATCGAACCACCAATCTTATCAATCAGTCTTAATTATCAATGAAAGCATTATTTTAATTAATTCATTTGCAATAAGATAATTAATGGTAGGTTTATTAACTTATTACTTAATACTTTCACCACTTTTTTATTAGTCAATTGTAATTTTAAATTACGACTTCTAAGAAGCATTACCTATCTATCGAGTTCTTTTAGAAACGTGCTTTATTGTAAGTAAAATTGTGCAACAAAAAAAAACTAAAGTTCTCATGGTATTTAGGAAAACCCCGGACGGAAGGCTGACATGAAATTCCCGGAATTATGGACGCCGTTACGGGCTCCCTTATACCTACTACAAGAAATACTCTCAACAGCTGATCAAGGGATAAAAAATTACGTCAGCTGTTCAACGCACGCGAGAGACTGCGCTAAACAGATTTGGTTACGGTGTTGTACCTACTTGATTACCTATTTATTTACTTTTCTATAGTTCTGCTGAGTATTAAGTGGAAAGTATAAGTATATAAACAGTTACTCGTGGTATTTAAAATATCAGCCTCACTAGGACATACGCTTAGCATTCTGTCTACACCATGAGAACAAAGCGCAACGATAACCGAGCGCGGCACAAACCACGCCTTGTTACAAAAACCCGCGCGCCCCACGTCTCGTGACGTCACGGCGGCGCCACGGCGGCGTCAGTCAGGCGTGATCACGCCGAGCGAGCAGACGGGTCCACGCGCGCGCGCACCTCCCTCCCCCCGCACCTCACCGCACCGCATAGCCGCCGCCGCCACGCGCACACGCCACCACCATGCGTGAGAAAATAAGTTCGCACGACTTAACGCAGAACTCCATACTGCGCATCAACGACAGGAAAACATTACAACTGATCACCGAGTACAAGAAGGAGCCTTGTCTATGGAACTCTTCGCTGGATGACTACCCAAACAAGACGAAGCGAGCGAGAGCCGCCGACAAGATAGCCAGGATACTGAACATTAAGAACTTTGAAGGAAAACATGTTTTGATTAAATTCAAGAACCTACGAAACTCGTACTCTCAAGAGTTGAAGAAGATCAAGGCCAGTTTGGACAAGGTGGGCGCGAACTCGCCCGAGCTGTACCGGCCCAAGGTGCAATGGTTCCCACTGATGGACTCCTTCATCCGGCCACATCTCCAGACGTCGAAGCTGTTCGCTAACGAAGTAAGTTTCATAATATTCACACATGAACTTGTTTTATCAGTGTGTTTTGTTTACTTAAAACTTAACTTACCATTGTTTCCCTTTTCAGCCAAGTATGAAAGAAGTGACGAACGTCAAGATGGAATGTTACGAGATAGACGAGCAGGACGACTGGGGGATCCAGGCTCAGATTGAGTCAGAACCAGTCACGAACTACTCGCAGTCGGAAGATCAGAGCGAGAACGAAGATGTATCCAGTGATTCTCGAGCGAAGCGGCGGAGGAGGTCGCACTCAAGCGGTCCAAGTGATAACTTCAGTCAGAATCAGATCTTTCTGACAAATGACGTCGCTCCAGTAGCTAGTGCTGCTCCTGCAGCTACTGCTAGAACTGAGGATACTTACGATAACTTCGGCAAGTACATCGCGTCCCTGCTGCGAAGCCTGCCTGCTTCCAAGGCGTTGAGGCTGCAGCCCAAGATAGTAGACATGATTGTGTCAGTCAGCGTCGGCGAGGAGGAAAACAATATTTTGATCGAAATTAACAAACTAAGTGATAGTCAAACAGACTGACACGAACTGCCATTTTTATTTTAAGATTTCAAAACAATGTTGTATTTTGTACTATTTTCAACGAATTGTACATATTTGTGTTGGGGTCTTTTCACATTTTATCTTAGAAATATCGTATTTTCTTATCAATTGTTAAAAATATGTCAAATCTAGGATAATGTTCTTTTAATTGGACCAATTTCAGTATAACTGAGAGTTTAATAAATTGTAAACGAATATTAACAAATTATTCAACTGTTAAAAGAAACTTAGCGACGCTAGAAAAACTTATTAGTATAGTTCTGAAGTTAGTTAATTAGTTTAAGATTTAAAATGTTAATTGTAAGTAATTCTTGTACTTGACATTCCTATTAAAAGTATTTTTTGTAATTAGTCTTTTCTTTTTCTTTGTTATTCAGAAATAAAGTGAAATGTTTTTGTTTTGTAACTTTGATGGTTTCATGGCTGAAGCTTACGGTAGTTGTCTTGAAGTCTGGGGTGTCTGGGGTTCGATTCCCTGTCAGAACAAAAGTCTCTTTATAATATGTATCAATCAATACATACTATTATTTCTTATCAGTCCTGCATGTATCATGTTTTTAATATGTAGCTGGAATAAATTAAAACTGTCATTTTGCCAGTTGCAGTCTTGAGTTGTGTGACTGGCGCAAATGTTGAGTAATGAGTTTTGCCTTCTATACGATGTGGTCCTGGGTTCGACTCCAGATCGCATGGATAAAAAAAAATGAGAGAGCATTCAGTTTGAAAAGATTCCACCAGTTTCCATTTCAATGACAATTATGGAGCTAACGTATTTATTACTATAACATTCCCTGCCGCGAGGGGTCCCAAATAACCAAAATACTCAAACGCACACAATGGTCAATAGTAACAAACAATTAATAATATAAGGGCTATCCCTAAAAGAGAACAGGGTCAGGTAGCAACCCTTATTTTTTACTTTCCCTCTCTCCCTTCCTCTTAATGCAGTTGTAATCTTGCGTCTCTGTCTCGGATCTGACAAATGTCACGTAGGCCGTGTTGGCAAGATTTCCTTGTATTAAAATTAGACTAGACTTTCACCTAGAATCCTAGATAGTTTGTCTAGAATATTTTAAATCATAATAAGGGGTTTAAGACGTCGTTCTGCGTTTAACTTATGTCACTTATTTTAGGAATAATCGGTGTTGTTCATCACTATATTTGTTTGAATGGTTTTGAAGTAGCTAGCAAATCTTTAAATAGGACAACACAGTGTTTATTGACTAGCTTACGGCAGTATGCAGGCTCAACTTAGCTATGAATGCTCTGTAGACTTTAGGTATTGATACATATCTAAACATTGTACATAAAATACTTACGAGTAATTTAATTATTTTTCAAGGGTCAACGTCCTCAAGTAGCCTTGAAAAATATGCTATGAGATTAAAAATAAAACATTTATTTTTGTGTAAATATTGCGAAAATTCAAATAAATAGACTAGTAATGATAATTATGATGTGCTATCCCCGAGTGGGACACTATTTTGATTACCCATCACACATTAATCACATCACAGACCGTGTGCTTACCTTGATGATTATAATGTAGATGTGCGGTCGGTCAGTTTAGGCCCTTGTTTTGTAAAAACAAATCAATTCGGGTTGATTTGAAAAACAATTAATTGTATATTCAACCTTTTATATTCTGACTGATATCAAAAGTCAAAAAGAGGTTAATGTGTTTACATTTACGTAACGAGCATCTAATTGAATGTCTCTATGATACTTCATTAGGATGTAGGTACTTATTTGTTTCTGTTTGAAGAGTCTGATCGAGGAATTATTAACAAAACGACTTGCATAGTTGTTAATCTTTACTGTTTTAGTTTTTAAAGCTTTTTCCTTAAATTGTCTATGAATAGCCTCTTAATAAAACTATGCATTTTATAGTAAAGGTAAACGCGTGATTGCCATGTTTTGTATTGTAATCGCGATATTATTGAAATGATTGGAATTGATTGGAATGAATGAACAGATTGGGATCATTTGTTAGTGTTTTCATCATTTATAAGTATCATAAACGATAGATGTGTAATGTTTGACTGTCTGAACATTTTATATATGTAAATAAGTATAGGTTTGTTACTGTTTTTATTGTCGGCATGTTACATACGTTATGTTACTTCGTTCAATAACTTCATACACCTACTTATGTATTTATCTAAAACATTTTTGTAATTTTGAATGCTTAAAATCAAATTTTCCAACAAAAAATTACCTTTCCGACCAAAAATATCCCACTACATTATCCTAGCCAGGACTGCAAATATTCAAGGAAGCGTGCAAAATTAGAAAAAAAATCCGCACCTCCTGCCTTCTGCCGGGTCTGTTTTTTACCCGGATTCGTTATAATGACCGGCTGTCGCCGACATCATCCCGAGCCGAGCTTTTTCAATTATAAGGAGAGCACAAATATTTCAGCGAGCCGACTTTTTGCCTACATTTAGGGGACATTCTACAATTATGTATATTTTAGGAACAATTTCGGCAGTATGACGGGTGGCGGGTGGCGGGGTAAGGGGGCGGAGGGTGGAACTGAATTGACTGGCACAGTTGCTTAATTTATCGAGATGGAAAGTGTTTTTCTTTGAACGAGAGAATGAAGTGTCTTAATGTTATTTTGAGGCTTTCTGGTTTCTAGATCTACGTCATAGAGGACTAAAGAGATTTAAATACATATAAGTACTCATTATAATAATAGATGCTACGAAACGCAATCTTTGTTCACTTATTTCGCAGGAAATAGGGATATATTATAACACTTTCGGTCCTTCATGTCTAAAAGTTCTCCATTATTTTTTTTACCCAAGTAGGTACCTGTATATTGTGCCCATTACAAAGAGAGTGGTCGTGAAGATGTCCCACAGTCCCAGCAGGTTTGTGTGCCAACATGTTCGAACCTGTCCGGACTGGTCCTTCGGCTGTGCCCGGATCAACGTGTCGCTTGAGAGGTAACTGTGCGTATTGACAGTCAATAATGAATGTATTGGATGAAAATTTGGCTGAAACTTAAATACTAACACACGACAAATATGGACATTTTAGAGAACTAGCATTTCGCTTCGCCTTTATGAAAGTTAGAAAGTATCCTATAGGACCTTAATGGCAAGATAAAAGTACTTATTCCATGTGTTACGGTCATGGCCAACTTGTGTGCTAAACATAGAAATCCGTTCAGACGTTTACAATCTAGTACCAAGTATTACCTACCGTCGTGATAAAAAGGACCAAACATTTTATAACAAAAGAAGAACGAACTATAAATAAAAAACACACGTACGGTAGGCAACTGAAAGACAAACTCTCACAAAAAAATGACAATTAACACATGTTTTAGTTCAACTGCAAAACTTCCACAAACAAAAAATTGTCGTACCCAAAACAGATGATTACGTTATACTAAACAATGGTAAAGTAGTAAGTATTGTACAAAACACGACAACTTTTCTTTTGTTCTTGTGTCCGCAGTCATCTCCCGAAATACTCGGTACTTGCGATAATTATATCTTCAGTATCTCTGTAGGAGTATCGTGGCGGTCCTCACGTACGCATGGCGTTCACTCGGTTACTGATCTATATTATTATTTATTTTTTGCATGCAATTCCTTGAAGTGGGTCAGCAGAACAGATGGTTGAGGTTTAAGGAAAAATTGTGATGGAAAGTTACTATGAAGACGAGTTGTGAGAATTTGATAATGACTTTAAACTAATATAAAGTGATGTCAGAGTTTTACTTCGTAAAGTTTTCAGTTATACAAGATGCATGCCTAACTTGATAATAATGGAAGGATCTTTGAACTTGACCTGCGGAACATGCGTTTTTCATACAAACGGAATACCAACATAATTTGTAAATCAAACATATTCTTACGGTAGTGTTTATTTATTTCGATTAGATACCAGAATATATAGGTTCCCAAACACATATTTAGAATGGACACTCATTTAAACAAGAGTTAAAAAATAAATTTTCTATAGAAATTTAAAATTCCTCATATTGCCCATAAATCATTGTCCTTTCAAAATATTTATTTGGGAACCTAGATATTTTGTAATCCAATCGAAATATAGTCACACTACCTTTAGAATATGTTTATTTTCATATTATTTTGGTATTACGTTTGTTTGAATAGCGCATGCTCCACCGGCCCCTTAAGCTAGCAGTTATCTAGACAGGGTGGAATTATTTAATGCCACCTGGAGGGAAACCTGGGGTACTCGAAATACTGGAGATAGCAAATTTTACTCAAAGGAAATATTCCTTTACTTTTAAAAAGAAACAAATCTGCATTCACAGATTTTCTAAAATTCGTTTGCCACTCTCGGGAATCGGACCTACTAAAGTTCTAAAAATTAACATCTAGTACTTTTTTTACTTCAATCGGTGGTTGCAAGTTGCAATCATATGGATCAAATCTCTCTAACAAACATAGTAAATTAAGTTAAGGGAAAAACATGAAATCTAAAGAACAGTTATAAATTCACTGGGATAAATTCAATATAAAGCACTTTTTTTTTCATGGTTTTCCTTTCATTTTATTTATCAAGTTTGTTAGAGAGATTTGATCCATATGATTGACCCTATCGATTGATGTAAAAAAGGAACAGAATGTTATTTTTTCGAACTTTAGACGATCAATCGCGGGTTCGATGCCCGAGTATGGTATAAATTTTCAAAAATCTGTGAATGCAGATTTGTTTCTTTTGAAAAATAAAGGAATGAAGAGTAAAATTGGCTATCTCCAGTATTTCAAGTAGGTACTTTCCCTCCAGGTGGCATTGTAAAATTCCAGCCTGTATATAAAGGGTGTAAACCACCTCATCACAAAGCCGTTAACCTAGCATTCTGTACATCAAACTAAGTAACTTTACGCAAAAAATATAGTAAGTTTTTTTTTTGAGGTTATAATTCATGTTTTGTGGTAAAACTCAATGTATAGGTACTAACTTTAGCACGCGTCTTCTCCGACATGTAGATCTATTTAGCCTTTGTAGGTAGTATTAGTTTGAATTTATGTTAGATAAAAGACCAGTCACATTACTTAATTGCTTCATCCGGGTTGTGTTCTGTTTTTTAGTATAAGTACTATCTACCTTTATAGTAAGTAGCTACCTACCTATTCGAATCATCTATTGAACTTATCGAACGTAGGTAGAATGTTAGAGGAAGGTAATGCATAATTATGTAAACTAAATGGTTATGTAAATAACATGCCAGCTATTCCTATTAATAAATATGATATAAATGTGTAAGAGGCTGATATAACATATCTACTTGATCCCCTTATCAACGTTTTATTTCCTCGGATCTTTCAGAAGTGACGTAATTTTATGATTTTAAGAAATTCTGACTTTTATCGCAAACCGGAATATTTTTAGTGAGTCATAAAATACTTTTATGAGATCTTTGGTCGGTCCATATTTTTTAGATCATATTGACTGAATTATTGAACCGTTTCTGAGGCTGTTTTTGTTAAAATAACTTTATGTCAAGGATTGACGCTAAAGAGATTGGCGAAGTGTTTCGCAAGAATAATTAATAACTAAATAATTAACAGCAACAAAAACCTAAGAGAAAATGAGCTCAAGCAGTACGTGATGGTCTAAATTTCATATTTCGGTTGAATTGTTTTTCTTTTTTGAGAACAGCCCAAAGGCCTCGGCTTGCGATCACGGAGGTCGTGGGTTTGAAACCTAGTTCTAACACCTATTGTCATAGACACACTTCAGGAACAACCACGTAGGTTCATTGAACTAATAGCCAGCAGCAAATAATATGTGTATTAATATATATTCAGGTTGGTTTAGCCAGTTAACCGCGGTGCATTAACATCTTTAAAGCCTAATTTCACCCATTCCTCCTCTCCCCGCTTCTTCTTTTCCTCAATCATCAAACATCCCTCCTCACTTTGTCTTCCTCACAAAACCACACTTTTTCTGACGCAAGTCAAGTGTCCCCACGTGTCTCTGAAGTACGGAAAACTTACCAACTCGTGTAAATATTCTACATGTGTCACTCAACTACAAGCGCAAATACACCTACACAATCTTGAAAGAAATATATCTTTTCCTCAACTATCACCGCTTTTATCAGCTCTCATTGATGTCAGGAAGTTTAGCACAACACTTTGCGTAAACACCCTCAAAACAATCTCACTTCAAAGTGACGTTTTAGTAATTACTTTTTGCCATCAAAACTGTTCCAATGACCCCCGCATATTGTCACAAGCTACGGAAAACTTTCTAGCGATTATATTTTCTATTTCAAAAGACACAAGAGTGAAAATCCTGTGGAAAAGAGACGTGTGGTGTAATTTATTGTGGTGGGGTGCACGTGACGCGTGGCTCGACCTCCGCACAGAAATATCAGCGGAAAACATGTGTTGTTTACTTCAGCTTCAGATCTTTTTAGCCTTTCTCTTCTTATGTATTACACTGATGTGACGATGTGACTGTAATATCCTCCTACTCATATATAGAAGTCAGCAACCTCTAGAACTTCTACAAGTTTCGGGAAAGATCTAGAAGTTCTGCTGTTTACTTATTTTACAGCGATACTCTGCATGAGACGACAATTATTTTATCTTTTCATTGACACAAGTCATGTCAACAGAATATTTTCTTTCATACTCATACTCTCGAACAATCTGTAGCGTTACATTGGAGCGAGTGTCCAGCTAACAGGTAAAAAACTAAATAAACGGATATAAAAATACCTACTTACCACAAAACCACGTGGAGTTCTGGTACAAAAATAAAACAATTCAACATTTAACAAATGAACTCCGCGGATAGAAGGACCAATTACATTTTCTTTCCGACCATTTCCATATTTTTTCATAGCTCCGTAAATTCCTCGATACTGGCTATTCTTTGGCTTCCTCGTGGAAGAGGATTTTGATCCAATCTTATCAATCCGATCTAAATGCCACAATATCTTCAATCTATAAATAAAAGTACTCGAACAGTCAGACAGTGCCTGATCATTGACGTCCACGAAATATCCTCAAGTATCAAGACTATACTGCCACTCACACCGCAGACACACTTGACTGCAAGTAGTTCTCAAGATTGCTATAATTCCTATTGTTAATTGCACACTTATTGCAGTATGGAAGATATGGAGCTATTTCTGTAAGTGGTCCGGTTACCTTGTTGAAATAGCTTGAGATGTCAATGAATGGAAATGTGTAGCCTTTCTGTGAAGTTCCAAGATTGTCATTGCGTCAGCCATAGACCACTTGTGTATCATGCGGTGATGAAATAACACTGCTTATCGCCCAGACAAAACTTAAGTCGTCTATCACTGATAATAATGTGATAATTGATAAAATGTGTTTGTTCTTTAAATTAATCTTTATAATTAGATTTAGTTGGTGTAACTTATCCGACAACTCGGAGAAGAAACATTCATATGTAAAAGTCTCAGTATCCTGGTCAAGTCAGAAGACCATGCAGATCTGTCTGTTCTGAAAGGACCACTGAGTGGTCCTTTCCTCAAAAACCCTAAAGATTTGAGTAGACCTGTGTAGTATAATCTAGCGTGAGCCTACTTATATGATATTCCCACTCCTAAGACACAAGCTTCATCTCAATGAGAGCGAGTGGGCTGTCATTCAGCACGCGTCCCCAGTGTGGGTTGCTAGTATCTTTTAAAACAAACAGAATATAAGTTATAACTAAAGAGATTAAGGGATTACTGAAGTAATAGTACCTAACGGCTAATATAAAACTATGTAATTTAATATAATTTAGCGTAACTACCGCACAGTTACGCAAATTGTAGTTTTTATATCCGCAGCGTTGCTACGGCTTCGAATACTGCCGACACCGCTGGAATTAAATCCGCTTGCAATTATGCTGGCCTGGTACCTTGGCAAACGATTCCGGTATTATGAGCATGCCATTTTTAATGGCTAAACACACAGTTTTCATAGTTTATGTTAATTTGAGTAATCGTATGCTATATCAAACTGAATTCGAAAACGAAAGACAAATGGCGGCATTTCTTGTACTGGAATATTTCTATAGGTATCTACTTAATTCTGCTAAGGAGAAATACATACTGCAGACATTTTTGCCTTACACATAATCGATCTACAAACCTACCTATGTACCTACTTACCATCAACGGTGAAGTGTATAGATTTGTGTGATTTGTTTATGATCAAGAACCTCAAATATTAGATATGTTATGAAAAGGAAAGGATAACAGCACCTGAGTGCCCACAATTACCAAACGTGTCTTTGCTTCCCAATCTGAACTCTTATCATCAACTGATCGTCACCCTTCAGCCATCTTATCAGAGATTAGCCATTACCTAAGACTATCACTATCCTGATACAAACGAATAACAAAAACAAAGGCGTTGACGTCTGGCGTCGATAACTCGAGGTCGTATACCTTATCTAATGCCACGGCTCATGGGAAAACTTCCACTATTCCTTAGGCAACAAAGTCGATTGTTGTGATAGACAATGGAAGATACTTCAATGTATTGATATGTGTAGCACTGAAACTTACGTAAGATATATATTTAGATACAGGCGACAATACGTCTGCTGTTACTGAAGTCATGTGGGATCGTATGGATCTCTTATGAAATAAATAAACTCAGTTGTGTAGCTATGCATCCTGATTGCATATACATATATCTATTTGGTTTTACGAAATAAACCAGTGGTTACTTGTAGGACGAAGTAATTACCTGCAGTACCTACGGCTACGTGTACATTGAGGAAACTTTGTTTGATGAACGGAAAATTTTTATTTGATGTCAGACCGTTTTTTACAGGGAATCTTAAATTACAGGCAATTATTATAATACCGCTTCATTGACTTAATGATCACATACAGTTGCTAACTAATCTATACGTATCTAGCTAAACATTGCAGTTCTTGGGTGAGACAAGATACGAATGTTTCATTAATGAAAATTTACAATATCATTTTAGAATTGAGCTCAACTCAAAGGTCTGTAACAAATTCTCCCTCTCACAATAGCAATTTTTATTCATGGATCCCTAAATATTACCCATCTCTAGTTACCCCTCCTGGGTAGTAACGTGTATCATTTGAACATTATAAAATAATGAAATACCTAACACTATACTACAGAATAACAGAATACCTAGCGAACAGTCTCGCGTTTACCGTGAAGGTTATCTGAAATTACGGGTCATTTCATTTTATGATTCACGTTTCCATTATCTTGAAGAGAGAATGTTACAACAGTATTTCCCCAGAGAATTTTTACATCATCATTAAAACTATTGTTAGGCACATTTTCCTTGATTTCCCGCATTCCTTTCCGCTCAATTTGTAGCATCTACAACAGCTACAGAAAAAAACGGTACTCCCTTGATTGTCCTAAATTTTTTTGTCCGAAAATCATTATCCATAACACGTTTGCTATAAACTTCAGTAACCATAATGTTCAAAACACCGAAATTATGTTTTACATAACAAACTTTACTTCTAATACTATTTTGTCATAATATCGAATACTATAATAATTGAATCTCCTAATTTTACATGACATAAAGTCGTATGTCCTAAGTTTTGTATTACATAATGTGTATGATTCCGAATGGTCATTTATAAATTGTTAGTCGCTAAAAATCCCTAAGTTAGGTTTTAGTGGCAGAAACGAATTGCTGTAAATCCGACTCCACGCAGTCTTGTCTGCCCTACCCCAAGAGTGTTATTTAAAATCGCGTAGGCGCGGAGGGGCGAGGCGGGCCGCGAGTTGAGGAGCAGGTGGTTGTAACACTCCCCGCCGCGGCTGAGGCTGGCCGGCGAAGCCGGCCAGCAAGCCGAAGCTGCGGTGGTGAGCGTTAAATCCATCTGCGACGACAAGCTCGCGTGAGGCCGCCGGAGCCCCGCAGCACCGGAGCCGTGACAGAAACCATGCCTGCTGCATGATGCTTGCTCGTTTGCATGCTACATGCTTGCTTGCATACTGTATGTTTGCATGCTGCACGCTTGCTTGCATGCTTGCTTGCTGCATGCTTGCCTGTTGCATGCTTGCTTGCTGAATGCTTGCATGCTTGCTGTATGCTTGCCGCATGCTTGCTACATGCGTGCTGCATGCTTGCTTGCATTACATGCTTGCTACTTGCGTGTTGCATGCTTGCTCGCTACATGCTTGCTTGCTTGCTGTATGCTTGCTACATGCATGCCGCATGCTTGCTGCATGCTTGCTTGCATTGCAGGTCAACGCCTACATACGATTAAACATTTACTTAGAATAGGACTTATGACTTTTATTGAAAACGATTTTATGTCTTTTGTATATTATTGATTTTAATAATTATGACAAACGGATGTAGGGCTTATTATATTTAGGCGTTTCAACTTTATGGCATATGATATTATGTGATTTAAAATTCGGGTAAATTATCATTCGGACGAATGATGATTATGACAAAAACAATTATGTAATTTTAGATTATGGATTAAAAAGTTAGGTAATACAATAGAGAACCGAAAAAAACACATCGTCAGAGAAACTAGAATGCTCTAGAACCTGGTAAATTCGAAAACAGAATAAGCAAGAAAGTAAGTAAGCCTGTATCGAACGAAATAGTAGAAGCATTATAGTCTGATAATGTTTTACGTTTTCAGGTACAGCTTTAGAATTGAGGTGTTGAGGTGCACACAGGTATTTCTATAGAAACTGAGGTGTAAACTATATATTTTTTATAGAATTTTCAGTGGTCATAAGTTTAACCCACATCACTATAACGGCCCTGACATAGCCATGAGTGCATCCTATCACCCGGTGACCTCCGAACCGCTGACCACATCACCGAGTGTATTACAATGTGGTGCCGTCTGTAGCCGTGGCTGTACCTGCACAATGGTATACATACCAGTCTGACCTTGCGAGGGTCACATTCGACAACTACTGAGTTCCAGGGGAAATTCTTTGGGCATTTCCTCTAAACAAACGTAGGGCCCCATTTTCTCCCAAGACCGTACATTGTGCGAGCCCTTTTTTATATTGATTGTTAAGATTCACTGCATACATAAACTCACGCCTATTTGCCATGAGGGTAAGCAGTAACTGCAACTGCTATGATCTTACATACTCCTTTAGCGCCATAGTAAGTTCAAATATTGTGAAATACTTATTTCTTTTAAAAACCCTAGAATTACAGGAAAAGAAAACCTGAAACAATAGACTCAGCACTTCCTAATTCCATTGTTTGAATGGGGTTTGTCCTCTACATGATCGGGGTCGATTGGCTAGAGTCGCTAGACCAAGTATTTGTGTACCTACTGATGCAATGTTATCGTGTCCTGAGTTTGATGCCGATGGCTGACGCAATGTACCACTAGTTCTTACCCGGCCTAGCGGAGGAGGTGTCACTATGTGTGGACGTGTGGTTACACATGTACATACTTGTGTTGCTGGGTGGGATTTTATTCATTGAAAACTAATGTGGTTTTTACAAAGAATACTTTGTTTGGTCGCTCTCGTTTTCCGGCTATGTAGGTATTTGTTATTTTGATTTCTTTTAAAAGGCACTACCTAATTAAATTCGCGAAGGACCAATTTGAAGGATATATTTCGTGTTAACAATTTTTCTCTTTTTGTTCCCAGAGATGTTTGAACATCTTCGTTCTGTAGAGGCGCGGGGTCAAATACCTTTAAAGCCGCAAAGAGTGTTTTGATAAATGATAGATTTTCAACTACAATGTAATAATATAAGTGTTGCCCACAGCTGTGCAGTACGCATGCGCGGGTGATAAGCCGCGCCACACCCACTCGCCAACCATGCGTATTGTATTCATTACCAAGCAACCATTCTTACTAACGCCTAATTTATGCTTCAATCACGAAATACGTAAACTCATCCATTGTACTTTTCATAAATATTCGCATGAATCATCCAACAGAATTAAAAAGGGGTCAAAGAGAACAAGCCAGGTCAGAACGTATTGTTAATCACTAATGTATACGTAAACTTCGATATTTTCAGTATTCGTTCAACACTGATATGTTGACGATACGAAAATATGTTTGATGTATGATAGATAATAATATGTAGGTAACACGTGTTTGATGAAGCTTCAAACCATATACTTTTGAAAATGTAGTAAATAACAAAGACTCATACATATTCAACTCGTCCGCTAATACATATCCAACACATTTGTCAGTCACAAACAATTGCGGACGCTATAGCAACGTCCAATTATACCAGTCAACATATAAACTACAATAATAAGACATGTTGCAGCAATTGAATTGAAAAATGATTCAACTGGTTTACTATGAGCAAAAATTTCTTGTAACTGAAGCCAATTAAATGCAAATGCTAGATTGCACGCGAAAAAACAAACATACATGCATCGGTGACGTAGGTGGCGTGATGCTCCTCACCAAGGATCCTACTCTTATTACATCGATCAGCACAGCATACAATACACTGCAACCTAAGAAAAGTTAAGACACCTGCAATCCAAAACGAGCGATGAATGTAATGCAACAAGAAACTGCACCAAAGAAACTACTAGACTTAAAACAGACAGTGTTTACCAATTTCAAAGTTTATAGAAGCAAATAAAGGTAGATTTGAGTTACATTGCACATTTACTGCAAAGGTGTATCAACAAAAGAGGAGGAAAAACGGCAATAGAAATAAAACAGAAGTAATAGTTGCAATCGTAATGGATGCAGGTGATATCGCGTTACCAGAGCTGAGTCTGTCGTGTGAGCAGGCACGTAGACAGCCTGCTCTAAATAATTGATTGATGGATGTAAAAAGTAATGGAAAAACGTAAGGCGAGCACAATGTAGTTGTTTTAATGCGGTTGACGATACATGTGTTAATGTATTCTTTTTTATTGATTCCATATTTTTTCCTGATAATTATATAGTTCGGCGAATTGAATAGCGTTCTGGAAAAGTTTCAGTTAATTTAGATAGTGGCTGTTTTTTGAGAGGCAAGCAGGAAACTGTGATAAAACGTGTAATGGAAATATAACAAAGAAACGAAGGATGTTATTCAACTACTGTATTGTTTACTTTGAATGAAAAATGAAATACTTATACCAACCACTTTTAGTATAATAGTGTTAACTCGATTAAATCCGATCCAGTCACTTTGTTATGACCCCGAAGTTAATAATGCAAAGATTTAAATATGAAGTTTTAGACCAAAACAACTTCGCCTTCACTGCACTATGAGAAGTCCGTGCATGTTGCGTCGGGGTCACCCTCACAACTTCCAACGACGTCGATGCAGGAAAATCCTAAACAATTTAAATATTCATTTTAGATGTAAGTAGTTATGACTTTTGTGTGTGTTTAATAAACACACTCATAAGGTACGAATGTATTTTTACTAAACAAAAAGAAACATTTTCTTCTTTTATACTAAACACACAAACTTTTAATAATTATACCATAGTTCGCAACCATGCAGTCGGTACATTTCAAAATTATTAACAAAAATCAGTCTCACTGTAAAACCATTCGTTACAGTCCAGGCTATCGTTGAGGAGCTACTTGTCTTCACCATCACCTATCACTAGAGGATTCTCATCTACTCCTGACAACAGCACCGTGTACTGGTTGTTGCTGTACTTCTTCATTTCTTGCTCGAACAGTATATTATTGATGGCCTGCTTGATCATACTCCGCGTCCTCTCATCATGTTTCCTCAAAGACACGGCTATGTAGTCTCCGAAGCTGTCACATTCGTCTTTCTTCCTCGACAAGTCTGACTTTCTCAGTAACTTCAATGTTTCTAGAAGTCTACTGTCAAGAGACTCATTGTCTGCCAATTTCCGTTTTAACGCCGGTTTGGTAAGCTTATATTTCTTCACGGGTGACCGTAGTTTGGGGCGCTCTGGTTTTTTCTTTGGTTCGGAGCTGTCACTGTTGTCAGGTGCCCCGATGCAGAAGGTTTCCATGACGGGCTCTTCTTTGATTAAGACTTCGTGTTCTTGGTTGTTGTCATCATCTTCATCTTCATTGTCTGTTGATTCGTCTGAATGTGTGTCCGTTGTTTTGGGATGTGAGTACGGTTCGTCGTTTGTTCCCTGCGGAAAAAAACACGCGATTAATTTCTTTTAAAATTATTCGACATGCATGATTGGTACAAGTCCACCGCTGCGCTGGCAGTCGTTACCAACAGGACGTAATGTCATTAGTAGGTATCAGTGGGCCGTCAATGTGACCGTCCAAATCGCACACAATGAGCTCATTCCCTAATTAGAATACAGGAAGAGCCCCCAACCTTGACTCCGACCAGGAAACAAGCTCGTAACAAACAACTTGCTATATCGATACATTAATAATTAATTTGCTTTAACTCGATGTTTGATTGACCTATATTTTGCGATGACGTCACTATCGGCAAAGCGAATTGTTTCAATAATTGTTTAGCCGCGTATCGCACTGCGGTAATTAATGTAGAAAAACAAGATAAATAAATACTAGAGAATTATTATTTGTTTGCTATTAGTTACTGAATAATAATGTATGTATAAGCCCTTGTTGTCTCAGCGAATCGGATTAGGAATAGGCATTTTTTGAATAATACATTTTCGATTATAAGTACCTATACTGGTAAATAATGATGTAATAGTACGTAATGGAGTTGTGTTAAATGTTGGACTGCTGCTGTTTAAATATTCATTTAATCAACATTAACCACTGGATAGTAACAACATAACAGTTCGAAGAAAAATCAATTTAACAAAGCCAAAAATAAGAGAAAATTTAAAAAAAATACTAACTATCTGGAAGAGACCTTCCAGACTTTAGTTGCAATTAATTTATACAATTAATAACATAATTATCGCGAAAATGGAATTTGCCGTTACTAATCTTATTCAGATTTACGTCAAAACTTGATATACAATCAGCATTGATAGAAAATTCACAGCTGAAACATATCTAGGTATTTAAACTGTTCCAATTAAACGGAACTAACTCTAACTCTGGAAGCTATCTTCCAGATTTTTTGTTGTAACAGTTTAAATACCCCATTTGGATCATGCAGCCCATTTAGATCATAAACCTTTCATCTATCATATGAAAATATATATCACGTTTTGACGTAAATCTGAATAAGATTTGCAACGGCAAATTCCATTTTCGCGATACTAAGTATTAGGATCGTGATATTTAGATAGCGTTTGCTTCCTTTTTGATAAAACGTGACGGATCATAGTCTAAATCATGTTCGTATTATTATATTTGAGTGTGATATTACCGTAATCTGAAGATAAGGCTCGTGTTTTTTTGGTGTGGTATTCCTTAGCATGTTGTTTGCATGATTATTATTACGATGGTAAGACATTTTAAAGCATATTTTTTAGAACATTGGGGATTTACGCTGTCATTTCATGTGCTGAATTGCTGATAGAATGAAAAATAAATATCGAATGAATGATTCTTTTATTTGCCTGATTTATATGTTCTTATTGATCATTCAAGTAACTACATAATTACAGTTTATTAAGTACTTAATTCATTATTCATTTAAGGTTGTCAAAATAATGTTTTGCTGAAACTCTTCGATATCACCAATTGTAATGGCCTTACTATGTTGCAATGAACGAATAAATTATTTCCGTAATTTAATTTAGTCGTGTGATAAGCAGTGGCCTTGGTGTAGCTATATTTGGACTTTTGAATTAATTAGGCTGTTATCTGGTTATAGCAGTCATGGGTAGGTTCCTAAAGACGAAATGTATTTGTGGAAGTTAACTGTGAAGTGCACTCAACTGCAGACACGACACGTGTACAGTTGTAGACAGATAAGAAATCTACAAAATATTACCTATCTACAGTGTTATTATTTACTGATGCAATATTTATTTCGATATAGAATATGACATGCACGTGGCATCTTATCTAAAAGGCAGGATCGATAGAAACTGGGTGTTTGTTACTGGATCAAGATGATCTATGATTAGACAAGATAATGATATGTTAATCTGTGTCTACTAATAATATCTTGAATGATGAAATTTGGCAAAGTGTTAGAGCAGTAGCGGCTCGTAGTGGCAACAACATGTTCATTACACTTGTTGACAACTTAAACTATTTCCGGGATCGAATACATTTGTGGAAAATATATTTTCCATACTTACTTACAAATGAATTTTCTATTTGATGAGAGATATGCGGCTTTTTTTTTAGTTTCTTATTCCTTGTTGATCACATCATCATCATTCTACTTTTCACCTATTTGATCGTTTCAGATTTCGTATTCTGATCACCTACCTTTATTTACTTACCTTCCTATAAGTACTTAATCTTTTCGTTTTGTCCTGTGCGTGACAAATAAATAACTTTTCTTTCTTTCTTTTGTCCCAACCTTATCAAACGCATTAGAAGTCCTACACCACCATAAGTTCATCAGATTCCAGTCTACATTAAATTTAATTCAACTGTGTCTACACACGGCAACACATCAAGCTATACATATCCAAAATAACATGCCTCGCTTTGTATAGATTTCCCGTACAATGAGAGATCCGCATAGACTGGTTTTGTATAATTAGCTTGATTTGTCGTCGTGCGTACAAGAAACAATTCACAATAATATCAAAAACAATCCACAAATATAAATAAGTAAGTAAGCCAGTAAATAGTTGGCACCGGTCAGACACAATCAAGGTTATGGCCACACTGACCGATTTTTTAAGACAAATGGCCGAAAGCTTGTCTGACCAGTACTTTGTAATGATTTACCTGATGGCCTATATTCAGATGCGAGTATTTGGCTCTGAAGACGCGAACAATTTAAATTGCAAAGTTTGTAGAACTCTTTATCATTTTCTAAATTATTGGACCTAAGAAAGGTACGGTTTTTTTTGCATAATTTTATGCTTAAAATTAGGGATGCCTCGATACGCCTTTTTGTCGATACGATACCGATACTCTTATAAAAATATCGGCGATACCGATACCGATACGCTTATTGAATTCAAAAAGGTAGAATAAATAAAATACAATTAATTAAGTAATAGTTTTAGTAATCAAAATCCACATTTATAAGATTTTTATTAAAAAAAAGAAATATTCTAAGTTTTTCGAGCAAAGGCGATTTCGCAAGTCCGTTTGAAAATAGTCTGTCAGATGCAACAGAACTCTTTTAGAAGCTAAAGTACTTATATCGGCGATATTTTAATGGCGGAACCCGAAGTATCACCGATATATCGGTATCGGAATCGGTATCGGATGCATCCCTACTTAAAAATCAGCCATTTCTTTCCCACTCGTGCCTAGCCTTGTCTTCTTCTCCTTTCAGTATACCGGACGCAGCTGAATACCTGCCTGACTTCTTATCTGACCACCACAACGTCCACAACCCAGTTAGGTACTAGGTGGGGTACCATGATACTCGTGGGTAAGACTAGTCGGTATTGAACTGGTTAATGGAAAGAAAGAAAAAAAGATATTTGCACAAGGACATGACGTGCAAAATCCCAAACGAATTCTTGAAAAACTGACACTCAGGAATGAAACTTGTATCGTTTCGTTTGTAGGCCTGTCTAAAGGAATAAAATATGGACATCAAACAAAGGCGCGGGACAAACACGAGTGGCGTATGGCGTATGGAGGTGGCGCGGGTGCGCGGGAGGGCGACGAAGGACACTTTCATACCAAACCACACTTCTCTATCACACAGATCCCACTCTGAAGAATTTCAAAGGAAACTCGTAATCCATTGCTTGATATGTTTGTAAAGTTCGTCTACTCGACAACGTAAATTACGGAATGGATTGGTATTGTGAGGTTTAATAAATGAGTTATGCGTGCTGTGGTGGGGGATGCGCGTTGGAGGGAGCGCGGGGCGATGCGCCGCGCTCAGTCTAGTACAAGCAGTCCTAGCGACAGCACGCCTAACCCAGTAATATTGGAAACTGTGTTTTATTGTACAACCCTGACACCACCCTGATCGCTGCTGCTGCCTGGTTGCTGCTGCTGCTGCTGCTTGCTGGTGGCTTTACTCCAAACCCTAACTAGCGTCGGAGTGAACACCACATTGGCGACGAGGATAAAACTATAAAAGTGAAAGTGTAAACAGTGTTTGTGTAGTAAGTGTATAAGTGTACCTTATAAGTAAAAATGTAAAGTAACTACACGAGTAAAAGCGCAGTAAGTGCAATTGTAACTCAAATTATATCTGTTTACGAAAATTGGTGAGCAAAAATATTATAATTCTATTGTGAAAAAAAACAAGACCTTGGCGTGTAGTCGCAAAAGCGACTGCTAAGAATGGAATCATGGATTCAATTCCCTGGTCGGCCCAAGTGTTGTTGGGTGAATTTCTCAATAGCAGTCACGAATTTAGAAACTTTACCCGGTTGATATTAGATACACCTTTGCCTGACTCATCATGTATAACCGGCGTGATGCTATAATAAAATTAGTTGTTTTTGCTACCTACCTAATAATTCACATTCCTGAATGTTTCATAAAATAACTAGGTTCAATATACTTTATTCTCATAAAGACAAAGAGCCACTTACATGAGAACTTATTTTAACATAATGTAAATATGTTTAGTCTAGGTAACGGTCACCGATAATCTTAATTCTAAAGTATCCTCAATTTATTTAGTCTTAAAATTAAATAATTTTTAGATTGAGTAGTTGAGATTGAGATACACGTTCAACGGTTCGAAAAGAAAAACAAAATGCAAACTAACCATCATGACAATATGGTCATCACCATTCAATGACAATATGGTCAGTTTCTTTATTTTAACATGAAATATAATGTTAGAACCAAATACGTTCTTGAACGGTTCTTAAAAAAAAAAAAAATGCAAACGAACCATCATGTACCTACTCATTGATGAATTCAATGACAATATGGTCCGTTTCTTTATTTTAACATGAAATATAATGTTAGATCCAAATAAGTTCTTGAACGGTTCCTAAAAAAAAAAAAAAAATGCAAACGAACCATCATGTACCTACTCATTGATGAATTCAATGACAATATGGTCCGTTTCTTTATTTTGACATGAAATATAATGTTAGGTCAAAATACACCATATAACAACATCAACGGATTGTTGACCAAATCCAATCGCAAATAAAACGTGCCTATTGAAAAGTAATTTTCAATAAAAAACAATGATGGGAGACACATGCCATCTATGGTTAAAATTAAATGTTAAACCAAATGACTGTCATAAAATCCATTAAGGGTACCGATCATTTTGGGTTACTATTGGAAGAGTATCATAAATACTTGATGTTTGATCACAAAATGATTTAAAATTCAAGATACGCGTACTCCGATTGGACAACATATCAGATCAAGCGCCATACGTATTCGTGCTCTGAGAATGTACCTTTTTAACGACGTGTTAATTATATATTGGGTCCAGGACCAGAGTCCATGCATTGGTGCCCATAGTCCTTTTAGTTTAATCGAAAATTATTTTTGATAAAAAAAAAATAACGTGCCCTACGAGAACATTTCTCATAAATTGAAAAGAATGAAAAAAAAGAAAGAACATTGTGTTTATTTGGCATTGAAATAACTATACAATCTTACATAATACATAAACAAACAGCTTATAATGCCAAAAGGGCCTCAGCTCAGCATAATGTCAGTAGGCAACACAAGGTGTGCCACATGACGCTGATTGTCAGCTGCAGCTCACGAGTGCCATACCATATATAAAAGTACTCTGTAAGCCATACGCTCGACAATATAAACAAATGCAAATTCCAGTTATACCAAGTACCCTTTCGATAATTTCGAAGCTATGGAGGTAAATTACCTCACCTATTTTTAAAACCAAACAAGAGTCATGACTGGTACGAGGGTTAAGGTATGTCGTGCATAAAACGTTAAAATAATACAACCAAATGGTTGCGATTTATACTGGCAAATGAACGAATGAGGTTTTATTAAGTTATACACTTTATATAAGATATAAAGTGTTTCTCTAAATAATTTGTGGCAAATTATAGCATTATTGACTATAAATAAGTAACCACGGAATGTACTGGTGATAGTTTCGTTTAAAACTCAATCCAAGGTCGAAAATAAATGATGATGTTATTTAAACAGCATTTTCGAGGAGCTCGTGGCTAAATAATATCAGCCACTCGGTTCAATCTTTAGGTTAAGCCATGCTTGCCTAGGTTGGTCTGTGGATAGGTGACCACTATTATCTACCGAGTTTCCTCCGTGCCTCGGAAAGCACGTTAAGCCGTTGGTCCCGGCTGTCATATGTCCATCTTTGACAGTCGTTTCAGGTAGTCAGTGGCCCCAAAAGTTTGACAAGAGTCTTACCAAGTGGTATTGTATTTCCCAGTATTAACTGGGTTGTGGAGGTCAGATAGGCAGTCGCTTCATGTAAAATACTGGTATTCAGCTGCATCCAGTTGGACTGGAAGCCGACCCCAACATAGTTGGGAAAAGGCTAGTTTAACTATCTTCATGCTCAATGTACAGTGAATTTACTTATAGTTTTTTTTAACTTTTTATCTCGTATGACCTCATTTGTTGACAGATGCCAACCTAATCAATACAATAAATGTTTGGTTAACACAAATTGCCTAAAATTAGGCAAGTAAGATCGCGGAAGGTGCGATACTGATAGATTACGTGGTTAATCGGTATCAGAACATTACTTTTGTATAAACAAAGTAATTTGAAAAGGTAAACTATTAAATGAATGGTTGGTACCTATAAGTTAGCAATAACTCATACATTCTGTTAAGTCAGACATGTCCTTTGTAAGGCTAATAATTTCAACAATAACTGAAGTTTAATTGATCTACCCACACTGTCGTATTATTATAATATACTGGGTACTTTAAAATCATAAGTAAGCTAAAAAAGTATAACTAACCATCGAACAATATTTCTTTGGTACGTTCGGTCTACCTTCCATACAATATAATTTTTTTTGGTGATATAAGAAAATTTTATAAAGACAACTATTGTTTTACTATAAACATACTATTAATATGAAAGAATAATAAAATATTATACAAATAGTAACTATGATCCAGTTCTGTTTGAAATTTGAAAAGTTTTTTTAGTTTCTTTCGTTGTCTATTTGTCAAAACAAATGAGTTATTGTTAAAGTGGTAATTCAGTTATGTCTGAAAGGTACCAGATAAATGGAAAAACCTGCATGCAGGTCGCTCCATAATGTCTCAAATTTCTCCACTCCCTCTGTGGGTCTGCGATGTGAAAAATGGAAAAGAGGTCTCAAAAAAAAAATAAGAATTAGATTTGAAACCAAAACTGCATTTTAAATATTACTGTTGAAAAATTAATAAAATAATTCATTGAAAACTAACCCTGTATGTGCGTGAAAAAAAAAAGAGAAATGCAATTGGGTGTTGTTGCATAGTCAGCAGTGAAAATACTATTGGTGAGGAAAATAGTGCTGAGTAGACATAAAGTTTAATTTTCCTTTTGTTTTCTCAACACATTTAAGTGTTATCCTTGGAAAACAACAAGCACAGACAAATGACAACAGTCAAATTAGAAAAACCCCAAATAAGAAAACATCAAAGCCCAAGAGCCTACATCTTGGGTCATTTATTTAATTCTCTAGTAAAAGTGGGTCTCGAGTCAATATTTCGAATTGAGTTAAGCCGAGCTACACGATAAGTGACAAATGCTTGCACTGACTGGACAAGTCCACTCCAATCTATGTGGTTTTTATTCAAAAGATCATCTCATAGTCCTCATGTGAATTGAGCTATCTGTAGTTTAACAGAGACTATGACCTCTTGAAGTTGTTTCGGCTGTTTCTTCCCAGAGTATTCAAGCATGAAACAACGGCCCCATTAAGTTTAAAAAAAATACTTGCTTAAGGGTTTTAATAAACCTACTTACAAAATAAACATAATTAATCAATTAAAACTAAAATTCAAAGAAATTAAATTAAATTCCTTTACATGTCAGTTTATAAACTAGTTGAATTTCATTGGAAATCAAAGAAAATAATAAATAAAACGAACTGGTAAAATTAACCTTACCACTCGAGAAGTACAAAATTTGCGATAACTCGATTACGAACAAATGAGATAAGATTAAATCAGGCATTTATTTTATAAACAAACAAATAAATAAATAAATCAAATTTATTGAAACAAACGAATACAAAGTAGCACAAAGTAGCACAAAGTAGCACAAAGTTGCACAAAGTAGCACAAAGTAGCACAAAGTAGCACAAAGTAGCACAAAGTAGCACAAAGTAGCACAAAGTAGCACAAAGTAGCACAAAGTAGCACAAAGTAGCACAAAGTAGCACAAAGTAGCACAAAGTAGCACAAAGTAGCACAAAGTAGCACAAAGTAGCACAAAGTAGCACAAAGTAGCACAAAATAGCACAAAGTAGCACAATGATGCACGAAGTTGCACAAAGCTGCACAAAATTGCACAAACTAGTATAAACTAGTACAAACTAGTATAAACGAGTATAAACTAGTGCAAATGAGTATAAACGAGTACAAACGAGTACAAACGAGTATAAACGAGTACAATCGAGTATAAACGAGTACAAACTATAAGAAGCCGCAGGCTTCAAACTAGTCACAGCCTGTATCTTGGTGGCCAAAATAGACAGTAGAGGCAGATTGAATAACTGACTGTTCATCGTGCCGCAGCACTACGAAACACAGGAACCAATTTTATATGAAAATTATAAATTCAATAAAAACAAAGAATATTAATAACAATATGAATGTCAAAAAAAAAATATATATATAATAGCAATAATTTGTTCTCACATAGTGCATCATGCATCATTAACATGAATGATGTAACCAAGATGTTGTAACAACATTATGATTTAAGTGTCCATGGAGTTTCTTGCCCGTTCTTCTCCATAGAGATCTACGCTAGGGAATGGGCAACTACAGTACTTTCACAGTTTTTATGTCTTGTGACTGGGACTGTAGCTAGATTTAATATTCATCTTAGTTCCGAAAGTTCAAAAGTGCCTGTAACTGGCCTACTTGAAGTAAATGCTTTGATTTTGATTTTGAATAATACAAATTTCATTGTCAACAAAGGAGAAGATAAACATGCGTAATTCAAATTAAAATCATAAGTGAGTATGATGGCAATTAAACAAGTCTTAAATCATTCAGAAATTAAATAACAATAACAATCAATGAAATGATTAATTTAAAATCAAAAGAACCATAACCAATCATTCAGATTAAAAATATAAGATAAATATAATATTGTACTATTGTTTCTTTATTTTTTGTGAAGAAAAAAGAGATGTGAGGTTTAATAAATGAGTTATGCGTGCTGTGGTGGGGGATGCGCGTTGGAGGGAGCGCGGGGCGATGCGCCGCGCTCAGTCTAGTACAAGCAGTCCTAGCGACAGCACGCCTAACCCAGTAATATTGGAAACTGTGTTTTATTGTACAACCCTGACACCACCCTGATCGCTGCTGCTGCCTGGTTGCTGCTGCTGCTGCTGCTTGCTGGTGGCTTTACTCCAAACCCTAACTAGCGTCGGAGTGAACACCACAGGTATATTGTTTTACACAATTACCCCCCCCCCCCTTCATGTCATGTAACGTGTAAGTATGTAGTTACTACTAGTACTCCTAATAACCCCGGTTCCTGCCAGTTGCACGATGGAATTGTTCGAGGGGTTCGCAAATAGTGGTGGGGTGGGGTGGTGGGGCTGTCAACTGGGGTGCACTCATAATCTCTCGCTGGATAATCCGCGCTTTAACCGTTGGGTTGTAGTTATAGTGATTTAAATCTATGGTTACAGTCGGCATGACTGCAGATCATACAACCATGTCTACTTACAAATAAATAAGCAACAGTTTATCGACGAAACCTACTTTAAATCCTACATAGGTATAGTAAACCAAACGTTCCCTTAGACATAACATCACACCTGTAATACCTAATAGGTAGTACACCCACATGTGCCCAGTTATGTAATTAGAGGCGCAAATCAAGACTCCGTAGCTCGATCCGAGAATCGAACCCAATACCTCATGCTCAGTGACCACTACACCAACGAGGTAGTCAACGAACGTTCATGCTAACAGTATCACATTCACACCGACTTTATTTCGTAGACATAAGCCCCGGTTAACGTATACTTACCTACCTATTGACTGCCAACATCAACTTGCTATTGATTGGTTGCTATTTTGCTAATGCCATCCAACCCGGTTACCTGACTTATGTACCTAGGTACTTGCTAAGAAACAATATCCTAAGTCCATGAAAGAAAGAAAGAAAGAAAGAAAGAAAAAGCATTTATTAGCCCACACAGGACAAACACATCAAAATTAAAAGTACTTATAAAAATTACACAGAAAAAAAAACAAATATTTATTTAAAAATTAAAAGAATGAAGGACAAATGGAGGAAAAATGGAGGATGAATGGAATGGAGGAATGGAGGATTGAGGCCTAATGTTCTAAATAAGCACCTAAATGGCGGCTTCCATAAATTACGTCCTTAAAACATAAGGAACATCAATTACCACGATAACCTCCACGGTGCCATCGGGCGAGGTGCTGGCATCCAAGTGGTTCGGCAAGAACCGCAGGTAGGGGTACAGGAACCAGGTGGAGCGACCTCCGTTACGGATCTTGGCCTTCTCCCGCCGGTGCGACGCGAAGATCGAGTTCAACTTCTTGCGCAAGTCCGTGATATCGCACTCGAATATCTTCGCCATGTCCGACCATGCCTCGTATTTGGCGGTGTGCACCCTGTACAGCTGGTTCGAGCTGTCCCATAGCTCCGGTCTCTGCCTATACTCCTCTACCAAGCGTATCGACAAGTCTCCCGACCAATCGACGTCGGCCATCTTCCCTCTCACTCGCGCACAATGTCAAGGTCGATAACGCAACCCGAGCGATCACACCGAACGAACGAGCGCGGAGTTAGTCAAACGATTGTAATCTATTTATAAATTAACCGAGCGGCGAACATGAATTCGGCGAGGACGTTCGCTCGTGCGCGCTGCGAGCAGGGACTGCGGATGTACGGGGAGCTCGGCTCGGGCTCGGAGTCGTTCGGGCTCGCTCGGGGGCGCTCGGTTGTGCTCGTCGCTCGCTTCGCCGCGCGCCGCGTCATCGAGCGGCTCGCCCGTGCTCGGGGGACGCGGCGATACATAACTATGTAAACAGCGCTCGCTGTACTGTACAAGTACAACTTACTGTAGTACGTAACTATGCACGCCCACCTATCGCCATGACCGTTTTAACCTTTTCTATTTACTTTAGAAGTAGTGTTTGCGTCGCGTTAGCCATATTAGTATTATTGCTTATTGTAGTTCAGTCCCAGCCGAGGTCCGACATTTGATGGCCGGGCTTACGAACAAAGGCCGTAAAAGATGATTATTTGCCCCAACAAGAGGGTGGTAGCTAGCCAGGCAGAAACGCGTACTGAGCGATATTGACGCAGTTTGGGGTCGCTTTTTGTTGTGAAATGAGAAAAAAACGATTTCACTAACGAGCTGACATCGAGTGGAGTAACTAATCACCGACAATACAACGTTACAGCACAACTTGCTCATGCCAAGTTAGAAAGTCATCATAATTTACCTAGGTTTTCAAAGCTGGTTTTATTTTGTTTTAACTAGCTCGAGTAATCTATGGAAATCGATTTAGAACAGTTTCAATTGTAAATGGTGGTTACCTACATCACCTACATGCACGAGTGATAAGTACTTCCATAACTCCTTTCTACGTTATTATGTATGCCAAAACTGTATGTGAGTGAATCGAACCCTCGATCTGCACCGCCGAAGCCGTCCACTCTGCCGCTGCGCCACTGTGGCCACCATTACGTCACTAGTGCGCCTGGTCGAGTAAACCCTACTTCTGTAATGCTACCCTGGTTGGTTTTAGTTTTACGAGCGCCGTCCGCACTCCGCACTCCGCCCCCGAGGACTGAGCCCGGATCAGTATTCTTTCAGTGGCCCCTCGTAAAATTTACTACAATAGTTGATCTCCTTTTATACAATTTAAAACAAAATTCCCAAATAAAACCCTCAGTACTTTCGTAACAAAGAAAGCGGCCATAAAACTTGGTCCATTTAGGGAGACCTATTACTGCACGATCAATCTTTCAGTTGGGAGTTCTGATTACGTAGGTTGTTCATGGCCAGCGTAACTGGAGCCCTCGTGGTGGTGCTCGTGTGCAGGAGGTGAAGGAGAGCTGCTTGTCGGGAGGGTCAAGAGTCCTGGTCGTGTATTCGGGTGCGGGGTGCGTGGGTGGGGCGGGAGGGTGTCGGGGTCCTCTTCGTTCGTTCGTTCTGTTGTCGGAGGGCAGGTCGTGATTAAATTAATGAAATTCTATTTTCTCTGAGGACACTGTTAATTTTATCGTTAGGGTGGAGTCTCCTAATATCGGCCGCCTCCTAATATCGGCCGTTTCGAGAAAATGGAACATAACTATAAAAATATCCCTTAAATCATAATATTTTTAATGCCAAAAGTGACTCTATATCCCTCCGCATAACCTCCCATATTTTGATGCGGGTGCATCAATATTTGAACGTTCAGTAGGCAAAAGAGCACGCGCAGGTGAGGACATGCGTCGTTTGGTATCATTGCCGAGTCAAATCCCTGAGTGGACGCATTGCGAGGATAAGTATTTGAAGGGAACTAAACATACCTATGGTATTACATTTTATTTTTTCATGAAGAATAACAGTCCAAGTACCTTTTAGATAGCATGTTTTTACATTTTTTTGTCTATTTAATAAAATAATCGCGGGGCCGAGATTAAGGATCGATATTATTGACAAATCTCAATATCGGCCGGGTGGCCGATATTGGGGAAATGCATGAAAATGTTGAACAACATGTTTAGCTATTTTATATGTTAGCAGTAACGTCAATAAGGTTAAAAATGAAACAACAGCTCAGTTTGATAACTAGATCCTAACGTCGGCCGCCTTAAAACGATTTTTATCAACTACGGCCGATATAAAGGGAATCGATGCGTAATAACGGCCACCTTAATATTGGGAACAAACAACGTTAGGGAAGAAGAAAAAGAATTGAAGAGAATAAAGCGGAGAGAGAGAGACAAAAACTGGATATGAGTATAAAAAAATAAACCAGCCAAAGAAAACAAAAGTAGTAGAGTTTATTTAAAGGACAGAAATCGCGAAACTGACCTCACTGGTTTAGCTTCTCAAGACAAGTTTGGAAAAACAGAAAGTTCTTTGTGCTGGCTGTGAAGAAGAACTAATTAGTGATGTTGAAGAAGATGAAGACAAAAACATTGGATGCGACATAAATGCCACTTACACAGTCCACCGTGGTCGAATTATATTGATGTGGCTAAAGAAGATTTTTTTTGTACTTACATCCGAGTCTTAAAAATTAAAATAATTTCTGTTATTACTCGTATAAACTAAAGATCGCAATGATTCAACATTCCTAAAAAAAAAATAGAGAAAGAAACTCCAAAAACAAATTATTATAAATACAAATTATTTCCAAATAAAGTGAATCAAATAAGAAATCTTAACTTTAAGGGATGAAGAGTGCATTAAAGAAAAAGAAAAACTTAATGAAAATGAATGTAATTATAGAAAAGAGTTAAAAAAAAGTGATTTGTACCTGAGTTGAAATATAAAAAGTTATAATTTTTTATTTTAGCAGTTCATTGACCTTACTTCGCCTTAGAAAACGTATGGCCGATATTAGGGTTACAGGCGGCGGATATAAGGGTGTTAGAGGCCGATATTAAGGGAAATCACCATATTCGGAAAGAAACATCTATATTTTAAAAAATAACAAAATATTCATAATTTCGCGAATGTAGTAATGGAGTTTCAGTATCTCTTTACCCAAAAAAGGCATTGCAAGAAAGCAAACACAATTACCGTAAAAATTACAAGCAGTCAAAGTTCAAAAAAAGTTGACATGGCCGATAATTGGTGCCACCACCCTATTTATGTTTGCGCATAAATCGCGTTTATTTGTGTGTAATTAAATGCAAGTAGTGCTCGATCATCGTTTATCTGGTTACTGGGTGATCCTCCGGGCCCGGGGTGCCGGGTGCGGGGTGCGGGGTGTGACTCGGTTACATGCTGGTTACTAATTCAATTATTAAGTCGTTCATTATAGATTGTTTGAGAACATTCGTGGATTATTATCTTGTAGTTGATTTTTTTAATCTTTCATTTAGTTCGTTGCAGAAAAAGTTACAAACATTATTAAGTAAGTAACTATTTTAAGATATTTAGCTTATTCTCCAAATTACAAAAACATAATAAAATAAGAAACGACTTACTTACATCGACTTTAAAAAAATCTAAACATTCTGCGAACCTAGCAAAATCTTTAAACCAAACAATGGCAAACAAAAATTACAAATCACGCGGAAAAAATATTTATAACACAAACTCAATCTATAATATACAGGGTGTTGAAAAATCAATTTCTTTTCATTTTACGTGGCTGCACCGACGAGGGACGTAGGAGGGTAGGTGCGCGCGGGGGGGGAGGGGGAGGAGTGAAACAGTGCGCTGAGGATTTCCGAACCATTGTCCAAAACTGTCGTAACTTAAAAACAATATGGGAGAGAAACGAAAGATTATGCCAAATACGTAGTGCGGTGCTACTATATCGTTTTTTTTTGTTGGAGTATCGATAGCTTTATTTAGAAGTCGTTTTAAAGAAAGCCAGTATTTTTGTATCTACCTACGTAAAAAGATATCGTTCAGTTGATTTTCATTTTAAATACGAGGATTAGCCCACGACCCAAGTGAGTATCATAGACTGATAATTATCTTGTAACGTCTAGTATAAAGGATCAAGTAATAGGTACCTATTTGGTGCCTGTTATCAATGGTAGGACCAGCTGGTACTGGTACGAGTATCAAATATGGACAGACGGTGAGACCACCTTCTGTTGTATATATATAGTGTATACACTTACACAGGCACACAATTAATTAGCCCCTTGTCGCTCTGCTGACCAGACGGGAATTTATAGGGAAAGTATATCTACAGTAACGTACCTACACGTGAAAATATAATTATGTCGTGACAATCTGTCACTGCGTGGACACAGTGGACATTGTCCACAGGTGTGACATAGCGCAGGTGCACCGAAACGAGGGGGATCAAATATTTGCATAATTTGTTATACAACAGCCAACTAATTTAGTTAATAGGCACGCAACACGAAGAGCCAGTGTTCCTCAATTTTATGGGAATGTGGCTTTAAATTCTTTTGTGATTGTTGGACATGCGTGCATGTGGGTTTCTTTTTCTGCCAGATGTATGATTTGTTGAAATATTCAGCCTCGAACACTAGTCAATCGATACTTTGTGACCTTTTAGTAACCCATTTCGTATTCCCAGGAAACCCCAAGCACTTACGATGCTAACCAAACCTAGCAACAACATAGGACGGTTCCAAGAAGTACCTCCACGTAACAATCTCAAACAAACCTACATATAATGTTGGTGTTATCTCGTACAGATTATGTCCTAAGCTTTTTACAAGGGATCTCAAGAGATACGGCGAGTTTACCGACTGCTCCGAGGTATTAGACGCTGACATGGTTCCACGTTTAACGCCACCTACACAAACACAGCTTTAGTGCGAGGATTAGATGCTGCCTTCTGTTTCGTTACGTTCCTATAATATATGCATGCATAGGTATACGATAGGGCCTTCGTTATCTATGGTGAAACTGTGTTCTTAGGTCCACGCATGTCTGGAACAATATCTGGTTGTTAGCTATCGACTAAGGTTTATACAGTTTCAACCTTAGCACTGTTATTTGAGTAACTAGACTAGTGGTTTGCGAATGAAAAACTAATGAACCTTTGTCTAAATAAAGTATAAATTTGGTAACATGTGCCAAATTCCAATTACAGTTTCAAAAATATCGATATCGCCCGATACTACTAGGTATCGACAGCCGAACGATCAAGGATGCACGACTTATCGCGAAGCCAGAGATTATTCGATGGGGCTCGATCCCTGCCTATCTCCGCTCCCAGCCAACAATGAGACGCATTTGTGACGTAAAATTTACGAGCCTCTTTTACGAGTGCAAAATAGGTGGGACCATTTTACGACCCACCCTGTATAATAAGGGAGCGATGTAGTATAAGCAAGGTTTGGAGATAAAAGAAAAACCTTTGTTGTATGTTTTTAAGTTATGATGAGAATGTGGAAGAGGGATTATTAGTAAACGCATTAAAAGTGATGCTGATAATATTGTGTAGTAATAAACTACTACTTTTATCGCACATTTTGTCAGTACAGACACACCCCCCGGTAAACAGTGTAGTGAGCGAGTGAGCAATACTTGCATACAAAGTAACGAACTTACTTCTTTGTAAGTACTGGATTCTTTCCGGTGTTTCGCTTGGGAGCGCTTTGTTCAGACTGACTGTCGACTTATTGAGATGACGACTCAAATGGCGTAGTGGTAGTGATGCTGCCTTACGTTCATAGGGTCCTGGGTTCGAATCCCGGTAGGAGCAAATATTTGTGTGATGAGCATGGACATTTGTTTCCGAGTCATGGATGGATCAAAAAAGTATATATGTAATAAATCAACTATCTGGTGTCCACAACACAAGCCTTGCTTAGTGTGGCACTAGATGGCGCTGAGTGTTAATGTCCAGCGATATTTATTTATTTATTATTTATATTAGAAATCAAAAGTCGCTTTTGATTAATATTATTCCAGTAAATAATAGTATTTTAGAATAAGTTTGAATAAAGCTTACAAAAATCAACCTCGTCTATTAAATATCTCCCTCAAAGCCCATGCTTGTGGCCAAGTCAAATAACATAACATCGGTAGCAGTAACCAATAGTAACCCATATTTTGTCAGGTGCTTCTATGTAAGTCCCATGTAAAGAGAAGAGCCTATTTCCCTTTCAAACAAACGTAACATCAAAATTCCTTTGTTCCATTTTTTTCGCTTCTACATCAAGCATATACTGTAAAAAAACTAAATTATAGTAGGCGTAGTATAGAAGGCATTCGATAAGAGCAAGTATTACATCGCCAGCGCCGATGGGGGCTCGGCAGCGAGGTTATTACGTCAATTGTTGAGCCGCTCATTTGAGCATTCGTTTATTACAGCTATAACGCAATGGCGTGATGAATTTGTATGGTTACGGGATGAATCCGAGAGGATATTGCTACTGAGGGAAATTATATGAGTACGGTGGATGGTGGATGTTACTATAGGAAAGTTTTATTACATAGGTATTAAAGGGCGTGCTGTGGCAGCGGTAGTTTGTACTGAGACATTGCACCGTCCGTCATCCTCTTAGTTCGTTCAAATCTCAACATTTGAAGAGACCTTTGATCGTTAAAAAAAATGAGATTGAGAGAGTGCTGTTCCACATTTGGTCTGTTCGAGTTACCTTCGTATTTCCAACATTTGTGTATAACAAGTATGTATTTACAAACAAATAGTATGACATGTAGTATATCAACTGTTTGGTGACCATGACACAAGCTTTGCCGTGTGGCACTAGATGGTGCTGTGTTTAATGATGTCCAGCAATATTTACTATTATTATTATTTGATTCACTTTGCAAAGGAAAAAACAACACCTAACATAACGCCTGTTATTTCCGATGGGTTTGGCAGATGTGTACTTAGTTGAGTTGCAATTTTCTACGGAGCTCTAAGCTGCTCGTAAAATATGATATAATAAGCAGCTGATCCTCGCGTCCCCAACCTCCGCCATCAACGTCACTTATCAATCACAAATCCAGTTATTTACGACAGCCATAAAACTGTACAAAAAGCTCCTAATGTACATTAGCATTGAAGTAACAATGCACGGCCCGGGATCGAACACAATACCTCTAGGTAATAATATTTAATTATATGGTGTGGCAACACAAAGAGTTGGCGACTGGCAACCCTGTTGTGTTCCGCTTCGAATACTTTGTGTTTACACGGCTTTAGAGTTCTGTGGTCACGAGATATGGATTGTACAAACGAAAATACATATACAACGTATGGATATTTTGAATCGAATTTTACCAAGAAACATCTGTTGTCAATGCTTGTAATAAAGCTTCTTTAATCTTGAATCTTATGACCACTTCTTCGGGACCTTTCGAGTATTATTCAAGTAAACATAATTTTTCCATGATTTACAAATTTATCGGAAAATTTGGCAGTTTTTGATAGCTGTGCTGACTTTAACCGACTGTACTTTGTTGTAAAATATGAAAATGTATGAGCCACACATTTTAAACGCGATAATATCAAATGAGGTTTCAACAAACGTGATGATGACCGACAACTCACCGTTATCAATAGAGATTATATTTAACAGATAAGATTAAGTTGATTGATAGCTCTGCCGCGATACACAATCTCTTTGATGTATACCTAATTGTTTTCATTGATAATTAATTAATTGAAAAATTATACTCATTGATTGGTACATCGTGGGACTAACTATAATGGAGTACTAATCAAAAGTAATTTGTGTCAAAAGTATGAACAACTAAGCCTGAAATAGGTTTAAAGAAATCTGCTGTTCCTACAGTTTTTCGAAAAATTCGTGTATGCGAATATTTATTTTCGTGAATTCATTGTTTGTCCCATTTCATGAACGCGACTCGGCCTTATAGTATGTTTCTTGCCCGGGCTGACACCATTTTTGAAGTGAATACTTGTTTAAGCGCGTTGAGCACTTTTTGAGTGAACAAAAATCATGGATCTCGCGTCACCGTCACCTACGCTTTTCGTAGCACTTGTAGCCAGCTACGATTTTACACTTCTATCGGCAGTCCCCAAAGTATGCACACAATTTTCTTTCTTTTCTTTTCTGTTGATGTATTTTCTCTTCTTTTCTTTTGTAGTATTTTCTTTTCTTTTCACTTCTTTTCTTTTCTTTTTTTTTCTTTTCTTTCATTCTTATGTTTTTTTTTAAGTTATAATTCTAATGCGACTTCTAACAAGGTTGCGTTAAACGTTTAACACTACCATAGAGCCATCCTCCTATTTTCATTTCTTCATTACGAAGTTTCACTTCTTCCGCGCGGAGGGACTCTAACTCTACGCACTATTTTTTGCATACGGAACCAATTAAGCGACAGCTCACACAAACATAATCTCCAGTAGATACAGTTCGTGCATGTTCGTGTATTTTCGTCGGTATTTGCATTCAGTTCCGCCGAAGCCCCGCTATATACCTGCCCATGTACTGTGTACCGTACATAATATGTTATTGTTGTTTTTTCCTCACATAACTCACGGTTAAGTGGTGTGGAGAGATAAGAGCAACATTACGGCGTTTTATTAAGTGATAATTAAATTTTTGCATAAATTTACATTGGTTAGGATGTAAACAAGAACGCACTAAACTTTCTCAAATTTTCTCATCATTTTAGCTTAGCCTTTCCTCGTCTATGTTTGGGTCGATTTCCAGTCGAACTGAATACAGCTGGAAACCAGTAGTTTACATGGTGCAACTGCTTATAACTGACCTCTATAAATAGCCCAGTTACTATAAAACCTTAGGTAAGACTGGTTGTCAGAATTTCAAGTTGCCTAAGATCGACAGTGGCTCCTATTAATCACCAAAACTCCCATTATTGTAAAAAAACCATTTTGAGAGTGTTGTCAGCTCGCAGATGAATAGATAATCTGTCTTCACGATGGGTCACCAACATTATAACTTTAATTTCCTTTTTTTGACAAACATTTTGGACTTTGGGATAGTTAGTTGAGGTTGAGGTTGACATCATTGCTGAAATCGTTCACGTTAAAAATTGATATAATTTCTGACCTGTCAAGTCTGCCACGTTGGTGTAGTAGTGGCAAGCCCTGGTGGAATAGGAATTCCTGAGCAATACCTCGAGGTCCAGATTTATGCCCTGTTAACAACAATTGACTCGCTCCCACAGCTACATGACACTCAAACAAATTTTCGAAATATGGGTGTACCAGGTACATCTCTGATCTGATCTTGCAAGGCTGGCAATTATTGAATCCTCCACTTATATGGCAGTCCAAGACCCCGAAGACAGAATATAATGATAAGCAATACAAACCTACATATTCTTATGCTCACTAAACACAAGACAGGGAAGTACTACAATAACTTAAACGTAAAACACACGGCGGCTAAGCAGCGATGGTCAGCAGACGCGCTGCTTACAGGGGTAATCCACTTAGCAGGCGGTGTAATCCCGCAGCCCGCAGCCCGCCGTCCCGCCGTCCCGTCGGATCAGACTGCACCCCGCGGCTTCAGTGCCATGCCTCATGCGTTTTGCGCATTTAAATGCAGGACTCATTATGTAAATGTTAGGTTACGTAAGCTCGTTTACATCGGCTGAATATCATGATTTTTATGGTTTGGTGTTTTGGTCCCAATGATGTACGTGATGCTCCATGTCGGTTTTTAGCTTGAAAAATAAAAAAAGGAATTAGTCCCCAAAGTTACACCGTGAGAAATCCAGCATGCCTGAGAGATTTTTTTCGACGTCCCTCCCATGGCCGGCATAATAACTCTGACACCAGGTTATCACTAACCGCACGATAGAAGAAAAAGTCTCCAAAAGTTTTGTAGCGTCCATTTTATTTAAGCATTTGCATTTTATTTAAGCGTTGCATTGGTATGGTATATTTGGTAGTTCATACCACAAAATTTCTAGATGGTTACACGTTTCTTAACTTAATTTCTGTACATGGATGCTAAAGAAACGAGAATCAATCTACGTACTTATCATTGTCGATTCAATATACAAAGTATGTATATTGAATCGACAATGATAAGTACTCGTACTCACACCTCTACCCAGCCTTTCAGTTCAGGCAAACACAGGCGTGATGTTACATTATGTTTGAAGATACTTTTGAAAGGCCTAAACTTTGATTAAAATCACAGTTAAAAAAGTCCAACCTAACCTTGAACAGTGTAACAAAAACGAACAGAAAGAGAGGTCATGTTTTTTCAAGCGTCACTCTTCACTCTCCAGGCTGTACGAGTTGGTAACAACAGTTTTTTCTTCCAAACTAGATTGAATAACAACTTTTTGTCGGCCATTACTGTCGCTAACTGAAGATGGGGAGGCGGGGAGGTGGGGAGGTGGGGGAGGAAGGCAGGGGGCGGGGGAGTGCGCGCGCGCAACTCTCTGCAAAATATTGACTCAATCCTTTAGCGCACGCACTGTTACGATGCAGAGTTTTGACAGACTTCTGTTAAAGTATGTTTGTTTTAGAAACATGTGTTACTGTTTTAGCACTTAGCTGCTTACTTGAGTAGCAGTAGGCTGTACATGTAGGCACATTATAATGTTACTTATAGTCAACTTTTCTTAGTTTTCCTTAATAAAGCAAGTAAAAAAATATGGCTGAATATGGTTCGAGATCCTTTGTCATCGTGCAACTGCTGTGGTTATTATGAGATCATTTTCAGTGTCTTACATGTTTTTTTCCCTAAACTATTAATAATTCTTTTAACTATTAATATTTATTGATAATTAGAATTACATTTCCTTTTAATATCCAGACATAGGAAAACCTTGAATTCGGGGTTGTTCTTGTTACAATTTTTAACAGAATAGCACATTGTTGTTCTTAAAATTTCGAACTAATGGCAGTTATTTTCACATAAATTACTTGTATCTACATTTACAGAACAACCTTGAGCCTCAAGCCATACAAACCTATATCAGCTATTATTATAAACTTTTTGCAGCACAACCGGACCGACTGATACCTATTAGGTACTTATAAGTTGTTTTATTTCTTCTTTCAAACGTGACCTTCGACGAACTGGGCCTAAAAACATGGCGTATCAATTATAATGTAAATTAATAAGAATTAATTGCTAGTCGTAGATAATTGTGGTGTCGGCTGTTGGTAACCGTTCAAGCAAGAGTTGTGGGCTAGAAAAAAAATGGGGCTGTCATGGTGTGGAACTTTGTATGTTATTAAAGACGTTATATTCGCAGAAATGTCACGTGGGTGAGGCCTCGAGGGCTCATGAATACGAGGGGCTAAATAAACCGCTAAAGTGGTAATAACAATCGGTTGTCATGTTGATAAGAGTGCTGCACTGCACATAAGCAAACAGTTTTCCCCATTAAGGTGAAAGCGTCAGGGTAGTCCGCAAATTCTTTTTTTTTAAGTTTTTTGCAACTTTTTCAAGGTCAAATACATTCCTCGACCTTTATGAACTTGGAGGGTTCTAATAATGATCATAATTCTGTAACTACATACGTCTTACAGTCGCGAACAATACGGCTGCCCCATTTCAAAACCTAGTAAAGGACAATTTTTCCAAAAATCGTTTTATTGCATAAACTTCCTTACCTAGTAAGTCCCTACCGAATACAATAACACCAGCGTTAAAAACTCACTTAAAAGCAGATTTATTTAAGCATCGATACCTAGTAAGTGCCCTATCCACTCCCTCAACTCCCTCAATAAGTCTCTAGACTTACTAGGTTTTTACCAATAGTATTTTTTTTACTTAACATAAATACTTTTTAAAGGCTGACCTAGTATTACGTTTATGCGCTCTCCTGTAAAATTTTGTTTTAGGTCCTTACTAGGTTTTGAAATGGGGCAGCCGAATATTTTAATTAACATAAAACCTAGCAAAGGCCCGCAAATTGCAAAAAAACGTTAAAAATTTTGAATTTCGCGGCTACCGTGAAGACTTTTCAAACTAAATCGGTTCGTTAGACTGTTCGCGTCAATTGCCACGTGTATAATACATTTTTAACTTTGGCAAGTTTACTGCAATTCTTGGAATTATTCAGGTTTACTCCAAAATTAGCAGTATTAGCGTCACGGCGGTAATCAAATTATCGATCACCTAATTTGCCTATTTATATCAAAAGATAGGTTCAGCAGATAGAAGCGGTAATAACCACATTTACATGATCACCAATGTGTTAGTCAGGGCACGTCAGTGGTAAGTGATAAAACTTTGATTTTCAGCTGGCCTAGCGCTGTAAGTAGTTTCAATATAATAAGCGGCCATCTTGAACTGGTTATATTATTTTCACTGGCTTACCTACTGTAAACCATCCAGACAAGAAACAGTTATCTGTTTACCCAACTAATATATTTTGTTCGGTGCGGGAATCGAACTCACTATGCGTAGCAGAAGATGCTTTATATAGTACAGCATAGAAACAACTCACAAATTCTCAGAATCGTATGATTTAGCTACTATACTTACATATTAGCGTTACCTCGATAATTCTTATGTTTATGAGTATATCGTCCATATTATATGACTAACCATTTCAAGGGTATTGCAAAACAGCTGTCGATCGCTTTTATTATGTGCTTATACATTTATTACTGCACATTCTGTTTTCCGATAGTTAAAGGAAATAACAAATAAACTGTTTGGTTGATTCATACTTGTATGGTTACCTCGTTACAGTCGTTACAATTGGTTACATTAAACATTCAATTACCTACTAAATTTGTAGCAGTTCGTTTGGGTATTCAAGTATCGGCAGTGTGAAGCGACTTATTTAAAGACTACAGAAAAGAAAGACAGTAGTCGAATACATAACCTCCTCCTTTTTACCCAACTGAGGGAAGGTAATGTGTTTATTTTAGAAATCAGTTAATAATATAAAATACAACACACATACGACTATAGTCATCATCTGCCTAGCTGTTTTTCAACTACGTTGGGGTCGGCTTCCAGTCTAACCGAATGCAGCTGAATACCAGTATATTACATGGAGTGACTGCCTATCTGACCTCCAAAACCCAGTTAATACTGGGTAATACGATATCGCTTGGTAAGACTGGTTGTCAGTTCTCTGGACCACTGTAACGACTGCCAACGATGCACGATGGACACATGACAGCCGGGACCAACAGCTTAACATGCTTTCCGAGGCACGGAGGAAACTCGGTATGTAAGGGTGGTCACCCATCCACAGACCAACCTATTGGCTGTTATTATTTAGCCACGACTATAGTATGGAACAAAAATCTCGGTATTTTATGCTCATTACAATCGCTCGAGAAATTTCTCATCATGAACTGTATCGGCCTAGAGTCCTCATCAGATTTACCTTCACCATGAGCCAATCCAGTACTTAACTAAGACTAGAATGCATTGTCATATGAAAATGACGATGATGATGATTGGACGCAGTCACATCGGTACCTTGCAGGTATCAAACATGCAACTCGGCACTTATGCAGCGGGTCCAGATAATAACTATACCGTAATTTATTTCTTTGTTCAATATTAACTCACGCGACTGTCGGCTTTGTTCTAACAGCTAATTATGGTAGGTTTCCATGTTAGCCGACTTCAAATAGTGAGTCATGTTAAGTGCAATTATATTCAGTTGCATGCAGAAATTTCCGTTATTCTGGGAATGTTACCATGGTGTGCATCGGTACCCTTGAAAATATTACGGAAGGCCATTTTTAATTTGAAAGGACCAATTACAGTTTATAGAGATTAGGTGTGTAACCGAATTAGTGGTTAAAGTAAGTCATTACACGTACTTTATTTAGGTCTTTAGGTCTTCAACATCATGAATCAGAATGAAAGTGGGTTTTCTCGTTTCTACATTTTTCTAATTTCTCTTCTTAACTTCATTTTGTTTTCTATTTTATGTTTTGTGTTTTCCTGTGCTAAGTCATCCTTGGCGGCAGCTTCGTTCATAAACCGTAACTAATGAGAATGTTGTAAGTATGTATTTTTTAAATTTGAACGAAGATGAATCACAATTCTTAGGTTTACCTGAGAGCAATATTTATAGTAAAGTTCTGTAGGATTTTCAGAATGTCCGTTTGTGAATAGTGTAACATCCCGTCACTTCCTGTGGATGTCTGTTTTTGCAGAAAGCGGTAAAAGGGCCGTGTGACGAGGACATCTGCTGATACACCTTGCAGCCGCCGTTATAGTACCGGGTCGATCGTTTCGAAAGGTTTTTTCTATATTCTACGAATTTTAGTTCTTTACTTCAACGTGTTTACACAATTTGTCTCACACGTCACATCTGTCAAACGTTATCTTCAAATCTTGGCAAGAAGGAGAAGTTTCCCGACATTACCGAGTATATTCTCAAATTATATGAACAATTTCTTGGAATTGGAATAATTTTAGACTTTTTTGTTGCTGGAAAACCGGTCTATACAGATTCATACATCACTGTTTATAATATCAAGGAAACCCGGGAGCCTCGCGAATGCGTCGCCTTCCCAACGACAAAACTATATGTAACATACACAGGGTTACTACATCGGCACACATTCCCTTCAAGCTGGAACTCAGGAAAAGGTGGTATGTAGTAACGATCGCTCTGACAGATGGTTACACTTAAGACCTTGATTGGAACAGCGTAGTCCGGAGCTCTAGTTGAATAAGAAGCCAGATTGTACTTCTGGTGTTATCACTGACGCCGCAGCCTCCTGTTGTTCTCCGAACGAATTATTTAGCAAAGAACTCCCCTCCACATCCAGTCCATCACTAACAATAAACACTTCCCTCTGCAGGTTCACCACTAAACATGAACAGCATCTGCCATCACTCCGCATCCTACACTTGTCTAAACAATTCCTGTTATTTAGCAACACTACCGTAAGGTACTAGTATCATTACGTCATAGAATGACTTGGAAATAGCCCTGATTTACCCTGTTACTCACAAATCAGCGCAGATGGTCTGTTTTTCCTATTCACGTCTTGTTTTCGTAACTTCTTGACTACGTCAGTATCAACGTAAGATGAGTGTTACCGTGTGTCCGTGTAGCCTCTTTTGACCGGTTTTTGAGTTATTACGAGTATTATGTTGATAATATTAGAATGTGCGTAATTTTTCGATTCTTAAGTTGATCAACAGGTTGTAAAAAACGTAACAAAATAAGATCCAGAGCTTCTCTATCAGTGACGATAGTTAAAGACGTCAGTCCAAGTCAGTCAATCAGTTTTATGACCCATCCAAGTTCGTCATAGTACGGAAGGAAGACAAAATAAATGAACTGCCGGTTTGATTTCTAAGACAAATGGTATGGTGACTAGTTGACTACCAATATGACGATTTTTAGAGGCATCTGGGAGGAGACGGCATGCTGTGCCGAACCCAAAAGTGATATGACGATGATAATAAATAAATAAATAATAAATAAATATCGCGGGACATTAACACACAGCGCCACCTAGTGCCACACTAAGCAAAGCTTGTGTCGTGGACACTAGATAGTTGATATACTACATAATACTTTTTTGTTTGTAAATACATACTTATTATACATATAAACATCCAATACAATTCATACAATAATGAGCCCTCATCAAGTGACTGAAGACAAAGAGTCGGGACACCGAACATGATATTAATATCAATGTCCCACGCAATCACGCTAGTCTAAATATGGAAGTATATTTCAACCTGAAAACTTTGAGAAGATTACAAAGTTCCCTGTAATTGAGTTAAGATCCGATAGGGGATGACAGACTGGAGGTCGAAGTTATTAGAGGAAACTCAAATTCAATTCCAATTGAAATAATAATCTTAACTTACAAATTGGTCAACCTTCGGATACTGCTTTATTCCTGTTAGCAGCCGACACGTGTGTCAACACAAACAGTCTATATACAGCTACATTATATATAGATACGTTACGTATTTAGTTGTATGCAATAGTAATACATGATAACAACACATCCGTGACCTCTGTTAGCTCGCGCCAGACGGCGATAAGCAGGCACGCTTCAAACTATGCTGCAATCAGTCGCAGAATATTATCATCATATCAGACTGCTAAGTCCGCTGTTGAACTTAAGACACGCGGGAGAACTATCCATTAGAATCAATAAAATTTACTGAAGAATTAGTGATAAAAATACCTTAGGCATCGGCAAATGTTCTTGGAGTATACCTAGGTACTTACAGTTGTGGCAAGCATGCTGTTTTTGCAGTATCATATTATAGCTAAATACATTTCATTACACCGATAAATGGTAACTAAATCTTTCTTATTGTTTTACATATCTTTTGAATGTGCTTTCAAACTAACAAACTACTAAACAAAGTAATTTCTTGAACGTGCCAAAAAATCTAAATAATAAAAACGGCTTTCTCAGGAAAATCAGGAATAACTAAAATCACAAACAAAAAAACAGGAAAATCCGGTATCTATGCATTCATGAAAACACGTGTAAATAAATAACACACGAAATAAAAGGAATGGCGACATATTGAGCGATATGAGATGTGATCGACGACAGGTCGTTCCGGGCCAAGCGGGGCAAGCGCACACTCACAGACTTGTCTGATTGCATCACCTGCGTCATACGACCGCTTCAGGAACATTCCCCACGTGCCAATATGTCATCGTGATCATTATTACTTAATTATGAGCTGAGCTATAGGTGATAACATGCCAGGTGGCACGGGAGGCTGGGTCCGTGATGTCATGTAACGGTCAACCTGACATAGCAACAGCTAGAAATATATCATCGGAGTAAGAAATGAAATCTTCATAGTCTTGCACGTCTATAATTTTGTGAGCCGGTTGAATCTCACTGCATGGAGACCTTCCTTTACTCTTTCATTTTCTCCCTATTCATTGTTGTTGTGAGCAATCTTTATACAAGCCTCATCTGCTCGCCACCTTCTCCTGGACCTGCCAAGTTGTGGTTAACTGCTGTTTGGAACTCACTGAGTGGTTGCTTTAGCACAAACCTTTGAGCGTAATATTTTTTATGAATCCTGGAAATTCGTCTTCCGCTATTTGGAATACTTCCCATCGCTTGATGAAAAAGTATAAGTTATTGCCATAGAAAACAACAACTTATACCTATAGTAGAAGTTTCTGATAAGAGGTACCTATTGATGTAATGTGCGTATGATTCAATAGGTCACCACGGCTTAGCAGATTAGTGAGAATCTCGCTCACCCTGCAACCGGTTCTATTGCATCAGCCACTACATAGTACATACATAACACACTACTCCGAAGATAATGAATGATAATGATCGGAAACACACGTGCTTCGTAAAGTTTTTAGCGTTGGTGGTACAAATTACCTTTACCATAAGATATTAATCGCTCCTGATTATTACTTGCGAAGTCCGTCTCGGCTGTCACAAGAAGTGTCACAAGTTGGATAAATGGACACCCAGTAACTGGATTGTGAAGATTTAAAAAGCTATGCTGTGACTCTTTGTATCGTAAATATCATATTCAGCTGCATCCGGTTAGCCTGGAAATGGCTGAGCAGATGATGATGAATAAATCTGCAAGGTCCGTCTCCGGGCGTCCACTAAATCAGGGTCATTTTAACAGTGAACCGGTACATCAATAGGTCATCTTGACAACACCGGTTCGTTGCATCAGAACTACGTAACATCCAGCCGTATGAAGTATGATGGAGGATAATCGTCGTGCCACGTGCAGGATGCACATTCACGCTATATTTAGCTCACAGGGGGGGCAGGAACGTGAGCTATATCAGTTTAAGAGCAACTATGCACTTCCACCAGTTTAGCGATTTTTCTCCTCGTGTCGACATGAAGACGTCATACACGTCATGAAATTTACTAGACTAAGAATTTATCTAGTAATTTAAGTAATAGAGGCATGCGCAGGGTCGGCTTTTGTTCTCTTAACAGTAACTGTGGGAAGCTACTCACCCGGGACTTAATAAATGTTAAAATATAATTACCCAAGCAGAATCTGATAGTGGTAGGAATTTGATGTTTCATTGTCTATAGTCTTATCAACTAAGAAATGTGTGATTGTTGATTAAAGAGGAATTTTGCATATTTTTTACATTTGAACGTTAACAGCTATTTTGGAATAACTATCATCAGCATTGTTGGACCCCTGCTTCTAAGCAGCGGGAAAAACATGGGTGTCAGTGGGCTCGCTCCCTACACCATGCTGCCCTGGTCGGTGCTAGCCTTTTTCAGGTATTCCCCGTAATCTTCTGTAAGTCGTCGAGGTCATCTGGCTCATTCGAAGAACAGCTGATGTCGTTTTTCAGTATATCTTCACATACCGCTAACACCGCATATCCGCTATTTATTTGCTGTAGTGCATATTGTTTGGGAGCCGCCGAGCCGCTCAGCCGCTCAGCCGATGAGCGCGGTTTACAAAACAATGCTGGCGCGTCCGCTCGCGGACATTCTCACGAAATACGTGCCTGCTGACGTCACGCGCTGGTGTTACTATGCCGAGCTGAACACATGAACATGGACATGATTTTTACCAAAATAAGATTCGATACGGTCAAACCAGTGAGGACAGTTTACGGACCTGCCTGCGGACACCGGACACTGACAAGTACTTCAGTATAATTAATATCTGCCACAGTCCCGTGTCCACAATTTCTCCGTACCACTGTGACCGTGCCTTGATGTTGACGTGAAACCCAAAAGTTGGGAATAGACTCAGTTATCTGTACTAAAGCTATCCGCCACTGACGACTAGTGGTCCAGCTGGTCGACTGGTAGACAATCCCTATTATAGTGGCATACTTACTAAAATTGTACATGAAGTTTCAATAAACTAATAAACATTCACCTTGGATTAGAATAACTCTGGAAGTCTTGGGATGAGATGTTGGCCCAGCAGAGAGACCCACCCGTCAGAGATGACGCAAGCTAATAGTTACATTTACGTGCTGCTTTTATTTCGTGAAAACGGGTGTAATTATGTGTCTCTAAGTAATTACGAAGAAATCCTTTATCATTAAACCCATGTCATCATTACCCTTATTAAGTAATACAAGTATGATACCCGGAAGTATCACGTGGCTGAAAATAATAAGAAGTAAAAAATAAATACATTTTCATGAAACAAAAGAGATTATTCTTATGTAAAGCTTGTTTTCTAAGAAGACTATTAAAAATACCTGAAAACATCAGCCAACAGAGATTACGTGTTAATGAACCCTCTTGATCTTGATTCAGAATGGGTGACGTAATTTTAACACACCTTACAAACACATGAGAGTTTAGAAATAAGGTTGACAATCGTTTAAATTAAATTAAGTAGATATCTTTAATTTGACAAAGGATTTTCGACTTTCTCTGTCTTAACATAAGGCTGTTTGAATTTGTGTTAAGTATATCATTTATATGTAAGTAGTTATCTATTAATTATACATAAGGCAGACACTGATGGATAATTTTTTGGTGTTTTATAGAACAACATGTTTTCAGCAGAACATGACTCAATTTATTGTTTTATGGTGAAAAATATTATTTTTAATGTTAGCATAGGTAAACACAATTATATTTACGCTAAAGTTATTCCCCGAAATAGTAGACGGAGGACTTAATCTACATAATTACATATTAATAATTATTTTTAATAGTTTGGTACTCTGCTGCATCCGGTTAGACTGGAAGCCGACCTCAACATAGTTGGGAAAAGGCAGGACAGATGTTGAATTATTATTTTTCTAGTAAATAAATATTCCTTTGTCCAGCAGTGGGGCATGGGATAGGAATAAAGAAAAAAGGCTTTATGTATACTGTGGATTTGTATGGCCTTTAATTCCAGCATTAGACATTTTTCGGCTGATATATCTAAACTGAAAATTATGCAATTTTTTATCAGAAAAGACCAGTTTTTGTTTTTCTTTGGGAATCAATCCCTGGACCTTTCGTTAGACAACTGAACTTGCTCCAAACTAAGTAAGTACATTCTTGTTGATAAAGGGAATCATTTATAACAAACAAAGCTATAGATTTTATCTAAATTGACAGATACCAAACGATATCTGCCTTATTTATTGTTTCTTCATTTGCAATGCAGATTGCTATGTTGTTGTTGTAACATTTAAATATCATATTATTATACTCATCCGGAATATTTATGCGATACCTACCTATCAATACCTCTGGAAAACAATATGTTTGTTTGTTACTGATAATAAATTAATCCTTATTAACCGTTTCCTAACAAGGTTAAACATCGGTTTACCAAACAGATGCATATCATCTCAGCAACCAGAGCTGAGACTCTTTCATATTGGATTGATTGATGCTTATCAGTAAATGGCAAAAGCAAACCAGAAAGCAAACCAGCAAACCGATGTTATTATCATAAAACTGACAATGGCATCCATGGCTGGCATTCTCTATGCAGCCAGTGTCTATAAGCAGGAATTATACCATCAAACAAGTCATCTATGACTACTTCTCCTAGACCAAAGTCGATATCTGACCAAATTAACATGTGAAATCACCATCCAAACTCAAGTAAATTGGCCATAAGGCGTGGTCTTTTAGTAGACGAAGATGATGCAACATCGCCCCATCAGTCAACATCCACCGACCACCAGCTGACGCAACACACCAGTGTCCCCCATCAGATAACACTTGTGGAAAATTTGAGCCATCAGGAAAATAACACGGAAATACGGACACGATAAATATTGTTAAACGTTGGTTTTATTTTATTTCTATGAATTATTTGCAAATTATTTTTTACCTTGTTTTGTTCCGTTTATTGGAATGTTGGAAATTATTTCAATAAAATTATTGTCACGTGTCACATTCTGTAAACGAATGGCAAAGATTGAATATAATAGTTCCCTTAACCAGCCATATTTGAGCTTCAACTCTTACAGGTACGAGAAAGTTAATTGTTTCAAAAAATAAGTTAGGTAAGTACCTATTGATTTCCAGAGCTGGCATTGAGCCTGGTAGATGACAACCTAAACACGACTGTCACTGGCTATACTTAAGGTACCAATTTGCCCAGGCCTTCGGGTTTAACAGGCGTGATGAAAATTTTACTTTTTCAAGTGAAGATAGAATGGGTACTTACGTTAATTACACAAGTGTTTTCCTCAAGATCATAATGAAAATGCTGAAAAACTGACATCACACAAAGAAACAGCCGGTGGTGACAGCATAGATGTTCTGATGCAGGAGTAATTAAGAGTGATCAGTGTAATGGTGTGCTAACTGGCGAGAGCGGCAGGTTTGTGAGTGTCGTACTAATTGGCCATTGTCTGTTTACTTTTACTTGTCAAGGCTCAATTGACAACGGTTTGATTAACGTGTTGGTTTAGGGTTCCTTAGCCAAATGGCAAAAAACGGAACCATTATGGATTCGTCATGTTTGTTTGTATGTCCGTCCATATATGTCACAGCCACTTTTTTCCGAAACTATAAGAGCTAAGCTGTCGAAACTTGGTAAGTAGATGTATTCTGTAAACTGCATTAAGATTTTTACACAAAAATAGAAAAAAATTGAGGGTTCCCCCAGAGGTACTTAAAACTGAAACTCTAAAAATGTTTGTTTCGTTAAACCCATACGTGCGGGGCGGGACATCTATGGATAGCTCTTTAAAAATGATATTGAGGTTTGAACGAGATCTTTTTTTTAAATACTTACGTCATAAATCGTAAAGCGTAATTTACCTTTAATTTACAACAAACCACAAGAACTTTTATATCATGTTATTTGCTTGCATGGAACCCTTCATGGGCGAGTCCGACTGGCACTTGGCCGCTTTTTTCTTTCGGCAGTAACAGGCCACCGATTGACCAATTGAGCCTAAAATATTTTGATGGAAATTCGTTGCAAGGTTCAAATATGAGGATCATATTGTTCCTGAAACTGAAAGAAGGTTCCTTGATATGCGTAGGTAAGTACGGCCTGAGCCTGAAACAAATTTTGTTTTCGGATGGGTGAGAAATCTTTGTCTTGAGAGGTGGAGTTTTCATTAGAAGATTACGGTCTACATTTTTTTTTAACCACAATTTTCGGTCCTATCTAGTATAATGGCGTTTACTAAACTTTTTTTTAAACTTGTAGCTTGATAAGGAAATACACACTTTCCAGCAGCCCGCTCCATTTACCCGACAAACTAATATCCATTAATTATCCATTTCACACTCAAATCTAGACAATTTCTCCAATGAAAACTACAATTTCACGTAATATTACTAGTCATTAGCTAGGCGTGTCGGCTGTATGGGCACGCGAGCGACCGGTCCGAACCGCCCCGAACCGGCTCCAACCAGTTCCAGACCGGTTCCATCCAGTTCGTCCCACAATCGGTCGTGATAAGTGGAGTGAGTTCGTTTCTCTGCGGCCAGCAGGCGGGCGCGGGCGCGCGGCGACTGATAACTTCGCTATGTTATGGAGATGGAAGTAGGTTTGGTACTTGCACATGAATATGCTGATAATATTGTTATTGAGTTTGCAGGATGCTGACCTATCCTTAAAATAGATGCCAGCCAGCCTTGATAGCATTCACACAAATTATTACGGCGTTTCAAAGCAGAATTTCAGACGAAGTTGTTTGAAGAAAGCAGCAGCACACAGCGACGCAGGAAAGATCACATTTATGTGTAAACTAATTAATATTGGACCTTTGTTAACTCATTCTGTTCAAAATTGACATATCCAGTAACAGCACACTCACCGAAAACTTCAATTGTTACGCATATGGGCTTCATCATCAATACTTAAGTTAAGTATAGGTAGGTACTTCATTCAATTATAAAAGTATTGTTTATTTTTGTATTTTACCTTAGGCTCATTAGCCAACAACAACCTCTTTTTGCCCTAATTTTGAGCTTTGTGAGACCTCTTTACGTACACGTTTTCTGTCACCCACCCGAGGACACAATTTGATAGTTTAAAGTTAAAACTAATGTAAATTACAACTTAAGTTGAATTAACTAGTAGGTCATAGAGAACTAGATCACGCAGGTATTGATTGAGAGCTAAATAATAAGTTGCAAGACTAGTCTAGTCTAGAGTCTAGATATATAGACCGATCGAAGGTCTGCTATTGAATTCATTCGCGTAATACTGTTGGTAGAGAGAAAAGTCACATTTGTTTGTGCTTTTTTTTTTGGAAATGTTCTAGATGAAGATATCTTAGTAAATAATAATAATCATAACACGTCATTTTCATAATATGTAATTAGGTAGCTATTATGGATTTGTCTTCGCGACATACTGTATGAAAAACTTAAAAAATCTAATACACTTTCTACCCACCCCACCTACAGAAGTGTTACATTACGTAGCCAATATAAAAATCAGGATACGTATAGGTATTGACCATTTCTGGTATTTATACGAATCTTAATATAACAATGAAAAATAGTAATATATACATATTACCCTTGCTCTTTTATCGTCTAATTATCTAACACTAATAAATTAAAGAACATAGTGAGGTGTTCCAATAATTTTGTATTCTTGCATTAAGTAACTACTTAGGTACTTTAGTTGCTTTTTTTCCTGGTTCGAGTAAAAATATTTATTGACTAACTGTACTTTTGCTAATAACGTAAAGGTATATTTGTTTGGAGAGACTTTCAATTTCAAAATAAAGTTAGCCGCTACTTGTTAAATAAGTTCAAAGGTTTCGTGTATTATTAAGAACCCCATTATTAGAAATTTAGGTTAGTAGGGAACACTAAAACCATACAAATATAACTCACAATACAAAACTTTGTCAATAGAAGCACAAAAAGTGGTATTTCCCCCGATGAGGCAAGAAGTCCCTTCATCAAAAAAGTTGGGGTAACCTACCCGTGGGCCGCCGGCCGTGGCAACACAGTTGTCGCAAAAAATCCATACGTAGGTACCTAGTTACCTACCTGCTAGCCACGTATAGCCTAGCAACAACATCGGAGCTAAACAAAGAGCCTTTCAACGAATAGAATAAGCCAATGTGTTGTGAGACTGCGTGGCCGTTGACCTGCCGCCTGCCGCCATGCCGTGCTGAGCCGCGGCTTTCAATTGATGTACTACACAACATAATGATATACACTTTATTTACATTATATCGTTGGTAATTGTCTCAGGATCATGATGATTCTAATTACAGTCATGGCAGTTCCGATCAAAACAACACAGAGTCGTCCAAGCAATGTTATTTTTGGTACTCTGTGATGAATGTATGAGGGAGGATTATGTATTTTATAAATTCATTGTTTATATCGAAGACGTTTTCGAAATGGTAATGTTTCGATTCAAAGTACAGCAGCTGCACCATAGAACAGATTATAACGATTATAAATGCTGCATTATTCCGTCAGGAAATCACGACGGCTTCAAACTTTCTTTAGCTTGGAATCCAGTGATCACTAAGTGTACTCGTCAAATGAAATCACCTCTATATACGGACACTGTTAGTGTAGTGTGCTGTCCTATTGTGAACTGGCCCTAATTAACATTTATGAAGATCAAGTGAGGGTAGTTGAATAAACGCCTTCTCCCCGCGACCATGGCTGGTGGGTAAATTCGCGATAAATACCCGTTTTCATATGTTTTAAAACACTAATTTCCAAAGAAAATGAAGAAGTTAAAAATAAAGTTACTAGATAAACTTGTAGAGGAAACAATAAAACGTACTTAAGCACCAGCACATAATGTCCTGGTATCGACTTCCTAATCACCCGTCCATGCGAGATGCTAGGAAGTGGAACTCGCTCGCGGACGGCACACATGCAAATACACACAAGCGCACACACCCAGCATGCACACACACACAACATGCACACACACACACAACATGCACACACACAGAGGAACTGACAGTTAAGAGGAAGCTAGTCATGCAAATTTAAATTTAGTTTTAGGATCACACTTACGCATACGCGGTTGGTTGTGGAGCTGGTATCTAAATGTCTTTCAACACAACGCACTTCCCTCTGGAAAAAAATGTCGCTCAAACCAAACCATAACAATATATAATTTGGTGGTATACTCCGTAAGTTCACAGCAACATCCTCAAATTGATAGTGCATACATTTAACGATGCTTGGCATGATCGACATCAGTATTCGAAGTAGAATTCAGGATGTAAGAAAAGTCCATCAACATTTTTGGTACCGTACGATACCAAGATAGCTATCTTCGATAAGCGATAGGCCAAAAAACACATAATCCTCCAACATGATTGAACGCTTGTCTAATGAAAAGTATAAAATAAATAAATTAAATGGAGCACTTGTCCTTATCGCGTGCGTATGCGCACCGCAGCCACAATGTCTGTGTCGGCCGGTAGTATGGAAGATAACGTACAGAAGGATTACTTGAATTTGCTATTTGAAATAATCCATATCGATAACCTCATGTAGGTTGTAGAGAGTGGTTCTATACAAGAACACGACACTGATCCTTCCATTACGAACTCTCCGCTGCTCTGTGAAGTTTCATCCAGGTCTGTCCCACGATCTTTTGTGTTTATTTTGCTGTTGTGTGGATGCTTATGATAACTCCTACGTACATCTATGGCCATATGACACAGCCTGACAACTCTCCCTGCTGGGCTGGTTGTTGGCTTATTTTGACTTTTGCAGGTCTCCACGTTTCTGTGCCAACCGCATCTAGGTTCCCCGATACAATAATGTGATGCACATGTAATGCACAGCACAAAAAACTTCGCGAAGAAGAAGACTTCGTGAGTATTTGAATTAAGTCACAGTGTTTGGTTTAGTAAGAACATTGTAAAAGTGGTTCTTCTACAAATCTGTTTTGTGGTATTAGCCAATGATCTAGCGAGCGTCGCCATTGTCCTTGCGCGCGCGCTGCGGTTAACCGACAATATAGAGTATTATGGAGTATTGTGTTGTTACTGCCTTCCTGACGATAATACCATAATCTGCTGATGATGGATCGCCTGTTAGTGTCGCTAATTATTGGGTGATTGTGGTTACCGTGCTGATGGCAATGAGTGAGATATTGCATTGTGCGGTGATTCCGCCATTTGCCACTACATACTAGTTTCTATAGCTACTACAACTATTGATATAATTAGACAACACGGACAATTAGATGAATCGTCGGTGGTTGAACTATGACTGATTACGATTAATTTATAAGAGGATTAGTTTAGAACCAAGCATGATCTGAATAAGAACATTAATGTTACACATGCATGTTACACGGACACGATCGACCAGTATAATGAACTGACTCAGACTGGCTCGTTGATCTACTTACTAGTCAGAAACACTACTTCTGTGCGTGAGGTCTTAGCCCGATCTAACACTGTGTTACACTAGTTTTCTAACAGGAACTTTTCAATAGGAGTAGCAGTAGCAGCCAAACCTATTGTGTGTTGAATTTATGGCTGTAGACTCAAGTGTAGGGACCACGTAGGGACCTACGACAGATACTTAGACCTCTGCATAACCCGGGGGAGCAAACAAGCCTAATGAAGAAATCTAGGACAAAGAGCTAGGACTCCTGTCCTCACTTACAGTCTATAGATTAAACTCGATCTCAAGGCTGAGTTGATTTATGATGAAGTCGGTCTGAATAACTGAGAGGTTACGACCCCACGGCTAATGGTATCGAATAATTGCATATTAAAGCCAAAAACTGTGTACCTACACAATCACTTAGTATCCCTGACCGATTTAACTAAATTACAAGTTATTAGGACCAAAATACTAAGCTTCGTGTTAGTAAATAGCTCTAATATATATGGATATGTGTTTTGTATACTGATTCTAAATATTAATAGTCCTTTATAAATTATCTTAACTTTTTACAGCAACTCTTGCAGTCATACGAGTACCTACTTACAAGAGAAATGTGATACGTACAGTCGTATAGTTTAGTTTAGTTAATAGTAATTATCAATAATCAGTTTTATAAAAAGTAAAAACACAAATCATAATCACATTAAAAAATCCGACACATAAGTAAACTTATTAAAAATTAAAATTAATAAAAACTCATTAAAGATTATCATTAAATACATTCATAAATTAAAATAAATAAATTAAGAATGAACAAACAATACATAATAATCATACAAAATTATCTAAAACCATTATTTTAGGTCATATAATGCCTGGTCGGTTAGCCGCAGTTTAGCTTTAAAAGCATTGTCAGATGTCGCGCTTAAGATGTTATCCGGTAGCCGGTTGTATACTGATGGACCCATAACATGAATTAACTTTCCAGACTTAGCTAGGGTATGGTTGGGTATGAGCTGGGATACACATGGCACAGATTTTTACTTAATATTTGGATGGTCCAAAAATCCCTGGATGAGTTGTAGATCACTATTCCTGCTGCTATTGCCAATTGGCGTGGATATACTGGACGAATTAGGATTTAAATTTTCCCAACATTTCGTTAAAAAGAATCGAAATATACCAGCATGTGAAACAAAAAGCGTTAAAACGATATATCTAATACTTTTTGTTTTACGATTTCTTATAAGAATAAGAAAATTACCGCGCCGCACGTTTTACTTTAATTTGAAACCAAGTTTAAATTGCAATATTGGCTAGAACAGTCGTCACGACGAGAGAGTATTCAGAGGAATGCTCCAATTGTTTAAGGATTTCGGGAAAATCTTCCACATGAAGTTTACTTTCTTTAGTCCTTTGTCGGCAATCGGTATCTAAGTAAGTAGCATCTTAATTCTGAACTCCACTTAAACTTGGCGTATATTTCGAGCCCCTTCTTTTCAAAACAGACAATTTTGCAACATTAATGAGACTTCAAAGTATTCAAGCTGTTCCCCTAACAATTCTTCAGTGCGTATCTTTGCGACTTCCAAACTTTGAAGTCCATCAACACAAACAACTTAGGAGACTTCCACAGACATTTTGTTTACTCAGCAGGACGAAGCAGTTTTTTACGACATTTTCCCTTTTCTTTTAGTATAAGCTTAGCAGAGCCCGGCTTACGCACAATCCTCGTTGCCAAATGAACAGACACCCCACACCACTTTATGTAGATCAGATATTTGTTTACGAGACTTGTTTATTTACTTTTTATTATATTAATGAACGAAGCAAACAAAACACAAGTGTTAGGTTTCATTGCGTTATTTTTACGACATTTCTGATAAAAATATCGGCAGTAAAATGTTGGAAATCCGGAGATTTCGGGTCACACTGGCGACGGAACGATCGCTGTCTCCACAGGGATCTGTCCTTATGGCCGACTTTAAGCGATGATTCCCGAGACAGGATCAGCAAACAGTCCCTGTGATGAAGATTAACAAGTTTTGAAAGTACTTAACAATGTTTGCAGTGAATAGCATTCGAATCGAATTAAATGACTTGTCGAAATTTACCGAATATCTTGAATCCATTATTATACTTTTATGTATGCCTTTGTACGACATCGAGCGGAGATCTCCAAGTGGCTAACTGAACGTAGGTATACTTTGCTTGTCATGCTACAGACACATGCATGTATCCAAAGCACAACGTCAGTAAATTGATAAAATCAACATCATCAATCATAATTATCGAATGTGCCTCCTGTACCTACCTAACAAACTAGAAACATGACCGTTTCGTGATCACTGCAGTGGATCAGAACAAATGTGTTAAACAAATCACGGACTGTAGTCGTGTTACTTGACATAACGAAATATTTGCCATCCATTAATGTGACTTCTATCTGAATTCAAAATCTTATCTTTGATTCATCAAAATAATAACAATCAACACATGAATTCATTCAACTGCAACATTTTGATAAAAGCATTTCGCCGTCCGGGACGACAACCATCTTTCATTCAATTGTGTTATCATATCACCTTCCATAGCAACAAATGATTTGGATTTTTCCTCAACATCAAAAACACAATCAAAGGAAATAGGGCAAGAACCCGAAGTGTTGATTGGCTTATTCAAGGATACCGTCGCCAATAAAATGGAAAAGTATGAAGCCTGAAGCAATCAATCGGAAGCCATGAAGACTATCGCACGATCCAATCGCTGAAGGAAAGAGTCGTGGAGAGAAAGCGAGATCGCATCGACGAGATGAATAAAGTGCGCGTTGATTTAGGTGAACAGGCTCGTAAACATGTTTACATTGTCGTTGAGCCGCTGCCGCTGACTGCTGTAGTGCTGCAGCGCATAGATAACGGATGGCAGATCTATTTGACGCCGCGGCTATAAAGGAAGTTGTTCACTAAAGTTTGTTTTGTTCTGCGCGCGTTTTAGAGGAAGCGTCTGATAAATGTTTGCTGGATTGGATTGTTTTAGTAATAAGGTTTACTAGCCTCTGCGTCGCTATGGCGACATCGAGTTTAGTTAACAGTAAAACCTTATTACTTTGGTGAATAGTTCAGTGTTTGTTGGGCTTTTCAGTTTATGATAATATTAAGTTATTGTTTCGCTCTTTGCCGTTCTCATTTCGAAGTACAGGACAGTTTATAACATTATACACACACATTTTCAGAGTATTCTAACGTGAAAAATTTACTCAGAATATTTCCTTTAACTCTGCTTTCTTTGCTTCCCAGCTTACCACTAAAACTTTCTATTTAATTCAATTGATAGTAAACTACCACCTTGCTCAGTAAATTCCCCCTCATTACTCCATAAGCACTTCAAACCTGAAATGTATTTTTTATTTGCAGAAAACATAATGTTATGATCCACAACAATGATGTACGGTACAATAATAAGCTCTTCGAAGCTATTTTAATATCGACACAAAGGAACTACTTGGATACTGTGAAAATACTAAAGCCAACTTAAACGATTCTTCTCAGAAAATAACTTGTCAGTCAAAACTAGCTCTTAATGCTTAGAAATAAAACTGAACATGATTGATATGATTGTTTTACAAGAGTAGAGTGACCATGGTTTCAGATGAATAAGTAGTAATTTAGTTTTGACGGATAATTTAATAATCTAGTTCATGATCTGTGTGTAAAAAAAAACGTTGAAAAAGCAACACTTGTCAGTCAAAGTATTATAATGAAGATTAATTACTAAAAAAGTCATACTTTTTAATGTCTTCGAAGAAAAATAATCTGATGATGTCACACACTTGATGTTCTGACGGAATCGAAGTGGCAGTCCGTGTAATGATCTTTTTATTACAAGACACTGTTACCAAGCGCATGCGCTCTCTGAACTTTTTATAAGTAAACTTTTTTACTTGACGTGACCAGAAAGTACGCAGTCCTGTGTAATAGAAAAAAATTATATCAAAAAACCTTTTTTTGTGGTACATCTCTGACAATGATGGGTAGCTGAATTCAGTTTAGGATGCAGTGAGTTTTGGCTTATTCGTATTCGTCAACTGGCGACTGTGAAACTCGCCAGTACGCGCGAGTTGGCACCTTCTGATTTTTTTACGCCTTCAAAACACTTGCACGTTATAAATTACAATCAAATGAAAATTATTTTATAATTTTACTTTAGAGCCAAGTCGTGTAAAATATCTTATACATGCAAAGTGGGTAAGTAATTTATACATTTTATAAAAAGTTTATGTTACTGACTGTACACCTGACGTAATTTGCCTGTCAGGGTTCGAACCCAAACTTACTGTTCGTAAGTTGAGGCCTCCACCACTGGGCCACAGCTGCTCTTACAATTTGTAATCGTATATGAATAAATAGAAATTATGTTTCATGTATCTTGTAGTCAAAGGATATCACTAAAACAGGCAATGGTGTAATCATACATCCCACACCTTACTAGTTATCTTAAACCCCATTTATTAGAGTATGAGCTATTGCTTATATTATATAATTATTATTTAATCTAGGACAATATAAGTATACCTAAACTCTAACGTACTATAGCCTACATTAAATACCTAATAATATTAAAGTTAGCTCTTTCATATTCACTATTATTAATTGGTATTTATTACTTTAGGTATTTCATATTGTGGTTTTACGATCTGCGACCACGTGCTAGTATAATAGTGTGTTTATTAAGTGCTAATTTTATCGTTGACCTTATTACTAACAAGGCAAAATAATGTCAAATATAAAGTTATTTATTATTTAGTTTTAATTAACTATTACTGTCCACGCAAATACATGCAAATATTATACAATGTACCAAACCTACCGCACTTATCTAACTAAATAAAATTTACTGAAAAATATTTGAGCAAATCGACTTGGAACACACTAAACTATAGCAATATTGTATTTGTCCACAAAACTCAGGTTTTTCATTAAATATTTATTTTCTGCAACCAAAATCAACCCAACATTCGAAAATTTCTGACATCCAACTCACACTGGGTTCGCGTCGTTCATCACACCCTCTCTAATAGGAGGCGCAAATTTTTGCTGTTTTCTACATAAGATGAACTAAATGATTAAATATAACAAACGCTTTAGGTATGCTACATACAAACAAATAAGGATAAAAGATGACCTATCAGAAGCATGTTTTATTAAAGAAGTTTATATAGTAGAACACACAAAGCCTATAGCTTCTAACTCCCGCAGCCACGAGCCCCCTAAATCAGGGCACAATATATAACTAGTGGCTGTAGCCATATATTAGCGCCGTGGCCTTACGGAACAATACTGAAAGAAGGCCATTCATTCCTTTGTGGCCAACTTCTGCGGTTCAGAGTATTCAATGTTTTTTGTTAGGGAAACTGACGTCACACAACTTTCTGTGCGTGGTTTAAGGGAAAATGTATTTTCCTTGGATTTTTTTTTTTTGGATTTTTATGGTTAGATGCCACGTTTCATAGAAAATATTATCTAAAACGCAATAAACTAATTTAGAATTCTCAAACTTTTGTGTGTGTGAAAAACTAAAATACCCATGTTTTTTTTCCTCCAAAATGATATCATAGCAAATTACTTCATCTTCTAAAATAAGTAGGTATAATTATTATTATACTAAAGCTTAGTTTAGAGAGCTTCATTTAAATAAACATGATGATTATTATTATGTTCCTACAAAAAACGTTACATGGAATTATTCACATTTTGTACGCCATGACTGGGAAAAAACTGAACAATACATTTTGATGGCATGGCTGGTAAAAAATACGCATGTTTATGAATAAAATAGTATAGGTACTGAATATATACGTTTGTAACGATGCTTTGTGAAACCTCTACTAAACGCTACACATTGTGATGTCAAAAAGACTGATTAGAAAGTCTTTTTTGAAATATGCTTTGTAGAAAGTCCTTCATTTTTGGGATGATATCCCTTAAGCCATATTGTATGTGGTTATACCATTTGCCAATACAGCTATTGGATGTTTGTTGGAATAAAAAGCGGACCTCTCTCATAGAAGGATGACACTAATTTCCGTCATCGTCTTGTGTCTTGCACCGCTCGCTCGCACGGTGCGTCGCTCGCTATAACTCGTGTATTTTATTGGCCAATCCTGTGCCTGTGCGTGCCCTATTATTACTAATATCACGGTGGACACACGACGCGTCCACAAGAAGGAGTCGTGTAAATATAACGGTGGAATGCAAATACTGGCATATGGCTTTGTTTAAGCTTGGGGGAGGTTCGCGGCAAACTGCGATAGATCGTTGTCATTATTTATTAATTGGTCCGGGGTTGTATTATTATCCTGTGTTAAAGGTATTTTAACGCTCTGCTACAATGGCCTTTTATTTTGATTGCAAAAGGTGTTCACATAATTCATATTTACTAAGTACTTATTTTAGTTAAATACCGACATCTTAACTAACTACAATAACGTTCAACCTAATGCATTAGCAAATTAAATACCTTCCTAAAACATGTTCCTGTACCTTACAAAAACACATCGAACTATGTACTTTATGAGACTTATCCCAGTCCTTCCCTATATCACGGTGACTCTATTCTAGTATGATCACGTGGCATACGATTACGGCGTAGTTTTCACATTTCGATATACAAAGTTTTGTGCCATTAATTGTGGCTTAATGCCAGGAAGAATGGCGTTATTGCCACGTAGAATGGTTTTAATAATGCCAGGATAATAGACCAACTTGAATGAGGCTTCGGTGCTATTGTGTAACTTATGTAGGAACTAAAAAGTATAGTTCTTATAACATAGTTTGTAATGATTGTGGGATTTATTTTCGGCAACATTATGAAAGCTAAATTAGGTAAAATAATTATGAATGATGTATTGGTCTCTTGGGAGTGGAATCGAGTGGCAGAAATAATAATTATTATGTTTTGTTTTTAACCGATTTCCAAAAGGAGGAGGTTCTCAATTCGTCGGAACCTTTTTTTATGTATTCCTCGATTACTCGAAAATGGCTGAACCGATTTGGTTTTTTTTTTATTTCGTTTGAAAGGGTATAATTATACTTCACAGGTGATCCCATAATCATCAAGTCAGGATGTGATGATGGGATCCTGGAGAAATAGAGAGAACTGTTCAAATATATGCACATGAAGCGATTTGGGTAGTTTTCGGAAAAAAGAACTTTGGAGATAGACAACGGAACTCCTCAATAAATGATAGCAAAAGGACTGGGATTGCTGAAATCTCATATCGGTCTATTGTTTATACCAGTTCATAACAAAAAATCACGCCGGTACGCTGTGAAGGGGTAAGCGCAAGTGAATCACTAAAAACTTGTTACTTGCGTAAAGTAGCGTGATATTTTATTTATATTAAAAGTCCGATTTATAAAAAATGCCATTGAGTAAGTATAGAAACACACACACACATACATACATACATACATTTTTTTTATTTCCATAAGCCGAACTACATATCCTATAATATTTTATAGATGACTCAGTCGAGCCATCGAACAGCTGAATTCTTAAACAAAAGTGGGCATTCTTCTTTACTTCCAGCTGGAAAAGTCACATGACAGAAATCATGTGCTCTTAGTATGAATTTAAGCCAATAAGTTATACATTGTGATGGCTAGGAAGTGGATGAATCTCGAGATCCTCGAGGGTGTTGCCAGCCGGAAGCTTTTAGTTCCCACCGCCGCGGGACTGGGAAGTGGGAAGTGGGAACTCCCCGCGGCACGGGACGACTCTCGATTTAATATAATTTAGAGAAATATTTATCTTGAACATTTTGGGTACGAGCGAGCGGAACGAACGTTTCTCATATTCTTTGTTTTTTTAAGCTACATTTTTTATATGTTTGCATACCTACCCCCTACCCAGTCCGTTTTAGACCGTTCATTGTGAAGCTATTTATTCAATTAGGTATATAATTAATGGATTTATATCAACATTGGCCTGAACGACCACAACATCAATTTGAAAAGGAAGCCAAGTACCCTGCACAACCCATAAAACACGATAAGTAAACAAAAGTTTTGTTAAGTATCTATTCTATATTTAAAAAAAAAGTAATTTTAAATAAATTTCCCATAGAAGGCGTCAATTTTTAACTAGAACCCCCGCTTTCCCGCTAGCCCGCGAGCCCGCCAGCCCGCCAACCCGCGCAGTATCCAGCGTAGTAAAATAAAACGACATGTCAGCTGCCGCCCGCCACTCCGGGCCCAATTACTACAATTTATGGACATTAAAATATGACCATGGGGTATAGTGATGGGTATACTACAGCCAAGTATCCGCCGATATCCACAGATCTGCCTAATAGATTCGGATATTACGCCAATGTTAGAGCGCTGTCATCTAAAAATGAGTTTACGAAGCTGACGACAGTTACTTCTCTCACAGTAATGTGGTTACATATTTCATATCATATCTGCGGTCATAATCTCAATATTTATCCCAAAAACGCCAAACACATGAATTTTTATGACGTCATTCTTGATCCTCCAATCGCTCTCTCATTACGAAGGATCGTGACTACGCTTCTTGCGTTCGTTTATGAGTTGGCATTATGTGTAGCCATATATTTTTATAGATACCTAGTTATCACCCTAGCCCTTAAGATCCTTTCGAATATATTAAAATACGCCCCATGCATGTCCCCGAGAATGTGCTGATCTGGGATATAAAAACATAGCGTAACAGCTGCTTATAATCTCACAGCTCGTAGCCATAAATTGCAGGGGCTGACTGTAGTGAAGTGATAGCTAGGTACTCACGGTTTAGCATAGGGCAACTATAGCTATACGTATCACTATTTTAACCTTCGTTAAAATCGTGAAACTCGTGTTTATTCAGCAGCGGAACTCATTAAGGACAGAATTAATTTACCTAAAACAAAAAAAAAACAAACGGCAGTTTGTTTTTTACTGTCATACAGTGCAATCAATATCCGTAAGAACAAACCTATCCATTTTTGCACGCGGACTTTCGGATATTTTCATCAACAACAAATCGCATCACTAGTAGAAAGATAAAACCCCTGTCCTGTCCAGTGTAATGGCGTCGTTGCCATGGGATATGGCAAAATTAAAAAGTATACGTAGTTATGGGGCAATTAATTTGTCCAGGGCAAATGTTATGATTTGGGGCCAATGTTATGAGTTCGTCCCGTGATTGGCAAAATGGCGGCCATCCCGGGCATGTTTAATTCCATTTTATTATCAATTTAAACAAGAGTTAGAGTATAATGTGAGTCATATGACACAATAGGTAACAATAAACTCGTTGGCTCGTTTTTATTGCGAAATAAATTGCTGTTAAATTAATGTACTTTGTTATTGTCTTTTAAACACGAACCGTGAAAAATAGGTGATTACATAAGGTGTTACAAACAACAATTTAGGCGTCAACTACTGTTTCTACAATGTTTATTTTGTTGTTCCAATGACATAATGCTTTTTAAATTCATTTTTAGAACCATTTAATTCCTTGAACAAACTGCCCTAGCTTTTCCAAGATTCAAAAGCAAGTCGTCGTACAGTCGGGCCGGGATAACTGTAACATCTTATTGATTGACTTTTTAACATTTACCCTTCTCATTGTGCTGCTGTCAAAGCATCCATTATCCGCTAATACGCCCTATCCACGGGATAGTGCGAAACAATGGCGACGATGTATAGGGCATTAGGGATATTGTCGCGAGTGAAGCGACACTGTGTCGCCTGATCACTTAGGGTGCCAGTGGGTAGGGACACGCAGAAGGGCCTACAAGATAGCACCCTCTGGCACCATCATATCAGGGATGCCTCGAGACATCCTTATAAACAAGGGTTTAGGGTTCTGACTGGAAGTAAAAACATAGACATTATGTTATCTTTTTTCTCCGTAACATGTCGTTGTCCAATATTGTTTGAAATAACTTTTTTTTTGTACTTGTTTATATTTGCCCAAAAAGCCCAAAAAGTTTGACAATCGATCTTACCAAGGAGTAGCGCATTACCCAGTAATAACCGGGTTGTGGAGGTCAGATAGGCAATCGCTCTATGTAAAATACTGGTATTCAGCTGCATCTGGTTAGACTGGAAGCCGATCCCAACATAGAAATGGCTAGGCAGATGATGATGAGTTAGATTTATCGAAGGTGATAGACCATTTCATTATTAGAACTCTAATATCTGCCTTCATCATCTGCCTAGTAATGCCTAGCTTTTTCCTATGTTGGCGTCGGCTTCTCTTATAGTAAAATCAACTTAGCTTTCTGACCTCCACAACGCAGTGACTGTAAGTATAAGTTAACTAACTTATTAAATGAATAAGTACCTACTTATATATAATTGCACTTTAGGAAATGGGAAATGTGTCCTGCTCCGAGTGTCTAGTGCGAGTGGAAACAGACATAAGTTAAATACTGTTTGTCAAACCATTTCATCATACCGTCACTAAACAAGAAGTAAGTATCTCGGGTTGAGTGGTATTACTGAGCCTCCCTGCGCAGTGGCACGTGGTACCACTGAGTACTGGTGGTACTTTCAGTGAGTTAGTGGCAGCTGATGTTTTCGTTATGTTTCGGTTGTTTACTCCGCGTGTTATCGCGCCGATAAACATGTTGTTTGTGTTTCATGCTATGATAGCAGACGAAAATAAAATTGTTTTGTTTCCTGAAGTCATGTATGCTTCTCTTTACCTACTAGCTAGTAGCTATGTACTTATAGAGAGGTGTTTTTGAAGTTTTTGTTTGGTGCAAAGTGGTCTGATGTTTGTGTATTCCATACATAGGCCATGACAAAGACATAAATGGGAAGGCTCATGTTTTCATGTAAAAAGTTAGTCGCTCATTGTGATGATAATGGCGACGAATAGGCAAACAAAACATAATACAAATATTTATACACAGGTCAAACACCCGATAAGCTGGTTGTAATTTTAAGGTGTTAATAAAGGAGAACTATAAGAATGAACACATTGCCACACTCATTAATCAACTTTAATAGTTAATTTGTTTGTTTTTTCAGATAGTCGTTTATTTTTCGCGAAGGCGTCGCGGCAGACCACGGAGATGGCGGGAACAACTAGACCAAACTAACGACCTGTGGTTCACGTAAGCGCTGAATACAAACAACAAACTGAAAGTCGTGGGAAGAGGCCTTTCCCCAACAGTGGGGTGACGCCAGCTAAGAGACATTTGTTTTTTATCTGATCGTTTGAGGTTTCAGAACAGAACCTAGTGAAACTAGGTTTTCTAAATTAGATCGATTTAAAAGGAAACTCTGTCTCCATTTATGTACACATGGGCACATAATACTATAATAAGGTACCTATCATAACGAAATATTTTCATCTGTGGGCAGGTTCTGAGTTTTGGGGTCGTATCTTACAGGCAAGTGCTGTTAAATGAGGATTTATTCGCGCACTCGTGCAGTCAGCCGCGGGGGGTCGATGAACGAGCTCGGAGGAATAGCACCCGGCTTTGTGGAGCGCTGGCGATACATGTGGTGGCAACATATTGTGTGGACATGTTGCCAACATAAAACTAATGTGTGTGTCTTAGTAAGACCTATCAAGAAATGATTTAGAGTGAAACTAGGATTAGGGCAAACAGGTGGGGCACACCACAATAGTGGCGGTAAGTCCCCTCTTTGAGGAGTGGCTGGAGAGGCGCCACGGCGTCCTCACCTTCCGCCTGACGCAGGTCCTCACCGGACACGGATGTTTCAGGATGAGCGAGACGGAATGGGAAGCCGTCACCGCAGCAATCATGCTAGAAGGAGGTGGCGGAACTTGAGAGGGAGAGAGCCTCTCTTCCCGGCCGCCGCGGGAGACGCACCGGGCGTCGGGGGCCACGTGGTGGCTACCGGCCACCGTAGACGCGGGCCTGTGGACGGTTGGCTATGGGCTAGCTAGCCGTCCGTCCGTCTCACGACGACAGGCCGTGTCGACGGTACGTTCGTGTTCCACGCGCGCCTCAAAGAGATGTCAGCATAAGGGGAGGGGCCCGCAAGGGCCGAAGCCTGCCGGAGTTGCGGGCCTGTTCGAAAGAGATACTGCGGCCCCAGAACATAAAAGGAAGGAACATGGATGGGTTTTAGTCAGTAAACGTCTGACACTCCCTTCCGCTCCGCCCAGAGTGGGAAAAGTAATTTGATGATTTCCCATCCTAAAAAAAAAGGGCAAACAGGTGAGACTCTTGCAATGATGTAGCTTAATTCGATCAACGAAAGAAGTAAAAAAAAAGAAGTCTTTTAAAAAAAAATTACGACATTGGTTTCCACGAATTGAGAACCTCCTCTTTTTGGAAGTCGGTTAAAAAGAGAGTAGATATTGTTTTTCCATTGGTAACATTATTAAATAAAATAATGAAGTCAACATGACCCGATAACCTCTATCTCAATACTAATAAATTAATGAAAGGAAATGCGTGGCTCGTTAGCCTGCCCAGCGGACTACGAAAATGGTTTAATTTTTACCATTACGCGTGGATGGGACCACTGCGCCCTTTTGTTGTTCAAACACAATAATGGTGTAGCTCTGACTTCAATGTAGCCACTTAGTTCGAGTAGCCACACCACACCCATAGTGCAGGGCACAGACAAAATGTAGCTATCTGGGAGTCGTTTGAAATATTGTCGTATGTAATGAACGTTATCTTGACAACCTTATGCTTAAGTATTCTAATACAATACTCACATCTTCATTACCATGTTATGATAAATTGATATCACAAACAAGTCAATGTTGTTTGTCAGAAAATGGAAGGAAACTTACAAAACTTACTACAAAAACACCTTACATTTTTTAGAGAATTCATCATTTATAAGTGTATCAAAACAAAAACCCGAGTTGTACTGAATCCAATTAACTATCTAATTTCACATACATCAGTAGGTAACTGATACAGAATGTCCAGTAACTCATGTTAGCGCGGTTTGTCCCCCGTTCCGCCGACTGCCCCCCATGCCCCCCCCACCTCCCCCCTACCGACCCCGAATTAGTGCACTTTGCGTCCCAATTGTTGGGGACACTCTTTTGAAAATTCAAATTGCCTGTCCGCCTGTGGAGAAGTAATGATTTTCGACAATCGCAAAGGATCGCATGCCAACAAAGGCAATTTAATTTATTTTGATATAAACTTTAGATAGGTGTAATAAAGTGTACGGTCGAGTACGCAATTTGCGAGGGAGTATCAGCTGTCCTGTGAGTTAGGAGCCCTGGTCCAGTGTCGTTTGTGTCAATTAATAAAGATTTGATGCAAACACATTCATTCTATACCAATCACAGAGATACCACATAACGTTTATCCATACTGACGATAGGATTGTATATATGTATACTGTTCTAGAATTAACGAATTGTATCATGATGAATGACCTGAGAGACAACAAGAAGAATGATGGTATTTTCAGATTACCAATCTGTCTTGTATAAGGAAAACATTCAGAAGTTTCCCGTAGCTGTAAGTATGGTTTACTAAGAACTTGCTCACGTATGCACTAGAAAGATTATATCTTAGGAAACTTACGATTCCGAGAAAATTCAATGTATGTGCTCATTCCATTCATTCAGTTAACCCATTGACCGTCTGCGACTTACATGAATGTAGATTTAATCTTTTAGTTTAGAGAAAATACTGTTTCAAATTGTGAACTCTTAAAAGCATCTAGGTCTAGAAATAAAAAGAAAATGTTTCAAATATTTTCGTCCCTACATTGTAATTATTCATGAACTATACTGTAATAGGTACGGTTCTAGTACTACTGAGTCCTTTGTATTATTTGTGTTGTTTAAACGTTTACATGTAAATAACGATTTTAATTATTTCATCTTAACCCGCATTGCCACTGCTACGAGTATTATCGTTGACCATTAGAAATAAACGGCACTGTGTGGACTGTGGACTAGTGGAAGGCGCGAAGAGATGCCTTTGTTCTATAGTTACTTAACATTACAAACAAACAAATGACTGACGTTGCTCAAAAAGCCGCAAAGCTACAATGGGAGTGTGCTGGCGATATCTGTCGTATGCTCGAAGAGCTGTGGGCCAATATAACCACGAGGCGACGCGTTAGACCTTGCAGGAGAAGGCGAGACGAGCTGTACAAAACCAACGAACAGTGGTCCACATTGACCCTGGATCCAAGAATATGGAAGTCATGGGGAGGCCTATGCTGTCAGTAACAGTAGTAACTTTACATATTCTATGCCAAAAACAAAACACAAAACAAAATAAACTCGGAAATCAAAACCGGGTAATCAATAGGCTCCCGTGTCCAAATATATCCCGAAATACAGCAGGCCCCTTATTCACAACCATTCGACTCGCTTCCGATTCGGAAAGTCGTATGTCTATCTCGGTCGTATTCGTAATGCCAGAAGAAGACAGATATACGACTTTCCGAATCGGGAGCGAGTCGAATGGTTGTGAATAAGGGGCCAGATCTAACCGAACCAAGCGGCTATCTTCAACATTAACGTCGGTGGCAGGTAGGGGTACTATTGACCGGCGAATTTATCGCCCCCGGTAACAAAAGGCCCCGCTGACCTCTCCGGGCGAAGGGACCGCTAAATTTTACGTAACAGAAAAAGGCGTCGCGATATTTTAGCGTTAATAATTATGTTTGTGATGGGGTTATGAAGATGTATGGGGTTTTTTCCTTTTTTAGAAATAAGATTATGCAATGTTTGTAAGCTTTTGTTAGTCCTTTGTTTCGATGTAATCTTTTAGGGTTTAAGGGGGCTAAAGATGATAGGGTTTATTTTTGAAAAGGGTTGATGATACACGCGAGTGCAGAGAAGACACCGATTTGTATCCTTAACATTTTTGTATTTTTGTGAAAGTCCACTGTTTGCACTTTTGTTTTTTTTTCCATTCTAGCAAATAGTTTAGTGATAACATAGGTAACATCACACGTACTTTCCCAGAGTGTGTAGGCAGAGGTCACCTAAGTTTGGCATTACTTATTATTAAAAATGATACCTACTGCTCCCGTCACTTACATATTTGCCTTCAACACCACCCCTAGTTAGAGAGGGCGGGGGTGGTGGAGGTCTCATAACTACAAAGCGCGAAGGACCTGTATAGTGTACAATATATTTGTGAAGAGTATCGGTAAATGCACCCCTGTCGCCTGTCGCCGACACAATCAGGCCGAAAGGTTGCCGATTCATCACTTGCGCTAAAACGTACCGCTATTTGACATTTTGCGAAGGCCAAAAGCCGAAAGTCAATATTATACCTCTCTTTGTTGTAAACCAGCTTAGAAATCTGTTCAAGTTTTTACTTAGAAGCGTAGGAGTGTACTTAATACATTGTTAAGTGGGCTCTCAGCTTCGGTACATCATTTATAGTTAAATATACAATATTACAAGTGGGTCGGCTCGTTAGTTCGTATAATATGTCATTCTGCGACGAGTTAAGCATTACATAATTATTGAAACAAAAGAAACTGCTGCTAACCTGTAGTGGAACTATGTTTATAGGTACGTAGGTAAGTACAGGGATTAGGATTATTACTCGAGTACATACGACTTATTTCCACTTTTTACTACTTACCAACTTTTCCAAATTCAGCATTTTTTTTAAATCAGCTTGTTCTGTCCCACTGCTGGGCCAAGGCCTCCCATTGCTTTCAAATCAAAATCAAATCAAAGAATTATTTATTGCGAACATCATTTCGTGTTGTTCATTTTTGTCAGCACTCTAAAGTGATGGCATAAAATAGGGCAGTCAAATTTGTCCGCAATGACCGCCAGAATGCCATTGCCGCTAGCACGAACTCTGCTCAATAACGAAGCGACTTTTTTGCGCAATATCGCTGTGAGTCCGTCCGTTCGAGCCTCCATGAACATGGCAGATGCGCTGCAGAAACGTGGAAACCGCAACAAAATCGCTTTCCAATCCTGTTTACAATTTGCCCTTTCCGACCAATCCATCAAGAACGAGCAAATACAAATTCAAATTCCCGTCAAATTCAGCATTACTTAGAAATAATAAAAGTATTCTAGACCTCAAACTGCTATGTCTAACAACTTTTTCGTGCTGAAAAGGTTGTCATCTGCGACCCATATAAAAACATTGCTATCCTAGACAGATAGACCGTAAACTTTCAGAAGTAAAAACATGACTAATACTTAAAGTCCATATAATATGACCTACATATACAGATAGATTTATTACATAAGTCGTCTATTTCTATGTTAGTTACCGCTATCAGACAATATCAATAAGTTATCTAACCGATAACGTTCAATACAAATTAATTGGGTGAAACTTTCCATTCACATATAAAAATATTCTTATCAATCTACTTTTAGATCATTTTATCAATGGATATACTGAGTGTTTATTTATGAAAACAGTTGCAAGGTTACCATCACGCTACATTAAGGTAAGCAGAATAAAACATCGCAGGTTGGCCAGTATGACTATCCTTTTGTTCCTGATACCTACAGAGAAGGGATAAGAAGAGATTCTACAGGATTTTTCAATGACACAAAGTATATATGTCGATAATTCGACATCGACACGTTAATATTAGTTACACAATCCGCAGACCCCTGCCCTAACAGACTACCCACGTCATACACTACATTTAATTAAAACAGACGCAACTATCTGCAATGTTAAGTAAAAGTTAGAAACACTGCAGAGTCGTGAGCTCACTAGTGCCCGAGCAGCTAGTTGCTACCCTGTGGCTGCGAGCTACATCACCAGTAACCCTGGTAGCGCAGCGCTCGCTCAGCGGACTGCGATATCGATCCGCGTCCCACTTCGCGCAGAGGAGAAACGAAGGTAACACGACACCAAAATATATCTACTAGAAATAAAAGGCTGGCTTTTACACGTAACCAATTTGTGACAAACGAAAAATTCTCTTCGAAATACTTTTTGTGGAAAATATCTTTTTTCTCTTGTGGAAAAAGCGGTTATATGAACATGAGAGACTTTTTTGACAACAGGTACATGTACTGTTTTATCTGTGTAAGTCTTATATTCTAGTGTGATAACTGACGTACCAAATGTAATTGAAATAACTGGAACTAGATAACCAAAAAAAAATCAGCTGCTCTCAACATTTTGTGTTGTTGCTATGCAAATCAACTGACATTCTCGATATCAGTGTTGGTCCATAGTACAAGTTGATCAAAGTATTGAGTACAATGACCCTTCTTCAGGCTTTCAGTTATTTCAGTTGCCTACGCCTTGTTAAATCTTGTAACTGGCACAAGAGAAATATAATGGCTTAACTCATAACAAATTTAGTCTAAATTTCAGGGAATACTCTCCCTCGGGGATTCAGGACAGTTTACAAAGGGATATAATTCTCGGAGATGTCTTTGAGAACTAAAATAACGCTACGCCTAAATGTGAGGGGTAAGCCTGAACTCATTATACATAATCCTTATAAGTCCCTTCGTTACTTGGAGACACATTAGCGGATCAGGGGATGTCATTACGTATCACTGTACCGTTGTCCGTGCTACAGAACAATGTATGTGCGCAGTGCGTCTGTGCTGTGCTCTGTGGCTGTGCGCTCGGGAACTGCTCAGCATACCTATGCAACGTTTTCGTTGATAAGAGTGTTTACAGCTAAGTATCTTCCTCTACTCATTTTGGAAGAATATTTTACACAGCTATTCTTTCTCAAAATATGAAGTCCGAAAGTGAACATCTATGTGTGTAAATTGGAAATATTGTAATATGAAGTCTTGTCTGAAAATATTTTTAGATAGATTGCAGTCACTCATTAGGTACTTGTCACAGCGATACAAACAAGAAGAGCTCCCTGGGCAATAGTCACAATAATAGGATACAAATCCGGCTCCAAGTTTCCAAGAGTCCATTGTTGATGTTGAGCAGTTTTAAGCTGTTTTTATGCAAATGTTATTGGTTCAAAGTTTTCGTTAAGTTGCCGCTAAAGACACAAACAAGTACAGTTGGGAGGCATTCTATCGAGAGGATCAGGGAGGGAAATAGGGAAGAAAGGAAGTAGGGGCGAAGGAAAGTTATGCTTTCTTAGAAGTCCAGTGACGCAAGAGGGAATGATGAAAGAAATGTGTTGACAGATAAAACCTTTTAAATGAAGCAAACATGAAAGAAAAAATAAACTTTTGGTAAATGAAAAGGAATTTCCTAAGTACCTACTACATTTATTTGAACTGCTACCTAAAAAGGAGCATTTTACAGGCTTACATTCTGATTTCTAATTTAAAACAACTTCTGTGCAAATCATAACAAATTAAAGAAAATATACATTGTAAAAAGCAGTGTTTGGTGTTGGCAGGGACGAGTCGACGTGTAGGTACCTATCTACACTACCTACCTACCTACTGGCCTATTTGCCTATCTACAGACAATACCATTGATCGACAAGGTCCCACGATACCTGCTCAGTGCTCTGAACTAAACAGCACATACACAGATAGATACTAGTGACATTGAATGTGTTGTTTTTGTCCTTACTATAACAAATTAAAAGAAAATACATTTTGTTAGTCTATGCAAAATTCGCGGCGATGTTTGTAACGCCTTGTATTTTCCTTCAATCAATACGCTTATCTACTTACCTTTGTGACAATAGCCGTGACTACTTCAGGCGTTTCAGTATCCTTAGACTTGTATAATCGCGGTCAGAGTTCCTGCGGTAACCGAAACGCCCGACCGTTCTCACTCTGAAATAGGTCTTCTGATCCGAAATTGCAAACGTGTAACATTCGAACCCACCCCGTTGCAATACTGACGTGATCTTAGGGGTTCCCCAACTTCTGTAACAGATAAGCATTCATCATCTTCACGGGCAGTTTGGTTTCTACCTCATCTGAGTAGACGGCTCCATCTCCTTTCTGTCCCATGGCTCCAAGAAGCATTACTTTTAATAAACACTTACTTAGGTAGTGTACCGTGTAATGTCCTGCCCTGCCCCCGACTAGCCGGCAAGCTGGCAAGATGACGGCCACTGGCTCATTACGTCACAAGTGCGACAATGTGTGTTTGTTGTCAGTTTTTAATCAGTGCTGAGCCGGCGGCGGCTGTCATCTCATTTGCCCGCGTCGCTCGTCGGCAGCGCTCACAGATTCAACAGCAGTAGGCTCCGCTTGCTGCTTCAAATGTCTGGCTTATCTTTTTCTATTGTGTCCCACAGCTGGGCAAAGGCACCTCCTTCAAAACTCTCTGTCTTGCGTGATCTCTGGTCATTATTGCCTTGTTCTTCACACCGTCTTTTCAAGCAGCGCGACGGTCGACTTGGGAAGGCGACGGCGACGAGGCGAAGGCGTTACAAAACAGGCATGCAGCCATCTTTGCCCATCACTCCTGGACCTCTGAGTGCATTCGTGTGACAGGCTCAGTAGAATCCCACTTCTTCTGTTTCTTTTGAAAAATTTAGAAAAATAAGAAAATAAGTATGTAAGTAATTAGGTGTATGAATGGGTTTTCACCGAAGGTTTAAAAGATATCGCAAGAATACCAAGGTTAGCCACGTAGCCCGAAGAAGTGGCAGTGGGCAGGGCACATTGTTCGCAGAACGGATGGCCGATGGGGCCGAAAAGTGCTGGAGTGGCAACTGCTAACCGGAAGAAGGAAGGAGCTTTGGAAGGCCTCCAACTGGGTGTACAAGTATCTTGAGGTGACCTCTAAAACCAAATTGTGGTTATTTTTTCGCTTCTAAACGCTCGCTTAATTAAAACTGATGTGTAGATGACCTTCAAAGTTTCATTCAAGATGCAGCTAAACCAGTTTCAGACAAGAATAACTCTGTAATAAGAACAAGTCCGCAGCTATTTAAGATTAATTTTGAACTTTCAATAACATTTATAAGTAGACCCAATTTAAGTGAAAATGTTTTTATTAAACACCGTCTCTGTGAATAACAACAATCGACCCTCTCCATCGTTATCTTTGTTAAACTATTTAATTAATAATTGAAAATAAAAGACGGTCTCAATGTCAGTCGCAAGTGGAACAAACCAAGCGTTTGCATAGCAACCCGAGCCCCTGCCTCGCCCTTGTGAGCTAGCCCTACTTTAGAGGGCTGGAATCTGATGAAAAACCTACCTTATTGTCTAACGTTTAGAACGTATAATTCTTTGAAGTATTAAGCAGTTATTGGTGCAGAACAAATTGTACTTTACACATAGCGAGTAAGTATGGGTTTTGCTAGTAACAGTTTTTCAATGCATCAAATTCAATGTCAATTTCATGAAGACCATTTACAGTCTAAAATAGAATTTAAACTTTGTGCGCTAAGGTTTTATTTTCTCTAGCAATCTTTTCAAATGCACTGATGTGCAGGTATACTTTCAGAGGTCCAAAACGACTAGAAAAAACGTGAAGATTTATGTTTAACCAACTTGGAAAAAAATGGGTTAAGTGTTTACTCGTTTCTATTTGTGGGCAGATAACACGTGTAACATGAGACGATGTCGTGCTTTTTGTGCAGTTGTACGACTACCGGCGTTCCGCGCCACGAGGGGTAGGCAGGCACGCAGCTCGGGGCAGTGACAGCGCCCCGAGATCAGCTGGTTTAGTAACTTTTTAGATACTTAGCATTGATATATTTGTTTGTTTCGTAACTACTATAGGATTAGATAATAAGATCTAGTAGATACATTACAATAGGGCTGGCTGTAGTAAGAATGTAAGCAGGTGAACTATTTGTAATTGTTTTACTAAGTAACACTACTTTCCTACATTGCTTCAGGTAAGGTAATTCAATCATTCTGTTCGGTGTAAATACTACTCAATTTTGTCTCCACATGGATGAGTTGAGATTATCGGCATTGTGACTAGTAAATGTAGGAATTAATACAAACAGTCCGCTATGTACAATATCCTTATGTAATAAAATAGCAACGTCCTGCGATTATCAAACCAGTTGCCAAGTAAAGCGAGGCGACTTCATGAAACCTTTTATTTACCTATTTTGTCCCACTGCTGGGCTAATTTCCTCCGGATACCGACGTAGTATATTATTCTTATTATAGGTATCCGAATCTTGCCTTCTCCGACTAATCGGTGAGGCTCAGGACCAGGTGCAGACGAACCCAACATCTTATCTTACTAATATTATATTATAAATGAGAAACTTTGTAAAGATGGATATAATATGTGTATGTGTAAACTACTGATCGGATTTAGTTAAAATTTTGCACGAGGGACAACTATCGAACTTCACGAAGCGAAGCTTCACTCTTTTTTTTTAATTTAAAAATATTTTTGTAATTAGTGTTAGCGTTTAGAGAACTAAGAGAGAGAGCATTTATTTTTGATCATTTGTATATTAATTTTAAACATGAGATATTAAAATTGATAAAGAACAGATTTTGATGTGGCAACCCGGGACGGCCATTCGGCAGTCTATGGTAAAATAAACAGTGTGAGGTATCAAAAAATTATTATTGTAAAAAGAGTGTATTCTTTGAGATACGGATTAAAAACCTACTTAATACAGTGATCAGATTTATTATTATACTTTACCCAAAATTATAAACAACTACCTAACCTGTTTGTGTCACAAAGATTTTATTTCTGTACAAGGAATCGAACCGGGACTCCTGCAGTCGAAACACTGCGCCGTGACGTGCCATGCCGATCATGTGTTCTAATATGATAGAACATAAGCAGCCGTCAAATAGGTATCATAAGTAGGTACATAGTACCTAGATAATACATATTTATACAAATACAGAGGTAGTGACGTTGTTTCCGGCGCTTGTCGCCCCCTATCGGTCGTGTAGCAACCAGGGACCATTTTGGTTACCCATTGATAGGGTTTTTGATAGGGTTTTGACAAAGTGTTGTTTTAAAAACCATTTCATATTGGTTACCATTTTTTACGAAAACCCTCATCAATGGATAACCTCTTCCAAACCCTTTCGATATGATTACCTGTATATTCGAAAACCCATTCTTGGTGGGTTATACTTTTTAATGGTAAGTCGTTTTGAACGGGTTACCCTTTCAACGACTGTAAAGCCGTTGAAGGGGTTACCCATTCGGACTACCAGTATTGTAATTTTATCTCTCACGTCTTTTCTTTAAAGTACTAAACTGCATACATTCGGCAGGAATGCGTCAAGTCGCAACACGCAGTCTAGGCCCTAGCGATGAGTAGCGACTCCTTACACATGCGATTATAGTTATTATTGCAGAGTTTTTAAAGTTCAATGTTTTTTGTTCCTGGAAAAGTCGGGATTGTTTCCTACATGATCAAATCTTGTCTTTTTTACGGATTCATAAATAGTCCGATAGCGCTGGGCTATTTTGATGCCAAAGTTTCAAAAATTTTAAAGTTGCTTATTTCTTGCCTGTGGCTACAGTCGTACCTGTGAAGCTTATTATTGCGTTTTGTGTCACATCTGACTTGCATTTTCAGTATCTCGATGATTTGTGGTTGATTGATTATTTTTATTCGAATCAAACCTGGCAAAATTAATTTAAAGTTTAAAATAATTATGATATCTTATCTAGGATAGCCTGCAAACCCCGTTTGTAACATTTTCGACAGCGAGGGACTAAATAAGTAAACACTGTGCTTTTCATTGCGAATACAAGAAACATAAAAAAAGTCAATCGAAAAACAAATCGAGTTCGGATTGCCGCTTTTCCGCCTATTTTGTTTTTTTTTCTGTGGCCAGTCCGCTATTCAGGAATTCTGGGATATTCACCCTAATCGTATCAGTTAGGTACTACTACGTCATTATAACGAAATCAACTATCATTTTCTTTTCCTCTAACTGACTGTAATCGAAAAGATAAATAGCCAAATTTCTCCCTAACTAAAGTACCTAAAATGACACAAATTAATATAGTAGGTTAGGCAAATGGTCCGGAAACTATATGCGAAAAACAAAACAACTTTAATATTTTTGAAACCTCAAAACCTAGCGCTATCGGACTAAAATATCATTCGATCGTCTCACTTATTATTTAGTGCCCGAAGGGAAAGGATAGGAGCTGGACTCAAACCGTAAGATTTAAAAAACCGAGGCGACATGAACATATATATTTAAAAAAGACGTGTGGCACTCGGGGAGTGCCGCGGTAACGCTATTGCATAGCATTTTTTATCAACTTATGCAATTATAATTATTCATTACCACGCGCGGTCGGCGCGCAGCCAGCGCGCGGACGGCTCGCAAGCACGCGATCCGCGCTCGGACGCCGCAAAAACGACGGGGTGTTATAAGTTTGACGTGTCTGTGTATGTGTGTGTGGAACATTCATTATAAAATTCATAATTTCATTGTGATGGGAAGCCGAGCCTGAACATTCAGTCTGCGTTTTGTCCTCGAGCCTGCAACAAGCGGAAAATAAAATACATAAATAATTATAATTGCATAAGTTGATAAAAATGGTTACAAAGAAGGTCTAACATCAAATGTATATGTCACCGTAAAATTGTCAAACACGTTATATTACAATATAACGTGTTTCTTCTCGCGATATTGTAATGTCTCGAATTATCAGTCAATTGAACATACGGAAGTATCTCTGCCCCCATAATCAGGACTTGGGGCACCCCCCCGTTAGGTTAGTTAGGTTCCTTTAAACCCTGCACTCGGAAATAGGGGCCCCCTCCTTCCCTCCACACCGCGTAAGTTGACTACAATCGCATGCATTTCACGAAAAATAATGCGTTTTGTTGTAAGCAGTATATTCATTTGACAATATTTCGAGACTTTACAATATCGCTAGAGATATTACAATATTACGTTTTTGACAATTTTACGGTGACATATACAACCTACAACTCCTAGTTACGGCAATATATTAAAAAGAACACTAGCTTGTCATTGTTATACCTGACATGGGGTGTTAGGTTATTTTCGTTACGGAATTTCTGGATTTGGTCTCCACGCTCAAGACCCACGATAGAAGCTATGCAATAGCTTAAAAACTTAGCTCCGTAGCATTCGCCGTTAGAAGAATTCGTGATTTAACTGATTTACTTTTAGAGACAGCCCGTTAAGTTTATTTCCATAGCATGATGTCGTACGGTATTCTCTTGTGGGGCAATGCCACCGATATTCATACAAGAAAAGGCAATTCGTTCTACTTATAAACTAAGTCCCAGACTGGGGAGGTCGGCACGCAGCACCCAGTCGTAACCGATGTTCCACAGGGGCGGCCCAGAACCTGGGCGTCTCTTCTGGCCCGGTGCGATGCAGGAACCTCCCGAAACAGTCGTGTCTGGTGAGGACTTCTCAAAGAGGGGACTTATCGCCACTATTGTGGCGTGCTCTGCACGGGGTTTGCGACAGTCGGTCTCTCCATGTCGCCATGAGATCACGATGGAGTCTGTCCGCTGAGCGGGGCGAGGACTATCGCCTCCAGATCCCACGGCGGAAATTCGGCAAGGCCTCGCCTCGCCGCAGATTGTGCGGTATCCACGAACTAGATTTACGAACTTAAGACCTGCTTGGAGAATAAATATCATCCATGGTCTAACGATGAAGACAGAAGGCAGATGCAAGATGTCCTCAACTGTTTGCAGCAGCTATATTATTATTAGGCTTATTTCACGCACCTTGATGAGAACTCAAGAGCTGCCTAAAGTATGACTGTCATCGAAGGTCAGCAATGGAGACGGAAGGCAGTTGCATGAGGTATCTACGCAAGAGTTTACTGAAGCTTTTTCATGTTTGGGCTCATTTTTTGAACCTTTATGAGAATTTTAAACCTATCAAGAGTAAAAGTTTCATCCAAGGTCCGTCGGTGAAGAGTGAAAGCAGTTACAAGTGGTCCTGAAGAGTTCACAGCATCTTCATCGTGGTTGGACTCATTTCATGGTCCTTGATGAGAATTTTAGACCTAGCTGGAGTATGACTTTCGATATCAGCGGAGTGTGTTTTTTTTTTACAAAAACAGTGATCATTGATTCCTTTTGACAGCTAAAGCGGTTAAAGTTAAGCAACAATCATGTAGCACGGAATTGTTCCTCTTAAAACGAGTCCGCGTTAGCATTTCATGTCTATCTTTGAAGGTTGACTCACACTGTCTAACCCTCTCTCTCTTATGAGACGCAGACGAAGTTGCGCGGGTCAGCTAGTAACTTAGTAAAACCTTTGTTGATTGATTTCGTTTATTTGGCACTGACTTCTGAAGCTTAAGTTATTTTTCCTTTTTTTTGTGTTTTTTGCAGTCGGTTTAGTTTAAAAAAAAAAAAAAAAATCTCTTTTTAGTGGTTCACCCTTCACAGCGTACTGGCGTGATGTTATGTTATGAACTGGTGTAAACAATAGATAGACATGAGATTTCAGCAATCCCAGTCCATTTGCTATCATTTATTGAGGAGTTCCGTTGCCTATCTCCGAAGTTCATCATCAGATCTTCACCAAATTGAAGTGGGACCACTCTGAAAAAGTACTCTTTCGAAAACAACCCAAATCGCTTTATGTGTGCCTATACAATTTGAAGATTTCGCACTATTTCTCCAGGATTCCATCATCAGATCCAGACTTGATGATTATGGGACCACCTGGGAAGTATACCCTTTTAAACAAAATAAAAATAATCCAAATCGGTTCAGATATCTTCGAGTAATCGGGGAACATACACAACAAAAATAAAAAATAAATAAAAGGTTCCCACGAATTGAGAGCCTCCTCTTTTTTGAAGTCGGTCAAAAAAGAAATCACCGTCCTATCAAACCGAGTAAGAAATACTTAATGAACGATTCTATATGATTCCAAACTTCCAAGGTCAACAATACCTTTTCCTCAACTTCAAAGTAATTTAAAATTATTTGATTTAAAACCCTTTGGTTACCCCGACAAAACCCTTTCAAGGGGTTATCTTCTTCAATTGGAAACCATACAGGAGCCGGTAACATCTTGTACTAGTTAACTTATTGAGAGGGTTACCCTAACGTTAGTGTTATGAAAGGGCTACCACTACCAACAGGTAACCCTTTCCGTGACTGAAGCCGCACAACATGTAACCCTTTCGAAAGAATTAACTTATATTCGGGGTTGTACGGTCCCTGGTAGCAACACCATATCGTTACAGCTGGTTATTATAGTTGGGTCAGCAGGATTACTGCCTGTCCTGCAGGTTGCTGGTGGTTCTCTTCCCTTGGACTAGCTGTTGCATGTAGCTGCGTGTATTTTGTGTTTCATAAAAGAAAACTAGAAGAAAAAATGATATGAAAGAGAAAGGAGTAAAAGATGCCGTGGCATCTGACAGTGGAAAGTGGAAGAGGAAAACGTGTTGCGACGACCCCCAATAGAATGGGACTAGGGCAGGAAGACGCAGATCAGAGGAAAACCAGCCCGTGTCGTGTGACAGCTCCTAGTGTATCTGTTTGTTTTTCATAACGATCGGTTGAGTGGTTTCGCCGAGATAAACTGTAGGTAACAGAGACGTGACAGTGACTGACTTGGTATGGTATATAAGAATTTATTTGTAACATAAGGTTGTGCAGGCAGTGATCCTCCCAGTTTGTTTTGCTGATGTTCCACTCAGCACAATTGCCATTGTAGGACTACTGATGGTTGTCTTCACAACCAATTCCAATTCCTTCCATGTACAGTCAGCAAAAGAGTTAGGTTTACAGGCTAGCAATTTTCTTTCTACTATTATAAATGGAAAACGGTTATAATCATTCTGTTCAGAATTTCATCCAAATCTTTTTAGTAGTTTCTGCTTAAAAGAATAACAAAAATCGATCCTTACAGACTTTTACATTTATAATAGTCGTAAAAAGATTGCTAGCCTGCATACCTAACTCCTTTGTTGACTGTACATAACTACTGGTACTATCTTTGGTAAACATTTTTGAGTATTCCTTGATAAAAAATATTTACGTGGGTGAGCGCGCCGATAGCGGATGAGTTAGGTACCTACTTATAAAAAATAAAAAATCAAAGTAAAAAAAAAAAACAAAAGATCACAATTCGTTCACAATCAAGTTTAATTCCGTCTATATTTTTTCTGTTTCACTCTGAACATTAGGTACTAAGTATGTACAAGTATACCTATTACATGTACAGATGTATTGTCACCGTAAAATTGTAATCTCTCTAGCGATATTGCAAACTCTCGAATTATTGTCAAACGAACATATTGCTTAAAATAAAACGCATTATTTTTCGTAAAATGCATGCGATGGTTGTCAACTCACGCGGTGTGGAGGGAAGGAGGGGGGCCCCCCTTGCCCAATGGTACCACTCTCATGAAAAGATACTGTAGGTAAGTACCATTCCTGAGAAATATCGATTAATATAACCTAACCTAAAAACACTTTATATTCCCCTAAAAAGCGTAGTCGATGGAGCCCCGCTTCGCACAAATTCTTAAAGGAACTTATATTGTAATATAACGTGTTTGACAATTTTACGGCGACATAATACAAACCGCCTGTACGTGTGTCGCCGCTGGTGCGCCGCGCCGTGTACCCCACTCCTCAGTGTGGTGCAGCCGCCGCCGCGCGCTGTCGTGTACGTGTGTCACTGCTCCGCGCCGCGCCGCCGGGCACCGGGCGCACGCGCAACTCGCAACACGCGACTGTGACCTTCAATTCATTCGCTATCGGCGCGCTCGCGTATCGAAACAACGTTTGTTGCAAAAATTACTAAATGGAGACTATAGAGATCAAACAAGAAGCCCCAGACACGCTCGAAGTCGACCCGACGGACTTCAGCTTCGCGGGTGATGACATCAAACTTGAATTCTCTGAAATTGGCGAGGCAGTACCGTTCCAGATTATTAAAGTGAAAAACGAAGATGGTGCACCGAATATTTACCGGATGGAGGTACCGGTTCAAGCTGAATGGATTGCTGATGCGGCGCACCAGCAGGCAGGACCTTCGAATGTCGATCAACTGGGCGCCGATCCTGCAGGTCCTCCACCAAATAAACGCATGAAATCAGAACCAAAAGGGTATATAAGAAATAGGCCAAAACATCGTTTGCGATTAGAAAATAATGAAAGTATGGAGATTATGAGTAGTGATGACGACGCATTCTCATCAGAAAGTGACCTGGAATACGGCGGAATCAGTGAGGGTGAATCCGAGTGTGAGTACATTGGTGACGATGACCCGCTGGGCACTGGAGATCAATGTGATCCGAAACCTGAAGGTGCTAAAGTTGATAATGTTTATGAAGACTCGTGGTGGACGGAAAATCAACCGGAATGGACGACTGACCATACGTCAATGAAAAAAATTGAATTTACAAAGAAAAGAGAATTACTCAAACCGACTCCCAAAACACCTTACGAGACCTTTCGCTGGTTCCTTAATGACCAATTATTAGATACGATAGTAAACGAAACAAATAAATACGGCAAAAATATGTTGAGTAAGGAAAATTTAGGTCTTAACTCGAGATTTAGGGCTTGGAAAGATGTGACGCGAGAGGAACTGATCACGTTCCTGGCTCTCCTCATACACACGGGCACCATCCGGACCAACCGGCTCGCTGACTACTGGAAAGTGGACTATCTGTTTAATTTTAAATGTTTTTCTAGATTCATGACACGAAATCGCTTCATGTTGATATTAAATTTCCTCAATTTCGCGTCACCTGATTCAGATACTCTTAAGAAAGACAATTTTGCCAAAGCAAGACCTTTTGTCAACAATTTTAATGACGTAATGAAGGAAATTTATTATCCTGGAAAGGAGCTCCTCATCGCTAAGTCCATGGTGTTCTGGCACGGCAACCTGGTGCGTCAAGAGTACACCGACCACAGACGACACAGGAAAGGTATCAATTTGTCTAAGCTTGCGGAACCCAACGGCATGGTGGTTAAATTTCAGGTTTATGTTGGAAACAGCACTGAGAACATCTTCAGAGTCACAGTAGGAAAAACAGTCGAAGAACTCGTAGCAGATAATCTGGGCTGTGGCCACGCCGTGTACATGGACAGATACTACAGCTCCTACAGACTGGCACTAACACTTCTGAACGGTCAGACATACTGCACAGGAACTTTAAATAAAAATACCAGGAATAATCCGTTTAGGGAAGACGCTAACACAACACAGGCAGAACGACTCTCCACAACAGCGTTTTTCTCTAACGGTGTGCATGTTGGAAAATGGCGCGGCCGAAGTAACAAATCTATTCTTTACATATCAACGGAATTCAATAACGAAATTCATCATATTATAGAAAAGAATGGTAAAATGAACCAGGGACCGAAGGCTCTCGCGAACTACTCGCGGTTCATGACCTGCAGCGAACTCCAGGACCAGCTGATGTCGTACATGCCGTACAGCAGGAAGCAGACGCACTGGTACAAGAAGGTGTTCATATACACGCTCCAGATATTCATGAACAACGCGTTTCATTTGTTCAACAACTACTCTGGTACTAAGAAGAGGTTGGATTTCTACGGGTATAGGCTGGCCGTGCTGAAGGCGATGCTTCCGGCGCCGGAGCTGGCGCCGCACATGTACCAGCTGGCGCCGGCGCCGCAGCCGCTGAAACACGCGCTGACGAGGATCACGCGCACGCGGCTGCGAGAGAAGAAGGGGAGGGACGGCACGGTGAGGGTCGTGAACGAGGTGGTACGCAAGGAGTGCAAGCCGTGCCGGCGCATCAAGCGGCGCACGGCCACGCTGTACGAGTGCGCCGCCTGCGAGGGCTCGCCCGCCTACTGCACCACCTGCTTCTGCGAAGTGCACGGCAGCACCAACACTCCTTACGTCACTCCTTACTTTGATGAGATTATAATCGACTAATGGGGAAGAACCCGCACAGGGCCCTTGGCTTGTGTCCCAGCCGTGGGACATAACAAGGTGATCATATTAATGAGAACATTTCTTTAGACAATTAATACAAAAATGATCAAAAAGGTCAATTAAGTATTGTTATTTTCTTTCTTTATAAATTGAACCGTCACTACTATTATTGATAATGTGATATGTTTGATACTTACTTACACTTGAGGAGTGTCTTTTCTAAAGGGGATATTTACATTTTTATTATTTATTAAACTGAGTATGCAGTCTTGTTCCTAGTGCTAAAATACACACTTTCATCACTTTAATCTTAATCAAAACAAGATATTCTCCAAGTAAAGCAGCTTCAAATATGAGTGTTCCTTTCAGAACAGGATATTTACACTTACAAATTTAAAAAAATAATAGTTCTTTTTCATTTCATAACAAGAGACGATATTTACAATACAAATATTTACACTATAGGTAGATACCAATTTGCCGTTTCAAAACGCGATAATTACTTTTACATAGTGTTTTATTTCCTTTAACTTTATGATTTAGGCTTTATTTTTAGACATTTTATTCTGTAGAACGGGGCGCAAAATATTTCTAGTTAGCGTATTTTTTGAAGAACGCATCGGCATATTTTTACTCTCTGGCAAGTGGGTATTTTGACGTCTATCATTCAAAATATTTTCGCTCCGCTCCAGTGTCGTTTTTGGTTTTGAGGTTCCGTGTTCTATTAGGAGATATTTTCAACTGGATTTTACCAAATTATGGATGAGAAAACAGTAGAAGATTTAAATAGTGGCGGAAGAAACGATAGAATTGCGAAAAAACCCCGTAAACAGAAATCGTGAGTGAATGAATCTATGACGTTTTCGTTGTACCTTTGTCTGACACCTGATATTGGACAAATCAGGATTTGAACTGTCTAATAATTAAAAAAATATAGTTCTGTTTAGTAGCATTAATAAGTGTCTTTAATTTTGGTAATTATTATTAAACAATAAGAATAATCTGTGTTTTATTATTATTTAAAATCTTGAGATGTACAATACAAAAGAGGATATTTACAAAATAGTACACAACAATATAGGATATTATAAAAAATCCGTGGCAAAAGAGGATATTATGATTTTCCTGAACTCTGTAACTTTAAATTAAGAAATCATATTTTTTGGCAAAATGTGTAGTTAGAAAACTGTAATGAAATAGTTTCATAACAGAAATAATGCTTTTCGGTAGGTCTGTAAATATTTCCCATATAAGTTTTTCCCATTTTGTGAAAAATAAGATAGAATGTAGGTATCCCCATTTGAAAAGACACTCCTCACTTGTTCTTCTTTTGGTAGGTTTTGGTAAAGAGGTGTAACGATGTTCGCCGAGCTCGCTCGCTAGCTGGCCGTGTGGCCTGCGCTTTACTAATAATCTAAATTTATGTAGTTATAAATCTTGTGTTGATTACCATCATAGCGTTGTTTCATTTATGACTATGTTATTAAACTGGTGTCAAATTAGTGGCGATCTAATCACGACTAGTGTCGAACTACCTACCTATAAGTGTAATAATGCAACTACAGCCTAGTCACACACAACTCACAATTATAATAGACCCGATTTGATGAGCAACACTATTTAACAAGTGAATAGCCCATGCCAGGATAACAATGTCTTAGCTAGTACAATCAACTGCACGTCAATGGTAATTTTGGTAACAGTACTTTGATGAACTTCGAAAACCGCCTTTACTGCTGTACAGCATAAAGGCGCACTCAATGTCAAAATGTTGCACACAGACTGTAGGGACTTACAAAATAGCGACCATAATCGAGTGGCAAAGGTTATAGTTTATTCGCATGACCGCTTTCTCCACAGTAACGCTTTAGTCCTCAGTTCCTTCTGCCCTAATCGCTTTGATTTTCCAAAACACCACCTCCAATAGGTCTCATAGACCCGCTGGACCCGGGGTCCCGTAGACCCGTCAGCGTCTTCCGGACCGAAACACAACGCTATTAATCATACCACAGAAACAATTACTGATCGACCCGAGATTAGCCGGAATTGTTTGAAAACCACTTTGATTCGCTCGGGTATCGAACTTGTGACCTCAGCTTACAGCTATTGTTCTTGTTTGTGTCTGGAAGAGCAATTTTGAAATAGTTTGTTACACTAGAGTTTAACTGGGAATACACTCGAAGCTATTAATGCACCGATAGACTTAATATGACAATAATAACACATAGGTACTCACTGTATGTAATAATTCTAACATAGTAACTACTAGAGCTGTCGTGTGTCCCCCACATCGCCCCACGAGCCTGCCTCACACACATTCTATTACAGACCGCCCCACACACACAAACAGCTGTGAACACCCATCTTTATCGCCATCCTACATCTTCGATACTTCTCTATAAATACCCATCTCGACATATTCTATAAAAACTGGACGCGTCAATATCTGTCCCACACCTTACCTACCCTATACACATCACGAGTTCACGACACAAGGGTTTATACTTACAAGAAAGGGAAAAGGAATATTGATTACATTATCTTCTTTGTCCACGGGACACTTTACGACGAACCCATGTAATATCACCATAATCTATAAAACCAGCTTACTTTTAGGGTGTTGTTGATAACAATAAAGTACTATTCATGATGAAAGTTCTGCATCACAACAAAGGAAATATCAACAATCTAATGTGTGACGCAATCACGCAACTTAATCCATTCCTTAAAAAACCTGACTCGGAACCCGTCACGAACAAAGAACTTCAGTACTTTTCCATGTTTAGAGTGAGACACCAATATCTGCGAATACATTCCTCTCTCTTACCTAAAAAAGGGGCAAAATTATGACGTAATGATAGCCCGGGCACCCCTGCAGGGCAGGAGATGCAATTACTTACGTGAACTTTATGACTAAAGTCTTAAAGGTCACAATTGATCGTCGTTGCATTTCAGAGATGGATGACGAAATCATAGGGTGATTGTAGTTTGGGAGCCAGGCAACGGCAACTGCTCAGTAATAAAACGTTTTCATTAATGGCGCGATTAGTTATTATTCTTTCGATACGGTAAAAAAAGAGAATTTATAAATATACCTAATGGACGTGAGTTTACTATTAATGAATATACTTTGTGCACAATTTTATAGATCACCTAAAACAAATTTCAATTTAAAAAAATACCACTGTTGCGGTTGTTCTAATTTTAGTCGATTGTGTCAAAACTTCGACATGTGTTGCCAAAATGAAAAGCGATGTTCATTTGCACCAACAAATGTATTTCTGCTGAGCTCTTCAAAAGGCAGGAAGCTTACAATACTTACTTTTTGTGGCAAAAGATGGTAAGTGGCCACGGGAAGTGGTTCCATATTATTAACATACCGACTGCGAAACACAGTGCTGTTCTCGGCCTCAGGTATAAATATTTTTTTTTTTTATGTTAGTCCTGTAGTGAGCAGATTTGTGTTAAAAAGAGACGAGCTTATACACATACTTAGGGTCTAAAGTGGGCACTTTTATCATAAATAGGTATTATTTCTACAAAAGACCGTTCCAAAATTGGGGTGCATGATACTGCATACATAATATAATACTGATAACGTAAATTGGTAATTTTGTCGTTTCCTTCCATCTATAATTATGAATTATATACAGATGGTTTTACTACAATACTAATTTATTAATGACAAACGGATGTCATAATTTCAAAGCAGCAAATAAAACAATTTACTTTAATGTTTTTTACTGCACTGTCATTTACAAAGTGTACATTTTTCTTCGTTATTTAATATCGTCCGTACCGCATTTTATATGTTAATTTTCGTTACTTACTAAAACACAAATCGGCTGTGTTTTTGTGCGTTGAAAAATAATTTAACAAAACGACCTCAAATGCTACAAATGCCCAAAACGTTTCTCTGAAACTGAATCCAAGTAAAGACGGCACTTAATTCTAAAGAAATCTAAACATGATTGCCAACATGTCGTAACATAATAATAATACTGTCTCCGAGACAATGACACAAAGACAATAGTGGAACCCTTTACCGCATAGAATGTGAGATTTATTTTATTTACCATCGCTCTCTGGCCGGTCCCGTCGGAACGTGGGTTGAATATACACCATAAACTTTTATGGGGACCAGTCAGATAACAGCGCCGTGCTTACATACTTTTATTGTGGTTCCAAAGAGTTATACGGTAACGTAGCCGTGGCCTGATACTCATATGCATTCAATTTATTCGGCTGACTTGTTAAGTTTGCCCATTTTTTCATTCAAAGGAGCTTAAACAAATTAATTTGAGAAGCTTTTGTTCGTAACTTTGTGCACTAATTTCCTTAATTAATTGAGCTTTAACTGATGTCTTGACATTAATATTAATCTAACTTAAAATTGAAGGATCGCTTAAACCGAAAAAGAAGAGTGAAAAAGAAGTTTGAAAAAGCCCCAAAACATAGTTTTGTTTCATTCGATCGTTCTCTCGAATAAAGCAACATCGTGCACACATGAAGGCGCGGCACAAGCTAGCGTAAGAAAAATACAGTGGGCGTAATAACTTATAGAACCTATGGCTATGTTAATTGTGTTTTTATTCATCTCGTGTTTATCAACCGTATGAGCTGTCGGTTCCATGTTTATGGTGTTTTCTATTTGGTCTCGCTACCTATTGTTTCAATGGAGTGAAAGTTGTTCCAGTTAATTTTGAGAACAATACACCGTGATTTAGGACTTTTATTTGTAAAGCTTTATCTGACACTGGAATCGTTTGCTGAAAAATTGTTCAGATTGCCTTCCTCTCTTTGTTTTATAGCGTTTTGTTATGGCCTATGAGTTCACACACACGGAATGTTGTTGCTTCTATTATACATATTATAGCTTCACTACAATAGCTAGTAATTAGAGCACATAGAAATGCATTATGGTTTCCGAAGCCACAATTTTCAAAAACACTAAAGGTTCTTACATTTTGCAAAAACATTTTCTTTAAAGAAGAAACAAGAGAACAGTAGCAACTAAGTCGACAATGCAGTGTAAGTAGCAATGCTATAAACAGTGGCTGTAAATAAAGATTCGACTCCGTAATGTTATTTCCTTTGTGATCGCTCCTCTCCTCGCCACAGAGCGAGGCAGCGAGCCAGTAGCTACCGGGCAATGGGCATACGTGTAGCGTATATAGACGCAACCGGTTTCAGAATGCTACTCCTATAGATTAGATCGTTCGTAAAAGGTTTTAAGAGACGACCAACTATCTACACTGTTTTGTACCGTTCACTATTCAAATTATAGAACATTTTGATCTTTTGGAAAGAAAAGTCTAGAGTTTCGCTAAGTAAATACGGTATCATTATTGCCTTCTTTAGTTACAGGGTTAAAACGAAGACCATCACGTCACGACAAGAAGGTAAGAAGCAATGGATATTGAGAAGGGTGAATATTTGAATGAAAGTGTACATTTATAACAATATAAGATTCGTATACCTACAACGATTAACATTAAAAGGTTGCTGTACTGAAACCTGGTACATATAAAATCCTTCATGATAATGAAATTGAGAAGATAAAAGAGTGTTGTACCTATACTACAAACACAGAGCTATGGTTACTAACTGCATCCAGTGGCGCGGCCGGTCGTCCCGCAGGCTACCGACTCACGCGCAGGGCCAAGGCCTGAACAGGTTCCAAGGGAAGCTGCCTTCCTACTGTTTATTATTACAGGCTTTCTGCGTAACTATGGCTATTAACTTGACTTGCCTATTTTGCTGATTTATGTGGGAATACTTGGATGAATGTTTTTTTTTCTGTTATTTGTACTCACTTACGTTTATCCAAGAGAGTACGCCGCATCTGATCTGTCAATAAACACATAGTGTTGCTACTTACCAACCAAGTGACTAGAGAAACATTACTGGACAAGTATTATATTATTCTTAGTTTCGGCGAAGTATTATATTATCTGTAGTTTCAGCAACGCTACGGGTTAAAGTGTAGCGAGCTAGTTGCTACACTTTAACCCTAAATAGTTTCGAGAACCCATCGGTGTAAGTTGGCAGTCTTGCACAACATGAGAACCAATCCGAGTGATTTATTGGCATTAAACTACTAACCCTGTGGAAACATTGTCTGTTTTTGACACATTTTGCGTTAGAATCTTAAAATCTGTCAAAAACACACTTACCAAACTTTCGCAACAACGGTTTGTTCGGGGCCTTGTTGAGTACCTACCAAACAATCGATTTCTGGCAAAATCAGATTTCTTGAAAAGTTTAAAACACTTCATTGAAATCCTAGTTTCTAATTCATCCTTTCACATTACAAACTGACAAGAAAGTACATACTAAAATCACAAAGTCAGTGTTTTATAAACATCTAAAACGTGACGTCGGCCCTCCCTAACAAAGAGTGAATCTCTACTGTGAATCTGTCCCTCCTTAGACTTTGCATACAAATGCACCCTCTGCTATCCCTCTCGTTACCTCGGAGGCACATCTGATCATCGGGAGGACTCAATCATTCTAGAGATCGTACAAAAGCGATACGTTCTTTTTAATCCAGTTGTTTGATAATGTTACAGATTGTAAACCTGTCTCCTGGACTGTCATTTTCGAATGATAAATAGGAATTGAGGTAAGTAGATAATTAGATATTTATTTACTTAATTATTGTTTTTTAATTCTCGAGTAGGTACCTGTACCTAGGTACATACCTAAGTGGAAAAATATTCTGGAAACGTAGTATTAATGTAAGTTAGAAGTTTATCCCTAGAGATGAATCTCGAAACATTGTTGGTGCCAGGCTCACCTTCTATCTAGGTACCTATCTAGGTACCTACCTAGGTACATACCGCTGATTCTAAAAGCTGAAGCTGCTAGGTATGGAAGATTTTTTGCACAAGAGGTCTTTTTTTTATAACTGTTGGTCTGTGAAGGATTTAAGTAACCTTTTTTATTTTTATTCAGCAGCTAAAACATAACAAATAGGTTTCCCACAAAGACTACCTATTACGGTACTTAGGAACTTAATTTCTAACTTACAACCACCTACGGCACCAACCGGTCACATTAAACCTTTCATAATTATTTGTTATTCATAAAGGTAGGTATTAAAGTCCACAGCCAAACCGTAACGATAGAAACCTCATTCAATATGAACTCTTTTCTATTTCTCCTTCTTAACAAAGAAAATAACTACCTACCTACCAACACACCGACATAATATTGTAGCTAAAGTTTATTTCTATAGAGTTCTATAGAAATAGACTTTTCCATTACGTATCATCAATCCTGGAGTTATGAAATTGTACCTATGTAGCTAATATAAAATGTATTTTTTAGTTTAGTTTCCTAGCTTCAGAAGTAAACAGTACTTTCACAGGGTATCGCGGTATCGCCCAATCAATCGTACGCGCTCGGCTATCTCCGCCAGCGCTCGGCAAACTCCGCCACAGCTGACGCGAACTGTTGCTATGTGCACGTCCATGGGGGCAAAGCGGACATGTTTGGTAGAAAGCAGTTTATAGTTGATGTTTCATTTGATCGGAAAATAGTGCTTGGCTCGGTTAATTTAACTGCACAAAGAAATCGCTCTAGTTGACCCATGATTTTGTGTGACAATACTTTTTTCGATATTCCACGTAATTTTAGACACTATACACTTCAAAATACTCTAGCTAAAGCCCTCGTGTGTAAAACTCTTCAATTGAACAATAAAAGCAAAGGAAAACACCGAAAACCGATTTCCCAAACAAAGAAAAGCAGATTACACGCGAAAATGTCCTAAAAACTCCTTAGCGGCAGCTCGCTAAACGAGCCTACGTGACCGAAGCAGTGTACCGACGCACACACGCGCACGCCCCGACACACCGACGCGCGCTCTCACGCACACAGGCAAGCGTGCGGTTAAGTCCTCGCGCGGCGACGAAACGTCGCAACCGACGTCGACCTTCACAAAGAAATATACACATCCGTCGTCCTTACCACTTACGGAACAAGGTTCAATTTAAAAATAATTGTTTAAAGGATGTTATGGCTATCCAGTCTTCGTGTAGGTAATAGCCCCGTTGCGCTAGCGAGTGCATTTATGGCAGCGTTCGCAAGTTGCCAACCTTTTTACTTTATTTGCTCTATTATTTCATGTTAGAATAACTGTTACGATGAGTTTAATAATACTTTGTTGATTGAAATGATACAAGCGCAAATAATGCGATTGTTATGTTGACCAGCTGATATCTTTGTCCGATTTGTTTTTGTCTGATAAATAAATTTGCATTTTATCTGATGCCCGTGATGACATGTACATTATCAAAGCTTTATTGGCGTATACAAGAAAACACAATTCAATAATATAAAATGTTATCCTAGCACGATAACATTTTATATTATTGAAAATGTTATCGTGCTAGCCCAAAGTAATAATAAACCAATTTATTCTCTGAAATGAGCTATCTCATAACTTTAGATAACTTACCTCACTTACCTGTATTTGAAGAAAAACACAAATTCGCCGGGAGCGGTGTTAAAAGGTGAAAGTCCTAGACCAGGTTGGCCTAAAAAAAGGTTGACGATCCCTTACTGCTCGTCCCGCAACGCGCTTGGCAACAAGCGAATGAAAGCACTGGACTACTTACAAGGAACTTTCAACCTTATTTGCTTAGCCATAAAGTTGCATTTTCTTCAGTGTAAACCGGTTATTGATCGCAGCTTACGCGAAAAACTTTAGTACTTATCGCCATACAAACGATACATGTGCTATTTCATTAATTGGCCTAAGTGACATAACTGATTCGATAGCCGTCCTTACCACCTTTACATAAGGTCGATATTTGCGTACATTGTAGTTGTTTTGTAAAGATTATTAATCATACAGGATTTATAGATGGACAAAGAGTTAGTTAAGACAGTTATTACGTGTGAACGGCCATTACAGCTTAGTAAGGAGCATGTGTTTTAGTATTTTTTGTTTCATCTCAAACGGAGCAAGAAAACATGAGAAAGATGGTCTGAAATGAATAACTGACTTATTTTGGTCGAGAACGATTCTTTGTGAGTTTTTGTTGAGCTATGTAGTTGTAGGTAGGTGTTTTATACGATGTGAGTTAAGTATTACATGGAGGTTATGTACCACCGGCCTATAGGTACATAGACGTATGTTTTCTGAGTCTACAAACATGCTAATTGAGTAACTAACCTACCTAGTACCTACCTAGGTACCTACAGCTTTGTTTAAGTACTTAGGATGATTGAGAACGGGCAACGACACAATAATCACAATCTCAGCAGATGAAATAATACACAACATACTTATAGGAAAAAGGAGCAATCTCCTGAAACATTATTACCTACAGCGCGATATCATTCAGGCGGGTTACCTACTTCACTTACTTCTAACCATAACATTCATTTTGTCGATATTATTATTGTTTTATCAATTCTAGCTTGACACAGACTGCTATATTGCATCTCTGCCTGTTCCTTCAGGGCAACCGGCTTGATGTTACGTTATGTGTAGATTGTACTGTAGTGTGAGTGCTACATCTATACTTAATATTATAAAGCAGAAGAGTTTGTTTGTTTGTTTGTTTGGTTGAACGCGCTAATCTCAGGAACTACTAGTTCAAATTGAAAAAAAAAATGTGTTGGATAGTCCATTTATCGAGGAAGGCTATAGGCTATAAAACATCACGCTACGACCATTAGGAGCGGAGCAGGGATGAAAAATGTTGCAAAAACGGGGATATTTTTTCCTTTCGTTATGTGACGCAGACGAAGTTGCGTGGGTCAGCTAGTAACTAATATACTTACTACTTACCTACTAGAAAGTTGACCATATACTTTAAGGGTATAAAAAACCTCATATCGAAGCCGAAAGGCACTTGTTCTCCCCGTCATTGCGATTTTTTTGTTCTACACCATATCTGGGCTGCGAACCTTCTGGTTACGGACATATTGGGGGTCACATTTCCAATTTTTAGACAAGTTTTTTCTTTAATACAAGTTTTTAATGTAAGACCACGACCCCCGTACTTTTCAATCCATCCATCAGCACAATAATGTTTTGAGCGCGTTATTTTGAAATTGAAAAAGAAAGTCATTTCCCAGCAATCAAATTTGCGTCAAGTTACTTAGTTTGTGTATGTATTATACAGAATGCTTGGTTGACGGCTTCGTGATGACGTTGTTTACTCCCAGTATGTGTTGCTCTCCCTGTATCTGTTTCTCCTCCCTGTGTGTTGGTCGTGTACTGTGCACCTAAGTAAACAACAAAGATCCAGACCTAAGTATAACCCATAGACCCAAACCTAAGTATAACAACAAAGATCTAACTCTTTCTATATTTATTCCACTATTGATTATGTTCCAATCTCCTCTAATGGTTGTTTAGTTAATTAACTACCAACACAATCGATATCCAATCAAATCAACCTTCAAAAACTTCATTATTTCACAAAATCAATCATCTAAGTGTTCCAAAAGCCAAAAAAATCCTCCTTTGTTGGCGCGAGTATTATAATACTCCCCCAACAGGTTACACGGAAAAAAATGATGAAGGACCGGGGGTTCGGTTCCCGGGCGTGGCTTTATTGTTTGAGTGTGTAGTTGGTTATGCTTGGCAGTTTGACAGACTTGTCAAAAGTGGATTGCCACGCGTTTGGTGATGTCTAGGTGTATTTATATACTTTTTTAGTCTCCAAGGACCAACATGAACTGAGATTATACACAACTCACAAGCACAACGTACTTCGGTGTAAGTAAAATAAATTGCATTTCCCCGCATTTTGTAAGGAAAATTTAATATTGTATCGCCATTTCTCTTAGTTTAAAGAGGCATTGGCAAAATAATAACAGCCGCTCGGGTCGATCTTTAGGTTAAGCTGTGCTTGCCTAGGTTGGTCTGTGGATGGGTGACCACCCTTACATACCGAGTTCCCTCCGTGCCTCGGAAAGCACGTTAAGGCCCAAAAAGTCTGACAACCAGTCTTACCCAGTATTAACTGGGTTGTGGAGGTCAGATGGGCAGTCGCTCCATGTAAAATACTGGTATTCAGCTGCATCCGGTTAGACTGGAAGCTGACCCCAACATAGTTGGGAAAAGGCAGGCAGATGATTGCTGAAAAAAAAGATTCAGTGTTACTAATAAATCCTGAAAATGGTTTTCAGGCTTACGAAGGTTCTAGAAAAGAGGTTTATAACGTATCAATTCTGAAAAAATACGTGTACTGTTGAATAGATAATTACGATTCTAAACTTACAGTGAAGTTGTGTGGAAACAATCATCATTTCTACTGACAATATCAAGTAATATGAGGAATCATTTTATGATATTTTAATCCATCAATCCTACAAATATTACAAATGCGAAAATTTATGAGCATAAACTACTGAACGGATCTGGATGAAATTTTGCACACAAATTGTCAAACACAAAAACCCGGGGATCATATCCCCTGGTAAAATTATCAAACTTTACGCAGATACAGCCGCTGGCAGAAGCTAGTATTCCCAAAAGTAACTGAGCCTATATACAGATAATATCTGATACAGAATTGCAAACCATCGATCGCCGATGTTACCGAGCAAAGCTTGCGATGACATCATCCGCTAACTTACACGGCTACCGTTCTGTATGCTGACTACCTATATCACTGACTACTCTGTAGTGATGCTCACCTAGTGTCTAGGTACCGAGTTACCGACACGTGACGTCACCACTGTCGGCCATGTTTATTGGGGAGCTCTTTGTTCGCTCTGGGGTGAGCAGGACTCGCACTCGACGACGAGGCGACGGTTGCCAATTATTGCCAGATGTTAAGTAGGGTGTGTTATTCTAAAAGCTGAAGTCTTTTATTTTGGTTTAGGTTTTAATATGGCTTTTCATAAAGTGTTTCCCAGTTATTGACTAGTGCACTCGTGCAGGGCAGAAAATACTTATGTTTAGCTGCGTTAAGCTTAGACTGGAAATCAACCACAGCATAGGTACGGTCTGCCGGGGTTGCGGGGCTGTTCGAAAGAGATACCGCGGCCCAGTAACTGGCTAGGCGGGAGATGATTTGTGATCTTGACCAGCCATATTCATAACTACTTATTGTATTGAGTACTTATATCAAGCATAATAAGTTATGGATCAGTCAAAACTTAAAATGCCACTTACGGGATATCATCCGTGATTGTTATTGATATTGAGCTCCCGATATTTCGACGCTGTTGCAATCACGGAAGATCAGTCGTTTCATGCGATGATATTTTCAAGCATATTTTGTTTCTTCACAATTAGAATCCGGACGGAAATAGACTCTGTGAAGCATGTCTATCTACATTACTGAACACTTACCTACCTGTACATTACCCGTCGCCCGCTGACACCGCTCTCGGCACTGTCGACTGTCGCGCTACGTACGGACTGACATGTTCTGACCTTGACTGACTTCAGGGTCACTGTCGGCCTGCCAGCCTGCGCCTGCGCCTGCCAGGCATTACCTCATCGCTGTACATAGCACTAGCTATTTACCTACACAGCGACGGCGACGCTAGCGAGTTGCGCTCCGTACGCTAAAATTACACTTTTTATTCTTAAGGCTTTATGTAAGTAGTAAGTATAATTAAAACGTGTCGATGTTTTGACCAATGCGTACAATAATTTTTCAGACATTTTAGTATGTTACTCTTATGCATTAATTAGTTATTATTATGTCAAAATAATTAAGTAAGTAGGATTCGGGATAGGTTAACAGAAAAGTATCTTAACGGTTTATGATTACAAAAATTGAAATTGAAAACAGCGCTGTGAGGAATCATCTCTTATTTCTGATTCTACCTAGAACCTCGTTGATATTTGCACATTTCATCGCTCGACTGAAGTATTCATGCTTTTATGGGAGTAAGATTACGTTAACGAGTGTCCGATGACGAAAGTTCGTCCGACTTATCAAGAACGTTATCATGTCGACGGGAAGACAAACATTATGGGCCACACCGCACCATGCTCGGCGAGTGGGGTCGTGCCATCAGCTGGCCACCTTCCCATGACTAGGGTCAGCTGAGGGGCTGCCTAATGGTGTTGTACAAGACACGTTGTTACCGACGAAAGGAAGGTATTAGGTACTTGAGCAAATATGATGTTATGTTAAAAACTATCCATAGGAAAATAATAATAATCTTGTTAAAAATGAATTTGACTTATATGTTGTTCTTCGGGAAATAGGTTTTCATTCTTGTAACCGGTTATTAGGTAATCAAGAAATGTCGGAGGCTAAATGGTAAAAAACATTGTGTTACTAACTCACGATAAAGATCGATTGATTACTGATTGTGATTTATGGCATTATGATCTAGCAATCATTCATGTTTTTTCTAGTAAGTGCCTACTTATTATATTTCTTTAGAGAATGTTTAAATTTTAAGAATTCATAGTACTTATCTTGTGAATAAGAAAATACCGCTATGGGTGCTGAAACTACCTCTTTTTGATATTTAGTTATTTCCTAAATAACTCGCCCACACTCAGCTGACAGACGCCAGCCCAGCCCACGACTCCTGCGTCTCCTGCCCAGTGGGCCAGTGCCCAGTTGCCCACCCAGCACCCATGTGCCCACAAGAGAGCCACAGTAAATCGAATCTCTTTTGTTTTCCGCTCCTTAAACCCGGAAATCAAGTTTCCCTCGAATCTGGTCCCTTTGTGTGGGTTGCTTTGTCCCGTCTTATTTATTGGAGCAAATAATCTCCTTAATGAATGTGCCTACCATCGCGCCAGCTTCTGTTAGGAGGAGTGGTAGACGTGTTTTGACACATTTTTCCTGAACTCAACGAGATATTGTTTTGATCATAGTACTTAATGACGATAATATACTTATTCACTGCATTCATTATCGAGGAATAACGCTTAATTTTCGATAATGTTGTGATTTTTTATGCCAAAATGACTTTCCTTCTCAGATACTATTTATTAGGTATGGCTGTAGCCATATTCTAACACAAGTTCCTATTTATGAACCTGGATATGAAAGTACGTTACGTAATGTAGAAGGTTCCATTTTTATAACCGAAGTCATCATCTGTTTGACCTTTTCCCAGCTCCGTTGGCCCGTTGGGCTTGGATCCCTGTTATTCCGGTTGCAGCTGAATATCAGTATTTTACACTGGCAGTACGGTCGCGACTTCATCCGCCAACATTGAGATAGCTCGACTTATAATAAAATGGTCAAACACGTTAGATTGTAAAATAACTAGTAGAGAGATTGTAAACTCTCGAAAGATTGTCAAACGAACATACTGCTTACAATAAAACGCATTATTTTTCGGTAGATTGTAATCTATCGAAGTGAAACCGTAATATTGTGTCGGCTTACCTAACCTAAAGATTGACCCGAACCGCTGTTTTTATTTAGCCATGCCATTAATTAGCTCCTTCGTATTTCTCAAAATAATGGTACAGAATCTGAATGGAAAATTATTTAATCCATGTTACACTCTGAACTCACCTCACAGCTCATGTATTTCTTGTACATTGTTCAAGTCATTTCTTTAATCATTTATAACAACATTCAAGTCAGCTCAGAGTACACAAGAGTAGGTAATATGTACTTACATTTACATATACACATAATCAGATTACTTCATACAAAAACAGCTATCATAATGCCTGCGCTCATACATTATTTTTTTCGTACATTTTTTTACTCTGGGCGAGTTAAATTTTTTTGCTGGTAAGTAACTTTTTTTGTCGTTACGTCATGCTTTTTTTCGCTAATTGTCGTTCGGAGCTTGGTTTATAGAAGGTTTTATGTCGGTCCACCCACGTCCCACAGCATCCAACTCATTGAATAGACTCAATGCGATGGACGGACACGCGAGATGTTTAGGGGCCCGTGGACACAACAACCGGATTTGTATTATCTTTATGTTTTGTTGGGTTGAGTGCGTTCAGTTTAAAGTACTGTAGGTGGTGTTCCTACTGACGTATGACGTCATGTCAGTAACGTCGGACTCGGATATTATAATCTACGAAAAAGTTCCATGAAACTATAAAATATTTTTTCTGCAATGATAGGGTCTAGGAGACTCTAGAGTAGTAGTACTCTAGACCACAGTCAAATTTTGCAATTGATTTGAAGATTATTGCTCTGCTACAGTTATCGCATTTAAATAGTTTTTTAATTCATCGAGTTTACTTAGATTGTGTTGGTACAATAGCAATACAAAAAACATAATAGGAGACCATAGAATCAAGAGTCTTTTTCTTTTTTTATCTTTTCAAGTTATACTAAACCAGAACTCATAGTTACAAAAAAGATAAAGTTAACTAGCGACTGACCCTTCCATCTTAACAGAAACAAAAAAATAAACTCAAATACGGGTCCACAAACTAAATTCAAGTTTCAATTTAAGATTTTTTATTTGTGTTGTTCGCGTGGGGTGTGGGGTTCGATTCCCGGCTCGTTTATTACGGATTACGACTGGCTCGCCATTGAATTATGTATTATCGTTTTTATTCAAACAATTCGCACCCTAATTGATTGGTCGTGAAGTTTGTTGGGAGATGTCAGATTAGATCGTTTGCTTTTGTATGGTTTCATTTCAAAGTTTTTATTTTGAGATAAGCTATGCAAGCTCATATGGTGGGTTTAGTACTTATATTTTAAAACGATGGTAATTTTTAATGTCGTAACACACTATAACGGCAACTTATGTTTGAACAAATAATCTATAAGTAGGTACTATATCTCAGGAACTGCTGTTTGAAATTGGAATGGAAAAAAATCTTTTTATCTCGGATAGTCTATTTACCGAGGAAGGTTATAGGCTATATATCATCACGCTACGACCAAAAGGAGCGGAGCATAAATGAAAAAATGTTGCATAAACGAGGAAAACTTCCGTGAGCTTATGTGACGCAGCCGAAGATGTGTGGGTCAGCTAGTTTTATTACAAAAGTAAAATATAACAGTAAGAATAAATCAAACGAAGGAGTGATTACCAAGACACTGAAACTATTATTATGACTAGACTCTATGTAAATGATGATATACTTACTTAGGTATACAGGGTTATTTTTTGTTTATACTAAACCCGAAAAGGGGTCATTGTACTCATCATTTTGAACAACTTTTTCTATGGGACGAACCCTGAAATCGCGAAAAAAAAATCAGCTGTTCCCTACATTTATGTTCGCATAACTCGTCAAAATGTAGGGAACAGCTGATTTTTTTTTCGCGATTTCAGGGTTCGTCCCATAGAAAAAGTTGTTCAAAATGATGAGTACAATGACCCCTTTTCGGGTTTAGTATAAACAAAAAATAAGGTTGTATAGGTACTATGGTAACAAATTATTTATTTTATTTGCCGAAATTATTTTTGGGAACAATTGTGGAGTTGGCTAAGATTGGTTCTTTTCCAGAAGGTACAAGTAGCACAGGACCAGGCCCCTTATTCACAACCATTCGACTCGCTTCCGATTCGGAAAGTCGTATGTCTATCTCGGTCGTTTTCGTAATGCCAGAAGATATACGAATTGTCGAATCGGAAAAGAGTCGAACGTTTGTGAATACGGGGTCAGGACTAGATAGGAGGAGGATGATGACGAAACATGCAGTAAGTACTCGACGACCAGTCCTCTGCTTACCCTGGCGCTGACGCGGGCAGGTAATTAGATCAGCACATCGACCTTCGTATTTAGTAAGCGGGTCACGGCTGCGACCTCTCTGCCATATCGGTTATATGCCAGCTATGTACTTGACGTTACTGGTTTTCCTTAAATATATCTTTGTATCGGATGGATTAGAATGGGATGCTGTGAGAACATCCTTCAGATGTGATAGGGCAGTTTTTAAGGATGTAAACGTTGCAGTGTTCCTTGGACGGTATTCAATCGTTAGCAGTACATTGCATGGTGATAGAATTGGATGAGTTATATTTACCAATCAGGCATCTCTATGTATGAAGGCGTATCTGACTAAACTATAGAACGTTACATATTATGATCGTTTATTTTAGAACCATCATTCCAAAGTCTATAATTTCCTGTCGTAAAAATTACGGTTTTTTCCTGCTCCTCCGTTATACTTTTCTGATTAATTTCGTTGCGGGGTCCTAGACAGTTAAATTCATTCTCTGTGACTTCGTCGAGCTTCATTGTCTCGGCGCTTTTCTGGTGGTCGCCACTGTTGATTCTGGCTCTCAGGAGTTACAGTGGTTTGGGAATAGTGTGGCGGGCTTGTCCCTTAAAAAAAAGAGCATAATTTCTTAGGCAATTCTAGTACTTTCTCTTGAATACGCCATCTGTTCGCGATTCCAATGCGTTTCCTATTTCTACGTATAGTCATTTTCGGTAGTTCGTATCGGTACATATGCATAATAGTATCTCAGTTTGTCATCGCGTCGTTCTCGCTAAAGGAACACTTTATCTAAGCCACACCAGGAGTAATTTTAATAATTCAATATCCACCCCATGAGCAGTAAGATACTTTCATATCAATCTCTCTTTTGTGTCTGATGGGGAAGAGTTTAAATAATTAATTATATAGCCTCTGGCTTCGAAAATCAATTAATAACTATAATAGTCTTCAATTGTAAGTTATATTAAGAAAGAACCTGTTTCATGATTCTATAAAACAAGTGGTGTGACAACTTCAAGATTAATTTACAAATGAGCTCAGAAATGCATTAAAATATAATTGGAGATCATAAAGTAATTGGAATCCGTTGGAGGTCAACTGAAGTTAAGTCAGATTTATGTGATCGTGGCATGGGCTTGCACTCTATGCTGTTTTAAAACTAATTCCTTTAAATTAACCGGTTCACAGGTCGGAGCCCATTCATCTTATGAATTAGCTTTAAAATTATTATGGAACTTAATACCGTTGCTTGTGGCTTCTGACCGTACTGGTAACTGATTTGTATAGTATCCCCTCTGCACCTTGCTTTCTATTAATCTAAAAATGGCAGCCAGGTCGGATGAAGCACAAGTGTTGTAATGTAAGCTACGAGAGAGACCCAATACATCGTATATCCAGATAAGATTCCTATCGTAAACCAAAAAATGCAAGTTTATGTTCGCCTTGTAACATCAGAAAAGTCAAGCTGCACGAAAACTTTTTCTGAGTCCTTACACCTAAGTAAATGATGAGCATCCAAGAGACATACATTTACAAACACATGTCATCGTACTAGCTACACAGTACCATCTAAGTGTGCGCACAAACATGCGAGTGCAACAACAAATAGTGCACGATTAACAATCGGTCGCTTTTGCTTCGACAGTCAAGTAACGGAAACGTAAAGTTTGTAGTTGGGATCAGTGGAAGTCGTAAGTCGTGGGTGTTCCTCCGGGCTGCGTCGTAAACAGTTGCGCACAGCTAGCTGCTCAGATGGAGGAAATACAGAATGTCTACTCCGCATAATGCATAAAAAGTTCTAACGAGTGGTGACCGCGAACCGGAAGACGTTGCGTTGAAAGGCCTACCAGTAGGTGGACCGGTGACCTGGTGAAGGTTGTGGGAATCCGCTGAATGCGAGTCGCACGGGATTGGGCAATGTGGCGACACTTGGGGAAGGCTTATGTCCAGAAGTAGACGTCTTTCGGCTGAAATGAGGATGATGATGATAATGCACGATGATGATAGGTCATCTTTTGCCACTATCTTAAATTACGTGTTCGAAGACGGTGTAGGCTTCTCTAGATACTTCTAGAGAAGCCTACACCGTCTTCGAACACGTAAAATCATTCAAAAAGTGAGGTTACACTCCCACTCTTTCCACTTTTACGATAGTTGTGGTCAAATCTTTCAATAAATATTTCAGTTTTATGGAATAAAAGACTTTTAGACAACGAAGGTAGTGCCAATCTTCCTTGACTAGCAGTCTTTTCTTCCTTCTCAACCATTCCACTGTTACCTTCTCTAGTGCTTATCTATCTGGTATTTGACATAATGTACTGCTGCCTGCATCATTCCACGGCTGGGCAAAGGCCTCTCCCCATGATTTTCAGTTGTCTTGATCTATGGCTACTGCTAATTTTATTATAATGATTGCATTATTCTTTGATAATATATTAGCGACTGCTTCCACAGTTTATCCGGTTTTCATGACACCTGAAAATGGGCAAGGCATTATGGCTTATATTCATACAAGAAATCACAAAACACTGCATGATTATATAGAATAAATGACTGTAGGATAACAGCAATCAAAATCGTGTGCGACTTCTGCATGTTGTTGTTCTGTGGTCACAAGCGTTTGTCGGACGATTGTTTTACTTCAGGGGGAGTTCACTTCCGAAATCGGTTTATTTTCGTGTGTTAAGAAAACGATCAGTAAGGAGTAGATTGGTGATTGGACAACCTATAGGCACTGCTCTAAGATCTATGTGAAGAGAGACTCTTTGAAGTAATAAAAGTGAATCTTCAGCGTGCATAGATCAAGCAGCCAGCATTTGGAAGTTAAGGTAAGACTTAGATATTTTAGCTAAAGCTAAAGGCTATACTTAGCTAAAATAATGTTAATGGAAACTGAATAACTAAAAGCAGGCCTCATAACTCCAGTTTCAATAGAAGAAGACGCCATCTGATACCTAATGGGGTTGTTGCCACTGAGTAGCGTCGCGTCGCGTCGCGTCGCGTCCCGGTCATTCCTGCCCACCAGAGACTGGCAGGCAGAGAGAGAATAGCACAGAAACCCACACATTTCGACAATAACTGCTGGCTGTTATCGCACGCCATTACCGTCCGGCGCCGTCCGGTGCTGTCCGGCCGTCCGGTGTCCGCAGATAAACTGGCCGGACTCGTATCTTGAGTTATAGCTGTTGGCTAAACTATGAGACTAATGGGTTTTAATTGTACTGTTTATATGGCCTTTCTAAGATCGGTCGTTTATTTAGTGTATCTGGTATTGAAATGAGTTTGTGGTTCTCATTATTTTACTTAAAATGAAGTGGAGTGAGATGAGACTGTTGGGGTGAGAGGAACAATATCTACTTGATTTGCATATGTTACGAGTACCTACTACCTTATATACAATGCAATCCTAATGTGTTGAATTTAAATACCGCAATTACAAACATAGCGCAGTAGCACACCCTCCGACCTCCCCTCACCCTCGGCTGAGTACCGTGCTACCGGGCACAGTACCCAGCCTCCGACTGATGCACACTGCTCCTGTCATCCACAAATCGAATTGTAGTCATAATTTACTGAAATGACACTCTGAAGCTCTCACTTCCACGCTATTCAGAATAACGTCGTAAAATATAAATTACTTATTTTTATTTTCCCAAACTTTTGATTTTATCACGACTTTTGTTCGAGAATTATAGCATTTAGAGTGTTTCCTGCGATAGTAATAATCGGTGTAAAACTATAAACGACGAGTTATTGGCGTTGGGCGCCCGCTGCTCCTATCCCAATAGGGAAGACAACATTTTATTGTATCGTTATTATGAGTATAAATTGTCAAAATGGACTATTAACCTTTTACACGTTTTTAATATGAATGTATTCACGACAAAAACGATAGTTTTATAACTGAATCGTAAAAATGACGTTAAATTACTGTTTTAAAAGCGATTTTCGTTCAACAACCATTTTTTTTTGCAGAGAGTGAGAATACTTTTTTAACACAAAAGTTCACGTCACAAAAGTTCACGAAATCGAATCGAATCACGAGCCTATCTATGCAATATTTCGTCAAAATAGTTAACTTTTGTAACAGATTGAATCCCATTTATTCCCAAATAGTAGGTATCTGTCACATATATCATCAGTGTCCGGACTCCGACACTCGCGGCTCGGGACCTGCCAATAAATAACATTTGCCACTCGCAGCTCTGTGACGGTTGACAGCTGCAATTTTTTAACCCCGCACTTCAACTGGCAACTTTTATGCGCGCTACATAAAAATTGTTCGTTTACGACCTTCTGCGGGCGCACGCGGGGGGCGCAAAAATAACGAAGGGCGTCGCTTTATCGTCCTCGATATTAAGACTGTGTTAGTGTCATAAAATATAGGATACGTACCTACTAGTATATACTCGCTAGTGTTTTGTATGTTAACGCTTCGACGTAAAGAGGCTTCCTTTTTATGGCGCTCTCTTTATTGTTTTATCAGCATACATTTGGAATGCCGGAGACGTGCAGGGCTGCAGGGTTCATCGTCTTCGTATACGATGTTTTCGGCGCTTATTCCGTGCGAGAATGCGTAATTTACCCCTTTTATATAAATATTATACGGGATTGTTTGAAGTTTGCGCCGTTCCGTAATATTTTTATTTTGGTTTGGATGCGATTTGGAGAGATTTACGTCCGCTTTGTACTTACCACGTCGATACGTATCGATAAGCTCATATAAAACGAGTAACAAAACAAAACCCGTATCGGATACCTCGCTAAATTCGTTTCCCCTGCAGTTTCGCATCACCCGCACTCTTCTGAATTCGTTCTCTCTTAAAAAAACAATAACTTATTAGTGTAAATTGAAATCTTATCGCCGAATTGCTTTTGTCGTCGATAGCAAATTATGTAAGTACCTACGTTATTAATTATTTAAAAATCCACTCTCACCCTCTCACCCTCCGAATACCAAATTGCGTGGCGAACAGCTGATTCCTTCTTTGTTTCGGCTACACTCTTGCCTTGGGACCCTTATTAGTCGAAAATGAGCTGCAGGGTTTAACCGACATGGTTCAATTTGGCTTGAATACGCGTAATGATAGGGTGGCAGGAAGTCAGCTGACTGCATCGCTCAGATGTTATTAGAAACGAAAATTCGTTAAGGTACGCAGAACTCGCCGGAAGACACAAGTTTTGAATAGCTCAATAATTTAATGACCGAAATTCGAATACCTTTAAGTAAGTTCGTTCTCGTTCGAACAATAATTTGAATTAATAATTTTGTCTACAAAGCGAGCGATTGGGCGCACTGTGCGAACGGAACCAAGTAGGTAGGTCTTTGCTAGAACTTGTTCATTTGAATACGAAACCAATTATGTGTTTATAGAAGTTAGAACTTGATGTTTATAGAAAGGTTTTTTTTTGCGTTAAACTTTTATTTGTATCTTCTGATAATTAGATGAATACGGTAAGGGAAATAAATAAATACGTCATGAATAGTTTGAATATCACGGAGGGAGGAAACGCCATTGGTGATAGAGACAATGTCGGGGTAGTCTGTGAGGAGCAGTGATTTTATGTACTTAGATTACTTAGAATATAAGTAGGTACTTGAACAATAATCTTGGAGCTACACTGGAAAACTTATCAATGTTGAATAATAGAATCTACGAATATTTTAAAAACTTCTAAGTACATAAATAAGTATTAAAACTTCTACTTATGTCGCAGTTTTAAATAAATCCCTTATAAGTAGTATTGGCATCATATTCAGCCATGTCTTCAGCCGAATAAAGACATCTGTCTCCTGGCGAAGCCCTGGGTCTGCTAATCGCCGCCATAACTCACGCTCTCTGTAATATCGTCAACCAATCTCGCAGTAGGAGCCCCACTGACGGCCCTACGGCCCCTGAGCCCCGCGGCCCCTGGGCCCCACGGCCCTCGTCCACATTTTGCTCTCGATCATTGCTCGCCATTCGTTACGTTCGCATCATTTTGTTGTTACCCCAGCTATATAATTATGCTCTTGGAAACATGTCATGTCAAAACTAGATTGTCCTTGGTAATGCCAAATCGTGGTTTAAGTTTAACCGGTGCTCGGTGGTCATTTAACGATAGACATGAAGGCGTTACAAACAAATAAACTTCATTAGAGTAGTAATAGTTAATATTAGTTAAGATATCTACTTATTTACATTTGATAATTTCAATGTCAATCAATCAATCTGGATTCACAATAAATCTTTTTTTATTTTATTCAGTCCACTAACGTCCTCAGATGGTAAGATAGAAGAATATTTTGCAACAAAATAACAAGATAATTCACAGCCTCTCATTAACCCCACGCCCTTCAGAACTTCGTTAAAACCACAAATTACTCTAGCTTATATTAAGTGCAAAGGCACTTAATCCAAATATAGGTTTGACGTTTTATAAATAGGATATTATGCGTTCTAAATGTGCGGGTATGAGAGACCCGACTTTATGCGGAATATTTAGTGGGACATGGGTACCTTGTGACATTAATTGACATTTGGAGTGGCTCCCAGTCCCTTAAGGGGGCTGGATATGTGCAAAGACATAAATATTAAGGGCACAGTTTGTAATGCCGCGGCCGGGAATCGCGCGCAATCGGGAGGATTCGGACGAAATCGGGAGCACTCGGCAGTGGTAAGCGTTAAGTTTTTAAGGAAAATTGGGTTGAGGAGATTGATGATCGGTTGATTTTATCGATGGTTTTAAGGGTTTCTTTTCAAAAAGGGACTGCGGGCTGCTATTATATCAGGTGTCTGTTTGTTATACTCACACAATCATTCATCTTTAAGTGTAGCCTAGCAAGAGCACTAGAGGCCTGCCGTTCAACTATTTATTAAAATATTTGATAATAAACTTATTGATTATTTTGGTAAAATCAGTGTTCGTACCCAGCCACCATTACCCATATAAACTTCCATAAAATATAACCCCATTGACAGAACACGGCCACAAACAAAACACAACCTAGCAACAACCTCTATCCAAACCTCACCTACTCACCTTCACGTCACTGTAACATTACGTAAAAGTCAAAATATTGTAACAAAAAATTCCCTCCCTCAAACACATAGTTTTATAGCATTCCTTCACGGAGGACCCCGACGGGGTTGCGCAGAGCTCTTCGACACACACGCCGCAGTCATGAATAGAGGACGATTTCGGACGGGTTCATTCATACGAGTACATTACGTATCTGCATACCTAGTACATAAAGCCAAATGGAGGGATTATCTGAGGAGTAGAGTTCTCTATTTAATATTCTGGAGAGCCATGAGCACCTTCCTATTTATAACGGTATCGTATGTAGCTAGGTAGTTACAATTCGGCAGTATCAATTATACTCAATACTCAATTTACTATGGTGTCCTTAGAAATCTTAGGATTAATGTAAGACCCTAGCTGTGAATCGAACTGAAGACTCCATGCTTAAGGGGGATGCTCCAGGTAGCGCGAAATACAATTTTTCTTACGTTTTTTTGCAATTTGCAGGGCAGTGCTAAGTTGTATGTTGATAAACATATCGGTCGCGACTGTAAGACGTATTAAGTTACAGAATTATAATCATCAAAATCATCAATAAAACCCTCAAAGTTCATTAAAGTCGAAGAAGGACTTAGACCGCGAAAAAATCGTTCATCGGCTCTTAAGAACTTGGAGGGTTGACATTTACAAGAACTTTTGTATCATGTTAGTTGCTGCTACGGAACCCTTCATGGGCGAGTCCGACTCGCACTTGGCCGCTTTTTACTTACTTGCTTTGTTAAAATTCTTCACAAAGTTCTATGTACCTACAAAGTTCACCACAATCCTGATTCCTGTTACCGAGCCGCGTGTTCCGAACATCATGGATTGTAGCTGAAGAGTACTCGAGCCATCGCATGCAGATGTATGTTCTCACTGATACTCACTGGTACTCACTGGTACTGAGGCTGGGGGATCGCGTGGTGGAGTGTGCCAGATGAGAGGGATCAATTGATTTGTGCGTTATACAGGACAGGCGCGAAATGGGATAATTTAATGTGTAAAAGTAGGTATGTCAGGCGTAAAAAGACGGTGCTGCAAAACCGGTGTGTAAGTAGACTTCGGCATTGGATATAAATTACACAGTATGATTATGTATACTTAGTACGTAATGTGATTCAGCAGGCAGGTATTTCACATTCAATTCCGAATAATTAACTAAGTACCTACTTATCTGAAAAATAAACGTTTTCAAACATCAACTGCTTACCAAAGCCGTTTGCGTGATACTGAACAAACTGCGAAGTAAACAAGCCGATGGGAGCTACCCCTACTGCCGACAATACGTACGTCCCACATAAACCTTATCTGACGCAACATTTAAAAACATATTCACAATTACGTCGTGATTTAGTGACACCCTTCCCTAGAAGTGGGATGTATATAGTGTCACATCCCCCTCCCCCTCCCCCTCCCCCCGCACCGCACCACACCGCACCGCAACATATCCCATGAGCAGCGCGCGGCGTGATGCCTCAGCTGACAGCCCCGCTGATACCGACTTACTCTCACAGGAAAACACTTCCTTATTCAAACCACCAACTTCGCTCTGCGAATAACAACCCCCGATATTTTCCCTACCGCCGAAACCACAAGGTTCAAAATCGTGTAGCGGAAAATTTCTGACTAGTGAAAATATGAAGAGATCCTTGCACAGGCAATCTCACGCTCAATGTCGCTTTATCGTTATAATGGAGATTGAGTGTAAGCGAGACGCAGACATGCAACAGAGAGAGACGACGCATCTTGATGAAATTCATGAAGTCAGCCAAGATACAAGAATATTTTGTTCATGTCAGTGAATTTGTCGGCCCCGCCTTACGGAGTCGGAGTAATTTTAGAATTTTATCTTGTACGTTGTTTATCTTGCGCCAAAGTTACTGGCTCAAAAAATTGGCTCAGCCCTTGTTGTAAATAAACACGGGGATATTATATGTTATTAACTTTTGTAAACCTACATCACTGTGCCGCAAAGTCGCGCCCTTATTTCGTTTCTCTTTGTTTTGCCTCTTCGCAGTTTGTGACCACACATACACCTACAAGCTAAACATTAGTCGGCCGATAACAACACTACTTAAACTAGAGAAGCAAAAAATATAATTCATAGACTCAAGGCTTATTTATGCGAATGAAATCTGGGAATTATATCAGATTCATTATGTACGTACATCTGGTTCAGCTTTTCCTTTGTGACGAAACTCTGTGAAAAAGGCAAACACAGAAACAGCTACAAGCAACAAACAATTCAATCAATCAATCAATCAATAATTTTAGTATCAGCTATCAGGCATCTTAAGGCCCATAGATAAAATGCATAAAATAACATAACAACATAAAAATATACTAACACATCCAAAATCTAACTTATAAACTATGAACGAAGTAGCGGCGTCGTGTTTACGCTGCCGTGCTGTGCGGTGAACGTAACCTACCGCGAAAACGTCGGTAGATTACACCCTTCGGCTAAAACTCTTCCTTGAGAAACTTGTCGAGATATTGTGTCGGAACTCGCACCACAAACGACTTGAAGTTGGTGTTGTCTGGCTCCAACCTCTCGACCCTCAAGGTCCGGCTGGTCTTCACCTTCATGTACTCAACAATCTCTTCAACCTTCATGGAGTGATGCAGTCGGGACACATGCAGCAAAGTCGTTGGTGTAGCTGGACGCAGCAGCATATACACCAGACAGTCCAGTACCGCATTGATTGCGACAAGTAGGCTTCTTTTCCTTCTTCTTCTGAACTAAGGTGAAGCCGTCCTCATCACACTCCTGCTTGGCTGGACAGCGCTGTACCGGATTCCTCAGGAGGGTTTCACAGCGACGGTTCTGCTTTCCCACTTTCAGCTGCTTAGGTTGTATTGCAGAAAACTTGACTAGACTGCAAAGTTACATGTCACCGTAAAATTGTCAAACACGTTAGATTGTAATCTCTCTTGCGAGATTGAAAACTCTCGAAATATTGTCAACCGAACATGCTGTTTACAATATTACGCATTTTGTAATGTATCGAAAAGAAACCGTAATATTGAGAAATGCATGCGACGGAAGTATCTCTGCCCCCATAATCTTGGGGGACTTGGGGCACCCCCACGTTAGGTTCCTTTAAACTCAGCAGACGCGTAGCAGAGAGTGGTACCATTGAGCAAGGGGGACCCCTGAACACCGCTTCCATCGCATACATTTCACAATATTACGGTTTCACTTCGATAGATTACAATCTACCGAAAAATAATGCGTTATATTGTAAGCAGTATGTTCATTTGACAATCTTTCGAGAGTTTACAATCTCTCTAGTTATATTACAATGTAACGTGTTTGAGAATTTTACGGTGACATACATATTAGAATTATAGTATTGATGCTTCAGATTGTAACAATTTGTCACAGTTTAAACGTAAGCACTTCATGTGAAAGCTCATAAAGATATGGTATAGATATTTTTAACCGATCAGTCGTCAGCGGAACGGCTACGTAAATAGCTTGTCTCCCCCGCACTCACTCAAGCAAGGCTAAAACATCCCTTTGTAAACACACGCCGTACTTACACCATGCGCGTATGTAGTGTTTGTACACTCACAGGAAAGATGTCCGGTGACGGCATGCGGCATGGGAAACAAGAGAGTGCTGCGAAACTAACACCCATCATGTAATGCGTGACGTGACGCCTCGCGCCTGCGAACCTTTGTGAAGTTGAGCAGGGCAGAAGTGTGAACTGACTTGTAGGTTCCATCCATGGAGATACCTAGATCAAGCATCGATCGATCAAGGTTCTTTACCCAGTCAATTGTCAATAATATCCAAGATTGGTGCCCTCTAGGAAGGGATCGCGTTTGGCGTTTTCTGCCGATGGATCGTTTAGCTTTAGATGTGCCGTCGTACGATATCAGACGGCTTATCACAGTCTCGATGCAAGCAGTTTTTAATTAAAGCGTCATTACTTTCCTCCATTAGGGTCCATTAAACTCTTGCAAAGAAGTAAGTTCCAGCTTCAGGCGTGGGGTGTAAAGCGCCTAATGATCCACGGTTCCCTGATAACCTTCCGGCGGAGCACCGGATCCGGACCGCACGGGCTTGTGCACACAGGATACATATTTGTTTCCAACAGTTACAACTTAGTATTTGTAGTAGGTATTTTATCAAAGTCATAACTTCTTTTCATAGTCGAATGGTAATCACAAAAATAAGCTGCCGACGGCGTGCGGCTGGACGCTGCAGCACCAGCGCGCTGATGCTTATTCACTTGGTATCCACCTACTCTACGGGTAAAACAACTGTGGCCCTATGCGCGTAAACCGAATGTCCATGTGTCAGGGTGGACTGACTCTGACCATTATCAGATTGGGCTCAAAACTACGTTATCTCAAATTCGAAGGTTCTATTCACCTAACAAATAAGAATGGCAATAAAACCTACGCTAAGACTACTAAAAGTGTTTTCTCACATTAAACCCTGTCTCACAATAAACATATAGATACCATCGGAATACCATCACATTGAATAGTTTTAATTCTATAACCCCTTAAGTGACAAGCGTGTACAATCGAAACTCCCACCGCAAGGGGTCATAAAGACCCTTATACTTATAGTTGAACATTTTTGTAAGAGCCCGTATACGAGCCACGATGGAAAAATAATAAAATATTAAAAGCACGGATCCTTTTGTCAGTTGAGACCGGGTTACGTTTTGGCCCAATCGGCCGCGCATTGGGCAATATGTTACGGTTAGTTTTTTATAGGGTTATTTATACCGATTTGCAGATATAAAAATATGGTTGTGGCCATAAATTGGTAATGAGATGACTTTATTTCGGTAGTTCTTACGTTTTCCGCATTTAGATTTTTGCCTTGTTGATCAGAGGTGCTGTCGAATATGGCTGCTTCCATACTGAGGTACCTACTTGTGTCGGATATCAAGCAAATCAGTACAGCAGGAAGAACAAAAAGTTTCGTTGTTAGGTACCTCTTAATAAATTTGAAAACAAAATAGGTACAAGATCGCCATGCTGTTTACGCTACGCACTATGTACTGTAGTTACATTGGCATGTGGTCATACTCATAGTACGCACATTAGCGAACAAAGTACCTACCTAGTGTATTTCAGTGCGAGTAAATTGATCATAGGTAACTGCCTATCTGTGGTGGAATCGAGCCACTAGGATCATCTAGTTCTTTTTTATTCGCACTATCCAGGATTTGTAAAAACTGTATGCTCTTTGCAAACATTAACACAACTAATATAAGTATCAAATATTTTTAATACATCAACCTATCCATGATTGAATGCTATAACAGCTCATCCATCATACATAATGTTTGATAACATAAATTGATCATTACTTACCACTTATTTGCCGAAGATAATAACATGGATATGTAGGTAGAAATAGTGATATTCACATGCTGATTGTCAACAATTTGGTGCTGATTACAGCAATGCAGTATTTTGGAACAGATAACTGGAATTCTGCCGATACTTATGCTAGATTAGATTGATAACGACGAAAGGTGACGTAAAGTGATAATGACCAATGACATATTATCAGTATTATCAGACTTGTTTTCGTAAATCTGCAAATTTTCCACACTCACTGCAATTGCAGAAAAACAAATATGAATGAGACTCTGTCATTGATAGAATGTAATCAGACAATACCTATATCTTCACGACTATTATTTTGTTCATAAGTGTACCTTACCTATTATAAAATCTATCCATTAAAGTACTTAAGTACCTTTTTCTTCAGGAAATGACGACCTACACTGTCAGCAAATAAACCGAGCCACCCGCTACCCAGGAACTCTGATTCGATTTTCTCAAAAAGTATAAAACTTACAACTATCAAAGTTATACCTACAAAAAAGTGCGTTTCATGGTGATTAAAATGACTACAAATTAATTCGAAAGTACCGTCAACTCACATTGTAATCAAGCAACAAACACAATGCTAACGATTTGCTCTGTTTTCACCAGAGTTTGAAATTAGCGTTCTTTTTCTCTACAATGAGGATAATCGGATAAGTCGGAAAATTCTTATCATTTCTTTAGTTTTTGTCCATCGTTTGCTCAGATGCGTGTGTTTTTGCTACTTTTTTTTATTAATAATGGATACAACACCTCAGGAAGCAGCTCAAGCTGTAGCATTACTTCAAGCAGGCATTGCGCAACGTGAAGTCGTTCGAAGGCTTCGAATCAGCAGATCTTCGGTGCAACGAGTTTACAGACGATACCTAGAGACTGGAGCATTCGATCGCCGTCCACGTACACGTAGACCTAGGGCTACATCAGCAGCACGACAAACGAAAACGACTCTGCTTTGTAAAATCCTTAATAAACACTGAAATATTGATTAAACATGAGTTTCCTTTCATTTTAATCACCATGAAACGCACTCTCCGTAGGTACAACTTTGATAATTGTAGGTTTTTTAGTTTTTGAGAAAATCGAATTAGAGTGCCTAGGTAGCGGGTGGCTCGGTTTATATGCTGTCCAGTGTATTTCATCAATCGATTCACAAAGGGAAGATACTGAAAAACCAACAATATAAATGACTTCACTAAAAGTGAATAATCTCTGTTGAAACTATTAAATTGTTATTGCAAATCGTACCTTAGTGTTGAGGGTCCACGTAGCTCAGTAACTCGACTATCTCGGGTACACCCGGGTTCTCGCTAGTGCCACAAATGACCTTGTCCTCCAAAAACCGGTTTCATATTGTTTTCGTCAATTTTATATTATCAATCAACCTTTTTTTGACTATTTTGTGGCTGGCTGATTAAAATAGTAGATGGAATTAGAAGAAATAGTAAATTCCGATAAAAACTAAACATATCGATTAAAAGTTTCGTTAGATAATGTTCTTTTATTTAAGTTTGTACTGCATCGCACCAATTTTTACAATACGACGTACAATCACATTATTAAAACATGTAACGTGAGCTCCACTGCATGCATCATTACATTTCTTTTTATAAACGTGTTGTATTGCAAAGCATTGTCAAATGGACCGGTACCACTCTACCGGTGGACAATACACCCTACTGCACCCCGAATTATTTAAATTAACAATAAACCGACTGGTTCACTCAGGGGTGCAGTTTCTTTGTTTACAGGCTACATACTTTGTAATCGTCAACAATATGACCCTCAAACCAGGAGAGTGAGTCGGGAGTAGCTCACGTACTACATACATACACACATAGTACACCACATGTACTACATTTTCAATGCCTAATGCCATAACCAAGGCACAAGTCCAGACTCCGGGCTGCCTACTACTGCTACTAACTGAAATTCTTGATGGGAAAACCCAATAACTTCTCGCTCGACCTGGGAATTAAACCCAGGAACGCGTTCATCAGTAGCGCTGGGCGTACTAAACCAACGAGGCAATCTATGTACTACAAACTAGACCGTGCGTTACTTTTGAGTCAGATTCATAGTTACTTGTAGTTACCTACTCGAAACACCTACATATTGCACGAGCACAGATTAAAACCCGACAAAAACCCGCGCCTACCTCGGCCGGTCCCCTCGCAATCAGCTAATTGTTCTGCTGTCATAAAAAACTCATTACAGCGCAATGATTTCAGTTGACAACTCGTCAAGTCGTCACACCCACCCTGATTGCTTTGTTACTATTTGACAATGGTATGGTACGAGCATGTCGCGTATGGAATACCATCTGTCTACATGAAGAAGTTTTTTTGCAGTTATTATTAAAATCATCGTCATCATCATCTCAGCCGAAATATGTCCACTGCTGGACATAGGCCTCGAACCAAGTGTCGCCACATTGACCGGTCCCGTGCGACCCGCATCCAGCGGACTCCTGCGACCTTCTCCAAGTCACCGTTCCACCTAGTGGGAGGTCTTCAAATGTAACGTAAGTCCTTATTCATAGTTTTAACTATCATCATCTTCCTGCCCTTGTCCCATTTTATTTGGGGTCGGCGCAACACGTTTTCTTCTTCCATTCTCCCCTGTTAGACGTCACGGCATCATTTACTCCTTTCTCTTTCATATCAGTCTTTACACAATCCATCCATCTTTTCTTTGGCCTTCCTCTCCCCCTCCATCCATCATAGTTTTAACTACTTACAACTTAATTACACAACTACAAGGGCACTCCTAGAAGTAGCCGGCCTGACCTAATGGCATGACAAGTATAAGTACATGCAGGGAAATAAATTAATAAGTAGATTACAGTCAAATACAGTTAGAGCTATGTATCTAGCAACCTACAATTTTTTTAATTTTTTTTTTACTAAATGCGAACGTTGGTGAGGACATCTGATCTATGGATGGATGGATGGATGAATGTTTGTTACTCTTTCATGTAAAAACTACAGAACGGATTCGGATGGAATTTAGCACGCAGTCAGTTTATGACCTAGATTAACACATAGGATACTTTTTATCCCGGTAGTGTGATCCCGTGGGACAATTATCGAACTGCGCGGGCGAAGCCGCAGGCATAAGCTAGTGCTTAATAATAATGTTTATTGCTACTCCTGACGCAAAACGCAAGCGTAACTATAATCCATTTTAAACAAAGGACAGTATAAAATGTCAGTGCACAATAATCTGGGCTATTTTCCTATATATTCAAGAGCATCGCCTAAATATGTCACTAGTCATCCATATGTAGGTAGGTACTAAATGAGGCTTCGAACAAGCCGTGCATATTATTACTTCCGCACGGATTCCTGTCTACCCTGTTTGGCACTGTACGGTGAAACCATACATTCATAATGCACTACTGCTTATTCGTGCAGTTTTACCTAATTTCACTAATTAATATTGGTTGAGCATTTAGTACTCGATTAGCGGTCATCGCGTGTGCTCCCTCGCTCCTTTGTATTACTAAACCTTTGGTCCGAACAATATAATATTTAATTTGACTTTATAAGCCGCAGTATCATTTAGCCCACTTCCTAGCCTTTACATGGTCCTTCGAGCCATCGGGCGGGCCCTCGCGAGTTTTATTATTCGTTTTTCTTTGAGGAGTAACGTGTATTAAGTAACTTGTGAGTGAACTCGTTCAGAAATCAGCAAATTGGATTGCAGTGATACGTGTGAACTGTGGACTAACTTTCGTAACTTCAGAACTTTAGCAAAGCGTCTGCAGCAAAACCCAAGGGTCGTTGCAAAATTTATCAGCAGCAGCAACGTCCCTAAGCATTCGAAGCAGCGTGACATCAGCGCCTCCATAGCGGGGCAATCAGCATTTCGAGCAGCAAGCAGCACATCGGTATTAAGCAGCAGCAGCAGCAGCACTCAGTATCTACAGCAGCAGGGCGATAGTGCCCAGCTACATCAGAGCAGCAGCATTTGGAGTGCAACAGCAAATCAGCAGCAGTCGAAAACCAGTTTCGAACAAGTAAGATCTTTCCATTTTTTCATCATAAACAAACTAGCAGCATAATGGAGGACCTTTACTACCAGCAACTTGAACTTAGCGAGTCAATCAAGAAAATACCGATAAATATCAAAAAGGATAGCGCCGATAGGAAATCGGACGACTATTTTAAAAGACGACTAGAGTTGTTAGAGAGGTATTGGTCAGATTTTCAGCACAATCATTTAGCAATCTGTCAATATGAGGGGGTCAAAGACCATTCATATTTCGTAAATTTGGAGCATGAAAAAGCTAGCAAACTTTATACAGCAGCCAAGTCTCTCATCAATGAACAACGTCTACAGTTGTCAAGCAAGCAAACACCTATGAAATCCGTTAGGGGTACTCAACCAATACAGGAGCAGCAAGAGGACGCCGAACTACCAGTAGCAGGACCATCGGGTTATCAGCAGCCAGCAAAAGCCAGCATGTTACGTACAATGGAGTCAAAAGGCTCAACCAGCAAATTAGATGACACGTTGCGTAAGCAAACAGCAAATTTTAAAGCATTCAAGAGATCTGCAGGTTTTATCGACCTACACTCCATGTCAGAAAAGTGGGAGATGGAGGACGCCTTGAGAACACTTCAAGCGCGCTGGGCGCAAATTGACTCCCTTCATTGGGAGATAGATATCGAGATTGGTGAAAAGGAAAAGTATTACGAAGAAGTGTATACTCAGCATGAGCAATCATATATCCATTTAAAGAAAATTATCAATACAAAGCTATGGAGTGTATCACATAGAGAGCACTCCACTCCAAAAATGGATATACCTGTATTTTCAGGAAGCTACCAACATTGGACGTCATTCAAGGACCTCTTTAGCGAAGCTATTCACAACAACCCTACCTTGTCGCAAGCGCAAAAAATGCAATTTTTAAAAGGGAAGGTCAGGGGCGAAGCAGAAAAACTTATTCAGCATCTTCCTATAAGTTCCGATAACTATCATACCTGTTGGGAAATCTTAAACCATCGGTACAACAATAAAAAGCTAATATTTACGTGGATAATCAATACTTTACTAGGTTTACCGAGTACGCAGCATCAAACTATAGGTCATATTAAGAAACTCCATGATGTAGCACTAGAAAGTTTGCATGCCATACGTAACCTAGGAATCGATATCAGCACTTGGGATCCGCTTCTTGTGCATTTACTAGCGCAGAAGCTGGATAGCGAAACATACGGAGATTACATAGACTCTCTTAAGAATTCCAGGGAGCTACCGGTACTGCAGGAATTCTTAGACTACTTAGAAAGTAAGTTTACCAGCCTGGAAACTTCTCGCAGGAAGCTAGATCAAGCGACACCGAAATCAACTAATCAGACAAACAGCGATGTTCCTGAAAATCAAAAGGCAAGACGATTTTATCATAACTTTACCAATAAATACAACAAGGCACAACCATATTCAAAATCCTTACACGTGTCTACCACAAAATGCCAACTTTGCGGTCAACAACATGCCATGTTTAATTGCGCAAAGTTTTTGCAATTGCCTGATGAAGCGAAATTGAAATCAGTAGCAAACTTGAAATTATGTCGAAATTGTTTATTCGATCATAATGGCCAGCAATGCATTTCCGTTAGGCGATGTCGCAAATGTAACGGAAATCATCACTCCGTTTTACATGACGCTTGCTCAAAAAACATATCGCATGCGAGCAATCTAGCAACAACAATAACTGATCCAAATCCAAAAGACAATGTCGCAATGTCTGCACATGTGTCTAAGAACGATCCAGAGACGAATGAAGTTTTATTAGCTACAGCTTTGTTTAAAGTCGCAACGAGGGATGGATCATATCACATTTTAAGGGCACTCATTGACCCTGGGTCACAAGTTTCAATAATAAAAGAAAGTACAGCAAAGAAACTAGGATTACGTAGATCTAAATTCAATGGACTGATATGCGGAGTAGGTGAAGTCGAGCATAACTGTAATGGTATAGTCACACTAAGCTGTTTCTCAACGTATAACGACTATTCATTTACCACCGACGTACTTGTCATGGAAAACATACTTAAGGATATCCCGTATAAATCCATTGACACATCGAAGTGGTCCTACATAGAAAATCTTAAATTAGCTGATCCATATTTTAACATTAGCCGTCCAGTGGACTTATTACTAAGCGCTCAAGTCAGTGCCTTGATTTCAATGGGAGGATTGATCAAAGGAGAAAGTTTATCGCAGCCAGTGTTGCAAGAAACACAGCTTGGATGGATCATATACGGTGGTGGTCAAATAGTATCACTACAGTGCAACGTGATCATGAATAATATCCAAGATATTCAACAGTTTTGGGACATCGAGGATATTAGCGAAAAATCAAATTTATCATTAGAAGATCAAGAATGTGTAGATTTATATTCCTCCACTACAAAACGTCGCGAAGACGGCCGGTACGTAGTAAAATTGCCACTAAAAGCAGACATCAATGAAAAACTAGGCTCATCTAAAGAGATGGCAATAGCACAGTTCCAAAATCTGGAACGTAAATTTAGCAAACAACCTGTTCTAGCGGAACAATATAAAACATTCATTAGTGAGTACATAGCCTTAGGACATATGGTGCCTAGTAACAGCAATCAAAACAAACAAGCGCTATCGTGTTACTTGCCGCACCATTCCGTCCAACGAGCAGAATCAGCTACTACAAAGCTACGGGTGGTGTTTAACGCGTCAGCAAGAACATCAAGCGGATATAGTGTGAATGACCTGATGTATAAAGGCCCTAATTTACAACAGGATCTACAAGAACTGATACTGATGTGGCGGCAATATCGTTATGCTTACACATCAGATATCGAGAAAATGTACAGGCAGATAATGGTGGATGAAGCAGATCAGCAATATCAGCAAATCATCTGGCGGGATGCGCCAGATCAACCACTACAAACGTACAAGCTAACTACCGTCACATACGGCACAAAATCAGCACCATTCTTAGCGATGTTGACTTTAAAACGTCTAGCCTCGGATGAACGAAGTACATTTCCGGAAGCAGCAAAGATTTTAGAAGAATCATTTTATATGGATGATCTGGTCCATGGTTCTCACTCTATCGAAAGAGGAAAGCAGCTCATCGAAGATCTCAACCGATTATTAAAATCAGGAGGTTTTACACTGAGAAAATGGTGCGCAAATCATCCAGAACTTCTGGAAAATATAGAGCAGAGCAGCAGCAATGGGGACATCATTTTTAACTTCAAATCAGAAAGTACTTCAAAAACATTAGGGCTCCGTTGGAACTCTTGTGATGACATGTTTACTTTCAACTATAGCACACATAGCACAGCTAAGCCTAACGCCAAAATTACTAAACGACTACTTTTGTCGGAGATATCAAAAGTATTCGACCCGTTGGGGTGGCTGTCCCCACTCACAACAAAATTAAAGTTGATATTCCAAAAGCTGTGGTTAAACAAAATGCATTGGGATGAAGAAGTTCCTGTAAACATCAAAGATGAATGGGTAAAGATAAAAATAGACATGGAATACTTGAATCAATGCAAAATATCGCGCTGGATCGGGTATCACCCTAGTGATGTCATAGAACTGCACGGTTATTGTGACGCATCGACGAAAGCCTACGCGGCAGTTATTTACGCGCGAATACAGAAAAACGATGAGACATCTGTAGTACTAGTAGTTGCTAAGACTAGACTAGTACCTATTTCTAAAAGCGTATCTTTACCAAGATTAGAATTAAGCGGAGCGTACCTACTAGCCAAGTTAATGAATAAAGTTATTAACTGTTATAGCGGAATGAACATCCGGATATATGGGTGGACGGATTCCATGGTAGTCTTAGGGTGGCTACAAGGTGATAACAGCCGTTGGAAACCCTTTGTAGCGAATAGGACTAAAATTATCACAGCAACTATGAAGCAAAGCTGCTGGCGATATGTTAAGTCGGAAGATAATCCGGCAGATGCAGCCAGTAGAGGCATTACAGCCTCACAATTGAAAGATCAAACCCTGTGGTGGCAAGGACCGCAGTCATTGAAAACGTTTGATGAAAAAATTGAAGCAAAACAAAGCGTTTATACCACAGACGAAGAAACAAAGGCCAAATCAACAGCAAGCAAAGTGAATGCTGCACAGACAGATAACAAGGAAAGCATCATATTACAATTGTTACTCAAGTTCAGCTCGCTTAATAAAATAACTAAAATAGTAGCATGGCTTTTACGAGCCATCAAAACAATACAAGTCAAGCGGATTCCAATCACGTTAGGTAAACATAGTGGTTTGCCTGAATTTCTTACCTTGCATGAATTGCGTAAAGCAAAGTTACTTCTTATAAAATATGTACAAAGAAATGAGTTTACCGAGGAAATCACGTCATTACGTAAACACAACAAATTGAGTAGCAAAAGTAACTTACTAAAATTAAATCCCTTCCTTGACCACGAGGGGATTCTACGAGTGGGAGGCCGTTTAACCAAAGCAAACATGAGCTTGGAAATGAAGCATCCAGCCATATTGCCTTATAGCAGTCGGCTTACTACTCTAATAATTCAGCAAGCTCATCAGCTCACTTTTCATGGTGGACCTCGATTAACTTTATTTAATCTGAGGCAGATATACTGGATAATCGCTGGAAATAAAGCTGTAAGGAAAGAAGTACGAAACTGTGTTACCTGTAGAAAACATGAACCCAAACTACAGCATCAATTAATGGGAGACTTACCTGTAGCCAGAAGCAACCCCGCCCCGCCATTCTATCACACCGGAGTGGATTATACTGGTTTCGTAGATGTTAAAAGCAACAAGGGGCGTGGCATAAAGACCACAAAAGGATATATTGCGTTGTTTATTTGTCTAGCAACTAAAGCTGTACATTTAGAGCTTGTATCCGACCTAAGCAGTATTGGGTTTTTAGCAGCATTACGGCGGATGGCCGCCAGAAGAGGAGCGCCACGCCATCTTTATAGCGATAATGGTACGAACTTCGTAGGTGCAAATAGAATGCTACAAGAAAGTTATCACGATTTCGAAAACATGTATGATCGAAACTTTTTCGCAGAACTAGCAGATTTAAATATAGAATGGCACTTTAACGCGCCAGCTTGGCCAAGTGCAGGAGGTCTGTGGGAGCGTGCCATTAGAAGCTTAAAATATCACCTCAAGCGAGTAATTGGAGAGCAGAAGTTGACTTTCGAAGAGTTCAGCACTATATTAGCACAGGTAGAAGCTTGTCTGAACTCTAGACCTTTGTGTGCCTTGTCTGAAGATGTCGAAGATTTAAACGTACTTACACCAGCGCATTTCTTGACAGGGAGGCCTGGAACTGCCATAATTGAAACGGAAACAGATGCTCGAACTAGATGGCATTTATCAGCCAAGATAGTAAATGATCTATGGAAGAAATGGAGATCGGAATACCTAACGCAGTTATCTGTGAGAAGCAAATGGCGAAACACTAAGCAAAATATCAAAATCGACGATTTAGTGACCATCCACGACGACAATCTACCACCTAGAAAATGGATGATGGGTAGAGTATTAGAAACTCACTCAGGTCAAGATGGATTAGTTCGGGTAGTAACATTAAAAACAAAAAGCGGTATAGTTAAAAGGCCGGTTATGAAACTCTCAATCTTGCCGATATCGCCTACATCAAGCAATATGACGGAAAGTAGAAAGGTTAATCAGGAAATCAACAGCAACTCAAAGAAACCTGATGAGCGGAAAACAAGCAGTACAATCAAATCTAAATTTGTATCAGTAGCAATTTCGTTAATCTTTTTAATGTCATTGATAACAACATCTCACGCACATTTTAACATATCAGCGTTGCCAAACAACAATTCGCTGTATTTCGAAACAGTGGGCAACATGCGAGTTATTCGAGATAAATGGAATCTTATTGTTTACTATGACATGAGCCCTTATTGGGAAGGGAATACAGCTGCCATAAAGTTTTTGGATTATTTACAAAGACTCTGCGTATCTTTAAACGATACTAGCCAATGTAATATGATAACGCTTCAATTAAACCACGACTACAAAGAAATACAGCATTATAATCAACTTATGATAAATCAGCACTTTGACACGCGCACCAGACAGCGTCGCGGTCTCATTAATGGTATCGGTTACGTTGCCAACAGCCTGTTCGGAGTATTAGACGAACGATTCGCAGAACAATACAAGAAAGACATACAGCTTGTAAAACAAAACGAGCGTCATCTTGATAACTTATTAAAAAATCAAACTTCCATCATCGAAGCTGAATACAACGTATTAAAAAGAACCGAGCAATCTATCCAATTACAACATAAAACTATAAACAAACACTTGAATCAATTAGATAATGCAGCCTTTGTTATTAAGCAAGAAGTTGAAGGCTTAGCTAAAACTCAAGATTTTACCCTGTCGGCACTCACGACCATCAACTTGCTTCAAAACCTAAAAAGGATTCAGGATACTCTGTTAGACACCATAACGGATATCTACCACGGGAAATTCAACGCTCACCTGTTAACACCGGATCAGCTGCAACGTGAGTTACAGTTTATTTCAGGACAATTAACAAAGGATACTACATTGCCCGTGGATAACCTACAGTCTGATCTAAAACACGTTTATAGTATGCTGAAAGTTAAAGCGAGAATGATGCAAGAATACTTCATATTTGAGATTATCTTTCCATTAACGAGCAGAGATAGCTACAAAATCCATAAAATAATACCAGTTCCACAGCAACTTCAAAATTATGTGATTAGCGTACTACCAGCTGCAGACCTCGTAACTATTAATTTGAAAAAGGACGCTTTCTTCACAATGTCGTTTATGGAGCTCCAGTTAAAAATTCTGCAAACTGGACAGCAATCTAAAACAATGCATTGTAATTAAATCCCCTTGTCAAGACAGGTGGCTCGAATTAAATGAGCCAGCGAGGTTCATGTACTTTTGCTGTAATACCTACGCGGTGAGGATTATATCGCACACCTAGATCTAAAGAGAGCTAACTCAAAAATCTAAATATTTGAGGTATGCATACCATCGAATTCCTTAACTCACTACCTAGCGACCAACAAAACAGATGCAAAAATAGGTCCACTAATCAACGCTAGATGTCGCCGGAAGTCCTTTTTGTTGAAGGAACGAGCCGCGCTCCTCCCCCACCAAAATGGGGACATCGCTAGTTGCAGCCAGAATAACACGCGGAACGCACGTACCCGTCGTAAGCAAATTAGAGTTATTTCGAGTTGATTCCGTGTTGTTGAGTTAAACCACGACATTGTACTAACATTATTTCGAGTTGTCGCCGTTTTTGTCGTTAGTGCTGAGTTTATTAAAGTTACATTTTGATTTGAACCAGTGTTGATGGTAAGGTGAGTAAAGTTTCTGTTTTTATTTAGAATTGTTACCGTGTTGATGATTTTTTTTTGAATTTGTAGTTGAGTCTGTTTTGTTGACTCATTATTTAAACTCTTATATTTCTTTAAAAAACAAACGAAATTGAACTTTTTTGCTAGTGGCGATTGGAGTCTTTTCATCTTAATTCTATTTTATTTTCGTCCTAGAACTACACAGCTTATTGTGTTTTTACTGAACAGTTTTTAAGTTAGAGCTGTTTAGATGAACTGCGGTACGCCACATCAAATTTCATTACATCGAAGCTCATGAAATCGAACACGTTTCATCGATGGCTTATTAAATCTTTCAGTTATTGAAATTTACATTTTCTCTTTCAGAAAAAGAATGAATCGTGGACGATTTTTAGTAAATATGGTTGAAGAAAGGGACAAAGAAAACATCAGCCCTAGCTTACTGACTCAAAACGAAAATACGCAACCAGATACTACACCTTTAGAACAGGAGTTTGAACAAATACCACAGAAAGAGATGGTACTTGTAAACAGACCACAGCTAGAAGATGACCTCAAGGCGTCATTAAGCAATCAAGACTCTTCTACAAAACCTCATGCCCCCTTATCCGTGGTTGATAAATCTATTCCGAGCACGTCTAAACAACAACAGCCTGGTACATCAAATTATTACATTTCACCAATCCTAAGTGACGAAAGTGACTTTGACAACTCAGATGAGGATCCCAATTTCCGATTGATTCCTAAAAGTAAGACACCAGCTAAGGTTGTACCTTCTAGTTCATCGATGTCTTCGTCAAGCACCAGCAGTAGCAGCTCTGAGAGTTCATCAACTTCTAGTAGCTCGTCGGACTCGGAAGCTGATAGTGCAAATGTACAACCTCCACCTCAAGATACTGTGGTTGCTGAAATTAATGCACAAGAGCTCGTGATAGAAGTAAAAAAGGGCAAAAAGAGAGAACGAAAACCAAAGATGTGGAAATCGAAAGTTGCAAAAGTTCTGAGAAATTCTGGTAAAGCCTACCAGTCTTTGTCGAAATCGAAGATACAAGTGCCTCAGAGAAAAGTTGGACCCCCCTGTGGAGAAAAATGTCGTCTAAAATGTAAAGACAAGATCGATGCAATAACAAGGCAACAGCTTTTTGATGCATTTTGGGGACTCGGTAATCTTGAAAGGCAGAGAGAATTTGTAGTACGACACTCACAAAAAATAAAGCTAAAATATCGATACTCAAGCACACAAGATTTTAGAGCTCTTAACACCGCCTTTTATTTTGAGGTTGATGGATCCAAAATTAGAGTATGCAAACCATTTTTCAAATCCACTCTTGACTTGAGTTATAAAGCGATACAAACGGCACTTTCAAAGAAGTCGGAATCAGGAGTCATACAAGCTGATTTGAGAGGAAAACACGGCCATCAACCAACTATTGACCCACAAATTAAACAGAGCGTTATAGATTTTATAAATTCAATTCCAAGGATTGAATCCCACTATTTGAGAGCTCAAACAACTAGGGAGTTTATTCCAAGTGACAAATCATTGGCCGATATCTACAGAGATTATAAACAACTGCGTGAAAGGGATGGTTTAACTTTTGCTACGTCTTCCACATTCAACAGGATATTTAACACCGAATTCAACATTTCGTTTTTCGTACCGAAAAAAGATCAGTGTGATCTGTGCGAAAGATACAAGAACGCAGACGTAGAAGAAAAACGCAAGTTAAGCCAAGAATATGAACAGCATCAGAAAGAAAAATCTTTGGCAAGATCTGAAAAAGAATATGACAAAAATAAGACCGATGGTACTATCGTAGCAGTTTACGACTTGCAGGCAGTATTGCAGATTCCAAAGGGACAAATATCCCTATTTTTTTATAAATCCAGGATCAACTGCCTCAATTTTACCATCAGCGATTTAAGGGTAAAAGAAGTGGTGTGCTTCTTTTGGGATGAAACCCAAGGAAAAAGAGGAGCTGTTGAAATTGGCAGTTGCATACTCGACTACGTTAAAACTCAGGTAGACCAATATCCTAATAAAGAAATTGACATAATTTTCTACTCGGACAATTGTGGCGGTCAACAAAAAAATAAGTTTTTGCTGTCTGTCTACGCCTACGCTGTTAACAAGTTAAGAGTCAAAACAATTACTCACAAGTTTTTAATACGTGGACACTCTCAAAATGAAGGAGACAACGTTCACAGCGTCATAGAAAAGCAAATTAAAAGATACTTGCAGTCGGGCCCCATCTATATACCAGAGCAATATAAAACTTTGATTGGTACAGCAAAAAAGACGGGAAAACCTTACACAGTCGTGGAAATGACGCATGACAAGTTCTACGACGTCAAGGCTTTACAAGAATCGTGGGGCACAAACTTCAATATAGACGAGGAGAGAAACCAAGTCAAGTGGCATGAGATTAAGGTTCTCAGGGTGGAAAAAGAACACCCTGAAACTTTTTTCTACAAAACATCATTTACAGATGAAATGTATAGAAAAGTTTGTGTGCGAAAGAGGAATCTCCGCATAAGAGAATCAGGATCTGCCATAGATCAATCTTTATTTTCAGTCGGCTTAACACGTGCATACACTGAAAAGATTGCATTGTCTGGTTCAAAAAAAAGAGACATACAAGAACTGATTGATAAGAACGTAATTCCAAAATCCTATTATGATGTTTATTATAAAGATGTTTTAGGCGACAATGACAATTGACCGCTTTATTATTTTTCACGCTTTATTATTGTTTAAGATTTTAAAACAAATACTCAAAAATGGTTCAGAATTTCAGATGAAAAAATGATAAACCAAAATTGTTTAGTTATTATCTAATAGTTATACGATTAAGTGATTGTGATTTTAATTGTGATCTCAAAGTGCCAATATTAGTTTTTAAAATATGCTAAATATAAAGTTGATTATACGAGTATTTTGTTGTTAAGTCAGTATACACTTACCGACACTGCTATGTTCAGCATACTCATGTAAGTTTTATTTGTTTTATAATCTTTTTTGTTTTATAATTATAACTATCTTTATAGATAATGTCATACTTAAATATAAGCCATATGTGATTTTAGATGTGCATTTTGAATTGTTTTTCATGAAAGACTCTAATATTTTGTTTTTGTCGTGTTACTGTTTTATAAGATAATTTTAATTTAAGTATTTACATAATTACGAGTCATAAGAAGCTGTTATTCGGTAAATATTATCTTAGTAATGATAAATAAATAAAAATGTTTCATTTGAGTACTTAATTCAATGTTTTCTTGCTAGTTTATCAACCAATATACTCCTACTGTTGGTCACAAACACGTCTATGAGTTGCATTGTTACAAAATAATTCATAATGATGTTACATTTAAATGTATATTGAATCTTCAAAAGAGAGCCAACTAAAAACTAAATTCAGCAACACAGGTTCAATTCCAAATAACAAAAAATATATACAAACATTGTTAAGCAATAAGGAAGTAACTACAAAAATTCAATTTTCAGCCCCTATTTACGATTAATCCACAAGACTCTTATAAAATCATTGTTCTATCTGCATTTAAAAAGTATTGATCAATATAGCAAACTCCTGTAGTACACGGGGAGATGGTAATCAGTTTTTCAACTTTTCTGAAAAAAGTGTTTTTTTGAGTTAATCGCTGTTTAGATCTAGGTGTGCGATATGTCAAGATCAAGTTGCCTTCAAACAGGTGACAGGAGCCGGTATCATTGACCTAGATTCGAAATGCATAATAAAAAGTAACGAGTTTACTTTGTATTCACATGCCCAATCAGCTAATACAATTAAATCTAGCTCTGAAATGGTGACCCCACAGATAGCAGAATTAAATCATATCGTAAATATATCATTATCTCATTACACCGCATATGAAGACCCAATAAACAGCACACTAGTCGATCTAGGAGAACGAATAAAACAACTGAAATCTGCCAATACTAACTCACTAGATTACACTCTGTCTACGCATGACATTCATCAGTATACTATTTGTTACTGCCTGCTGGGTGTAGCCGTTCTGGTGGCAGCGTACTTCATATGGAAGAGGTGTCGAGCAATATCTTCAGTGAAACTATCCCAAAGTGTGGCAAATAGTGTTGAGTTTTCGCGAAAGCAGAGTACGGCTGACCGTCAGCCAAGTGAAGTGAACATAACTAGTGCGAACACTAATTGTAAACGGGACATAGCTACGTCACCTATATCTAAAACGTGTCGCTTTAGATTAGAGGACGTGTAACATTTTTGTATCTTTTTGGCCCGGGAGCATGTACGGTGAAACCATACATTCATAATGCACTACTGCTTATTCGTGCAGTTTTACCTAATTTCACTAATTAATATTGGTTGAGCATTTAGTACTCGATTAGCGGTCATCGCGTGTGCTCCCTCGCTCCTTTGTATTACTAAACCTTTGGTCCGAACAATATAATATTTAATTTGACTTTATAAGCCGCAGTATCATTTAGCCCACTTCCTAGCCTTTACAGGCACAAGAACGTGAGTTGTAAAAAACAAAAACATCCTTGATTACGTACAAAGATGTTACAACTGGCCGTTAATAAGCCCTGATTGTATGGATTAAAAAATATATATGACCGAGAAAGTTTGCTTATTCCTCTCGGGAGTGAATAAAATAAAATTTCACATTGTTTCTTGTATTAGAGTGTTAAAACACTCAAATACAAGAAAAATGTGAGAAAGGTCGTGGCTCACTTGACAAGCACCGCACCAGCACGGCACCAGCACAGCTCCTGACCGGCGCCGCCTCGAATATAGGCTACGGCGCGCGGTCGCCTCACTTGCGCCGCGCGGGCCGCGCGCGGTCCCCTCGCCGCGCCGTCCGCAAAGCGCAAGCTCACAGTCCGCACGCTGGTAGTAATAGTCCAGGAGGTAGCATTGTATTTTAGGGAATTATCTCTAGTAATTATATTTTGTTGACGTGGATTCGTGGTTTAATTTTTCTTTTCATTACAGTTCTGAGATTTTTTAAGTTCAGTATAATTATGTAAATTATTTTTAAAAATAGTTTCAGCCGGTGTACTGTAACGATTGGTTACAGACCGACCGACCGACCGACTGATATTGTTGTAATCGAAGGTTGATCTTATAAGATCTTGGAGACCATGATCTTATAAGATCATCCTCAGTATCAGTATCAGTCGGTTTATTAGGGCATTTTTATTTGCACCGCTACCTCCCGGAATAAGAGCTTGCTGTCACCGCGAACACATTGTAAGGCATTTGTGATTGAACACGCGTAGGACTTGCACGCCTTTGGGAATAATCGGATTGGCTCCAGAGCTCTTAAGCAACTAGTTTGTGCTACTTCGGTGTCAACAAGCTTTCGATTTGTACTGAATTTTACATAACTTAGGAGTCTTATCATAATAGTAATGGTTTTTAACAGCGCCGCCAGGTTTATGCATTGCAGCATCGTGACCAAATATATTTATAGATATCATCTGGGAGTCTAACCGAACTAGGTTTAGTGTCGTGGGCTCTCTAACTAAATTTGTAACTGGTCATACATTAAACAAAGAGTTCCCACGACGTAGAGAAGCACGACGGCGCAATGACGTTGTTTCGCGGGCCACTCGGCGTCCGCGCGCGGTCCCCTCGCTTGCGGCGCGGCGTCCACGCGCGGGCCCCTAGCTTGCGGCGCGCGGACGGCGCGCGGTCCCCTCGCTTGCGGCGCGCGGACCGCGCGCGGTCGCCGCGCCGCCCGCGAGGCGAGGCGTATGGTAGCGGCAAGCGCGTTGACCACCCGCCGTAAGCTTTTTCATATGGACATAAAAAAATATGTTATGCGACACACGATTTAATGCTCTAATTTGAATGGCAAGTAAATTGCTGGGTTGGAGCGGTGCTGGTGCGGTGCTTGTCAAGTGAGCCACGACCTTTACTTTCCGCCGGACCATTGCTATGCGTATGCACATCAATAAAATCTAGTATGAAATAAGAAAATAACACAAATCTTTTGATAGAAACAGAATGTAAGTAATTTTAACCGAATTCAGTGGAGAGTAAACACTAAAAAAAATCTTTAAGTACTATATATAATATTATAAAGCTGAAGAGTTTGTTTGTTTGTTTGGTTGAACGCGCTAATCTCAGGAACTGCTGGTTCAAATGGAAAAGTTATTTTTGTGTTAGATAGTACATTTATTGAGGAAGGCTTTGGCTTTATTTTTTTTTTTTTATTTATAAAACATCACGCTGTGACCATTAGGAGCAGAGCAGGAATGAAAAATGTTGCAAAAATGGGGATTTTTTTCTTTAGTTTTTCTCTCTTATTACCCACGCAACTTCGTCTGGTCAGCTAGTTTACTATAAGATTGAAATCAGATTGAGAAAATAAAATAAAATCATAATCATCTGCCTAGCCTTTCAAACCATCATGTAGCTAAGTATGTATTTGAAAAGATTATTTACTAACCAAAAATAATAATGAATTTTGAAGACAAAGATGTAAAGGTATTTATTGTCTCGATAGATTTTACAATACCTATTTTGTCTCTGTTGATTCAGAACGAGTGCTGAAACGTAACTCGGATTCGCGTTGGGCTCGAGACACCTCTTGTGTGCCTGATTTACCCAACAAGAACGAGTTTAGTGAACTCTCAAAATTCTTCCAATATTATGTTGCACTTAGAAAGACACACACCCTCTCATAGAAAGGAGGCCGTGTCCCAGCAGTGGGAACATTAAAGCCTGATGATGATTATAATGATGTTGCACTATAATAACAGCAATTCATAAAACATTTTAAACCTGTAGAATCTTTCGACGGACTGTCAATTTTGTTGAACTGGGTCAGCGCCGCGCGACGGACTAATACAACTAACTAGGGAGAATCAATGTAACAAAATATTATTAATTTGAATTTTCAAGCGCAACTTATTGCGCTTTGAGGAATAATTTAGTTGCACTTAGATGGCTGCGTTTCAAAAGTAGGTGCGCTCTGAGGAGTAGGTACCTCACGTTACAAATTATACTCCTCCGCAAATACAAATAAAATGAATCTCATGGATAGTCAATTATATTATTATATGGCACAGTATAACAAAACATGACATATATTCACGACTATAACGGTGACAGCGTAGGCAGATATCGTAAACTATGTTTGAATATTAAGCAGAGAGGAAATTGATGTGAATCGAATAACAGAAACGATTCGACAATCACACCTAAAGTAACGAATGAAAAAGAATTTTGGCGAAAAATTCAAAGTTTTCCTTCGCAATATCGCCCTAAAATAATGACTTCATCACTGACTTAATAATCTCCGTAAGTAATAAAACGAAATGAGAAAACATGCTCAATTTTCGAGAAGAATTCCTGTTGAAGCGTGGAGCGGCGCGCGCCTATTACATTACCAAACGTTACAGGCTCAAACAGTTCCTGCGCCACCTATCATCAATCATACTCAAACTTGGAGACCAGCCGACCAGCGTACCCAGCCACCTGCCAATCACCGGTCGCCGCACGTTTCCCCAAATCCCAGCTGTTCCCCGAGGGTGGCGGGGCTCAGGTGCCGCTGGTTGCGTCCACTCAGCGCGGGTAGCAATTTCGCGCAAGAACTGGCATCGGTTTGAACTCAATGTTTGAAGTAACTCCTTTGAGGAGCATTGAGATGTTCTATCGGTTCACTTCGACTGTACGATACGAAGTCCGCTTCATTTGATGAATGTAGCGGTGATAAGATTACTCTGCTAATTGTCAAAGATCGTGTACACTCGACTGTAAACATCTAATGTTGAACATGTCACAAGACCTACATACAGTGAGTGAAGAAAGCGCTCTATACCTGTGGCCGTGTGGGTGTTCATCCCCCGATTTTTTTGTTTAGGGTGTGATAAGGTTATGTCACCGTAAAATTGTAAATACAGTTAGATTATTATATATTGTTAATAGGGCTTCCGGGAAATGCCGGTACCAATAATTCCGGGAAATCCCGGGATTTTATTAACAATCCAGTACCCGGCGCATGCATTTTACAATATTACGGTTTCATTTCGATAGATTATTCCCGGGAAACCCCGTTTTCACGTTCAGTACCGAAAATCCAGTTCCGGTTCTTGAGAACGGAACCGGTACTGCATCCCCTAATTGTTAGTTAACAATTTCGAAGCTGACGAGTTCGTCGGGTTCGAAAATGATTAGGTATGTTCTGGGCTCGATTTGTGCCATTACTCTTTTAAAAGTTCGCTGTCAACAAAACAAATGCCTAGTCCACACCTTGTTTTTCTACACGCTGAAATTTTGAAATTCGAAGGAATTTTCTTTTTAATTTTAAGAGCGGGACCAATCTACCAAAGAAAATGACATAAAAACAATAATTTAGTAAACACACCCTGCGGGACCCAAATGACCGGGACCAGTTTACTAAAGAGCCGTTTTATCACTCTGATAAGAAATCTCCATTGATACATAAATTCTTAATAAGTTAGTAGCTCCTAATTAGTTAGCTGTTACCTGCAAGGGCAGAGCGGACGCACACACTCGGACACTCTCCCCGACCGTGCGCCCCGCCCGCCGCGCCGCCCGGTGAGGCGCTGATAAGCTGATAACTGATAAAAGATAGCGACATAGCAACAGTGTTCCGTGTTTACATTGGCGGGTAGTCACCTCGGAGTGCTCGGAGCGAGCATCCTTACATGCAGGGATACATTCCGTGACCTACCGATTATTCGACGCTGTTGACGGGGGGGGGGGGGGGAGCTCACAATAATAGTATGAATAAAGATCAAAGCTACAACTTTTTGACAAGTTTTTTTTGTAAGATTTTGACTTCTAACACCTCCACGACCCCCGTACTATTCAATCCATCCATCAGCACAATGTTTTAAGTGCGTTACATAATTGAGTTCTACCACAAAACATGATTTATAACCTCAAAAAAAAATGTTGTTACCCAGCAAAAATTTTTGCGTAAAGTTACTTAGTTTGATGTACTGAATGCTTGGTTAACGGCTTTGTGATGAGGTGGTTTACACCCTGTATATGTCACCGTAAAATTGTCAAACATGTTATATTACAATATCACTACTTACTTCGCTTTTTACGTCGACTACGCTTTTTAGGGGAATTTAAAGTGTTTTAAGGTTAGGTTATATTAATCGATATTTCTCAGGAATGGTAGAAAGAAAGAAAGAAAGAAGAAAGAAAGAAAAAGCATTTATTAGCCCACACAGGACAAACACATCAAACTTAAAAGTACTTATAAAAATTACACAGAAAAAAAAACCAATATTTATTTAAAAATTAAAAGAATGAAACTCGTCCTGTACGAGGCCAAAAGGCTCCTATCTCAGCATGGTGCTGTAACATTTAAAAAAACGTCACAGCGCTGGTATTCTGATAGGGCCCAAAGTGAAGGTGATGCCACGGTCAGGCCAGATACGGATAAAAATAAAAATAAAGTGTAGACGAATAAACAATACAAATAAATTAATGTGTGAAGTGTAAATAAATATAGAGAAAAAATATTAACACCTACACCCCACGTAACGAATCCTGTTCGCCAATCTGTGCCATGCCTTTCACTGGCAACACTGACGAACACAGACGCGGGCGCAGATATTCACTTGCTACTAAATTAATATGTAATCTGTGATTCACTTCACATTTTGTAGTGATTATTATACTCTGTGCTGTGCATTTTGTTTTGTTTTGATTGGAATATTTACGTATGTCAAAACATTAATACCAAATAAAATAAAATAAAATAATACTGTGATCATAATTATAACAGATAGTGTGCAGTGATAGTGTAATGTAACATAATAATAATGGTACAATATCTTTTCATGAGAGTGGTACTACTAGGCAAAGGGGACCCCTCCTTCCCTCCACACCGCGTTAGTTGACTACCATCGCATGCATTTCACGAAAAATAATGCGTTTTGTTGTAAGCAGTATGTTCATTTGACAATCATTCGAGACTTTACAATATCGCTAGAGATGTTACAATATAACGTATTTGACAATTTTACGGTGACATTATACAGGAATCGAAAACATTTTTATCTTCAAAAACAACCTGATCTCAAACTATCTCTTCAAGAGAATACCAAGTATATTGTCTAAGTGATAAGGTTTAAAATCCTCTGATAAATAAATACATGTTCCGATTAAATGCAGTTTTCAGCCATAAAGTTGAATTAAATTTACTTACATAAATTGTGTTATTTTATTTCGGTCGGTTTAGATGCCATCGTATTTGTGGCAGTGACACCAACCAACTGGCGCCATAGCCATAGTACCTACGTGAATTTAATTGGGTTCAATTTATTGAATAGCATTTGTAATGTACCTAAACCAATTAAATGGGTCACCAGTTGCCAGTAGCTTTACAATATCTAGGTGAGACCACATTAAACGTAGGTACCTTCATTGAATCCAAGGGAAACGGAAACACCTCTCTTCAAAGATGGCGTCTGCAATTAATCATCATTACACAAGTTAATTTTTACACTTCATTAATCTCCGAGAGATCACAATAGAGAGCTAAGACGGGAGGACGCCAGAGTATATGCATTAAGAGGGCAGAGGGCCGAGTAGTCGAGACGTCAGTTCAGAGGAAGCCTATGAAGAGGACGCACGTCTGCACGTCACTCATTAACTCCTACTGACGCTAATCAGGAAGGGTTGCAAGATTTAATAAAGAAACTTCTCAGCACTGAAGTTTCTTAATGTGTTTTTGCTACTTTCCTCTTGAACTCGAAGTGACGGCGTCGTTAAATTATATTAGCGTTATGAAAGCTCTTCATTCTTCTCATTATAAAGTTGCTAATAATACTCGGACGGAGGTCCGACAGTTCCCAACTTTATATTGAGAGACCTCTTGATCCCATCATCCAGCCAATAGGTTAGACAGACTCACTTCTGCTCTCGTCCCATTTCCTTGTCCCTGTTTCTTTAGACTTTCGTCTTGAGAACAGAACCTAGTCAGGGTCCAGGGTTTCATCACCGATGAGTTTGCTAAGTCTGTGCGCTGGCAGGGTTCTCTTCGGGGGTATTTTCTGTTCCATGAAAACGTCTCGAATTTTCTTGCATTGCACTTCGAATTCTGATATATTTCTACAGACAAAAAAATGGCCAACGTTGCAACAGCATAAAAATGTTAATTCCGATAGGTTTTCTTTTGTCCTTTATAACAATAGGGCTAATATAGGGATGATGACTGACTTCCAAAAATATGATTCGGTTTAGTCCGTCAGTTACGTTATCGAAAAATATTGGATACTTACGTGTTTTTTTTTATTTTATCAAATTACTAACATTGAACAAGATAATACGCGTCAAAGATCATGTGTGGCATGTGACGTCACTTTCTGGTAAAAATTGTACCAAACTTTCCTGTAATTCTTGTATCGTCTTCATTTTTTGTTTATGTGAGAAAAGAAAAACTACGTGTCCAATATTAACTTGAAATCTATTCGACGGACTAATTAGATTATGAACGCAAAGCATGTAATCAAGATGACTGAGCGAGCAAGGTTTTTTTTAACATACCTAATTTATCGACGATATTATAATAAATACTTAAGTGTTGTAGACGAACGACAGTATTTTTCACTCAACGGTGGACGGTAAAATGTGAAAATTTCAGTACTTAAATACCACTACTCTCTGCAAATACCTGGAATATTTAATTTGCTAAACTATTTCGACAATTTCAATGAAAAAGTATCCGCTAGTGAAATACCAAACATGGCTGAACTGAAAATAATACTGAAGAATGTTTTTTACAACAACTCGTTGGAGTTTGCGGAATGCTACCGAAATAGGTGAGCTTCAGAGTAAAATATATAAAAAAGTCGTCTCGGAACTTTACCCGATTCATTGAGCCCAATGAATGTAATGGTGTTAAATTGTAATTTCAAGTAATTTGATAGTACAGCAATGTACCCAATGTGTTGTTTTCATTGCACGAAACCCATCTCGGCCGTCGTAATATCCGACCCTACCGGACTATACAATGCGACGTACATACCTAAAGGTAAAACACCTCTTAACGATATCAAATAATTTTATTCGAAGTCGAAAGGTTTTTTTTTAAATATAAGTTTTTATCGACCCCTGTTCTATTCAATCCATCCACTGGCACAATGTTTTAAATGCGCAACATTGAGTTTTACCACAAAACATGATTTTTCACACCAACAAAAAAAACCAATCCACTATTGCTGGGAAAAGATTTTTTTTTAATTAGTTATGTTACTTACTTAGTTTGATGTACAAATGCTTGGTTGACGGCTTCGTGATGAGGTGGTTTACACCCTGTATATGAAGTTACCAGTGTTATAATAAATAACCGATCTGAAGATATAACTATGAGATAACTAACATACTACGACACAGCCCTGAAGTGGACCACTCAGCAGCACATCACCGGATCACCCACACGTGTGTTCTTTAACAACTGCGTGAAGATACCACTCAAAGTAATTATGACCTTATATGATTGAAGACAAGATTCAAAACACATCGACAACAACCGTTGATTCCATTTTTAGATCCGAGAGACAAGTGGATGCACTTACATTATCAAGTGCAGGCATTAATTAAAATGAAATGTGATCAGTCGTTGATAAATGTCAATGGATTTTAAACCTTAAAGTGGGTTGTTGATGACTGGAATTTAACTGTTTTCAGGCAGATAGAAAAAAAAACATATTGAACGGGTTCAGTACATCATGATGGAGTTCGGACTGTGTAGTGTGACATGTGTTCAGTGTGGCAATACTTCATCAGCTGTAACGATTACATTATGAGGTAATGATTCACGCACTAAGCTTGGAGATTATGAGAGTAAAAACAGTTTTTTTGCTATCTGTACTATCTGCTAGATTATGTCAGATTTAACTTTTTGCTTGAAGGCTAGATGACCACTCTTTCTAGATGTCTACTCAAAATACAGTTTCCATTGTATACTCCGTATTTAATTCCCTCGCAATTAGTTGACATGCATGTCAGAAGGCTAAAGCCTGATCCGACATTGGAAGCTCCCCGCTGACACATGTAGTTGCAAATAGAACGCTAAGCTCCTAACACCTCTGCTGTCACCCTGGGCACCTCACACACCGTCGAAGGTCGGCGTCAACGAGCATAGAAATGAAAGAGATGGCATGATATTACTGTAGTAGATGACTTGGAAAAAGGTTAAGGTTATTATTTGGCATGGTAGCCTCGAGCTGTCATTATGGTTCCTGAATCCTGCCTGACCTGTGCGCACCGCATACTGACGCAGCGTCACAAAGCCTTCCACAATGTGGTTGATGACTTGATGAAGGCAGCGGGAATTTGCTGGTTGCGAGAAGCACTGAATGCTTGGAGGAAGCCTATGTTCAGCTGTGCAGATTTATCAGCTGATGATGTCGGTGATGGTGATGATGTACCATCGAATTCTTCAAGAGGTTTTATCTAAGGTCCCTTTGCTTGCCGGATCATATTTAGACATCTGTTGCCCGCCAGTCGTTGTTTCTATGATCTTAGGCAGGGCCGCAGGGTTCAGATAATCACAGTAACATCCGCTGGGATTATAAGCGCCATAATATATCACGGAGTTAGCTAAGTTTCGGGCAGCCGTTGTTTACGACAACTACTCGTTTGAATAGACTCCTGAATGTAGGTTCCTGCAGAGATCCAGTCTTCGTGATTGGTTTACGAATGGAAACTGAAAAATTGGAAATCCTGTTCTGATTTCTATGAAACAAAAACTAGTATTATTTTACGAGTACGGACATTAAATGCATTACTTTAATCGTAATATTGTAATATGTTCGTGTGACTTGTTGTATTGTTTTTCAACAGTCTTCTTTTCGCAATCCAGAATTGTGATCACGGACTTGTATAATTTATCTTCCCCTTTATTGTGGTTCCATTTCATCCATCCTAAGTTGACCAGGAGCGTTAATTTACAGCTTATATTACTGAAATATACGAACAGTATATTATCTGACCTCATTTTAAAGAAACCTTTTACTAAACCAGTATAAAACTAGGTAGCTATTTCACGTTATGATTTTTCCAATACTTAAAGTTATTAAAATTGAAATGGACGAAATAGATTGGTTCCATTCAAGCGTTCACTCGTTTCCCTTGTGTAGGGCTTCAGTACTAATCACGTCGGGTCACTGAACCTTGCTTGGACCTACTATCCTTTGAAGTTTGTGGTTTTGTTTATTTCTTTCAGTACAAAGTGAACTATAGTATAGTGTGATGTTTCATACTACCAACGAGAAAAAGTGTAGATTTGTCTTATTAGTTAGTATTACTTTAGTACTTACTCAAAACTCAATTGTTTATTGCGTTCCACAATGTAGGCTCAGGTGGTAAACATTTTTTAGGAAACAATCGTGAACCCTGTCGGGCTCAGTAAACTTACCGTTTTATTTTACCAAATCATCTGTAGCTGGTAGTCAACGTGGCCAACGAGACCAACATGGCCAACGGGGCCAACGTGGCCGATGTGGCCGGCGGGCGCGGTCAATTTGCCCAACGTGGCCAACGGGACCAACAGCGTGGCAAACAGCGCCAACGTGGCTGACAACCATATAGAAACGCTCTTTATTTGCATTGCTGCCGAATACAAAGCCGAGAATCCAATTCCCTTTCCGAAAAGGTCCAATTTCCTTTGGGGACGTAACCAATTGACGACGTTGTTAGTGCACGGGAATATCGGATTTTGGACTTCACATTTAAAGTTATTTGCCACTTTTCAACAAATTTTATTGCATTTACATTTTGGTGATCGTTTTCTGATGCCATCTACTTAGTTACACTCATCTCACCCTGGCAAAACGCGCCATGTTTCTCTTTCAAGAAAACGTCTCTCTCGTGTTTTGTAATTTGATGTCATTGTTTCCACATCTATCATTGAAACCTGTGCGTAATATCATAGGGTGACGTCATAATATCATAATGTATGTTTTATGTGTGTTCATGTCTGTATGTATGAGTGTGTGTCAGTGTGCGTTTGTCACCATCACACCATAGCGATATACGAGTATCTTAGTGGCGTGCGTTATGATTTAGTGTTTTTTTTTAATGTTGTCGTTCATAATTATGTAGGTAAGTAGTTTATATTTTTATCATATTATAATATTCAGTATAGCAAATATTATGCATGCATATGTTCGTCACGTAAAGCCTCGTCTCCAGGGTGTAGTATAAATACCAAAGAAGACAAATGGTTTAAAATAATGGTCTAGAAAATCATATTTGTATCACAATACACGTTACAATGACAAAGATTTTCAGCGTGAAATGGCAACCCTAGTGTAAGCCCACAAATGTACCTAGTGGCTACTGGCTACTGGCTACTGGCTACTCCTCGTGTAGACAGTAGACCATCAGACCACAACCACATGTGCGAGCAGCAGCATCCCGCGGCAGTACCTACTGAAGTCATGTCACACTGCTGTGTGAGGGTGACGTGCTTGTGGTGACGTCGACGTCGGCAGACCTTTACCCAATCTACTCAAAACTGGAACATCGCTTTGGTTTCAAGTTCAATTCATTTGACTGTCTATCGATATAATGAATGAATTCATCATACCCTCTCTATTTTGTCATCATGTATTTTGTGGTTGCGGTCTGAGGAATGATTTAATTGCGTTTAGATGGTTGCGCTTAGAAATAGGTGCGCTCTGAGGAATACCTCCGAATGATAACGTAATTCAAAGCGCTATGTGTATTTTGACGGAGGGATTATTTTACCTTTTTGAAATAACTAGAAGCTTTGATAAAGATATAATCTTTTGCAGAGACTTTCCCAGAGTCTTGCTAAGTACTCCCAATCGTTTGACTATTAGTTAACGTAAAGTGCGGTGATCTTGTATATGGTTAAAATTCCACAGAAGTGGGTAGAGTTCGACTCTGTTAAAATACACACAGCGGCAGCGTTTTGAATCCGGCAAGCCCAGTCAGTTAGGGCAAAGCCTAACAAGCGTCAGGTTCCACCAGGGGGGGGGTGATCGTAAAAACCTAACGAATGGTGATTTTGTCGCCAGAGACGTTACCATAGCAACTGCGGGATCGGAGGTGAGCTGACTAGTCAGTAGTCGGCAGTCGCCTGTGAAATGTGGAAGACATGACTGAAAATTTAGTGTCGAGTTGTAGTTTTTCGAGTTATTCGATGAAGGTAGACATCAACCAGGTATGAAAATAACTGAGACTCAGGCATAACCTATTTGCCCAGATTCGAACTCCATATGTACTCGTATGTATACTCGTAGTTACCTAAGTACACAGATTCGTAATGTGCTTAAAATTTATGCACAAAAAAGTAACGTTACTACCTACTACCTAAGTTCATCGATATTTCTATGGTTGGCACCGTGGCCTTGGGATATGTATGTCTTCAGCTCCACAAACTGAGACACATTTTATTGCGAAATCACATTCACTGATATAATTTATAACAATACAAGTCGTAAAACTAACAATCGACTAATATAATAAAATGGTCCCCGTACTTAACACAAAAAACGCAATAAAACCGACTTCACAAAGGAAAGGTGACGATTTCAGAAAGTATAACTGTGACTTACTTTTACAACGACATATTATACAACCTGCAACCTTTCGAAATAAAGAATAAGGTTGAAAATCGCGTCACTAAAATAATGAACTGCAAAGACATTTATGTATTACCAAAAACCTTTTTGATCCATAAAACCGTATATGATTACATATACTTTACAGCTGTTTAATAAAATTCACCATTGTGAGGCGCGTCGGGTTTACGGCCGTATGAATCGTAAAACGCGTAATTACCTAACATCTGTTACTATGCCGGCCTGCCTGCCGCTAGCATATTATGTACTATAGAAGACCACAAGTATATATATCTCAACTTTTCTAACTCAATAGTTTGGTTCTAGGCAGTCACGTATCCAAGGGAAGGGGAGAATTATAATACAGTGATTAGAGCGATTTTTACACAGTTCACATGGATGTTTCAATGTTTGCCCCCCTGGAACTAAAATTCTGGATACGTGCTTGGTTCTAGGAAATGCCGGTTTCCTCGCTAAATCGACATATTCATACAAAATCTTGGTTCCGGTGAGATGAGTGAGAACGATGTAGAAAGACGTGCAAGTTAAGAGCGTCCACAGTAAAAAATAAAATTATAATAAAATAAACCGTAGCAGCTAAGAGATGACTACACCGTACAGACGGCGTCCTTTCATGAACATGATGCATGGATCAGCATCATTCAACTCAACCATTTTAAAAGAAACTAAATGATCGAGATGACTGAGATTGGCAAACCGCCAGGGCAAAATCGAGTCAATAAAAAATGATGTGCTACCCAGTGCTAAATGCCTTAAATATAATATGGCCCTGTAGAAAGTTTCAACTCGGCGTTGAAAATTCAATCAGATAAGTACCATTATTTTAAGATCTCCACCCGTGTCACCGGGGCTAGTGAAAACGATCACTAGGTAAGTAATACAAAGGAACAACCTATTTATTGCTGAAATAAGAAACCACATTATACAATAGGAGGTACTAACACAGGTTCTTTTCTTTCTAAATGCTTTGCTGTAACAAGTGAACCTTTTGCATCCGCTGACGAAGTGCGGGCTGGGTGGCTGGCGGGCTGGGCCACATCGCATATGACTTTGTTTATTTTATAGACACTATAGACAGCAGTAAAATCACGAATCAAAGAGTTCGCGTTAACCGCCGTGTTCTGTGTGGAAACTGTAAACTTTTTCTAAATTAGAACTTGTAAACAAAACCTGTTATTTCAAGATGTACTACCAGCCCGCCTGGCCTTGAAGGGCAAGGCTAAGGGAAATTAAATGAGGGGAGTGTTTCAAAATTAACCGTATTAATATTCCCATTTCCATCCATTTTTCGAGAAAAACGAAACTTCAAACGATTTTAATAACGACTATAATATTATCATTTTACAAAATTCAACCAAAATGATCACCACAAAAATGTGTCTAACGAGCCGTAATTGCGCGCCATTATCATTAATTAAGGTCAGTCTAAATAAGAATATACCGCAATTAACGACCTCCCAAATTAATAGCGCGAAAAAATATAAAATGAATCCACGTTTCGTGTATTGTAGCTGCGGGACCCGACCGGGCCACCTCCGCCGCCTGTAGCCCTTAATTATAGTATAAAAATGCAAATGCCTTCAGAGTCTACCTACTCCCTGACTCCCCGGGCCCCAGCGTTGCAATTTAGAAAAGTCGGTGTCAAAAAATAAGAATATTCTCTTTTCCCCCTTGATTTTAATAAAATCGCTATTCTCAATTTTGTAGCGGAATACTGATTTCCGATTTGGTAATCCTTCGCGTGGAAAGTTGAAAATGTTCAGTTTGTTGTGATTGTAGCACAGATTGTAGCTACCCATCCACTGCGATGTACCTAAGTGTTGTAACCATCAGGTACTCGACCTGTTGGGGCTGTTAACCTAGAACCTAACTAGACCTAAATATTAACATAAATTTACCAATAATAGCTATTGTCGGCTCTTAGGCACAAGTTGACAAAAATAGAATGTAAAAAAATATGACAGAAACTGGTTAAGATTAGAGGACACTATCTCACACCGATTAATTACTTAAATCTCCACGTCTTGATGTTACCAATGATAATACACCTTTATGTAAGATTGATTCAGATCTATCTGTGATTAGCACATGATGACTGACGTCATCACCGATCAGCCGGCTTGCTCGTGATGGCTGTTATCAACACCACGCTGATTATATATCTTCAGAATAATATTTACTTTGCCAGGCGTCAGCGAGTCTCTAAAATGCTTCAATTTAAGGCGGAGGTTTCTTGAAAACGGTCCAAAAGGCGGTTTTAAAAGCAGTGTATCTCTAAAACTGTAAATAATTTCGACAAATAAAAAAAACTTTATATTCTGAAGTCCTTTTTGCATACACTGATGGAACTCAAAACATAATTTGACAAACTTTAATGCACCAAAAAAATCTTCAAACATACCTCTTAATTTTATTTCAAAGCAGTTTAGCCATTTATTGACAATGATAATTATATTTAAAAATATAACATAAAATTTCAAATGCCAAACTACATCTACTGATGGTTTATTTAAGTTCTCATTTTAAATCGATCGAAAATACTCATTTCACACTATTCGGCCCGCAGTGACTGAAGTAACAACCACTTTGTAGTGCAAGCTAATTAGAACTTTATTCTTACAGTATTTCAAACGAAGTTTGAACCACCACAAATAGAGTTGCTTATTTAGCTGATGCCGTCGCCTTAAATCTGAATTTTATAGTCTTTATCAGCTATGGATTTAGGAACCAACAAAACTTACAACAATGAAAAACTGAGGGGTCTAGTTGATTTGTTGTTGAGCTTATATGTCACCGTAAAATTGTTAAATACGTTATATTGTAGATAATATCTCTAGCGATATTGTAAACTCTCGAATTATTGTCAAATGAATATACTGCTTACAATATATGCCCAACAACAAATCAACTTGAACCCTGTCACAAACAAGGCTTGGTTTATATCTGTGTAGGGATCCCGGATCATTGACGAGTGTGTGAGGCCCGTCACAGTATTATATCCCATATTGAAACCCATGAATCGCGGAGCGACAGCACGTAGCCGTTCCGACGAGGTCGACAGTACGAACTGCTCTTTGTTTCCTGGTAATTTCAGTAACATTTCTGTCGTTTACCCTTATCCTAATTCTGCGTCCACGACGGTACATTTGATACTTTCAGTGTAATTACATCACTAAGTTAAGCGATCCTTTATGTACCTGGATCCGACACCACATGTCTCGGTAACCAGCAGGTAGTCAGCACAAGGCCGCCTCGGGCCTCGTGTCCTCTCAGTTTACATGTGGCGTGTGTTTGCGTCGGCGATCTGTTTACTATTGTTACGACTGGCGCACGCGCAGCGCCGCGCCACACTGTCTACGCGTGGGGCAGCCATTACACCGCCCCCGTGCTTCACTCGCGGGGTTATTAATACGCTGAAATAAAACGTGTAGTTATAACAGACCATGCCTGATGCCTCTCATGTGAACTAGTCGGACATTACATATGTCATATGCGCGCCTCTCTTAAACGTGGAAGGACGTTAGGGAAACCTATGATGAAGACTTTCAACAATTTAAGGTATCCACTATCCAGTAGGATCTGCCCTAGTTTCCAAAGTAGATGATACGATAGCGGCCTCACAATAACCAGTACTCAAGCAGAGATTAATCAATTTATTGTAACTTGCATCAGACACCATCACCCACCACTATGAATGTTGTATGTACTCAGGTTAAAAAACCTCGGAACACTGAGTGTCTGACATTGTATTACTGCATGATTAAATGTTCAGAAACTACTTAAAAGATCCACAGAACAGGTATTCGTTTTACAGAGGAACATATTGGAGAACCTGTACAAGGAACGAACCGAAGCACATTTTATAACAAACCGCTGAACCACTGTGCCTAATCGACAAATGATGGCATCGTTACACACAAAATAAAAGATGATTCAAAGCTAAAATAAATTGCTCTCCAATTTTCAGGAAACATTTCATTTGAGTCGCAAAACAAAGAAGCGTCGCTAAAAATACGCGAGTTGTTCAGTAATGTGCACTTAATGGCGATGAACCGAGTTCGGCGACGAGCCACCAGTCACGAGTAGAACGCACTGGCGTGACATCATCGCTAAATACTCGTACAACCACGATCATTTCATTTTTCGTTTTAAAACAAAAAATTCAATACAGGTTGTGACGTCTAATAAATGAGTTATGCGTGCTGTGGTGGGGGATGCCCGGTGGAGGGAGCGCGGGGCAATGCGCCGCGCTCAGTCTAGTACAAGCAGTCCTAGCGACAGCACGCCTAACCCAGTAATATTGGAAACTGTGTTTTATTGTACAACCCTGACACCACCCTGATCGCTGCTGCTGCCTGGTTGCTGCTGCTGCTGCTTGCAGGTGGTTTTACTCCAAACCCTAACTAGCGTCGGAGTGAACATCACATTGGCGACGAGGATAAAACTATAAAAGTGAAAGTGTAAACAGTGTTTGTGTAGTAAGTGTATAAGTGTACCTTATAAGTAAAAATGTAAAGTAACTACACGAGTAAAAGCGCAGTAAGTGCAATTGTAACTCAAATTATATCTGTTTACGAAAATTGGTAAGCAAAAATATTATAATTCTATTGTGAAAAAAAACAAGACCTTGGCTTGTGGTCGCAAAAGCGACTGCTAAGAATGGAATCATGGATTCAATTCCCTGGTCGGCCCAAGTGTTGTTGGGTGAATTTCTCAATAGCAGTCACGAAGTTAGAAACTTTACCCGGTTGATATTAGATACACCTTTGCCTGACTCATCACGTATAACCGGCGTGATGATATAATAAAATTAGTTGTTTTGCTACCTACCTAATAATTCACATTCCTGAATGTTTAATAAAATAACTAGGTTCAATATACTTTATTCTCAAAAAGACAAAGAGCCACTTACATGAGAACTTATGTTAACATAATGTAAATATGTTTAGTCTAGGTAACGGTCACCGATAATCTTAATCCTAAAGTATTCTCAATTTATTTAGTCTTAAAATTACATAATATTCAGATTGAGTAGTTGAGATAAACATTCAAAGGTTCGTTAAAAAAAAAAAAAAAAAACAAAATGCAAACTAACCATCATATACCTACTCATTGATGAATTCAATGACAATATGGTCCGTTTCTTTATTTTAACATGAAATATAATGTTAGATCAAAATACGTTCAACGGTTCGAAAAAAAAAACAAAATGCAAACTAACCATCATATACCTACTCATTGATGAATTCAATGACAATATGGTCCGTTTCTTTATTTTAACATGAAATATAATGTTAGATCAAAATACGTTCAACGGTTCGAAAAAATAACAAAATGCAAACTAACCATCATATACCTACTCATTGATGAATTCAATGATATTATGGTCCGTTTCTTTATTTTGACATGAAATATAATGTTAGATCAAAATACACTATATATATAACAACATCAACGGATTGTTGACCAAATCCACTCGCAAATAAAACGTGCCTATTGAAAAGTAATTTTCAATAAAAAACAAACACCAAGTTCCTCTTCGACTACGTCGAATCAATGATGGGAGACACATGCCATCTATGGTTAAAATTAAATGAAAAACCAAATGACTGCCATAAAATCCATTAAGGGTACTGATCATTATGGGTTACTATTGAAAGAGTATCAAAAATACTTGATGTTTGATCACAAAATGATTTAAAATTCAAGATACGAGTACTCCGATTGGACAACATATCAGATCAAGCGCCATACCTATTCGTGCTCTGAGAGTGTACCTTTTTAACAACGTGTTAATTATATGTTGGGTCCAGGACCAGAGTCCATGCATTGGTGCCCATAGTCCTTTTAGTTTAATCGAAATTTATTTTTGAAAAAAAAACGTGCCCTACGTGAACATTGTGTTTATTTGGAATTGAAATAACTACACAATCTTACATAATACATAAACAGACAGCTTATATGCCAAAAGGGCCTCAGCTCAGCATAATGTTAGGTGGCAACACAAGGTGTGCCACATGACGCTGATTGTCAGCTGCAGGTCACGAGTGCCATACCATATATAAAAGTACTCTGTATGCTAACGCTCGAAAATTCGCTCTGGCTGGAGGCCTTAGATTCAAGGCATCCACAGGACATTGCCCGGTTAAGCAGAAGCCAGTCTTTTCAGACTGAACTGCGAGATGCCCATTCCAAAAAAAAAAAACAAAAAAAAAAAAATACGCTCGACAACATAAACAAATGCAAATTCCAGTTTTACCAAGTACCCTTTCGATAATTTCGAAGCTATGGAGGTAAATAACCTCACCTATTTTTAAAACCAAACAAGAGTCATGACTGGCACGAGGGTTAAGGTATATCGTGCATAAAACTAAAATAATACAACCAAATGGTTGCGATTTATACAGGCAAATGAACGAATGAGGTTTTACTAAGTTATACACTTTATATAAGATATAAAGTGTTTCTCTAAATAATTTGTGGCGAATTATAGCATTATTGACTATAAATAAGTAACCACGGAATGTACTGGTGATAGTTTCGTTTATAACTCAATCCAAGGTCGATAATAAATGACGATGTTATTTAAACAGCATTTTAGAGGAGCTCGTGGCTAAATAATATCAGCCACTCGGGTCAATAGAGGTTAAGCCATGCTTGCCTAGGTTGGTCTGTGGATAGGTGACCACTATTGTATACCGAGTTTCCTCCGTGCCTCGGAAAGCACGTTAAGCCGTTGGTCCCGACTGTCATTTGTCCATCTTTGACAGTCGTTTCAGGTAGTCAGTGGCCCCAAAAGTTTGACACCAGTCTTACCAAGTGGTATTGTATTTCCCAGTATTAACTGGGTTGTGGAGGTCAGATAGGCAGTCGCTTCATGTAAAATACTGGTATTCAGCTGCATCCAGTTGGACTGGAAGCCGACCCCAACATAGTTGGGAAAAGGCTAGTTTAACTATCTTCATGCTCAATGTACGGTGAATTTACTTATAGTTTTTTTTAACTTTTATCTCGTATGACCTCATTTGTTGACAGATGCCAACCTAATCAAGCCAATAAATGTTTGGCTAACACAAATTGCCTAAAATTAGGCAAGTAAGATCGCGGAAGGTGCGATACTGATAGATTACGTGGTTAATCGGTATCAGAACATTACTTATGTATAAACAAAGTAATTTGAAGAGGTAAACTATTAAATGAATGGTTGGTACCTATAAGTTAGCAATAACTCATACATTCTGTTAAGTCAGGCCTTTGTAAGGCTAATAATTTCAACAATAACTGAAGTTTAATTGATCTACCCACGCTGTCGTATTATTATATACTGGGTACTTTAAAATCATAAGTAAGCTAAAATAGTATAACTAAACATCGAACAATATTTCTTTGGTACGTTCGGTCTACCTTCCATACAATATTATTTTTTGGTGATATAAGAAAATTTAATAAAGACAACTGTTGTTTTACTATAAACATACTAATAATATGAAAGAATAATAAAATATTTTACAAATAGTAACTGTGATCCAGTTCTGTTTGAAATTTGAAAAGTTTTTTTAGTTTCTTTCGTAGTCTATTTGTCAAAACAAATGAGTTATTGTTAAAGTGGTAATTCAGTTATGTCTGAAAGGTACCAGATAAATGGAAAAACTTGCTTGCAGGTCGCTCCATAATGTCTCAAATGTCTCCACTCCCTTTGTGGGTCTGCGATGGGAAAATTGGAAAAGGGGTCTCAAAAAAAAAAAAAAAAAAAAAAAAAAAAAAAAAAAAAAAAAAAAAAAAAAAAAAAAACATTAAGAATTAGATATGAAACCAAAAGTGCATTTTAAATATGTACTGTATGAACTGTTGAAAAATTAATAAAATAATTTATTGAAAACTAACCCTGTATGTGCGAAAAAAAAAAAGAGAAATGCAATTGGGTGTTGATGCATAGTCAGCAGTAGTGCTGAGTAGACATAAAGTTAATTTTCCTTTTGTTTTCTCAACACATTTAAGTGTTATCCTTGGAAAATAACAAGCACAGACAAATGACAACAGTCAAATTAGAAAAACCCCAAACAAGAAAACATCAAAGCCCAAGAGCCTACATCTTGGGTCATATATTTAATTCTCTAGTAAAAGTGGGTCTCGAGTCAATATTTCGAATTGACTTAAGCCGAGCTACACGATAAGAGTGACAAATGCTTGCACTGACTGGACAAGTCCACTCCAATCTATGTGGTTTTTATTCAAAAGATCATCTCATAGTCCTCATGTGAATTGAGCTATATGTAGTTTAACAGAGACTATGACCTCTGACCTCTATTGTTTCTTCCCAGAGTATTCAAGCACGAAACAACGGCCCCATTAAAAAAAAAAAAAAAAAAAAAAAAAAAAAAAAAAACTTAAGGGTTTTAATAAACCTACTTGCAAAATAAACATAATTAATCAATTAATACTTAAATTCAAAGAAATTAAATTAAATTCCTTTACATGTCAGTTTATAAACCAGTCGAATTTCATTGGAAATCAAAGAAAATAATAAATAAGACGAACTGGTAAAATTAACCTCTCGAGAAGTACAAAATTTGCAATAACTCGATTACGAGCAAATAAGATAAGATTAAATCAGGCATTTATTTTATAAACAAACAAATAAATAAATGAATCTAATTTATTGAAACAAACGAATACAAAGTAGCACGAAGTAGCACAAAGTAGCACAAAGTAGCACAAAGGAGCACAAAGTAGCACAAAGTAGCACAAAATTGCACAAAGTAGCACAAAATTGCACAAAGTAGCACAATGATGCACGAAGTTGCACAAAGCTGCACAAAGCTGCACAAAATTGCACAAGGTTGCACAAAGTTGCACTCACTAGTATAAACTAGTATGAACTAGTATAAACTAGTATAAACTAGTATAAACTAGTATGAACTAGTATGAACTAGTATGAACTAGTATGAACTAGTATGAACTAGTATGAACTAGTATAAACTAGTATGAACTAGTATAAACGAATACAAACGAGTATAAACGAGTACAATCGAGTATAAACGGGTACAAACGAGTATAAACGAGTATAAACGAGTATAAACGAGTACAAACGAGTACAAACGAGTACAAACGAGTACAAACGAGTATAAACGAGTAAAAACAAGTACAAACTATAAGAAGCCGCAGGCTTCAAACTAGCCACAGCCTGTATCTTGGTGGCCAAAATAGACAGTAGAAGCAGATTGAATAACTGACTGTTTATCGTGCCGCAGCACTACGAAACACAGGAACCAATTTTATATGAAAATTATAAATTCAATAAAACAAAGAATAGAATGTCACAAAAAAAAAAAAAAAAAAAATAGCAATACATTGTTCTCACACAATGCATCATACATCATTAACATGAGTGATGTAACCAAGATGTTGTAACAACATTATGATTATAAAGTGTCCATGGAGTTTCTTGCCCGTTCTTCTCCATAGAGACCTACGCTAGGGAATGGGCAACTACAGTACTTTCACAGTTTTTATGTCTTGTGACTGGGACTGTAGCTAGATTTAATATTCATCTTAGTTTCGAAAATTCAAAAGTGCCTGTAACTGGCCTACTTGAAGTAAATGCTTTGATTTTGATTTTGAATAATACAAATTTCATTGTCAACCAAAAATTAAAATTGTAGAAATAAAACAAAGGAGAAGATAAACATGCGTAATTCAAATTAAAATCATCAGTGAGTATGATGGCAATTAAACAAAAGTCATAAATCATTCAGAAATAAAATAACAATAACGATCAATGAAATGATTCATTTGAAATCAAAAGAACCATAACCAATCATTCAAATAAAAAATATAAGATAAAATATTGTACTATTGTTTCTTTATTTTTTGTGAAGAAAAAAGAGATGTGACGTCTAATAAATGAGTTATGCGTGCTGTGGTGGGGGATGCCCGGTGGAGGGAGCGCGGGGCAATGCGCCGCGCTCAGTCTAGTACAAGCAGTCCTAGCGACAGCACGCCTAACCCAGTAATATTGGAAACTGTGTTTTATTGTACAACCCTGACACCACCCTGATCGCTGCTGCTGCCTGGTTGCTGCTGCTGCTGCTTGCAGGTGGTTTTACTCCAAACCCTAACTAGCGTCGGAGTGAACATCACACAGGTTCACATTCATGAACAGGTTGGGTGAATACAGGTGGCATGAAGAGATGGGGTCAATACAGGTGGGATGAAGAGATGGGGTAAATACAGGTGGTATGAAGAGAGGGGTTCCATACAGGTGGCATGAAGAGAGGGGTTCCATACAGGTGGGATGAAGAGATGGGGTCAACACAGGTGGCATGAAGAGATGGGGTCAATACAGGTGGGATGAAGAGATGGGATAAATACAGGTGGCATGAAGAGATGGGTTCCATACAGGTGGGATGAAGAGATGGGGTCAACACAGGTGGCATGAAGAGATGGGTTCCATACAGGTGGGATGAAGAGATGGGGTCAACACAGGTGGGATGAAGAGATGGGGTCAATACAGGTGGCATGAAGAGATGGGGTCAATACAGGTGGCACGAAGAGATGGGGTCAATACAGGTGGCATGAAGAGATGGGGTAAATACAGGTGGGATGAAGAGATGGGGTAAATACAGGTGGGATGAAGAGATGGGGTAAATACAGGTGGCATAAAGAGATGGGTTCCATACAGGTGGGATGAAGAGATGGGGTCAACACAGGTGAGATGAAGAGATGGGGTCAATACAGGTGGCATGAAGGTCTCCATCATCAGACCTGTAATAGCACTAAATAACCCACATGGGTGTAAAGTTCTCATCACTACAAATTAATCGTTCAGACCTCCATTAAATAGGCGTTTGTTTTTTTATCATTGCCACTACGATCGAAAGTTCAATTCGATTTCTCTGGCTTACCTTATCATGGTACCACCCTTGGGATATTTCCTTTCCGACGAAAAATTAATCATTTGACTAGCTGACCCACGCAACTTCGTCTGCGTCACATAAGAGGGAAAAGGCTACCTACTACTTCCTACCTACTACTACCTACCTACTACTACCTACCTACTACTACCTACCTACTACTACCTACCTACTACTACCTACCTACTACTACCTACCTACCTACTACTACCTACCTACCTACTACTACCTACCTACCTACTACTACCTACCTACCTACTACTACCTACCTACCTACTACTACCTACCTACCTACTACTACCTACCTACCTACTACTACCTACCTACCTACTACTACCTACCTACCTACTACTACCTACCTACCTACTACTACCTACCTACCTACTACTACCTACCTACCTACTACTACCTACCTACCTACTACTACCTACCTACCTACTACTACCTACCTACCTACTACTACCTACCTACCTACTACTACCTACCTACCTACTACTACTACTTACCTACCTACTACTACTACTTACCTACCTACTACTACTACTTACCTACCTACTACTACATTTTTTTTTCATAAGAACCTTCCCCTGTCAATAGGCAGATTATTTTTTTGTACACAACAAAAAAAGAATCAGCCAAATCGGTCAAGCCGTTTTCATGCTATGTCGTGACAACGGAAAACGAGTTTCATTTTTAGGGGGCGTCCATAAATTACGTGAGGTGTTTTTTTAAATTTTCTGTCCCTCCCTCCCCCCCTGGTGAGATGTCGTGAGATTTTATTCAACCCCCTCCCCCACCCCCCAATCTCACGTGAGATTTTTCAAAATGTGGGTTCTTCGTCTTATTTATCTTTTAAAGTTCTTTATCTTTTTATAAAAATCGTGATAAGTCATTTTCGATTAGTAAGAGCATACAATGAGCCGAGTAAAACATTTACAAGAATAAACAAAGCAGGTTGGAACCTATCCGTGTGTCACTGCCACTCATCTCGTACGCTCTCGTTCATCGAGTCGCGCATTCGGCTGACAGTGGCGCGAAAACAGAGAACGGGCTACACAGTACCGTAAATTCAGATTAAATTGAGCTATTTGGTATAAAACAAATAGTATAGTGGTTTGACAGTCAGTAGATGTATATCGTCGAAGTATGAATGAAATTATTTTCCTCGAACGAATTAGTGAATGATCTTAATCGTATTACGAATGTACAATCTGGATTAAATGAACCAAAATAGTATATTATTTTTTGTTTCAATCAGAAAAAAAATTGCGTGATATTTGCCGAGACCCCCCCTCTCTCCAACGTAAGATTACATGAGATTTGACTCGACCCCCTCCCCCCCTTAATCATCTCACGTAATTTATGGACGCCCCCTTATATACAGGGTTATTTTTTGTTTACACTAGGGACGAACCGTGAAATCGCGAAAAAAAAATCAGCTGTTCCCTACATTAATGCTCGCATAACTCGTCAAAATGTAGGGAACAGCTGATTTTTTTTTCGCGATTTCAAGGTTCGTCCCATAGAAAAAGTTGTTCAAAATGATGAGTGAACCCCTTTTCGGGTTTAGTATAAACAAAAAATAATGTTGTATATGTCACCGTAAAATTGTCAAACACGTTATATTACAATATAACGTATTTTTCTCGCGATATTGTAATCTCTCGAATTATTGTCAACTGAACATACGGAAGTATCTCTGCCTCCATAATCGGGGCTTGGGGCACCCCCCGTTAGGTTAGTTAGGTTCCTTTAAACCCTGCACTCGGAAATATGGCCCCGCGAAGCGAGACTCCGTCGACTACGCTTTTTAGGGGGAATATAAAGTGTTTTAAGGTTATGTTATATTAATCGGTATTTCTCAGGAATGGTGCATTATCTTTTCATGAGAGTTGTGCCACTGGGCAAGGGGGTCCCCTCCTTCCCTCCACACCGCGTAAGTTGACTACCATCGCATGCATTTCACGAAAATAATGCGTTTTGTTGTAAGCAGTATGTTTATTTGACAATAATTCGAGACTTTACAATATCGCTAGAGATATTACAATATAACGTATTTGACAATTTTACGGTGACATATACAATTATATCATTATACTTATTTGATGCAATTGATTAATTATGCGAAATAAGTATCTTCAGAATTCAGAAGATTAAAAATCGACACGTGAAGAAAAAGAAGAAAACTCATCATCTGCCTAGCTATTTTCCAACCATTATAATAATATTTAGGTAGTTTGTTAGAATAAAGAAATGCAGCTGATACCAGACATTGTCATGGTGCAAATGCCTATCTGACCGAGCAACAGCCCTTAACTGGGTAGTAACCCAGTCGACCAACCAATGTAACCAGTACCTAGGTTACATTGGTTGGTCGACCGATCAAAAGTTGTCGTCGGAAAAAAAATCTTCTTTGTGACGATGACAACTAATATTGAGTCAGTGTAACACTTGGCAAGTTTGAAAAGTTTGGAACTTTCAGCTCCTGTTGTGCAAACAACAACACATGTAGAACACAATATCAAGTGTCCCGTCGTTTGTGGAGCAACGCCACATTAACACTCCAGAGGCAATATCGTAACCAATGAGGTTAATCCGAGGTGCGATTATTGCTAGTTGAAAACTTTAGGGCTGAGCCACCTATGAATCTGGGCAGTCTAAACTGATCAGAACCCCTACTCTCAGTATTTAAATGAAACAGCGCGTGTTGGTAACGTCATGGCATTCGATACTCTGCTCTATTGTGATGTTATCAGAGCGACAGATAACACGAGTCTTGAGGACGGCTGGGTTGTCAAAAGTGTTGTGACTTTGTTAGGCTGGGCCTGTGCAGGTACTCATGCAAACGGACGCTTCAGATTACAGCATTGTGGAGGGTGATCATGTCATCTAGTCTAGTGTACGCCTGGGTTATGTTCAAATTAGTAATTAGAATCCAAGGTAATTGAAATACTTCTTGTCTCGTCGAATGTTTCGAGTGACGAGGCGAGCACGAATGTGTAAATGCGGTAGAGCAACAAACCATCTCTACCTCTTCCTATTATTCAACTAATAAGCTGAACTATAATTATGAACTGGCATAAATTACGGAGAAACATAAATAATGCATACGTGATCTCGAATAGTGTTACCAGTCTAAAAAACTGGAGGGTTAAATAGTGGACCATTAAACAGGTAACACCCACGCGTCGAGCGCGCAGCGACCAGGTACGGGGAGCCGAATAACTATATGCCTCGTTTGTGTGCTGGCGCAGTTCACTAGCGCATTTTTGTAAATAAGAGAGTGGTTTCTTCACTTTATTTCAGACTTTCAGATCAATTCTTACCGTGAGAAATGCAAGCATTCTAAGAAAATATACCTACACAAGTCCTCAGCTTTGTTAAAATATCAACTGGATATCCGCTCAATAAACTAGGATCACTTGATTTGTTCCCAGAAACTCACTAAAACACAAACGAACAAAAACAAGCAACTGTTAAACTTAACGTCTGTGAAACTTACACAACATTTCCTTTTGCACTAACACTAACCAATCCATCAAATGAAACGTTGGAAAGTCGTAAAAGAGGCAAGTTACTCGCGCAAGTGACTCGCTCGTTCCACCACCCATTTCCTCGGCCACTTAGGGAGTTGAGGGGCAAGTAATAAATTTACATCGAATGAACATTGGATGTCTGTGTCTTTTAGTTTATGGTTATAGCGCGAGCGGCTTGAGGCGCATGAAGCGAGTCCCCATCAACCGAATGTTCCTCGACAAGTTGCAGTGACGAGATGCTCTAGCGCATTGGAATATGTATTGGTTTACATAATATGTATTGTGTTTGAGCTGTATATTGTTGTGGTTTCATGTCCCATTAATAATTATGGATGTGCTAACCTGCAGCACAGAATAGATAATAGTAGTAGCGTACAGAAGTTGCACTCCTTTGATCTTGAAGAATGCCGACATTTTAAATACCTAAACTGGGGGCGCTCAATCTAAATTGTGCCTTGACGCCACGCGTTAGCGTACCTATGTTATTCGCTGCATAATGGTCAATCGGTAGGGTTGCCACAAGTACAAAAAATAAAAAGCCACTAACTTTTTTTATTTTAATGTATTATTATTTAAAGGTTAATTAAAACTTATAAAATTGCAATTGTTTTACTTAAATAGTTTAATATAATATCTGATGTACATTATGTCTTGCCTTCTCTACAATAAATGCGAAATCTAACAAATAATTTGAAAATAAACTCTCATGGGGAGCATGGTCATTGAGCAGTTAAATTAATATTTTTTTATTAAACTGACCAGCATATTAGCCGAGTATTTACGATAATATTTTAATTTGTTTATGAATGCGCTCTCCACTGCTCCAAATTTTGTTAAAGAAATAACAAAATTTGTGAAAGTTTCATAAGAAGACGTTCAACACGCTCGTAATAAATGTTTTAAATATGCTTCTCTGAACTGTATGGGAGTCGGGTCTCTACAATGTCCTCCTTGTTGACGAATTGCCCCGATGAAGTTATCAAGGGGGTCTTGGTTGAGTCTTCGGGCATATTTTACTCGCATCTTTTAAAAATTATTGGGATCAACGTAACTTTTGTCATACCTAAGTCCTAAATTTATTCCCATGAAATCTTTTTTCCTTCCAATGCCAATGGCATCCTGGGCACTTCTCCCAGGGTTCCAAAATGTGAGTGATGAGTTTGACTCCCGCGTCCGTTGTCGACCTGCCCTTCGTGAATCCAACACTGCTGACTATGCAGAATCCCATTTGAGTTAAAGTGAGATAACAACTGATCCAGTATGATTTTTTCATAGATTTTAATCAATGCTGGGAGCACAGATATAGGTCTATAATATGAGGGATCACTCTTACAACCCGATTTGAAAATTGGTACTACTTTACTATGTTTCATTAGATCAGGAAACTTACCGCTGTCAAAACATTGATTGAATATGCCTGTTAGGATAGGAGCGATGGATTCAATAATATCTCCAAGAACCTTGACGGATATGCCCCATAAGAAGACTTATGGGGCATATCCGTCAAGGTTGTTTAAAATACTGAAGACAGTATTTTTGATGTTGAGACTTTTGAACACGTTTATAATAGTAGTAATACATTTGGTTTCAATTTAAAGTTTGGTATATCCGCAGTAAAATTTTCTTTAAGAAATGCTTCAGCTAATGTAGATAAGGAAGGGAGAGATTTTGTGACTTCTAGCGAAATATTAGTGAAGAAACTTTCTAGTATCTCAGCCACTTCTAGCTTGTCAGAAATGGTCTGATTATCTATTTTCAAGGACAATTCGTTCTGATGTTGTGTCTTTCCAGTTCCTTTGTTAATAACCTGCCACATTGTTTTTATTTTATTATTAGAAATATCAATTTTGTTAATTATTATTTGTGATTTTGCTTGAGCGCAAAGACACTTTTCAATATTTTTGAATAATTTCTACCATGAGTAGGAAAACTTGATCTGAGGTTAGAGATTTTTCGCGATATAAATTTTATAAATTATAGACTCTGCTTTTTCTTATTGCCTAAATTTTGATTTAGAATTGGCTTTAACTGTTTTCAAAGGATATATTTTATTGCATTCTTGGCAAACTGTAGAAAATAATGTTCTGTAGTTTAAATTGGGGTCTTTTGAATCAAAACTAGAGTTTGAAAGGTTTGAAAACTTTTTGTCCAAATCAAAAGATACAAGTTGACCAGTATGGTCCAACCTTACGCCACTGGGTAGAAGTACCTACTCGCATTTGTTTGACCTTTGTTTGATTGATTTCGTTTTTTTGTCACCGACTTCTGAAGCTAAAGTTATTTTTCACTTTTTGAGTGAAGTCGGTTATATTTTTTGCAAAAAAGTTTTTATTTTTCACTTTTTTATCTCCGAAGATCAGCATCAGATCTTCAGCGAAATTAAAATGGGACCACACGGGAAACACCAGCTTTCAAATAAAAAAAGAATGTTCATAATAATACATTTTAACTTTATCATAATCACACAGCCAACAACGACCCACGACAGGGAACGAAACACAATGCAAGTCCCTACCTAGTTTTAAAAACCTAATGGAGTAACTAACAACAATATAAAGGAAACATACTTAAAAACGTTTACATTAAATACATAATAATGTATGTTATGTATATTAAAGATAACAACTTTTCAAGTTTCAATTGTGAAAATTGGCTCTGACAGCTGTCATAAGCAAGACAACAATATATGAATGACCCTATGCTAGACAGAGAATGCAATACTGTACTGGTAATCGATGCAAAAAGTGTCATATCGCAAAATTTTCTGAAGTAAATTATAAATTAACGTAGGGCAACAAGGTTAAGATTCTATTAACTAAATAAAAGACTTATGACGTTCTTTGTATTTAGTGCCGTAGAACTTGAAAAACCAGTCGTGAGTGGAGGCTTGCCTCTCGCTCCAGGGTCATCAACAAAAAAACTGATCATTATTAATAAAATGACGCATTAGTATATTGTATTGATAGTAAATGAGTTTATTATTTCCTCTACAAAGCAATAGGATTATTTTAAAACTATTTTTAATTACCTAGACATTGGTGTCGATTCTGTTGTGCACAAACTAAACTTAATTTAGGCTATTTCTATCTTTTTCTGTCTCATAGAACGAGAAAGAGACGGACGTAATTTAGAGCTGTCAAATTTAATTCGAACTAATATTTCTATACAAATGAAGGGTGCACGTAAAAACATGTCGACTATAAACACGGTGAAGCGCAACGCATAAACTAGTTTGACATCTCTAACTTAGTTAATAGCTATTGCTGTCCTTTTCTCACACTGCCTTTTAGTAAAAGATAGCAATAGCCTAAATTAAGTTAAGTTTGTGCACAACAGAATCGACACCATTTGCTTTGATAATTATTAGTGTATGCTTTTAAACTCCGTTGTGTAAAATGGACATTACGTAGAGATCAGTTTCAGAATAAGCTCTACGTAAATGTTATTTTTGACGCAACTTCATTTTATTAGATTGTACATCCTCAGACGTTTTCTTGTTTATGCGATAATTTCTTATTATCGTTACGAATTATGGTTTTTATGAATTCTACCTTAATATCGGCTCCTATATCGGAAACTCACAACAAACAGTAAACATGGGTAAATATCCCGTTTCTATAAGTGACCATGATAGTTTAAAAACTAATAACTTTATAATAATTACTTATGTAAATTTGTGTTGGGAACGGTTTCGTAATTGGTGATGATTTCAAATGAAACAAGTTTTCATTGGCACATGGCAACCCTACGGAGTTGTTTTGCTACCGACTTACGCTTCTTTGTATACGGCAGCCTCTCTGTTGGACACGTAGCGAGTGACTGACATGTGTGTGTGTGAACCACATCGGCAACGCAGCACGGTCCTCGGTGAGGCAGTGACGTCACGCGTGATGACGTCATCATGTCACTCCGTGTTCAACTTGAAGTGTGCAGTTTTGAGGTATTTGCTGTACCCTGAGCCCCGACGAACAATCCATCTCAGCGTAGGCGAGCCATGGCAGGGCGTCAAGGCTGCAGGCCTGCAGAGCGGCAGGCAGATAGGGTGGCAAGCAGGCAGGCCGGCACGGCGGTAGACCGGCCGGGCGGCACGGCGGCGGCGGCAGGCCGGAAGGGTGTCAGGACGGCACGGTACGGCTTGACGTGCTTTCCCAGCCACGGGGTGATGGGTGTTTATGATATTACCAACTCCCAAACTCTGTGTTGCTACAGAGTTATTCCTAATTGATAAATCCATTAACACTTTTCCCAATCTAGGAATCGAACCCAGACTCAGGGTATTGATTATTTGGTATCCAGAAATCAGCACATGAACATAAACACGACCACAGCCTGGTAATAATAGGTCGGCCATTCTCCAATTAACAAGTTTTTCGTGTCCGGGCTTGCATAATCCGTAATATTGACATATTCAAACATGAATTTTTTTTATAATGTTAGATAGCATCCGGATCTAGCTGTAAACCAAAAGATTGGCTTCTGTTTTAAGTATTTAAGACTAAATTAATTGATCTTATGTTCAAAGAACCTCTGTTCACTAATTACCGTAGCGTGTCCGCACACCAACTTAATGTTAAAACTAGCTTGTAATTTTATAACGTACAGATTTACTTTGATCCATTCAACGCTTGAAACGGTATCAAGCAACGTGTATCGCATTACAAATATCGACTCAATAGAACCAACCTATAAATAATTATCATTAAGTGACCGCATGTCCAATCGTAAGTTATAATTGCCGTGACATTTTCTGTTCTCGGGTGCACATCCCTAATTAACTGTATTTGGCACATTACTACCGTACGCGTCGCGTCTCCTCAGTGTGTGCCACGGCCCATCAGCAGTTGCACTTCTCTAACGTTAGTGTTCCGCCAATGAAGCACCTGAGTATATAATTACCGTAGCCTTGGTTTCAAACTTTTCTAATTACCGTTATACTTATTTTAATACTTGATTTGTTAAGTTAGACCCAAGTTGATCATGTAAATGGAGACAATACTTTGGCCTCCGTACGTTGTAATGTGATATTATCATTTTGTTCTATCATATTTTATATAGACTTGATGATATTTTGTAATTACCATTGCATTAAATATATATTTTTTCTAATTACCATACTCGTACATTTTTTAAGTCTCTTTAACTAAAAAACCACTATTAATTGTTCCATGTCACATTAATTATTGAATTCGTATCTTTGAGTTCTATCATATTTTAATGTGTTTAAGTCAAATTAGTGAAAAATAAAAAATGTTACGGAAATTACGCAAAGAATGCCAAATTGGAGAATGACCGAGGTACACCTATGTTCGGGTGATTATACATAGTAAGTGTAAGTGTTACCAACTCTTGCCAACACAGTTCCACATTAAAGTATGAAGGGAAACAAAACATCAGGGCGTTCATCTAGCTGGCACTAAACTTGGAACCCTTTCAATAAATCTAAAAATTCTCAAGTGCCCGCCAGAGGCCGACACTAACTAAACTAGTTTAAACTTGCTGAAACTTAGATGGAGATAGGACTAGCTCGGGAGCGTGGCGCTATGTCACCGTGGCATTATGACACCATGGCAGAGGCACTAAAGAATGGTGACAAATGAGTTAAATGTTAGGCCTAATTAAAGTTTGAGGCACGGCCAGTGCGTACCGGTCCGGCCAAGAGTTGTGTAGAAAGCACCAGGGAGGCATAGCGTGGCCGCGCCTTAGCCTGGTGTGGCCGGTGGCTAGGCCCAGCGAAGCCGTGGCTGCTGCTCGGTCACGGCTTCTATTCGTTAGCCGTAGCCAAAAGCGCGGGCGCCTCACGACCTGTATGCCAGCGGGGGATTCTCGCGAGCTGCATGCCATTGTCACTACTGGTTAAAGGTGGCAATATAGTTGAAGATGAAAGCAACCGTAACAGATTGCAATGCATTGTGTATTCTTCGATTCATCATTCTGCGAGCTCGGGTGCCGGGAGCCGAGTACTGTGCGCCGGTAGCAAACCGGTTGGGACAACGCTCAACTTGTCTTGTTTTACTTGTATGCTTCCATCTTTGTATTATTATGAGTCTGGTAGACTGGCGTACGATTAATAGCCACGGCTTATAGTTTATCTTGTTTCTAGGAAGACTCGGCACCCACTAAGGTTGTGAAATGTTATTTTGACTGTGAACTGTGAACTTCAAACTGTCATATTCCATGGTGTTGTGACAAAGGAAAAGGTTGGATAGTGCATAAACAAATCGAGATCTAGGCTCTGTGGTCCAATCGGAGTCGGGAGACTGGCGGCAAGTTCTAGTCGTGACTGCAATACCTTCCACTGTAGCATTCAAAAGTGCACGTCATCACCCCCGATGATGCTTTCTCCTGTAGGAGAGCAGGACGGAAACTAAACCCCTCAAGATCCACAGACAGCCGTTCATTCCGTCCTCGCCGTCGAGTACCGTTGCGACAGCGACACCCCGATACATGCCCTCCCCGTCCCTCGCTCGAGCCAGCCCGCATGGTTGAGCCTGTTGTACAAATCCAGTCCCTAAATAATGACACCACTGTCCTCCTCCAGCGACGCCCTAAACCGAGGCTTGTACCTACCTTAGTTTGAAGTTTTCGCCCTGGCTGGAGGCCTTACACTCAAGGCACAGGATAATCCGGTTAAGCAAACAACAACCTCTCTCGCTGTTGAACTGCGAGATGCCTCCTTTTTTCTTTGGTGGGAATAGGAGGAGACTCGTTCTCATAGAGAAGGGTAAGACAAGAAGTCTTTTCTGCGCCGACAACAAACTTATGTTAGCAGCCGACCGCAGCATAATGATGATGAACTTATAATGTCACTTACGGGATATCTTTCGTACTTAATTGTTATTTATATTAACCGTAAGCGAAGTCTAGTTATAACCGTGATACCTTAAGATAGTGTTAGACTTAGAATGACCATGAGTTGATGAAATACAGTTTCAGAGTTCCAAGCGGATGAAGCCGCGGGCTACATCGGTATCTCAAAAATATACTTTAATTACTTACAATTTAAATAATGATTGGTTTAGTTTCCAACCGTTTGTAGAGAACACAAGTTTTTGCAAAACTTCAAAAAAATAGTAACAAACAGAATTATAAAATACAATATTGTGTCGTGACAATAGTCACGGTGCAGTCAGTAGTCACGGACGTGACACATCGGCAGCTTGTCAACGGCAAGTTTTTCTATCGACAAAAAATGAGTGGCCCACGCTACAACATTCAAGCATCCAAGCAGTTATACACTCTTTCGCTTTTAGCACAAGATCCAAATTCTATTGAAGTATTTGTTTCAATAACCAGGTTGAAATTTTATTCAAAGTAAACTTTATTTCAACGGGATGAAGACGAATGTTTTTTGCAGAGTTAAATTAAGCTTATACACAAGAGTGTTACCTGCAAAATGTATATTCCCAAATACGTTATTCTTCTAAGCCTAAATAGTTTAAGCGTACCTAATCCGGCAAGTGTGCTTCAGAAGTGAACTTGTAATACTCACGTGCAAAAAATAAGTGTAGGTAGGTGTATTACTTTTATATCCCAACTCCGAAGGGCTGCAACTGTCAGCTGTAACGGACAACAAACTATGTGGCACGCTGAATTTGAAGTCTACAAATCTACAGCAGGTACAGTTAGGTAATTTAACACAAACTAATAATTTCATAAATTTCATGTAGATTCCTGAAATCGAAATGAAGGTTATGGTAGGTACCTACTTAGGTATATTTAGATTTCAGGAATCTACTTTAGGTACTTTAATCCTTAGTAGTAAGTACCTACTTAGCATAGATTTAATAAAGAAGACCTACAGGTAGCTCATCAAACAAGCGTCAAATAGCACTGCTGTAATAATCTTAATACCTACCTACTTAAATTATGCCCTGTTGTACACAGGCACAAGAACCCCGTCCAACATAACAATTAACAATCATAAATTCATACCAACTGAGTAAAATAACACTTTTCTCAATTGCAAAATAATTACACCCATCAATAATAGCTGTCAACGTTTTTCAAGGGCACAGCAGCCATCACTATCTCCTTCTCTTTCACTCTCGTAGAAACAAGGTGAGATGGTACACTTGGTTGCCATGCGTCTGCTGTCCTTGTCTGTCGTCGTAGTAATGTATGTGCGTCTCTGTCACCGCCGTTGCTAGACAGAGCGTCGCCAGCGTAAGGGCGAGTACAGATCATTTGGCAACAATATTAAACTTGATAAGTTCTTGGAATTTTACCATTTTTTGCATGTGGTCCACTAACGTGCGATTAGTTTCTTTTGGAGTCAAGTTTACGTATAAAAAACACACTACAGGTTATATGATTGTATTTATGGAACATTATAAATGAGAAACTGCTTCTTTGGTCTGTTTTTCTGGAGGTCGAGTTCGGATAAAATTATTGCACGGAATTACCTACTTAGGTATATTTGTTTGGGCTCAATATTTGAGAAAGTTATCCGTAGTAAGGATCGGAAAGTAGCGTAGTCAGTGCATTTGAGATCTGTGTGTCCGTGAATGTAATTTTATAACGTATCGACAGGAGTCTATGAGATACATTTTAGGTTCTTAAGGAAGAAAGTACCCTTCAGATGAAAATTCAGTTTCGAGTGTCAATTATGTAGTAGGTATCTGCAAGAGAACAGGTGTAGGTAGAACATACAGAAGGACACCGCGCCTACGATACTTATAGGTATATTATTGTAAACAGTCGCTAAAAGTCGAAAACAATAGTTAGAAAACTAGTTACTAAAGCTAAAATGATTATTACAGATTAAAACGCCAAAAAAGGTATACCACGTAGATTTTCCGAGCTTACATTTCGAACTAGGTAAGCGTTTGTGAATACCTACCTACAGTGGCTGCGGCCCGTATGTTTTCTAATTTTCTATTGTGACCACATGGTTTTAACCATGAACTTGAACTTGCAACCTGAGCCAGGGATTATTCAGGTGGCAAGGTGAAGAGCGTGACACATACATAACTTGGCTTTGCATGAGCCGCATGTTGTCATGACCTCGACCTTGGTGCTATCGCTGCGCATTCGTCTCGCGCTACGGACAGGTGACGAAGTGCGAGAATGTCGCGCCGCACGACCTACGCTAAAAAATAGCCGTCCAGAAACTGATCACTTAGTCAATAAACTAGATTATATAAAAAAAAAACATTTATTTAGATTTAGCAAAAGCATTTGACTTAGTATCTGTTCCCATTTTGATAAAACAATAGAAAATGCGGGTGTGAGAGGTCAATCACTTTACTTCTTACGGATCCACCTGTCCAACCGAACGAAAATGACTAAAATAGATAAATGGTTCAGTGACGAATTATCTAATCCGTACGACGTTCCACAGGGCAGCATCCTCGATCCAACATTATTCCTAAATAAAATACAGATACTGCTTAAGTATTCTTGTGTCGTGGACATGCTTAAAATACAGAAAACTTCCATGATTCGGAAACAAATGGTCCATGCTCATCACACAATCACTTGCTCCTACCGGGATTCGAATCCATGATCAGAGGCCCTACTCTCTAACGCTTCGTCCGTATATTCGGATCCACCTGTCTCTCTCTTCGCACTCATCTGCAGACGTGCGCGATAGAGACGGATAAGTAGATCCGAATAAACGGACGAAGCGTTAGGGAGTAGGGCCTCAGGCACTTTTCTTTATATTTGAAAATAACCTTTTACACACAATGTAGAGCTGTTTGTAAAAAAAATTGCGCACCTGGCAAGTCTTGACTACGCTTCCACAGAAAATTAACTTAAACCTATGTATTAGCAAACACGTAAACATTCAAACACACACACACACACATCTACTTAGGCGTTGCACTTTCATCACCACATTTCCATAAATTCATCCGTTTGAAGTTTTTTTTTTGACTTTGTGAATATGTATGTACGGTCGAACAAGCTATTTGGTTTACAGTTTAACCCACAAATTACATTGAAAAATGTAAACCTAATAACTAGTTCGACCGTCGTTACACCCTAAGTCCTAACACTTGTTTTGTATAATCCATATTATTTTTATTATGCTTGCAAGCATAATATACATGAATTTAGTTTTTAGTTTCTTAAAATACAGACTATGTTCTAAGATTGTATGTACCTGATGTCGAGAAAAATAAAGATTTTACGATTATCATTTACGATGGTAATGATTATGATTAGTTATTTAAAACTAGAATTAAAAAAACTGGAAACTTGAACACAGATTTTAAAAGTTGGAAGCAGGCGTCTCCTATTTATCTATTATATAAAAATGAAACCCGTTTTTCGTTGTCACGACATAGCATGAAAACGGCTTGACCGATTTGGCTGATTCTTTTTTTGTTGTGTTCGTTATTGTCAGGAGAAGGTTCTTATGAAAAAAAAAAATAGTAGAAGGTAGGTAGCTTTTTCCCTCTTATGTGACGCAGACGAAGTTGCGTGGGTCAGCTAGTTGAATATAAAATAGCCCTCCTTTTGGGTTTCACCGCGGTCGAGTAGGTACAATGCCGGGTGAAAAAAATAAAAAGGCATGAAAATAAATCAACACGCTTTAATAATATAATTATGGTAAGAATAGAGACAAAGTGTTAACAAAAGTTTTGTTACATTATGAACGTGTTACAGATCTTTTACCACAAAACACTGTCTGCTCTGTATCTCCGCGCTCTTGTCATATTCTCCATTGTTGTAGTTTAATATCAAATGTAATCTGTATCTCATGAACAAATACTTCACATAATCCAAAGGGAAACACTCGCATGGCATTGAAAACGAAACATTTTCTGAAAACATATGTTCCTTAAGTCCCTCAAGTACGTTTCGCTGGCATTCTGTCTCAAAATATAATTTTAGAGTCTTTTCCAATGATTCAATGAATTCTACAAATTCCGGGGGGACGGTGACCTTGACTAGCACAGATTTGATAGTAAGTACGACAGTGATACTGTTGGCATTTGCGAAGACGTAACTCCTGGTGCGCTCGCAGTCGCTATGGCGCAAATAGACCCGCTGCAGCAGGAGCGCCGCCATCTGCTGCAGCGGGTTGCCCGGCGGCAGTTCCACTGTATCCATATCTGTGTCTGCAGTACACTCATAACCAGCTTTTACACGTTTTGTCTGGACTCGTTCATACACCATTACAATTTCACTGAATTCTATTGCTTCCTTTAGAAAAACGTCTAGACAATCTGTTCCTTTATTTTTTAAACTTTGGAAAGTGTTGAATATCGGAATGTTGCTTATTGAAAATTGTATTTGGCGGCAGGTTGGTAGCCGGCCATGTAATCTACGAACTGCGTCAAAGAAAGAGTCGAGACAGTCTCGACTCAGCAGTGTTGGGAACTTGTTATATATTATATTTAAATCCCTGTGCAGTAACACAATGACTTTAAGAGTTGTTTTTAATCTACTTATAATAGTTGTGTTATTCGTTATGTCAGAACCTCTGTGTACGTCAACCAAACGTAAGTCTTTCAAGATTGTTAATATTTCTTCTATAAACTTAAGCTGCGCCTCCTCGCCGGTGAACGAGGCCTCTTCGTGACTAAGATACGACGTAAAGTTAAGGATATTGAACAATTTGTTCATGAGGAGGATCCAGTCGACGGTTCCATCGACAGGCTCGTCTATGACATTCAGCTGCGCGTACGTGTATACGGCGGCGACTGTTTGCTTGCTGAACACTTCCGCCGCTAGTTGAACTTTATCTTTTTCTGATTGTTGATGCGTATGTATGATGTGGTAGCTCGTCAGTTGAGGAGCAAGTCTTACCGGTTTTTTACATTCGTGGTCGTAGCATGCAGTTACGTGTTCCCACTTAGCGATCTTGCCGTTGAAGTAAAAATTATTAGTAGTAAAGTATTCACGCACATTCTTCATTAAATGCGCTGTGTCGTACATGTAATAAACTTTGTTATTGTTTAATTGGAAGACGGGGGACCTTGAATTTACTTTGCACTCTTTCGATAAACCGATAAAATCGGTCTCGACATCAGATATCAGTACTCGTACGGACAGTCCTGTACCAAACAGTTTGTTAATGATCTTTAAAATATACCTTCTCACGTCGCTATAGTCCTGCTGTTGAGACAAAAATGAACAGGAGATCGCTTGTTTCCAGTTGTGATATATACCGCGCACCATAACTATAAGAGCTGTGTTAGCTGGCTCCAGCCTCTGAGTGCCATCCACATCGTGGAAACCGATCACTACATCCTTTTTAACATCATAATGGAGCTTGACCTTCACGTCCAGGGTACCAATGCACACGGCACATTCTTTCTGTTCGGCTGACATGGTGTCAACTTTGATCTTTAATGCTATTGTTAAATTTTCACAATCATTGGTCGATGAAGGAATGTAGAATCGATAAAGTGTAGAAATGCTGGGCAGGCTTAAAAGTGATTGCATTGTTTTGTACGTGTTCGGACTCGAGCAATATAGATTTAAGGCAAAAAACTTGAACTCATCTGTATATTTCCAGCCATTTTTTCTTGTTCTAAATCGTTTACGTAATGTTATAATTTGTGAAACGAGTCTGCTGGAATTTCCAAGAGGTCGTTCATTTTTATTTATGAAGGCTATTCGTTGGTTATCTTTAGGCGTTGCACCACGTCGCGCAAATCTCTTTAGTTTACCTTTGCCGGATGTGATGACGTCCCGGACCCCTTCGCCGACATCGGCGACGCTCGCCTCGCCAGCGACGTCTGCGACGTCGGGAGTGCACGTGAGCGCTTCGGCCTCGGGCAGGAACAGCGTGGGCACGGCGTGCATCACCAGGCGCGTGCGCTGCTCGTTGTTCCTGTTCACGTAGCGAGCCTCGAAGTGACGCTCACAGACAAGTATCTTCTTTGTTTTATTCTTGACTTGGTGTAATTTCTCTAGCCACCTTGCAGCCCTTGAACAAACGATTCTTTATGAAATTATAATAAACTAGCTTCTGCCAGCGGCTTCGCCCGCGTGAAGTTTGAAATTATCCCACGGGATCTTATTACCGGGATAAAAAGTATCCTATGTGTTAATCCAGGTAATAAACTATCTGTGTGCTAAATTTGATCCAAATCCGTTCAGTAGTTTTTGCGTGAAAGAGTAACAAACATCCACACATACATCCATACAGACAAACTTTCGCATTTATAATATTAGTAGGATATATAATATATAATATATATATATATAATATAGTAGGAAGTAGGATAGGAAGTAGGACTAGCGAACGTCACGCGGTTTCACCCGCGCAGTTCCCGTTCCCGTGAGAGTACGGGGATAAAATTTAGCCTATGTTACTCAGGGTGAATGAATACTTTAAAGGGCATAATATTATACATATTATAATCATTTCTATCGACAAATACGTGTTTTTCAATACTCCAAAGCAGCCTCGCGAAAGGCAGCCATCTGGTTTTTATGGACTTTTCATGGATATGTTCAATGAAATGCTAATATGACTTGGAATCTGAGACCAACAGACGTGTAAAATGTTCTTATTGCAAAACTGGATCGCTAATAAACATAAGCGTAACCTTGACAAGCATAAGTCGTAAAGGGGTAAGCAGACATGTTTCATCGTACTTACGGCAAAGTTCACAGTTCGCATTGGTTGAAAACGATCTGTTTGCTATGTTCTGGAGACAAACTCTTCACGACTATAGTCCTTAAAGGGATAATCAGACATGGTTCATGATCAGGTATGGCCGATGTTCCTTCCCATTGTGTTATGTGATGAAAGCGAACTGATTATGTAGGTACCAAATTCTTGACACAGCCTAAACCTTAGGCCTGCTAGGCCTGATCAGTTATAAGTATAGGTAATTACTATTACCTATACTTATAACTGATCTCAATAAAAATAAACGTTGTAAGTACCTACTTTACATAAATGTTCTAGAATTATTAATAGATTAAGGTATTAACAGTATGTCTCACATTTATTTTGTAGACTTTCGCTGTGCCCTGCAGGGTCGGTAATTGTACTTTAGTATATTGATGATCACCACACATTCATATGGAATGCAATAATGTATAATTTAATATTATGAATATGTAGGTACCTATCTGAAAAGATTTCGAAAGCAAGACTTGATGGTAAAACATCAAGTTATCTATGTTTCCTTCTCTGGTTCCAGTTATACCGTTTAAAGTTTCTTTAAGTTCCTAATAAGTTTTATTTAAACCTCTTTTAAATAAACAATAATAACTAGCTGCATTATCTGGAAGCCGACCCCAACATAGTTGAAAAAAGGCTAGGCAGATGATGGTGATGCATTATTGTTTTGGCTCTTGGGTTGTGTCAAGAGAGCGAATGCAATTTCTACGTAGGTATCACTTATCAGTTTACAGATATATGACAACAAACGACTGCGTCTGCCTGAGAATAGTGTGATCCCCATTGATGGCTCAGCAACAAAGGGAGTATGCTGCGCAATAAATATCTGCCTACCTGTTATGTTTCCAACTACCTACCTTGAAGTTAAATTGACAACTCAAACTTGCACGAAGTAACTTTCGTAAATAAATTGTACGTACCTAAGTACCTATGTTACTAATCTATTCGAGCGCATTCATAATAAGTGTTATACTATTATCATCATTCGAAATACATATTGAACTCAATCAATCGTCTTTGTTCAGTCGATGATAAAAATAAACTGTACTGCTACTCTCCAATGAAATAACACCTCGCTAGTGCCGGCTGTAAAACCTAGATGGCGTTGCCTGTCTCAAATCATATTTACCTCTGACTGTTACTTGGAATCTTAAAGAATCCCAAGTTAGGATTATGAACAGAATTGTTGTGGCAGTCCGTAACGCTGCAGTAGCTAGCCTTCTTCTGTTTCTCGTCGGCATTCTGCGCTGCGCTGCCGAGCTGTTCCATGTCGTCGTTTGAGAGTTGAGCGAGCGGCACGAGCCGTCAGCGGCGCGGCGCGGCGGCGGCCAGACTACGGAGGTCTGTAGCCGGCTTATAGCCGCTGTGTGTGTGCGCGCCCGTGCGCCCGTGCACAGCGGTGTGTGTGTGTGCAGCCTGCCACAGTATAAAGATGACTAGTAGTTTTGTTCGAATGTGGTCTTGAATTCAATGCCTACTGTCGATCAGAGGGCTAGGTTAATGTAATATTCAAATGCAAATCAATAGTTATTGCAAAATTAAAATCTTCTTAACAATGTTGTATAAGTATAATTTATTTAAGTAAATATTAGAAACTGAAAAATATAATTCTGTCAGTTTCGACACGTTCCAAATTCCTTCTTGTTGCATTGTAGACTTACTTAATTAAAACACTTTCCTTCTTATGAAAACTTTTAACAAATACCGTTTTGGGGAAACGAAAAAAGATTATTTCATCAATTTCTTTATAAATTTATGTTTTTTTTTATTGTTGATGAACTTATTTTTAAAAGTAAGTAATTTGAAGTCTGTTCGCGCCGACACCAGCGCGACGAGAATATCGCCTGCGCCGCGCTTCGCGTCACTACTCGCACACCCCGCGCCTGCCTCACACCCCGCAACGCGTCTGCGTCGAGCGAGCCGCGCCCTCGCTCTTCTTGCTCCGCGACCGCCAACTGCAACACACGCGCTTCGTGCTCCCCACCGCGCGCTAAACGATCCACGTTATTTGTTCATAAGTCTCCATCAAACTAATAATTGTACGAAAGTAATTAAAGTAATAATAGTTCAACTGTCAAATGACTTTTACTTCTAACTACTCTACATACGTGTAAGTCGTAAAGGAACCCGCGCATACAAAGTATTTCTTCAACTTTTTCTATGTAATTTATGAAGTCGCGAGGTAAGTACGAATAGAAGCAACACTGACTACACATCACACACGGTAAATTCCGCGCGCGACCGTGCGCGACAACCAGTCTGTACGCACCATGATGAATCTTGACGGGGGGGGGAGGGGCGGATGGTTAATTACGGCAGCAATTCAGGCGTTTGTTTGAAGCTGACCTACTGGTTATCTTTATACTGTGGCCGTGCTAGCAGGATACCCGTACGAATGAACGAGGTTCCTCGCCGGAACGTGTCTCGCACGACGCCTGGTGCCTACTCACCTCGTACGGCTTTTATTAATGTATTGATGCCCGCGTCCGTCTTACTGAGTTCCTTATCATTGCCTGTAGTAATCTGTTTTATCTATTTATGCATTTAAGAATATGTCATCAATCACAACTCCTCCTCCAACCTACTGACAGACCATTTACTGACGTGATAGATTTCTATCTTCGCTAGGCGATGCTATTTTATGCTTTATGTTAGTAGCCAAAAAATATTTTAAAACTAGGTAGGTAGCTGCTTGCTCGCGATCTTCGTCCGCGTGACATTATTATAAAATATTACCTAAGTAGGTAACTACCTAGCTACTTCCTTAATTGAATCGGGTTTTGTTTATTTATAAGTAAGTAATAATAAATACGCGATAGCCCAAATAAAATTATTGTAGGTAACGTAAGCACATTGAGCACAATGGAAGTAGGTTTGTAAGTACCTACCTACCTACTTAATTAACGTTCAATATCAGTTAGTGTATGCGAGTGTGCGTTAGGTACGCACACTGTCGCGTCATCGCCTGTCGGTACACAGGGACACTACTCAGTACTCACACCCATTTAGATGTAGTGGTAGGTAGAGTTATAGCCACGGCGCACACCGAGAGCGATACGGCGAGTGGCGCGGCGCGGCGCGGCGGTACTACTGCAGAGCGGCAACGTCGCATATAGCTTTCTCTCTCGCAGTATAGCTTCGGCGTCGCTTGGGGTGACCGCGTTTATCGCTTCGTTGGAAAAATATTTTTTGTTAGATGAATTCAAGAAACTATAGGGAGCGCCTGATAGATGAGGTGAAGAAGTACCCGGTGTTGTACGACACGCAGCATGAGAACCACCGGGACATCGACGTGCGGGACAAGTGCTGGCTGGAGATCTCGGAGCGCCTGGGAGCGAACAGTACGTACACACACACACACACACACGCTACTAGTAGGCACTGTGACGTCACGCGTCACTGTGTTCACTGCTCACACACGGCATGTCGGTCGTCGTCGGAGACTCGGAGAGAGAATGTGTTTATGATTTTAACCGCCTTCTAAAAAAGAAGGTTACTATGTTTTTTATTTCGACATAATATCTCGCAGTTCAGCCTAGATAGGTTGTCGACTGCTTAATCGGACTTTAGAAGGGGGTTATTTGTGTTCTTTCGGCGTCTTTATCTGTTAGCATTTATTTGACGACCCTAATGGAGCAGCGGTAGTGAGGCTGCCTTACTTTCTTAGGATCCCGGGGTTCGAATCCCGGTAGGAGCAAATGTTTGTGTGATGAGCATGAACATTTGTTTCCGAGTCATGGATGCTTATAATTATGTATGTAAGTATTATAAATATGTATGTATTTACAAACAAAAAGTAAGTATATAGTTTGACGACCCGAATGGGGCGCAGCGGTAGTGAGGCATGGATGTTTGTTTGTGTTTATAATAAGTGTGTATTTACAAACAAAAAGTATACATTTAGTAGGTATATCAACTGTCGTGTGACCACGACTCAAGCCTTGCTTAGTGTGGCACTAGATGGTGCTGTGTGTAATGTCTAGCAATATAAAAAATAATATAAGTAGGTACTTAAGCATAAATTAAAAAAAAATGTAGTATTATCAACTGTCTGGTGACCACGACACAAGCCTTGCTTAGTGTGGCACTAGATGGTGTGTAATGTCCAGCGATATTTATTATTATTATTTGTTTTTAAACTTTACGTATTTCGGCTTTATTGCCGGATTTATAGAAAAGTAGGGGCCGAAGCCAAGCACTACCCCGTAAAAGTGGTGATGTGATGAGATGATGGAATTTTGCGATGATGAGTTTTAGACCGTGTGTGTGTGTGAGGGTTTGTATTTGTGGTGGTGACTACAGATTGATTTTCATTTTGCAAAAACTTTCTGACAATCCTGTATGTATTCAGGATTGCGGCTTTCTGAAGACTTTGATAAGTGTATGCTGGTAATTCAAGTGTTTTTAAAGACTGGTGGAGTTGTTTAGGAATAACTCCTGTTGTTGATAGCACAATAGGGACTATGGCGACATTACTAAGACACCACATTCGGCTGATTTCAATTTTAAGATCTGTATATTTTGAAAGTTTTTCTGCTATTGTTTTTTTGTAAATTGTGGGTGTTTGGTACGGCAATGTCTATGATCTGTGCGGTTTTATTACGTTTGTCTAATAATGTGATGTCTGGTCTGTTGAAGTGTAATAGTTTTATCTGTGAAGATTCTTCGTTCAAAGTACAATTTGTGAGTGGCGTTTTGAAGGATAATTTCGGTCTGGTATTTATGATAAGGCACAGGTGGGGTGGACATTAAGTTATATTTGATAGCTAATTTTTGATGTGATTATGTTCGCTATTTGATCATGCCTGTGTTTATAATCAGTCTGGACGACTGCTTTACACGCACCTGTGATATGCTGAATGGTCTCGGAAGAACTATTGCATCGTCTACATATATCTATTGTTTGAGGAACTCTCATAATCTGTTTCTGATAATCGCGGGTTTCTATGACCTGGTCCTGAATCGCTATCATGAAACCTTCTGTCTCAGGGAACAGTTCTCCATGTCTCAACCATTCGTTCGACGCTACACAGAGAGAAAAAACATACGTATATCCGTAGTGCACTTACGTATGGGAGGACTGATTCAGGACACTGTTACATAAGTAGCCGACTACATGCCGCGTACGTAACCGGCAGTTGTGCCAGAGGGCGTAGTCTACGTAGCCCTCTCCATTACATTTACCAGTGTAGCCTACGTACTGTACAGAAGTGGGTGCATTACGTCATGTTTACATACTGGTGTTGGCTACGTACTGTGCAGATGCAGATGCAGATGGCTACACTGGTATGTACGTAAGAAACAACATGACGTAATGCACCTACATCTGCACAGTATGTAGGCAACATCTGGCTGTCATGTTGTTTCTTACGTACATACTGGTGTTGCCTACGTACTGTGCAGATGTGGGTACATTACGTCATGTTGTTTCTTACGTACATACTGGTGTTGCCTACGTACTGTACAGATGTGGGTGCATTACGTCATGTTGTTTCTTACGTACATACTGGTGTTGCCTACGTACTGTACAGATGTGGGTGCATTACGTCATGTTGTTTCTTACGTACATACTGGTGTTGCCTACGTACTGTACAGATGTGGGTGCATTACGTCATGTTGTTTCTTACGTACATACTGGTGTTGCCTACGTACTGTACAGATGTGGGTGCATTACGTCATGTTGTTTCTTACGTACATACTGGTGTTGCCTACGTACTGTACAGATGTGGGTGCATTACGTCATGTTGTTTCTTACGTACATACTGGTGTTGCCTACGTACTGTACAGATGTGGGTGCATTACGTCATGTTGTTTCTTACGTACATACTGGTGTTGCCTACGTACTGTACAGATGTGGGTGCATTACGTCATGTTGTTTCTTACGTACATACTGGTGTTGCCTACGTACTGTACATATGTGGGTGCATCTCCGATGTTGGGCATCGACGTTGTCCGGTCCAGCCCCGGTTGAGGCACAGTTTGGCCGGCATCACCGCAGTCCAATGAACTGCGGGAGCCAGGCTTGGGCATCTTGTTGATGAACGATCAACAATGTAAACAATAAAAACTTTATAAACTTCAAAACTATTTTTCCTGGATCCGCGACCGCGACGATGCGTTGCACCGGGCTGCGTCGGAAACTTCCCCTGTGCTCGTCCCAGTGCTGGGCACTAGTACGAACACAGGGAAAGTGAAGCGATTTGGCGGTCCGAGCGGAAAAAGTTTTCTCCGGGTACCCTCACGTCCGTACACTTTTAGAGAAACTTCCTGATCTTGAGGTAGGTGGCGCTTCTTACTACGACTACTTCACAGATCAGACCACTGGCGGTCCATGAATTCAGCATAGCATTCGCTGCGCCCCCGCAAGGGGGCGCGGCAGGCGGTTCCGGGGCTTATGCCCCCTGGCCGCGGAAGCCATACCTGGGTCCGCTACAGCGGAGCCCGTTTTTGTGTAGGACTGATGCGTCCAAGTCCTGTGGGCCGCATGATAGCAACATGCGGCCCTGTGTGTGGTTGCTATGTTGTAAACTGTAGGCGCGCCACAGCGCTGTCACACAGCGCTGTTTTCTTCACAGCACCTCGGCGGTCCGTCCCCGCCAGGTGAGACCTCCGGTTACCCGGAGGAGGCCCGGCGGGGGACAACCAGCGACAGAGGTGCCGACTTATAGCGCACCTACAGTGGGTGTGTGGTCCCCGCCCGCCCCACTAACCAGAGCTAGCCGGCCGTGGTACAGACTAAGGAACCGACGTGTGTGTGTGGGCGGTATTGTATTGTGTAACCCCGCCCAGTGTTTGCGTGTGCCGCGGGCCCGCGACTCGCGACCACGCGTGAGTCTACGTGAGTGTAGAGACGTGCGTGTGTGGTTTTGTTACGTGTCGTACCTATATTAACTTAGAATACGACGCGTAACTGGGTGTGTGTTGTTTGTGGAGTCATATTGTGCAGGTAAGCTGCGTGTAGCCTGGTACAGCTTACCCGGGTCAATCCGGTGGAGTGGGGGCATCGTCCGCTACCAGGTCGCGGGGGAGGCGCCTCGCGTCAGGGGGGCGCGCATGCCAGGGCGCTAGGTGCTTGACGTGAGGCCAAGCAGATGCGTCGGCACGCGCGAACATTCCCGTCGCGAGGCGACGGATGAAGTCGTCCAGGCTCTCAATCCCGAGATCCCGCTGGATGACATCGTTCCTCACATAGCGAGGGGCACCAACTACGGACCGCAGCGCCAACGACTGTTGCGCGCGGAGAATCTTCTTGTTGCCCTCGCTAGTGAGGGCGAACCAGGCGGGGGCGGCGTACGTCAATATCGAGCGTATATATGTTTTATACACGCTCAACTTGACGCGCGCCGGGAGTCGGGACGAGAGCGCTGGGCGGAGCAGGGCGCGGGCTGCCCTGGTCTTGCCCGCGACCTGGCGGACGTGAGGCCCCATGGTGAGCCGACGGTCGATGGTCACACCCAGGTATTTGGCCTGGGGCGCCCAATCGATGTCGGCGCCGTGTAGAGTCAGGCGCGGTGGGAGGAGGCGCGTGGAGCTGAAGATTATCGCCTGCGTCTTACCCACGTTCACCGACAGCCGCCACTTTGACAGCCAGTCAGGGAGAAGGTCGAGCGCGCGCTGCATTTTGACCGCCGCGTGCCTCGCGTTAAGCGAGGTGGCGATGTACGCGGCGTCGTCCGCATACAGCGCGAGCGTCACCTGTGGCGTAGTGGGGATGTCGTCGGTGAACCGCGAGTAACACGCTGGCGACACGCAGCTGCCCTGTGGGACGCCCGCCAGCACCGGGCGGGCGTCGGAGAGCGCCCCCTCGACCACCACGCGGAAGCTCCTGTGGGACAGAAAGGATTGGACCACTCTTACCACGCGACGGGGCGCTTCAGAGGTGGCCAGCTTGTATAGTAGGCCGTCGTGCCATACACGGTCGAAGGCCTTCTCCATGTCGAGGAATACTGCCACGGAGACTTCCTTCTTGTTCATTGCAGCTGTTACGTGGTGCAGTACCCTCGACAGCTGGAGCGTCGTGCTGTGTTCCGACCGAAACCCAAATTGTTCCGGCCGTGGCGTGATGTGCGGCTGGAGATGCCGCAACAGGAGCGCTTCGAACACCTTGGAGGTGGTCGGTAGCAGCGTAACGGGCCGATAGCTCTCCGGCTTCAGAATGTTTTTCCCCGCCTTGGGCAGCATTATGACGCGCCCCTCCTTCCACGAGGCGGGAAAGGCCCCGGTGCGCAGTATCGCCGTGTACAGGCGCGCCAACGCCGCTACCATGCGGAATGGCAGATGGCGCAGCGCTGTGTTGGTGATACCGTCAGCACCAGGGGCCTTCCTAGGCTTCGTCCTAAGGATGGCGCGTCTGACTGCCCCAGGCGAGAAAAATATGGCATCTTCCTCGGGAGCTATCGGCGTGGCGAAGTAGTCCCCAAGGTGTTGCTCGACTGTTGCGACATGTTCGCGGTCGGACGTCGGGTTCGGTTGGAATTGACGCTCCAGGTGCTGGGCGAAGACCTCCGCCCGGTCCTCTGCTCTGTACTTGAGCGCCCCTCCGCTATCCACTAGCGGGCGCACCGGAGCTGGGGTGTTCGTGAGCTGGCGGCAGAGTCGGTGGATAGACGGCCAGCTGCCGGCCGTCGACTCTATTCTGTCTTCCCAGCTCTCGGCTTCTCTATCTCTCATCTCGGCCTTGATCTTCTCCGCGAGACGGTTCAGCTTCCTCTTCAGTGTGGGGCATCTTAGTTGTTGCCACTGTTTGCGAAGGCGCCTCTTGTCGGCGACCATCTTCTGTAGGTACGCAGGCAGGGGCGGCTGACGTAGCGTTGCCGCGCTCTCCTGCGACACAGTTGTAGTCGCCGCTTCCAAGGCGCTCTGTATGCAAACAGTGACATCCACCGCCATCTGGTCGACGTCCGCGGGTGTGACAATAGGCCGAGACGGAGTGGTGGCCTCAATCCTTTCCGTGAATTTCTTCCAATCTGTTTTGCGACGTGGCGCTGCGGGCTTCAATCGGGTCGGCATCCCCGAGAGGACGACGAGAACAGGATGATGGTCCGACTGCATCTCGTCGTCCAGTACTTGTTGCGTGATCTGGCAGCGTAGCCCTCGGCAGGCCACGATGTCCAGCACGTCCGGCATGTGGAGTGGGTTGTCCGGATAGTGGGTGGGCGTCTCTGGGCCGGACACCGTGTAGCCGAAGGCTTCCGCGTCCGTGAAGAGCCGTTTCCCTCCCGTGTTGGTCGCGGCCGAGTTCCACGCTGGGTGCTTGCAGTTCAAGTCGCCAGCAAGGATCGTCGCGCCGCCGCTGGCCTCCAGTAGGGCCCTCAACTCGGGCAGGTCCAAGTGAGCCGAGGGCGCCTTGTAAGCGGCGTAGATGGCGAGATCCTCGCCGGCAACGTGCAGCTGCACACCCAGCGCGTAGAACGAGCCGGGCGACGGCACGGGGAGCTGCTGATGGACGACTCTTCGCCTCACCAGTACCGCCAGACCACGGTATCGGGTGTTGGTTGCCGACCTTTCGTCCTTCCTATAAGCGAGATACCCAGGGACTCGCAACTTGTCCTCCTGTCCCAGGTGTGTCTCGCTTATTAGCGCCACGTCGATGTCCTCTTCTCTGAGGAGGCGGCGGAGGGGGGCGACCTTGCCTCTCAGGCCGCGGGCATTCCAATGAATCATCCTTAACGACCTATCCATGGTATAGCTTGAGAAGAGATGCCAGGCCGTCAAGGATGATAAGCTCCGCGTCTTGGCCTTGTCTGATGGCCTTAATTAGGTCCATCAGTAGCTGAATGGCGCAGGCTGTAAATTCCTTCTTCTTAGATTCGGTGTCGGCAGCTGGGCCGGCGCTTGTGTTGCTTCTCTGAGTCCTGTTCTTGTTCTTTTGTATCGGCTGCTGCGCAATGCCGGCGACAGCTGCCGGTCCGTCGGTTGCCTCCTTTGATGGCCTCTGCGTTTGAGGAGCTGCTTCAGGTTGGACAGCCTGCGCCAGGACCGTAGGTTGGTCGCCCTGTGCTTCTCCCTCAGGTGCGGTGGGGGGCGTTGGTTTCTTGCCTTTGCCCCCTCTCTTCCTCTTTTTTCCCCTCCGCCGCTTCGAGGAGGTGGGGGGGGCTTCTCCCCTGGTGGTGGGCCCGTTGGCCGCCGCCATGAGCGACACGCCTAGGGCCTCGGTAGCGGCCACTTCACTCGGCCCTTCGTTCTTCCTAGCCGGTCTTCTTGAGGCGGTCATGGCAGCGGCTGTGCCTGCTCGCCTGTTTGCCCTCATCTCGGCCTGGTATGAGGGACACTTCACGTTGTTGGCGGGGTGGTCGCCCCCGCAGTTGATGCACGTCGCAGGCTCTTCCCTTGGTCGGGGGCAGTCCCGCGCCGTGTGTCCCTCTCCGCATCGGACACAGGCGAGCGGTCGGTGACAATGGTGCGACGAGTGCCTGAATTTTTGGCACCTGTGGCACTGGGCGGGCCCACGCTTGCCCCGCCAGGCTTCAATTTTAACACCTCGCATGTATAAGAACACGGAGGTGTCGAATATCCTGCGTACTTCCGGAGTTCTTTTTAGTACGGCGTGGAACACGCAGCCGGGGCGTCCCTGGCTCGCCTTTATATGGCGAACGTATTCCGGCTCGTGTCCCAGCGCGCGGAGCTCCTCCTCGATCTCCTCTGGGGTGGTATCCACTGGCAGCCCCCTGATGGCCACCTTGCAGCTGCGCTCCGCCGGCAGCGAGTAGGCGAACCACGAAGTGCCGTCCGTCTTCTCTAGGTCCGTCAGGTAGCGCTGGACCACCCTATATTCTTCTTCACTTTCTGGTGTGAATCGAATCCCAGCGCCAAATGGTCGGGCACTGGGGGGGTGGCCCAGCTTTCCCCTCAGGGCCCTGAAGTGGGCGGCCCAACCCGGCAGCCTCTCCACCACCAGCGGAGGATACCTAGGTCGCTTCTGCGGCTTCGGCTTGGGCTGGTTGGCGTCCGTTCCTTATGTGTCCTGGGGGGCCGCTGGCTGTGAGGGAGAGACAGCATTAGGTCTACTCACCCCTTGTTGTTGCGTCCCCGGACTCATGGGCGTCGGTTGCGGTGAAGTCGGAGGCGGCGATCGGCGGGTGGCCTCAGCGAACGTGGGTGACCCGGTGCTGGTCTGACCTCGCGGCGGTGCGCGTTCGCGCTGCAGCGGTGGGTCAAGGCAGTACCTCTTCGCCTCTTCTTCGGTGTCATCGGTGCTCCTTCGCCGTCGCTGTGGTCGAGGCTCCGACTGAAAGTCGAAACCATAACTTTGCGACGGCAAAGGTGATGTCATCGGTGGTGAGCACCCTCTCGATGTTGTTGTTCTCGGCCCCGAGTCCTCAGACCCCACAGATACCACCGACATGCTCGAGCCGGCTCTTGACGAGCATGCCGACAGAGCTGCTGGGGAATCATAGGCCGAGGCGCGAGGGGGCAGCGGCGAGGCGGGCACCTGAGGTGCCTGCTTGGTGTTCTGTATGTTGGCCCTGGCTGCGGACGCAGCCCCGAAGGGCGCAGTCGACGCAGCAGGGCGCGCAGTCGTAGCGGCGCGTGATTGCGCGGGAGGGCGCGCAGGTCGCGCTGTTGTCGGCGCTACAGGCGCCGGAGGGCGGGTGGGGGCCGCGGGTGTGGGCGGTAACGGCGTTTGTGCACGCACCGGTGGCGCGACCTCGCGCACAGCCGCACGCGCGGGTGCGGCGGCGCGCGCATGCGGCGCGCGACTGGTGCTCGCGACGGCAGGTCCCGGGGCCTGTATCGGTACCGGGCGGAACGCCGATGGGCGTACAGGGACGGTGTGCGGCCGGCTCGGCGGCGGCGTCGGCGCAACACGCGCAGGCGCCGGTGCCGACGACGGGCCGCGCGCAACAGCAGTTGCCCTATCTCGTCCCGCACCATCCTCTTCAGGCTTCGCCCGGGCGTCGGTGGGCTTCTTGTTCCTCACTGTTTTGGACGTCTTCTTCTCTTCGCTTCGAGGAGAGGAGGGTCCAGGCAGCGCCGCACCGGGCGATGCGACGTCAATGTTGGGCATCGACATCGCCCGGTCCAGCCCTGAGTGAGGGTCTTCGTGTCCGGCTTCATCACGGCCAATCGAGCCGCGACTGCCGGACTTCGGCATCTTCTTCTTGTTCGGTCTTCACGTGTGATGTGGCCTCGCGACCGCAGCGGTGCTCGGGGCACCGAACAGCAGAGGTGGCTCCCCCTGTGCTCGCACCAGTGCTAGGCACTCGCGCGAACACAGGGAAAGTGATTAAAATTGGCGGTCCGCGCGAAAAAAGTTTTCTTCTCGTACCCACTATTGTGCGCACAATTAAAATAAAAACTTCTTCACCGTCGATCGTCGCGCTCAGGAGAGGTGTTCGTACGGCGAACCACTGGCGAATCCTGCCATGAATTCACTACAATACTGCGCGAGAGTAATTCGACGCGGGAGAATCTTAACACCGCGATTCAGAAACGTGACGTAATTGTACAACGCCATCTAGTTTAAAGATACAAACTAAAACGTGCTGTACTTACGCGTCTTCTTTCCCAGAATAATGGTACCTTTACTTAGATTGCACTCACAGTACAATGTTAACAAGTTAATATAATATCAAGTACCAATGACAAGATTGCACTTAGTGAGATATCTAAGTAAGATAAATAATGAGAACAATCAGTTACGAGATACTGACGAATCATAGCAACAAGGGAATTAAGTCATCTTCTTTAGTGTTGTGATATATATTTACTAGACTATAATAAACAGGGTGGAATTTTACAATGCCACCTGGAGGGAAAGTACTCTAAATACTGGAGAACGCAAATTTTACTCAAAGGAGACATACCTTTATTTTTAAAAAGAAACAAATCTGCATTCGAAGATTTTCAAAAAATATTTCGAACCAGAATCGAACCCGGGATGGATCGGCTGAAGTTCGAAAAATAATATACCTTTTTGACATCAATCGATAGGTTCAATCATTTATGGATCAAATCTCTCTAATAAATATGATACGATTTAAGTTCGACAATACAATAATTGTAAGACGTATCATACCTAACAGGCCTATTGAAGGATTTAAGTTGGTCCGATGTAAGTTGTTATCATAACTTAAATCCCTACAAAAAACTCCCAACAGTAGGAATAGAAGCTGCAGGCCTGTCGATAGTTGGCTCAATGTTGTTTTAGTAATTTAAATGCATACAAAATCTCCCAACAGTGAGAATAGTAACAGAAGGCCCTTTGTTGGCTATTCGTTGGGCAAATAGTGCATGTTTATGACGATGGGGCTATTTTAAGTTTAGGTTGGCGAAACAACTAACCGTCTGCCAATACATTCCCAACTGTTGGCATAAGGAAGCCAACGGCAATTGCTACTAGGGGGGGCGTAGGGGGCTGTTTATATACATCGATAAATAGCCCCTATTGAGACAAAGTCAAAACTGAAAAAAATATCGCTACGACTCACCGAAGCATAGATAGGTGCATTTGAATTTTTCACGTTAACTGTCAAACTCACATTTCAAACTGGATTTTCTCCTGGACCGCAGGTCGGAACCGATCCATGTTTGGGCTCGTTGTTCAAGGAATTTTGAGAGCTATTCACAAAGCTATACGGTTTTTTCCTAGCTCGAGTTTAGAGAAATTTAAAAAATTCGAAACGTGTCTATTTCTGTAGGAGTGGGGTGGGGAGGTTGAAATTTTGCATGGACCTTACTGCACGACACGTAACCGGACACTAGAACTTATAGTGAACCGCATACGTACTGTACGTAGTGCGGTACAGGATGTAAGTAGCGGGGTACAGTAAGAATGTAACCGCATACTTACTGCACGTAACCTGACACTAGAACTTATAGTGAACCGCATACGTACTGTACGTAGTGCTTTACAGGATGTAAGTAAGGCAGATACTTATTGTACGTAGCGGGGTACAGTAAGAATGTAACCGCATACTTACTGCACGTAACCTGACACTAGAACTTATAGTGAACCGCATACGTACTGTACGTAGTGCTTTACAGGATGTAAGTAAGGCGGATACTTTTTGTACGTAGCGGGGTACAGTAAGAATGTAACCGCATACTTACTGCACGTAACCTGACACTAGAACTTATAGTGAACCGCATACGTACTGTACGTAGTGCTTTACAGGATGTAAGTAAGGCGGATACTTTTTGTACGTAGCGGGGTACAGTAAGAATGTAACCGCATACTTACTGCACGTAACCTGACACTAGAACTTATAGTGAACCGCATACGTACTGTACGTAGTGCTTTACAGGATGTAAGTAAGGCAGATACTTATTGTACGTAGCGGGGTACAGTAAGAATGTAACCGCATACTTACTGCACGTAACCTGACACTAGAACTTATAGTGAACCGCATACGTACTGTACGTAGTGCTTTACAGGATGTAAGTAAGGCAGATACTTATTGTACGTAGCGGGGTACAGTAAGAATGTAACCGCATACTTACTGCACGTAACCTGACACTAGAACTTATAGTGAACCGCATACGTACTGTACGTAGTGCTTTACAGGATGTAAGTAAGGCAGATACTTATTGTACGTAGCGGGGTACAGTAAGAATGTAACCGCATACTTACTGCACGTAACCTGACACTAGAACTTATAGTGAACCGCATACGTACTGTACGTAGTGCTTTACAGGATGTAAGTAAGGCGGATACTTTTTGTACGTAGCGGGGTACAGTAAGAATGTAACCGCATACTTACTGCACGTAACCTGACACTAGAACTTATAGTGAACCGCATACGTACTGTACGTAGTGCTTTACAGGATGTAAGTAAGGCGGATACTTAGTGTACGTAGCGGGGTACAGTAAGAATGTAACCGCATACTTACTGCACGTAACCTGACACTAGAACTTATAGTGAACCGCATACGTACTGTACGTAGTGCTTTACAGGATGTAAGTAAGGCGGATACTTTTTGTACGTAGCGGGGTACAGTAAGAATGTAACCGCATACTTACTGCACGTAACCTGACACTAGAACTTATAGTGAACCGCATACGTACTGTACGTAGTGCTTTACAGGATGTAAGTAAGGCGGATACTTTTTGTACGTAGCGGGGTACAGTAAGAATGTAACCGCATACTTACTGCACGTAACCTGACACTAGAACTTATAGTGAACCGCATACGTACTGTACGTAGTGCTTTACAGGATGTAAGTAAGGCGGATACTTAGTGTACGTAGCGGGGTACAGTAAGAATGTAACCGCATACTTACTGCACGTAACCTGACACTAGAACTTATAGTGAACCGCATACGTACTGTACGTAGTGCTTTACAGGATGTAAGTAAGGCGGATACTTTTTGTACGTAGCGGGGTACAGTAAGAATGTAACCGCATACTTACTGCACGTAACCTGACACTAGAACTTATAGTGAACCGCATACGTACTGTACGTAGTGCTTTACAGGATGTAAGTAAGGCGGATACTTTTTGTACGTAGCGGGGTACAGTAAGAATGTAACCGCATACTTACTGCACGTAACCTGACACTAGAACTTATAGTGAACCGCATACGTACTGTACACTACGATTTTCACTATGTTTTCTCGGATGCCGCCTACATTTTACGTTGGACTCGCTAGGCGAGTCCCCGGCGCTGCAACACGAATTGAATCACTCGCCACGCGAGTTCAGTGGCATTGCGTTAGGGTAAAAACAATGTTTTGTTATTTTTGTGGCCGTGACAGTGTAGGTACGTTACGTGTTTAACGCAATTAAAAAGAGTTTAACTAACATACGGTGTAATTTAACATATAAAAATGGCAAGAAACACTATAGATAAAAGAAAAGGTAAGTTTGTTTCGTAATTTATGCAGTGGCTGTCAATCTTATAAATAGTGGTTATTGTTGTGGTTATATTTTAAATATCTAATATTGTTTTTATAAACAGGAGGTTTATCAAAAACAAATTTTCAATTTTACCCGGAAACATTTTGATACGGGCTTTTTAAGAATATAGTTTAAAAAAAAAAACAGTACAGTTTTAAAATGTTTACTGTGAAGTTTCGAATAACGTTTAAATATGTAATGATTATTCAATTTGTTATATTATAATGTTTTAAGTAAAATTACATTTTGATTACGTTCGAAATTTATTAAGAAGTGTCTGGTATATTTTTAGTGCAATTTGTGCCAGAAACGGAGTCTTACGACGACGATTTAACTCAGATGGAGGAGGAGATACCAAGAAAGCGACAATGCATAGAAGGTAACTTATTAATTTAACCAAATTTAAAAAATAAGGAGGTTCTCAGTTTAACTAGTATGTAAGTTATTCCGAGATTATCTTTTTTTTGGCTAAACCTATTTTGATGGAATTTTTATTTAATTAACTTTAATCAGTTTCAAACATTTAATGTAATTTCGTTCCACAACATTACCGACTCAAACTGGTTGCATTCATAGTTCATATTCGTTTCAGATCATTCTGAAAATTTTAAAGAAGACGACTCTATGGCGCTGTTTGAAAATAATTCTCAAGACTGGGATGACAACAATATTAAGTATCAGACACGTGACATTTCAACAAATACGACAAACTTAAATCTTACTGAAAGCAGCACTCAAACTAATAATACTGATAATTCAAATTATATAGAGAGGGCCAACGAAGGTTTTGGCATTTTTATTGGACGTGAAATTCAAAATGTGCCTATTTTTAAAAGGCGTTTTATTATGTATCAGATAATTAAACTGATTGAAAACAATTCACAAAATATTTAAGGTCTGATAACTGGCACTAAAAGGAGAAGGGGACTTCTGGGCCCAGCAGTTAACTAGTTGAAATGTGTATTAAAAAAACCGTTATATTTTTCTAACGGAAATCACAAAATATGGTACCATGTTTTTACCCAGGAAGCGAGAAAACTTAAATTAATTTAATGAACATAATAATCGATTAAATAATGCCTGAATTACTAGTAATCGATTATTAATAAATCGGTAAAATCTGAAAATATGTATGACAATCGAGTGACAAGAGCATATTATCAAGCTTTCGTGGACTCGATTGAATCGATTCCTAGTTCTTTTTTTTTTCTTCCGGCAACACTGGTGTCTGACATCCGTCTGCGTCAATCACTGACTGACAGATCCACTCGTTCGTTTTTTTTAGTTCTGAGTGCGCTCGTTTTTCTTGTTTAATTGTTGTACCTCGGCTTTGCATATTTTATCGGACTATTTGACGGACCTTACTACTCTATATTACCTGGCTCTCTGTTTTGGACAACTGTTTACGCCTATCGATCGGATATTGACGACATGGATCGCTGTGTAAATTGTTCGATTGCGACTGGTTGCAGTAACTCTATTAGTAGAAGAGTCTTGGAAGATGAGGCGATTTTATCAGTTATTCGTCAGTGGCGTGCATCTCAGCCTGTAAGTTTTTTTACCCATTTCTTTTACATATTCAAATCGTGCTTTTAGTCTAACAAGCCATGTTGGCTTCATGTCTATCGTTTGTGTTTTTATTGGACATCACATATTAAATCAATAGCCAATTAGTTGATTAAATAGACATGACAGATGCCGTTTGACTGTTTTCCTCATAAAAAAAGGTGTAGGTGACCCTCGAGTCCCAATGAGTGCATTTCAGTCTCTGCAGGGACGTAGAGATTTGGTTGAACATGCACTAGGCTTTGTAATGAAGCTTGTTTATGGTTAACTTAGATTTAAATAGTAATTTTATTTCAGGTAACCAGTGAGAACTTTGTATGCCAAGCATGTTGGGACAAAATGAAAATAATGATGATGTTGATAATCATTGAAGATGAATAAAACATGTTTTATACATATATGTTGGTGATTTATTTTACTTCCTCTTCCCCCTTTTTTAGTTTTTAAAAGGTTGGTGCCTACTGCTTCTAGGTTACAAGATATGTATGTAGAAACTTGTCTTCGACTGTAGCGACTGTCCAGGGCGCGTGAGAGCCAAACGTATCAGATCTTTGCGACTTCACACATTCCATGAATAAAACTATTAGACAACCATTCAAAAGTATTTCGTACCAGCCTTTTAATTTTCCCACAGCTGGAACTCAGCCCTCTCTGGGAAAGGGAATGGCCCGTAATCCACCTCGAGGGCTTACTGCGGGTTGGTGAATGTCACATGTCTTCGAATTTTAGACACGCCGGTTTCCTCACGATGTTTTCCTTCACCGTTTTACGAGCAATGGTGATGAAATAAATTACACAAAGTAATGCGTCTGGCTAGGTTTGAACTCAAGACCTACAACTCGTAAGTCACTCGGCCACCACTGCTTCAATATTAAGTATTTCGTAAATAACATAAAAAACTACAATGCTATAATTAAATATAACCTCACTTTTACTATGGTAATTCATATAACTTGGTTCCTGGATAGCCAAATTTCACAAAATTTTCAGTGAGGTCTTGTTTTTATATCCTCTTACAAATAAGGCAAGTTTGATTCAGTTAACACCTGGGCCCAGGAATCTATGGAGTCATTCCCTTCTCCATTATAGAATGACTGAACCTCAATTATGTAAGACTGTTGTTAGTAAATAGTTTATTAATATGTTGATTAGTTACATAAATTATTTGATCTACAAGACTGAGTTAGTCTAAGGGCTGTGTTAATGAAAAATAAATCTATAATATTATGTTTGTTAAGTTGAAATTCGTTAGGTAAATAAATCCTATCTCGCGAGTGCCTATGATTTAGTTATCCTATTAAACTCGACAGTTAATAATTCTGACTTTTACTACTGGGTTCCCCTTTGAGTACGTAGCGGGGTACATTAAGAATGTAACCGCATACTTACTGCACGTAACCTGACACTAGAACTTATAGTGAACCGCATACGTAATGATTGTACGTAGAGCTGTACAGGATGTAAGTAAGGCGGATACTTAGTGTACGTAGCGCGGTACAGGATGTAAGTAAGGCGGATACTTTTTGTACGTAGCGGGGTACAGTAAGAATGTAACCGCATACTTACTGCACGTAACCTGACACTAGAACTTATAGTGAACCGCATACGTACTGTACGTAGTGCTTTACAGGATGTAAGTAAGGCAGATACTTATTGTACGTAGCGGGGTACAGTAAGAATGTAACCGCATACTTACTGCACGTAACCTGACACTAGAACTTATAGTGAACCGCATACGTACTGTACGTAGTGCTTTACAGGATGTAAGTAAGGCAGATACTTATTGTACGTAGCGGGGTACAGTAAGAATGTAACCGCATACTTACTGCACGTAACCTGACACTAGAACTTATAGTGAACCGCATACGTACTGTACGTAGTGCTTTACAGGATGTAAGTAAGGCAGATACTTATTGTACGTAGCGGGGTACAGTAAGAATGTAACCGCATACTTACTGCACGTAACCTGACACTAGAACTTATAGTGAACCGCATACGTACTGTACGTAGTGCTTTACAGGATGTAAGTAAGGCAGATACTTATTGTACGTAGCGGGGTACAGTAAGAATGTAACCGCATACTTACTGCACGTAACCTGACACTAGAACTTATAGTGAACCGCATACGTACTGTACGTAGTGCTTTACAGGATGTAAGTAAGGCAGATACTTATTGTACGTAGCGGGGTACAGTAAGAATGTAACCGCATACTTACTGCACGTAACCTGACACTAGAACTTATAGTGAACCGCATACGTACTGTACGTAGTGCTTTACAGGATGTAAGTAAGGCGGATACTTAGTGTGCGTAGCGGGGTACAGTAAGAATGTAACCGCATACTTACTGCACGTAACCTGACACTAGAACTTATAGTGAACCGCATACGTACTGTACGTAGTGCTTTACAGGATGTAAGTAAGGCGGATACTTTTTGTACGTAGCGGGGTACAGTAAGAATGTAACCGCATACTTACTGCACGTAACCTGACACTAGAACTTATAGTGAACCGCATACGTACTGTACGTAGTGCTTTACAGGATGTAAGTAAGGCGGATACTTAGTGTACGTAGCGTAAGAAAGTAACCGCGTACTTACCGCACGTAACCCAACACAAGAACTTAGAATGCACCCGCATACGTACTGGAATATGAGTCTTACTACGTATATCATGTAGTAACACCATTGAGAATGATGCACCGTCTTTATACGTACGTTCCCGTATTATACGTATGAAGCATGGTGTTGCTTATAACCGGTTACGTATGCAGCTACGTTACTAAGTAAGTAACAACTAAATGACTGATGCGACATACGTAAGCGGTAGCTCGTTGCAAGCTACGTGGTACGTAGGCTGCGACGGGCTACGTATACGTAGCTTTTTTTTCTCAGTGTAACTTGTCGACGTTAGGTAGGTTAAGATCATGTCGGTGTCTCTCATGCAGTGACTTTTGGGTCCATTCTGCGATTTTAGTCTGTCGGTTAGTCTGTTGTTCATTGTTCTGTGTTGTCCTGTCATACATGTTCAAAGGGGTAAGTTTTTTGTCATTGTACGCTATTGCTTTATGTAGGGTTGAAGTGGAGCTTTTGTAATAATCAAAATATGTTCTTAATGTTGTAATTTGCTTGTTATGTAGGTTAGTGATATCTATTATTCCGCTACCTCCTTCGTTCCTGGGTAGTGTGAGCCTCTGTACACAAGACCTAGGATGATGCCTCCTGTGTTTAGTGAGGGTAGTGTTCACGATTCTTTGTAAGTTTTTGAGGTTGGTCTTATTCAAATGAGTAGGTAAGAATAGGGATAGTATAGGTGTTAATTGTTTTAGTTGTGTTTTTAGCGTTAATCTGAGTATTTAATATTGTTTTTAATCTGTTTAAATTGTTTAGTAAGTGTAGTTTTTATTTCCTTATGCATAATCTGTTTAGCTTGTATATGTCACCGTAAAATTGTCAAAAACGTTATATTGTAATATCTCTAGCGATATTGTAAAGTCTCGAATTATTGTCAAATGAACATACTGCTTACAACAAAACGCATTATTTTTCGTGAAATGCATGTGATGGTAGTCAACTTACGCGGTGTGGAGGGAAGGAGGGGTCCGCCTTGCCCAGTGGCACAACTCTCATGAAAAGATAATGCACCATTCCTGAGAAATACCGATTAATATAACATAACCTTAAAACACTTTATATTCCCTCTAAAAAGCGTCTATTTCCGAGTGCAGGGTTTAAAGGAACCTAACTAACCTAACGGGGGGGGGGTGCCCCAAGTCCCGATTATGGGGGCAGAGATACTTCCGTATATTCAGTTGACAATAAATCGAGACATTACAATATCGCGAGAAAAAACACGTTATATTATTGTAATATAACGTGTTTGACAATTTTACGGTGACAATTATATACCCTAAATATTTGTATGTCCCTGTTTCGTCTAATGAATCTATTGTCGCGCCTGTCTGCATTTGATATAATGTGTGAATGATTTTCCTGCTTTTATTGAGTTAATTTTACATTTGTCAATCCCAAACTCCATAGCTATATCGTTTGAAAACTGTTCAGTTACATCGGCTAATTCGTATAAGTCTTCAGGGGAAGTAGCATACAATTTGATATCAACCATATAAAGAAGATGGTTTATTTTACAACATTGTTGGTCAGTCACTACGTCAGTCATTGTTTCATTGTATTGGAGTTGGTAACCGGGTTTCAGGGCATTTAGTTTGTTAGAAAGAGGGTTTAATCCGAGACAGAACCATAGTGGGCTGAGTGAGTCTCCTTGGAATATTCCTCGCTGGATCTTAATAGGTTCTGTCTCCACTATTTCTGTTGATGTGTTCAGTTGTAAACGCGTGTTCCACTTTTCTACAATATTACTTTAAAAAGTTATGAGTTGTGGGTGTATTTTATATATTTTTAAAACTTCGAGTAACCATGAGTGAGGTACTGAATCGTATGCTTTCCTATAATCTATGTACATAGTGTGTAAATCTTTTTTGGTACGTTGAACCTGTCTATGAACTACTGCGTCTATTGTTAACTGTTCTTTACATCCTTGACTTAATTTCTTACACCCTTTCTGTTCTTCTGTTAATATTTTTTGTGTTTCCAGATGTTTATAAATTAATAATGCATGATGTTATTATTTTATAAAAGGTTTGCAGACAAGTAATTGGCCTATATTTGGCTGGATTCGATAAGCCACAATCGTTAAAATACGAGTAGGTACTTAAAGAGGTGGGGATGCGTATGTGTAATTTTTTTGTACCTGTAGTTATGTATATAATCTGAACCAGGCGCTTTCCAATTGTGTATTCTTTTAAGGACGTCGTGAAAAGTTCCTATATCAACCTGATCATAACTCATCGATTCAGTGTTGTATTATTATTTGTTCTTGTTTTTTCATTTATAAAAATTATAAGTAAGTAGGAACTACGATTTTACTCTTCTATTTCTTCTTCTTCTTCTGTTTTTAGGGTTCCGTACCTCAAAAGGTAAAAACGGAACCCTTATAGGATCACTTTGTTGTCCGTCTGTCTGTCTGTCTGTCTGTCTGTCTGTCTGTCAAGACCTTTTTTCTCAGGAACGCGTGGAGGTATCAAGCTGAAATTCATATCAAATACTCAAGTCTATGGTCTCTTGGAGCTGTGAAAAAATCAAACTTCTAAGTGAACGCGATCAAAAGATACTCCCGTTTATGCCGCAAATTTTCGACACTCGCAAGGGAATCAAAACCTACAGGGTACTTCCCGTGAACTCAGAATCTTGAAATTTGGTACGAAGCAACGTCTTATAACACAGATAAAGGAAAAATTGCGAAAAGCATAAATTTTTAGTTACATCATATAATAAAAATATTTTTAATAATTTTAAACTTATTACCCCTTTACTCATGAACGTTTTCTGTAGGTACAGTAACTAGTTATAACGGGCAGTCGCAAAGTTGCAACCGGTCAGGTAAGGGACTACGCACACTTATTCACCGTTCAGCTCTCATACAAAATCGTTGTTTTCTATGGGCATAAGCTGAATAGAGCTGAATAAGTGTGCGTAGTCCCTAACAGGCGACATGCGATGCACGATGGGGGATTGTGCTTGTGGACACATTGTATGTCACCGTAAAATTGTCAAACACGTTAGATTGTAAACTCTCTAGCGAGATTGTAAACTTTCGAAATATTGTCAACTGAACATACCTACTGCTGAAGTGAAACCGTAATATTGCATGCAACGGAAGTATATCTCTGCCCATAATAGGGACTTGGGGCACCCCCACCTTAGGTAAATTAGGTTCCTTTAAACCGTTTTTTTTAGGATGGGAAGTTATCAAATAACTTCTCCCACTCTGGGCGGAGCGGGAGGGAGTGTCAGACTTTTACTGACTAAAACCCATCCATGTTCCTTCCTCGCCTTTTATGTTCCGGGGCCGCGGTATCTCTTTCGAACAGCCTTCGGCCCTTGCGGGCCCTCGGGGACTGCCGCGACTTGCATTTGTATTTTACGGGGGGTGTTAGGTTATTTTCGTTACGGAATTTCTGGATTCGGTCTCCACGCTCAAGGTCCGCGATAGAAGCTATGCAATAGCTAAAAACTGAGAACCTCCCCCTATTTCTTAAAGTAATATTAAAATTGTATGATGTTTAATTTTATTTTGATCGATATCAACTTCAGCCATTAAAAAGGTAACGGGTCTGATTCTTACGATAGAAATACAAAGGGAGAGAAAGGGATCAAAGAATTACAGTTTCCTAGTGAAAGAAAGGGACTTTTCCAAAAGACATAAACGCGGGTCACTTTTTCGTGTGTTATTTCACCCTCTACCATTTTAAATACACCCCTGCGGTTGCTCATAATCTCATTAAATCAAAAATAATTTCGTAGTGTTTACTTACCGATGAAAAGTTATGCCTATCCTTTTTGTAACTAGATATCTTTGAATATTTCCCACACCAGTTTACCGCGCATTTATGCATTTTATGCGTTTTCAAATTGTATAAATAAATCGCAACAATTTATAATTATTTAGCGTGCGGGTCTAACAATTAACTGAAATGCTTAATAGTACCGTCGCCTACAGTTACTTATAGGCGTAAAAGTACTAATAGTTTTCGTGCGTCGGGGCACAGTATGCGCAGTCAAGTGGTTTTATAGTCTTTGATACGGATGCAGCTTAATAACAGCATTTTACAAGGATCGACTGCCTATCTGACCTCCACAACCGACTTACTGGGTAATACGATACGCGCGACTTAACCTTGAAGATCAACCTATGCGACTACTTATTACAATATCGTTGTTCAATGTTACACCACACCAGCACCACACACTACTCATGCATTGCAAGGAACGCATTTCACGTTCTTTTTTATCTTTATCTCCTAACATTCACTGTATAAGTGTAGGGTCCAGCAGCTCACCAGACCGACAGATTCTCATAACGACACATAACCATCCTTTTATTTACAATTAATATAATTATGTGTATCAGGCGAGGTGCTGAAGCGCGAGTGGAAGATCCTGCGTGACTCTATGCGACAGGCCCTGAAGCGCAGCAAGACGGGCGCCACCACCAAGGCAGGCCTGCCCTGCAAGAAGTGGCGCTTCCAGAGCCGCATGGCCTTCGTGCTGCCCTACATGACCATCAGGCGGTGAGTAGTGTGAGCGCCTATTATTCTTTCCTTATTTAATATTTAAAAAGGATTTATAATCATCTTAAAACGGATCTTGTCTCGAAGATATCGCCGTACCTAATCTCTGGTTTCAAAAACCAAGCCGTACAGCCGCTCTTGTACAGGGTTACTGGGTTACGTCATAGTAGTTACCGCCCGGACGCGGTCGCGTGCAGCGCGCGCTCCACCAATACTCGGCAATGGACCCCGGTTGAATACGTGCATTATTTTATGTCCGCACGTCCTATATAATTGTAAAGTATCGTCTTACTTATTGAATATAATAATTGGAATATTTTTCAAACAAGTTTGAATAGACTTGTTTAAACTATCCCCGACACCCTATAAATTAAAATCTTTTGTTTATGTAATTGATAAAGTTGAAAATACGATCGTTACTGGCCGTTTGATGCCACCAACTTGTATGTTGTGTGTTTGGCACCGTGTCACAGTCACAGCCTCACAGATCACAGTTTGGCCTACTCTATCTTAGTTACTGCGACTAACTCGGCGCACATAGATATGTTATTTATGTTCCGGTTGTGCGGTTGCGGCTACTAAACCCTAATTAGACATAACTTCAGTTTCAATTACATAAGTGAATGAAATCAGATCGAAAACGTATTCTTACAGTAATATGGTATGTTAAGCCGTAACGTATACCCATGTTACGGCAGCACTCCCCTACCAGCAAATTAGTTGCGTCACTTTAATCTTAAAATGTTCACTGTCAGGTTGAGCCGTAACATATCCAGCATGTGCCAAGCGATCGTGTCCAATGACCACGTCGCTCTCGTCTGTCTCAGATCAGCTGTAATGTTACTTGCCTACACCACCCACCAGGAGCTTGGTTTCTCTCTGTGACTGTGACCTTGTTTCAGTTGTAACGGTTTCATATTTGTTTTTAGGAGTCGACGGTCGAAAGATGGCGTCAAGGTGGACGACACGGAGATAGCGTCAGATCAGGAGCGAGAGCCCGAGGTGTGGGACCCCGCCCACCTACCCAGCTCCGAGCATGACTCTCTAGATCTGTTCTTCGCCAGTGTTTGTCAGAGCACTAAGCGGTTACCGAAAAAATTTCAATCTTCCGTCAAGAGACAAGTTTTAGACGCACTCCTCCGAGTCGAAGACGAGTGGGAGACTGAGCAGACGGAGTCCAAAACGAAACTTAACAAGGACTTTGACTAAACAAGAAAATGACCTACACATTCCTATTTTAGTAGATATAATATTATAATGATAGTTAAGAATATAATAGAATTTGGTAAGGACAAGTGTGCTGATTAGCTATATGAAGAAGTGCTTCTTCAACAGCCTGAAAAAAGTAAGTTATAGTCTTTTATTAGAGGGAAAAAAGCCTTTTCCCAACTATGTCGAGGTCGGCTTCCAGTCTAACCAGATGCAGCTGAATACCAGTATTGTACATGGAGCGATTGCCTATTTGAACCTCTACAACCTGTTAATACTAGTATACGATACCCCTTGGTAAGACTGGTTAATGAGTGAAAAGAAGAAATAAAGAAAATAATATTGTAATTATCTATAACGGTTGTTTGTAAATGGTAGACGCGGCGTACTAAGCAAAATACTATAATTTGTGTTTTTTGGGTTATGTAGTTTCCCTTATGGTGAGTGTTCATTCTTGCCGCGACACTCCAATGTATCAAATCAAATCATCTTTATTTGTGTATAGGACAGCTGATTATGTTTGATGATTACGATGGTGGTTCCATGGAGAAAGTTTGAATGCAAAGCGAAAACTTGTAGTTCCCCGTAGCCGTCCGTCTTGTCTGTCTGTCTGTCCCCGGCTTGGCTCAGTCTTTTTTAGTACTAGAAAGCTGTAATCAGGCAAAGGATTATACATAATAATCATGCCCACTATCACGAATCATGGCGGTTGTTTTGTGTCTTGGCTCATTGTGTAATAAACTACTGTAAAAGACTTTTATTAAATTTTTACTGACTATCTATTTCGTTTTATTACAACCTGTAATAAAATCCAGTAACAACATCATACTTACTCTGCACTCCTACCATAATCCTATAATCTGTAGAAACACACGCATAGTTGAGCACTTTTGTACTACTCGTACAACTTCAGAATATAAAATAAAAAACTTAGGGTGGGTAGGGACCTGCCAGGGTTGCGGGCCTGTTCGAAAGAGATACCGCGGCCCCGGAACATGGATGGGTTTTAGTCAGTAAAAGTCTGACACTCCCTCCCGCTCCGCCCAGAGCGGGAGAAGTTATTTGATTTCCCATCCCAAAAAAAAAATAAGGGTGGGTAGGGGTACACGCGCTAGCGATCTAAAAAATAAAACTAGGTAGGTGCCGAACAAATTTTTGGACCAACAACACCTCACACGTGCGTTACCTAACCTTATAATTTTTTCGAGTATTCGGAGTTTTTTTTTTCATCAAAAAATCGAAATCAAAAGCAAAGCATTTATTTCAAGTAGGCCAGTTACAGGCGCTTTTGAATTGTCGAAACAAAAATGAACATTTAAAGTAGCTACACAAGACATCAAAACTCTGAAAGTAGGTACTGTAGTTGCCCATTTCCTAGCGTAGATCTTTATGGAGAAGAACGGGCAAAAACTCCATGGACACTTTTAAATCAAAATCTTGGTTGCATCATTCATGTTGAGATGGTAAATTATGTGAGAACAATGTAGCAAGATGTGCACGTTAAAAGTGTCCATAGTAAAAACAAAATAAATAATTCAAATAAGCCATGGCAACTAAGAGATGACCAGTCACAACTGACAGCGCCCGTTCACGAACATGACGCATGGATCAGCACCATTCAGCTCAACCATTTTGATGGGAACTAAATGGTCCGACACACGCGTCACCATCAGCGAGACATTGAGTGAGCATGACATACTCTCAACCGCCAGGGCACATTCAAGTCAAAAACTAAAGTAGGTTTCCAGTGAATGATAGTTTTCTAGTACGTAGTACTCACATAATATGGGCTATGCGTTTACATAATACTAAATAGATTGAGTCTATACAATGCAAAGATATTTGTGCAATCTTCAGCAGCTCCAACAACACCATTTAATGATTTAATGCTATAAATTTTTTCGCCCCTGTCCTTGTGGAGCAGGACCAACATTAAGCCAAACATTTTTATCAGCGATATAAACGCTCAACATGTAATATGTTTGCTTACATAGTGCGCGTTTAATGCATGTTTTAAATTTCGTCTCATTCAGTTCAAGAATACTGAGTGGAATAAATTTTTTTATAGCATCTCAAACAGCACCCCATGAAAGTCTACTTTAGCGAGTTTAAACCCTGGCTGAACTAGTTGGTCCCTATTTCTAGTACTGTAGTTATGTCGGTCGCCTCTTTTACCGAAAAGATGCAATTTTTTTCTGACGTACATTATGTTTTCGTAGATGTACTGGCAATGAACCGTCATGATGCCAATATCCTTAAATAGTTCCCTTAGAGAAGGGCGCCTACGAAGATTGTATATGGCTCTGATGGCTCTTTTCTGCAGAATAAATATAGACTCAATATCAGCAGCCCGTCCCCATAGCAAAATACCGTAAGACATAACGGAAGTAACTAAAATAGACCAGTCTAGCGGTATCTACATCAGTGAATTGGACGGATTTTTCTAATGACATATGCTGCTGAACTTAAGCGCCCCGCAAGAGATGTTAAATGAGAACCCCATTGTAGCCTTGAATCAAGCATGAGCCCCAGGAAAACCGTTTTATTTACGAATTCGAATTTCTCGTTATTCAATATTATCTCACAATCACTATTTTTAACATTCGGTAGTGAAAATCTAATGCATTTAGTTTTGGACCTGAAATTATCTTAAAAATTAGGGTAGTGTCATCAGCAAGTTTGTGGTTGGTTTTTCAATAAATAGGGTAGATCATTCATATAGACTAGAAAAAGGAAAGGACCCAATATTGAGCCTTGCGGAACCCCCCGTTTTTACTTTCAAACCCTGTGAATTGACACCATTTACTTGAACATGTTGTTTTCTATCACTCAAATAAGATTTTACCAGGCTATGTGCAAGTTTACCCAGTCCGTAATGCTCCAGTTTCAAAAGTAAAGTGTCGTGCTTTACGCAATCAAAAGCTTTGGAGAGGTCACAGAAAATTCCTATTGCGTCTTGGGACTCTTCCCACGCAGCAACAACGTGCTTTAATAGGGTTACACGCCCGTCAGTTGCACAACGTCCCTTGGTCAAACCATACTGTTGATCATATAAGATTCTGTTGGTGTTAAAATGATAGAGCATTTAATTAAGCATTACTTTTTCAAAAACCTTGCTAAAAACTGGTAACACGGATACAGGTATATAATTATTGGCATGTTTACTGTCCCCGAATTTGAAAAGAGGTATCACTTTACTGTATTTCATTTAATCCGGGAACACTCCTTGGTCTACACATGAAATAAAAATTAAAGCTAAGTACGGGGCTATTGTCTTAAGTATGGTGTACAAACTTTGATAGACATTCCCTATAGATCTTCGGTCAGTTTCATTTTAATTTACCGGAAAGCTTTAATAACTGTCATGGGTTAATGTGTTTAAATTTAAATTCAGCCAGGCAGCCAGACACGTTTGCCTTTAATAAGCCAATTGAGATTTCAGGTGAGGAATTAAGGGCCTCCGTAGTTTTTATTGGTATATCGGTAAATTTATATTATTTTTTCTGTTATCGTTTTATTTTCGCAACAATGCAGTCATTTGCGCGCATCATAAATGCACGCATGTTCTGAAATTCAACCACTGAGAGCCTTCAGACCAACTTGTTTCATCTGCGAAGACACCATACTTTGAATATGTACTAAAACTGACCATTTCTCTGGTCGTAACAACGAAGTCTCATGTAAGCGCTACTACTCGAAGGTTCAAACCACGGAGTATAGGCTGACTGACATCATTCACATAAGGCGACCACTCTACAACGTATTGAAGTACCTGCATCTAAGCGTATCCCTGATCGTTACGTCCCGTCACCTCTTAGTTTAGAGTCAAAATCTATCCAGTCGTTTCCGAGACTAGGCGGAACAAAATAACAGACTGACAAAAATAAAACAAAATGTATTTAAGTTATAAGTAACGTTCTAACTATACTTTAGTATGCATCCCGCAAAGAGCTGTTATTTTCAAATTATAAACAGACAAATTAATAAAATTATAGAATTTTGATTAAATTGTATAGATGTAAGTATAGTATTGTAATATGTAATCTACCTCGGGGACGGGGACCTTAAAAAGTCGGTAAAATTCCGGAAAAAGTGTCAAAACCCCCATACGAATAGCATTGTGCTGAGCGTCACCCCGGTAATTTGGAGGAGGGCACTCGAAGGAGGCAAGCTTCGGATTCACCTCCAGAGAGTGCGCGTCGAAGACCAGACGCCTCTGGTGCAGTGCACTCGTTGCTTGGCAGACGGGCACGGCAAACTGTGCTCGGAGCCAGCCGATCTGTGCAGCCACTGCGGCGGACCGCACCTCAGGGTAGACTGCCCTGGCAATTAGGTCGGCGAAGCAGCGGTGTGCGTAAACTGCACCAGAGCCAAGCTTGGGGAGCACCAGCACAATGCATTCAGTAACGATTGCCCAATAGGTAGGAAGTGGGACGCATTCGCGCGAGCAACCGTAGCATATTGCTGAAGTTGTCGGTGCGCCCACTTCCACGTACACATTGATTCAAATCTCGATGCAACCGGAGAGCAGATGTATAGAGCGAACCACTAGGGTTGGCTTTACGGAGATCGGAAACTGGAGCCACTTTCATGCGAAAGTGACTGGAGTAGAACCGGACCAAGAGTCAATCTTTGTGGAAACGCTAAGTTGTTTCAAAGTTGCAAAATTCTGTCAAGCAAAAGTCAGAATAGTTATTATAAAAATCGATATAAAAATATATACTGAGTATATATTCCGCATATTATTATGTTAAAATTAGAATAAAATACAGGAATAGAAATTGAAAGACAGCAATTTAGTAGAAAGGGTAAAAAATGTCATTCAACGGTTTTTATTCAGACAAGTTAGTTTAAATAATAGAACCAAAATAGTAGAAACTTAATTATTTAATAATATTACATTAAAAAATAGAAATAGCCTTTTTAATTCGTTTTACAAAATATAAGTAAATTTAACAGAATGTTATGAAACGTTGTTAGAACAGTTAAACATCCGTAACAATATAAAAACAAAAATAACTGTAAATAATAAATTTAATAGAGCGCGGTCTCCTCGGCCTCAAACCAACAAGTCGCAAAACAAGAGTTATCAGAGTAAACAAGGTCACTGATAATGTCAGAGGGACACTGGCTAAAAAAAAGGGCACCCCCTGTGGGCTATGAGCCTCGGCTTAGGGTGCCGCTGGAGGGCAGCAAAGGGACAGGCTGGATCTGAGTGGTTTTTTTAGAGGTTGGTTTAAAACTACTATCTTAGCATCGCGGACTTGCTCGAGGATCCGGAGGGGGGCGTGAACGAACGTATAAGCCTTCTGAGGACTTAGTGTAGACTGTCATTTCGGACATAGAAAGGGCCTTCTATGATTTCACGGAGGAAGCGCTTCGTCCGTAATCCTCTAGATGTGGCGGGGATGGGCATGAATAAATACGAGCAACAAGTTATTTATGCTGAGTCAAAGATGAGCGGTGGGCGTAACTTGCCTTTTATTCATAATTGTAGGGAAAGTTGTCTCTTTAGAGTGCTAATTATTGTTAGAATTATTTTACCTAAGAAACAAAAGGAGGAGGATCACCATTCGACGAGTACATTTTTTATGAATGACGCATTACTTTTTACAGAGAAGTCCATATACATGATCCTCTTTTTTTTTTGTGATAAGCGTATACTTTTGTCTAAGTCGGTCCTATTTAAAATGAATAAATTGTGTTTGCACCTAAATGAGAACTTTATACAACTAGAGTATTTATTCCATCGAAGGTCTGGCGATGGAGACGCAAGACAGTAATAAGAGGTCCCCAAATCTTGCAGCAACTGTATCGTGTTTCGGCTCATTTCATGCAACTTGACTCATCAAGTTCAACTTTAGACTGCTGGAGCTGTTAGCTGGAGTATGACTGTCATCAACGGTCTAACGATGGAGACAGTATGCATTTGCAAGACGTCTCAACAGTTTGGAGCAGCTATATTGTTATTGGCCACATTTCAGGCACCGTTCACAATTCGTCGGAACGTTTTTTTTTCTTTCACCAAAGGAATACATTTTCACACATTTTGCAACATTTTTCATTTTTAATCCGCTTCTATTGGTCGAAGCGTGATGCTATAAGTATATTGTATAGCCTACTATTAACTTGCCTCGGTAAATAGATATACAACACAAAAGCATTATTTCTATTTCAACTAGTCGTTCCTGAGATAATTGCTTGTATTAGGAGACTCCGCACTTCCACTTGGCATTGTATGCAATTGAAAAGTAGACAATGTAAACATGCAAGACTAATAAAACAACAAAAAAAAAACAAAATAGAAATCGAAATCAAAAGCTTACAAATAAAATAAAATAAAAACATACAAATTAAAATAGTAACTTTAGATTATGCAGTCAGCTCTGCAAATGAATAAACATTATGCAAAGGAGGAGGGTAGCGAATAGCTAGATCGCGCGTGTACGTGTGGTATGTGTATCATGAGTGAGTGTGTGAGTTAGTGTGGGTGTGGGTGTGTCCAGTGAGGTTGTGTGTGTGAGTAATAATGAGCAATGGTTATTTCACTTATCCCAATAAATATCCTCTCTATTTATTAACTAGTCACAAGTTCAAGCCTAGACAAAGCCCTGCTACAATGTCTTGGGATCGAAAGAGGCTTAACAAGCCTTCTTTCACTAACCATGTGCATATCACCTCAAGTGTTCCTAATTTGGTTATTGCAAAGTAGATACAATAGACTCCACATCGTCGTAGGTTTTAGTTTTAAGCCAATCGGTTACAACTTTTTTACAGTCCCGGAGCTTCATGGAGTATAGTATATTATGTCACCGTAAAATTGTCAAATACGTTATATTGTAATATCTCTAGCGATATTGTAACGTCTCGAATTATTGTCAAATGAACATACTGCTTACAACAAAACGCATTATTTTTCGTGAAATGCATGCGATGGTAGTCAACTTACGCGGTGTGGAGGGAAGGAGGGGTCCCGCTTGCCCAGTGGCACAACTCTCATGAAAAGATAATGCACCATTCCTGAGAAATACCGATTAATATAACATAACCTTAAAACACTTTATATTCCCCCTAAAAAGCGTGGTCGACGGAGCCCCGCTTCGCGGGGCCCCTATTTCCGAGTGCAGGGTTTAAAGGAACCTAACTAACCTAACGTGGGGATGCCCCAAGTCCCGATTATGGGGGCAGAGATACTTCCGTATGTTCAGTTGACAATAATTCGAGACATTACAACATCGCGAGAAAATACACGTTGTATTGTAATATAACGTGTTTGACAATTTTACGGTGACATATAATATACGTAATTCGTAAGAGTGGACCACGGTCTAGATCTTGTGGTTGTAATGGACTCGCAATTGCACGTTATTCTTCATATTAATAACATTGGTGCCAATTCTCTTGTCACAAATTTCTCTAAACCAGACTAAAAATCACTCAAATTCAGCTTATTCTTATCAAACGACGTCTCCCATTCCAAAATTGACTAAAGTTAAATATTATCTTAAATAAATTATAGTTGACAGCACTAAGTTATTCAATTTATAATTTGTGAAATTGGCAATTTTGCCATTCTGAAATTGACGTTTTTCACCATTTTTTTTGGGATGGGAAATCATCAAATGACTTCTCCCACTCTGGGCGGAGCGGGAGGGAGTGTCAGACTCTTACTGACTAAAACCCATCCATGTTCCTTCCTCGACCTTTATGTTCCGGGGCCGCGGTATCTCTTTCGAACAGGCCCGCAACCCCGGCGACGTTTTTCACCTAAAATTTTGATTGTCAAACTAAATCAGACTATCTATCTACGAGTATCTATCATGGGGTTTTGGTTTCCGCACTTAGTCCTTGAGATGGACCATTGTGCGTGAGCCATGGTGGCCGATTACTCCAACCAGCCCACCTCCCTCCAGAAGCAGATTAAACTCACCGGTCTCCTCAGGACATCCACAAGTGATCTTGGCATTCCCAGGATCTCCTCGCGAATCTTGGTAACGCCTGTGCACTCAAGGAGCACATGCACTATCGTCTCCTCCGCCATTCGCCGTCAGTGATTCCTAGGGTGTGGAAGTGCTAATTGAGTGAGCAGTGTCCAGTGATGGTCCCCGCCCCCAGACGCAGGCTATCTCTGACCAGGCGCAGAAGGCGCCTGGTCAGCTTATCCAGGGATGGTATAGCTTCCTTGGATTGCCCAAAACCTGGTGGCGAGATTTCTCCGCTTATATTCGGGTGTGATCCTTTAACCAGTACAAATATTATAAAGCACATTGTTTACAAATATTATAAAGCACGTAAACATACCACACAAACCAGTTTTTGAGCTGCTTGAAGGAAATGGGCACAATGGGTTCGGGTCCGTAGGGTTTTGTGCTGGATCCTCTTCTGGCAAGTTCGTCAGCCGCATCGTTGCCGAGTGATCTACTGTGACCTCTAATTCATTGCAGCGTTACCGTGTTGTGATTCAGCACCGTGATTCGTTTCAGGGCCTTGTGGCATTCTAGTGTTAGTCTCGACGTGATCTGGTTACTCTTTAGGGATTGAAGGACTGAGACACTGTCGAAGAGTATTCGAATGTTGGTATCCGTAACCTCCCTGGCCTCTATAGTGTGGTGTGCTGCTTGGATAATACCTACACACTCTGAGTTGAACATTCCAAGAGATTTGGATATTTAAATGTTTGACGCGTGTCCCATCGTTGGTTTTTGATCCATCAGTGTAGATCCTTAGCTGTTTTGTGCCTGAGTAGTCACACAGCTCCTCTACGAGCTGTAAATTGTAGAGTTTTTTTTAATCAGTGGGTCTCTCAATCCCCCAACTCCTACAATGACGGGTGCGCGCCTGCGCGGGCCTGCTGGCGCTGCGGCAAGGCGCACCCGGCGGAGAAGTGTCGTTTTAAAAATTACAGTTGTGATGAGTGCGGTAAAAAAGGGCACTTAAAAGTGATGTGCAAACAAGTGCGCGGCAGTGGTGGTCGGCAAAATTATGTGAGTGATGAATCAGACGATGATATGTTCAACTTAAACGTGGCGGCTCGAGGTAACAAACCATATTTTATTAAACTGTCGGTTGATAATATTGATATCGAATGTGAAGTGGACACAGGTAGTCGTATATCTGCAATAAGTGAAGAGATGTACCAATGTATGTTTTCGCATAAAAAGATTGAACCAGATAACTTAGTATTGCGTTGTTACTCGGGTTCAAGAATCGAATCACTTGGTTACATTGAGGTAGACGTTTGCTTAGGCGAATTTAAAGCTAAATCATTACGATTATACATTATTAAAGGTGGGGCGCGGCCTTTGATGGGACGCGAGTGGATGCGCGCATTAAAAATAACGCAATTAAACCTCAATGAGATCATAGATGATGAATTAGTAAACAAATTATGCAAGGAATTCCCTGAAGTATTTAGCGATAAGTTAGGTACATGCAAACAGCCCATACGACTACAGCTGTCCGATAAGGAACCGGTTTACGTGCGAGCGAGACCCATGCCTCTGGCACTGCGCGCACGCGTCGAGCGGGAGCTGGAGCGTCTCGAGGCAGACGGTTCCATCTACCGCGTTGACTACTCAGACTATGGAACTCCAATAGTACCCGTTGTTAAACAAAACGGAGACATACGTATTTGTGGGGATTATAAGATAACCATCAATCCTAAATTAAAAAGAGATTATTATCCGTTGCCGCGTATAGAAGAGCTATTTGCAAACCTTAGCGGGGGAGATAAATTCACAAAGATTGATTTGAAACATGCTTATGAACAGTGTCTGTTGTCGGACGACTCGCAACCCTACACGGCTATAACTACGCATATAGGTACTTTTGTTTACCGACGTACGCCTTACGGGTTGTCGGTTATACCGGAAAAGTTTCAAAAAATTATGGAGGAGACGCTGCGCGGGGTGCCAGGGTGTGTAGTATTCTTGGACGATATTTGTGTGACGGGGTCAAACACATTTAATCATATGAAAAATCTGAGAGCTGTACTAGAAAGGCTACGTAAAATGGGACTTACTGTTAAACTAAATAAATGTAAATTCTTACAAGATAGTGTACATTATCTAGGTTTCATTATTAATAAGGACGGTTTGCGACCGGACACCCAGAAACTGGAGGCCATTTCCAGCGCGCCGAGACCAGAAAATGTGTCACAACTGAAAAGTTTCTTAGGAATGATTAATTATTACGGGCGATTTATTCCTAGCTTGAGTACTATGTTACAACCACTACACAACTTGTTAAAAAAGGACAGCGGCTGGGAATGGGACTTCAAGTGCGATAGGGCTTTCGTGGAGGCAAAGCGATCACTCATGAGCGAACGTGTTTTAGCACATTATGAGGAGGGGCGTGACCTGGTGCTGTCGGTGGACAGCAGCGCGTACGGACTGGGCGCCGTGCTGGCGCACCGGTACTCCGACGGTAGCGAGCGGCCCGTCAGCTGCGTGTCGCGCACACTTAGTGCGCCCGAGCGCAACTACAGCCAGCTCGATAAGGAGGCGCTGGCCATAATGTTCGGAGTCACCAAACATCACCAATATTTGTTCGGAAGGCGATTTACTCTACGCACTGACCATCAGCCTCTGACTCATATTTTTGGGGCAAAAGGGGGAATTCCACAGACAGCTGCCAGTCGTTTACAAAGATGGGCGGCACGCTTGGCAGCTTATGATTTCGACATAGAATTTGTGCGGTCAGTGGACAACGGTCCGGCTGATGCGTTGTCACGACTACCGTTACCTCAGGAGGGTCGCTTCGTTGACACCATAGATTATTTTAATGTAGTAGATGAGTCGCTGCCTATTTGTTTTAAAGTTATCGCGAAAGAGACAGAGCGCGATACATTCTTAAGTAAAATAAAAGGTTATGTACAATTCGGGTGGCCGACAGTCCCGAGCTGCGACGCGGAAAAATCATTCTTTGCTAGGAAAAATGATTTTCTAGTAGATCAAGGATGTGTCATTTATAAATATAGGATAGTGATCCCTCACGTTCTGCAAAAGAAAATATTACAGGAACTTCATGAGGGTCATCTAGGTATGAACAAAATGAAAACTTTATCGCGGAGCTACATTTATTGGGCTACTTTAGATCAGGACATTGAAGAAGTATGTAGGTCATGTGCGGCATGCCGTGCCGTGCGGGACGCGCCGCCACGGGCGCAGTTGCATCCCTGGGAGTTCCCACTGCACCCGTGGCAACGCGTACACGCTGACTTCGCAGACTGCGGCGGTGTGCGATATCTTATAATAGTAGACGCGCATTCTAAATGGATAGAGGCCCTGCCGATGCGTAGCACGAACGCAGCAGCAACAATTAAAGCCTTTAGAAGTATATTTGCGCGTTTCGGTTTACCATCGCAGCTCGTGACTGACAACGGCCCGCCTTTCTCTTCACAAGAGTTTAAAGTATATTGTGAAAAGAATTGCATCAAACACACAACTTCGGCACCATATAGGCCCCAGGGGAATGCCGCGGCTGAGAACGCAGTTAAAACCGTAAATAAAGCAATAAAGAGAGCGATGTACGAAGGCGAGGACGTCAACGTCGCCCTAAGCAAATTTCTTCTTCAGTACCGTAATTGTGAACATGCAACTACAGGAGTCTCGCCAGCAGTGGCGCTCCAGGGGCGGCGCTTGCGCAGTCGACTTGATGCGCTACGGCCGGACGTAGCCGCAGTGGTACGCGCGAAGCAAGAGCGTCAGGTCGCTCGCTCTTCGGGGGCCGACAGGGAATTCCGCGTTGGGGATGCGGTGATTGCTCGCGATTACACGGCGAGGGGGGACAAGTGGGCCGAAGCAACTGTTATCAAAAAGACAGGGCCAATTTCATACAAAGTTAGTTTAGCTAATGGGGTAGAGTGGCGTAGACATGCCGACCAAATTATTTCAGCAAGTTGCAAAAATAGGTACTCATTATCACGCGTAAGTGACGTGGCCGTAACCGAGTCTACGGACTCTAGGGCAGCCAAACCGGGGGCCGATAGCGGAGCCGAGGGTGAGGTGTTTGAGGACGCATCCAGCGGTGACAGTGATACTAAAGACACGCCGCTGGAAGGTTCAAAGTCTGCGCAAGTTCGACCTGAACGGCTTTCGTCACCGGTATCACCGCCACCGCAGGGCGCGTCAGCTCGTGCACTGCGTGCGTTCAATCGAGCAAGAAAGCTGTAATTTAAATAATACTTAGTTAAAATAGTTATGTATAAAACTCTTAGTTGTAAGATGTACTTCTTGTGATTAGTGGACTTGAGGAGGAGAGATGCGACATCAGTCGGTACTTATAATTGTATGGTGGTGGGTACTCAGTTAAGCTTGGCAATTAAACCAGTCTGTCGTTAACCCACGCCTTTCATTGACGTTACACAATTAAAATTTGATAACATTTAAATTTAAAAATCAAATAATACAATTAAAATTTCAAAAGAATAATTTCAATAAAATAAATCAAGTTTACGAAAGAATAAATCATGTCATTTAGAGATAAATCGTGTAAAACAGAAGATCGAAAGAGATTGAGATAAAAACAAACAAAAATAAATAAATTATGTCTCTACAAAACAAAAACACACAAAAAAAAGTAGGTCAATAAAAAAAACAATTAAATTAAAATGTGTCACTGCAAAACAATCGTGTCAATAAAATAATAATAAAAATAATCCTTCGATTAAAATAGATCAATTAGTCAAGTGGTTAATATCATGTTATAGTCTAGACATTCACATCACTAAGAAACTCATCAAGACGTGTATAATAATAGCATTTATCTAACAAATAAGACTTCAGCTGGTGTTTGAACTGATTTATATTATAAATTGACTTAAATTCTACGGGTAGTTTATTAAAAAGTTTGATTGATTGATAGCATAAGTCCTTATGTCTTGTAGCTTCTCGCTTATTTCTGTCCTCAAGTGTCTCATAATCCCTTAGTTTTTTCATAAGGTCTGTATATAACTACAATGTACAAGCAAGGGACCGTTAATATCTGTAGTTCTTTAAAGCAATCTTTACACGATACCCACTGCGGAATTCTCACCATAGTTCTTATAGCTCGTTCTTGTATAACAAAAGCAGTATTTACATTGTACGCGTAACTACCTCCCCATAGAGCAATACTGTACCTAAATTTTGACTCAACAAGCGAGTAGACTATTTTTAATTGTTCAATAGAGATTTCATCTCGAAGGGTTCTAAGAGCATAGCAAGCTGAACTAATTGAACTTTCTATAGCTGATAGTTCCTTTTTCCAATTTAGGCTTTCATCAATATGAAATAAACCTAGAAATTTCACACAATAACATGGCGTTCGTTTTATTGGTGTTTAAGATACGATTGTTAATGGTAAACCAAGAATGAAAGAGCGCCAGAGCTTTATTTACCTTACTACTAAGAGTTACCAAATCTTTCGCGGTTACAATGGCATTCTTGTCATCAGCAAAAAGAACGAGTTCAGTATCTGTCTGTTTTAAGATATAGTTAATTAAATCATTAATAAACAAGATGAAGAAGATTGGTCTTAATATTGAGCCTTGTGGAACTCCTTGCCTTATTTGTTTTAGTCCCGATTTGAAAATGTTCTTATATTTCTCTTGTTCTACTTTAATTTCTACATATTGTTTCCTATTTTCTAAATAAGATTTAAATAACTTTAAAACTGATCCTCTAACTCCATAATGCTCCATTTTTGCTAGTAGTAACTTGTGATTTACCGTGTCAAAAGCAGAACTTAGGTCAAGGAATAACCCGACGACTTTTAATTTATCATTAATTCCGTTCTGTCTGTACGCCTTGGGTTGTGAGTAGTTTGATTTGCCTGGTGTAGGGATGAAAATGACTTTCACCTCTTGCCATGCAAGGGGTAAATATTTCTGTGCTATACATGCTTGGTAGATGACGGTCAGCCATGGCGTTAGGATGTCTGCTCCCCATTGTAGAAGGGCGGGGAAAATTTCGTCTAAGCCTGCGGATTTATATAGTTTGAGAGTTTTTATCGTCCATTTTATTCTTTCTACGGTTACTATGGTGCGGGCTCTGGCTCAGTTGTGGTTATTTGGTATGTGCGTTGGCTCAGGTGCCCAGGTTCTGTCCTCGGAGAGGTCGCAGTCTGGGAAGTGGGTTTCTAGGAGGACTTTACTTGTCTCGTGGTCCGACTTGGTGTATGTGTTGTCTGGGGTTTATAGCGACCCGAGAGTGCGATCCTGATCGGTAGATAGATCTTTCCCACAAGCGCGGCGTCGCTTTTTGATTCAATTTCTTCGCAGAACCTTCGCCAGGCCGCCCTGCTGGCATTTCTGACTTGTTTTTTGAAGTTGTATTGTGTTTTCTTGTATAAGTCCCAGTCTTCTGGTAGTCTGGAATTTTTGGCTCTGTTGAATTGTTTGCTGGTTTGCCTGATCTTACTAAGTTGTGAGTTCCACCAGGAATTGCCCTTTGTCTTGGTGTTTGGTTCTTTTAGTTTGCAGCAGGCGTGGTAGGTTTCGATTATGAATTCCAAGAGTTTTGTTACGGTGTCTTCATGTCTTTTGGGGTCTGTTGCCAGGTACGTTGGTACGGCATGGGTAGCATCTGGGTTCGGGTTTTTTTATATAAGCCACTAGTGAGAAACGAATCCTTCTATGGTCAGAGCAGGAAGGCTCCTTGGATACGTGCCAGTCAGAGATAAGTTTTGTCGCGCTTTCCGAAGCCAGCGTTAGGTAAATGATGGTTTGTCCGCGAGATGTGGCCCAAATATGTGCGGTCCGCTCTCCATTCGCAGTACAGATTTTGAAGTCTCATTTTTGAAGTTTACTTATAAAGAAACCATTTCAAATGGTTCAAAAAATATACTTAAGTGTTATGCACTACATATGCAATAAGTCAAAATTATTAAAGCGCACTCAATTATCAAAGCGTTATATCATTTAAAGCTTGGAGTCTAGACGCAATATACGATGGCCATTATGCTGCATGGTTTGTGTAATAACAGATTCGATGGTCCTGATACTACTAATGACCTATGTTCAATTTTGCCTAGAATTGTGATGCGCCGAGAAGAGCGCGTGCCCCGGCTCTTCCACGCCGCAAAGTGTAGAACTGGCGCAGACGCACAGGGGGCCTCTCCAACGCATTGAAGATGTCACCGTAAAATTGTCAAACAGGTTAGATTGTAATCTCTCTAGCGAGATTGTAAACTCTCGGAATATTGTCAACTGAACATACTGCTTACAAAATAACCGCATTATTTTTCGGTAGATTGTAATCTATCGAAGTGAAACCGGCCAATGCGGGGCCAGGTCAAACTCTTCAACTTAATATTCTGTATTATTAATGTAAGCATTTAGTTTTTTAGCATGTTGGTGAAGGTTACATGTTTATTTAGTTTTACACTTACTTATTCTGTCATACTTTCATTGTTATGTGTAACTGTTTAATGTCCCAATTAAATTAAATTAAATACCTGAATAAAATATTTAGCAATGACCGGTGACTCCCGGTATAAGATCATATAAATAAAATTACATAAATGTGTTGTATATGTATGTACATTCATGGTATCGGTTGGGCGAGCTCCTCCTGGAGTTTGGCCGCCCTCTTGAGTTCCTTTAGCTGCTTGCGCTGCTCCGCGGGTAGGCGCTTCTCCATCAGCTTCATGCCCTCGGTGTGCAGGAACACCAGGAGCTCGATGCTGTAGGTAATGTCGATGTTGATTCGCAGCGAGTGCTCGTAGTAGTAGATGATGCGCTTGACGCGAGTCGCCCGTTTGCGTCGTATGGACACGGACCTGTACGCGTCGCGCAGGTCGGCTAACCACTCGTCCAAGCGGTTGTATATGTACGCCATGCGGAACCGCGGGTCAGCCTCGTACTTTTGGATGAGGGAGTCGAGTTCGCCCATCTTTAGTTGCGAACCGTAAATTACTTGTTTCATGAGGTCCAGGATCTTTTCGTTGTACTTAAAATGAGTGGGGTCTTTATACTCAGGTGTGCGGCGGCCCCCCTGGCCGGGAAACGAGTCCGCTCCGCGCAGCCCGGGGCCGCGGGTCGGCGGGTACCACGATGCGTTCATTTGGGGGAGCAACTCACTTGCGTTGTAAAGCTCGGCGTAGTCTAGACTGACGTTGACCCTGTATTTGTGTTCAATTAATTGGTTATTATATAGTCCAACGTTTTGGTTAAGTTCAGTCCAAATAGAAAAAGTGGATGATAATGTAGATTGTAGATGAAGTCAAAAACTTTCGGGTGATTCGACAGGTGTTGAGAATGGTGGTTTTTGCAGCATTATAAGTCTTGTGTGTGATTAGGTATCTGTAGAGTGTTGAGGCTTGGTGTGAGAGATTTTGGTACAATACCAGTAGATGAGAGAACAATGGGGACTATATGAACAGTTAGTACTTTCTTGGGTTTTAATTTCAATGGCAAGATCTTGATATTTACTTTCGGATATTGTGCCTTGAAAATTTTGTGAGTTAGGTATTGCTATGTCTATCAGATAAACTGTTTTATTCGTTATGTCGTGAACGCTAATTTCGGGACTATTGTAATAAATAGTTTTATCGGTTATTATAGTTCTGTCCCAGTAAATTTTTTTATCGTTTTTCTTTACTGCTACTTCCGGATTATATTTACAATACGGTATCATTTCAGAAACTAATTTATATTTATATGCTAACTGTTGGTGTATGATTGCAGCGACTTGGTCATGGTGGTGTTTGTAGTCGGTTTGTGCAAGTGTAGAGGCATTGTTGCAATGTCTGCTGTCAAGTCAGTCGGCTGGTTTGGGTTTTATGATATACTAGCTTCTGCCAGCGGCTTCGCCCGCGTGAAGTTTGATTATTGTCCTACCGGGATAAAAAGTCCTATGTTTTAATCCAGGTCATAAACTGTCTGTGTGCATAATTTCATCCAAATCCGTTCAGTAGTTTTCGCGTGAAAGCGTAACAAACAAACTTACATTCACATTTATAATATTATATAGGATATAGGATTATTATATTATTTAATTCTAAACAAACTTTTTACATTTTTAAATATTAATATAAAAATATATTTAAAAAACATTTAAAAAATTGTAGCCCACCGGTATCGGGAACAGGGTCCAAGCTACCGGCGGTCAGAGCTCCAGAGAGAGGAACCTCCTAACAATACGGGCCGTGTCCAGGAGTACCGCTTTCTGAATCAAGCCCTTGATCCAGCTGCCTAACGAGAGCCTCCTCAGGTGTTGGTCGAGGCTCTTGGCAATTAAGCCATGGGCTGACACAACTATCGGCACAATGATCGCTGAGTCCACTTCCCACATGTCGACAACCTCGCGAGCCAAGTCAAGATAGAATAGAATATATTCTATATTTTATTCTATTTTATCTTGATACTGTATTTGTTTATCTTTCTCGGCTTTCACGAGGTTCTCATCATGCGGGACCGTTATGTCAACAATCATTGCGCGCCGCTCTGATTGATCCATCACCACTATGTCAGGCTATAACAGTCCTGTCAGTGATGATGGATTGATCCCAGTACAGTGTGATATTGCCATTAACGAGAACTGGGTCGGGTACATACCTATAGTAGGGCACTTCCGATTCCACAAGATTGTATTTTAGAGCAAGTTGCTGATGAATAATCCTGGCTACAAGGTTGTGTCTGTGCTCTCCGTTAGCTAGACGAGAACACCCGGAGATAATGTGACGTATTGATTCTCCTGGACGGTGGCATGCCCGACATATGTCAACCGTACCGTCCTTCACAATAAATCTCCGGTAGTTATTCGTCATCATTACTTCATCCATAATTGCACAGACAAACCTTCGGTTTCTCCGAAGAGGTCCCCGGAACGTAAACAGGACACGGACGCTAGAAAATCTACATCGGGCCCATGAAGAGCCCGGTATAAGCGCCCGTGAGGCTCCTTACCCTGCCATTATTTCCTGCGGTCATCAGTAGCAAGTACTATAGGTTTGCGCCAGTTTTCTTTAGCCAAGGAGAGCGGGGTGAGGCCCTTGTCCATCGCGACCACATCTCGATGCATCCCCACGTCGGCTTCTAGAAAATAATCCCTGAGACTGCATATCTCGCGATTGTGGAGAGTCTTAGCGTTTAAAAAGCCACGACCCCCACACTTCCGCGGGATATACACTATACAGTCTCATAACTGAAGAACGCGGGTGATGCATTCGAAATGCCGTCAACAATTTACGGACCTTAGTATCCAGGGCGTCTAGTTTGGTTTGAGTCCATTTGAGTATGCCGAAAGAGTACATCATACCTTGTTTGACCAAACCGTTGAAGGCACGCACCTTATTTCCGCCCGATAAAAGACTATTAAATACTTTTTATACTATTATTATTATAGTAGGGATAGGCGTTTTCTGTACCATCTGTGTCCGTTTAGGCCATTCGTTCAACATTATTTTATCGACGTGTGGCTGGCTCAGGCAGGCGCCGCGCGATGTCTTCTGTGTTGGGCTTTTTCAGACCATGCTGATATATTTTTTTTGTGTACTTACGATGGGTTCATTTATTTGTGTGTTTCGGTTTTGTTTGTTATTGGCTCAGATCAACAAAAAAAGGAAGATGGCGCGCTGCGAACATCAAAAGTGAAGCCACAGAACTATGCTGCTGCAAGTAAATACACGCTCACGCACACACATACAATTAAAACTATGCTGAATCGCTCTTAGTAAGTGACAAGTCGTCGTCCAAATAACATTGTTTAAAAAAATTGAATTATGCCTTCGTGTGCAGTGAAAAGTTGCAAAAAAACAATAGCAATACACATAAAAAGTCTCACGGAAGCACTTTTCACGTTTATGTACTCGAAATAACATCGTTTTTATTAAGTAAGTAAACTAGTTTTAGGTTACCGATACTGGAACAAAAATAGTGACCACAGAGTATATAATCACTACTGACATAAGTGCGAGGGTTGCCATAATATGATTTAAAATTACCTCATTCGAAATGTGATTTCTTACATTATATTCATATTTTTTTCACAACTCCTTCAATATGGGTATCAATTAAAGGGCTTGACTAGTAGAATAATGTACACTAAGTATATTGAGAGGGAATGAGGAATACTAACTAACGAAATGAGATGAGGAAAGTGGAGTGATGACTATTTTTCATTTTACTTTTAGTAAGTACATTATTTACTGCATTATTAAATTATAAATGTAATGTTACTTGTTATATTTATATCTAATATTTAAGACTGCCTATAAATAGGGGTTCGAAACCATAGACCACCGTAACCAAACCAAACGTTCGAAACCGTGGGCGGGCATTTTGGGGGACTGTTTGACTTTGGAAAATTATGGTCTCATTACTGTTTGTATAAATGACTTGATTTTATTTGAATTTAATAAATTTGATTGAAAATATACGAGTAATTACATGTTTTATTTCGAAACAATTTGGCGATGTAAAAAAACATTTTATTTTTCCGGAATAGAAGTCCTAAACAATTGAGGTACAATACTATACTCAACATTATGTTAAAATATTATCTTACCCATACAATATTATTCCACAAATAATAGGGTTTTTTTTAAGAAATGGCAACCCTTCGATAAACACATTATATAAAAAGGTGGCTTCACTTTTGATGTTCGCAGCGCTCCATCTTCCTTTTATTGTTGATCTGAGGTTATTGGTTTCCGTTACTTGCTTGTGTACTGATGAGGTTTCTGATTTGTTATGGAAGTATGCTCTGAGTGAAAGTATCTGTTTGTTGTGTAAATGGTCTGTCTATTAATCCTCTCCTTCCTTCTCGGCATAGTAGTGGTAAGTTGTTGTATGCACGATTTTGGATGGTGTTTTCTATGTTTGGTTAGGAGTGTATGGGCAGTGCACTGTACTTTCGTGTAATTCCGAAAGAGAATGGCTTTAATTGTATTTCTTGAATTAAGGTTGCTTTTTAAGATAAGATTGAGGCGGTTTGTGAGAATTTTTTGATCAGTTGTTATTTTGACATCTTTTGTTGTATTTGTCTGGGCTGTTTTAAAGGTATTTGTATGTACTCTGTTCATCCATTGGCTCGATCGATGCTCCTGACAGAAATGTGTAAATATTATTTTGTATTTTTTTTTACAATGGACAAAATTTTACAATAATCTACTCCGAATGACATATAAATATCATCAGAAAAGTGTAGTGTGGCATCAGGTAGTTGATAAAGCGCTTCCTTGTCAGCTGCATATCATTTCATGTTTGGTTTAACAAGTGTGAGAGTGGGTTGAGTGCCATGAAAAACCACAGTGGAGTTAGAGCATCTCCTTGGAAAATTCCGCGTCTTATACAGATTGGTAGATTGGTTCAGTAGCTACAGTTGAGGACCAAAAATTGATTTTTAGAACAGTTTGCCAATTCTGCATGGAAGTTCCTAAAACATGTTTTCGGTTTGCTTTGGGTGAGGGTGTACAATATGCTCGAAAATTCCTTATAAGTTACCAGTAGTTGTGAATGTTGTCAGTGCCAGGCGATTTTCAATTGTGTGTGCGTATAACGTCTATAAATGCTTCTATTGGTATAAACTCGGAGTCTAATTTTTGGTGTAGTATTATTATATTAAACTAAAATATTAAAAAAAAAACTCCTACACGTAGGGCATTTCAAGGTATTTTATTTGGGATTTCTTTTTTTGCATAATATTCCTTTTCCTAATATACTTTGACATAACTTTTTTGGCAGAATTTGTTTTGCCATATTAATAATACTTTGCCATATTTTATTTTGGCATACAGTTTATGTTGGCATAATTATCTTGAAGGCTAATAGCATAAATTTCGAGGTAAGTATTCCATGAAGCACACACAAACGAAGCACACCCAGACGAAGCACACCTTTTTTTTTTTTTTTTTTTTTAAGGATGCGAAATCATCAAATGACCCCCCCCACTCTGGGCGGAGCGGGAGGGAGTGGCAGACTCTTACTGACTAAAAACCATCCATGTTCCTTCCTCGCCTTTTACGTTCCGGGGCCGCGGTATCTCTTAAAGTATTCCTCTTAGCACACCCATAGGTGGGCTTTAAATAATAAAAAAATCAAAAAATCCTATTCCACGAAGCACACCTATGAATATCACTAGCATAGTGCGGGGACTAACAAATAAAAATGTCGATAGAAGAAAATATTTATTCAATATCTAAAGACTAACTTATATTTCTAACATCATTCAGTTTCATTATTATAATGTGACACAATTATAATCATTTTTGTAATCTTACTATTTATTATAATCACAGTATGTTTCATAATTATCTTTCCAAAAAAAAAAAAAAACTGTTTTTATGTTTTTTTCCTTTGTTGTCCTCTAAATAAAATCACAGATTGTTTCATAATTATGCTATTAACACTTGGACAAATATCAAAATAATTGTAAATATAGTTTTCTATAGAGATCTATGTTAATGTTTTCTTGTAATAATATTTTTTTTTTAAAAACTCTAGTTTTATGTAAAATCACAGACTGTTTAAAATCACAAATCACAATCTTTAAGATTCTTGAAGAAATGGACAATTTAGTATTTAAACTCAATCAATTAAATAAATTATTATTAATCACAATCTTAATTTCTTTAGACAATGTCCAACTGAACTTAAGCCATTTTTATAATCTTTTATTGCAAATAAAGATATGAATATGAATATGAATATCAATATTGTGTTTTCGATTATACTATTTTTTATTTCAGCATGTTTTTGATGATTTGAATAAACCATTTTTCCTCTCTTTTCGGCATAATTATAGCATTTTTTTGGAAGCAATCTAAAGGTTTTGCCAGATTGATGGCTTTGTTTTTATCGAAAATTTTATTTATTTCAGTTTAATGAGACTGTATAATTATAAGTTTTATTTTCAACGTTATAACACGACCATTAATTTGTCGTGCCATAACTTATGTTCGAGCCACTGAGTTATAATGTAATCGTTAAATCTAGAAATACTTTCTCCATGAGGACATTCGCTCATGATGTAGAGCCAGGCCTCATTCAAGTCTTCCTGCGGTAAATGTGGCAAAACCTATATACATAAGGCCACATGTTTTCTATGTATGCTATTCTTATCTAAACCTAAGTCGCTAGATTTTTTTTATTGTTTTTTTAAAATGAAAATAGCATCTATCGGCTAAAGGTTTAACGATATTTTCAACCTCACCGTGGATGCTGTAAATTTGAAGAAATGGTTTAGGCGCGCATTTAAAAGTTCCGTCGCAGTATACATACATATATGATTGCAGCTTTCAAGTTCCTGTCTACTCTTCTGATTATTTAAGAATCTTAAAGATTGTGATTTAAACAGTCTGTGATTTTACATAAAACTAGAGTATTTTTATAAGAATTGTTTCATTATTATATGAAAACATCAACATAGATCTCTATAGAAAACAATATTTTTACAATTATTTGGATATTTGTCCAAGTTTTAATTGCATAATTATGAAACAATCTGTGATTTTAAATAGTAAGATTACAAAAATGACAAATATTGTGTCACATTATTATAATTAAACTGAATGATGTTATTTTAAGTTAGTCTTTTAAATAATAAATATTTTCTTATATCGACATTTTTATTTCTTAGTCTCCGCACTATCCGAGTGATATTCGTAGGTGTGCTAAGTGGAATACTTTATGTGTGCTTTGTCTGGGTGTGCTTCATTTAGGTGTGCTTCGTGGAATACCTGTAAATTTCATTAGCATAATGTTACTAGGCATGATGACTATTAGCATAATAGTATTTAGGCATACAATAAATAGAAATAACGTAATCAAATTGAAGTTATTTTTACGTATTTAATTTTAATGAAAATTCATTGAACTGTGTTACAAAAGTTAGTGGGAGAAACGAATCGCTGTAAATCCGACTCCACGCAGTCTTGTCTGCCCTACGGGAGATATTGTTTTTGTTATAATTGTCGAAATAATTTGGTACAGTATATCCAATTATAGAATGTCTAGCATTTTAGGAGTTAATTATTATTCTTCTTTCTTAAGCCTACAAAAAATATGTTTTAATATCACTATGCGTAAATTCATTTATGCCTAAGAATTGTATGCTTAATGCGCACAGAATTGTATGGTTAATCATTATAAGGCTTTGAGAAATTATGCTTAAAAAATAAGCAAAAAGCTGTTATGCGTAAATGATATTATACGACAATATAATTAGGAGTAACAAAAGTATGTCAAATTATATAAGGTCTTAAAATTGTATGCAAATAGAATAGGGAACCATTCTATTTCTTTTAAAAGGGTTTCACGTTTAGGTATACATTTTTTTTGCGTCGGGGATATTTAAAATTTTCAATAGATTTTTTTATTTTTGTAGGAACTCCTTATTTTTTTTTTAATTTCTTCTCTGTAGCATAGTCGTGTCTGGTATTTCATACTAAATTCAGCCTGGCGAGTCAAATAAGGACAAAAGACTAACAAAAACTATTCGAATACAAAATACTAACAGTTGGGGAAATTTGATGCTTGATTGCAGATAGTCAGGCTCTGGTTTGTAAGCGGGGCTGGCGGGGGGCTGCATGCCGGACGACACAGGCGCACGAGGACCCCGAGGAGACGTCTTCTGGTCGGACACATCTCCCTGCAGCACGATCATCCTCTGGGCCAGCGCCGCCTTCAGCCTCGGGTCCTCACCCACAAAGTCGTCGTCTCTCAAAGAGATAAAACGCTCATTCGATTTCATGTTCGCAGAATGTGCAGTCACTCCTGGAAATAGTTGGTATTCCGGCAATGGTATCCAGCGCCGGCGGAGAGAGGTGGATATACTTACAAGGTTCTCCAGCAACAACCAAGTGCGCGTCGGACTCGCTCAAGGTGGGTTCCGTACCATCGTAGTAGGGGAACCCCCTTTTATTGTTGTTAGTGGCAACAGAAATACATCATCTGTGACAATTTCTACTGTCTAGCTATCACTGTTCATGAGATACAGCCTGATGACAGACAGACAGACAGACGGCCAGTGGAATGTGGCCCGTTTTTGGCTTTTGGTACGGAATAATAGATGCCGTACCGGTTCCTTCTCAAGAACCGGGACTGGATTTTCGGTACTGGACTTAGAAATGGGATTTCCCGGGAAATCGGTACTTTCGGTACTTACACAATTATGTAAATATCTAAACTTATATTGTCACTTACGGGATATCTTCCGTGATTAGGTATTATTTTGAGCTCCCGATATTTACAATATAAGTTTGGTTTTAAACCGTGAAAGCTTAAAACAGTGTTTATGTAAATATTTGTTGAACAATTAACTCATTAGAAATACTTAAATATAAAATATCAAATACCAAACTAACGTTTGTTTAATGCTTGTTTGTTTAATTATAAAATTCAACAAAATTTGAAAATGTAAAACGTATTTTTTATTTAATGAAAGTAATTCAATAAATAAATAATACTTAGACCATGGAGGACCTCAGTACAATGCTCGATGACCTCAGTAGAGCTTCCGAAAGAGTGGGTCTTAAAATGAACATGGACAAAACCAAGGTTCTGTTGAATGTCCATGTAACACCCACTCCTATCAAGATCAGAGACACTACACTCGAAGTTATAGAAGAATATGTGTAGCTGGGACAACGGTCCAATTAGGTAAGTCTAACTTCGACAAAGAAGTCAATCGTCAAATCCAACACGGTTGGGCAGCGTTCGAGAAGTTGCGCGGTGTCTTCTCGTCCAACTTATCCCAGTGTTTAAGACGCAAGTGTATGACCAGTGTGTGTTGTGTGATTACATACGGGACCGAAATGTAGTTGCTCACTATGGGCCTTATCGGAAGGCTTAAAGTAACCCAACGGCCAATGGCGAGGGCTATGATTAAATCAGGAACAAGGGCAAGAGAACCGATAGACGATGGCGGGGTCCAAAAAGTTTTGGAGTAGCGACCGCGAACCGGAAGACGTTGTTTAGGAAGACCTCCCACTAGGTGGACCGATGACCTGGTGAACGCACGGGACCGGTCAATACACTTGGGGGAGGCCTATGTCCAGCAGTGAACGTCTTTCGGCTAAAATAATGATGAATGCAATAAATGAAACAAATCATAACTCAACTAATATCTCTTATAACTGACCCCTTATTTACATTGTTGAATAGCTTTGTTTCTCTTGATAATTATAATCATTTTCGATTAAAAATGTTTCATTTCACCAGTATTGCATAAAAAAGTAGTTTAGTATAAAGAAAATAATATAGTACCGAAAGTACCGAAAGAACCAGGTCTCCGGGGTGAAGACCCAGTACCGTATTGTTCAAAAAAATCCCGGGAATCCCGGCGGTTTCGGTACCGGGATTTCCCGGGAGAATGCCCTAGTACGGAACTCTAGAAACTTGTACATAGTTTTTTTGATGTGAATTTTCATATTGATATTTAACTATAATTAAAAACACTTACTGCAGACTGGTGAAAAGAACCCCATAAACACTGTAAAAAATATATTATTTTAAAAAGTAAACTCTACTCAAAACAAACAGTGTGTTATCATTATAATGTAGTACTTATGTCAGAATGGGCAAATCGTACGTACGAGATATGAGGATAGCGTATGGTCTCATTGATCTGGTACTACGTAGTTACGTCTACGGAGATATTGGAGGGCGAAGTTCCAACTTTTCCACAAGCTTTTTTTCAAATAAGTAGTAGTTTTTAAAGTCATAACTTTAAATACATCCATACCCCGTTTACTATTAAATGCGTCCATCAACACAATGTCGTGAGTACGTTACATTCAGTTTTACAGTGTAACGTGATTTTTCATCCTAAAAATATTGGGCGTTACCCAGCAATCCTTTTTGCGTAGAGTTCCCTTATTTAATCATGTACAGAATGTTTGGTTGACGTATGGTTGACGAATTCGCAAAGGTTCCGTTTACATCCTGTATAAAAAGTGTTTATCAAAAATATTTCTAGATAAAAGTTTCTGTCTGCGCGGAGGGATGAAACATATCTCTTACACAGAGGTGTGATCAGGTGCGCCCGCGCCATAGCGATACGATCTGGAAACGAAAACAAACATTATTAACGCGTTGACAGTGTGCGGACTGTGAATTTATTTATTTAGTACTCCTACCACTCAAATGTACATGTACACTTCATTCGGAACGACTTGTGGATTCACTTACACGTCTTCCCCTTTCTACGTTTCCAAACTAACGACCTGAATAGATCTGTATCTAAGTTTAGTTAGGTCACATGATAATGTAATACGGATCAGGCGCGATAATTACTTACGCTTAGCAGTGCACAGTGGTTCTAACTCAAGCTTGGCCTGAGAATTTATTTAATTCTGAAACATTACGCAAAAAAATCAAATTGTGAGAAATGTATTATATAAACCTGGTGTGTGTACTCACAAGTCGCCGTCCGTGTTACCGGCGAGAGCTCGATCTGACCAGTAAGCACCGGATATGTTTGCGTTTAATTAACTGTTTATTAGGGTAATAAAACGCCCGATTGTACCAAACAAGTGTAGGTTCACGTGAACAAATAATACAGTCGTTATGGAACATAGAGCTAGTCTGATCACAGTGTAACCTGCCGAAGCGTATGTATGTGGTTCACGGTGCTAAAGCCTTTTCAGAAGTCGACTTGTTCGGGTGGCTGAAAATCGTCACCTGCGCGCGAAGTAATTTGTGATGACTCTTGAAAACAACTTGACATGGCTTAAAAATGAGATGGGCCTATAATACTTCAGCCGGGCATTGTCACCCATCTTGAAGATGAGTAAGTAGTACCACCACAGTCCACAACCCTTTATTATTTATAGGAAATCATCAAATGATTCCTGCCGCTCTGGGCGGACCGGGAGGGAGTGTCAGACTTTTACTGACTAACACCCATCCATGTTCCTTCCTCGCCGTCGTTCCGGAGCCGCGGTATGTCTTTCGAACAGTCCCACAGCCCCGGCAAGCTTCGGCCCTTGCAGGCCCATTCCTTTTTGCTGACATCTCTACCACCACACCCTTGCACCATGCCTGTGGCGTTTTCCCCTTGAGTATGATGGAATTAATCAGCTTCTGTAGGGTCTTAAATACCGGTTTTCCACCGCCGTCAGGATTCCGGCCGTTATTCCATCATCACTCAGTGCCTTTTTGCTGTTAAGCTGTTTAGAGAGGATTTGCCACCCGAAACAAACGGCATGAAAACTATGTAGGTAACGGTTGAAAGGTGTACAATAGCTGCACACACATTTTAGTACTTTAGTCACACTTAGACAAGTATGCTTAATAAGTTTAATCTAGCCAAACACTAGTAGATTTTAATTGATATTTAATGTAAAATACAAATGAGTTTAAATATTTATAGGATTGTTGACATTTGTGCCTGCAAGTATGTATTATAAAAAAAAACAGTTTTACATATCATAACCTGCTCAGTTTAAATCCACCTTGCTTAATAGTTTAATGAATGACGTCACGATGAACTTTGACCCCAAACACGAACACCGTTACATAGCTTCTTTTTGCGAATGTGGTGGAGAAGAAACGGTTCACTGCTGGATTTCAGCAGGGATTTACATTCACTATTAGACTTTGTGCGTCTCCCCCCCCCCTCGCCCCTCCCGCATTGAGCGCGGGTCGCGGGGGTGCAACTGTACGCGGGTACAAGTGGGGGCGGTTATAAATAGATGTCCTCCGTCAGTGCCAAGGTCGGCGCGGATCGATAGGCGCTGGCGGGGAGGCGCAGGAGCGCGGGGACCCGGGGACGCGCGGGACGCGGCGCACAACACTGCAACAGACGCGAACAGAACAGAGACTACACTTATAATGTACCTAGTTACCGTTTTACAGATAAGTACGTTATTTTGGTCGTGGAAATAAATCTTCAATATTTAGTTCAGAAAAAATAATGTTGTGAGTACTAAAACTCAGTTAGTAATGTACCGAATTGGGGAACGTACAAGGAGCACAGAGCTTACCGGTCGTAGTCGCAGTCGCAGTAGCGAGCACACCGCCCCGCAGTTTCAGTTTCTATAGCAGCCATTTCGTTCAGTCTCTTTCATGAACTTTCACATAATTGATCGGCAGTAAGACGTTGAGTTTTTTTTTTTTTTTGACAGCAGCGGTGGCCCAGTGGTGGCGGCCCCGACTTACGAACACCAAAAAATATTAGGTAGTCGTGGGTTCGAACCCAGACAGGCGTATTACTTTGTGTAATTTATTTCATCACCGCTGCTCTCAAAACGGTGAAGGAAAACATCGTGAGGAAACCGGCATGTCCTAGAACCAAAAATTCGAAGACATGTGACATCTACCAACCCGCACTGGGCCCGCATGGTAGATTATAGCCCATTCCCTCTCATTGAGAGGAGGCCGTGTCCCAGCAGTGGGAACATTTATAGGCTGATGATGATGAAGACGTTGAGGAGGGGCCTTGGTTTTGCCAAATAACACATCCATCTTCTGCTATGAGCTTCAATGGTACAAGACTTGCCATGAAAGCGCTTTGTAAATCTGAATTTGAAGCATCTGATTTTTGTTGATACACGCTTTAGTTTGAAGCTCCATCAAAACCCCATTTATTAATACAGAAGTTTACTTTTGCCAACAGTTTGGCCCAAAGACTGAATTATAAGGGGGTCTCAGGTAATGGCCTCATTAGGTGTAATAAACATCGATTTACAGAATTTAACAAGAATCGATGGTTAGGTGGTCAAAAACCCGGGGTTGCGGGCTTGTTCGAAAGAGATACCGCGGCCCCGGAACATAAAGGGCGATTAAGGAACATGGATGGGTTTCAGTCACTAAGAGTCTGACACTCCCTCCCGCTCCGCCCAGAGTGGGAGAAATCATTTGATGATTTCCCATCCCAAAAAAAAAAAGTATACTATTTTTATGCCATTTCCCATACAAAAAAAAAGTCACGTTTGGTGCCATAGCTCTCAATGTAAGATTCCGATAAGAAGATGCTTCAGAGGTTTTTTACAGCAAATAAGTGGGCCTATACGATGGAATGATTTGTTTTTCAAAAACTGACATGTATTTTTAAGTTGCCATGTCCCTTTGCTTGAATGGCGTCGGCGTACGGAAATTAACCCACGGGAACGTTTTGAATATAGCCTATAACTACCTATGATGAAAGTATAGGAATTTTCGGATCTTTAGTTCCGAAGATAACCCCCTCGATAAAACTCCTACAGAAAATATTAGGTAGTAGTACCTCTTATAATATTAGTTCTGGGACCACCATCGTAATCGCGAAAAAATAATCAACGACCCTATACAAAATTCCAATACCGACTCTACCAAATGTATGAGACAGCTGATTATTCTTTTACGATTACGATGGTGGTCGGTGGTGGTCCCATAGAGGAAGTTGTTCAGTTTGATGATCTGTAGCACACTAAACGTATCTGGTGTCATGTCGGCTCGCTCGTGATGACGGATGGCATCTTTCACGCCGCTGCAACATTCGCAGCCTACATCACCGACCAGTAAGATAAATGGCGTCTGCCAAACTTGCAGATGAATGCGTTCATTATTTCTGACTAGAGGGAAATTGCGAATTGCGGCGGCTTCCCTCAGTTCCTCAGATGCGCCTTCAAACACCGAGCGGCGCGGCGACACCTGGCCTCGGCGGTCGACCCTGAACCAGTCGCCAACTGCTATAGTTACCTCGCGCCGCTCTGAAGCAGCGGCAGCAGTAGCATCTGCCACACTGACACTAACATAACATAGCATCACCTCGGTGATCCCCGAAGGGGTAGGCTACCTAGTTGTACGTTTTAATTTTATTTATTGACATTAACAAATAATTAACATGGTTGTGAATCACTGGTGCCTGTGCACTGTATCTGTGGTACGCAGCGAAACACCTGTAAGTATGTATACTTCATCAGGTTTCCACTCTAAATTATTTTACAATTTATGAATTTTTTCATTGTTCTTATTTTAATTTGTACTTAATATTGGTATATTAATTATTAAGTAAACACATTGAAATAAGGAAAGGTAACTTTAGAACCATAAACCCAAATCATCGCGTAAGTGTGTATGAGTATGTGTGGTAAGGTTAAATCTGCAAATCTTGGTCACGTTCCTCTTCATTTATCGTTGGTTTTAGTTGGCAAATGTCGTGGACGACGGTAATCGCGTCGTCCTATATGTGACCACCTCCATTGAAATACACAAACCAACTAGATACACGACATACTTAGTGGGAACGGGGCATAAGGACCGCTCTTTAGATGCGCTCATCGTTTATCATGTTATATTTGCCAGCGCCTCCCCATATCACAATAATCATCTGCAGCTGCGGACTGAGGTGGAAGCGTCAGGGTTCAGGGTAGCCTGCAGACCAGTGTGAGGTTGTTATGTTGAACAAAGTATGATTCGCGGCCGTAACACGTATATGTAATGTACTTACACAATTATAAATTATAATTATTAAAATCATTTAAACCATCCTCTAAGTTCATTTAATCCCATTGAATGACTATTTCATGAAAAAATCATTAAACTTATGGAAATTCAGTGTATCCTCGTAAATCACGTGATAGACGTTTTAGGTTTTACCATAGCTAGTTAAGTAGGTACCTATTTATATACCTACTAGTCTAAACTAATGTCCTAGGTAGTTTTAACATATTTATTGATTTATTTAATTTACGCAGTAGGTACCTATTTGGTAATGGACTAACAGCAGATCCTAAACTTAAAAAGTGACTAAGTAATAAGTAGGTAGGTACTTTGTTTTTTATTTACCTTCATATAAAATAATAACATACTTACTTAAGTACTAGAGTTAATTTTATTTATAAGGTGGTTATTCTATTGGCAAAACACAGATTATGATTACCTATCTTCCTGCCCTTGTCCCATAATATGTTGTTTGCGGTCGGCGCAACACCGGCATCACGTGATCCTCGCATGGTAATTGGAATCGTGCCTTTTTGCATCAGTCGACCGCGCCGGACAGTCTGCTCAAGACACGAAGACTCATAATATTCAATATTAACCACAATGAGCAAGGGAATAAGGTTGGCTTTGCAACAATAATGGGCAAAAATCTCGTGTGCGTCCGAACCATAAATAAAAATGACGCAAGCAGCAATTTAAGGATGCCACCGTCTTAAAACATGTTATAGCAAAAGTGTTGATAGATAGAATTTTATGACGAACGATCCACGATCCAAATAGGCAGGTACCTAATATTTACATAATAATTTCGACCGGACGACGCGACGCACACACACACACACAACAGCTAATATATTATCAGTAACTAACGTAGGTACCTACCTATGCCTGTGGCTTCACCCGTGTGAAGTTGTGGAGGTCGCCAATTAATTGTCCTACTGTACTCGTGCATACTACCGGGATGAAAAGTATCCTGTGTTAATCCACGTTATAAACTATTTTTATGCTAAAGGAGATCATTCACTTTGTTCAATGATATGGGATAAAAAAAGTGTGCGGCCACGAATCCGTACTTAGTTTCCTTGCTAATATTATATTTTGTTTGTTATCTTTTCACGCCTATCCTACTGAACCTATCTTCCTGAAACTTTGCATAAAACATTTTCAGATGTACGTACAAGAGAAATGTACAACTGAAAATGTATAATCAATATTCCGAACTCGAAGAGCGAATTGAGCAGGCCGTGATGGAGTATTGTGGGATTATCTGAAGTCCGAAGAGAGGGGAGGACACACAGAAATATTAAATTCTTTATTATATCTATGGGAGGACACGATAATCCTGAAATCCGGCAACCTACAATATTTCCGAGAGGGTGACCACCAGTCCCAGGGTGGTGTTGGGTTTATCGTCCACAAAAGTCCCTTGTGATTTGTGAACAACCGCGTGGTGAAGATCAAGAGTCTGTGGACCAGGGTGTCGCGCGTTATCTAACGTCAGTTACCTTGCCAATTACGAGCATATTAATAATTAGCTCTAAATATTAGAAATGATCTCACTGAATGAATCAACAGATCGGTTCATTACAACGAACGGCAGTGGCATGGTGTCGTGCCGCTAAGTGTTGCGTCGTCCAGGGGTTGGCAGAGTGGTCCAGTAATAAGCAAGCTCAGCAGAGGTTAGGACGATCGAATCTACGAAACTCGAAGCTGCCACGAGCGCGACCGAGATATTTACTTCAAACACCTCCACGACCCCGTACTATTCAATGCATCCATCAGCACAATGTTTTGTGTGCGTTACATTGAGTTCTATCGTAAAAAGTGATTTTTGATGAAAAAGAAAACATGTGATTATAAAATTTTTCATCCCAGAAATAAGTCAGTTTCCACCGACAAGTTTTGCGTCAAGATCCCTAGATCCATGTTCACCAAAAAGATGACGGCCTGATTGATACAAAAACAGCTGTTTAAAACACATTTTTGTAGGGGAACATGTCCGCAGCTGTTTTAGACAAGCATACCGTTATCTTTTTGGTGAACACGAACCTTACCCGTTTGATGTACAGAATGCTTGGTTAACGGAACCCAAACAAGAACGATAACTAGAACGTCAGAAGCTAAGAGGACGCAGTGTAACATTCCCACCCACAGCACAGATACTTACATGTGACTCGAGGCGTACATGTGATGATGTGACCCTGCTGGTCCGCGTCACGTTTTGTGGCGGAGACCGGAGTGCCCGTACCTAACTTTAAACAGTTAAAAACCGTTAGATCAAGATCAGCCAGTCCATCACACACGTCGTTCAGTGCGACCAGTCATCACCAGTCCCAGCCCCCAGGTGACGACCGAGCCGACCTCGACAGTACGACGTGGCAACAACGCTTGACCCACCGAGTTCTTGCCAACAATCTCTTTTGGCACATAATTCATAAGCCTGGCTGTCTTTTCCTGAGGATGTATGGAAAGTTTCCTGAGTGAGTCACGTCTGCTCACCCCACGACGAGCGCGTGGCGTGATGTACTGACGTCAATCGGAGACGTCTGTCTGTCTGGCTGCCAACTAGCGCGGCCGGTTACATTGTGCAGCCCAGGTGTGCACATGTGGGTGACGTAGGTTGGTACTTCCAGCTCACACTAATGTCCTAGTATGACATTTGTGTGTTACCCCGTGTCGACATATTAATTTCCGGCGTGCTTGCATAATTGCATTAATTAGGTATAAGACACTCTGATTTCGGTACCAAAGAGTGTTCCTGCTGAATTCGCAGATAATTAAAATGATTAATATCTATAAAACTAGTTTTAATAATTACTTAAACAAAAGACGTTGTTCACTGACACTGGTATTTCACACAAACAGACAAAATTTACTTATTTAAAGTTTTTCTCACCGATCTGAGATTTTTAAATTCAGAAATAAACTGGGATGCCTACACAATTTGTGCACAGTTAAATATACAACATTATTTTTTGTTTATACTAAACCCGAAAAGGGGTCATTGTACTCATCATTTTGAACAACTTTTTCTATGGGACGAACCTTGAAATCGCGAAAAAAAAATCAGCTGTTCCCTACATTTATTTATTATAGATTGCATATTTGCCGATCGTAGTGAACAGACGTATCGAACAATTATTGCAATAAACAAATAATCACTTGCGAAATTGTGACCTAGTTACAAATAGCCAGTACTAACGCATACTTGTACAGTACATTTGTGAAAGGTATATTACTAGAAGAAATGACCGGTGATTAACAGGAACAATATATCCTGGTTCATAATGGAGGACAGTCCATTCAACCGGAGTAGTAAATGTGTTCGCTCCCCGCCTTCTACACCTGTGCCCGGCACCTGTGGCTGTGTACCTCTGCCCGTGATCGTACCCACCTCTACCCCTGTGCCCGTTGCCGTACCCGCCTCTACCCCTCAAGCGCCTATCCAAAGGAAAGATGCCCCTGAAGTTGTCTCGACACCAGAAATCCAGTCCTGGATGGATAATATTGAACAGAACCTGAACGAGGTGTGCGCTATTGCAAGTGAGGGAAAGCTTAATGTGGAGCAGAAAACAAATATCATAAAGTTAACCCGGAAGATTAGTTACGGAACCTCGCAGATGGCTGTCATGTACCAGTCCGCCAAATCCAAAGTCCTCCAATCGAGCTACGTCATTAGAACTCTGGAAAACCAACTCGATCTTTCGCAACAGCTCAAGAGCCTTAAGATGAGTATAGAAGATTCGACGAAACCTGCCGAGGGACCTTCTTTTGCTGACATGGTAAAGAAAGGTGCCAACAATTTTATCCAGCCAAGTCACGTAAGTTCTGTAGCCATCTATCCTAGTGACAAATTGAAGACCAGTGATGAAACAAAAACCCTTGTCCAGAAAATTATCTGCCCTGAAGAAATGAAGCTCCACGTGAGAGGCCTGCGCAAGACGAAGAACGGCGGTGTTATCATCAGCACGGAGACGAAGGACGACATTGAGAAGCTGAAACAGTCGGTGCAGCTTACCAGATCAGGCCTAACAGTCGACGAGCCCCATAAAAGAAAGCCAAGGGTTGTGATCATAGGAGTGCCGACATCCATGCAGGAAAATGAGGTTTTTACTTGTGTGTACAATCAGAATCTAGCCGAAAAACTTCAGGATTGCACGCTTGAGACGTTTTTAAGCCTCATTAAATTAAGTCATAAATCTGGCAAGAAAGACTCTGAAACATGTAACTATATTGTTGAGGTATCTGCAGTCATACGCAAAGCCCTGATATCGCAAGACCGAGTTTTTGTAAATTGGTCATCATGCCCTGTGAGAGACTTTACTTTGGTCACACGATGCTATAAGTGTCAGCAGTATGGACATGCGGCCAAGTCATGTCGACAGACGTCGTATACCTGCGGTCACTGTGGTGATCAGGGTCACTCAGTTAAAGAATGTCCAAAAAAGGCTAATGAACCGAAATGCGCTACTTGCTTGCATTTCAAAAAACCAGACAAGCATACCACAGGTGCTGCTGACTGCCCGGCGAAACTAATGGCTGAAAAAAGGTACATCAATTCTGTAGATTATGGAGGCGCCTAAGAGCGCCGTTTATTAGTTATTTTTCAGACTTTTTTATTTTTATTGTTTTTATTTTATTTTATTTTTATATTTTAGCATTATGATAAGTAGTTTAATTAGTGATTTAGATAATTTCTCTGTATCCGAGTCCAAAGTTTGTGAAGCTGAAAACTGCAAACAATATCTATCCGGCTACAAATCTCCACTAACCATATTAACGCAAAATATTCGCAGTGTTTTTAAGAATTTTGATAGCTTTGGAACATTTCAGCCACGGCTAAACATTAATTGTGACGTTATTGTGTTAACCGAATGCTGGCTTGCCAAACAATATAACATACCACTAATCCCGGGATATAATATGTATAGAAGTACCATAAATTACAACCAAAATGATGGTGTGATAGTTTATGCAAGAAATCATCTGAACGTATCAGTTGAGGAACCTGATATGTACGACTGTAACAGGTTGTTAGTTAAAATTGGCTCAGATTTTGCGATATTAGCAGTATATCGACCTCCATCTTTTAAAAACACTACCAATTTTACTGACTCTCTGAATAAGACCTTGCAGAACCTGTCATCCATCAAAAACACGATTGTAATTGGGGACATTAACATCAATATTCTTCCAGGAAGTACTGATGCCTCTGCTCAGGACTACCTTAACCTATGCGCCTTTCATGGCCTGCTCCCAGCGCACAGCTTTCCTACACATCACAGTGGCTCCTGTTTGGATCATATTATGCTTAAAACAAATTTCCCTTCGCTTGCACTAGTTGTCAACTCAACAATAACCGATCACAATGCTGCCCTACTAACCCTAAATTGTAAATTACCTAAACAAGGCACTCGCAAAATTTCAAAATTAAATATAAATAGACTTGATGAAGATTTACGCGTCATCGATTTTGATCCAGTTTATAATTCCGCTGATCCGCAGTTTTGTATGTTGTTTGTTATTGAAAACTTACGTAATGCAATTCAGAAAAACACAGTTGTATCGCAGTTGAGCAACAAAAATCACAACATAAAACCATGGATCACGCCAGGTCTTATTCGCTGTATGAAACATAGGGATAAACTGCATATGAAAGCTAAATCAAATCCAGAAAACGGTTTATTGCAACTTTCGTACAAAAGATATCGAAATTTCTGTAACGATCTTCTTAGAAAAATTAAAAGCAACTACGACAAAATGGTTTTGGAAAAGGCGGGAACAAATAGTAAAAAGATCTGGAAATATATAAAAGACGTAACGTATACTACAAAACAATATGAGTCATCTTCAAGTTTATTACAAGCACACTCGTCACCAGTGGAATCCGCTAACATAGCAAATAATTTCTTTGTTAATGTGGGTAAGTGCCTGGCGGAAAAAAATCTGGGTCAATCCCAAAACCTGACGAGCACTCCATTAACTTCTAACGCTGCTTTATCATCCTTCGTGCTACTAGATACTGACGAGACTGAGGTAGAAAGTATAATCATGACCTTGAAAGAAGACTGTGCAGTTGGCTGGGACAACATTTCGAATAAAATTATTAAAAGATTCAAGGACATTTTGATACCACCGCTGACTTATATTTTCCGCATTTGTTTGTCTTCAGGTCAATTCCCAGAGTGTCTCAAAAAAGCTGTAATTATCCCTGTCTATAAATCAGGTAGCAAAGAGCAAGTGACAAATTATAGACCTATTTCTTTACTACCTTCTTTGTCGAAAATATTGGAGAAAATAATAAACAAAAGGTTGTTGAAATATTTGGAAGATAAATCTATTCTGTCTGAAAGGCAGTTTGGATTTAGACCTAAAGTTTCAACCGCCGATGCAGTACATCATCTGACTGACTATCTAGCGCATGAACTTGACAAGGGCAACCACACAGTAGGAATTTTCCTGGACCTCGCCAAAGCTTTTGACACAGTTTCCATTCCAACCCTATTGCGCAAGCTTGAGATCATGGGTGTAAGAGGCGCCCAACTGAAAATATTCCAAAGTTATTTAGAAGATCGTTCCCAGTGCGTAAAGATTGGCGATGTCCTCAGCGCTGTTAAAAAAAACACATGTTTTGGTGTTCCCCAGGGAAGTATTCTAGGGCCTACCTTGTTTTTGATCTACATAAATGACCTTTGCAATCTAAAGCTAGAGCATGGCACTATCATAACTTACGCTGACGACACTGCCTTACTTTTTTCTGCTGAATCAGAAAATGAAGTCTACAAGCTTGCGCAACACGGATTTAATATTGTTAATAAATGGCTTCAAAATAACTCACTAACTTTAAATGCAGAGAAGACAAATTACATTAAGTTTTCGATGCGCAAGCAGATACCCAATATCCCCTCAGAGTTGCATGCTCATTGTTGCCCAGTCCCGGCTGATAGCCAGTGTATGTGTCCTAATATTAAGAAAACTAATAAAATAAAATACCTGGGTATTATAATAGATGAAACCCTTTCCTTCAAACAACATATGGAAGCTTTTAATAATAGAATTCGTAAGCTAATATTCGTATTCAAAAAGCTGCGATTTATTACAGATCCAAAAATAATTAGGCAAGTATATTTTGCTCTTTGTCAGTCAATTCTGACCTATTGCATTACCTCATGGGGTGGGGCGAATAAAACTTTGTTATTGTCCATTGAAAGAGCTCAAAGAGCTATTCTCAAGGTGGCTTCTTGCCGCCCTTTCCTTTTCCCCACTAACCTCCTGTATAAATCTTGCGAAGTACTAACAGTTCGACAGTTATTTATTATGAGCACTGTACTAAAACAACACGCAGCACTCCCATACAGCACTGAATTTACTAAAAAAAGACGGAAAGATATAGTTTGCCCTCAAAAAAGTACAAAACATGCTTTCACGGGCAAGTTTTATATGTTCCTCGGACCGCTACTCTATAACAGGCTAAATGAAAAAGTAAACATCTATTCTTTAAATGGCAATAATTGCAAGAAAATCCTTAAGGAAGCTCTTCAAACTATGTCCTATGAAGATACAGAGAATTTATTACTTGTGCTAAAGTAAACATTGTTCATAGAATTGTTGTTTTTTAAACTAGTTAAATAAGTTAAGATAGTATTATTCTATATACCTTTTCATATTAGTACCGATAATCTTATTATCATATGTGATTATTAAATCAATTAATTTTACCTCAAATTGCCTGAAACACAGGATTACCTAGTTCAGGCTCAAAACATAGTGTGAACTTGACATAGATTTAAGAAAAACTGTAAACGTTTACCTTATATTTTTTGAATAAATTTTATTATTATTATTCCCTTTATTCAATTTTTCAACAAATTTTTTACATTTTTAAATACTATTGATATAAAAAAACATTTAAAAATATAAAAAATTGTAGCCCACCGGTATCGGGAACAGGGTCCAAGCTACCGGCGGTCAGGGCTCCAGAGAGAGGAACCTCCTAACGATACGGGCCGTGTCCAGGAGTACCGCTTTCTGTATCAAGCCCTTGATCCAGCTGCCTAACGAGAGCCTCCTCAGGTGTTGGTCGAGGCTCTTGGCAATTAAGCCATGCGCTGACACTACTATCGGCACAATGATTGCTGAGTCCACTTCCCACATGTCGACAACCTCGCGAGCCAAGTCAAGATACTTGATTTGTTTATCTTTCTCGGCTTTCACGAGGTTCTCATCATGCGGGACCGTTATGTCAACAATCATTGCGCTCCGCTCTGATCGATCCATCACCACTATATCAGGTCTATTAGCTATAACAGTCCTGTCAGTGATGATGGATTGATCCCAGTACAGTGTGATACTGCCATTAACGAGAACTGGGTCGGGCACATACCTATAGTAGGGCACTTCCGATTCCACAAGATTGTATTTTAGAGCAAGTTGCTGATGGATAATCCTGGCTACAAGGTTGTGTCTATGCAAGTACTCTCCGTTAGCTAGACGAGAACATCCGGAGATAATGTGACGGATTGATTCGCCTGGACGGTGGCATGCCCGACATATGTCAACCGTACCGTCCTTCACAATAAATCTCCGGTAGTTATTCGTCATCATTACTTCATCCATAATTGCACAGACAAAACCTTCGGTTTCTCCGAAGAGGTCCCCGGAACGTAACCAGGACACGGACGCTAGAAAATCTACATCGGGCCCATGAAGAGCCCGGTAGAAGCGCCCGTGAAGCTCCTTGCCCTGCCATTCTTTCCTGCGGTCATCAGTAGTAAGTATTATAGGTTTGCGCCAGTTCTCTTTAGCCAAGGAGAGCGGGGTGAGGCCCTTGTCCATCGCGACCACATCTCGATGCATCCCCACGTCGGCTTCTAGGAAATAATCCCTGAGACTGCATATCTCGCGATTGTGGAGAGTCTTAGCGTTTAAAAAGCCACGACCCCCACACTTTCGCGGGATATACAGTCTCATAACTGAAGAACGCGGGTGATGCATTCGAAATGCCGTCAGCAATTTACGGACCTTCGTATCCAGGGCGTCTAGTTCGGTTTGAGTCCATTTGAGTATGCCGAAAGAGTACATCAAAACTGGCATGACCCAACCGTTGAAGGCACGCACCTTATTTCCGCCCGATAAAAGACTATTAAATACTTTTTTCAGGCGGCCAAAGAAGCGCTCCTTCAACGATTGCTTCATGTCAGCCACATTGATGCCCAGCGCTTCCGACATACCCAAATACTTATAGGTTTCAGTTGCTGAAAGGGATCTAAGATTTATGGAATCTGAGAGCTGGGTTCCCACAGACTCCACAATCTCCCCTCGCTTTACATGCATGACCGCACATTTGTCCACACCAAATTCCATCCTGATGGCGCTACTGAATGTTTCAGTTACCTTCAGTAGCTCCATCAGTTGCAAATCGTTGGGGGCAAAGAGTTTCAAGTCATCCATGTAAAGGAGGTGAGATATAACCCGACCATCTTTCCGCAACTGATAGCCTAGACCTGAATCCTCCAGCAGTGTGCTAAGAGGATTCAAGGCTAAGCAGAACCAAAGTGGACTCAAACTATCGCCCTGAAATATTCCTCGCTCTATCCTTATCGGCTCACTATTCCTCTGAATTTGCCGACATCCTGGATAGCGAAGGACTGTCCTCCATTGCCCCATACACGACATCAGGAAGGTGCGCAGAGTTGCATCAACTTTATACAACTCTAGCACCCTCATGAGCCATGTATGTGGCACTGAGTCATAGGCCTTCTTATAGTCTATCCAACATGTCGACAGATCCTTTCGGGAACGGCGAACCTGTTGACTAATAGCCATATCAATGAGGAGTAGCTCCTTAGTACCACGGGACCCATTCCTACATCCATTTTGGGAAGCAGACATTATTATTATTATTATTCTTTTCATACTTTTACGCAGCTCGGCGTTATGCCGGATTAATAGAATAGTACGGGCCGAAGCCAAGTACTACCCCAAGAGAGTGGTGATATAATGAGATGATGATCTAGTCAGATTGTGTGTTGATGAGTGTCCATTAAACTGTGTCTGTGAGGGTTGAGTGTGTGAGGTGGTGATAATAGCCTCATTATCATTTTGTAAAAATTTTCGGACAATCCTGCAAGTATTAAGAATTGCAGCCTTCTGAAGGCTTTGATATGTGTATGGTGGTAAATCAAGTGATTTTAAAGATTGATGGAGCTGTTTAGGTATAACACCTGTAGTTGATAAAACTATTGGGACTATGGCGACATTTTTAAGACTCCACATTCGGGTGATTTCTAGTTTAAGGTCAATATATTTTGCGAGTTTTTCCGCTATTGTGTTTTGTAGGTTGTGCGTGTTTGGTACGGCGATGTCTATGATTAACGCGGTTTTGTTACATTTGTCTAATAAAGTGATGTCTGGTCTATTGTAGTGTATTGTTTTGTCGGTGAAGATACCTCGGTCGAAGTATAACTTGTGAGTGGCGTTTTCAAGAACTGTTTCAGGCTGGTATTTATAGTAGGGTACTGGAGGTGTGGAGATGAATTTATATTTTATTGCTAATTTTTGATGAATTATGTTCGCAATTTGATCATGCCTGTGCTTATAATCGGTCTGGACTATTGCTTTACACGCACCTGTGACGTGCTGAATGGTTTCCGAAGAACTATTGCATCGCCTACATATGTCTACTGTGTGAGGAACTCTCATAATGTGTTTCTGGTAATTCCGGGTTTCTATGACTTGGTCCTGAATTGCTATCATAAACCCTTCTGTCTCAGGGAACAGTTCTCCACGCCTCAACCATTCGTTCGACGCTAACTTGTCGACGTTAGGTAGATTAAGGTCGTGTCGGTGTCTCCCATGCAGTGACTTTTGGGTCCATTCAGCGATTTTTGTCTGTCGGTCAGTCTGTTGTTCATTACTTTGTGTTGTCCTGTCATACATGTTCAAAGGGGTAAGTTTCTTGTCATTATAAACTATTGCTTTGTGTAGGGTTGAAGTGGAGCTTTTATTGTCAAAGTATGTTCTCAATGTTGATATTTGTTTGTTGTGTAGGTTAGTGATATCTATGATTCCCCTTCCGCCGTCGTTCCTTGGTAGTGTGAGTCTCTGTACACATGACCTCGGATGGTGTCTCCTATGTTTAGTGAGAGTGGTGTTTATAATTCTTTGCAAGTTTTTGAGGTCGGTCTTGTTCCATTTTATGATGCCAAAGGAATAGGTAAGAATGGGGATGGCATATGTATTAATAGCTTTAATAGTGTTTTTAGCGTTTATTTGAGTGTTAAATATTGTATTTAATCTATGCTTAAATTGCTTGGTGAGTGTAGTTTTGATTTCTTTATGCAGAATCTGTTTAGCCTGTATATACCCTAGATATTTGTACGTCCCGGTTTCGTCTAATGAATCTATTGTCGCGCCTGTTTGCATTTGGTATGAATGTGTAAATGTTTTTCCTGCTTTTATTGAATTAATTTTACATTTATCAATCCCAAACTCCATAGCTATATCTTTTGAGAATTGTTCAGTTACATCAGCTAATTCATATAAGTCATCAGGGGACGACGCATACAATTTGATGTCGTCCATATACAGTAGATGGTTTACTTTACAATATTGTTGGTCAGTCGGTGTGTCAGTCATTGTATCACTAAATTGGAGTTGGTAACCAGGTAACAGTGCATTAAGTTTGTTTGAAAGAGGGTTTAATGCTAAACAGAACCATAGTGGGCTGAGTGAGTCTCCCTGGAATATTCCTCGCTGGATCTTAATGAGTTCTGTTTCGACTGTTCCTGTTGATATGTTCAGTTGTAATCGTGTCTTCCATTTTTCTACAATAGTACCTAAACAATTGATAAGTTGTGGGTGTATTTTATATATTTTTAAAACTTCGAGTAACCAGGAGTGAGGTACTGAATCGTATGCTTTCCTATAGTCTATATACATAGTGTGTAAGTCTTTTTTGGGACGTTGAACATGTCTATGTATTACTGCGTCTATTGTCAACTGTTCTTTACATCCTTGGCTTAACTTTTTACACCCCTTCTGTTCTTCTGTTAATATTTTCTGTGTTTCAAGATGTTTATAAATTACGTGACTAATGCATGATGTCATTATTTTATATATGGTTTGCAGACAAGTAATTGGCCTATATTTTGCTGGGTTTGTTGGGTCGCTGGGGTCTTTCGGTAGCATATAAGTCTTACCCTCAGTGATATATGTGGGGATCGTTGCGGGGTCTTTAATGAAATTGTTAATATGGTTAAATATGTGTGGGTGTGTATGTGTAAATTTTTTGTACCAATAGTTGTGTATATAATCTGAACCAGGTGCTTTCCAATTATGTATTTTTGTTAGGACGTCGTGAAAAGTTGCTACTTCAATTTGATCAAAGATCATCGCTTCTGTGTTAGTATGAATGACCTGCTCTGTTTTAATCCATTCTGCTTCAGTGTTATGGCAGACAGGATTTTCCCAAATCCCAGCCCAAAATTGCTGTAACTCTTCTGTAGTTGGAAATGCTGTATGGGCATTGCTATTAGATGTTGTTTCATTTGTTGTTGATTTTCTTAGGGTTCGATAAAATTGTTTTTCGTTATTCCTAAACTGGTTATTTTGAGTTTTACGAAGCGTGCATTTAGTGTATCGATTTAGTCTACTTTTTACTACTGTTAGTTTCTGTTTTAGAGTATCTAGAAAATGTTCAAGTTGTGTGTTAGGTTGTTCGTGTAATGTATGTATTCTGTAGTCTTTTAAAATTATTTCAACTGCTTTGATTAGTTTTCTGCTTCTTACGCCTTGAATATACTGAGTTAATCTTCCAATTTTGGCCCTTAAAGATTCCATTTTGTTTTCTAACCTTTTTTGCCATTTAGGTTTGTGGGCTTGTTGAGGCCTACTACTACTGTCTACAGGAGGAGCGAGAGAAATTTTACTACCGTTGGCCTTTGCAGCGGTCCACGCAGCACAGTATATAACTGTCTGGAGATGATTAAAATTTGTTTCATTGGTAACTTGTTCTGGCAAAATTACTTTGTTTATGTAGCTAACTATATTCGCTAACTTTTTTGACGACTTTTGCTTGGGTATATAACTCCTTTCTGTAGGCTGGGTGTCTTTGAAATATTGTAGTGTTTGTGAGAATATTTCATCTATTTCAGGATTTCTAACTAGGTTTGTGTGTTGTATATTAAGGTGTATGGGGTGTTCTGGTCCCAAGTTATTATTACCGTCATCTATTTCTACTCCTATATTCTCTGTTTCTGAGTGTTCTATATTTTCAATATCTGTATTTAGTGTTTCTGTGTTTGTGTCTAAATGTAAGTTTCCTACGTCTGTATTTGACATTCTACTATCATGTTGCCGTTGAAAGGACTCAATTTCACACAGTTCATTTTCTACAATTGATTTTAATACCTGCAGCCGTGCTTCTGAAATCATGCTATTATTAACTATTACTCTTTTTTGGTCCGAAATGCGTTGTTCTGATAAGTGTGATAAATGGGGGTAACATTCTATGAATTTTTCTTTCAAATTTTTTCGCCAGACTGTCATATCCGTCTCCATTTTTGTTACCCTAAAATAACATTTCATAAGTGTCTCGTTGAGTTCGTTAGACCATTTCATTCTACGTTTAGGTTCTGATTGTGAGTTTAGTTGTGAGTCTCTTTGAGATGAAGGATACTCGGGTGGTGAATGTAATTCTAAGTCGTCGATAGGAGTTCTTAAATGGTTGCTTACTTCAAGCCTAATTGTATTAAGTACGGTGGAAGATAGTAACTTCTTGGAAACTATTGCTCTTCTTTGATCTCCAATTCTTTGCTTGGAGATATTCATGTTTGGGAATTTATCTGTGAATCGATGATGTAATGATGTTAGATATGCTTTCGTGTCAGATTCTAAGTTTGTGATGATGAGGTAGTTACGCCAAATGAATTCATTCATTTCTTTACTCCATTTTTTTCGCGTAGTAGTTGAGACAGCAGCGGGTGAAGGATTATTGGCCACATTAGCCTCCGACACAACATCTACTGTCATTGGTGATAATATAGATGATGATCTTGATGAACGTGATGAGTATGAAGGTGGTGATGATGCAATTGATGAGAAGATGGACTTTGGTGATGACGATGAAGAAACCGGCGATGTTTCATCATCTGTAGCAGGCATACTTGCCTGAATATTTTTTTTTGTTTTTGACCTTGTTAACATATTGTTCCCACGAGTAGCTAGGGACTAACAAAGTCGGCCACAGCAGAGCCCTGCGTTCACTGTGGTAAGGGAAAATAAAACTGGAGGTTCCCTATTATCCAGAGTTGGCACACTAGCGACTAACCTCTCCCCTAGCCATGCAGCCCTCGGCGTGTGCGACCTTGGCTTGGATTGTATCTCTCTTAGTCTGGCCCCTCACCCTAGACCTATCTCGGCAAAGTAAACCTTACTGGGACAGACCTAGGGCTCATCAGAGCACGCAAGCCCCACCACGTCGTCAACGTAGAGATACAGCGGTGGGGTTATTATTATTATTATTATTATTTATGTTCGCATAACTCGTCAAAATGTAGGGAACAGCTGATTTTTTTTTCGCGATTTCACGGTTCGTCCCATAGAAAAAGTTGTTCAAAATGATGAGTACAATGACCCCTTTTCGGGTTTAGTGTAAACAAAAAATAACCCTGTATACGTTCCGTTGTTTTTGATTTAGTCGGCGCCGCGGCGGTTATACCGCAACACTTGACAGAGGGAATGATTACTTACCCCCAAACAACAGACTACACTTCGTGCGGGTCTGATGAGAGTGCTCCGCGGCTCACTCCGACGCTCGCAAACATCCACCGATATAAATTGGGTGGATTAATTCATCTGACAACTTTCTGCATCAGCCTCCACACAGAACTCAATCTTATTTCCTCCTAGATAGGGTTCCACTCACATTAGCCGTTGCCTCAATATCGGCTAAGGGTTTTGACAAGTAAGTGGGAGCTAGTCGCGAAGTTAGTTGGAACGTTAATTTGTGTTCCGACGGTTAGTAACGGTTTGCTTCGCACAACTTGCTAATAACTTAACTCCGTAAGTCCGCACTGCTAGTATTGGATGTTTGTCCAACTGTTCGTAACAAAGGTTAATCTTCCCACGAACACAAACATACAGCAGCTACATCTGTGTATGCTCCATTTCTCGAACCAAACCAACAAAGTGTTGGTAGGGAGGGATGGACATTTCTGCAAAGTAATTTCTTCTCGTTTTGTTCTAGTCTTAGTTAAGTACTGTAATTGGTTTTACAGCCGTTGTACTTAATTAAATAATTAAATCTTACGACCGGTTTAAAAGTTCTAATCCTACGTTTTAATCTAGGTTATAAACTATCTGTGTGCAAAATTTAATCCAAATCCGTTCAATAGTTTTTAAGTGAATGAGTAACAAACATCCGTGCATCCTCACCTTACACATACAGTTTCGCGTTTATAATATTATATTAGGATTGACAGAGTATCATAATTTGTATTGATTATTTACGTATTTTGTTGCGAGCTCCTGAGTTTTGACTAGGTTGCAAAACTACACCTTTATAGATTTACCAAACCCAGGTAAACATAATGAGCATTGTGGTTGTAAAACTACACCTTGTATAGATTTACCAAACTCAGGTAAACATAATGAGCATTGTAGTTGTAAAAATATACCCTGTATAGTTGCAATACTACATCTTGTATAGATTTACTAAACCCAGGTAAACATAATGAGCATTGTGGTTGTAAAACTACACCTTGTATAGATTTACCAAACCCAGGTAAACATAATGAGCATTGTAGTTGTAAAAATATACCCTGTATAGTTGCAATACTACATCTTGTATAGATTTACTAAACCCAGGTAAACATAATGAGCATTGTGGTTGTAAAACTACACCTTGTATAGATTTACCAAACCCAGGTAAACATAATGAGCATTGTAGTTGTAAAAACATACCCTGTATAGTTGCAATACTACATCTTGTATAGATTTACTAAACCCAGGTAAACATAATGAGCATTGTGGTTGTAAAACTACACCTTGTATAGATTTACCAAACCCAGGTAAACATAATGAGCATTGTAGTTGTAAAAATATACCCTGTATAGTTGCAATACTACATCTTGCATAGATTTACCAAACCCAGGTAAACATAATGAGCATTGTAGTAGTAAAACTACACCTTGTATAGTTGCAAGACTACACCTTTTTTTTTTTTTTTTAAGGATGGGAAATCATCAAATGACCCCCTCCACTCTGGGCGGAGCGGGAGGGAGTGTCAGACTCTTACTGACTAAAAACCATCCATGTTCCTTCCTCGCCTTTTACGTTCCGGGGCCGCGGTATCTCTTTCGAACAGGCCCGCAACCCCGGCAGGCGGCTTCGGCCCTTGCGGGCCCCTCTCCTTCCTCTCCTTTTGCTGACATCTTTTTGAGGCGCGCGTGGAACACGAACGCGCCGTCGACACGGCCTGTCGTCGTCGTTAAACGGCCGGACGGCTAGCTAGCCCATAGCCAGCCGTCCACAGGCCCGCATCTACGGTGGCCGGTAGCCACCACGTGGCCCCCGACGCCCGTTGCGTCTCCCGCGGCGGCCGGGAAGAGAGGATCTCTCCCTCTCTCGTTCCGCCACCTCCTTCGCTAGCATCACTGCTTCGCAGAAGGAGGCGACGGCTTCCCATTCCGTCTCGCTCCCGACCATGGATTGAACCAGGGCCGGACGCGAGAGGTCGCCGCCGCCGATCGCCGCCACGAGGACACGGCGGAGCTCCGCCCACGCAGGGCAGACTTCCACCGTGTGCTCCACCGTGTCCTCCGGTCGATCCTCGCAGTGGAGACACCCGGGCGATTCCTCCCGCCCGATTCGGTGCAGGTACCTCCCGAAACATCCGTGTCCGGTGAGGACCTGCGTCAGGCGGAAGGTGAGGACGCCGTGGCGCCTCTCCAGCCACTCCTCAAAGAGGGGACTTACCGCCACTATCGTGGCGTGCCCTTGCAAGACTACACCTTTTTTTTTTTTTTTTTTTTTTTTTTTTAAGGATGGGAAATCATCAAATGACCCCCCCCCACTCTGGGCGGAGCGGGAGGGAGTGTCAGACTCTTACTGACTAAAAACCATCCATGTTCCTTCCTCGCCTTTTACGTTCCGGGGCCGCGGTATCTCTTTCGAACAGGCCCGCAACCCCGGTGCAAGACTACACCTTGTATAGATTTACCAAACCCAGGTAAACGTAATGAGCATTGTAGTTGTAAATCTACCTACACCTTGTATAGATTTAACAAACCCAGGTAAACATAATGAGCATTGTAGTTGGCGAAATAACGTGATCGTCCATCGTCTATGCAGTTAACTAGCTAAGAACATACTGTGAAATATTAGAACTGAAGGCTAGAGGAAATCCAAAATTCCTAAGAAACAACTCCAAAATTAAACCTTTACATACAAGTTGCCCCCAAATGGAAGCTGCTTCGTCGAGCGTCGCGTATTCCGCAGTGCCCGTATAAAGACTAAGGTCTTTGTTATGACCTGCCTGCTGGTCATGCTTGGAGCTTCTCTGGGGATCGCATCCAAAACGAGGTGATTTGACGGAGAACCGGAAATTGTCGACGTAGCTCACAGAATGAGTAAGCTGAGTGACAATGATCTGGCCATATTAGAGCTGTAGAACTGATGATCGTTGGGGCAGACGTATTCTTGAGAAGAGACCATAAAACGGCAAGCGTAAGGTAGGACGCCCTGAGGCTTACTGTAGCGACGGTCTCCATATGGTCTTCACGTATCGAATACTCAGATGTTTTACGACCAGTACGTACTCATAGCAACCTAGACAGCTCTGTCGCTTGCCTCGTGTAGGCTTGACTGGTGTAGGCTGATGATGATACAAGCCAACCAAATGTACATAAACCTATGTATGCCCGACCTGAATGTAAGTTGGCTGTCCTTCACGTCAACTAGTCGTCCCTCGATAGCTTCTGTGTAACACCTTAAACTTTGCAATCGGCTCATTTGTAAATAGAAACAAAGAAAGCGCCCTTAGTGGGGTAAACAGGTAAGCTTGGATTAGACGGCGATCGACGTGAACCGAACAGTGCGACCGACCGACCGGCGGAGCGTCACTGTGAGCAAATTGATAACTGACAGACAAGTAAGAATTACAATACGAGTATGTATTTAAAACAAGATACACCGGGATAAGTGTTATCGTGTTGAAGAAAATGATAAGATGTTTTCTTTTTCAAACTCATGCTCTAAGCCTTTTACGCTAGCTTCACAAATAGCTACTTGTCGAAGCTAAAGAGTGACTTCAATCAAAATCAGTGATAGCGGTCCCGGCGGAGTTGACCCTCTGCTGCAGCACTGTGCTGTGGCGTGCGGTTAGCCCCTGCACGTCCGCGCGAATACCTCTTTTATGGGCTTTGGAAGGTCCGAGACCCTGGCTTAGGGCTTTTGAGGGTCCCCAACGTTTCCATTTTTAGGGTTCCGTACCTCAAAAGGTAAAAACGGAACCCTTATAGGATCACTTTGTTGTCCGTCTGTCTGTCTGTCTGTCTGTCTGTCTGTCAAGACCTTTTTTCTCAGGAACGCGTGGAGGTATCAAGCTGAAATTCATATCAAATACTCAAGTCTATGGTCTCTTGGAGCTGTGAAAAAATCAAACTTCTAAGTCAACGCGATCAAAAGATACTCCCGTTTATGCCGCAAATTTTCGACACTCGCAAGGGAATCAAAACCTACAGGGTACTTCCCGTGAACTCAGAATCTTGAAATTTGGTACGAAGCAACGTCTTATAACACAGATAAAGGAAAAATTGCGAAAAGCATAAATTTTTAGTTACATCATATAATAAAAATATTTTTAATAATTTTAAACTTATTACCCCTTTACTCATGAACGCGTAGTGGTATTATATTGAAATTTATTTATTTATTTATTTATTTATTTATTACAAAATCCACAGCTCTTTACAATTCAAAATCTAAACTATTTAAACAAATCTTACAGCCAATTAAGGATTTACAATTTAATATCTATACTTAGCTAAGAATACAGCGTGTGAAAGTGTGTGTGCCTGAGGAGTTAAAGTGGGTGTGTGAGTATATTATAGCGGTGTAGAAATTCTTTTATGGGGAATTGTGTAAAAATAATAATATATTTTTATATATAAGAACTAGCTGACTCGCGCAACTTCGTCTGCGTCTCATAATTTGAGATTTAAACTATCCTATCTCTCAAGTTGGATCGAACTGCACATGGTGTGCGAATTTTATTATAATCGGTTAAGTGGTTTAGGAGTCCATTGAGGACAAACATTGTGACACGAGATTTATATATATTAAGATTTCGTACCTTAGCCAATCTAAACCGAGATTGATCCAAATTGTGCCTATTTCTAGTATTAAAATTATGTCTATCACTTCTCTTCTTAAAGAGATGAAGATTTTTCCGAACATACATAATGTTTTCATATATGTATTGACAAGGTACCGTCAGCTTTCCACATTGTTATGTTATGGATTTCATTTAGCAATAAAAATACCATAACTTTTACTTATATACCTACAGGTTTGTACGGAACCCTCGGTGCGCGAGTCTGACTCGCACTTGGCCGGTTTTTTCGTATGTTCCAGGTGAACATGTTGTTTGTTTTCTTTGCACAAATACTAAACCGGGATCTAACAGTCTTAAGGTCGGCTTGCGAATTTATTTCAGAACACTTTTTGTTTCTCTATGGAATACGGTTTAACGTGTATCAGATGTGAATGTTTGACGACCCAAATGGCGCAACGGTAGTGAGGTTGCCTTACGTTCTTAGGGTCCCGGGTTCGAATCCCGGTAGGAGCAAATGTTTGTGTGATAAGCACGGACATTCATGGATGTTTGTATGTATAATAAGTAAGTATTTACAAACAAAAAGTATATATGTAGTATATCAACTGTCTGGTGACCACAACACAAGCCTTGCTCAGTGTGGCACTAGATGGCGCTGTGTGTACTGTCCAGCGGTATTTATTTATTTATTTAATGTGTTTACAAACAGCAAGCAGCTCCTCATAAGCTCAGCGCTTCTGTCGCATTCATTATTAAGAAGCTCTGCTGAGACCCCAGAAATAAGTACAAGTCATGAAAATAGCTCCTTGAATTTCATGAAACACCGCTACATTTTATAATATTATCATTAAGTACCTATAAATATATGTTTCCGCGTTTGCAGCGGGCGAGGGATTGTAGTTATTTCTTGTTTTCATGAAAAATGTAGATCTGGAAAAAATGTTCAGTAAGTATTATACGTGCAACGTCACTTAGTCTGTAATTCCTACTCCTCCGCTATACTTTCTGATTAATTTCGTTGCGGGATCCAAGACAGTTAAATTCATTCTCTGGGACTTCGTCGAGCTTCATTGTCTCGGCGCTTTTCTGGTGGTCGCCACTGTTGATTCTGGCTTTCAGGAGTTACAGTGGTTTGGGCGTGTGTGGCGGGCTTGTCCCAATAAAAAAATTAGTCTGTAATCTGAAGAACACTTGGCACCGGTTCACTTGCTGCGTCATTATTTATTCTTTTAAATGGCCGCCAAAAAAAGATACGCCAACCTGGTGATCAGAGACATTTTGTGGTTGAATCACTTCTCGGTGAATAGACTTACGATTTTGGTGTTCTAATAAATAAATTTTGTTGTTATGCTCAATCCAAATAAAACGTTTATTTTGGTTGGCCGGCCACTTTTGAAAATAGCCCAATTTGGGGTAATCTCCTCTAAAAATCTGCTCAAAAGGATAAAACTGGTTCAGACGCATGAAACTTTGTATAGAGGCTAGTTCTTTACAAAATACTCTCCGTACTTTATAAATAATTAATTTACCTAACATTTATTTTATTTTCTCAAAATTTCTTGAGTGTCCCACATACATGCGTCTAGTAGGTATATTCATATAATGTATGCTACTCGTTACGGCATCACTGAAGATAACTTCTGTATCTTGTTTTTCTATCGCTGTAAGTTATAAGTATTCATCTGCCGTCCCGAATTAGCTCGTCAACTCGTGTTATGTCGCCGCACAGAGATTTATTATAAATGTTTGTGTCAGAACTGGGTTAGTACGTTAATCGAAAAGCGTGTGCGCATTAGAAAATGTTGGAAATTAATCATATCGCTTCCTGCTGCCGGTCCGCCAGGTTGTCTTACAGCTATTTTAGGCTGATACGTATCATTTCAAAACTCCTCAAAATTTATCACTGACTTTTTCATGTAATAGTGATGGCCCAGTATTAACGTCGCTGACCTTGCTCCAGAGGGCGTTACCGCTGAGAATGCCCCGCGTATGTTGTAAAAGTATCTACAAATAAAATTGTGTAAAATTAGAACTGAACTATTTAATAATAAATAATCCATCACTGGATGTAGCATTTGAAATTAAATGGTATATTTTGAATTATAATTATTATTGTTAATGAAGGGATAAACTGCTTTTGAAGAAAATTAAAAGGCATGCTTGAAGACTTTTTTGATGCATTAATGGTCGATGGACTGAATAGAAAGGGGGTCGTGGAGGTTTTATTATTACAGTAAAACTACATACATTAAAAACATGTATCTATTTAAAATAAACTTGTGGAAATGTTGGAATTTTGATCCCCAATATCTCCGTAACTAGAAAGTTCGTAGTGACGGGGAGAACCAGTGCCTTTCGTTGCCTTAGTTACGAGTCTTTTTACACCCTTTATTTTGTTCAACATCAGCGCGACCCAGACCTGCAAATTGCAAAAAACCTAAGAAAATTTTAATGGAAATTAACTTCGATCAATGAAATTAACGACTTTATTTACGAGTAATTGTCATAGAAAACAAACGAAATACGAAGTTTATTGAAACCATTCCACGGACACGAGCGACGCAAGGAGGCGAGCGAGACGCTTCAGTTCATTCAGAAAGAAATAAATCAAGACTTTGGATGATTCTGTTTCAGTTAGCTGGTACCTGGCAAGTTTCAGTCACGGTGTAACACAAAGAACAACGCAACCTCATATTTTGAAATGTTTTCAGGCGGACACAACTTACATTCTGAAGACGTACGTAGACGAAAGGCCACCCTGTAGCATCAACCTTACTTCAATCTGGAAGTACTTATAGCCGACACAAGACAGAAATACTCATAAATTACGTTCAAAGACATTAACAAGTACCTACACAAATGAATTCCATCCGAACGTAAGTTTCGCGTATTGAAACTCGCGCTACCTCGCCTACATTACGTAACGTGTTATCAAACGCTGATAGTGTTTAAAGGCGGCACATAAAACGTAATCAGCGGCCGATAACTGCTCGTAAAATGCCGGCCGGCTAGCGGCTGCCCGGTGGTGCCACTATCGCACCACTATCGCGACGGAATCGCTGCGTTTCGGCACTAAATAGAATGATCGCCAGCTACCCCGACATATTGGCTACACAAGCATCGGCGCTGGTCACACTGCGGACGAGTAGCTAGCGACCAGCGATCAGCTGTAGACTGGCCGAGTGGCTGACAAGGTTGTCATTGTGTCTGAAATGTCCACTGAACAATAAAAATCTGTTTTTTAGGTCGAAGCTGAATAGACTATTCACGTGCAATTGATGTAAATAGAGTTTCCCATTTTTCCCTGTTTGTGGATTTTCTTTTCAAGCTGATGAACTAAAAGCAATCTATAACACACTCTCTAGTTGGTGGTAGTTTGCATTTAGTAGTCATCAGACCTGTATCATTTACAAGTTCATGCGAGAGACTGACGCATAATCCCCCCTTCACCATGCAGCTGACTGATTTTTTTAAGCTCTTTGTGGTATAAGCTATTTATGAAAGAAAAATCAACCGGCGACTGTGTCTTAATTTTAATTTTTTACAAATGTTGGTAACCTCCCAATCCTACACCCATCGCTACTTGAGCAGCTGACGGTTGTTTCACTTATTGGTAATATAAGATCAACCTTCGATTTACATCGATATCAGTCGGCTTACTATGACTTTTTATTTGCAACGGTACCTCTCGGACTATTAAAACCTGACCATTCTGGCGCTATACAACTTGTTTTTCAACCTGAACGATCTATCGCCTTTTTATGTCAATTATATGGTTGTATTTGTGTTTGTAATCAAGCTGCTGCAAACTGAGGGATTTTCTCCAGCTACGTGCGACCTTGCAGCTTTCAGCACTGACTGGTTAATAATTGCATGTTGACGTTGTTGTTGTTGCAGACTAGCAACGTCACAGACATGCTCAAACACATCATACTTATTTCATTTAGTTTCCATGCCCACAAAGGTCAACAGTTTGCGGATGCAAACCCACGTTCTAATTCATCGTCATTATCATCCACAGCCCGAGTTCACACAGTGCTACTCATCGTCTGTGCCAGTTTTGTCCAGGACATATACCCGAGATGGTAACGATATCGTCTGCTTATCCCGCCGCCGCACCGGTACACGAAGATAAAGTGATACTATACCCTCACACTGGCCTGACAGATATTACAACTACTACAGAGAGCAAGCTGTTGTCATTTAATATGCCATAAAAAAAAAAACAATTACAGGCTCTGAGCCAACACGGTACAACATGAATTCAGTTTTCCTCGTATCCACAAATGTGAAACGCATTTGGCGAAACTTTTTGAAAGGCTTTGCAGCACAGGGAATCAGTCCTATGTAACATGACGGATGTAGTGTCATGTTCGGCTCATTAACGTACAGCGCTGGTTACCTGTAACCTGGAGTTGCGAAAGCTCCGATAAATCTTTTTCATGAAGTCGCGGCGGTGCCAAGCGGTGCTGCCAGAGCCGCTGGCGGCGCGCCACACGACCTGGCGTCGACACTCACTACCTGAACGTAAGCAGAAGAACCAATTATACAATAATTGTTACATTTGAGATTTTGTCCCTTCAGTGTCAAAGGAACAAAAGCCCAGATGCAAGGTGAGTTGGTATTGGAAAGCAAGGAAACAACAAACTATTCCAAACAACTTTAGTATATTGACCATGACCATACAGCGATAACTTACTATTAATTAAGGCTAATATAAAATAGGTAAATACAAAATAGGTGAATGCCAGCCAGCACAAACTTAGGCTTGGAGATAATGCCAGTACTGTTCCTTTTTTTTAAGTTTAAATTATAAAATTGGTTCTAACAAAAATATCAAGGTACAACCTTCCAGTTTGATGAAAAAGAATTATTACTAAATGGGCGCCAGGGACTTGAAGAGTCCCGGATCCCTGAGACGACGAAAATGTTAAATATTTTTCCAGTTAAGCGTAGGTGTCGAACCCGGGGTCCTTTAATTAAATTAAGTTGTAGACCGGCTTCAAGTCTTGAAAACCGGACAGGAGTTACACACTGGTTCTTATATAAACCGGTGGAAAAATAAACTAAAAGGTGTAAGTTAAATATTTAAAAAAACCGTCCCGTCTGCGCTAAATCACTAGGTGGACTGCCACCGCACAGTCGTCTCCACAGGAGGCTTTGAGTGGACTCGAGGAACGGGTCTCACATCTCGGTGCCAGGAGCGTCTCTAGATCCGGCCTCACCTGGAATCGACAATACGGGGACCCTATAACATAAGGGAAACTGAGGAACTTTCCTTGAGAATGAATAGAGGTGACCGAGCTAGGAAATCTGAAGGCTACATTAGCCGGTTAATATGGCCTTTTGCAAATACTATATGATGAGCTACGACTTCTGTTTGCCTAACCCTACGTGGATGTATGGACGTCGCTCATTTGCATAGCTCTCTAAGCTCGTAATTTTGACTGCCACCCACACCCCGACACACAGCATTTACCTACTTTACACTTTGGTCCGACGTGCCCAGATCGAACGAACTGTCCTAAACTGTTGCTGCCATCTTGCAGTTGTTGTCTAAAGTCATCGAGCCCAAAAAGGTTTCTTACCAACATCCTGTTTCTTCAGGAAGGTATTCTAAAAGATGTGACAGAGCGAACTGCGGCTTATTTTGAATACTGACTCGGTCGTATCTCCGCCCGCCTGGTAGCTCTGCACGAGTGGGTCTTCTGTATCTGCGGGGTGGTGGCGCTGTATATCGGGCGGTGACACCGGCGCGTGCCGCGGGTATCCCGCGCTACGTACTGACGCACTCTTTCACAACGCAGAGGTGACCGACTGTCTTCTGTCTCCGCGGCGCGGCGTGCTCCGATTTCAGTGCCATCTGCCATCTTTGTCCGCTGTGGCTATTAACCAGTACAGTGAGAAACGAAGCTCAAAGACACATCGATGACCGATCTGTTTTCATTTTTGCTGATTCTGTAGTAATTGCAGGTTTCATCCGTGAGCACGTTGATTTGAAGTATATAATGTTTTAACGTCGTCATTGCGTAGGTTCGAATCCAATGTTATTATACAAAAGGTATTGGTTAACAAACACTATGTTTAAGGTCTCATTAAAACAGATAGGCAAATTTTAACACAGCGTTCAGTAGCGTCTAACCAAAGATATCTAAGCAAGAAAAATACTGAGATAACAAAGACATGAATGTGTTTATGCATACATTTACATACATTTGGGTAACCAATATTTTTAGTGTATTTTCGTTAGCTGATTTATTTCTGTTGTAAGTATCTAATGCGTTTTTCCTTTTATTTTTTTACCTGAGTTGTTTGTCCTTATTTTCGTGGCCTGAAAAGTTTGTCCTAAGTTTGTCCATCTATTTTAATGGGACCTTATGTGAAAAAACAGAAGTTTGTAAAGGTATCTATAACTCTTATCTAGGTATACTGAAAGTTGCTGATTGACGCCATGCCTATAAAAATGTTCCCGTGGGTGCGCTCCGTACGTAACGAGAGCGAAACCGCGTCCAAAAGCTAGTTACCAAATAAAAACAGATTAGCCCTTTGTTCCATAGCCGTATAGCGAACATTGTTCGTTTCACTTCGATAGATTGTAATCTACCGAAAAATAATGCGTTAAATTGTAAGCAGTATGATAAATGATAAATGATATTTATTCAGCAAGTAGGTTTTCTCAAACACTTTTACACGTCATTTTTTTTTTTAAACTAGATGGGGCCGGTGTTTCGTACCTGACTACTCTGAGAAGAAACAGCCGAAACAAACTCAGAGGTCATAGTCTCTTTTGAAGTCCAGACAATCTTGCTTAATTCACATGAGGACTATGCAGATTAGTGTCTGAGATGGTCTTTTGAAGAAAGAACCACACAGATTTGAGTGGACCTGTCCAGTCAGTGCAAGCATTTGTCAGTTATCGTGTAGCTCGACTTATAACTAACTCAAGGAGCTCAACGAAACGACGAACAATACGAAAGAAAGGACATTTGGGTAGGTCGCTTATAGTACTCAAACTGCCAGACAGTCGTGGGAAAAAAAAACAAAATGCGACCCACATGGTCCTCACATTCACAATTATTAAATAAAATAAATAATAATTTACAAAAACGAATGTCAATAAAAATACGATATGTCAAATAAACACATAAAACAAACAAAAAAGTAAAAAATAATAAAATACTGAACTAAGTATTCATGTCAATTCATTAAATGTCAGTCACAAGTAAATAATCATGTCAAATTCACACACATAAAACAAAATAAAAAAATAAAAGGAACGTAAAAAATAATAAAATACTGAAATAAGTATTCATGTCAAATCATTCAATGTCACAGTGTATAAAATAAAGGAATCAACAATAAACCAGCGAAGTCCGAAATTTCAACATTCACAGAGCAAATTTCATTGGAGCAGCTTAATCCCAAGCCTTTTTATCTTCGAGATAGTGATTGACATGATAGAAAGCTTTCAGGCATAGCTTCTGTTTTATAAACGATTTGAATTTATTCAGGCTTAGTGCTTGAATATGGCTCGGAAGTTTATTATAAAAACGTATACATTGGCATCTGAACGTACCCCCTATTTTTTTGAGCCTCGTTGCAGGAACAACAAATTTGTGTTTGTTCCTCGTATTTATGTTGTGGATATCACTGTATTTTTTAAACAAATTAATATTTCTGTGTGCGTACAAAAGGTTTTCATAAATAAACTGAGAGGGCACAGTAAGAATATTAATCTCCTTAAATTTTTCTCTGAGGGAGTATCTGGGACTTAGTTTATAAATTGAACGAATTGCCCTTTTTTGTAAAACAAATATTGTTTGAATATCGGCGGCATTGCCCCACAAGAGAATACCGTACGACATCACGCTATGGAAATAACTAAAGTAAACTAAACGGGCTGTCTCTAAATCAGTTAAGTCACGAATTCTTCTAACGGCGTATGCTGCAGAGCTAAGTTTTTTCGACAATTTGTTTATATGCGGGCCCCACTGAAGCTTGGCATCCAAAGTTATGCCTAAGAACACTGTGCTATCTTCCGGTTTCAGCTCTTCATCCTTAATTAGTACAGTAGTTTCCACTTGTCTTACATGGGGTATTGTAAACTTAATACATTTAGTTTTTTTTTCATTTAAGAGTAGATTATTAACATTAAACCAATTAACAACTTTTGCCAGGGCGTTATTAACATTATCCATAACTGGCTGCTGACGTTTGAGTTTAAATAAAAGAGAAGTGTCGTCGGCAAACAATACCACGTCATGATTATCCTTTATGAGGTAAGGCAAGTCATTTATGTAAATAAGAAACAAAAATGGACCAAGAATTGAGCCCTGGGGTACCCCCATTTTTACTACGGATCCGGGAGATCTTTTCCCGTTAACATCAACTCTCTGAATCCTATCACTCAAATAAGAAGTAAGAAGATCCAGAGAGGCGTTACGGATTCCGTAGTGGTGTAGTTTCCTGATTAATGTTTCATGAAGAACGCAATCGAAAGCCCTAGATAAATCGCAAAAAATTCCCAAAGCGTCGCATTTGTCCTCCCAGGCATTATAAATGTGTCCTAAAAGTTCAACACCGGCATCAGTAGTTGAACGACCCCTTGTAAAACCGAACTGTTTTTTGTGCAATAACTTATGTTTATTGAAAAAACTTTGCAATTGTGCCAAAATTAATTTTTCAAAAATTTTACTAAAGGTGGGTAGTACTGAAATGGGTCTATAATTAGTGGGGTCTGATGTACTACCCGATTCAAACAATGGTATTATTTTACTATATTTCATTAGATCAGGAAACTCACCACGGTCAATACAATCGTTAAATATAACAGCTAAAGATGGAGCTACAACGTTTATAATGGATTTAGCTACGTCCACAGAATGACCCCATAGATCAGCAGTCTTTTTAACATTTAAGGTGTGAAAAGTTTTAATAATATCTCTACAGGTGACATATTGGAAGTTAAATTCGGAATCACAGACTGAAACGTTTTCCCTTAGTAAAGACTCGGCAGCAGCAGGCGACGAGTTAAGCGATTTAGTTGTCGATACGGGAATATCTGCAAAGAAATTTTCAAAGGCTGTGGCAACTTGAGTGTCTGAATTTAGAATATTATCGCCAATAGCAAGGCTGTAGTCACTATTTCGGTTGCAAGACCTTCCCGTTTCGCTATTAATGATGTTCCATGTCATTTTAATTACATTACTACTATTTTTAATTTTTGAACTCAAGTAACGTGACTTTGCTAATAAACAAACTTTTTTAAATAATTTAGAGTAATTCTTAACGTACAAATTAAATTCTACTGTGTTAGTATAAGTACGCTCTTCATACAGTTCATAAAGTCGTTTTCGACTCTTATGAATGCCAATGGTGGCCCAGTCATTGAAAGAAGCGTTACTATTTACCGAGATTGTCTTAGGGACAAATGTGGTTTCAAATTGTGCGCAATACATGCTGAAAAAATCGTTATAGTGTTGATTGGGATCATCATTGGCTGACAAAAGTGGTAGTTTTGATAAGAGTTTAGTTTTAAAAGTTTCCAAGCGATTTTTACTTTTTGGATTAACAATGATATCCTTTTTAGTGATTTTCATATTTACATTAGGAATTGTGATCAATTGCCCACAATGATCTGAATCTATTAAATTAATAATTGCCTTTTGGGTGGGTATAATATCAGTGTAAATATTATCTAGGCAAGTGGCAGTAGTAGGGGTTATTCTAGTGGGCTCGAGAAATTTATTTTCAAGATTGTATGACTGAAATAGGCTTAAAATTTTTGTACTTAACCCAGAATTTTCTAACAAATTAATATTAAAATCACCACAAGTAATTATAGACTTCTTAGAACTACAGATTCTATGTAACACTTCATCCATTACCTTTTCAAAACAATCATACAACCCTGAAGGAGGTCTATATACACTTAAAATGATAAACTGCTCCAACTCTATACAGGCTATTTCAACTGTTCGCTCAACAGATAGGCTAACAATATCCTTGCGTTCTTTAAATTTAAGATGATTACTTACTAGGATTAATGCGCCGCCGTGTATAGCATTTACTCTGCAGAATGAACTACCAACCTGGTGATTGCTAAAATTGAAAATTAATTGGTGACATTTAAGCCAGTGCTCCGTTATACAAAGAATATCTATGTTGTTACAATTCAAAAAAAGTTCTACCTCTAATTCTTTGTTCAATAATCCTTGAATATTTTGATGAACCAGGTTGATACTATTAAAACTCTCAAAACATTCGCCAGATTTACTATCTGGTTTCCTTATAATATTGCAAGAGGTTGCCTCTGTTGTCTCACTTTCTAATTTAAATGATTCATAGATTCAGTTAATGTAGACAAATTATTGGCAGAGTAATTTAACTCGATATTGCATTGATTAACAGATATGTTTGTTTGACAATCGCTCGAGAGAGTACAATGTCGCTAGACAGATTACAATGGAACGGGTTTTACTCTGGTCGTTATATGTTACACTCTGGTCGTTCGACGGGATCGGGAAGATGGACACCAAAGTGCTTGGACTATTTTTACTCAAGTTTCAGTAAAATTCAGTTCCAAGCCCTTTACTAAAAGTTGAAACAGGCCAACATCGCCAATTGGTAACCCTAAAGTATGTTTGTATGTCAGTGTTCATGAACTCGTCGACCAGCTCAGTTAAACTGTGATTCTGTTAATGTTTGGCAGTGAACCAAACTACTGACATATGCCTACAGAGTACAGTCGTTTTCTGAACTCGGGGCGCTCTATCAAATGTTCTGTTTCTTTTGTTAGCCTAGTTTCTAGTTGGCGTCCTGTGTGCGGTTGTGATACCTGGCTCCCCGTAGTCCGCAGGTAATCTCCGTCACGTGATAAATGACCGATAATATAATAATTCGTATGTGCAATATGTACGTCATCGAGATGAATCGCAACCCCCTCCTCCCTGACCGCCCGCCCCCCCCCCCCGCCCCCCTGCACCCCGGCGGCAATACTGAGTGAGCATCCATGATGGATGTGTCGAAGGAAATCGAGCGGGCATCGGAAATGGCCGCGTTCGGGGCCCATAGCCACCATAATTCATTTCTGTTCCACTCAACACTGATAATTCATTTTTATTCATGAGATGGGTGAGGGGAGCGGGGGAGGAGTTCTGATCGCTTTCCCACTGTGCTATCATTTCGTTTTGATAACTGTCACGAGAGATTTATCCGAGTCAATATGACGTGGTGACCAACGAGCACGATGTGCCTCTGCCTATTGACAACCGTGTGTTACTAAGTTAAAATATTTTAGGAATCGGAAGCGCATCAATATCTTCATGTTCAAAGTAGATACTTACTATGATTGAGTCTGACCAGAGCCACAAAGTAAAAAAGTACAGAAGTGGCACTCCTTTGATCTTGAAGACAATGTACCTAAACTGGGCACGGTCGATCTAAATTGTGCCTTGACGCCCCGCGTTAGCGTCTGTTAATTGGCGTCTCGTTGCTTAATGGTCAATCGGTAGGGCTGCCAAAAAATAAATTTTCGAATGCATCACCCGCGTTCTTCAGTTATGAGACTGTATATCCCGCGAAAGTGTGGGGGTCGTGGCTTTTTAAACGCTAAGACGCTCCACAATCGCGAGATATGCAGTCTCAGGGATTATTTCCTAGAAGCCGACGTGGGGATGCATCGAGATGTGGTCGCGATGGACAAGGGCCTCACCCCGCTCTCCTTGGCTAAAGAAAACTGGCGCAAACCTATAGTACTTGCTACTGATGACCGCAGGAAATAATGGCAGGGCAAGCAGCTTCACGGGCGCTTTTACCGGGCTCTTCATGGGCCCGATGTAGATTTTCTAGCGTCCGTGTCCTGATTACGTTCCGGGGACCTCTTCGGAGAAACCGAAGGTTTTGTCTGTGCAATTATGGATGAAGTTATGATGACGAATAACTACCGGAGATTTATTGTGAAGGACGGTACGGTTGACATATGTCGGGCATGCCACCGTCCAGGCGAATCAATCCGTCACATTATCTCCGGATGTTCTCGTCTAGCTAACGGAGAGTACTTGCATAGACACAACCTTGTAGCCAGGATTATCCATCAGCAACTTGCTCTAAAATACAATCTTGTGGAATCGGAAGTGCCCTACTATAGGTATGTGTCCGACCCAGTTCTCGTTAATGGCAGTATCACACTGTACTGGGATCAAACCATCATCACTGACAGGACTGTTATAGCTAATAGACCTGATATAGTGGTGATGGATCGATCAGAGCGGCGCGCAATGATTGTTGACATAACGGTACCGCATGATGAGAACCTCGTGAAAGCCGAGAAAGATAAACAAATCAAGTATCTTGACTTGGCTCGCGAGGTTGTCGACATGTGGGAAGTGGACTTAGCAATCATTGTGCCGATAGTCGTGTCAGCGCATGGCTTAATTGCTAAGAGCCTCGACCAACACCTGAGGAGGCTCTCGTTAGGCAGCTGGATCGAGAGCTTGATTCAGAAAGCGGTACTCCTGGACACGGCCCGTATTGTTAGGAGGTTCCTCTCTCTGGAGCCCTGACCGCCGGTAGCTTGGACCCTGTTCCCGATACCGGTGGGCTACAATTTTTTATATGGTTAAATGTTTTTATACATTTTTTTTTTAATGTAAAGACTTTGTTAAAAAATGAAAAAAAGGAAATAATAATAATATTACTGTCGGTTTTTGTACATGATTTTTGATTGTTAAATTAATATAATAAATACATCGAGTCAAAACTTATCAATAACACAATTAAACAATACAATACATGTAGTTTAAAATATGTCTTATTATATGTATTTAAGCATCCATATACGCAACAGTTTATCCGGCTTGCCATTTTTACTAAGAATGATTAATGATCAATAAATCAGTCAGTAAACTAACACGAAGCACAAGTAGGTCGCGACGCCAGCGACCGGTCGAAAGAGCGAGAAAAATTAACGCGACGTACGCACGGCACGAGCGCGACAGCCCCACTGAACTTGCATACTCAGTATGCGCGGAGCGGTAGGTAGTTATCTCATGCCTACACACGGAGTGACTACTTGTGATTCGTGCCAAAGCGAGTGTGAGAAAAATAAATTCAAGGCCAACGCTCATAACTCAATTAGATGAACTGCACTTGCTGTTGTTTGATATTCTACTTGGTTCGGACTTGCTTGAAATAATCACTACGAGTAGTAGACCATATGACCGATACAAGGATATTACCCCTACTTACAATCAGTCAGTCAGTTAAATAAAAAATATTAATTTCACTGCTCCATGTTCCCATCAAAGTTTATTTTAAAATTGTTTGTTAGATTTCGCATTTATGTTGCTATTCAATTTAATAATCGTTATTTTAGAGAAGGCAAGAAATATGTGAGACATTATAAAGTTTAAGCTTTTACTAATCTTTAAATAATATAACATTAAAAATCAAAAATGTTGGTAGTATTTTATTTTTAGTACTTGTGGAATGTGGCAGCCCTACCGATTGACCATTAAGCAACGAAACGCCGAATAACAGACGCTAACGCGGGGCGTCAAGGCACAATTTAGATCGACCGTGCCCAGTTTAGGTACTTCAAATGTCGGCTTTCTTCAAGATCGAAGGAGTGCAACTTCTGTACTTTTTTAATCCGGTCTGACTAAGATACACCAAACTTCGAAAAATTATTGCTTCGTGTGAAAACAATAAGTTTCTCAGCAACAGCACCTGACAAGTGGCACCGTTCAATGAAATGAAGATCCAGTAGCTGAGTAGCAACACATTGGTAAGATTGCAGCCGGAGTTCCGAGGGAAGTGTCCCGAGAGTGGACGCTTTGGACGATAATTCCATTAAGACGAGTAATTTTATTATTAGATCAATTGCACAATGCGCCTGCATTGCAACACGCTGTCACACAACGTAGATCGATGATCGAAGGTCTTAAATGAACATGGACAATACCAAGGTCATGTTAAATGCCCATGTAACACCCACTTCTATCAAGATCGGAGACACTACACTCGAAGTTGTAGACGATTATGTGTACCTGGGACAAACGGTCCAGTTAGGTAGGTCTAACTTCGAGAAAGAGGTCAATCGTCGAAACCGACTCGGCTAGGCGTTCGGGAAGTAGCGCGGTATCTTTTCATCCAACTTACTGTAGCGTCTCAAGACGTAAGTCTATGATCAGTATGTTGCCAGTGATTACATATAACATACGGGACCGAAACGTAGTGGCTCACAGTGGGCCTCATCAGAAGGCTTAAAGTCACCCAAAGGACAATGGAGAGGGCTATGCTTGGAGTTACCTTGCTTGATCCAATCAGAAATGGACATCCGCAAGAGAATCAAGGTTACCGACGTAGCCCAAAGAGTTGCCAAACTTAAGTAATAGTGGGCATATCATTGCTCGCAGAACGATTGTCCGATGGGACCGAAAAGTTCTGGAGTGAACCGGAAGACGGTGCGTTGGAAAACCTTCCACCAGGTGGACCGATGACCTGGTGAAGGTTGCAGGAATCCGCTGGATGCGAGTCGCACAAAACCGGTCAATGTGGCGACACTTGGGGAGGCATATGTGCAGCAGTTGACGTCTATCGGCTAAACTGATTTGTTCACAACTGAGTTGATGATATCGTAAAACAGGTATTTAGTCATCAAATAAACGCTTTATATCTGAATCTTTTACTTTTTTTTTATTTTGAAAGGATTTAAACGATACAAGTTTAAATCTTAACAACAAAATATTAGTTATACACCGGTGGATTTCTGGGTCATCTGACTAGCGGTGTCGTAAGGTTCCGTAGCCAAATAGCAAAAAACGGAACCCTTATAGATTCGTCAGGTCTGTCTGTCTGTTTGACTGTCTGCCTGTCCGTCCGTATGTCACAGCCACTTTTTTTACGAAACTATAAACTATAACTAGAAACTATAAGAACTATGCTGTTGAAACTTGGTAATCTTAATGCGGTTTACAGAATACACACAAAAATAGAAAACAATAAACATTGGGGCTTCCCCCATACCTACTTAGAATTGAAACTAAAAAAAAATATCATCAAACCCGTACCCGTGTGGGGTATCTATGGATAGTTCTTCAAAAATGATAATATTGAGGTTTCTAATATTTTTTTTTCTAAACTGAATAGTTTGCGCGAGAGACACTTCCAAAGTGGTAAAATATATGTGATAAACCTAAAAAAAATATATGATGTACATTGCCATGTAAACTTTCACCGAAAATTGGTCTGAACGAGATCTGGTAAGTAGTTTTTTTTTTTAATAGGTACTTCATAAATCGTTTGAATGAATGATACATTTATTTGCAAGAATATAGGTAGTTGACATAAGTTCTGAATATCTAAGGGTTTCACTATATTCGGCATTTCGGGCATACAAATACACAATACAATAACAACAACACAACACAATACACAACAACAACACAAAACAACAACAAACACAGACAACACTTATTTAAACAACACAAACAACACTATTTTAATGTAAAAAAGCGAGACGCCTCACTCGCACATAATCTTTCATGATTAAGATTAAGCGATGTGTGTTTAAGCAAAATTTATGTTTTATTTTAATATAAAAAGTTTCAATTTTTTTTTACTACAATTTACACAATTTTGATACGGTACCCTTGATGGGCGAGTCCGACTCGCACTTGGCCGCTTTTTTATGCCTTTACATCGAAAAAAATCCCAGTGTCACTTCGCCTGTTATCCTTACTCTCTTTTTTTTCAAACCACTAAGGATTAGTTCGAATTGTAAAGTAGTTACTAGAAAATGGTTGTTTGATACAATGCGTGAATTTGATGCACACGAAATTCATTGGCATACTAATTCTCTAGTCTAGTTTAATGTTTCAATTGAATGTACATAATTATTAAATTGCGGTTCTCTTGCTATTGGAGTACACGACTATCATGGCGACTAACTTTTAAGTTTTCCGGTACTGATAGACGCAGGTGCACAAACTAGAGTAGAACTAGCGCTACATAGTCGCAGTGAGCTGATACGTGACAGTCACAGTACTGGACGTCAACATTTCGCTAGTTATGTTTAGGTCCCACGTAATAGAGGGCCAGCCTATTAACATCCGCTGGACATACATCCAAACTTCGTTGCTGGTTCTGAGAAAATACCTCAATCAACTCAACACAATAACATTTTTCCCGACCTGAAAATTGAACCCACGACCACTAAACCTACGTCTCTGAACTAAAATATATTACAAAAACTATACTGAGCTGGTCAACTGCCACAGTGCCACTCCATGAACAATAGTTTTTTTTATAAGATCTGCTGGAGCCGCCAAGTGTCTGTTTCCGTCGGTTCCAGTTCATTGGCTCCTCGCCACATGTCACACGGACTCTTCTCTGATAAGCAAACTTCACCTCTTCATGCGGCGGCACTATTGCCAACTCATTATCAACCCTATTTCACCGACACAAGGATGATCCGCCGTCCCTACTCGCTGATGTGGCAGATCAATGAAGTTTGTTCGCCAAAATTCGCGTCCAAAAACGTTGGAATAAAAAAATATTTTTGCATAAATTATTGTTTCATATCTTTCAGTAACAGAGCTAAATTTTCTTCGTAATTCTTGGTCCGTATCTGAGCTATCTTCGTCATGCTTGCTTAATTATTAGAATTTGATTTTTATTGACTAGACTCAAGGTTGGTATTACGTTGTGCAAGGGATGCTCTGAGGCTTTTTGCTTTCGCCATTGGTAACGTTGAAACAGGTCTATCTCGTGTTACCTACATTGAAAATAAAAAGCTTGTTTTGATCTAATGCAGAGTGTTACGCAGTTAGTTTCTACTTGCTGCGACGTCCAGGTCGATACTGTAGGCAGCTAGGCACTAGGCACTGGGCAGGCAGGCCGGCAGGCGGGCAGGCGGGCAGGCAGGCGGGCAGGCGGGCAGGCCGGTGTGCGCGGGGTCGATGCACCGCGTTGTTTAACTAGCGCCGGTTCGAAGTCAGCTCGCTCCACTCAATACTGTATACCTACTCTAATCAGTGCTAGAACAATCGTCCAATATGGAAAACAATACGATACTCGTAGTACCTACAGAGGTCAATGACCCTCTTGAAATTAACATGAGTACACGAAGAGCTCCCACTCGGTACTCCGCGGGATGAGCACTATATTAATGAACTTATGCCTGTTACTTAAGTGAGTAGTTTCCTCGACTTCTGTCTCCCTGGTAGGTACTTGCTATAAATAGCGCAGATCGCTTATGGCTCGGTAGTGTTAGTTTCGCATCTGTTGCCATGCACAAGCACATCAGCTGTACTGTCCTAACGACACTGGTAGCGCCACCTAGTTTGAGAAGGCGTTAACGGCACGTCTCTACAGAAATCTACGTTTATTGAAGACAAAGTCTTAGTTAGCTGCAGATTTATGGGATGGAAGTATATTGGTACCTATCCACCAACTATTAGCGTCACAATATTTTTTAAATGTTTTAGTAGCCTGCTTGAGTGTTCCACCGCTGGGCAAAGGCCTCCCTTTCTCCTTTCAAACCACAATAATGATTGATACAAAACCTACCATTAACTTATTTATGTAAGTACGAGTAATTATAACACACAGTAGACTAGACAACACACTAACAGTATAATGCTGCTTATTTCTTTAGAAATTTCCGGCAGCTGACCTGAAAAATGTGAGAGAAAAGGAAGAGAATAATGTGTTAATGTGCCTTACCTTACCTCATCAACCAATTTACTATCTATACTAATATTAGAAAGAGGAACGATTTATATTTTTGTATGTAACTAAAAAAAAACTATTAGACCGATTAAAAAAAATCTTTCATCAATGGATAGCTACATTATCAGCGAGTAAGCTATATTTTATCCCCGTACTCAATAAGGGAACGGGAACTATGCGAGTGAAACCGCGAGACGTCCGCTTCTGAAGCTAAAGTTTTGGAGTCGGTTTTTGATTTTTGCAAAAAAGTTTTTATTTTTCATTTTTTAGTCGTTCATTTGTGCTTACCCCTTCACAGTGTAGCTGCGTGATGTTATTTTATGAATTGGTGTAAACAATAGATAGACATGCGGTTTCAGCAAGCCCAGTCAATTTGCTATCATTTATTTAGGAGTTCCGTTGGCTATCTCCGATAAGAGAGTACTCTTCCAAAAACTACCCAAATCCGATCAAGTGTGCCTATAAAATTTGAAGAGTTCTCTCAATTTCTCCAGGATCCCATCATCAGAACCCGACTTGATGATTATGGGACCACCTGAGAAGTACACCCCTTCAAAAAAAAAAAAAAAATTCAAATCGCTCCATCTTTCAGTAATCGGGGAACATACATAAAAAAATATAAAAAAAGGTTCCGACGAATTGAAAACCTCCTCCTTTTTGAAGTCTGTCAAAAACACATCTAAGGTGTTAAAAGACCTTCACGAAGCCGACATCCAAGCATTCTGTACATCAAACTAAGTAACTACGGAACAATTATATTATTTATTGCTGGGAAACAACTTTTTTTTGGGGTCAAATCAGGTTTTACGGTAAAACTAAATGTTACGCGCTCAAAACATAGTGCATAAGGATGCATTGAATGATCGTTGTATGAGACGACAAAACGAAAAATTGGGAATCGGAAAAATAACATTAAGTATGTCCAGGATAAAATAATAAAATGTTGAGCTGTGGAGCTTCCTGCAGCTGATAAAGCTCCTTGCAGCACCCGTGATCGTGATGTTGAGCTGTGGAGCTTCCTGCAGCTGATAAAGCTCCTTGCAGCACCCGTGATCGTGATTTTGAGCTGTGGAGCTTCCTGCAGCTGATAAAGCTCCTTGCAGCACCCGTGATCGTGATGTTAAGCTGTGGAGCTTCCTGCAGCTGATAAAGCTCCTTGCAGCACCCGTGATCGTGATGTTGAGCTGTGGAGCTTCCTGCAGCTGATAAAGCTCCTTGCAGCACCCGTGATCGTGATGTTGAGCTGTGGAGCTTCCTGCAGCTGATAAAGCTCCTTGCAGCACCCGTGATCGTGATGTTAAGCTGTGGAGCTTCCTGCAGCTGATATAGCTCCTTGCAGCACCCGTGATCGTGATGTTGAGCTGTGGAGCTTCCTGCAGCTGATAAAGCTCCTTGCAGCACCCGTGATCGTGATGTTAAGCTGTGGAGCTTCCTGCAGCTGATAAAGCTCCTTGCAGCACCCGTGATCGTGATGTTGAGCTGTGGAGCTTCCTGCAGCTGATAAAGCTCCTTGCAGCACCCGTGATCGTGATGTTGAGCTGTGGAGCTTCCTGCAGCTGATAAAGGTCCTTGCAGCACCCGTGATCGTGATCGTGATGTTGACGTTCATCCTTCATCATCATCTCCCTAGCCTTTTCCCAACCACCTTGGAGTCGGCTACCAGTACAACCGGATGCAGCTGAATACCAGTATTTTATATGAAGCGACTGCCTATCTGACCTCCACAACCCAGTTAATACTGGGTAATACGATACCCCTTGGTAAGACTGGTTGCCAGACTATTTGGGCCACTGACTACCTGTAACGACTGCCAAAGATGGACAAATGACAGCCGGGACCAACATTTAAGTTTCAAGCGCCTAGATAGCTTCCTAACTATTCATACCCTCCCCCCTGACGCAACTCTCTTACCAGTCAGTTCCGTTGCGACCGCGCAGTGAAGTGTAAGGCCTTCGCCACACTAGACCGAAATTCCGTCGCCGAACATCCGCGGCGGAACGCCAATACATGTTATTGCATATAAAATACAAATAACGGGCACACTACGCCGAAGATCGGTCGTTCCGTCGCGGACAATCCCGCGCTCGGCGCGGACCGTCACTCGCTCGCGTCTGCTCGGTCGTCCGCGCACCGATCTTCCGTCAGCGTAAGATCGGCAACGTCGCATTACATGTATTTTTATGCATCGCGCCACATTCAGCGGATAACTCGCAGTGACGACGCACGCACAGGATGTTTGACACTGAACGATTTATTATCGAAGTGCAAAATAGAGTTTGCCTTTGGGACTCTAGGGAAAAGCCGGATAGAACTGCAAAGAAACGAGCATGGGAAGAGATAGCGAAAATATTGTACGACAATTGGGATAGTGAAATAGAAACAAAACAGCGAGAACTTGGTGAGTTTATCACTTTATTAATTTTCTATACCTAGGTATATCTAATTATAAGTACTCGTATGCATGTAGGTACTAATTGAAACTATCATTCATATAAACCTACATAACAACGATTATATCAGTCACCTTACCTAAATGAAGTTGTGTTGCCACTCTAGTTTACCTTCTTCCATAAAATATTTTTTAAATAAATCTCTCGTATTTATGGCATTAGAGGGTCTAGATGTATTACAGTTTGGTAATGTAGGTAGATCAGAAGTTAACAATTCGTCGTTGCAGTTCAAACCGTCTCGTCTCCGTACAAAGTTATGAAGAACACATGTTGTTTTTACTATCTCTGTAGCAAAATCCGGGTTAACAAGTATGGCCGTATGAAGAACTCTCCACTTGTTGCTCAATATGCCGAAAGTACATTCCACATAACGCCTTGCACGAGATAGGCGGTAGTTAAACGTACGTTTTTCTATGTCTAATGTTTTATTGGGGTAGGGTCGCATAACATGTTTATGTAAAGCGAAAGCCTCGTCAGCTACCAGTACATATGGTAGTGCTGGGCCGGTAGTACCGGGGAGTATTTTATCCTCGGGTAGGTCTAACATGTCATGGTAAAGTTTCTGTCCGAAATTTGAACTTCTAAATACATTACTATCAGCTTCTTTTCCAAAAGATCCAACATCGATAATAATGAAGCAATAATTAGAATCTGCGGCTGCCATAAGAACTGAAAAAAATTGAAAAAAACTTTTTATAGTTAAAAAAGTTAGATCCGCTGTAGTCAGGATTAATTATTCTTATATGTTTACCATCCACAGCTCCTAAACAGTTTGGAAAATTTGCGTATTTATAGAATTCTTCTGCCACTTTTAAAAACGATTCCTTATTTGGCTCGGGCATTTCAAGTGGTTGCAGTACTTTCCAAATTACTTCACAAGTTTCTTTTATTATTTCTGCAACAGTCGATCGTCCTATCAAAAAATCGTGAGATAAACTTACAAAATGCATTCCGGTAGACAAATACCTGAAACAAAAACAACGTTCAGCATCATCACGTTTTCCCGCCAGTGGCTCCCCCAATCTAAAATAATTAATTAAACATTTATAAACGAACTTATGAAAAATCTGCTTCGGTCAATCCCTCAAGACTACATTTAACAATGTTTCGCATCGATTCACATAATTTACTAGTGATGCCAACTCTCACCTTCGGCGTATAAACAGAAAAGTGGCACCTTTGCCTTCAAAATTCGAAGTTAAGAGTTCGCATCGCTAATACACTATGTGAAAACATAGTTAAATGTAGTCTTGAGAGGGTCAACGAAGCGGATTTTCCATATGTGGTATAGATAAATTATAGTAATTGTACTTATAATTAATTATTTTCTATTGGGGGCGCCACTATCGGAGCTATAATATATCACCCTAAGCTAAGTTATTTCGAAATTTTGTTGATACTTATATTATTTAATTTTACAGTGGATGAACTTCAAAAGAAATGGAAGCACTTAAGAGATTATTACGTAAAAGAAAAAAAACAAGATAATACAAGAAGTGGAAGTGCTGCACCTAAGAAACGTAAAAACTCGTACATTGAATTGCTTCGATTCTTGGATGTGGTGAAAGAGTCTCGGGTCTCATCGGGGAACATAAGCGCTCCGGCAGGTGATAATGACCAAAATGAAAATTCTTGTGATGAAATATCAACTAATACAAACACTCAACCAAGAAATGCAAACGCACAAGAAACTGTAACTGAGAATTTTATTCCACCTCAAACTGAAGAAGTTTCAGGGACCTCCCAAATGAAAAAAAAACCTAAAATGACAGCCTTTCAACAGAGTTTAATTACAGCAATGAATAAAAAGCAACAATCACCTAAAGCAGCCGAAGAAGATGCCGACACGAAATTTTTACTTTCTTTACTTCCTCAAATTAAGAGCCTAAATGAAAGACAAAATTGTGAGTTCAGAATGGAAGTGATGAATTTGATTTATAAACTCAAATATCGTAACTCATTTAACATGTCACATAATCAAACGTATTCTTACAACCATCCTGGCTATAGTACATACGAACAATCACCTACAACATATAGTATACCTACAGGAGATGTGTCACCGCCGGTGTACCAAGGATATACTACGAATTCAAACAGTGCAATCTCCTATTCGACCATACAGTCACCCGAATCTATTGAAACTCAAGTACGTCCAATTCAATCAGCTGAAACTGAAACAGCACACTCAATTGAGGAAATAGACGAAATATTTCAAAATAGGTCCACTTAATTGAGATAATAGTGGAAATGTTGCAGCAATTTAATTCAATAAAAAGTTAATATACTTAAGTAATTAATCAATAATTTGTTTTATTTCATATACATATAAATAATATTTATCTTACCTTAATGTAACGGTCAGCCTTTCTTCGGGAGGTATAGCTGTTCTAAGTTTTGTATTTTGCTTGGTAATATAGTCCTTAGTTAAATTCAGCAATACATCAAAAGATTGTATGGACATACGATAATATTCGAATGATTTATCTGGATTAAGTCTTAGTTGCATATACAGGGTATGAAATTGCCCAATTTCTAGTCGAAGAGTATTTAAGGGATGAACCCAATATTTACGCTTTCTTCTTCTTTCTTCTTCTAATGCTTCATAAATAGCTATCACTTCTATCGGATCCATCACGAATTCACGACCACACCGTATAAGCGCAGGCAGCCGACTGATGATCTGCCACTGAATATTCAGTGTGGCTGGTACCGTATAGAACGGATTGACCGCCGCGGAAGTTCGGCGACGAAATTTCCGTCTAGTGTGGCGAAGGCCTTTGTGGAGCCTGTGGAACATTGTGCGGTAATTTGCTCATCACGCGCCTCCGTGTAAGTATTTATTTTTCTAATAAAATAAGTATTATTGTATTTTCTAGAATATATTATTTTATTTATTTATATTATATTGGTTAATTATTAAGTTTTTTGTTATTGAAGATTTTTTATTATGATTTATATGAAGATGTCAAAATTAGAAAATAAAAACAAGTTGATTTGATAATTGTTTTAGAAGTTGCATTTATGTTTCATAGTTTTAATTAAAATATTTATTTTCTTACTTATAAAACCTTGTTTTATTTATATAAATCCATTATAACCCAATAGGTACTATAACAGTAGAAATATGAGCATTTAAAGTAGTGTGAGTAATTTGCTCGCGCGCGCCTCTCCGTGTAACTAACTGAGGCGCGCCTTCTCACGGGTTAACGTGCTTTCCGAGGCACGGAGGAAACTCGGTATGTAAGGGTGGTCACCCAACCTATGCAAACACGGCTTAACCTAAAGATCGACCCGAGCGGGTGTTATTATTTAGCCACGAGCTCCTCGTTTACGTTCATCCTTGAGTCGCATTTTATAAAAAACGATTCATCATCTTCTGTATCGTGTGGTTAGTTCTTACCCTGCAGTCTAGTTAGTTCCTACCCTGCAGCCCTGGTGTCTAGTTAGTTGCTACCCTGGCTCTGGTGTCAAGTTTTTATGACGTCCATGGGCCTCTGGATTGGGTTTACATGCCATCGAGAAATGTCTCTTAGGCATGCTGGTTTCCTCACGATGTGTTCCGTCACTGAAGTGACGAAGAAGTGAAGTGAAAATAATGCCACAGTGTAACTTGTTTATTTGTTTAAGTTTAAGTTTAACTCTTGACATGTTATTGCTTGATAAAGTTGAATGTTTGTTTTATTTTCTGACTAGGCTAATTGTGTTTTTGTTTCTTATTTTAATTACGTTGTTGATACCTATATATTTTATTTCTATTTTTGACTTTTTACCTATATTATTATTGATTGGAACTTTTATTGATTATTATTATTGTGCTACTCTGTATTCGACACAAATGTATTTTGTTAAGAATAAATGAGTAATGACTAATGACTAATGACTGATGTAAGTACATACGTCTTGAGTTCACACCACTAAGCTTTTACTGCTTCTAGTTTGATTATAACTTAGTTTTTCAAAAGCTGTTCTCTGTTTCTTTATTGCTGCATTAAATTGAATTTGGAACCATAAACAAATCATCCATTCCCGATACTTTTTAGACTGAATTTAGAAACTGTCAATAGCTTAAATTCTTAGGGTAAGAATTTACTACCTTGCCGCGCGTGTGGAGGGGGGAGTGAGGGGGTCTATCAAATTAGTGAACAAATCATCCTCCAGCGAAGTATTATAATTATTATATTTGTGCTCCAGCCGAGTGTGAGAGACAGAAACGTTTCACATACGAACATCGCGTACTCATGTACGTTTGCCTGGCACGGCCCCACAGAATCTGGTTTTTAGGTGTTCACCAATGCAATGTACTCGCCTCTAGGAGTATATGTACCGGTTTCTTTTTCAATGTACCTCTGTACTTTTGAAGAAATTTGCAAAATAAGGGGGCCGTGCTGAAAACGTTTGGCTGGCACGGCCCTCTTATTTTGCGTGTAATTTGAAAAACGTAAAGCGCATTAAAAAGTTTCTTAATCTCAAGGAATGTGCTCTGTTGACGCGTTATATGTACCGTAACGGATATTCTGAATTCGTAATAACAAAAAATATATAGATGTAGATAGGGGGCCGTGCTGAAAAATAAATAATTGAGGAAATCTCCAAAGAAGACAAATAACCTGAGCCAAAAACTATTAAAACATAATTAATGGGTGGCAAGTAACATATGTACCGCATTGGTTTCTCATAAAACTTGCTAAATTTGATAAATAAACCAATGTTAGTTAATTCAGCACGGCCCTCTTCATACGCCTATATATCTTTTAAAATATGACATGTTTGCTTACAAAATTCGACTTCCTGAATCATCTAAAGAAGTTCATTCGTTCCAAATAAATTGCGATACTGCTGTATTAGTACTGTAGAAGATAAATTGGATCGAAAATATCATACATTACAACGAATGGGGTGACCATGACTCAACGTGAAAAAAAAGGATTAAAGAACTGCTGATATATTGAGTAAATCTATACTTAATATTTCAAAGAGAAAGACTATATAGCATAAAAGGTTTAATAAAACATAGAAACGTTTCCAACAAATCAAAATTGACTGAACCTTACATTACAATAATATTAATATTACAATACATTGCATGACATTCTCGGCATATTCAAGTGAAAAAAAAGATACCTAACTAAATGTAAAAGGTGGCTTTACAGTACATAGAACTCACACAAATGTGCTATGCAATTATATAATAATACACTGCTTTTCTTAATTTATATAAATAACTTAAGTAGCATTGGTTTAGCGGGACATATCTCACTATACGCAGACGACACATGTCTTTTTTATTTTGGTAACTCCATACTTAAGGTTATTGCTGAAGCACAGCAAGACCTTCATATCTTAAATACGTGGCTTAAGCGAAACTTACTAACTATAAATGTAAACAAAACTGCATACATAATATTTTCTCCTAAAAACAAAAAGATTCCTAATTTTCCTCCTCTTGTGGTAGATGGCCAACAGCTTTTAAGATCGAACCATGAGAAATACTTAGGCCTGATCTTGGACAGTAGACTTACATTCAGACCACACATTGACTACATAAGAAACAAATTGATACCGTTAACTGGAGCTCTGCGAAATATCGCTAAATGTGTGCCATTCAATTTACGCTACACAATTTATAACACACTCATCAAACCGCACTTATACTACTTAATACAAGTATGGGGACAAGCTGCTATTACACACCTTCATGACCTACAAATATCGCAAAATAAAGCAATTAAAACTCTTTTCAATTACAATTACTTAACACCTACAAAAGAACTTAATGCTAAAACTAAACTATTTAACCTACAAAAATTATACATATACCACACATGCATACTAATTAAAAAAAAATCGAACGAACAAAATACACTCACAAATCACTTTCAAACGTAAAACATACCACTACTACGCTAGGAATAGGGATAGTATAGAACTACCTTCAGTAAGAACTTTATACGGAAGAAGAACTATTCAGTTTGAGGGTGCGCAGATTTATAATAAATTACCAAAAGACATAAGGGATTCTTCATCTATTAATATATTTAAAAATAGGTTAAAGTGGTATTTGGCCAACCAACAATAATGTACGACTACCTTTTTGTACTCGATTGTTCGAACGACAAGTAATTTACTACTTAAGTTTTTTTTTTATATACTAACTTTCTCATATATAAGTGAACTATGTATGTTCTTTTTGAGAAATAAATTTCTTTAAACCAAAGATGGAATCTATACAACGCAAGGATATTTTACAATCTTCCGCAGCTTCCACAATAACTTAACATGGGAATCAATTATGCGTTTTATACAAGATTTAAATTTCAACTCATTCAGTTTTGAATGTGAGGAGGTATTTTATTGTAACATTTTGAACAGTACCCCATGAAAGATGAATCTACTTTAGCAAGCCTGAAACCTGGCTGAACGAGTTGGTCCCTATTTGTAGTATTATAGTGGTGTCTGTCACCTCTATAAATATAAATGCAGATTTTTCCTAACGTACATGTTGTTTTCATAGATGTATTGGCTAGGTATTGTGAAGATATTAATTTCTTATCTTAATTTATTTCTTTCTATCGAGCGCAATTCCCAAGAAAACTGTTTTATCGACAAATTCTAGTATCTCTTGATTCAACATTATGTCACAATCCCTATACTTTTGACATTTGGTAGGGCAAATCGAATGCACTTAGCTTTTTTCCCATTTAGTGGTAGAGAAATGGACCCAGAATCGAACCTTGTGGTACACCCATTTTTACTTTTAAACCCATTGAATTGACACCATTTATTTGTACTTGCTGCTGTCTATCATTCAAATACGACTTTACTAAACTAAGCGCAAGTTTACCTAAATCGTAATGCTCAAGTTTCAAGATCAGGGTTTCGTAATTTACGCAATCAAATGCCTTCGAAAGGTCGCAAAAGATTCCTATGGCATCTTGTGCCTCTTTCCACGCAGTAAATATGTGTGTTAATATGTGTTCGTGTAATAATAATAATGGAATAAGATAAGATTGACATAGTCTCGAAGTATATTTTCTTTAAGTTCAATTACCATTTCGAAATTAGAAAATGACTTGAAGCCGAATGCAATCAAAAACATTATTGCATCGAAACCACACGTGTTAACTACAGTTGAATTTTGAACTATGTTACCATTTTTTATAAATTTTATTTCGTTACACGGCTTTACATCAACGCCCTCGTCTGCTTGACCTCTCCAATTTTCTACAAATGTTGGTTGATCGCTAAATATTGAATCTATAACAAATTGTCGTTTTGGTTTTTGTTGTTTTTTACTTGTGCGTGTTTTGGTCCTACGATTTGTTTTTTTTAGAGTGAGTCTATAACTGAATATATGCCGTAATTTTATTAAAAAAGAATCCCTGTCCAATCAATATTTTCTATCTTAAAGTTAAGGAACGTAATAAGAAAAGTGCATAATTTAACAAATAAATAGTATTTCTTCAGACGTACGTAAATATTAAGTATAGATTTACTCAATATATCAGCAGTTCCTTAATCCTTTTTTTTTCACGTAGATTCATGGTCACCCCATTCGTTGTAATGTACGATATTTTCGATTCAATTTATCTTCTATAGTACCAATACAGCAGTATCGCAGTTTATTTGGAACGAATGAACTTCTTTAGATGATTCAGGAAGTCGAATTTTGTAAGCAAACATGTCATATTTTAAAAGATATAGGCGTATGAAGAGGGCCGTGCTGAATTAACTAACATTGGTTTATTTATCAAATTTAGCAAGTTTTATGAGAAACCAATGCGGTACATATGTTACTTGCCACCCATTAATTATGTTTTAATAGTTTTTGGCTCAGGTTATTTGTCTTCTTTGGAGATTTCCTCAATTATTTATTTTTCAGCACGGCCCCCTATCCACATCTATATATTTTTTGTTATTACGAATTCAGAATATCCGTTGCGGTACATATAACGCGTCAACAGAGCACATTCCTTGAGATTAAGAAACTTTTTAATGCGCTTTACGTTTTTCAAGTTACACGCAAAATAAGAGGGCCGTGCCAGCCAAACGTTTTCAGCACGGCCCCCTTATTTTGCAAATTTCTTCAAAAGTACAGAGGTACATTGAAAAAGAAACCGGTACATATACTCCTAGAGGCGAGTACATTGCATTGGTGAACACCTAAAAGGCAGATTCTGTGGGGCCGTGCCAGGCAAACGTACATGCGTACTCGCGTCTCGCTCGCGTCGTCGCGCGTAGAGATGTGCCCGGCCTTATCGGCGGCAGTCGGACTTTATCATGTTATGTAATGCTAACATTCTGAAATACATGAATGTAATATATCACTTTCAAAATATACGCAGGAGCTATGTCCACAGGGCATGGCGGGTGGCGTATGCCTTTCATGCATTGTTGTAATCTGAGATCAATATACCTACTCTAATTGCAGCAACTGCTTAGCTCCGTCGCACGTCCCTTCTTACCGATCCACTCAGTAGGTTATTCCTTGTTCCACATGATGACATCGATGTTTGCTGCGAACAATATTCACCGACTAAAGCCCATCTCTCAACGCACTATATTAAACGAAAAATGGTAAGTAGGTGCGCACGCTAGAAGTCGATTACTGTAATACTGTACCACAGGAGCGGTGTAATACGGAGCTCGCAGGGGGTGCAGGGGGGTGAACACGTCGTCGTGGTTATGGTGATACTTGATGGAGCAACAAACACCGAGGATATTGGTGTTGCAGGCGGTGGAACACAATGAACAGTAGCGGTTCGTTGCTGCCTCCTACCCTGTGGGGCTCACGCAGCGCATGAAAGGTTTCGTACATTTTCATTGCCACATTTTGCGAGTAAGAAGGAGATTTGACGCAATTCTTTATACGGAGCGTCCCATCGAGACAAGTTACATTGTTGTAAAGTAACTCTCGTTGTACTGTTCGATATGTCCCATACTTATGCCAAAGCTTATTCTGTGGAGTTGTGGCGAACCTGAACATTCGCTATATTACGATCCAGGTCAGGCAGAACACCTTTACACACTTTCAGTCTAGCAAGCACTAACATAGTGAGTGTCGTCAACTTGTCACTCCCCAGGGGCAGGGCGTACTAGCGGTGCCTTTACGAAACTTACATATCATTTTGCGGCAATCAGTAAATGGTTCTAATTACGTATAATATAGATAAACATAGGTACACTAACACTGGGAGTACTGGGACCCTGTTAGAACATCGTTCACTTCACAACACTTTACGTTATTTTTGTTTCGTTGTTTGTTCGCTTAGTGATATACTTAAAGCTCGTGAGAATAGAACCCCGTAGAAATGACTTCACATGGTGTGGCCAATCTCGGATATGACAACACTTATTGTAGACTTGAGCTGAAAACGACCTTTGTGGTGAGCACGCAGCGCATGCGGCGCGGCACGGGACAGGACTACATAAGCACAGATAGCAGTTCGGTACTACTTTAATTGTTCTCAATTACTCATGACCGTTCGACGTTCGTGTCATCGTGTTTACTTGTTTAAATCGATACCTACCAAAATTTGTGCCGAAATAATAGCGCCATGGAAATGTTACTGCTGTTCCCTTTGTGTGACATCTACATGCGAATTTCAACTGAATCCTCAGTGTTCTACGATCAAAACTCCAATGTCTTGCTTTTAAACTAAGTCAAAAGCCCTGGTGTTTTTATTTAGAACTGTAAGGGCACTGATTTAAGGTAGATTATCGTTTGCGTAAATATTAATGGTAATTGGTGAAAGTACCTTTTGTTCGGAATCGAACCGGTGACCGGCCGGGCGCGCGCTGTACATTTGCTCCGTCCGAATGTTCCTCTGTAGTATAATTATTTATTTTGATATTCACATAAAATGTTTTTATTTTAAGTTCGCTCTTTTAACCTATTTTGATGAGAAGTCACTCTCGGCCGGCCGCGTGCTGATGTCACAGGATGCATCGACGCTTTACGCGCTGTGTCCCCGCAATAAGGTCACATCTCGCGTACACACCCACACAACCCCGCTGATGAGGATCATTATTAGTATTCCTCTTTTATTGTTACATTTCCCGGCGAACGAAACAGTCGTACCTACCAAGTTACTTAATGTCTCCATTTCCCTTTAAAGCTCAAATGATAGACATTAGATAACCAACACCAATATGACAGCCGAAAATGTTACGACCATAATGTGAATGTATTCGATTTCCGATAACTACCTCTAAATACAACGTAAGAATACAGAGGTGGTCTGTAAAGTCAGTTTACGGACGATAATTTTACGTGATAACGTCATTTTCATGATGTTAGTGATTTTAACTTAAAAAAACAAAAGCCCCCTCTTCACCCCCTTAAAGTTTGAAATTCTAACAACACTTTTGCTTTAGCTTCCAACAATACGCCTAGTTAATAAATTTTGTGATTATTACTTTGAAAATTAAAGACTTTCCATACACAACGTTATCCCCTTTTGTAACCCTTTAGAGGTGGAATGCAATAACGACGCCTGCACGCCTGCACCGAAGAGTAGCGAGCTGGGCCCTGTTTCATATACGTGACAAATTGACAATTTGTCAGTTTTTGACAAAATTATTGAATTGTAGCTTCAAATTCTGTTTCATAAACGTGACAAATAATAATATGTCTGATTGCGACAGGTAAATAGTTGACAAAATTGTTAGTGTGAATCGCGTTTCATAAACGTCTAACAATTGTCAGTTTTAAAATGTCAGTACGGTATTTAAGAAAATTGTCAAGACTTTTTTGTCAAGGTAATCGACATAATTGTCGGAAATTGCGACAAAAATGTCACAGCATACATTTTTGTTAAAATGATATAGCAGTATGAGGGTAGCAATAAAAATGTTTGTCTTACATAATAATTTTGACGAACATTCTAGGATTTGTTCTGTATTAGTACTTGCAACAAGTAAAATGGACACGAAACTAATATTTTTGGGCCTTATACACGACAACCGAGAAATATTGTTTGGCCATTTTTGTGACCGCTTAACCCACGAAAAAATCCTACTCCTACTAATATTATAAATGCGAAAGTTTGTGAGGATGGATGTATGTTTGTTACTCTTTCCCGCAAAAACTACTGAACGGATTTGGATAAAATTTTGCACACCGATGGTTTACAACCTGGATTAACACATAGGGTACTTTTTATCCCGGTAGTACATCCCATGGGTCAATTATGAAACTTCACGCGGGCAAAGCCGCTGGCAGAAGCTAGTAATTAATAAATGGAAGGAAATCGCCGCTGACATTGGGTGAGGTCGCCTGTCAGAAATCTTCGACAAGTCTACTTTGTCAACTTGTAATTCCAATTTTGTGTTCCATAAAACAAATATGACAAGTATTTCGCGACAAATTGTCACCTATCGCCTGTCAAGGAATAGTACATTTTGATACAAGTGGAGAAAGTTTGTTATTGCCGTTCGAGGCGGTATTAACACACGAGCCGTAGGCGAGTATTGTTTCTGAGCCGAGAACTGCAATAACAAATGTCCACGTGTATCAAACGACGTTTTTCAATACACTTTTGAAGACATAAAATAAAAGAATGGAAAATATCTGTGTCATGAATTATTACGAGACTATGATTTAATCTTATTTTTTTCCCCGCTTTGCTTTCGCCACGTTGAACGAAAAGCAAAGGTATGAAGCCGTTATACAGCCTAATGTTTTTTTTTTTTTTTTTTTATATGATTGAATTTTGAATCCAAATAAATGTTAATTTGTTTGTAAAAGTAAATATTAGTTATAAATAATCATGTTTATCTATGATATTGGATTTATAAACACAAATTGAATATTAAAAAATGTTTACGCCGTAAAGATGTAGATCGCTTTGCCGAAATAAAAAAAAAACATTCACCTCTGACAGGTATAGTTATCTGTGGCAATTTTACTTTCTGCACACGTACAAGTTTTTGAGGAAGTGTATTGAAAAAGTGTTATGAAACAGAAATATGTCAATGTGGCGACAATTTGACATAAATAATTGTCATTTTTCCACCACGACTTATTTGTAATGTTTATGAAACGAAAAAATTGACAAAATGTCGAATTGTCACCTGTCGCCTGTCATTGTCACGTATATGAAACAGGGCCCTGGTCGCAGGAAAACAAAGCAAACAAAGCTGAACCTACTAGGAATCTGACAACTGGACGGAAGCTCTTGTCTGGTTAAGCAGACGACAACCTCTCTTATTGGTTGAACTGCGAGAAGCCATTCCGAAAAAAAAAAGACGGAAGATCTTTCTCGTCTGCCAACCTAACCGCAGGAAGTGCGGAAAACTTTAGGAAAAGTACCAAGACCTCCTGGTCTTCAAATAATGGGTTGTTTTAGATCTAGATCCATAATAAAACCGGTTTTTCTCTGGTTTCGCATTAAGTATTACTGGGAAGTGAGACTTCCCATTACGCTGGCTGTCTAACTGATATAAATGTTTGGAGCTTGGCGTTAAGTTTGAATTTCTGACATTAGGTGCAACATGTCTCGCCAAGGCCTTGGAGCTACTGATCTCTCCATAGATATATATGTAACTAGATTAGCAATTACCACGCCAAGGCGTTGCCACGGGACATATGTACAGATACATATGCGTCGCTAACGTCAGTTCAGTGTTCTGTTAGATGCCTACGGAAGTGACACAGGACAAAAAATGTGTAAATGCGTATTGAAGAGTGCGATTTAAAATCACAAACACATAATTAATTAACCGGAATTACTTTCCATACTTAATTTTATTGTTTCTGAGTTTTTATAATGGTTTACATCAACGTAAAAACGCAATTTTTTAATTTACATTTTGAATTTTGACAATTAGGTTCAGTGTTACCAGTAAAACTTAGTTTTAGTTTCCAACATTTGTGGGAGAATGTTTAATTGATGAAATAAGTGCTTTGTATTTTTTTTATAACAACGCTGTAGGGTGCCTAAAGATGTAACACGCCGTGTTAAGTGGGTGGAAATAATCCAGTCATAATAGTAAATAATCCAGAAAAAAGAGACTGACTGACTTTTCATTTACCTTTTATGTAATCGCATAGCCCATATTGTGTGAGTACTATGTACTGGAAAGCTATCATTCACTGGGAACCTACGTCATTTCTTGAATTGAATGTGCCCTGGCGGTTCAGAGTATGTCATGCTCGCTGAAATGTCTCGCTGATAGTGGCGCGTGTGTCGGACCATTTAGTTACCTTCAAAATGGTTGAGCTGAATGGTTCTGATCCATGCGTCATGTTCGTGAACGGGCGCTGTCAGTTGTGACTGGACATCTCTTAGTTGCCATGGCTAATTTGAACGAATTATTTTGTTTTTACTATGGACACTTTAAACGTGCACACCTTGCTACATTGTTCTCGCATAATATACCATCTCAACATGAATGATGTAACCAGGCAATCGTAGTTTGCTAGTATTGTACATACTTACCTACTATTAATTTTAGTCGTTTTGAAATCTATAATCGCGAGTGTTTGCAAATAGTGAAATCTCCGAACCAAAAATTGCAGTGACATATCGTGAACTTAAATAAAATTAGCAAGATTATGGTTTAAACATTTACGCAACCAAAAACAGTGTCACAGTGTGGTGCTAGGTACCCTGTCCACGACGCCTAAGGCTGCGGTAGCAGTGCAGCGGACGCTGGAACTCGGTGAACTCGTTTAATTTATTGATCCTAAATTAACACATATTATTTTTCAGCCAACCAGCAGCCACCTGTGTAGAAGTCTGAGATTTCCCAGTTTATCTATCTAGGAATACGTTATTGTGCATGATACTTTCCTCTATTTATAAAACCAGGTCCCCACATAAACAATCCACGTACCTACTATTAAAAGCGCGTGATACCTATTTCTGTGTTAAAAATATTAATCCTTGTAGAAAGCAGACCTGACGATATTAAAATATAAATATGATAAGTGCCCTGGCTTCAACTTTACTGGAAGAGTAGCCAAAATTGCACACGTCTATTATCATATGTTCTGTATATGTTTAGCAATAAACACACGACTATTATCATATTGTGTAAATTCACACAAAATCAGGCCTTGTATTATATAATAGCCTCACTGAGAATAGCTTCCATGATACCCATAACTTCAGTCTATGCAATTGCCTGTAACATCTGGAGGCCATAAAACTTTCAAGCAAACAAAACGCTAGCCTAACCCTTTAAATCAATAGGACAGAAAAAAAATCGTTACGCCATAAAACAATAGAACAGTCTGCTAAATTATTTTTATCTGCCTCATTCTGGGTCCCTACGAACACATCTGGCAAAAAACACAAAAGGGGACCCTGCTCTCTCCTATTACCTACGAAACGAAAAAAAACCCGGACCATCAACAAAGTAACAAAGCGACGTCTAAACACACAAAACAACGCGAGATTAATAAAAATCCTGGTAAAGTATCACTAGCTAATAAGCCCTTTTTACAGGTACGATAATAACATTCTCCGCAGATTAAACCACCAAGGGTACCCACATTATAAAGAACCGCAAAAAGCAAAAATAGCAACACATGTCGAATCCTAGTGAAGTCACAACAAAGAAAGCAAGAATGGAGCAGCACAATTGTAGCAAACAAGATTCATTATCATCAAATCTAAATATGGAAATAGTCCATATGATTGGTGACGGGAACTGCCTTTTTAGAGCCATAGCGCATCAAGTAAACGCCATATTTTTTCTGACGTTCGACCACCACATGATAAGAAGAGACCTGGCTAAATATGTCGAGGAAAATCAACATCAGCCGAACATAGCACTAGCGCTCGCGGGAAACCTGCCTACTACTGCGAACCTAAGAAGCGCACACGAGCAAAGGAAGAAATATATCGAACAACAATACAAAGATGGCGTTTGGGGTGGTGAAGATATCATCATTGCAGCAGCCGAGTACTACTACATCAATGTAACAGTATATCAAGCCGGGTCCAATGCTCCCATTACATATCGATGCAGAGATCCACAACACGCCGTAGCCACTATTAACTTATTATATCAGAATAACCACTATGACAGCCTTAGCACACCCATTAACTCTCAAGACTCTGCAACAGAATGCACACTACGCAATACGATAAGCACAAACACAACGTTATCACCGGATGAACAAGTTGACCCCACCGGATATGCAATACTAGGACCTCCACCCTGCCATAAAACTATAACAGATATTGATAGTGTCAAAATAGCAACCTGGAATGTCAGAGGCACCGCCACACATTCAAAGAAAAATAACATTGACAAAACCTTGAAAGAGAAAGGGATACACATGGCATGCCTACAGGAAACAAACATGAGTACCGGAATATTTAACTCAAAACACTACATCTGGCACCTCAGTGGCTCTACCTACACCAAGCACTAAGTCAACTAAGTCATTTTCCGATCTGATCAACTGTATCAATGCAAAGCCTAAAGGGTCAAACATGATCATCCTAGGAGACTTTAATGCGCACATAGGAAAGCAAGACATAAAAACCAATGGAAATGAAACGATATACAAAATTGGTGCTAACTTGCTGCACACAATATCGAATAACAATGGTGAAATCTTATTAGATATAATAAAAAGAGAAAACCTTAGAATAGATACATCAAGAGGCAGATCAAGCCTAAAAATAACATGGAAATCTGGAAGCAGAAAATCGCAAATTGACCATATACTTACTGCTGCGGACGAGCCAAATATATTTAAATACATAAAAGGCGAGTGGAGAAATAATATATCAGACCATAAAATTATTTTCGCGGATATTATCATTCCGAAACTCAAAAGGGAGAAAAGAAACTCAACACTGCATATGCTGAAACCCAACGAAAAACCAATGCACAAATCTGAGCCTGAATTCAACCACAGAAATTACGACTATAGCCGACTTCAAAGTGTGAAAATAATAAAAGAATATCAAAAGGAAATTAAAAGCCAACCTCGGGTAATGAATCTACAAAACAAGCAAAATAGTCAACTAGTCCCATGGGATTCCATTATGAATATAATGAAATCAGCAGCAGGAAAAATGCTTATAAGCAGGCCAATCAGATCCAGAGAACATAGAATCGCGCTCGCGAAACTACAAAAAGCCAAGTTCATCAAAAACTGTTACCCTAAAGAAGCATTTGCAATCAAACAACTAAGCGAAGCAAGACACAATTTGCAAAATACAAGAAATAAAGAAGAAGAGGAAAAATGCGAAATATTCTTTAGAAACCATAGCAGAACACATCCATCACAACGAATGAGAATCACATACGATTTTTACAGGAGACATATAATGAACAAGAAGCGCAACAACAAACAACATTTTATACCCATGTCAAGGTGGGAAGAAGAGATAAAAAAGTCAGCAGGTCCACGCATAGAACTCCTACCCGATGAAAACCCATCAGACGCAAGAGAAAACCCATCAGAAGAGGAAATAAGTGACATCATTAAAAGCATGAGCAACGGTAAAGCACCAGGTGCCGACAAGGTGGTGTCAGAGCTATTCAAAGCCTTGCCAACCGAAATGCTATCGGAAATTATAAAGCACATGCAGGCAGCATGGGTAAACAATGATATACCAATGTCTTGGAACAAAACGATCCAAATTCCGGTGCCTAAAAAAGCAAAGCCAGACGGAATTAATGACTACAGAAAGCTATCCATGTGTAATGTGGGATATAGGATATATGCGAACTTTCTTCTAAGCAAACTGGATGCTTCAATAAAAGAATTAGGAAGTTACCAAGCAGCTTTCCTTCGCAATAGATCGACCGACGACCATATGTACACACTTAGCAGAATTCTCGACGAGGAATGGAGAGCAGGCTCAAAAACCTATGTGCTTGGCATTAGACATCGAAAAAGCTTTCGATACACTGGATCTAAACTGCCTAAGAGACATTTTAGTAAGCAGAACTAACAAATTTCTAACAAATAGAATCATTAAGGCATGCATGAACGAATCCACCTGCATAAAATGGTTTGGGCAGCAAACTGAATCGATGCACAAGGCAAGGCAATGAAGCAACAAAGGCAAAGGAGTCAAACAGGGATGCCCACTATTTACCATAGTAATGGACGATGTTCTCAGAACACTAGAAGAAGAAATAGAATGCCTTCATCTAGACCAAGATCATGAGATTCAACTTTCAATAATATTGTCATTTGCAGACGATGTGATAATAGCAACAAATAATCTCAGTGAACTGGATGAAATAGTTACCAAAATCAAACCGTTACTGGAATCAGTCGGACTACACATTAATGAAACGAAAACAAAACTAGTAATCAGAGACCCACACAGTACCGAAACCCGAAGTCATATTAGAATTGGAGGAACCAGTATTCAACCAGTAGACGAAATCAAGTACCTAGGCACGTATATAACATCGACACTTAACAGAAACAACACAGTCAACGCTAGATGCAAACAAGCGATGCGCAACTCCAAGGCATTAACATCCTTCATAAAAAAACACAAAAATGGAGTGGAAAACCGCGCGGCTTATCTATAAAATGGTCATAGAACCAGCAATGACCTACGGTCTTAAGGCAGCAGCACTCACAAAGGCAAACCGATCCAAACTCAGAAGATACGAAAGACTAATTCTTAAAGATATGATAAAGAGTACGCGAAACCCTCCGAACAGAAAAACACGCGAAATTCTTATGGGAAAAACAATAACCAAAAAAGTTAAATGCCTACGGTTATGCTACTACGGACACATCCTCCGGCGACCAGAGCGGCACTTACTACACGCAGCTTTCAGATACAAGGCAAAACGGTTAAAAGTTGGAAGACCAATATATACATGGAACGAGTCACTCCAACAAGACATGGAATATTTCAATATAAGCAAAGAAGAATGGATTCAGCTAGCAGCAGATAGAGAAAAATTCAGATCAGCCACCCAGGAAATATACCAGCTTAGCGAAACTGACAGCGAAACAAATACTACTGATGAAGAAACATATACGAGAACATGATATTTCATCGCAATCACCAAAAACGAACATGCCTCTCCAATGCTAGAAGAGAACAATCAGACGAAGATCAAAACACCAATGCTCATTCCTATGGATTGTACCCGTCTTTTCCACTATTCCTATATTGGCTCTAGGCTGCATAGTCGGTCGATTGTGCCCGACTGGCTGCGGTTGGTCGGGCTTCCTCTCCCATCCCAGAGCATGTCTTTCCTTACAAAATCGTGCCCCCTGGTGTATCCGGCTTGTCCGGGTCAGGCTTGCTCCTGGCTGGGTGTGGTGCTCAATCATCATCATCATCATCTCAACATGAATGATGTAACCAAGATTTTGTAACATTAATTTTGATTTCAAAGATTGTCCATGGAGTTTCTTGCCCGTTCTTCTCCATAGAGATCTACGCTAGGGAATGGGCAACTACAGTACTTTCACAGTTTTTATGTCTTGTGACTGGGACTGTAGCTATATTTAATTTTCATCTTTGTTTCGAAAATTCAAAAGTGCCTGTAATTGGCCTACTTGCAATAAATGCTTTGATTTTGATTTTTCTCATTTTTGAAGCACTTCCGTGATCAAGACAAAATAGATCCAAAAAGCGAATGTGCATATAAATTAATAAACGAAATAATAATGTTATAAAGAGAAAAGGTTTTTATTGTTTGTTTGTGTGTTTGTTACGATTTAACTCGAGAACTTCTCACCCAATTTTAAAAATTATTTCACACACAGCTACATCTTTAGCCAGTAACAAAGGCTTTAATTATTTTCGCGGATGAAGTCACAGGTGAAGTGCTAATTAGTTAAAAACTTTTAATATATCCAAAACGAAATATGCAATTCGAATATTTTCAAGTTAATTTAATTTATAAATGTATTAAATATTTTTAAGGCTTAAAAAAGTTGGGTCAAATTTCGCATGAGTAGGCCACCCCATCCCACCATTGGAAGTTTATATTGCCGTCTTTGTCTAATTAAGGCGACGGTATTGTTCTTGTGACTTGTGTAAGCGAGACAAATATACGTTCACTTTGAAATGTTCATGGTTTCAAAGCTACGTCGTCGCGTTTAAATAGTGGTTACGCTTTTTATGACAATTTTGTTGAGGTTTGCATCTCTAGTATATATAGCTCAATGGATCTCTCCATAAATGCGACACTCAATAATAAAGAGCGCTCACCGCTCAGTAAGAGAGCTCAGCTCGGTCCGATCGCTCGTTCTGGACATCGCAATGTTACTCGTATAACATAATTTCATTGTTGATGAAACACAGTTATTTCGCTAGCATAAGAATACCTTATGTGCTCGTATATCAGGAAGCGTTTTTGAAATTAAATCGAAATGTAATATTTTCCCTTCAATATGTTTGAGTTGAATGGTGCTGATCCATGCGCCATGTTCGTGAACGGGCGCTGTCAGTTGTGACTGATCATCTCTTAGTTGTCATGTCTTATTTGAATGAATGAGATTGATTTATGATTCTTTTGTTGGATAGGACATATCCCAAGATCTGATAATGGCATCCCAGAGAAATCGAGGGAATCCGTCGAAAATCGTAATTATGGCTTCTAGTGCGTTAGTCAATTTTTTTCTCATTAAATATTTGAAGCACTACTATTGATGAAGGTCTGGAGTCGATCTGATGATGGAGCCGAAAGACAGTCGAGGGAACTCGACGATTTACAGCAATTACCTGATATTTGGGGTTGATTAATTAGTATTGATGAGAACTTTACACCTAGATGAGCTGTGACTGTCATTAGGGGTCTGATGATGAAGACGAAGGACAGTTAAGGTAATTCCTCACTGTTTTACAGTAGCTACCTTGCTATCACTATTTTTCTTGTATTTGAGTGTTTTGAACCGACTTCAAAAAGGAGGAGGTTCTGAATTTGTCGGAACCTTTTTTTTTGTGTATGTTCTCCGATAACTCGAAGATGGCTGGACCGATTTGATTTTTTTTATATATACTTCCCAGGTGGTCCCATAATCATGAAGATAGAGAAAATAGAGAGAACTCTTCAAATTTTATAGGCACACTTGATGCGACTTGGAAAGTTTTGGGAAGAATACTTTCTTGAAGTGGTCCCATTTCAATTTGGTGAAGATTTGCTGAAGAACTTTGGAGATAGGCACCGGAATTCCTCAATAAATGATAGCAAATTGCCTGGATTGCCAAAATCTCATGTCTGTCTAATATTTACACCAGTTCATAACATAACATAACGCCGCCCGGTACGCTGTGAAGGGGTAAGCACAAGTGAACGAGTGAGTGAGTGATTTGCAAAACGTAAAACCGACTTCAAAAAACACAAAAAGTTAAAGCTAAAGTTATTTTTCACTTTTTTGTGTTTTTTGAAGACTTTTATTATGGGACCGACAATGAAATCTCTCCCATAGTAAAATTTGTTCATTTTCATGAGTACGGTCTACTATCCGACCTTAAAGTGATTAAAATAGATAGTAATTAATTAAAAACGTATATCTGAATCTTGCAAATGGCTTCAAAATTTTCATGATTTTTGTATGCAGGGAGTTTCGAAGGCAATAAATCAGTCTGGCTATTTCATTTTCAGCTTCGGTCATCCAGATATTATGTTTTTAATGATGAAATAGCACAAGTAGTTAGTAAAATATAAACAAGTTGGGCAGTCAGGCTGTCGCATGATTGCGGTACATCTGCAGCTGATATCACTGATGACTTCTCATATAAACACGGCTGCTCCTAATTCATGCGTGTTCTTGACAAATATTCAGCTGTGCCTGTAGCTCGTCCTTTTGCTTTTTATTAAACAACATTTCCTCCGCATCGATTACTATTTTAAAAACTTCGCGCTTAGCATTAATTTTGACGCCTTCAGGAAAGTCCTTGATGGACTCTCCGAGCTCAACGAAGAAGTCTATGGTGTCGTCATATGCGAGCTGCTCCTGTGGTACTAGTAGGGGACCTGGTGTCTGCCACGAGCAAGAAGGCCCCTGATCATCGTCACCAAAGTCGCCGTCGCCGTCTTCGTCGCCGTCGCCGTCGTCGTCGCCGTCGTCGTCGTCGTCGTCGTCTTCATCCAAGACATTGGCAGAAAAACTTGAATCGTCGGTCTCCGAATCCGGTGCTGCAGTAGTCTTAATGTTAGGTCGACGAGTCGGAGCCAGGAGTGACATCAGCTTCTTGAGTGCTGGTCTCTCAGCCCAATATTCTTCCTCGTCGACACTACTCTTGGCCCGCTTCTTAATAAGATAGTAGTTTTTTCGAAGTAGCCTCCATCTCTTTTTGCAGTCCTCAGCTGTACAAATAAAAGACAATATTAATAATATTTTGAGGCCATTGCCCAGCAGTGGGATGTACATGATAGGCTAGGAAAATAACAAAAAGCAATAATAGTTTAACTTATTTTAAACTATAACAATGTCATTGTCACACAATACTTTATAAATTCAGGATAAAGCCTTCTAAACTTCTCAGAAAGTAGGAATCCTAATATAGGATTTAGGAAAATGTTAGAATGGTTCTTGCGCACTGATAATCTATTATAATGGTTTACAAGTTATCCGAGTGGGTACACGAAAGAAAATGTTCAGTTCCATTATTTACATTAGGGCTATGGCTACTTTTTTATACTTTCAAGTAATGCCAATACTTTGAAACCATCCCTTATTTGCATGCACTGCCTAAACCGTTGTACATACATAATTAAAAACAATGTAGTGCAAACTGGTCGCTGTTCCTTTCTAAGTTTTACAAAAAAGTTCGCGACAAAGGTCCCATTAAAATATATGGACAAATTTTAACACAGCTGCAGCGTTCAGTACGTCTAACCAAAAATATCCAAGCAAAACAAAACACTGATTAAAATGATTTTATTTTGCGCTTAAAGTCCTACTATCTTCTACTTATCCCTAACAACACTATCCTAAAAGGTGATGTGTAGTCATCTGAAAGTTACTATGGTTAAATACAGAATGATATTAAGAGAACTGACTGGGTACACCTACTTACGAGAACGCGCCCATAATGGATGTGTTTACGCTAGAGAGCCGACAATTTATTATTTTAGGTTAAAATAAAATCACTTAAATCAGTGTCGGTATATACTATATACACCGTGACTTTTTAGTCGTCTTACAAAGGCAGTCCAGTTCATGTATCCAATGACTAGTAAACGTTCATAATAAAAATAGGTATTTATGAGATTTGAAAATTTAAAAATAAAATGCTACTCATTATTATGACGCAAGGCGTAGTTTTGTCTCGTTGAAAATGGTAATGGAATGATCTGCTCGACTCGTGCGCTAGGTAGGTATACTCTACAGTTTGATACGTTAACATTTTTAACAGGGTGTTTCATATTTATAATGTATTATTTATTTTTCTACTAATAATAATCGCGCCTAGAGGTATTTTATGTCGGGTACATTGAGTGTACCGCTTTTGTAAGACGACTAAACAGTCACGGTGTATACAACATTATTTTTTGTTTATACTAAACCCGAAAAGGGGTCATTGTACTCATCATTTTCAACAACTTTTTCTATGGGACGAACCTTGAAATCGCGAAAAAAAAAACAACCATCATAACCCTGTATATAAGTGTATATTATTCGACGACTCGAATGGCGTAGTGGTAGTGAAGCTGCCTTGCGTTCATAGGGTCCTGGGTTCGAATCCCGGTAGGAGCAAATGTTTGTGTGATGAGCATGGACATTTGTTTCCGAGTCATGGATGTTTATATGTAGAATAAGTATGTATTTACAAACAAAAACTATATATGTAGTATATCAACTATCTGGTGTCCACGACACAAGCCTTGCTTAGTGTGGCACTAGATGGCGCTGTGTGTTAATGTCCAGCGATATTTATTATTTATTTATTTATTTATTATATCTTTGATTACAAGTACCGAACGTTGTGTTAAAATTTGTCCATCTATTTTAAAGGGACCATAAATAATAATCTAGTCAAATTGGCTTTTTTGATATTTGAACACAGCGGAAAATCTGGCCATATTTTCAGATGAAGGCTTTCATTGTTTTGAAAGTTCATATCGCTTTTAATAAAAAATATTATGTAAAAAAAAGAAAACGTAGAAAATAGGGTCATACATTTTTTAAAACAGAAAATATTGCTATACTGGCATTATCCAGGGAGGACACAGGGGATTACGTTTGTATGGAAAAACGTCTGTGCTGTGTCCTCTTGACTTCAGAATCTCAGAAGCTGTCGTGTGCGGTGTCACTTTTGTGTTAGCTGGGCCCTGTTTTATATACGTAACAAGATGACAATTTGTCAGTTTTTGACAAAATAGTCGAATTGTAGGTACAAATTCAGTTTCATAAACGTGACAAATATGTCCGATTGTGACAGGTAAATAGTTACCAAAATTGTCAGTCTCAATCGGGTTTCATAAAGATCTACAATTGTCAGTTTTAAATATCAGTATTTAAGAAAATTGACAATACTTTTTTGTCATGGTCAAAATTATTGCTGCTATATCATTTTAATAAAAATGAACGCTGTGACTCTTATTTGTCGCAATTTACGACAATTATGTCACAGCATACATTTTTGTTAAAATGATATCCATACATAGCAGCTGCAATAAAAATGTTTGTCTTACATTATAATTTGGACCAGCACTTTAGGATTTGTTCGGTATTAGTACTTGCAACAAGTAAAATGGACACGAAAATGATAATTTTGCACCTTAAACACGACAACCGAAACTTTCTTTTTTTGAACTCGAATCAATAGGTCTGAACTAATTATTCTTCATCGCTATTGCTACTAGAATACTCATAAGAACACTCCCGAGTAATTCACCTTTCAAACAAAAAAAAACAAATCAGAATCGGTTCATCAGTTTGGGTGCTACGATGCCACAGATAGACACACACACACACAGACACGTCAAACTGACCGTCGTTTTTTGCGTCGGAGGTTAAAAACTGTGTACTTATCTCAAAGTGATGAAAGTCGGGGGTTAAAAAAGTTCACGGTCGGTCGAGCAAGCTATTTGTTTTAAATTACATTGTTAAATTGTAAATGGCTCAGTCGACCGTACAATGCGATAATTAGAAAGCTATTAGACGTATACCGTAATAATCTTTATTAGGTAACTTAAATGCGTTAGTTACCGTAAGCATTTCATGCACATTATTATTATCTACGTATATGACTATCTTAGGAGTTATCGCAAAAAGTTAAGAGGCCCGCGTTAAGTTAAGTACAAAAATAATTTGTAAGTTGTAACAGAATACTAATTTAATAATGTTTCATTTAAAACATTATTAAATTAGTATTAGTACTAAGTAACTTTACGCAAAAATTATTGCTGGGAAACAACTTTGTTTTTGGGTGAGAAAAATCATGTTTCGTGGTAGAACTGAGTGTATCGCTGTTATAACGTTGTGCTTATGGATGGATTGAATAGTACGGCGGTCTTAGAGGCGTTTAAAAAAACAAAAATCTTCCAATAAAACCGGTTTAAAAATATTGACAAATTTTGAACCCCCAATATCTCCGTAACTAGAAGGTCCCCAGGTGGTGGAACCAAAAATTGATCGCAATGGCTGACGGGGAGAACAAGTGCCTTTCAGCTTCGTTGAAAGGTGTTTATACACATTTATATATATCTCTGTTCCCACATAAATATTTTAAATGGACACTGATTTAAACAAGAGTTTCTATAGACGTTTTGAATTGGTTCCTCATACCTACTTGTTTACCGATCGGAACAGTGACGAGTCGAGAATAAGTCCAGCACCTATTCATGAACTGACCTGGCTGGTTCATGTAGGCGCCGATCTCTTCCCAGACGCGCGTGCGGTGCTCGCGGCCGGCGCGGCGCGGCTGCTCGCGCGCGTGCAGCGCCTTGTGGCCGCGCACGCAGCTCACGAACATCACGTCGCGCTGCGTCGCCTCCTCTGCTCCCACCAGTCACCACCCACACCAACACACGTCATGTAGCAACAGTTCAACGCCACACCACAACACAAAGATGGCTGGAGCAAGATATATAAACGCTACCGTAAAATCGTAAAACCTGTAAGATTGTAATCTATCTAGCGAGATTGTAAAGTGTCGAAAGATTGTCTACCGAACATACTGCTTAATTTAACGCTTTCTTTTTCGCGAGATAGATTATAATCAAACGGATTCTACAAATTATACGGTGACATATAAAATTTGTGCAAGTTTGACAATTTTACGGTGACATATAGACTTACCCTATTTAAAAAAAACTTTTCGAAAAGTTGTAACTTTGACCCCCAATATCTCCGTAACTAGAAGATTCCCAGGTATGGTATACTTGGATCAAAAAAATGATCGCAATGACGGGGAGAACAATAATAATTGTCTTTCGGCTTCGTTAAGGTGAAAGGGGGCGAAGTTTGCAGACCAGCGGTAAGTTGTGTTGATGAACTACCGTTCGCGGCTGTAAGACGTATGTAGTTACAGAATGAAGATCATCAGAAGCATCATCATCAATACAACCCTCCAAGTTCATAGGAGTCGAGGAACGAATTTTTCACGGTCAAAGTCGTTCCTCAACTTTTATGAACAAGAAAATTTGAATTTCCGGCTACCATGGAACATCAGCCTTGGGTGTTTATATATTCTTCTTCGATCCCGTTAGCGCAATCACTAATTTCACCTGTCGTCAGGTCCCTACCTAACCTAACTGGGAAATATGACCGCAACCGAGTAGGAGCTGACTTGTTTCTTTTCACTAGTGATGAAAACTAGCACGAGGCCCAAACAGAACACAATGAGTACTCACCGTCAGCGTCGTCAGTTCGAGACTCGTCGCTGCATAGCATCGGTTCTTCTCTTTCTTTAGATGACATTATCTCCTTGAACAAAAAACAACAACATACAACAGAAGAAGGAGAAAAAACTGTGTGTGTTATGTATGCTGCATAGTTCTCTTGCCGTACGATTTTGCGCGATTTTCCGTTTTCTACAATTTGCACCTCTTTCAAAATATCAGGTGGAGTAGATTCCATATTTAGGTGAACGCGACAGGGTGGTTCAAGTGAAGAAACCGATGTTGAAGCTGATGTTCCAAGGTAGCCCGCCAAATTCAAATTTCCTTACGTTTTTTTTCAATTTGGGGGGCAGTGCTACGTTGTATGTTGACCTTGACGAGTTGAGATTAGTAATTTAGTAGTAGTAGGTACTTAGGTGAGAGTATCTATTTTAACGCACGTTCCGTCTTTTTTTACTATGGTTCCGTTGTACGGTGCGTAATTTTTAACTTTCGAACAATGTATATACAGGCTGCGTAAATGCATTTTTTGAGCAAGTGTGTTGAAAATAACTATTTTTAAATCGGTTTAGAAATGGTTGACTTACGACTGATACGAGGTAACACACAAAAAAAAACTAAATTGAGAACCTTTTTGAGGAAAGTCAGTTAAATATGACGGCGTTGGTTCCGTCCGATTAATACCGAAAGGACCCATGTACACTTGCCATAAAATAATGATGTTACCAATATACGAGTAGGTACCTACATCCTCAAAGCTACAAAGCAAAAGCTACAAAACACACATCAGTATGTAGTTAAAAAAAAAGAAATAATTTCATAATTTTAACAATACCTACCTTCGAGTGTTGACTAGCTGAGACTCGTTATGTACACACGTCCGTCGGTCGCGGTGTCTGTGGACATACTAGCTGGCACTGCTGTCAGCCGGCGCGCGGCAGCACAACCGCGCAATATGGCGGCGCGGCGATCGGACGCCACGTGCACGTGATGGCAGCGTCGTCGCGCGGTAGAGGGAGTTTGCGGCGCGGTATAAAACCCGCTCTCACTCGCGCCGCGAAAGCCCCATCATCATGACTAGGGTTGCCACCTTTTTTTTTGCAGTTGTAGTACATTGATGAGAGGTAGAAAAAACAGTACTTGCACAGTAGGTACTTAAATAGAGTACTTACAATTTATTTTTATTATTATTTTGCTAAATACATATTTTTATTACTCTTTGCGATTTGTATCAAATTAGTATCTCTAAACTAAACAATTGCACAGCATCTTTACAGTCTATATTTAAATTAAAATAAGTAATTCGTTTTTAATCCAATTCAGGGACGTTTTTTTCTTTCGTATCGCCATTTGCCATTCATCATAGAAAAAACCTCTCTCTGTGAATGCTGACGTGGCGGCAATCTATCTTCTTCTTAATATATATAAATCTCGTGTCACAATGTTTGTCCTCAATGGACTCCTAAACCACTTAACCGATTATAATAAAATTCGCACACCATGTGCAGTTCGATCCAACTTGAGAGATAGGATAGTTATAGATAGTTATAGATAGGATCTCAAATTATGAGACGCAGACGAAGTTGCGCGAGTCAGCTAGTAGATTATAAAAATGAAACGACTTATGCCGCTTCGCACGAAGCAAACAAGAAACAATGAGAGGTTTTCATTTTGACAATTAAAAAATAAAATTAGTTTCCATGAACTCGATAGATGGCGTTGATCCGACTACGTTACTGGGTGTCAAAGCCAAAACGCTTGAAAAAACACACGTCACATACGCTCGTTAACAGACATTTTCGTTTGCATCAGCTTCCGAATAAAATCATTAGTTCCAAGTGATATTATGTGACGTTCTGTTCCTTGCAGTAACGTAGTCAGACTAGCGCCATCTATCCAGCGACTAGGAAAGATTTGAAAAAGAAAATCCCTCATTGTGAGAATTAATGACAGTGACATTGTTGACATTTGAGGTTAAGCTGCGTTCAGAAAAAGAAACAAGTGCTTAGGTGATGTGGCGTTGGCGAGTGGCAACATCGATTATTTCGCTTAGCGAAAAAATACATATGACTAAAGTTTTCAAAATCCTCCCAAATCATGCCAAATAAAGTATTTTCGTGTACTTTACTGTTCACGTAAAGTATATGGTACTATTACCTGAAATCACGTACAACGCTTTATTATAAAGTACGGGTGGCAACCCTAATCGTGACATACGCTTGCGTCGTGTACGTACTAAATGCTACGCCTAAATATGTATAGGATGCTGTAGGCCTACCACGAGCTCTGAATGAGATCCACTTTAGGACCTTGACTGAACTGTTCATCTAATTCGTACCATGACGTCAGTTTAACGATTCAATTCTAGGCCATGCCATCTGACAGCGATTGACCACAAACTGAGTCGCAAGTTTTGGTTTCATTCATTCAATTGGTACTTGATTGGTACCATGACGTCCTTATTTTTTTACGTTTTTTTTTTTGTAGCAGCCGGGCAGCCCAACTAAACTTCTTTTTCAAATAGCAGCTCAACTGAAACGCTCAACTGTCAAAATAAGCGATTCAATTAAAGTTACTATTTCTTTAACATAAACTGAAACGTTTGGTGAATTATTGACAAAAATAAAGTGCTATTTTAGTGGAATTTAACAAAAACCAACCTGTGGCTGTCCGTCTGTCTGTCTGTCGGTCGGTCTGTCTGTCCGTCTGTCTGTTCGTCTGTCTGTTCTTCGGTCTGTTCGTCTGTCTGTCAGTTTGTGTCCGTCTGTCTTTCTGTCCGTCCATCTGTCTGTCCGTATGTCCGTCTGTCTGTCCCTCTAACTGTCCGTCCGGCTGTCTGTCCGTCTGTCTGTCCGTCTGTCTGTCCGTCTGTCTGTCTGTCTGTCAGTTTGTGTCCGTCTGTCTGTCCGTCTGTCTGTCCGTCTGTCTGTCTGTTCGTCTGTCTGTCAGTTTGTGTCCGTCTGTCTTTCTGTCCGTCCATCTGTCTGTCCGTATGTCCGTCTGTCTGTCCGTCTATCTGTCCGTCTGTCGGTCTGTCCGTCTGTCGGTCTGTCCGTCTGTCCGTCTGTCTGTCCGTCTGTCTGTCCGTCTGTCTGTCCGTCTGTCTGTTTATCTGTCTGTCCGTCTGTCTGTCCGCCTGTCTGGCTGTCTGTCTGTCCGTCCGTCGGTCCGTCTGTCCGTCTGTCCGTCTGTCTGTATGTCTGTCCATCTGTCTGTATGTCTGTCCATCTGTCTGTATGTCCGTCTATATGTCCATCTGTTGGTCCGTTTGTCTGTCTTTATCTGTCTGTTCGTCTGTATGTCTGTCCATCTGTCAGTCCTTATGTCCGTCTATCTGTCCGTCTGTCTGTCCGTTGACCATATGTCTGTCCGTCCGTCTGTCTGTCTATCCTTCTGTCCGTCCGTCTGTCTGTTCGTCTGCCTGTCCGTCTGTCCATTTATTTGAGACTAGAATATGAGCGCGAAACAAAGTTATTTGATACTAATGTATTTTTTCACAAAAACGTTTCAAACGCGGTTCAGCCACAAATTACGATCTTTCATTCACTTTTAACGATCCAAAATGTCGCTGAGCGTATTGGACGTCATGGTACGAGTTTGAGCGATGCAGTATAGGAAACTAAACTGAAATGTTTTTCTTTTGAACAATTAGATCATGGTTGGTTTACAGGTCCTTTAAAACCGTTCTTACTCCTCTAGGAGAGCAGGAGGAAAACTAGCACGCTCTAAAGTAAACTAGCATTCACAGACAGACGTCATTCCGTCCTCGCCGTCGAGGACCGTTGCTACCGCGACGCCCCGATACATGCCCTCCCCGTCCCTCGCTCGAGCCAGCCCGCATTGAGCCTGTTGTATCAAACCAGTACCTAAATAATGACACCACTTGGATCCAGCCTGCCCCTTTAGCTTTACTGTCCTCCACCAGTGAAGCCACGTATCCCGCAGGGGGTGTCCTTAGCGTGAAGTCGCTTAGTTTGTAAGTTTTTCGCCCTGGCTGGAGGCCTTACACTCAAGGCACCCACAGGATTGTCCGGTTAAGAAGACGACTACTGATAGTTTATATAGCCTATATGATACTCGGGTCATTATTACGAATATATTTAAACTTCCTTCATTAAAATCGGTTCAGTTGTTTAGGCGCTGCGGTGGAACATACAAGCAATAAGCATACATACATAATATGTCGCGGATTGAAGGCGCCATAGTGCAACAAGCTTTTTGATGAACTGTTTGACAGTGTTAATGGCTATCCTGGTGGTGGAAAAGGGAGAAAATTAAGACGAGCTGTAAAGAAGACTCACTACATCATTCTTTTTTGATTGACGCCATCAATTTTTTTTATTAAAAATATGTTTTCAAAATAGGAGAGCCCGTTCAGAAAAAAATGTTTATACAAATAAAAACCTATAAATTATCATTTTTATTTTATTATGATTACATGAACCTCAAAAATAAATCAACTATATGAAGGCGCCATTAAAGAATCGATATCAATGAAAAAGTCGATATTATAGAACATCACTAGTTATCGATAACAAGATTCCTGCAATCACTATTACACTTACATTCATACCTATAACTATATACTTCTGTCAAAACCCCGATGGCTACAACAGCGCCCAAACGGACCCTTGGGAAACTCTCTACCGAAAAGTCACTGTCGTATTTTCTGTAGCTAGCTACTAATATCTAATCTGTGGTGTAAACCACCTCATCACAAAACCGTTAACCAAGCATTCTGTACATCAAACTAAGTAACTTTGCGCAAAAATTATTGGTGGGAAACAACTTTTTTTTTGAAGTTATAAATCATGTTTTGTGGTAGAACTCAATGCAACGCACTTAAAACATTCTGCTGATGGATAGATTGAATAGTACGGGGGTCGTGAAGGTGTTACAAGTCAAATTCTTACAAAAAAAAACTTGTATTTAAAAAAAAAACTTGTCAAAAAGTTGTAACTTTGACCCCCCATATCTCCGTAACTAGAGTGTTCCCAAGTATGGTGTAGAACAAAAAAATTATCGCAATGATGGGGAGAACAACTGCCTTTCGGTTACATGAAGAGGTGTTTTACATCCTTTACCTATATACAACCTTAGTTTTTGTTTATACTAAACCCGAAAAGGGGTCATTGTACTCATCATTTTAAACAACTTTTTCTATGGGACGAACCTTGATATCGCGAAAAAAAAAATCAGCTGTTCCCTACATTTATGTTCGCATAACTCGTCAAAATGTAGGGAACAGCTGATTTTTTTTACGCGATTTCAAGGTTCGTCCCATAGAAAAAGTTGTTGTCGAAATCTGGGTGTATTATACACTTCTGACTACCCCAGTCAGAAGTGTATAATACACCCAGATTTCGACGGTTTGGTGTGTTAATTTCCATTTATTGGGGATAAGCCCTATTACCGTGACATGTATTGCTTTTTTTATTTTATTGGAAAGGATGTGAGTACTTCACGGGTACATTGATGAGAATTTGGTTAGGTTCGGATTACTTCTGATTATGGGATCCATGACAAAGGAACGGAACTCTTTAATTCTTAAGAGTAAATTAACGATACTCGGCCGAATTTTATATAGACTGTTGGATATTTGAGTTATCTACCATAACGTCGTTATTAACCATCTTTAAACATAAGGAGGTTCTCAATTCAATGTTCCCCGATTACTCGAAGATGGCTGGACCGATTTTGTTTTTTTTTTATTGTTTGAAAGGGTATAAGTACTTCTCAGGTTGTCCAATAATCATCAAATCAGGGTCTGATTATGGAAACCTGGAGCAATAGAGAGAACTCTTCACATTTTTTAGGCACACTAGTACGATTTGGGTAGTTTAAGAAGTGTACTTCCTCGAAGTGATCCCATTTTAATTTGATGAAGATCTGATGAAGAACTTCGGGGCAACGGAACTCCTCAATAAATGATAGCAAATGTATTGGGATTGCTGAAATCTCATATCTTTCTATTGTTTACACAAGTTTATAACCGAAAATCACGCCGGTACGCTGTGAAGGGGTAAGCACATGTGAACCACTAAAAAGTGAAAAATAAAAACTTTTTACAAAAAACTTCAGAGAAAATAAAAAAGTGGAAAATAACTTCAGAAAAAACACTTCAGAAGTCGGTGACAAAAAAACGAAATCAATCAAACAAAGGTCACCGACTTCTGAAGCGTTTTTCTGAAGTTATTTTATAGTGCCATGTCAACAGTGTCAATAGGACAAGGCGTCAAAGTATTCCTCCGCATCGCTGTCATCGGGAAACGTGCCCAACAAACTGGAAGCATTGCCACGTTGAATGGCAATCCTAATTCTTTGGCCAAAGAAAAAGCCAGCTAGCATTGGTCATGCGAAGTGTCGATCAGTCGAGACGCGCACTCGGATCCCATTTCCCTCGGGTTATGAGTCCAGGTGCGCGTCTCCGTTTCGAACCCAAACGGCTCATAGCTATAGTTACCAATATGGTTACAGTATTTGCGCCGTTTGAGGATCTCAGCAGCTGCAGCAGCAGCGCCTGCACAGCCCGTCGTGCTTGCAACGTGGCAAGGCGCAAGGGTGTCGACACAAGTTACGCTCCACACCAAAGGCCTGCCAACGCTCCAAGGCACCAAGCCTTGGAGCGTTGGCAGGCCTTTGGTATTCCGTCTTTCTTTGGAAGAAGTTGAAGGAGATTAACTTTCCCAAAGAACTTATAAACTTAATTAAAATATTGGTATGGAGGCCAGATAGGCCGGGTCGCTGTCGGAACCTTATGGGTTGGAATGCGGGGTGAGGCAGGGGGGGTTAAGCTCCCCCGCACTTTTTAACTTAATATGTGGCTGTCATATTAATGGAGTTCGCCTAAATAATCTTAGCTATGTGGACGACATGGTGCTGCTGAGCGCATCGGTTTGTGGCATGAGAACATTGTTACAGATTTGTGAGGCATTTGTACAAGAAGGTGGTCTTAAATATAATGCGGCGAAAAGTCAATTCATGGTTTTTGAGGCCGGCTCTGAATGTCCTATAGCAGCACCTCCCATCAAACTATACGGGGATCCCTTGGTCAGGGTGGACCATTTCAAATACTTGGGGCATATAGTAACATCCGGTCTCGGAGATGATGCTTATATCGAGAGGGAGCGGAGGGCCTTGGCTGTAAGAGGTAACATGATAGCTCGTAGGTTTGCTCGATGTTCAGGGTCGGTCAAGCAAACCCTTTTCAGGGCATAAATCGGCATAATGTACCTCTCTGTACACGTGCAGCCTGTGGGTAAATCACACTCATAAAACATACGAAGCCCTCCGCAGAGTGGTCCCTGGTAAGCAGAGTTCGTGCAGCTCCAACAGCGTGCTGTTGATGATAGCCGAGCAGCTCGACTGTCCATACATCAGACGCTGCAGTGACTTGCACCGACTTGCACGTCACCTACAGTCGTCGGCTGCCTTAGATATGAAAATTATTTGTGTGGTTATTGTTTTATGCTGTACCTGTTGTTATGTACTATTGTATAACGTATTCAGTGTGTTTGTGCTATATTTAATTTCTGTGTTTTAATATAAATAAATAATAAAATAAAAATAAAATAAAAATGTTTATTTCAGACTAAGTGATGTCCATACTTTGTTAGTAGCATACAAATTAAATATCTTAAGACTTAGTTAGTTAATGAGTCGCTGTTACTTGATAAATAAACGAATTATTATATCCGTCAAGGTTGTTGCAGATATTATTGAATCAATCGCTCCTATGCTAACAGGCATATTCAATCAATGTTTGGATAGCGGCAGGTTTCCTGATGTAATGAAAAATAGTAAAGTAGTACTATTTTCATATCGGGTTGTAAGAGTGATCCCTCGAAACCTACCAGCTTCCCCTTCCCTTCGGAACAACCACTGTACTGCAGTCATTATACTATGCTGGATTCTACTATTGCCAAAAGTAAAACAATGTAGGTAAAGTCAGTTAGGACGTAATTGAACATATAAACCCGATGACGGTTATTAAAGCTTTCCGGCAAATAAAAATCAAACTGACCGAAGATCTATGGGGAATGTCTATCAAAGTTTGTACTTCCATACTTGAGACGATAGCTCCATACTTAGCTTTAATTTTTAATTTGTGCGTAGACCAAGGAGTTTTCCCTGATTTAATGAAATACAGTAAAGTCATACCGCTTTTCAAATCCGGGGATAGTAAAGATACTAATAATTATAGACCTGTATCCGTGTTGCCAGTTTTTAGTAAGGTTCGAAAAGGTAATGCTTAATCAAATGCTCAATCATTTCAACACCAACAGAATCTTACACGATCAACAGTATGGCTTCACCAAGGGACGTTGTACAACTGACGCCGGTGTAACCTTATTAAAGCACATATTCATGGCGTGGGAAGAGTCCCAAGACGCTGTAGGAATATTTTGTGACCTCTCCAAAGCATTTGATTGTGTAAATCACGACACATTGCTTTTGAAACTTGAGCATTACGGACTAGGTAAACTTGCACTTAGTTTGGTAAAATCTTATTTAAGTGATAGACTGCAATATGTTCAAATAAATGGTGTTAATTCACAGGGCTTGAAAGTAAAAATGGGGGTTCCGCAAGGCTCAATATTGGGTCCTTTCCTCTTTTTAGTATATATGATCTACCCTATTTACTGAAAAACCAACCTCAAAATATGGTATTATTTGCCGATGACACTTCCTTAATTTTTAAGATAATAGACGAGCCCAAAATCTAGATGACGTGAATAATGCCTTACTTGTGTGAATAGCAATAAAATATTGTATTAGTTTTAGTTTTTATTATCTGTGAGAATAAGTTTGCAACCCTGTTGATATGGCAACTCTACTAATCTGTGGTTACGATTCATGGCGCCCTTGTGTGTAAAACAATATTGTGTATCTTCAACGATAAGCATGAAAATAAAAGTGTACTACCATAAATACACGGGAGTTTATTTTCAAGTCCTAACAGGTTATGGGCCCAGCTGTCTATAAATCTGCTTTAGGTGAAGATCACTGGTATATTGTGGGGTGAAGGAAAATCACCGGGTCGGGCTGCCGGCGTTACGTTGTTGTGAACGCGGCGTGGTCGGAGAAAAAAAAAAAGATAAATAACAACTCCAGCTAGTGAGTTATTATTGGCGGCGTCTGAAGGAGGTCGTGTGGTGGTTATTATCACGGCATCAGGCTGCGGGCTTACGCATAAGTAACAAAAATGGATCAACACACGATGGCCATGGCGTCCAACTCGGCTATTAAGTTGGAGGGCCATAAGAATTGGAACGTATGGAAGTTCCAAATGGCCGTAACATTAAAAGGAGCTGAGCTGTACTAGGTTGTGAGTGGGATGGAGACAAAGCCAGGGAATGATGGCGAATCCACGAGTAAGGAAATTGCAGCTTGGGTGGCAAGGGATGCCAAGGCGCAAACATTAATTGTAAATAGAATAAGTGAGGCGGCGATGGTGCACATCCTTACATGCGAAAGTGCAGCTGACATGTGGCGAAAACTGCACAGTGTATACGAGGTCACGAGTGCAACAGGTACATTGATGCTGCAGCAAAGGTTTTTGCAATACAAATTTGAAGATGGAGACCTGGCAGTATACTTAGCCAAAATACAAGAAATGATTTGTCAATTGAGGCAGGCAGGAGAAGAGATATCTGAACAATTCATCATGACTAAAGTCTTGTTATCTCTACCGGAGGCATACAATCATTTCATCTCGGCTTGGGAGTCAGTGGACACAAGTAAACAGAACTACAATGATTTGGTTTCTCGATTACTTGTAGAGGAAGAGAGAATAAAGGCAAGAAGCAAAGAGAAAGAGAGTATAGCACTATATTCCAAGCAAAAAAGTGTCAAGAAATGTTATAAATGTGGGAAACTTGGACACATTACAAAGGAGTGTAAAAGCGAGGATAAAGAAAAACGTAAATGTTTCTCTTGTGGCAATGTGGGACACTTGAAGGCAAATTGTCCTAAGCGTGAGGGACAAGGAGGACAACAATCAAGTGACAAGTCCAAAGATAAGTCCAATGCATTTATTACAGTGACAGGGACAGCAATGACAACTGGGAGTGACATTACGGGGAGTGACAAGAGGTGGTTGATAGATAGTGGGGCTAGTGAACATATGACAAGTCAACGTTCAATGTTTACAAACTATCTGCCACTGTCAACATTAAAACGTTATGTTATTGTTGGAGATGGTCGTCAGTTACCTGTTGTTGGAGTTGGTGATGTAGAACTGAGTGTGTTTAACGGAGACTGTTATATAAAATCTACATTGAACAATGTGTTACATGTGCCACAAATGAAGATTAATTTGTTTTCTGTAACTAGTGCTACAAAGAAAGGTTACAAGGTTACATTAACTGATCAGCAGTGTTTGTTTTATAAGGACAATGAACTTTGTGCGATAGGCAATCGTGAAGGGAACTATTACGTACTAGAGGTGTCAAGTGGCTACATGCAAGAAAGTGTTGCAGCTGTGGCAGCGCTATCGGACTGGCATGAGCGTCTTTGTCACCAGAATGTTGAGTATGTGAAGAAGGTGCTCAAGAAAAACAACATCGAATACACTGGGGACAGTTTCCAATGTGTTTCGTGTCTAGAAGGTAAAATGCACATACTTCCATTTACCAGAAGTGAGCAGCATACCAAGGAATGCCTAGAGTTGGTGCATGCTGACTTGTGCGGGCCAATGGAGGTGGAGAGCATCGGAGGTTCAAGGTATTTCCTGCTAATAAAAGATGATTTTAGTAACTACCGGGTAATCTACTTTTTAAAACATAAAAGTGAGACAGCTTTGAAGATAAAGCAATTTGTTAATTGGGCTGAGAGACAAACAGGAAATAAAGTGAAAGTCATTCGTACCGATAATGGTGGAGAGTTCATGAACAAAGAGATACAAGAATTTGTACAAGAAAAGGGCATTAAACATCAGACGACGATACCTTTTACTCCACAGCAGAATGGCAAAGCGGAGAGGGACATGCGTACTGTCGTGGAAGCTGCAAGGTCCATGCTAAAGGGTAAAGGTCTTTCGAAAGAATTGTGGGCTGAAGCAGTTAATACTACGGTGTATGTATTGAATAGAACGTCAAAGAGTAGAGTGGACAGTCAGACACCCTATGAGACATTTCATAAACGGAGTTTTAATGTGCTGAGCCTACGTGGAGTGTTTGGAGAATATGTTTATGTTCATATCCCAAAGGAAAAGAGATTAAAATGGGACATTAAAGGGGAACAAGCAATTTTCGTTGGATATGATGACTCGAAAGGCTACAGAGTGTACTATGAGGACAAAAGGGAAGTTCATACTAAGAGGGACATAGTATTTCTGGATACAACAACACAGAAAGAGACAGAAATTAAGGAAATACAGAACAATGAAAATGTCATACTACTGGATGTTCCTACAGAGAGAAATACAGAAGAAGAACTACATGATGAGAGTGATGATGAATATTATGACATGGACACAGAACAGGAGCAAGGAAATGGAGTAGAACAAGGTGTTACAACAGAGATGTCAGAAGCAACAGAAGAAACTGGACAAGAACAGGCAGAAACAGAAGGAAATGAGGTTCAAGGAAGAAGTAGAAGAAGGGTAAAACCAAGATATCTTGATGATTATTACCTATATGTTGATGAACCAAGAAACTATAAGGAAGCTATGATATCTGTAGAGGCTGAAAGCTGGAAGGAGGCTATAAGAAGAGAGCTTAATCAACTAAAAGAAAATAATACATGGACAGAGATAGATTCTATACCAGAAGGAAAAGAAGTGATTAGCTCAAAATGGGTTCTAAAGAAGAAAGATAATAGTTATAAGGCTAGATTAGTTGCAAGAGGCTTTGAGCAGAATTGTGATGATGATCTGTATGCCCCTGTGGCAAAGCTTAATACATTTAGAGTCTTTGTATGTGTAGCTACTAAGTTAGGGTTAGAAATAAATCAAATGGATGTATGTGGAGCTTTTTTAAATGCACATCTTGATGAGGAGTTATATTTAATCTTGCCTGAGGGAACTGATTCTAAGTATGTAAAACTTAACAAATCTATTTACGGCTTAAAGAAGTCTCCAAAATGTTGGAATAAAACTTTTAATGATGTCATGTTGTCTTTAGGTTATAAGCAATCTGATAAGGATTATTGTTTGTACTCTAAATGTGAAGGAGAAAAGAAAACATTTTTGTTATTGTATGTTGATGATATATTATACTTTGGGAATGACAAAGAAGATATGTGTAAACTGAGAAATGTACTATGTAAAACATTTAAAATGAAAGAATTGGGTAATGTTAGTAAATTCCTGGGTATTGATGTTAAACAAGATTTAAATAAGGGGATTACTGTTATATCACAAAAAGATTACTTGAGAAAATTGTTATCACAGTATAATATATTGGATGGTAAAACACTGAAGTTACCTATTGATAAAAATTATAATTTTCATATCTTAAAGAGAGATAGTTCAGAGAGTATTGAAATAGAGAGTAAATGTAGAAGGCTTGTAGGGAGCCTGATGTATGCAGCTATGGGCACTAGGCCAGATATTTGTTCAGTAGTTAATATCTTGAGTCGGTATCAAAGTTGTGCATCTGAACTTTTGTATAAACTTTTGTTGAATGTTTTAAGATATGTAAATGGAACTATTGATTTGTGTTTAGTATACTATAGAGAGTGTAATGAAGATGTTTTATGTTATGTTGACAGTGACTGGGGTGGTGCTGATGATAGAAAGTCTACATCTGGGTGTATCTTTAAAGTGTTTGGTTGTTCAGTAATTTGGTATTCAAGGAAACAGCCAACGGTTGCACTGTCTTCAACCGAAGCTGAATATGTTGCTTTGTGTTTAGCTACTAGTGAGGCTTGTTGGTTAAAAGAAATTATGTTAACATTTGGGTTTGAGGTAAACATAATTGTGTATGAAGACAACCAGTCTACTATTAAGATGGCACAGATGGCCACTGGTAATTCTAGAGTAAAACATTTGGAGATTAAACAGTCATTTATTAAGGAAAAGTTGGAAAATAAAGTTATTGATTTAAAATACATAAATACCAGTGACCAACTAGCAGATATTTTTACTAAGGCATTAGGAGGAATAATGTTTAGGAAACTTAGGGATAAATTGTTCAGTAAGTAATCAAGGGGATGACTATTGTTAAGGGGAGGTTATGTTTAGGGTTAGCTCTGGATTATTTTTGTGAAAGAAAAGACTTGTGTTTTGTTTTCAAATATTTTATTGAGGGGAGGTGTGAATAGCAATAAAATATTGTATTAGTTTTAGTTTTTATTATCTGTGAGAATAAGTTTGCAACCCTGTTGATATGGCAACTCTACTAATCTGTGGTTACGATTCATGGCGCCCTTGTGTGTAAAACAATATTGTGTATCTTCAACGATAAGCATGAAAATAAAAGTGTACTACCATAAATACACGGGAGTTTATTTTCAAGTCCTAACAACTTGAAGTCCATAATTGGTTCACAGCAAACAATTTGGTATTCAATGAAAAAAAAACTAAATGCATAAGATTTTCATTACCGAATGTTAAAAGTAGTGATTGTGAGATAATATTGAATAAAGAGAAACTCGAATTCGTAGATAAAACGGTTTTCTTGGGGCTAACGCTTGATTCAAGGCTTCCACAGTATAATGTCTTACGGCATTTTGCTGTTGGGACGGGCTGCAGACATTGATTCAAATTTTTATCTGCAGAAAAGAGGTATCAGAGCCATATACAATTGAAGTGTTGTACTAAGTGTGTATGCTCCTTAGGTAGACATTACCCATTGTGTGCACTACTTTATAGTGCTATTCAATATTATGCTTACTATGTACTTTACTTATAATGCGCATTATTTTATATTCTATTATACTAACGCTTCGTCCTCGAGATTAGAACACCATGTAGTAACACATAAGTGACACCACTCAGACACTGTAGTTGAGAGTACCTACACATTTCTTTTTTTTTTTTTTTTTTTTTACTGCGGGTACTTCTGCTTCTCCTTTCTTATTAGTCGGCTTGGGATCTCTTGTCATTTCACATTTTAGTGTTCAGCCGCTCAACACATTTAAACATCTTATTATACTGTACAGTAAAATATATCATGTCGAAAAGAACGAGTGTCGTTGATTACGAACATCTAACGAAAAAGTTACGTAAATATGAACGCAGATTACGGCGTCTATATCCACCCTCGCAAGACTCAACGCCTCCGATCGCGTGTTCATCATATGAACAAACAGGTATGTCAAGTCACAACTTGTGTTCCGCACTAGGAATACTTTCCTATCGAGTAATCCAATAACGTATTTACGTTAACATTTAAGTTTTGCACTCCGGACTACCTATGGGTTTTCCGACGCACAAACTTTACTACCGATACTCAGTAGAACAATCTCATTGCTTAAATGTATTTACGTTTAACTAAGTCTTGCATTCCGGGCTGTCTGTGGGCTGTCCCGAAGCAAGGAATAATAAAAAGCAATTATGTTATACCTACTCACTCGTCAAACGTTCGTTATTATCGATATTTTTAAATGTTTGTTCATCAAGAATAAATCATATTCAAACCCATATTACCGTTAAAACTTTACAAGTAGATTTTTATCTACTTTATTTTTTACTACCCACGAGTGAGTTAATATATTAAGCTTTGCCGTGTTTCTTTTTAGAATACACTGGTATTGAGCCTGATGATTGGTTACAAGACCCTCCAGAGGTCAGTAATCCACCTGAGGAGACCACCGCGGTTCCAGATGATCCAATTGATCCAGTTATTTCGATTGATTCCGTAGTATCACTGGATCCGGTCATATCAATTGACCCTGCAAATTCGCAGGACAAACCCAGTACTTCGCAAGAAGCGTCAGGTGACATCATCGACGCAGACCTAGACCAGGATACGATGATTATCCTGGGGGAAGACCCGTCGACATCTGTTAAGTACGGACCAGATTTACACAAAGAAGTAACTAAACGCTTCCTGCACATCGCTACCGAGGGCCTCGACAAGGACTGTAGAAAAACACTAGTAGCTAAATACTTAGTCCCATCAAACTGCCGTTATATTGCTGCCCCAGCGTTGAACGCAGAGCTTAAAGCAGCAATACCCGAAGCCGCATCGAAGCGTGATAAGGCTATAGTCGTCAAACAAGATCAGATGGCAAGTGCTATCTCCTGCTTGGGGCAGGTAATCACAACTCAACTCATTTCAAAAAACAACGAGTTACTACCCCAGCTAATGGACGCTACGCGAATCCTTTGTGATATCCAACACTACGATTCAATTACCCGCAGAAACTTTATTTTATCTGCGCTAAAAAAGGACATGAAGGATGCCCTAGGTAGTACCAAAATTGACGAATATTTATTCGGCGATAATCTATCGGAAACGATAAAATCGGCTAAAGCCGTAACAAAGTCAGGTACAGAACTAAAGCCCGATACTATCAATAAAAGTCATCAAAAACGATCAAACATCCCAATGCCTCAGAGGCATTTAAACCGACGAGCTCCTGCTCCAGCGCAGCGCAGGCCGCTGGCAGCCGTGCCGAGGAGCCGCGAGCCTGCAGCAGCGCGGCAGCCACCGCCGCCCGCCAGCTCATCGAGGAAGTGGCCGCCACAACACCAACCACAGCGCCGCTACTAGACCCAGTTAAGTATGCCGGTCGCTTGTCATTCTTTTACAAACAATGGTCGCTTATAACTAGTGATCAATCAATACTGTCGTGGATCGATGGATACAAACTTACATTTTCCTCTCAGGTAATCCAGACGGTAGTGCCTGTGGAGCAAAGTTATTCGGCTTCCGAGTTTACTAATTTTTCCGATGCTATTAATACCCTATTAAACATAGGAGCCATATCGAAATGTGACCCGTGCCCAGGTCAATTCTTATCCAGCGTGTTCCTTACTCCTAAACCAAATGGAAAAATGAGGTTCATTTTGAACCTCAAACATTTAAACAAGTTTATTAATACACACCATTTTAAATTAGAGGATTTAAGAACCGCTATAAAACTTGTTACTAAGGGCTGCTATATGACGACCTTAGACCTAAAAGACGCTTATTTTTCTATCAAAATTCATCAATCTTCTCGTAAATATCTTAGATTCTCGTTTAATAGCCAGTTATTCGAATTCAATGTGTTACCATTCGGTTTGAATACAGCTCCTTATTTGTTTACAAAAATAATGAAACCGGTTGTGAAATTGTTACGGTCCGCGGGTTTTTTGTCTACCCTCTACTTAGATGATTTTTTATTAATAGCGAATACATACGAAAATTGCAAAACAAATCTTGCAATCACAAAGAAACTACTTTGTTCCTTAGGCTTTATTGTCAACGATGATAAAAGCAATACGTATCCGTCTACTATGTGTAAATTCTTAGGAGTAATTATAAATTCAGCCAATTTAGAAATTAGTTTACCCACAGATAAAAAAGCGCGGCTTAAAAACGAAATCCGTAAATTTATTAACATGCGACAATGCAAAATTAGAGCCTTCGCGAAGTTAGTAGGTATTTTAGTGTCATCCTGCCCAGCTGTGGAATACGGATGGGTACACACTAAACAATTCGAGCGTTGCAAATTTTTAAATCTTAGGGGCAATGAAGATTATAACAAACAAATGATTCTCCCTGATTCATTATTGCCTGATTTTCATTGGTGGTTGAAGGTTATTGATAATTCGAAGCACCGTATTAGAGATGACAACTATTGCATCGAAATATTTTCTGACGCCTCAACAACGGGATGGGGCGCCTCCTGTGATGGTGAAAATGCAAGTGGTCAGTGGTCGAACAGCGAACGCGATAAGCACATAAATTATTTAGAATTATTAGCCGCTTTCATCGCTCTAAAACTTTTTGCTAAGGATTTATACGACTGTCAGGTACTACTCCGTATAGACAATTCGACTGCTATCGCATACATCAATCGCATGGGCGGTGTTCAATTTCCCCACCTAACCGACATGTCAAGGGAGATTTGGAAATGGTGCGAAGAACGAAAACTGTATATATTCGCGTCCTACATACGATCTTGTGACAACACCATCGCGGACACCGAGTCGCGTCGTAATCACCCAGACATAGAATGGGAGTTGTCAGAGAAGGCCTTCAACACTCTTAAGTGTAAATTTGGGCAGCCCGATATAGATTTGTTTGCTAGCCGCATCAACAAAAAATGTGCGAAATACGTTTCCTGGCATAAGGATCCCGACGCATACGCTATAAACTCATTTACAATCGATTGGGGTTTATCTTATTTTTATGCGTTTCCCCCTTTCACTGTTATTTTAAAGAGTCTAAGGAAAATAATTCATGACAATGCTCAAGGAATTTTCATTGCTCCTTTATGGCCCACACAACCGTGGTATCCCCTATTTAGGTCTCTGCTTATATCAGACCCAATTGTATTTACCCCAAATGAAAACCTCTTAATATCTCATTCCAGCAACCGGCAGGTGCACTCGACGCTTACCCTGGTTGCCGGGGTGTTATCCGGGAGGCGTTTTTACGACGATGCCTGCCGCCTTCCTCAATAGATATCATGATGGCTTCTTTATCAGATAACACGATGAAGCAATATGACGTATGTCTAAAAAAATGGTGGAGTTTTTGCCAAGAAAAACTTATCAATTACTATGAGGCCTCGGTTCCATCAGTAATATATTTTTTTACACAAATTTTTAACAACGGCAGTAAATATGGTACCTTAAATTCATATCGATCTGCTTTATCACTGATTTTGGGCCCAAATATGTCTAAAGACGATCGAATTCTTAGATTTTTTAAAGGCGTATTTCGCCTACGACCACCTAGGCCGAAATATAACGAAACCTGGGATACTAACCGCGTGCTGGATTTCTTACGGTCGAAATACCCAAACGAACAACTCTCACTCGTAGAAATTTCAAAAAAATGTGCAACTTTACTGGCCCTTACCACGGCTCATAGGGTTCAAACTCTGTCGAAAATTTCTATGGAAAATATCAGCATGATGTCATCCAAAATTATTATAAAAATTCCTGATTTGATAAAAACTTCTCGAGTGGGGTCTCAACAACCTCTATTAACTTTACCCTTTTTTAATGAAAGCCCAGAAATATGCCCCGCTAACACTCTAGTTTTTTACATAAACAAAACCAAAGATCTTCGCAAATCTGGCATCCTTTTTATTAACCCCAAAAAGCCACACAACTCTGTAAGTCCGCAAACACTTAGCCGCTGGATTAAGTGCACGTTAAGTGATAGTGGGTTAGATGTGTCAATGTTCTCGGCGCATAGCACGCGTCACGCGGCTACGTCACGTGCGCACGCCCTCGGGGTCAGTATCGATGAAATTCGCAGGACTGCCGGCTGGAGCGGTAGTTCCGAGACGTTTGCTAGATTTTATAATCGCACCATCACTGATTATGACGCGAGTTCCTTAGCAAGGTCAATAATCAATCAATAGTCTAGATTTCTCATTAATTGTAGCTGTTGCAACTTATTCATTAAGAATAAATTGTACCCATGCACAAAGTTAGAATTAATTAATTTTTTCTGATTGTTAACGAAACCTTTATTATCGAAATCTTTATAATGTAAGATTTGATCCTTTTTTGTTATATAAAAATATTGTTACTTACCAGAATAAATCATTCCAAAATTATAACATTGCGTTATTAATATTTCCAGAAGGTAACTCTCAAAGTCTACATGGTGTTCTAATCTCGAGGACGAAGCGTTAGTATAATTAGTGATTAAACGAACTTACCTGTAAGCGAAGTTCGATCATAATTATACGAAGCGCTTCGTCCGAAGAGATTAGGTCCCTCCCTCCCACGCTAACGCTCACCCTTAATTGTCTTCAGAAAATATTAAGTAACGCTTCTTTACACTAAATGACAAGAGATCCCAAGCCGACTAATAAGAAAGGAGAAGCAGAAGTACCCGCAGTAAAAAAAAAAAAAAAAAAAAAGAAATGTGTAGGTACTCTCAACTACAGTGTCTGAGTGGTGTCACTTATGTGTTACTACATGGTGTTCTAATCTCTTCGGACGAAGCGCTTCGTATAATTATGATCGAACTTCGCTTACAGGTAAGTTCGTTTAATCACTAATTAAAGTACTTAATAAATGGAGTCCAATCAAGGTGGTTGTCTATTTCTTTAAGATCCTTAGGACCCCCAACATCACATGGCGACCCTGCCTAAAAGGTCTGCCAAGGGGCAATAAGAAATGTAATATATTTTATCTACCCAAATATCATAAACCCTCTCTAATGCGTTCAAAAACCATAGGCAATGACCAGCATTACCAACCTGCAGAAATAAACGGTGCTGTAATGAACTCATAACGCAACTGTAAACAGTTGCGTTATGAGTTTTAAATTTGGAACAGGTGTCAAATTCAAGTGAGTGTGCTATTCTAGTACCACCTACATTAAATCAGATATCGATAATAATAAAAAAAAAAAAAACAATTCAGTATGATTCTAATTATAAATCGCACGACATTTTGATCTCGAGTGACACAAGAATAGTGACTTTGTTCGTTTGCCTATGATTTAAAAAAATACAGATATCCGAAATGCCGCCATTTCGAGCTGTCATTTGTTCGTTAGCTTTTTATTTCCAGTTACGAGTAGACAAATTTTCTGATAACTTCTTTATTTCTGTCGAAAATGAGTGATAGTGACTCAGAAATTGACATGAATACTCCGCCAGATATTGTAAATGCAGCGACGAATGCAACTAATAACCTGTTGGCACAAAAAATAAGGGCCAAGTAACAATGCAGGTCATTTCCCTATGGTTCCTGAACCCATCATAGAGCCCTTATGATATTTGGGTAGATAAAGTAGTGTATGCAACTATACATAATTAGGCATTACAACACTCGTGTGATGCTATTAAGAAACTCGCCTTCGGCTCGTTTCTTAAACCCACACTCGTGTTGTAATGCCCTTCATTATGCACAATTGCATAAACTACTATTTCTGATCGCGAGATTTTACAAGGAGAACTATGTGTCGTTCAACTGTTGAGAAGGAAGAGGTTTTCCTGAGCCAGAACGCGGCCGGCGGAAGCAATGATGCGGCTATAAAGCAAATAGGAGGACACGTGGAGCGCCTCAACATCATGACCTTCATCATCCTCGCTGTAATCGCCGCCCTCGCCATTTACTTCGTGTTGAAAGTGTACAAGAGCTGTCACCGCCGCTGGATGCAGGAAGAGATAGGCCTCAACGCCATGCAGCGTTTGAGAGCTTCGTTACGTGGTCGAGTTGCAGGTACACCAGACAATTAGACTATCCAGCATCAGTCATGTGAATAAGTCAGTGAGTGTTTTAAATTCAGAAAATTATGAAAAGACATCAATTAAAATAACATCGCATAGTGAGTGTCATATTTCATAACGCAAAAACTTAAACGCCCAAGAATCGTGCACGAACACTCAGCGAATTTGATACCGCGCGGGTAAAAATGCAGCGTCGGACATTACTTCTATTGTTTCGCAATAATTTTATGTGATTAGGTTTATGGTTATTATTTTTTAACATGGAGTAATGAATTAATGGATGTGTCATAGATTTATATAATGAAAAACTTCTAGAGTATGATTGATAGTTTGATAAAAAATTATAAGGTTTTAGTAGATATTCGTAAGTATTTGATAAAAAAGGGACAAAGTAGGTATAAAGGCAAAGTTATAGATGATGATGATTGATGATTGAGCACCACACCCAGCCAGGAGCAAGCCTGACCCGGACAAGCCGGATACACCAGGGGGCACGATTTTGTAAGGAAAGACATGCTCTGGGATGGGAGAGGAAGCCCGACCAACCGCAGCCAGTCGGGCACAATCGACCGACTATGCAGCCTAGAGCCAATATAGGAATAGTGGTAAAGACGGGTACAATCCATAGGAATGAGCATTGGTGTTTTGATCTTCGTCTGATTGTTCTCTTCTAGCATTGGAGAGGCATGTTCGTTTTTGGTGATTGCGATGAAATATCATGTTCTCGTATATGTTTCTTCATCAGTAGTATTTGTTTCGCTGTCAGTTTCGCTAAGCTGGTATATTTCCTGGGTGGCTGATCTGAATTTTTCTCTATCTGCTGCTAGCTGAATCCATTCTTCTTTGCTTATATTGAAATATTCCATGTCTTGTTGGAGTGACTCGTTCCATGTATATATTGGTCTTCCAACTTTTAACCGTTTTGCCTTGTATCTGAAAGCTGCGTGTAGTACGTGCCGCTCTGGTCGCCGGAGGATGTGTCCGTAGTAGCATAACCGTAGGCATTTAACTTTTTTGGTTATTGTTTTTCCCATAAGAATTTCGCGTGTTTTTCTGTTCGGAGGGTTTCGCGTACTCTTTATCATATCTTTAAGAATGAGTCTTTCGTATCTTCTGAGTTTCGATCGGTTTGCCTTTGTGAGTGCTGCTGCCTTAAGACCGTAGGTCATTGCTGGTTCTATGACCATTTTATAGATAAGCCGCGCGGTTTTCCACTCCATTTTTGTGTTTTTTATGAAGGATGTTAATGCCTTGGAGTTGCGCATCGCTTGTTTGCATCTAGCGTTGACTGTGTTGTTTCTGTTAAGTGTCGATGTTATATACGTGCCTAGGTACTTGATTTCGTCTACTGGTTGAATACTGGTTCCTCCAATTCTAATATGACTTCGGGTTTCGGTACTGTGTGGGTCTCTGATTACTAGTTTTGTTTTCGTTTCATTAATGTGTAGTCCGACTGATTCCAGTAACGGTTTGATTTTGGTAACTATTTCGTCCAGTTCACTGAGATTATTTGTTGCTATTATCACATCGTCTGCAAATGACAATATTATTGGAAGTTGAATCTCATGATCTTGGTCTAGATGAAGGCATTCTATTTCTTCTTCTAGTGTTCTGAGAACATCGTCCATTACTATGGTAAATAGCCGTGGGGACAGCGGGCATCCCTGTTTGACTCCTTTGCCTTTGTGCATCGGTTCAGTTTGCTGCCCAAACCATTTTATGCAGGTGGATTCGTTCATGCATGCCTTAATGATTCTATTTGTTAGAAATTTGTTAGTTCTGCTTACTAAAATGTCTCTTAGGCAGTTTAGATCCAGTGTATCGAAAGCTTTTTCGATGTCTAACGCCAGCACATAGGTTTTTGAGCCTGCTCTCCATTCCTCGTCGAGAATTCTCCTAAGTGTGTACATATGGTCGTCGGTCGATCTATTGCGAAGGAAAGCTGCTTGGTAACTTCCTAATTCTTTTATTGAAGCATCCAGTTTGCTTAGAAGAAAGTTCGCATATATCCTATATCCCACATTACACATGGATAGCTTTCTGTAGTCATTAATTCCGTCTGGCTTTGCTTTTTTAGGCACCGGAATTTGGATCGTTTTGTTCCAAGACATTGGTATATCATTGTTTACCCATGCTGCCTGCATGTGCTTTATAATTTCCGATAGCATTTCTGTTGGCAAGGCTTTGAATAGCTCTGACACCACCTTGTCGGCGCCTGGTGCTTTACCGTTGCTCATGCTTTTAATGATGTCACTTATTTCCTCTTCTGATGGGTTTTCTCTTGCGTCTGATGGGTTTTCATCGGGTAGGAGTTCTATGCGTGGACCTGCTGACTTTTTTATCTCTTCTTCCCACCTTGACATGGGTATAAAATGTTGTTTTTTGTTGCGCTTCTTGTTCATTATATGTCTCCTGTAAAAATCGTATGTGATTCTCATTCGTTGTGATGGATGTGTTCTGCTTAGGTTTCTAAAGAATATTTCGCATTTTTCCTCTTCTTCTTTATTTCTTGTATTTTGCAAATTGTGTCTTGCTTCGCTTAGTTGTTTGATTGCAAATGCTTCTCTAGGGTAACAGTTTTTGATGAACTTGGCTTTTTGTAGTTTCGCGAGCGCGATTCTATGTTCTCTGGATCTGATTGGCCTGCTTATAAGCATTTTTCCTGCTGCTGATTTCATTATATTCATAATGGAATCCCATGGGACTAGTTGACTATTTTGCTTGTTTTGTAGATTCATTACCCGAGGTTGGCTTTTAATTTCCTTTTGATATTCTTTGATTATTTTCGCACTTTGAAGTCGGCTATAGTCGTAATTTCTGTGGTTGAATTCAGGCTCAGATTTGTGCATTGGTTTTTCGTTGGGTTTCAGCATATGCAGTGTTGAGTTTCTTTTCTCCCTTTTGAGTTTCGGAATGATAATATCCGCGAAAATAATTTTATGGTCTGATATATTATTTCTCCACTCGCCTTTTATGTATTTAAATATATTTGGCTCGTCCGCAGCAGTAAGTATATGGTCAATTTGCGATTTTCTGCTTCCAGATTTCCATGTTATTTTTAGGCTTGATCTGCCTCTTGATGTATCTATTCTAAGGTTTTCTCTTTTTATTATATCTAATAAGATTTCACCATTGTTATTCGATATTGTGTGCAGCAAGTTAGCACCAATTTTGTATATCGTTTCATTTCCATTGGTTTTTATGTCTTGCTTTCCTATGTGCGCATTAAAGTCTCCTAGGATGATCATGTTTGACCCTTTAGGCTTTGCATTGATACAGTTGATCAGATCGGAAAATGACTTAGTTGACTTAGTGCTTGGTATGTGTGTTGTAATAATATACAAATTCACAGATTGTCCTTTGCAGAGAGCTGTTATAACTGCCGCCATGGCATTTGTATTTCTTCTTGTTATTTGAATTGTTATCGTCGTGTCTTTTCTTACAAGTAACGCGAGGCCACGCCGTTTGGTAGAGCCACTGAGGTGCCAGATATAGTGTTTTGAGTTAAATATTCCGGTACTCATGTTTGTTTCCTGTAGGCATGCTATGTGTATCCCTTTCTCTTTCAAGGTTTTGTCAATGTTATTTTTCTTTGAATGTGTGGCGGTGCCTCTGACATTCCAGGTTGCTATTTTGACACTATCAATATCTGTTATAGTTTTATGGCAGGGTGGAGGTCCTAGTATTGCATATCCGGTGGGGTCAACTTGTTCATCCGGCGATAACGTTGTGTTTGTGCTTATCGTATTGCGTAGTGTGCATTCTGTTGCAGAGTCTTGAGAGTTAATGGGTGTGCTAAGGCTGTCATAGTGGTTATTCTGATATAATAAGTTAATAGTGGCTACGGCGTGTTGTGGATCTCTGCATCGATATGTAATGGGAGCATTGGACCCGGCTTGATATACTTTTACATTGATGTAGTAGTACTCGGCTGCTGCAATGATGATATCTTCACCACCCCAAACGCCATCTTTGTATTGTTGTTCGATATATTTCTTCCTTTGCTCGTGTGCGCTTCTTAGGTTCGCAGTAGTAGGCAGGTTTCCCGCGAGCGCTAGTGCTATGTTCGGCTGATGTTGATTTTCCTCGACATATTTAGCCAGGTCTCTTCTTATCATGTGATGGTCGAACGTCAGAAAAAATATGGCGTTTACTTGATGCGCTATGGCTCTAAAAAGGCAGTTCCCGTCACCAATCATATGGACTATTTCCATATTTAGATTTGATGATAATGAATCTTGTTTGCTACAGTTGTGCTGCTCCATTCTTGCTTTCTTTGTTGTGACTTCACTAGGATTCGACATGTGTTGCTATTTTTGCTTTTTGCGGTTCTTTATAATGTGGGTACCCTTGGTGGTTTAATCTGCGGAGAATGTTATTAGATATCGTACCTGTAAAAAGGGCTTATTAGCTAGTGATACTTTACCAGGATTTTTATTAATCTCGCGTTGTTTTGTGTGTTTAGACGTCGCTTTGTTACTTTGTTGATGGTTCGGGTTTGTAATTTTTTTCGTTTCGTAGGTAATAGAAGAGAGCAGGGTCCCCCTTTGTGTTTTTTGCCAGATGTGTACGTAGGGACCCAGAATGAGGCAGACAAAAACAATTTAGCAGACTGTTCTATTGTTTTATGGCGTAACGATTTTTTTCTGTCCTATTGATTTAAAGGGTTAGGCTAGCGTTTTGTTTGCTTGAAAGTTTTATGGCCTCCAGATGTTACAGGCAATTGCATAAACTGAAGTTATGGGTATCATGGAAGCTATTCTCAGTGAGGCTATTATATACAAGGCCTGATTTTGTGTGAATTTACACAATATGATAATAGTCGTGTGTTTATTGCTAAACATATACAGAACATATGATAATAGACGTGTGCAATTTTGGCTACTCTTCCAGTAAAGTTGAAGCCAGGGCACTTATCATATTTATATTTTAATATCGTCAGGTCTACTTTCTACAAGGATTAATATTTTTAACACAGAAATAGGTATCACGCGCTTTTAATAGTAGGTACGTGGATTGTTTATGTGGGGACCTGGTTTTATAAATAGAGGAAAGTATCATGCACAATAACGTATTCCTAGATAGATAAACTGGGAAATCTCAGACTTCTACACAGGTGGCTGCTGGTTGGCTGAAAAATAATATGTGTTAATTTAAGATCAATAAATTAAACGAGTTCACCGAGTTTCAGCGTCCGCTGCACTGCTACCGCAGCCTTAGGCGTCGTGGACAGGGTACCTAGCACCACACTGTGACACTGTTTTTGGTTGCGTAAATGTTTAAACCATAATCTTGCTAATCTTATATAAGTTCACGATATGTCACTGCAATTTTTGGTTCGGAGATTTCACTATTTGCAAACACTCGCGATTATAGATTTCAAAACGACTAAAATTAATAGTAGGTAAGTATGTACAATACTAGCAAACTACGATTACGACTCGGCGGCGACGTCCGTTTTTTTTTTTATTTGTACCAGATGGGCAAGCGGAACTGAATAGACGACCTTACTCGGCGATGGTCAGAGTCAAACTCCAGTAGGTATAAAGGCAAAGTTATAGAAACAAAATTAGGAGAAGCAAAATGTATTATTGATAAATGTAGCGAAATATTTATATTGTTAGAAAAGGGCAAGGATGTAAAGCTGTCATCGGCATTATCTATTTTTCAAAATATAAAGGAACTATACGAGGAAATAAATAATTTGTGTATTTCTCCCATTAAGCCACATTTAGGAAAGATGGAGTTTGACTTGAGAGTGGCGTGCAATTTGATACCAGTTATGGACGGAGTTGAAAACACGACCAAGCGACTGATAGACTCCACTGAGATGTACGCGAACATGATTGACGATAAAGGTAAAGATTTATTAATTACATTTGTGTTGAAAAGTAGACTCTCGGAAAATGCAAAATTGCGTATTTCGGGTTCTTATGAAACTGTTGAAGAATTGATTAAAGATTTGAGATGTCATCTTTTACCAAAGAAATCTTTTGTGGCTATACAGTCAAAGTTACAAAGTATTCAACAGGGATCAAACGCTATTGATACTTATGGCACCGAAGTAGAAAAGTTATTTACCGAGTTGACAATTTCCCAAGCTGAAGGTGATTCTGCCACGTATAAAGTTTTGAAGCCATTGAATGAAAAGCTCGCTATTAAACGATTTTCAGACGGTCTACGCAGCTCAAAATTAGGCACGATTATCTCCGCCCGGAACTACAGCAACCTGAAGGATGCCATCCAGGCAGCTAAAGATGAAGAATCGGCATCCCATCAGCCATCATCAGGTAACATAATGCATTTGTCTAACAATGGCCGAGGTTCACATTACTCAAGACGACCGCAGCGCTATCAATATCAAAGAAGGGGTTATCACAATAATCGTGGACAGTATTATAACAATTATAATCGTAGTCAGCAGTATTATGGAACGGTTTACCATCGTGATCAAGCACGACGTGGTAATTTTAGAGGGAACGACACTGTTAGGGGTAATTTCCGAACAAGGTCGAATGGTAGTAGAGGCACAAGATACTTTAGGAAGCGTGAGCAATGCCAAAATATGCTTTCAGTTGAAAAGGTAGATGACAGACAACATAGTGATGACCAGAAAAATAATAATGATACTTCGAATCAGTTTTTTCGAGGTTAAACATTTTATATTATCTTGCCAAGGGAATACTAAGTACGTTGCTTTCTACATTAACAATATTAAATACTACTTTCTCATTGATACAGGCGCTACATTATCAATAATTAAGAAGGAAACCTTGCCAAAAGGTTTTGATGTGCGCAAAGATGATACCTTAATAAATGGAATAGGTGGTAAGTTACGTTCACAAGGTTCTATTGATTTGATATTAAGACATGATAAAGAACGATTATTGCATCATAACTTTCTTATTTTTGATTCAATACCACTTAAAGCAGATGGAATCATAGGTTTAGATTTCTTAAATAAATTTCAGGCTAACATTGACTTAAATTCTAATACTTTAACGTTGGCTAACAATGGACAGGAATATCACTTAAATTTAGTTGAAGACTTAGAAAATAATAGAAATGTGTTGATTATTCCAGCACGGTCAGAGACAATACACTATATTTGTGTAAATGATATTGTGACAGAAGATGTAGTTGTTTGTGGAAAAGAATTAACAAAGGATGTATTTTTAGCAAATTCAATAGTACGTGTATTAAATAATAGGATTCCAGTTAAAATTCTCAACGTAAGCGATAACGACATAACCTTACCAGTAGCACTCCCAGAATTAAAACCATTGAGTGATTATGATATTAGCCAGTTTAGTAGAAACAAGATCGACTTTCCAAGAGTTCAAACGTTACTATCCGAATTAAATTTAAATTATTTAAACACAGAAGAAAAGCAGTCAATAGAGGCAATATGTACAAAGTATTCCGACGGTTTTTATGTAAAAGGCGATAAATTGACGACCACAAACATTTGTGAACAATCAATAGTAGTAAAACCTAATATTACACCTGTTTATATTAAACCATATAGGTTACCACAAGCATTAAAACCGGAAATAGCTAAGCAGATAGATCAAATGATAAGAGATGATATCATAGAAGAATCCAAGAGCGAATGGTCAAGTCCAATTTTATTAGTACCGAAGAGAAGTAGCGAAGGAATTGAGAAAAAATGACGATTAGTAGTAGATTATAGGAAATTAAATGAAATGATTTGCGATGATACATTTCCTTTACCGAATATAAATGAAATTTTAGATTCTCTATCAGGTGCAATTTACTATACTCACCTTGACCTTCACCAAGGTTATTATCAAGTCACTTTAGAACCGAGCAGTCGTAAATTAACAGCATTCACTACCAATACTGGCCAATATCAGATGAAACGCTTACCAATGGGACTAAAAACAAGTCCCAGTGCATTTAGTCGTATGATGTCTATTGCAATGTCAGGTCTTACCTATGAGAAATGTCTCGTATATCAAGATGATCTTATAATTTTTGGAAGAAATCTTACTGCACATAACCAAAATTTAACTGATGTCATGGAGAGGTTAAGAAAAGTTAATTTAAAATTAAATCCTCAAAAGTGTATATTTTTAAAGAAAGAAATACTTTATTTAGGCCACGTTGTATCAGAAAAAGGAGTGTTACCCGATCCAGAAAAAACTAATATATTAAAAAATTACCCAACACCAAGAAATGCAGATGAAGTTAAACGCTTTGTTGCTTTCTGTAATTATTACCGAAAATTTATCAAATCGTTTTCAGAAATAGCAATGCCATTAAATAAATTAAACAGGAAGAATGAACCATTTAAATGGACTACTGAATGTGAGATTGCTTTTGAGTTTTTAAAACATGCGTTAATTTCTTCACCCGTTCTACAATACCCAGATTTTTCAGAAAAAAACGAATTTATATTACAAACAGATGCTTCAGGTACTGCCATTGGAGCCGTATTGTGCAATAAAGATTTAAGACCAGAAGCTTATGCAAGTAGGCCCTTAAATAAGGCAGAAAAAAACTACCCTACCATTCAAAAAGAGCTATTAGCCATAGTTTGGTCAGTAAAATATTTTAGACCATACTTGTAGGGCAGAAAATTTACGATAATGACGGATCATAAACCTCTGATATATCTTTTTGGCATGAGGGATCCTTCAAGCAGACTCCTTAAATTTCGTCTAACGCTGGAGGAATATAACTTTAAGATTATTTATGTCAAAGGAAAGGAGAATGTAGTTGCGGATGCTTTGTCAAGGATTTGTTTAACATCAGAAGAATTAAAAGGGATGCATGAGCAAGTTGTTGCTGTAATGACTAGGGCACAAAAGAAAAGATTAGATGAATTAACTAGAAACAAAGATGAGAGTGAAAAGATGAATCTTAGTAAAGTTTGCGACGAACGGTCTGATCAGCCGAGAGTTGTAGATATATTAAGAAAACCATTAGAATCTGTAGAATTATGTTTTATTGAAGGAGATGATTTAAAAGGATTAAGAGATAGTCACATGATTACGAACGAATTTGAATGTTTTGCATTTAGACCGAATACAAAGACGTTATATATTAATTTTAATTTCAAGGCACATTTCACGCGAGCCGAATTTGTGCAGAAATTAAGTAATTTTTGTAAAGAGATACGTATCGATGAAGTATATGTAATTAAAAATAAAGATAATGAAGATTTTATAAAAAATGTATGCGATGAGATATCGTCACTTAAAAATTGGTCCGGACCCCGATTTTGTATACTAAGAGGAATAACGAGAATAACGGAGGATAATGATAAAACAATTATTATGAATGACTTCCATTTACTGCCATCTAGTGGTCATGCTGGAGTGCGCAGGATGGTTAATACTATAAAAACGCGGTACTTTTGGCCAGGTATCGAAAAAAGACGTTCAAGAATTTGTCAAGACATGTACAAAATGTCAAAAGTCGAAATATTTTCGATATATAAAAGAGCCGATGGAAATAACTACAACAGCTTCTTCGGCGTTTGATAAAATTTACTTAGATGTAGTGGGTCCTTTAGATAGAGACATCGATGGTAATTGTTATATTATACTAACTATACAATGTGAATTAACAAAATTTGTGCAAGCCATTCCCCTTAAAAATAAAGAAACCGTATCCATAGCAGATGCATTTGTTAGACATTTTATTTTAAGATTCGGTATCCCAGGTACAATTGCTACAGATCGCGGCACGGAATTCATTTCAGCTACTATGGTACAGGTATGTAAAATTCTTAATATTGAAAAGCTATCCTCAACAGCATATCATCATCAGTCAATTGGTGCACTTGAAAATGCGCATAAAACACTCGGTGCATTTTTAAGAGTCCAATGCGAAAATTACACAGACACTTGGAGTTATTGGTTACCTTTCTGGTGTTTCAGTTTCAATAATACAGTCCATTCTGAAACTAATTATACGCCATACGAACTTGTGTTTTGTAAACTCTGTCGAATACCTACTAGAATTTGTGATCCTGTAGAACCATTATACAATATCGATAACTATCCATTACAATTAAAATACCGATTACAGCTAGCCCATGCTGATGCAAAGAATAATTTATTATTTAATAAGCATAAACGAAAAGAACTGTATGATAAATCTGTAAATTCGTATAAGTATCAGAAAGATGATTTGTTGCTATTAAAGAACGAAACTGGTCGTAAATTAGATGCCTTATTTGAAGGTCCCTATAAAGTAATTAAAGATTTAGGTTGTAATGTTCAGATAAGTAAAAATAATAAAATAGAAGTAGTACATAAGAATAGAACTAGGCCTTACTACCAATAAGTTTAGAATACGATAGAATCTTAAGTAAATTTGCAATGTTTAGCAATAAGTAAATAGTGTTATTTCAATTTCATAAACAAAATTGTAGTTTATGATGGTTTAGATTAGACATTAAAAAAAAAAGAAAAATGTTTTCATATTTTTTTTTTCTTTCGCCCCGGGAGGTGAAGTGTTGTACTAAGTGTGTATGCTCCTTAGGTAGACATTACCCATTGTGTGCACTACTTTATAGTGATATTCAATATTATGCTTACTATGTACTTTACTTATAATGCGCATTATTTTATATTCTATTAAAGTACTTAATAAATGGAGTCCAATCAAGGTGGTTGTCTACTTCTTTAAGATCCTTAGGACCCCCAACATCACACAATCTTCGTAGGCGCGATTCTCTAAGGGAACTGTTTAAGGAAATTAACATCATGACTGTATATTGTCAATACATCTACGAAAACATAATGTATGTCAGAAAAAATCTACATCTTTTTGGTAAAAGAGGTGACAGACACAATTACAGTACTAGAAATAGAGACCAATTAGTTCAGACTCGCTAAAGTAGACTCGTCTTTCATGGGGTACTATTTGAAATGCTTTAATAAAATTCCACAAAGCATTCTTGAACTAAATGAAACCAAATTTAAAACTTGCATTAAACGCACACTGTGTAAGCAAGCATATTACAAATTGGACGATTATATCGCTGATAAAAATGCTTGGCTCAATGCCGGTCCTGCTCCACAGGGACAGGGACGCATAAATGGATAGCATTAAATGGTATTGTTGGAGCTGCTGAAGATTGTACAACTATCTTTGCATTGTATAAATTCAATATCTTTAGTATTATATAACCTCATATCCCATATTGTGTGAGTGCTATGTACTAGAATGCTATCATTCGCTGGAAACCTACGTTTTTATTTTTTGACTTGAATGTACCCTGGCGGTTAAGAGTATGTCATGCTCACTCAAATGTCCCGCTGATGGTGGCGCGTGCCATGTGTCGGGTCATTTAGTTCCCTTCAAAGTGATTGAGTTGAATGGTGCTGATACATGCGTCATGTTCGTGAACGGGCGCTGTCGGTTGGGACTGGTCAGCTCTTGGTTGCCATGGCTTTTGTTTTTATTTTTTAAATTAATTATTTTATTTTTGAATTGTTTTTGTTAGTTTTAACTATGGACACTTTTATCGTGCACATCTTGCTACATTGTTCTCACATAATGCACCATCTCAACAGGAATGATGTAACCAAGATTTTGTGAGAACATTATGATTTAAAAGAGTGTCCATGGAGTTTCTTGCCCGTTCTTCTCCATAGAGATCTACGCTAGGGAATGGGCAACTACAGTACTTTCACAGTTTTTATGTCTTGTGACTGGGACTGTAGCTACATTTAATAATCATCTTTGTTTCGACAATTCAAAAGCGCCTGTAACTGGCGTACTTGAAATAAATGCTTTGATTTAGATTTTTTTTATTTTTGATTGCCAAAACATGACTAAAACTACAAATGGTTCAATGTCATCATCATCAGCCTATAATGTTCCCACTGCTGGGACACGGCCTCCTCTCAATGAGAGGGAATGGGCTATAATCTACCACGCGGGCCCAGTGCGGATTGGTAGATGTCACATGTCTTCGAATTTTTGATTCTAGGACATGCCGGTTTCCTCACGATGTTTTCCTTCACCGTTTTGAGAGCAGCGGTGATGAAATAAATTACACAAAGTAATGCGCCTGTCTGGGTTCGAACCCACGACTTACTGTTCGTAAGTCGGGGCCGCCACCACTGGGCCACCGCTGCTGCTGATGGTTCAATGTATGGTTCTTTAAATAAATACCGCTGGACATTAACACACAGCGCCACCTAGTGCCACACTAAGAAAAGCTTGTGTCGTGGACACTAGATAGTAGATACGTCACCGTAAAATTGACAAATACGTTATATTGTAATATCTCTAGCGATATTGTAAAGTCTCGAATTATTGTCAAATGAACATACTGCTTACAACAAAACGCATTATTTTTCGGGAAATGCATGCGATGGTAGTCAACTTACGCGGTGTGGAAGGAGGGGTCCCCCTTGTCCAGTGGCACAACTCTCATGAAAAGATAATGCACCATTCCTGAGAAATACCGAATAATGTAACATAACCTTAAAACACTTTATATTCCCCCTAAAAAGCGTAGTCGACGGGCCCCTATTTCCGAGTGCAGGGTTTAAAGGAACCTAACTAACCTAACGGGGGGGTGCCCCAAGTCCCGATTATGGGGGCAGAGATACTTCCGTATGTTCAGTTGACAATAATACGAGACATTACAATATCGCGAGAATAAACACGTTAGATTGTAATATAACGTGTTTGACAATTTTACGGTGACAGATATACCACATATTTACTTTTTTTTATTTTTATTTGTAAATATTATTTTATTTTATTTTATTTTAATATTACCTATACTAATATTATAAAGCAGAAGTTTGAAGTTTGTTTGTTTGTTTGGTTGAACGCGCTAATATCAGAAACTACCGGCTCGAATTGTAAAAATCTTTTTGCGTTGGATAACCCATTTATCGAGAAAGGCTATAGGCTATATAATATCACGCTATGACCAATACTCCGCTCATTTATGCTCGCATAACTCGTCAAAATGTAGGGAACAGCTGATTTTTTTTTCGCGATTTCAAGGTTCGTCCCATAGAAAAAGTTGTTCAAAATGATGAGTACAATGACCCCTTTTCGGGTTTAGTATAAACAAAAAATAATGTTGTATAATATAATCAAAGATTTGATGGTTTCAAAGCTTTAGAGGTTATACACTTTTAAGACACGGCCTCATGGGACGTAGAGTTAGAAATTTGAAATGGAAGATTAAAACATTTCGGTTTCAAAATTGTCACCAAAGGTATGTCAATGAAGATGGAAGGCAGTTGGCCTTGCAATAGATTCGCAAGAGTTTACAACAGCTTTATCGTGTTGAGGGCGCTTTCAATTTAGACGTTTTGTGTTGCGCCGCTGCCTGCGGCGCCAAAGCAATGCGTTTGTTGTACGACTCGAAGCGTGTAAATAGAAAGCGCCCTTACGGTCGTTTCATGCAACTTACGATCGTTTCATGCAACTTGATGAGAACCTTTAACCTAACTAGAGTACGACTTTCATCGATGATCTGACGATAGAGATGAAAGAGAGTAGCGAGTAGTCCCCAAAAGTTAACAGCAGCTATATCGTGTTTCGGCTCATTTAATGCACTCCGATGACAACTTTAGACCTGGCAGGAGTATGACTGTCATTGACGGTTTAACGACGGGGACAAAAGGCAGTTGCAAGAAGTCTTCAACAGCTTACAGCAGCTATATCGTGTCCCGGCTTATTGCATACATGTTGATGAGAACATTCGACCTAGCTGGAGTATGACTGTCATCAAGTGTCTAAAAGGCAAACGTAAATGGTAGTAATAGACATTTTATTTCAGATCAAATACAATCCATTTATGTATTAACCTAATATTAGTGTAAAAAAAGTAAAAATAAGAAACTCACATATATACAAAATAGATACGACTTACATCTATGTGTGCAGCCGTCTCCAGCATGGGCAAGCTTTCGAGGGAAGCCCTTATTTGGAAAATCATATGTAAAATATATGAGCGATTAATGGCGTAGGGGTAGTAAGGCTGCCTAACGTTCTTAGGGTCCTGGGTTCGAATCCCGGCAGGAGCAAATGTTTGTGTGATAAGCATGGCCAGTTATTTCCGAGTCATTGATGTTTATATGTATAATAAGTATGTATTTACAAACAAAAAAGTATATAATATGTAGTATATCAACTATCTCGCGTCCACGACACAAGCTTTGCTTAGTGTGGCACTAGGTGGCGCTGTATGTTAATGTCCAGCGATATTTATTCATTTCCGACAAATTAAATTGTTACCAACTTGAATCTACACTAATATGATAAAGCTGAAGTGTTTGTTTGTTTGGTTGAACGCGCTAATTTCAGGAAATGGTGGTTCGAGTTAAAAACATATTTTAGTGTTTTTTTAAGGTTGACTCACTTTCTCCATAACCCTCACTCGCAGACGAAGTTGCGCGGGTCAGCTAGTGTGAAATAAAATATTTTTATTTTTTCTTTTTGTAAGTAATTCTGTAATCGATTAATTTAATCGATAATGTTATGAAAACTATTTTTCTCATATTTTCCTCTTTCAGATTGAGAATTGAGCTGATTTTTCATATAAGTATTGAAATAGAAAAATATGACTAATTTTTTAGACGTATTTCAACTAACATTTTTATCAACCTAACATTTTCCATCTGCTTTTCAGTTTTGGGTAGCGCCTTGTCCTGGCATTCATCATGTTTTAGGAATCCGAACTATGTCGGGTACCTATAATATATAACTGTATCATTCAGCGGTACGGAGGGGCAGGTGGAACAGCTGAACTGCTAAGATAACTACCCAACAACTCTACAGATCAACTGCACCTAATCGGAGTTAAAATGAAACTGAGTAGGTACCTACTAACTTGGCCTGTAAAACGTTTGTTTATATTTTCGAATATGAATTATGTATTACGATATCATCGTGTCTAATTCACCTGATACGATATTTAACAAACAGTAGTTCCGAAGGATTGTTGTTTGAGTCAAGATACAACAATCAGACTAGATCCAGCTCCAGCACTGTCCGTCACGCGCCGCACAACACGTCACTCAGTACATCACTAAGAACCAAATAATGTCAAGTGTCCGGCGCCGTGGCACCGCGCCGTCACGTTACGTGCGCTAGTGTCTAGTGCGGCAGTATGTCAGTGCTGAGGTCGGTGCCGGTGCCCTCACAGTCCTCCCGGTCGATGAGGAGCGGCTTGTACTCTCTCTCGTCGTCCGTGTCGGCAGAGTTGCTGAGGTTGAGCGCATCTCGCTGCTCCTCCGGATCCTCGTCGTCCAGCAGGCGATGCAGGAAGGCGAGGCATTCGCGCCGGAACAGCCGCTGCTTCTTAGCTGGCAACTCCTGGTAATCGTTGTGGATGCCGCGGAAGAAGTGGAAATAGGCGGAGTTCTCGTCGGGCTCGAAGGAAAGCGGGCTGGGGGAGAGCGGGGGGCGCGGCTGCGGCTCCACCGTGAGCTGCAGTGGCGCGGCGCGCGGGGGGCTCCGGAGCGCGAACCAGGGGTTAGAGATGAAGGGCTTCAAATCCGCGTGCTCGACGCCGGACTCGGAGCCCGCACCTCCCGCGCCTCCCAACAGCGGTGCGTACGAGTAGCGTGCCGGCCTCCTGCGGGAACACAGCACAGTCGGTCAGTAGGAGGCGTGATGCGCACGGCCGCCCGGCCGGTGAGCAGCACTGAGCGCTGAGCACGTACGTGTCGGTAGCCATGTGGTCGCGCAGGAAGCCCAGCTCGTCGGCCAGGTACCACTTGGACACCATGCGGCCGCGGCCCGTGCGCACGCCGTACAGCTCGTTGCGCAGGTGCCGCGAGTACGAGTTGCGGATGTGTGACCACTTGCGCCGCACGTCCGCCACTGCAACACACACGACACACACATTATGTAGGAAAGCAGTTAGAATAGACGCTACGGACCAGGTCTGTTATTTGTATATGTCACCGTAAAATTGTCAAATACGTTATATTGTAATATCGCTAGCGATATTGTAAAGTCTCGAATTATTGTCAAATGAACATACTGCTTACAACAAAACGCATTATTTTTCGTGAAATGCATGCGATGGTAGTCAACTTACGCGGTGTGGAGGGAAGGAGGGGTCCCCCTTGCCCAGTGGCACAACTCTCATGAAAAGATAATGCACCATTCCTGAGAAATACCGATTAATATAACATAACCTTAAAACACTTTATATTCCACCTAAAAAGCGTAGTCGACGGAGCCCCGCTTCGCGGGGCCCCTATTTCCGAGTGCAGGGTTTAAAGGAACCTAACTAACCTAACGGGGGGGCGCCCCAAGTCCCGATTATGGGGGCAGAGATACTTCCGTATGTTCAGTTAACAATAATTCGAGACATTACAATATCGCGAGAAAAATCACGTTATATTGTAATATAACGTTTTTGACAATTTTACGGTGACATATATTTATAAATATTATGTCACAGGCATATCGTAGAACACGCCGTATTACATTAAGGTGCGCCGGATTGTAAATCGTCACTGTTATGTAATGTCTTCACGCTCAGCCGGATTACAATTCGGCTGAAATAAAGTACCTACGCCGCATTGAATGAACACTTCGTGTTCGTCAAAGCGGCTTTACATAACGGCGACGTCTTTAAATCCGGCGCGCACCTATGCAATACGACGTGTTTTACGAATTGGTTGCAACATAATATATACCATACAAATGTAAGTACCTACCTCCTCCAAATTCGAGTAGGCTTACATAGAATATTCTGGCATTCCAGCATAACGATTGTTAGTCGAATCAATAACCTCGTTTTTTTAAGTTGGTTAACAATAAACTTAACTCAGCGACTGGACAGTGTAATCAGCAACGAGCACGGTGCACGGGCAGGACCGGCGCGCGGCGTATGGATGGCCGGACAAGGTATGAGTGCGTGCGTACCGGACCAGCCCATGTTGTCGGCGACCTGCTGCCACAGCTTCTTGACCTGCGAGTAGTAGCTGGCGACGGGCATGTTGTTGCGCGCGTACAGCAGCGGCCGCGCGCGCACCAGCCGGATCATGCGCCGGTCGTCGGCCTGGCTGCAGTCCACCAGCCGCCCCACCTCCCCCGCCTCACCCGCCTCACCCGCGCCGCTGTCGCTGTCGCCCCCGCCCCCGCTCCCGCCCCCGCTCGCACTCGCGCCGCTCACTAATGAGCCTTTCTTACGTTTGCTGGTTGACATTTTAGTCTCTCAAAATGGCAGAATAATGAACACTATCGATATGCTCGATCTATTTACATCACGAAACATCATTCTATGAAACACTAGACAAGTATTAAACAAATGTGAACCAACAGCATACTATTAGGTACTAACTAAAGGCTTTTCACTTAACTACACTATGGGTACTTTTTATTATAAATATCTCGATCGAGTAGATACACGTCACACCACAGCGAGGGCACCGAGCACTGAGCAGACACGCCGACGTGCACAGCGGCAGACAGACACGCGCACTGGGAAACAAGCCGCGCTTGTGCTGTCTCGCTCGCTCCCGGCGCAGCGGCGCGCGTGTGAGCGGTGCGTACTCGGAAGCACGTGATAAAGCAAGAGCGCAGACGCTCCGGGCCGCCCGCCGCCGCCCGCCGCCGGACACTTTTATAAATTCCACATCGCTAGTTATCGATTCACCTCGGCCCGTCCGACGACGCCGCGCTACTACTTTTTGATTCAGGTAGATTATTTTTGGTCGTTGAAACCATCGAGTTGAAACTGATATTATTAAGTAGGTATGTTGAATTCGATTCATGGCCCTATGTACTTAGGTAACTTCTTTTATGTAAGAAGACGTAAGTGCCTAGGTACGGTCCTAGTGCCAGTCCCAGTTGCTCAGGTAAAGCGCGCTCCGTGCCATCTCAGCCATCTGTTCACGAAGTCCGACGCGATGGGATGAGATATAACGCATGCCAGCGGCAGCGCACCAAGTCCGTATGCGAAAAAAGCAAAAGCGACCAAGGTAACAGTTATGATAAATTTTTCTTCCAGATTATTAGACAGTTTTGAATTTAAAACAACTTGGTAGGTACCTGCCTATAGGTACCTATTATTGATCTCTGCAAAATTAAAAGTTCTTACCTGCCCACATTACCAACCAGGGGACAACAACAAAAAACGCAGAGAATGATAAGATAATTACTTATACATACTTACTTATCATTTGTGTATATGACCTATATGTAGGTATAATCATACTTATAGGTCGGTATACAGTAAAACGAATATTTGGGTTTTTGGAGGCTATTTAGTAAGTATAAGTACTTACCGTAAGACGGGGCTATTTGGGTTTGGGGGGCTATTTAGGATGCCCCAGAAATCAAACAAAAATATCGATAACTGTCGGTTGGTGTATGGTAGAAGTTATTTTACAATGTCTAGATACACTTTGATTGGAGGCTACTGAAAAATTCTGATGCAAATACCCAATAACATTTTGGTTTATATGGGACCAAATAACCCACAAAACCCTAAATAGCCCCCTTTTACTGTATGTATAATTACTTACCAAAGTGTTATTGGGTTTTAATCAAGAATTACTCAGAAGCAGCCAATGTAGCTGGAGTTAGTACAATAACTTGTACCATACCCCAACCGACAGTTATCGATATTTTTGTTTGAAATTCTGGGTAGGTAATCCCCAATAGCCCCCAAAACCCAAATAGCCCCGTTTTACTACCTAGGTATGTACTGTAGGGTACACTGAACATTCGGTAAGTATATTTACTGTAACTAGGTAGGTATACTTACTTATTTATTTTAAAACTTTTAGGTACTTACTGAGTTGTCATTCTGCTCACAAAAGACATGAAATAAATCGTTCAACAAATCAGTTAGCTACCTACTTATGTGTCTGACGCAGTTCACGCACCCTTGTGCGCGCGGGACCCCTCGCTCGGTAGCGAGTAGCGAGTTAGAGACCCCTCATTTTATAACCCTCCCGCTCTCGTCGACATTATCGTACCACGCAGCGTTTTACAGGAATAATGATAACAATTTAAGTGGAGTAGAAATATTGTTTATTTCGAACAATAGCTTACTTTACAAATTCTTACATCTATTAAATGCATACAAATCTGAAACATACAGGGGCGACATTATGAACTTACATAAATTCCTAGGTAGGTAGCTAATCATTTTGTATTAGTCTTCCTTAATTATTAAATAATAATACCTCAAATTGGAATCAGATGCAAGAATAACCACACAAGGGCAGAATGTTCAATATTAAACATATAGGTACTAGGTGCAGTGGGAGCGGCGCGGGCGCCGGGCGGCGGAACTGCGCGAGTGAACAGAGTTACAGCGACTCACGCCGCCCTCGCCTTTCCCACTGTGTTTCTAACCTTAGTTACACGTTGACTTACATTCGAGGGGAATTTCAATTAATTTAGATTAAAATAATTCAGTCAAAAATCTAGAAAACGAGATCGTGTATAATAGTTGTCCCAACACCAAGGCGAGACGACCGGCTCATTGACAATTTTATAAATAAGTGACGTCAGGCAGATATCATAACAAAGTACGTTTAATTTAAAAATAAACCCCGAAAGTCCAAACGCGCACTGAAATGATCGTCATTCCGTAATACATGAAACAGTCGGAAAGGTCTGCAGTCTGCACATCCTCTAGCGACGGCTACTAACACTCACTAATTATTGTTACATTGTTTCGATACGGGCGCACTGTGCGTGTGGCGCACGCGCTCACTCGCTGTCGCGCGCACTCACTCGCTGTCGCGCTCGCTCACTCGCCGTCGTGCTCGCTCACTCGCTATCGTGCTCGTCGTCCTCGGCGTCGTCGTCGTCCGACGCCTCCTGCTTCACCTTGCTCCGGCTCACCTTCACGGGCTTGGCCTTGGCTGCGCCTCGCTTGGCCGCCTTCTTGGGCGGAGGCGCGCCGCCGTTTGCGTTGAAGCACTCCAGGTCGCGCGCGTATTGCTCCTTGGCCACGGCCGCCTTCTCTTCCCACGTGGTCTTGTCGTCCATGGAGCGCCAGAGCTCGCCCGCCTTCTTGGCCACCTCGGTCACCTTCAAGCCGGGGTGGTCGGCTTTAATCTTCCCGCGCTCGCTATTCAGCCACAACAGGTAAGCCGACATCGGTCTTTTCGGTTTTTCCATCATTTCCTGGTGACAATATAATTAAAATTATTTTTAAAATAATATAGTAAGTACATAAAGCAAATAGGTACCTGTGGCTAAAACAAAACAAAATGACGCCGTGCTAAATTATCATTAACTACTTATCCCTTTTTAAAACTCTTAAGTAAGTACATAGTGATACCGCGCTGCACCGCGCACCAGCACGAGAATGTAAACATAGCTAACACATACAACACAATGCAAGTACATAATATATTATAGGTAATGAAAGGCGACGCGCGGCGGAAGCAGCGACCGGCGACCGACGACCGACGACCGACGCCACCCGCCAGTGACGCGTGACGCGGCGCGAGATGCGACTTGGTTGAATGTCGAATATTCAGCACCGTCATGAGACAATTTGAATCCTATTATAGGTAGGTATAATTAATACAAAACGGAATAGTAAATTTAAAAGGTACTTACGGTAAGAATATGTGGTTTAACGGCAACAAAAGCAAAAGTAAGAGCGTGTTTCGTTTAGAGTAACGCGTCGCACGGGCCTTGCTCGGGCGAGTCTCGCAGAGGCACTGGGGCGCCGCGGGCCGGGGCCGGGCGCACGCCGCCGCACCGCCGCGCCGCGCCGTGTCGCACACCCGGCCATACCCGGCCATACCCGCCATGGCGGCCGCGGCATGGCGGCACCCCACACAGAGCACAGAGCCACTTCACCCGCTCGCGCAACCCTAAACAAGTTTTACGCTAATTCGGTTAAATACAGTTTGATTCTTTTTGTGAGAGTTTAAGAGACGTCAAGCATGGCTTTTGAGACGACTGTTGGTGACTTACCAGTAGGTAGTATGTTCGGGGTTGGGGTGAGATTGAGATAAACTAAGATTAAAGATTAAAAAGATGATATATTTCAGTAATAAAGGTTAACTAATCAAACTAATGAGGTGAATAGGATGAGATTGAGTCGCGCCCGATATGCTGTCCGAAAGCGTACTGATTATTTTACTTAGGTAATACATAAAATATTCAAGGCATATTGCGCGGTGTCGCGATTACGCTGACATGTTCATTTGTTCGGTGATTGACCCGAACATGCTCCCGAGGGAGAAAGAGATGAGGTTAGTAAGTATGTAAGGTTAAATGGGTGGCGAAATTAATATTAACAAGGTGAAAACAATGTTCCTATAATATACAATTATGTAGTAATGTAGGGTCAATTATGTTAAAAGATGAGATGAAGGTAACATTACAAATTAAACAGAATCGTTACAGTGTAAATCAGGAAGAGAAAATACACGAAAGATTGGTGAAGAACCTCTATCTTCCTTTTTTTGTAAGCACTCACTAGATAGACCTAGTCTCTTAGGATCACTTCTCACTGATTTACGACTAGATTGCCCATTTTCCCTAATTTCACTACACTCAATCACGACACTTTCTGGAACGGTGTGTGGCGACGCCGTCGCCGCCGAGGCTGTCGACCGCTCTGCTGTAGAAGTGGAACGATTTCCTTTACGTTGCCTTTGCCACCAACGTTTAAAACAGTAAGCTGCCACCAATAGCAAGATTCCCAATATAGTGAGATATATAGCAGCATACTGATGGACGTCGTGGTAGGAGATATTGGTGCTCAAAGGTTCACTCTGCTTCATGATCTCAAGACTTCTTTTAATAGCTTCAAATTGCATGAGATTATCTGAGTTATTGGGATTTAGCTCATATGAGATTTCTGGCATGGTGATATTTATCATGTGATTGATTGGTGATATTTCTGGTGAGATAATCTTTGTTGTCGTGCTAATTTTACTAGACAATCTTTTGTTTGAATACACCATAAAGTCTTCTGTTTTTACTAAACAGCCTTCCCCAACACGCAACAGACCAGCACCTGATAACCTAACTGCCTGAACTTGATTTTCACACAGCAGTTTGACGTTACATTCATTGCAGCATACAAAATAATATTTGTTTTCAGATGTTAACTCCCTCCAGTCATTCTTGCACGAAGTAGTTTTAGTTTTACAAGTTCTTGTGCCTAGGATCGTCTCACAAAGGCTATGATCATCTTTCATGTGGTGAATAGGCCTTCTGATATGACACAGAATAGTCACAGGATTTTGTAATACACATGACTGCAGATCCGTGTCCGTCGCTTCCAGGATGCAGCGTTACTACGCGACCTAGACTCCATTTTCCTGGTGGTAGGTTGTCGTCCTTTATAACAACGATGTCGTTAAGATTGAGATCTTTTTGACGCTGCCGCCATTTGGCTCTCATAGAAAGCTGCGTGAGATAGTCAGTCTTCCACTTAGCCCATATATCTTGGTAGATTTTTTGCGTCAGGTGCCATCGTGTTCTAAGATCGTGCTCTGTTTCGAAAATCGTTAAGATGGGGCCGCTTGCTAAAAAGTGAGCCGGGGTCAAAAAATCCAGATCTTCAGGATCTTCAGTCAGAGGGCACAGAGGTCTGGAGTTCAAACATGCCTCGAGTTGGGATAATAGGGTAGTATATTCCTCGTAGGTTAATTTTTGCTCTCCCACAACACGCTTGAGATGATGTTTGAGGCTCTTCACTGCAGCTTCCCAGAGTCCGCCAGCAGATGGCCATGATGGGGCGTTGGAGTGCCACTCAATATTCATTTCTGAGATTGTCGAGGTTACTTCTTGTTCAGACAAGATGTTGGAGATTTCGGCAAACTCTTGTTTTAAGATATTATTGGCTCCTATGAAGTTAGTTCCCTGGTCACTATAGATGTGCCCAGGAACTCCTCTTCTAGCCGACATTCGTCTTAGCGCGGCAAGAAATGCTGACGCTGTGAGATCTGAGACGATTTCTAAGTGTAAGGCTTTAGTTACCATACACACAAAAACTGCGACATATCCTTTACAGGTTTTAATGCCACGACCTTTGTTCGCCTTAATAAAGATGTGCCCTGTATAATCTATTCCAGTGTGATAAAAAGGTCGGTTAGGAATCAATCGTGCAGGAGGTAAGTCACCCATGATTTGATGTTGTGGTATGGGATTATTTCTTTTACATTTGACACACATTCTTAATCGTTTCTTTGTGACTCTGTTTCCTCCAAGAATCCAGTATTTCCGTCTTATAAATCCAGTAGTCATTTTTACTCCACCGTGAAATACAAGTTTGTGGGATTCATCTATGATAAGATCTGCTAGTTTCGACTGATTCGGTATTATGATGGGATGCTTCATTTCAGGATCAAGATTCGAATGTTTAAGTCTACCCCCGACACGGAGTACTTGATTGGAGTCTAGTACGGGATTGAGATTAAGAATCTGACTTTTCTTATTTAGTGGGTCATTGTTTTTCAGCTGCGATATTTCTTCGTGGAAATATTCGTTTTGGACGTGCTTAATTAACATTTCTCTTGCTGTCTTTATATTTTGCAGAGTAAGGAAACCTGTGCGTTGTTTCTTGTAAACAACGATGTCGATAAATTTGTTGACGTAAGCTAATACTCGAGTAACTTTCCTTAAGGTGCTATATTTTGTTAATAGCTGATAAATTATCGAGTTTTCGGGATTAACAATAACCGTGTTTACTTTCTCCTTTTTTCTGAGTTCTTGACTAGTAATACATGTATCAATCGGCATCTTATGAGATTCTTTAGGGTTATATTGTGATAACCAGTCGGGCCCTTGCCACCACAGCGAGTGATTGGCCAATTGAGCAGCAGGTAAACTGCGGCTTGCGCAATCTGCGGGGTTTTCCTTGGATTTTATGTATCTCCAGTTTTCTTTAGGTATTATCTCTGTAATACTCCTCACTCGATTTGCAACAAAGGGTTTCCATTTCTCCGGTTCGCCACTTAACCAACCTAGTGCTGCCGTTGAGTCAATCCAACCATAAACATGCACCTTGTAGCTCATGAGTGCTAAGATGATTTTTCGCATAAGCTTTGACTACAGGAGAGCGCCGCAAAGTTCCAAGCGCGGGATGGATTGTGGTTTTTTCAGCGGTATTACTTTTGACTTCCCTGCAATAAGGGTTACGTGGGTTTCATTTTCTCTTTTTATTTTGCAATACACGACGCAAGCGTATGCTTTTGTGCTTGCGTCGCAAAAGCCGTGGAGTTCAATGGTATCTTCTTCCTGGGTTTGAATCCAACGTGGAATTTTAAATCGAGATATATGCGATAGATCGGCTTTAATAGTATTCCATTCTAACGCAATTTCTCTAGGGACAGGGTGGTCCCAACCCTGGTCTGATTTCCATAATTCTTGGAACATGATCTTAAGCTTTATTGTGACTGGTGCTAGCCAGCCCAAAGGGTCGAATATTTTTGATATTTGTGATAGGAATTGTCTTTTGGTAAGGATGTCTTGCGAGGTAAATTCTATGGGGCGAAAGATAAATTGATCATTTTTTGGTTCCCACCGAAGACCTAAAGTTTTGGTTGACTCCGGTTGCTTAAAGTCAAAGTCTTCCTTTGGTAGTGCATCAGAACTATCTGATATTTCCGGTAAGTTTGATCGCCATTTTCTGAGATTAAACCCTCCCGATTTGAGAAGGCTGATCATTTCTGCTTTGAGCTGTTTAGCTGCACTCGCTGAATGCTCTCCATGCATGAGATCATCCATGTAAAACGAGTGTTCTAAGACGTCACAAGCGCAACTATGTGGATACTTTGTCCTTTCATCGTTGGCCAGTTGCTTCAGGGTCATCATTGCCAAAAAAGGTGCGGCTTTTGTGCCATAGGTAACCGTCGCTAACTGGTATTCTTTTAAAGGTTGAGATTGGTGGCTACGCCAGATAATTTTCTGATATTTTTGATCATCGGGATGCAGCCAGATTTTGCGAAACATCTTTTCTATATCTGCTGTAAAAGCGTATCTAAATTGTCTCCATTTTAAGATAAGGCTTTGAAGATCTTGTTGTAAATTGGGTCCTCGGCACATAAGATCATTGAGGCTGTATCCGCTCGAGGTTTTTGCCGAGGCATTAAAGACAACTCGCAATTTGGTAGTTGCTGACTCAGATCGTTGGACGCAATGGTGCGATAAGTAGCAGTCCGGATGTATGTGTGGCGCAACTGGTGTCATATGACCGAGCTCTAGGTATTCAGAAATAAACATTTTATAGTCACGTGCCACAGCTGGTTGTTTACTTAATTTCCGCTCTATTTGGAAAAATTGGGCAATCGATTTTGTTTTCGACTCACCAATATTTTCCTCAAAGTTTTCTTTGAATGGCATTTTAACCACGTAGCTTCCATCTTCCCGTCTAGAGGTCGAAGATTGGTAAAAATCGATGCATTTTTGATCTTCTTCTGAAATCGCTGGAGGTTCATGTATGTCCTCTACTTCCCAAAATTGCTGAATCTCTTCGATATTATTTAGGATCACATTGCAATGGTACGTTTTGTAGTTGCCGCTTAAGATCCATCCCAACTGAGTTTGTTGGGCAATGGGCAACATACCTTCTGATCGACATATACCGTCCATAAGGATAGTGGAATAGATATCTGCTCCAAATAAGATATCGATTGGCCTACTTTTGTAAAATTCGGGATCTGCTAGAGTTATTTGGTTAAGAGTAGGCCAGTCTGGCTTGGGTAAAGTACAGCTGGGTAAGTTATTTATCAGTTTGTTCATTATATATACGTCCGTTTTAAAAGTAAAACCGCTAACTAACGACGAACATTTGATGGTAATCCTGCCCTTACAGTTGTTTTCCTTATTTCCTATTCCAGAGATATAACCGTTGCATTTCTGTCGCGGTAGTCTTAACAACTGAGCTGCGCTTTCCCTAATAATGGATGTCTGTGACCCTTGATCTAAAAGAACTCTCATTTTTTGGTAAGAACCGTCGGTTGCTTGCACATTAATGATTGCTGTGGCAAGCAATATTTCTGCGGGTTCTTTAAGAAGCGATGCCACTGTGTTACTTTCTTGCTGTTGAGATGGCGATTTCGTAACCGTGGCTGCATTTGACCCAGACCGATGTGACGTAAATGCTTCATGCAAAATGGTATTGTGTTCTTTGTTGCATTCCTTGCATCTTATTTCGGAAAAGCATTTTTTGCCTTCGTGATAATGTAAGCAATTAATACAAAGGTGTAAGTTAGCAATAGCATTTTTACGTTCATTAGGTTGTAATTCCAACAATTTTTGACATGCATGAATACGATGATCATTGTAGTTGCAAATAGGGCATTGCTTGCGATTGTTAATTTTGCCTTTGGACTTTGACGATTGTGAAACTTGGTTTGTTGAGTAATTTGGTTTGGGATTGTTATAGTTTCGGTTATAACTGGAACCTTTTGAAATTGATGGTTTGTTATTGTTGTAGGATTGAGATGAGGATGCTTTCTGTGTGGAATTTTCCAGCTTTTTACGTGAAGTTTCCAGCATCATAAATTTAGTTTCCAAGAAATTAAGGAAATCCTCTAAGACCGGCAACTCTCGCGGGGATTTTAAAGATTGTAGATAATCCTCATATGTATCCGAGTCCAGTTTTTGGGACAATATACATACGAGGAAAGGGTCCCAGGAAATCACATTGACTCCCAGATTCTTGATAGCATTCACGCTCTCGTACGTAGTGTCGTGAATGCGTTTTATATGATTTGCTGACTGTTGCTGGTTTATGGGGATATTCATTATATTGTTAAGATGAGAGGTGAAGATCAGTCGTTTATTATTATAACGATGATTAAGGATATTCCAGCACACAAGATAATTATCAGTGCTTATTTGGAGATGTTGAATTAATTTTTCAGGCTCACCTTTGACCTTACTCTTTAAAAACTGCATCTTTTGCGCATTCGACAAAGAGGGGTTATTATGCACTGCTTCGGTAAAAAGATCTTTGAACGAAATCCACTTATTGTAGTTTCCCTCAAAGGTAGTAATTTCCATTTTAGGAGTAGATTTTTCAATATGCGCGACGGACCACATTTTCTTGTTGATGTCTTTCTTGATTTTGTTATAATGTTTCTCGTAATGGGAAAATTGTTCTTCGTACTCGGGGTTTGATCCGCCACACTCGTTATCCAGCTCCCAATGAAGCGAGTCAATAGCTGCCCAACGAGATTGTAGCGTCTTCAGGAGGTCTTCGAACTCCCATTTTTCCGTGACGAGATCAAGGTCGATATTTAATGAGGTTCTCATGAAAGCCTTAAAGTTGGTAGCTTGCTTTTTGAATAGTACTGTGGCTTTACTCTCTTCAAGAGCAGGATCAGGGTTTTTAGAAGCAGCGGGGGCTGCGAGGTCTGAGGTTTGAGATGCCGCAGTAGGTTTGAACGTAGGAGGTTTTAATTCAGGGGTTTGCGGTCTGTTTGCGAGAGGGTTATAGTTCTGAATAGTAGTTTTGATGTTCTTATATTTTTCAGTCATTTGATCGTATTGATTAGTACTGAAATATGTATGAGATTTATCACCAAAAGATAGCAAAGTCATGTGGTTATTATGGAACTCTGTAAAATATTGTTCCAAGGTAGACAATCGACGACGTGGGTAGTCCGGGGTCTTGCGCTCTGCACCATCCTTCTTGAAATTGGTGAAGAGCCCGTTTATGGCTTCGATCAGTTGATGTTGGGTTGATAAAATGTCTTCCATGTTCGACATTATAAAGATAAAAAGGAGACCTTACTTGTTCTGAAGGCTTCTTTGAAGATCAATGTTCTTGCGATGGCTGCAAGAACAAACCTGGAGAAGCAGCGAGATGAGGTGACACGATGCTTTCGTAAAACCAGGTTCAATCAGGATCAGTAGGATGATGTTGGAAGGTAAATCCACTCAGTTCTGTTTCCAAGCGAGACACTCACACAGTACAGTTATTAGGCACACGCGTAATGGTCCCGCTAGGGCTCGAAGGACCAATGTTCGGGGTTGGGGTGAGATTGAGATAAACTAAGATTAAAGATTAAAAAGATGATATATTTCAGTAATAAAGGTTAACTAATCAAACTAATGAGGTGAATAGGATGAGATTGAGTCGCGCCCGATATGCTGTCCGAAAGCGTACTGATTATTTTACTTAGGTAATACATAAAATATTCAAGGCATATTGCGCGGTGTCGCGATTACGCTGACATGTTCATTTGTTCGGTGATTGACCCGAACATAGTACCTGAGCTGCATAGTTACCTAGTTTTGCTTCAGAACCGAATGAAATAAGCACACCACAGCATCACTTACTTACTCGAGTAGATATTAAATCTATGTAGTAGGTACTTAAACATTATTTAGATGTAGATTGTGTATCTAACACAACGTGCTGTGTGTCTTTTGACGACCCGAATGGCGCAGCGGTAGTGAGGCTGCCTTACGTTCTTTAGGGTCTTGGGTTCGAATCCCGGTAAGAGCAAATGTTTGTGTGATGACCATGGACATTTGTTTCCGAGTCATGGATGTTTATAAATATGTATATAAAGTAGGTATGTATTTACAAACAAAAAGTATTTTTGTAGTACATCAACTATCTGGTGTCCACAACACTAGCCTAGCATAGTGTGGCTCTAGATGGCGCTGTGTAATATCATCTATATTTATTTATTTTATCTACAGAACTGTTACTGTTACTAAAACCAGGATTTCTAGTTGTTTCGATCCAGGGCTAATGTTAACCACTGGTTGTTGGTTGTCTCCAGCTCGTCCCGCCATCTTCTACGAGGTCTGCCACCAGCTAGAGAGCTAGAGAGGCGCGCCGCGCCGCGCCGGTTTAAAATACGTCGCTGCTAGATTCTGCTGTATGATTGTTGATCGAATAGTACGAGTACGACGCATTGAATGAGCATTTTGCGTTCGTTAAAGCGGCACTGCGGCGGCGTAATAACGTTCCGCCCAAATAAAAACAGCTATGCATGATCGATGCGCCGTTTTGTTAGCAAGCGAAGCGAGCTCGGTAGGTAGGGTCGTTTCGCCGATATCGCGACCACCTTCAGTAGGCGACAATTTGACGGACTACGATTCTTTAAATCAAGATAATAGGTATTTGTAGAGGTAAAATTAATAAAAAATATATTGAACGGGCTTTATAAATAATTAGGAAATAAGAATTTACACAGTTGGAAACAAATGGGTTAACCCACAGCCGAAAAAAAATTACTCAGTGCGCGTCTTTATTCAGTGGTGAATGAACATACCGCGAGTTAGATAAAAAATAACACAGCGCGCGGCGTTCAAAGGTACTTATTTCATGTTTTAAACACAAGTTAAATATTAAATTGTACAGTCGATAAGTTTTGGTTATTATTTAGTTGTATTTTGCTATTTTTAAACTTATTAGGTATTAAGATAAAATCAAGTGGTCGGTAATCGAAATGCTTATTTATCAAAAATGTTAGATAGCGACCACTTGGTCACAAACGGACGAGAGCCGCATAATTTTGTTTTGATTAATATGATCCTTATGCTTCTTGTAGAAATAGCATGTAAAAGCTTTTCTTTGTAGTTCTTTGGTTTGCGACCACCAGTTTCTTTGAGAGAACTTTGTTTAATTTACATACAAAATAGTGGTCGTAAACCAAAATAATCGAAATAAAGTCATTGGTTTCCGGCCACCATCATTTTTCTTTTAGATGGAGCTCTATCAGAGTCAACAGAAAAAAGAAAAATACTAGGCAGTAAACTTAAGAAGCCCCAATAATTAAATTATAGAGCGGCTTTTGGACATTTTAATTAAAGTACACCAATTGTTTTTAAAAACGCTTGCCTACGTGGAAGAGATTCTCAATGAACATGTAGATCCTTTCATGGCCAGGATGGACCGGCATAGCATATTAATGCATGATAATGCGCGTCCCCATACCGCCAGAATTGTACATGACTGGTGGAGGTAACCTGTTTATGAAACATTTCCAGGTGCAGTCTCCCCTTGGTCCCTCAGTTCCTTCTGAAGATGTCGAGTATTTTTGTAAGACAAAGGAGACATTTATGCACTTCTTTGCTAAACAAATCAAAAGAGTCATACAGGGAATGAGCAGAGGCAAGTCTCCAGGTCATGATGGACTCAGCATTGAGCACTATAAATATGCAGGAGTCCACATACCGAGGGTCTTGTCATTGTTCTATACGTTGTGTCTACGCCATTCGTACCTGCCGGAAAATTTCATGAAAACGCTTTTGGTCCCAATTGTTAAGAACAGGGTAGGGGACATATCGAATCCGGGGTTGCGGGCCTGTTCGAAAGAGATACCGCAGCCCCGGAACATAAAGGGCGAGGAAGGAACATGGATGGGTTTTAGTCAATAAGAGTCTGACACTCGCTCCCGCTCCGCCCAGAGTGGGAGAAGTCATTTGATGATTTCCCATCCCAAAAGAAAAAAATAGGGGACATATCGAATAAGGGGAATTATCGTCCGATTTCCTTGGCTACGATCATGGCTAAGGTATTGGACAGTATGCTTGACTCATGTTTGGAAACCGTTTTAAATTTTCATGAAGCGCAGTTTGGGTTCCAGCTTGGACTTTCAACTGAAACAGCTATCTTGAGTCTCAAGCATACTGTTCAATATTATACCGATCGTAAGACGCCGGTGTACGCCTGTTTCCTTGACCTCTCAAAGGCCTTCGATCTCGTCTCCTATGATGTGCTTTGGGACAAGTTGAGGAACAGGGGTACCCCTGCTGATATACTGAAAATCTTTCAGTTCTGGTTTGCCAACCAGAAGAACCAGAAGACGGGTAACCAGGTTAAGTGGTCTAACACTCTCTCTCTGCGTACAAACAGCAGACGAACATATACGCCACATCGTCGACGGACAAACTTCTCCAGGAGGTCATGAAGACGTTTGAGGACATACCGACCAGAGTCCAGGGGTATCCTCAGATGCGAAAAGATATCAAGATCTTCCTGGAGACCCAATCAGATAAGTGCCTGCGGACCTTGTTCGAGTTGAGCAAGCGAGTTAAGTGCCTCGAGACAGCGCCCGGAACGGTTCCACCCACAACCAACACCAAGCCTACCACACCCGAACTGTCGGATGACATCTTGGGAAGGCTACAAAAAGTGGAATCGAACTTGGAGACGCGGCTCAACCAACTCGAGGAGAAGGTCTCAAAGGTCACCTTGGACATCAAAGAGGAGATAAACGAAAGCGGTGCCGACCTCCATGACAAGATCGGCGAACAGCTCGAGGAACTCAGCTGCAAGGTTGAGGTGGGGCAGGGTGTCCTCGAGCTCAGGATAGATGAAGCCACTAGGGACGTCAAGGAGGCCATAAAAATGACAGAATCAAAGCCAAAAACCGCGGTGCCGTCATACGCCAACGTCACGGCAGCCAGACCCGGGCATCGACCGGCACTTCACTCGATGGCGGTCACCTTTGAAGGCAGCCAGGAGACGGCTGACGAGGTGCTCGCCAGGGTGAAGGAGGCGGTCGATGCCAGGGGAACTGGCCTTAAGATAAATAAAGTACGAAAGGCTAAAAATCAGACGGTCATACTGGGGTGCGACACTGAAGAAGAGCTCACGAAAGTGAAAGAAAGAATCGAAAGCCGAGGTGGAGGGTTAATAGTAGCGCCCATGAAAAACAAAAACCTGCTCGTCGTCTTAAAAGACGTCTACTTGGACAGCGACGACGAAGAGATGGTGAAGGCGCTCTATTCCCAAAATGAAAACATCTTCCGGGACTTAGGCCAAGAGGACATAGAAATTACCATTAAGTATAAAAAGAGGACAAGGAACCCCAAGACGGCGCACGTTGTCGTCCAAGTCAGGCCAAAAGTGTGGCAGAGGATGACGGAGGCTGGGGCCCTTTACCTTGACCTGCAAAGGGTCAGGGTGGAGGACCAGTCGCCGCTCATCCAATGCACAAAATGCCTAACGTTCGGACATGGCCGGAAATTTTGTCCGGAGAGTGCGGACAAGTGCAGTCACTGCGGAGGACCGCACTTACGCGAGAAGTGCGCGGAGTTTATCGCGGGTAGTGAACCGCAGTGCTGCAACTGCTTGCACTCGAAGTTTCAGAGGACCGACCATAACGCTTTCAGCGTGGAGTGCCCAGTCCGTAAAAAGTGGGACTACCTGGCTCGGACGACAACAGCATATGCCTAAACTGCTTCTTAGGGCTTACGTAACACACACAACATACACACGAACACACCGAAACAGCAACACAAACTGGGAGTACATTTACATGGAAACCAGCGCACACAAACATACACAGATATATATAATATATAGTAATATATACGAATATATCAAAAACACACACACAACACTAAACAAGCACCACAAACAACACGCAACAAAGACTAGACAAATAAAAAACTAGCACAAGAAAAGACAATAATTATGTACACTCGAGAGCAATGAATCCGGGTCACTTAAAGAATCCTAAAAATCTCGGAAACTAAAAATGCTAGGCTAATGCAATAAATTGTATTTAATAGACAATGTAATACTCCTTAAATGAAGGTATTAAAACTTCTTAGTTATTGTAAAGTTATATCATAAAAAATCAAATTTGAAAAAGGGCCACTTTCGAAGATGGAACTACGAAATTACAGCATTTGGTTTTGCTTTTGTTTGTAATCTGTCATATATGTGGGTACATAAACCATGTTGATAGTGCTCTATATTCATTATTCAAGCTGAAATTATGTCGCTTACGCCTGAAGAATGCACCAGAATACTTACAATGCTGGAAACCGGCCGGAGTCAGCGCGATACAGCCAGGACTGTCGGTGTGTCGCTGTCAACAGTACAAAGAGTTCTCCGACGTTACGAAGAAACTGGTTCTAACCTACGCAGACCAGGAACGGGCAGAACCAGGTGTACCACAGCACGAGAAGACCGATACTTGGTGAACACCATGCTTCGAAATCGCTTTCTCACAGGAACTGAACTCACAAATCAGTTTCGACGCCTCGGAGGAAGTAACCCAAGTACATGGACAGTAAGACGTCGGCTTGCTGAATCTAACTTAAAACCCCTTAGACCTGCAAACGGCCCTAAACTGGAGCGTGGGCATCGTATTTCAAGACTAAGATATGCCCAGAGCCACGTAAATTGGAGTATTGAAGATTGGTCAAAAGTTATGTTCTCCGACGAATCAAAATTTATGCTCTACAAGCACGATGGAAGACACAGAGTGTATCGAAGACCAGGGGAAAGATTTAAGCAAGCATGCATCGAAGAAAAAGTAGCCTACGGTGGTGGGTCTGTACTTGTGTGGGCCGGAATTTCTTCTGAAAGTCGCACAGAGCTGGTGATCATAGAAAACGGCTTTTTAACTAGCGTAAGATATGTGGAAGAAATCCTCAATGATCACGTTGGTCCATTTATGGTCAATTTATGTGAGGATGCTATATTTATGCATGACAATGCCCGACCTCATACAGGTAGGATTGTGAATGACTACCTTCAAGAGATGAACATTACTCGTATGGAGTGGCCAGCGCGCAGCCCGGATATCAACCCGATCGAGCATGCTTGGGACGAGCTAGGCAGATGCGTAAAACAACGAAACCCTCCCCCAATCACGCTTCGTGAGCTCAAAATTGCTCTCACAGAGGAATGGGAGAATATTCCCCAAAATCGTATAAGGAACTTGGTGTACAGCATGCCAAACCGCGTAAACGCAGTAATGGAAGCACGAGGAGGCAATACGAAGTATTAAAATTCAAGAAAATCGTAATAAAGTTCAAAAATTTCATGTTTCCTATTTTTGTTTTAAGGAGAGATCAGCAGTTTTTTTCTTTATGTAATTTTGTGTTAATAAAATGTATGGTGACTCATATTTTTTTTACTTTCATTTAAGGAGTATTACATAGTCTATTAAATACAATTTATTGCATTAACCTATCATTTTTAGTTTCCAAGATTTTTAACATTCTTTAAGTGACCCGGATTCATTGCTCTCGAGTGTATATTATAAGTATATATGTATATTATTGCCACAACCTTAAAGGAAGTCAAGAAATGTATAATGCGAGAAAATCCACACAAGCCCTTACAATAGTGCAGGAACTAAAATAAGGAAACAGATTGTTTAAACCCAAGAAGGTCCAAACCTTATACTATACTGTGTTTAAATTAAAATATATTTTGAAATAACGATAAAACATGTAGTGTTTAAAGCATAGATTAAGGAAATAGATACGCCAAACTAATTTTATAAAACATAAATAGATAAATAAGAGAATATACCTACAGGGTTATTTTTTGTTTATACTAAACCCGAAAAGGGGTCATTGTACTCATCATTTTGAACAACTTTTTCTATGGGACGAACCCTGAAATCGCGAAAAAAAAAATCAGCTGTTCCCTACATTTATGTTCGCATAACTCGTCAAAATGTAGGGAACAGCTGATTTTTTTTTCGCGATTTCAAGGTTCGTCCCATAGAAAAAGTTGTTCAAAATGATGAGTATAATGACCCCTTTTCGGGTTTAGTATAAACAAAAAATAAGGTTGTATAAAATAAGCAAATCTGGCTTGACTTACTTAGTGTCAGAAAATACAAAACGAGTAAAACATTAGAATACAATTGTACTACATAAAACATAGAATAAAGAAATGTAAAACTAATTAGGTATGTAGAAAATAAGCGAGAAATGTAAATAAGAAAATACAAAGTATTATAATAGAAATGTTTTTGGCATAGTTATAAAATATAGTTAGTTATAAATAGACCTAAGGAAACAAACTTGTAACCATCTTTGCAAACATTGTAAATAAAACTGAGTTGTAGTCTTATAATACTTACCCTCAATAAAGCAAACTAAAAATGAAATTAGTTAGAATAGCGGGAGTCCCACCCGGCTAAGAATGAAAGAGAAGCATGAAAGAAAGATACAGTATGAAGCATGAAAGTGCGAGAGGAATACATGAGAGAACTGGAATGAATGAGACAATTAGAATACTAAGATCCCGTTGTTCCCATGAACGGGGAAAAGCAATTTAAAAAAAAGAAAAAAAAAAAAAAACACTCTCTCTCCAGCATAAGGATTGGAATGCGGTGTGAGACAAGGGGGTTTACCATCCCCTAGGCTCTTCAATCTGTATGTTGATGGCCTCAAGACCGAGCTCAGCAACATGCCTGTTGGATGTCGAATAAATGGAGTGAGCGTCAATAACATCAGTTACGCAGATGACATGGTGTTGCTGGGCCCGACTGCTGAGGCAATCAGGACATTGCTCAAAGTTTGTGAGACTTATGCTGCCTCACATGGACTTATTTATAATGTCACCAAGAGTGAATATATGCTCATTAAGGCCGCTGGTAGATGTCCAGACTCGGTATCAGAAATTAAAGTTTATTGCTTCAAAAATTATAAAGCTAAATGGGCTCCATTTAAACAGGGTCTCCAATTTCAAGTACCTTGGACATTTTATCGCCGACGACCTTAAGGATGACAAAGATATTGAGAGGGAGCGTAGGGCACTGGCAGTCAGAGGTAACATGCTGGCCCGTAGATTTGCTAGGTGCTCTGACCAAGTAAAAGTTACTCTTTTTAAAGCTTACTGTCAGAGCTTTTACACGAGCAATCTATGGGTCAACTACAGTAAGAGATCGCTGGATGTCCTGCGCGTTCAATATAATAATGCTTTCAGGATGTTGTTGCGATTGCCCCGTTTTTGTAGCGCTTCAGAAATGTTTGCTCAGGCCTACACGGATGGCTTTCATGCCATTTTCCGTGAAAAAACGGCTTCGCTGTTGTGCAGAGTGCGGAGTAGTCGCAACTATATCCTGAGAGCTGTGGCGGAGAGCTATACTCCAAATATCAGGCATTTTGTGCGGAGCTTGGTTAGGTAGAGTTCTGCCTGGTCGTCCTTTGTTTTAATAATATTACTTTTTATATCAATGTTACTAACACTAGTATAAAAGATGCGTGTAATACTAACAAAATATGGATCACTGTTATCTGAATTAAACGAATTTTATTTATTTATTTATTTATACGAGTACCTAAATTTTTCTAGCGGATTATATTTGACGATTTTGGCTGTTCTTTTCATAGTGGCAAAGTCTGAAAATAAACATGAGTATTGTTTACTTGTATGGTGTATCGGCTTGGCTGTATTACAAAACCAACGATTTTAAGATTTAATTTGGTGGACCTGAAATACCATCATTCATCATCACCTGAAATAGCATCATGTTGGGGTGCGATGGGGTTGAAATGTGAAAAAATGTACTGTCAAAGAATATTGGTCAATTCCGAGATTATCAGGGGTGCTGATTACGAATGTGGCGTTTATTTTGAGATAGAAAAGGTGACGGATTCGCGAAAATGAGTTCGAAATGATAATCCAAGATGGCGCCCAGGACGTTTTTGGTGTTGCCGTCATGGGTGTCGTTCTCATATGGTTTTCGGGGTCACTGATAACGAAAACGAGGTCAAAAACCTCTGAAACCATTGAGAGATTTTTGAAAATTGGTTACTAAGATTAGTAACATACCCATGAGAGGTTATTAACGTTTTACCCAGAATATAAGGCGGATAAAGTGAAAAAATCTGTAGGTACATAGAATATTTTGTCGCTAAAATCAGTGCAGTTAGGGAAGCTAGAAATTATTAATTTATTTTGTCTTTAATTTTTGTCTGTCATTGTAGCTACATATCACATCGGTGTGTAATATACCGGTCATAGTACTTCCATTCTAGACAATAATTTTAGGATTTTTACAAAATACTTCTGCAAAGTTCTTTCATTCTGCTCTGAAACCTACTAATTTATGAGCAACGTCTGGGTATATCTTTAAAATTTGGATAGATCTTGAATAATATTTACTCATTATTTAGCGCTGTGAAAGTCTCCAACTTTTGAATTAAAATCATCCCGAACTCAACGCGAGTGAAGCCGCGGACCAAGCTGTCTCATCATCTGCCTGCCTTTTCACAACTATGTGGGGTCGGCTTCCAGTCTAACCGGATGCAGCTGAATATCAGTACTTTACGTGGAGCGACTGCCTATCTGACCTCCACAACCTAGTTAATACTGGGTAATACGATACCACTTGGTAGGACTGGTGTCAGACTTTTGGGGCCACTGACTGCCTGTAACGACTGTCAAAGATGGATAAATGACAGCCGGGACCAACAGCTTAACGTGCTTTCCGAGGCACGGAGGGTGGTCACCCATCCACAGACCTTAGGCAAGCATAGCTTAACCTAAAGATCGACCCGAGCGGCTGGTATTATTTAGCCACGAGCTCCACGGAAGTCCTCCGAAACGGCTTGACCGATATCAATGTTTTTTTTTTGTGTAAGTATATTTGGTAGGTTAGAGAACAAGTCGTAGTCTATTTTTATACTCCTACGTGACAAAGGTGGATCACGCGGACGAATTCGCGGGCAACAGCTAGTTAATAATAAAAAAATGAATACAACATCCAAATAAGAGCGTAGGGCTGTACAACATATCATACAACAATGATGCCCCATGCCTACTGCATAAGGAAAGAAAGAAAAGGTAAGGTAAGGTACGGTCTACTTTTAGTATTATCGGATTCGGGTTCCGGGTTAGAAACAATACACGGATCAGGTTAGGTATAGGGTTAGGTTCGGAATAATGTCTTTTTGTCATGTTCCTAATCTAACCCGCGACCGGGTTAGGCTTTCGGGTATGGTTCGGAATAAACCTTTTTTATGCAAAAAAAAACAATTAAAACCAAGTATTTAATTACGGAAAAGTTTAATTTTGTCTCAGAGATCTTTTTGAATATACAATACTCGTACTTAGGTACTTACCTATTTGTAAAATATCTAACATCCATCAATATTACAGGTAGGTCTAGGTACATATTTTTATAATATACTGACTTAAAGTTTTAAATACAAATCTATACAAATTATTAAAATAGTTTCAGTCATTTTCCTAGTCTTTACTAATTTGTCAGTGTACGTAGAATTGCTACAATTTCACATAATCGTGGTACCTTAACTAATTAATATGCTCTATGTTAGGCGGTCCGTTTGGGTGCAACTGGTGAACAAGAACAGTAGGTATGACGTGCGGCAGTGTGCCGCCGGCTGCCCCCGGATCGAACGGACTTGCAAACTTAGGGTCAATTCCCACTGAAAGAGCAGCGGCCGGCAGCGTCTTTTTGAGGCAAAATATTACAGACTATTTTGAACCTTATCCACGTGATTAAAAAGTTCATAGTCATTTGAAGGCAAATGAGGGGTAGCGTGGCGTCGCGAGGCTGCACGAGCCTTCTACCGACTAGCCAAAAGAGGCGCCGCGCGGCTGATCGCGGCGCAGCTAGCTGACGTGCGGCCGACCGCGGTGCAGCTGACAGACTCGCGGCTGCGCGCGAGCGACCATTTCCTACCCGCCCGCCCTACCCAACTTTCCTTGAGTGAAGTAGATCGCACACTAGTTTTCAAAGCTACCACGCGGAGGCTCATTGCGGCGCCTAGGGATGCCCCGCTGCCTCTCGCGGCGCCGCCACACTGCCCCTTGCGGCGCCGCGCTCAGTCACTTGCTCTTACGGCCGCTGCGCGCCGCTGCTCTTTCAGTGGGAATTGACCCTTATGTTAGTTTCTCGGGACTAATAAGGGTTGCACGTTGCACCTCATCTAGCGTTTTCCATGTGAGAACGGGACACAGAGTGGGAATGGTACCGCCCGCGGCAGTGTCAACCTATCGATGGTGCGCCGCGCACCACGTTGTTTCTCACTCTAGTAAATGACGAGCATGTAAAATGCGATTCCGCGCTGCCAGATGAGGTGCAACCCTAATGCGGAGCATTGTTGCAGAGTATTTGTTCGTTCAGGTGGAGCGCTGCCATGTTGACTGCAGCTCGCGACACGTGTTGAGCGAATCATTCTAAGCAAAAGCACGCTCGCTTGCTCGCTTGCTCGCTTGCTCGCTTGCTCGCTTGCTCGCTTCGCGTTTAGAATGTTTACATTTTTTATCTAGTTCGCAAACCAATGTCCACTGAAGCTGAAGTATAAATGTTGCCCAGTTCTACTAGTGCACAGCACCGCGGCACTGCGCCTCTACTTTCTGCTCCACTTCAGTGGACTGGCAGCCTAAAACTGTCATAAATTCAAATTCAGTTCGAGACCCGTAACTAGTAGGTACAGTAACATATCGTGGTCTCCCTGTGTTACGGTATAGTGCCGCATGCTAGCCGAGCTAACAGCGTTCCAATGACGCCGATCATAAACATGAAAATAACCGCGGAGATTGTATGAAATACTGACTACATGGCCATTTGCAATATAACTTAGTAGTAACACTACGCCCACCTCGGCCGGTGTACCCTCACAAGTCGCACGTGGAGCCGCTCGATGGCCCGCGAGCACATCCGCTACCTGCAAGATGCAACGGTGCAAGCTCTATAAACATATTGTTTTCGATCATTTTAAAGCTATTTATTTTTCACTGAACCCGCACATAGATCGTAAGGCACCAGCACCACACTCCACACACGCGAACATTTCCCACATACACAACTCCACCTTGTCACACTATAGGTACACTCATCTCAATATACAATATAGATACAGTGAGACCACCGAGCGCTAAGATGTCACAACTAGATCGCGGAAGCGGGTCTTCGCTGAAAAGGCATTCAGTTTTAGTTCTGTTGGTGAATGAGCCAAAATGATTCAACCCCTGATGCCGTTCTCAGGTTCTGGATCTAGTCCTCCGCTCCATCCTTCAGTGCCAGAAACAATGACGTCGGTAAACAGGATGCTCCGGGCTCCGTTATCTCTACCATAGTTATACCGCAGTTTCACAAGATCCAGTGTAGCAACCAGCAGAGCATACTGCGGCGGCGCTGCCTGCACGCACCCTGTACCTTCAGTTGCCGATGACGCGCAGAACCATAATATTAATGAGCAAATTGAACTCGTAAGCCGTCGGAGTGGAAAGTGTTGGCAGTAAAGCGGTGACATCAAGAAAGTCGAGTGTTGAGGTGATGGAGACGTCGCTGGATGGACGAGGCACACTGCGCTGCGTGGTATTGTCGGGCTGAGACCTTGTGCTGAGTGCACGTGTGTCGAGCTCAGGCGCGGTGCGCGGCGGCCGCAGCGGCGTACTGTGCGTACTGTGCGTAGTGTGCGTAGTGCGCGTAGTGCGCGTACTGTGCGCAGAGGGTCGCGAGGCGGCGCCGGCGCGCGCGGCGGGCTCAGGACGGCTTGCGCTCGTCGTCGCTGGGCTCGCTGGAAGACGACGAGCCCGCCTCGGCGGCCCACAGGCTGGCGTAGCTGGCCTGCTCCGCCAGCAGCGCCTCCTCCGCCTCGATCACCGCGTTGAACAAGCTCTTCTTTATCTGTGCACAATAAAACGAGAAAACGGAGGTCAGTCGACAAACCGGACAAAAATATTCTTTTGTAAACGGTTAGTTTGGTAAGAACCTGCACAAAAGGTCTTTGACAGTCGTTACAGGTAGTCAGTGGCCCATAAAGTCTGACAACCAGTCTTACCAAAGCGTATCGTATTACCCAGTAATAACTGGATTGTGGATTGATAGGTAGTCGCTCCATGTAAAATACTGGTATTCAGCTGCATTCGGTTAGAATGGAAGTCGACCCCAACATGATGGTTGGGAAAGAGCTAGGCAGATGATGATAGTAGGTATTAGGTAAGCACATGATATACATTTAACAAACTGTAAGAGCCATGACTTAGGTCGTAGGTACCTTGATCTGCGTCGGGAAGGGAAACCGCTTGGTGGACTGGCACATGCTGTTGAAGAAGATGTCGAGCGGGTCGGGGTGCGCGGCAGGGGCGGCAGGGGTGGCGGTGGCGGCGGGGGCGGCGGCGGCGCCGGGCTCGGCGCAGGCGCGCTTCGCGGACTGCGCCTTGCACAGGTAGTCCAGCTTGCGGTCAATGACGGTGAGCTGCGAGCAGTTCTTGCGCTTTGGCGCCGACTCGGCGTCCGACTCCGACTCGGAGGAAGAGTGCTCGGCGTGCCCGTTCTCGGCGGGCTGCTGCGGCGCGGGGTAGCTGGGCGAGCCCGCAGGCTTCTTGCGATTGCTCATGTACGGCTGCAGAAACTGCATCAACCCCATGTACTTCCACGGGTAGTTCTTCTTGGTGGGGTTGGCGGGGTCCTTGGCCAGCATTTCGCTCTGTCTCTTCAGCGCATCGCGGTAGCTGTCACGCAGCTTCTTCCACTTCAGCTTCACCTCTTTCACTGCAACATTTTATATTTGATTAATCATAGAAACTGACCAGTTTAGTAAGTAGGTGTGCTGAAGGAAGACAATGAAAACAGACTACAAAACATTGGCAAGACGCACACACGAATAAATCGAAGGTGACAGATACAGAATAGTTATTTGTTATACAAGAGTGCAAAGTTGTTTTTTTAACCGCGTGCCCTATTTTGATAATCGAGCAAGCGAAGCTTTCTAAAATTGAATCACGAGCGCAGCGAGGGAATCAATTTTTGCACTCGTAAGTGCAACACGTAACTTTCATCCCAGCTCAGCGAGGAAATTACTAAATGCAAAAAATAATTTTCGCTTTAAGCTTCCTCGTCGCTAGAACCACTACATTTTATAGATTTTTCATTTGTTTTCAAGTTTCTTGTTTTTAACCTAAGGTTTTAAAGTGATGAATTGGCCATTATACATAATGCCTGGTCATTGTGAAAAATGGTCAATATTAGAGTGCAATTTGATAAGAATTATTCAAATAATCAAATTGACCGGGCATTATGCATATTGTCCTTTTGGGCAGAGTAGTACAAACATGTTTATTTACTATTTTTTTTATTGTTATTGTCATTTAATTTTAAATAAACTAAATATTGAACCATTTAAATAATCAGACTGATTAATTGGATTAATAATATTGAGGACTTCTACATTAAGAAGTCATATTAAAAATATAACATAAAACAAAATATGATTTATGTATAATAAATCAAAATTTTACAACATGTCTATTATTGTTTTATAGAAATGACTTATTATTATCCTACTCATCATCATCATCAAGAGAGGCCAGTTCCCGCTTCGTTGGAAGACGGGGAAACTGGTCCTCATCCAAAAGCCGGGGCGCCCTGCGGACTCTCCGTCCGCATTTCGGCCCCTCAAGGTGCTCGGCGAGGCGGTCTGCAATCACTCTCTCAAAGAGCTTGCCCACAGGGCGCCCCGGCTTTTGGATGAGGACCAGTTTTCCGTCTTCCAACGAAGTAGGAACTGGCCTCTCTCCAAGCATGCGCTTAAGAGCCCTTTCAGTCGGGGCCCGAGAGCCTCCGCATCCGAGACCAAGACCCAGGCAAGCCCGCGGGTCCCGGGGCGGTATTTTTGGCCTTGAGCCTTCCTACCGCCACTCTCAGGTTCACCTTGCCCTCCGCATTTCGAGGACATTCTGCAACACTTTCTCAGCGAAATCTCTGTCTCTGGAACATCTTCAGGCAAAATAAATCTTAATTTCGTAATTCAGTGTTAACACACTCGCGTTGACACTGAGTTACGAAACTGAAACCCATTCGCGTCCGTCTATGTTTGCTTACAATGCAAAACTAAACAAAAACAATAGCACTTGAAGTCCGCCGCACGAGCCGTGCGCTGGATGGCGGTGTCTGATTGGTCAAAACGTGCCACGCCATGCGTGCCTCTCTCCCCGCCCTCACACCGCGTCAAATTTTGCTTTATTATCAAATTGCCCAATTATCATGTAGCAATATAATAATGACCGTGCAATGTGATAAATAATGAAGTTAAGATAGTATTAATCACTTAGCCCGATAGAAATAGCCATTATTCATAATGCTCGAACATTATGTATAATGCCCGCATTAATCACCTGGTCCATAACATATACATGTTTTAGCATCACTGAAAAGAAAATGGCACGCGCAATTCTAATTAAAAAAAAGTACCAGAAGGTTCCAAGTCTGATTATAAGATTGTATAATAAATTCGGTACCATGTAGGTAAATGTGTTAATGTATTGAATTCACAAACGTAGTGCACACGAATGTTCCAGTATATGGAATAAAAACGCCTTTTGCACTAAGATATCGAAGAGTAAAAATACGCTTAAATACCTACGCTTTCCGAGATGGGGGGATGAAAAAAATATTATTGAATCAATCCCAACTATCCAAATAAGCATATTAAATCAAAGTTTTGTATCGCGGCCAGTTTCCCGGTTTAATGAAACATAGCAAAGCAGTACCAATTTTCAAATCGGGTTGTAAGAGTGATCCCTCTAATTATATACCTATATCGTGCTTCCAGCGTTGAGTAAAATCTATGAAAAAATCATACTGGATCAGATGTTATCTCACTTTAACTCAAATGAGATTCTGCATAGTCAGCAGTTTGGATTCACAAAGGGCAGGTCGACAACGGACGCGGGAGTAAAACTCATCACTCACATTTTGGAATCCTGGGAGAATTCCCAGGATGCCATTGACATTTCCTGTGATTTCTTTAAAGCGTTCGACTGTGTCGACCACAACACACTGATATGTAAATTACACCACTACGGAATGCGTGGTCATGACGCGGTTAAAAAGCAACTTTGCACTCTTGTATAACATATAACTATTTCATCCCCCCATCTCGGAAAGAGTATTTTTGCTCTTCGATATCTGAGCGCAAAAGCCGTTTTCATGTTATGTGAATTCAAAACTTAAACCCATTTATTTCTACCTTCATGGTATCGAATTTATCGAACATTTTTTATCATTTATTTGTTGCTCAGAATCTGAATCTTCATGGTGTACTTTTTTAAATTTATTTTGCGCGCGCCATTTTCTTTTCACGTCATATTGTTAACACCTTTTTTTTTTTAGGATGGGAAATCATCAAATGACTTCTCCCACTCTGGGCGGAGCGGGAGGGAGTGTCAGACTCTTACTGACTAAAACCCATCCATGTTCCTTCCTCGCCCTTCCTCGCCCTTTATGTTCCGGGGCCGCGGTATCTCTTTCGAACAGGCCCGCAACCCCGGATATTGTTAACACCTTAGGTTACAAACAAGGAACTTGAAAAAACTTTTTTGCAAAAAATATAACCGACTTCACACAAAAAAGTGAAAAATAACTTTAGCTTCAGAAGTCGGTGACAAAAAAACTAAATCAAACAAACAAAGGTCACCGACTTCTGAAGCTAAAGTTATTTTTCACTTTTTTGTGTGAAGTCGGTTATATTTTTTGCAAAAAAGTTTTTATTTTTCACTTTTTAGTGGTTCATATGTGCTTACCCTTTCACAGCGTAACGGCGTGATTTTTTGTTATGAACTGGTGTAAACAATAGAGAGACATGAGATTTCAGGGATCCCAGTACATTTGCTATCATTTATTGAGTAGTTCCCGTCGCCTATCTTCCGAAGTTCTTCATCAGATCTTTACGTACTCGTACTCTTCCTAAAACTACCAAAATCGGTTCTGGTGTGCCTATAAAATTTAAGAAATTCCCTCTATTTGTCCAGGATCCCATTAAATGAAACTTAACACATCTAACTGTCGAAATCTGGGTGTATTGTACACTTCTGCGTACTCCCTCAGAGCAAACAGGCGTGATGTTACGTTACTATGTTACATAAAAAATATAAACAACCAAACGATTGCAGCAATAACTGCAGCTTTGCCGTGTATTTTTGAAGAGTTCCATTTATATCTCCGAAGATCAGCGTCAGATCTTAACCAAACGGGACCAAACGACAAGCACCAGCTTTCATATAAAAAAAGAATCATCAAAATCGGTTCACCCAGTCGAAAGTTCTGAGGTAACAAACACAAAAAATAAAATACAGACGAATTGAGAACCTCCTCTTTTAGGAAGTCGGTTGAAAACAAGTGAAAAACCTAAAATGACCACTCATCATTATCTAGCGACGAGGAAGTTTATTTGACGCCAACAGAATTAACTGCATTTGTTAATAATGCGCATTTTTTTTGCGTTTATTCATTTCCTCGCTGAGGTGGGATGAAAAGTTTCGTGTTGCTCTTGTATAACAAATAACTATTCATTATTTTATTTTATTTCTTCAGAAGTGCAAGTATAGAAAAACGTCGTTTGATACACGTGGACCTTTGTTATTGCAGTCCTTGGCTCAAAAACACCCTCGACTACGGCTCGCGTGTTAATTCCGCCTCGAGTGTAAAAAAAAACTTTCTCCACTTGCATCAAAATGCACTATGTTCAAATAAATGTTGATTTGTTAATACATTTATATAAAAATTAGTTTGAATTAATCATGTTTATCTATGATATTCTATTTATGAACACAATTTACATGCTTACAACTTTGCTGAAATTAAAAAAAAAAACATTCAGCTCTGACTATAGAACATTGAACCAATTTGGACTAAGTTGAAGTAGGTATAGGAAAATGAAAAAAACGCGCGCGTGTGATTAACATTGCACGTTGAACCTAATCGTAGTACGGTAAGAACCAGTTTTCGAAGAATGTTAGTACATTGTAAATTGTAATACAAGGGGCTAAAATGACCCAATATAGACGAGGTAGTTTTACTACCGAGCTTCAGCGAGGTAGTAAATAGGAACCGAGTTATAATTTAAACTAGCTTCTGCCCGCGACTTCGTTCGCGTGAAGTTTTGATATCGCAACGTATCGCCTGCTCAACGGAAGCTTTTTCCCGTTTGCAGCATTTCTTATTGCTGCTCCGCTCCTATTGGTCATAGCGTGACGTTATGTAGCCTATAGCCTTCCTCGATAAATGGACTATCCAACGCAAAAATAAATTTTCAATTCGAGCCGGTAGTTCCTAAGATTAGCGCGTTCAAACAAACTCTTCTTGCTTTATAATATTAGTGTAGATAAATAATAAAGAAAAAAAAACATAAAATTTCGCGCCAATGCCTTTTTTTTATTTCTTCTGTAGCTGGAATGCAACGCACACATTCTGCCAGAGTTCGGCGTTCGGCGCGTTTGGTTCCATTTTTAAAACAAAATGATTTTTTTTTATGGATCAGTAATAAGTCAATTCTTTATGAATTATGAGTAAAGACTTTGCGTTTCCGAACACCGTCGACGAAAATTTAAAAAAAAACTTTTTTTTATGACAATATTTCGAGATTTTACAATATCGCTAGAGATATTACAATATGACGTATTTGACAATTTTACGGTGACATATACACATACTTACAATAAAATCGTTGAGACCATAAACTCTGTACATTGAAGATTTAAAAAATAAACAGACCAGGGTGACTTAAAATAAGTAACTGAACATATTAAGGCGATTACATGAGCTAAACGCGAGTTTTATAATTACTTACTAAAAGTATATGATTCACTTAAACAAAACCAGAAAAATATATGATATTCTTCAGGATATATGCTAGGATGATACTAACCAAGATTACGTAACCAAGATTTTGTAACAATATTTCGATTTAAAAGAGTGACCATGGAGTTTCTTGCCCGTTCTTCTCCATAGAGATCTACGCTAGGGAATGGGCAACTACAGTACTTTCACAGTTTTTATGTCTTGTGACTGGGACTGTAGCTACTTTAAATGTTCATTTTTGTTTCGACAATTCAAAAGTGCCTGTAACTGGCCTACTTGAAATAAATGCTTTGATTTTGATTTTGACTGTTTTGAAAACATAATACAATTAATTTGGCTCGATAAAAATAAATCACGAACTTATCTCTAAAAATATCTTTCAAACATTAAAAACATACTAATATGCATGCGATCATTCTGATTTTTTGGCAAATAATTCTACAAGCAATATATATGTCACCGTAAAATTGTCAAACACGTTATATTACAATATAACGTGTTTTTTCTCGCGATATTGTAATGTCTCGAATTATTGTCAACTGAACATACGGAAGTATCTCTGCCCCCATAATCGGGACTTGGGGCACCCCCCCGTTAGGTTAGTTAGGTTCCTTTAAACCTGCACTCGGAAATAGGGGCCCCGCAAAGCGGGGCTCCGTTGACTACGCTTTTTAGGGGGAATATAAAGTGTTTTAAGGTTATGTTATATTAATCGGTATTTCTCAGGAATGGTGCATTATCTTTTCATGAGAGTTGTGCCACTGGGCAAGGGGGACCCCTCCTTCCCTCCACACCGCGTAAGTTGACTACCATCGCATGCATTTCACGAAAAATAATGCGTTTTGTTGTAAGCAGTATGTTCATTTGACAATAATTCGAGACTTTACAATATCGCTAGAGATATTACAATATAACGTATTTGACAATTTTACGGTGACATATAAGCATGATACTGTTTCAGTTTTTTGATCCAATCAATAGTTTTTTTGTAAATCGATCGAAACCACTCATTTCGCCCTATTTGGCCCGCAGTGGCTGACGTAACAACCACTTTGTAGTGCTCTAACAGCAACTTTATTCTAACAGCATTTCAAACGAAGTTTGAACCACCACAAATAGAGTTTCTAATTTAGCTAGTCTTAGCGCCTTAATAAAGTTCTACGCTCTCCTCTCAGCTCAGCTCCCAGCTACAAGTGCTGCATTACAATAGCCGACAGTCAACCCCCGACTAACTGCTGTTGTCCAACCATGTAGGTATTATCAAAATCTGCTAGGTACCTACATTGTTTTTAAGTCACAATTGATCGAGAAGTACTTACCTACAATTATTTACATTGGAACTTAGGAGTTAATAAAATAATGTTTTTTTTTTCTATATTGGCTGGTTTCATTTGTTATCCCCTGCATCATGTTCATTTATGATCAAATAGGTACCTAGGCAAACTTTTGAACGCTGATCCTACCTACGACCTAGGTATTGACAAAAACGATGCTTGTAAGACCCATCTTGGATGCAGAGACTTGCGTCTCTCGCAAGCATCGTTATTGCAATTATGTATGCGTGTAAGTATATTGCAACCGATTTTTTCGTAAGTATGTATGTACGGTCGAACAAGCTATTTGGTTTACACTTTAGAATGTAATTTGTAGGTTAAACTGTAAACCAATTAGCTTGTTCGACCGTACCTAATTAGCGATCGAAAGATTGCTATTTAGTTGTTATCTATGTCGAGACTTGGCGGTCAAGCCAATGGGTAAGCCGGCGCGCGGCGCCTCGCGTCACTCGGCGTCAGCTCCACTCGGAGCGTTAGCTAATGGTTTCCTTGTATGTGCCTCTAATATCACAACAATAGCGTGCGCGCGGCGCGGCGGACGCCGGGCGCGTGCGGGGCGCGTGCGGGGCGCGGCGGGGCGCGGGCAGGCGGGGCTCACCTGACGACAGGTCCGTCTCCTTCATGACCTCGGCCCAGGCGGCGTCCTTCAGCTCCTGGTCGCGGTACTCGATGGCCGTGGTGTTCCACAGGCACGGGTACTTGCGCACGGTCTCGATGAAGTGCTCCATGGCGCGTCGGGCTCGGCGCGGGCGGTGCGGCGGCGGCGGCGGCGGCGGCGGGCTCGCGCGCGATACTGAGCCGAGCGGCGCCGCGCGGCCGGCGGGGGGCAGCTCGGGGCCAGCTGCACCGCCGGGCCCCGCGCGCCGGCCGCGCCCGCCTGCCATGGCGCCGACTGCGACCCACATCACGTACCTAATTGTAGCGCTGTAGCGCGCCGACCAAGCGAACATCACACGCATGACGCACTCAACAATAGGTCAGGCTGTGTGTTCGTACTAAGTTAGGTACCTACCATGACCTAGCCTAACGAACCTAATCTTGTCCCGACTGACACGAAGAGTTTGACTGCATTGCACGGCAACGCCTCGTCTACTCCATGCTGTAGCAAACGGAATGCCTTTTCTTAAATCCTATAGGTACTTAGGTAATTGATGTTAAAGTAAGTCTTGTACCTAAGTGCCTACCTAGGTAGGTATTCGCGCTTCTAGCTCCGAATCTTTGCAAAAAGCCTTTGTAAACGACTGTGTTAAATCAATGTTAACAAAATAATAAAAGAGCGGATTTCTGTTTCCCCTCATAGGTACCTACAGATCGGTACAGTTTACCTACAGTTCAATACACCTACCTACCTAAGTCCTACTCGGTCATAATGTCATAAACTAAAGCTAGAGCAGTTGTTAGAGATTAAAGAATAACGCTTGTATCCGCCCTTATCTTAAAAAGGACAGACCAGAGCACTAGGCTAGCGGCTAGCGGTAGGTACCTACCTACTAGGACTAATCTTGGTTTGCTCCACTCTTCCACTGCAAAAGTAAATGAGGACAATGACCCCTTAAACCTTGGTTTTATTACAAGTGCAATCATCTGCCTGCCACTTCCTGCCATCGTGCCTCGGGGTCGGTTTCCAGTCTTAGCCGAATAGGTACCTACCTACCAGTAGTTTACATGGAGCGACTGCGTACGTATCTGACATTCACTTCCCAGTTAACACTGCATTGGGTAACACTATAGACAGTTTTACCCGTAACTACTGTCAAATTTCGACAAATGACAGCCGCGACCAACGGCTGCTTGACGTGCTTTGCGAGGCGCGGACACAGCGGACAGTTACCTACTTACTCATATCGCACGGAGACTTTATTTTGTCAAGCGTTGAGCTTTACAACTAATTACAACCGTGACCATCGATCCGTGTGACGAACTTCTCTCTTCTTAGGGTCGTGAGTGTACTTTGTACGCGTTCCATTCCATGTTAGGTACATTTGTATACCTACTAACAAGTTTCAGACAATTTCAGTTTCACAACGGCAGTTTCGTTACGTAGTTATTGACAAAAGTTTTATAGAAACTTGATTTTCAGTGTACCTACCTGCTATGCAAACAAATGCAATCATTTTGGGTCTCGTCAAGTCTAACAACGAAACAAAACATCAGTGTTGAATGTTGATGTTTGCCGGCGCCCGGCCTCCGTGCCGGCCGGCATCGGCAGAGCGCGCGTGCGGGGTGGGGCGGGGGCGGGGGCACAGCTGTTCGCAGATCGATGCGCTCCCCGCGCGGCCTTGCACCGCGCCCTCCCGCCTCGCGCCCCGCTGCGTGCTGCAGCACCGGCGGCGTTTTCTGTTCCGTGGCACCGGTGCACACTGCAGTCATAGCACACACAAAAATACCTATACAAAAAACAACCACCAGAGCCTATAGATCTGCGCTTACTACAGTATTTTTATGCAGGAGCAATTTTAAGCCACTACCAACTGACACCGTGTTACCTAACTAAAATTTTAAAATTGTGCGCCACCGATCTTAGTAGTAGGGTTGCCAACCGTACTATAATATACAGTGTGTCCGGGCATGGACTAGCGATATTCTAAATACTTAAATATAAACTATTTTAAAGCACAATTACACTCTAGGCTTGGGTCCAATGCACTTCCCCGCTATGTAGCAGCCATTTTGTTTTTTTTGTTGAAATATGCTCTATGCGAGTACAAAAAATATCATTTATCTCAAAGTTTTAGTCATACTGAGATAAAAATAGGCTTATTCGAAAGGCAATAATATTGTCTACCATCTGCATTACAAAACAATGTGTTCACAATTCCATAACTTTTGAAAAAAAATGTGAAAGTCGAAAAAAAAAAAGAATAATTATGCAATTCAACCAATAATTGTTAATTACTACAAAAACATACCCGACAACTTTTTTATTTTTTTTACTAGATCGACAGATTTTGAGCTAATCTACAATACAACATAAAATTCACAACTGTATGTCTAATACTTTAAGAGTTATTGTTGTTTGAACATAGCGTATGCGCAAGCACAAAAGGCCTTTGTTAACCGCTAGAGTGACATTTATGGCATTCACTGCATTCCATCCGAGAACAGGTCAGAAATACTGTTCGTTACTACCGTGAGTGAGCGAGATAGAACGTATTAGTCCACTACCTGGAACAAAATCACAGTTTTAAGGACAAATGATTAGTTGGGTTAGTTATCCCTCGCCCTGCGTTGTGATCGCTACTTTCACTTACCGTCCGTACTGTTTACGTGCTGCGTTAGTGTTTTGTATTTAAAAGTGTCATAAAGTATGGCACAGCGTCAATATTCATCGCAACATATTGCTGACATACACTTCGTGTATGGCTTTTGCAATGGAAGTGCAAATCTGGCTGTACAAGAATATCGACGAAGGTGGCCTAACAGGCCTACACCGAGTCGCCAAACTTTTATCGACGTGCATTCAAGATTAGCGGAAAGAGGTATTCAAAGACCTTTTAATGAACGCGATCGCTTGGTATCGCCCGAAGATGAAGAAGAAGTGCTTAGACTAATAACCAATGATCCTAGACTAAGCGTTAGACGGATTGCAGTGCAACTTCAAATGTCTAAGTGGCATGTATGGAGAATTTTGAAGAGAGAAGGATTACACCCTTATCATTTTCGACGGGTTCAAGACGTGATCGAACCAGATCTTGCTGCGAGATCTGTGTTTTGTTCGTGGATAAATAGAAATTTGAGAGAAAACCGTATTTTTTTACAAAGAATACTGTGGACTGATGAAGCCAAATTTACAAGAGCTGGGATTACAAACCACAGAAACGACCATCTCTGGTGCTCCGCAAATCCAAGGGCGGTGCGCCCAAGCTCATTTCAACATGAATTTTCAGTAAATGTGTGGGCTGGCATAATCAACGATAGACTGATAGGGCCATTGGAATTGCCACCTACATTAAACGGCGCTAGATTTTTAGAATTCTTAGAGACACAGTTTGCGGACAGCCTCATGGACCTACCTCTATCATACCGTAGGCGTATGTGGTTCCAGCTCGATGGTGCACCCGCGCATTTTTCTCGAGCAGTGAGAGAATATTTAAATAATAATCTGTCGCCGTGGATCGGTCGTGGTGGTGTAGTAGCGTGGCCGCCTCGCTCACCCGATTTGACACCCTTAGATTATTTTTTGTGGGGTCATATGAAACAAAAAGTATACGCTACAGTTCCAAACACCAGGGAAGAACTCGTCGCAAAAATTATGGCAGCCGCCGAAGAAATTAGATCCGATTTGGATTTAATTAGGCGCTCATCAACCCAGGTGGCACAGAGAGCCGTAGTGTGTCTACAAGCTGGAGGTAGCCACTTTGAGCAACTGCTTTAGATATTTTAATCGTAGTTTAATATTGGAAAAAAACTTTAAATAAAATTCAATATGAATGTTATGTGTTTTTAATGATTTCCTGTTTAGGGTTCCGACAAAGGCCTTTTGTGCTTGCGCATACGCTATGTTCAAACAACAATAATTCTTAAAGTATTAGACATACAGTTGTGAATTTTATGTTGTATTGTAGATTAGTTCAAAATCTGTCGATCTAGTACAAAAAATAAAAAAAAATTCGGGTATGTTTTTGTAGTAATTAACAATTATTGGTTAAATTGCATAATTTTTCTTTTCTTTTTTCGACTTTCACATTTTTTTTCGAAAGTTATGGAATTGTGAACACATTGTTTTGTAATGCAGATGGTAGACAATATTATTGCCTTTCGAATAAGCCTATTTTTATCTCAGTATGACTAAAACTTTGAGATATGTGATATTTTTTGTTCTCGCATAGAGCATATTTCAACAAAAAAAACAAAATGGCTGCCACATAGCGGGGAAGTTTAATGGACCCAAGCCTAGAGTGTAATTGTACTTTAAAATAGTTTATATTTAAGTATTTAGAATATCGCTAGTCCATGTCCGGACACACTGTATAGTATTGTACTATAATTCGGCTCTGCGTCCTATATAGGTACTGTTGAAGAAATATATGTATAGTACGCAAAAATACTATAATAATATTTTATATATTATAATAATTACTAAAAGTATCTGATTCACTGCTATAAACAAGACCAGAAAAATATATAATACTCTACAGGATATTATATGCTAGCATGATACTGTTTTGAAAACATAATACAATTAATTTGGCTCGATAAAAAGAAATCACGAACTTATCTCTAAAAATATCTTTCAAACAATAAAAAACATCCTAATATGCATGCGATCATTCTGATTTTTTTTTAAATAATTCTACAAGCAATATATTAGCATTGTTCAACCATGAACATACTATCGATACACGGGCCAACAACAGCATCACAGCGTCAGCATTAAGAGCGACATACATACGGTCCACGCGCCGGCAACACCAGCACACCGTCAGCACTCAGAGGTGGCCTACTGAGATCTTTGCTTCATCGGCTCGATACACACACGACACACATGCAAATAGGCATCAATGTGTATTTACCATAAAAATTGTATATAATTAAGTTAATTATTGTAATAAAATAGTCATCAAGCTGGAGTCGAGTGTGATTCATCTCCTTACTTCCTCTTACTGTGGCCAAGACACCTTTAGCCATCATCGATCCTATGAGTCTGTGGGATCGGCAGTGAGAAAACCATTTCCTGTGTACATTGCACGACGTACACAAAACCCTCTTCCTACCCAAACTCCGTCTGTTACCGTAGGTCTCCTTGTGACAGACTTCCCTCTCGCATAACCAACGTAACCTACGTTTGGTGTGGTTTGTATGGTAGGCTAGGGCGTTAGGATAACTTTTATTAGGGTGCTAGGTAGGTAATTACTATAGGGCTAGGATAACTAGGATACTAGGTAGTTACTGTAGGGCTAGGTTTGGCATTACTTGGGCTGTAGGCACTGATCCAGGCTCAATTGTCTCAAACGTAGTCACATCGTACGCACTTGGAGTAACGGCCGTATTAAGCTGTAAGTCCCGGTGTGTACATTTTGGTCCTTCGAGCGATTTTAGGAAACCAGGGAGTTTGTTTAATCGGTACTTCAACATAGTAACGTTTATATACATAAAATTAAATAAATATAAAACGTTCTTCTTTTTATCCCGCACTAATATTGGCTGAGTAACGTATAGAGGCACTAAAAATGGACGTACAAGAGATAAATGAAGCTGTAAGAAGCCAAGAAGCAGATTACAATGAACTAAGACAAATATTCACCAAGATCAAGAAAGACACAGCATCAAGAAAGACTCAAAAATATATCACGGAGAGAAAAACTCGACTCACGGAAGTATTTACTAGAACATCCAAAAACCATTCACGACTACAAGACCAAGATGTGTTGTGTGATCACAAATACATCACTACCAACTACTTTGGGTCGATCAAAACACTGTATACGCAGGCTATTGAATACCTGTCAAAGTGTGAGAAAAGACTACAGGTAGTAAACCAACTATATGAGCCAGAAGATTTACAACCCGAGGAGGAACGAGGCATTAGCTCACCTAAACTATTTATTCAACTATTTCGAATTAATCAGATTCAGAAAAAGTTACAGTCGGCGACTCAATTAATTACTGAAGAGAAAACAAGTTGGTACTTAGAATCTGTAATGACTACTTTGCAAAAACAATGGCAAGAAATAGAAGAAACACATGTACTCATTCTAATGGAGGATAGTACGTTGGAACACAGCTATTTTCAAGAGAATATGTTCGAGAGAACGCAAACGGAATTCGACCTTGTGATGGAAAAATTATTCGGGATGATAGGTCAAAAATCGACACACAACAATCATAAAACGTCGGTTAAGTTACCACAAATAATAATTCCAACATTCAGTGGAAGTTATGAGTCATGGAATTCCTTTTATGACTTATTCTTGAAAATAATACACGAGGATAAATCGTTGAGTGACACAGAAAAAATGCAGTATTTAAAAACACATGTTCGAGGTGACGCCGCTAAGCTGATCAAGCATTTAACAGTGTGTGACGCAAATTACATAATTGCATGGAATTTGTTGACAAGACGATACAAAAATGAAAGACTAATCATTACTAAGCATATTGATAATATTCTAAGTATGTCGAAAATAAAGAGAAGTAATGCCGCAAACTTAAAAAATCTCCATGATACATTCAACGAAAACCTAGAAGCGCTAAAGAGTCAAAACATCGACATTTCAACTTGGGACCCTGTTTTGACAAGAATACTTAGTAGAATATGGGACTCAGAAACTGATGAAAAATACGAACATCAACTAATAGAGCCTAATAAAGTACAAGAATTTTCGGCAATGATGCAATTCTTAGAAAAAAGGTTTAAGTGTCTGGAAACTTCAAGCACTCTGAGGGAAGAAGCGTTTACTCACAGATCGCGCCATGAGTCATCAAATTCAACTACCAAACAAGTAGATCAACGTGTATGCTGGTTTTGCCAAAGTCGCGAACACAGCATTTACCAATGTGCTGGTTTTAAAACGCTATCAGTACAAGAACGCAATAACATCGTAAACGAAAAACAGAAGTGCAAAAACTGTTTGACTCATGAAACGTCGGTAAAATGTCACAGTGAGAAAAGTTGTGGATACTGTGGAAAAAGAGGTCATCATTCCTATTTACATCATCATAACAATAATGCTAATGCAAGGCACGCAAAAAGTGAGCCAAACAAGGAAGATTTGTCGACCCCGTCTACAAGTAAATCCATAAAAAAGACTGTGTCTAATATGTCTACTATTAACAAAACGAATATACCAAAAACCACACTACTAGCGACGGCCTTAATAAAAGCTCACTCGTCTGACGGGACATCGCATTTACTAAGGGTTTTATGTGATCAAGGTTCTGAGGCATCATTTTGTACAGAAGAAGTTGCCCAACTATTGGCATACCCGCGCATTAAGATACATACTGAAGTGATTGGGATTGCTGACGAAAAACCTAAAACATCGAAAAACTCTGTCAATGTCACGCTACAGCCAAGATTTCCGAGCGAATATAGGTTACCAGTCACACTTATAATACTACCAAAACTAACTGGCTGTTTACCAGAGAAAAATGTACCAGAACTAAAATCGGATTGTTTACAAAACAAACTATTTGCCGATCCTACATACTACAAAAGAGGCCCAATAGATATAATATTGGGGGCTCAAGAATATAGCAACTTACTACTAAACGGATTACACAAGATGCAAGACGGAATCATTGCTCAAAATACCGAATTTGGGTGGATTTTATCCGGCATTTGTGGCGATACGACCAATACTAATACAGTTATCAGTATGATGACACGGACTACAGAAGTTCAGCAACTAAACAAGTTTTGGGAATTAGAAGAAATTCCAAAAGAATACCAAGTAACTAACGAGGATCAGGCTTGTGAAAACTATTACCAAAAAACGACTATAAGAAATCCAGATGGGACATACACAGTGAAACTTCCATTCAAGAACCAAAGCGTAGAGTATGGGAACTCGCGCAAAAAAGCTATTGCAAGACTATTACAATTAGAACGGAAGTTCGACAAGGATGAAAACTTACGGAAAAAATACCAAGACTTTCTCAATGAGTACTTAGAAATGGGCCACATGAGGAAAGTATCTAGTACTGACTATTACCACGGAAAATACTATATACCACATCAACCAGTTATTAGAGAAGATTCACTAACTACTAAGCTACGAGTAGTATTTGATGCGTCGAGCAAGTCAAGTACTAACATAAGTCTAAACGATAATATGTTTACGGGACCAAGACTACAGCAAGAATTAGCAGTTATACTGTTACGTTGGCGTAAACACAAGATAGCATTTATGGCGGACATCGAAAAAATGTACCGATACATAAATATTAACAAAGAAGACTACACCTACCAACGAATACTATGGAGGAATTCACCGAAACATATGATCGACGAATACGAATTAACTACTGTTACGTATGGAACTGCAGCTGCCCCATACTTAGCTATTAAGACGCTACAACAACTAGCTGCAGATGAAGAAGCAAACTACCCAATAGCCAGCCAAAGAACTCTCCAGGACTTCTACGTGGACGATATTTTGTCAGGAGATACGAATGTTGAGGCAGCAAAAAAAATTGCAAGAAAACTTAATAAATATGCTACGAAAAGGCGGATTCAAACTACGCAAATGGTCGTCTAACAGTGCTGAATTGTTAGAAAATATACCTAACGAAGACAAAGACGACAAAGTGACGAAAATACCGCTAGATGAAACTAGAAAATCCTTAGGGGTATTATGGTCACCGTTAGAGGATAGTTTCTGGTTTCAGATTACTATTAATGAAAATGAAAAACCAACAAAACGATTTATTTTATCGGAAATCGCTAAGATATTTGATCCTCTGGGTTGGTTAGCACCTGTCGTCATAAACATGAAACTCATGATTCAGGAACTTTGGACAAATGGCACAGAGTGGGATCAGCCCGTAGAGGAAACTATTAAAACAAGGTGGATTGAATTACAAAAACAACTTAAGACTATTGAGAAGATTTCCATCCCAAGATGGTGTCATTTTTCAAATAAATCGAGGGTCGAGCTGCATGGGTTCAGTGATGCTTCAGAAAAAGCGTACGGTGCAGTGATATACTGTCGAATACAAAATAACAACACAGTTAACGTAACCCTGTTGCAAGCTAAGTCGAAGGTAGCGCCAAAAAAGCAGAAAACTACATTACCAAAGTTGGAGTTATGTGCAGCACTATTATTAACCCAACTGATGGAAAAAGTGATTACTGGAATGGAAATGCAAATCGCGAATATTTATTGTTGGACGGACTCCATGATTACTCTCGGTTGGATCAAGGGTGAAGCTGAGCGATGGAAGACGTTCGTAGCTAATAGGGTATCTGAAATACAAAGAACATTACCAGAAGCAAAATGGAGTTATGTAAATACATTACAAAATCCAGCTGACCTAATTACAAGAGGCATTGCACCAAATAAATTACAAAACCTATCACAATGGTGGAATGGACCAGAGTGGTTAAAAAGTGATAACATGCCTAGTACGAAAACTATACCAGAGATATGTGAGGAGATTAAACGATGTTATCATATAACTATTATACCAAAAAACGAAATCTGGATAAGATTTTCAAGCTTCAAAAGGATGATACGAGTGCTATCATATTGCTACAGATTCGTGAATAAACAAGAATACAAAAAACCATTAAGTTGTAAGGAAATTAATTCAACAACTAAAAAACTCCTCCGCTTAGTGCAACAAGAAGTATTTGCTGAGGAGTACAAATCAATTAAAGCCGGACAATCATTGAAGAAAGGAAACAGGTTGTCATGCCTAGATCCGTTTATTGATAATGAGGGCTTACTGCGAGTGGGAGGAAGACTTCAAAACTCCAGTCTACCGTACGATCAAAAACACCCAATTCTGTTATCTCATGACCATCATGTAACATTAATCATAATTCGTGATGCTCATTTAACCACATTACATGGAGGTAATAGTATGACCTTGGCGTATATAAGACAGAAATATTGGATACTTGGAGGAAAGCGAGCAGTGAAAAGTAGCATTAGAAAATGTGTAAAGTGTACTAGATACAGATCATCCACCGCCTCACAAAAAATGGGCTCATTACCAAAACCAAGAGTGACGGAATCGTACCCATTCAGTCACACAGGTGTGGATTATGCTGGACCAATATCAGTGAGAACAATGAAAGGAAGGGGTCATAAATCTTACAAAGGCTACATTGCGATATTTGTTTGCTTATCCACGAAAGCAGTACATTTGGAGCTGGTAGGCGACTTATCAGCAGAAACGTTTATAGCAGCACTACGGAGGTTTATGGCACGCAGAGGACCAGTATCACACATGTATAGTGATAACGCGACGAACTTCGTAGGCACTGCCAATTACTTGTATAAAGAAATGTTAGACATAACCCAGTCTGACGACTTTCAAAACACATTGACTAATATTGGAACACAATGGCACTTTATTCCGCCATCATCTCCCCACTTCGGAGGGATTTGGGAAGCAGGAGTAAAATCTATGAAACACCATTTACGTAGAGTGATAGGAGAGCAGACACTAACTTACGAAGAAATGAGCACGTTCTTACACCAAACTGAAGCATGTTTAAACTCAAGACCATTATGTGCACTAAGTGAAGATATAAACGATAATATCGTGTTAACACCAAGTCATTATCTAATAGGAAGAGAAGCGGTAGGGGTACCAGACCCACTATCGGAAACTAATACAGATCACATAAACAGATGGAAACAGATCCAAAAAATGAAAAAAGATTTCTGGGAAAGCTGGACTAAAGATTATTTACACCAACTTCAACAAAGGTACAAATGGAAAACTAATCAAGAAAACTTGTCGGTTGGAACTCTAGTAATTATAAAAGATGAAAAAGTTTCTCCCAGCAAATGGCCACTTGCAAAAATAAAAGAAATACATACGGGTAACGACGACTTATCCCGAGTAGTGACACTTCAAAAATCGTCAGGAACAACTCAAAAACGATCAATTCATACATTAATACCATTGCCAGTTGAAACAAAGACGTGTAGTAGTAGTAATGAAACAAAGCAGTCGATACAAACAAATACCGTTACAATCCTAAGAAAAAACAAAACTAATCAACCCAAACGATGTAATAAAATATCTAAATGGTTCACGTTGCTATTCATCATGTTACAAATATTGGGTTCAGCAAAATCGACTACAACGACATACTCTGTAAAAACGGTACCACCTGGATTTTATGTCGAAAAAATAGGAACAGCAAGCATTGACAGAGGAATATTTAGGATAGAAATAAATTATGAAAAACAACACCTAGAGCAAGACCTTGTCAAAATAAAAACAATGACGTCACAATTCAGTCAACTATGTACAAATGCAGAACAAATAACAACTTCTGGATTTTGCAAACAATTACAACACCATTTGTTAGAAGAAGCATCAAAATTCGAGCGAACTAAAGAATACTTGACAACAGTGAACCAGATTAGGAAGAAAAGGGGAATATGGGGAGAGTTACTAACTGCTGTCTTCGGAGTGAATGATGAGGTATACCGAGATATAGACACATTAAATTTAAACCAAAAAAAATTAATTGAAGCTGCCAACCATCAAACCAAATTCATGATATCAACAATCTCACAAGTAAACAAAACTGAAGAAAGAATAAAACAGAAACTTATAGGATTTCAAACTAAATTAAACCAAGTCATAGGTTACATCGAGAGTAACAACCATTGGTTCAGTGACGTCGACCACAACAGTGTAAACATACGTATTATGCAGACTTACCAATTAGCATATAATTACATGGAAGAAATCATGGATCATTACAACGGGCTATTAGAGATATACTTAACCAAGGCGACAGTATATAGTGTTTTAACACCAAAGAACGTCACTGACTTGATATCATCAGCAAACAAAAAATTACCATCTAAACTAAGAATTGTTCAACAACAGTTACTAGACACCAAGATATATGAGAACAAGACTCATATCAAAGTATACGCCTATTTTCCTATACAAGAGATAACTAAATACACTTTAATGTATGTTACACCAGTCCCAAAGATAAACTCTGACAAGTCTGCCCAAAGTATAGAAGTACCTAAAGCATACATAGGGTTAGATTACAACAACGAAATGTATTTTGACTTGAACTATGATGAGTTCAAACGATGTTTAGAATGGACCAACCATTTTATTTGCTTTCCTGGGGCCGTGAAAAACATGCAATTAAAAGAAAATTGCATTGTAAATCAACTATTCAAAAACCAGACACATACGAAATGTCCTACTAAAACATATCATTTATCTAATAAAATAATATGGAAACAACTTTACATGCCAAACACTTGGTTATTCATTGTAAGAGATCGGGTTACGACGTCAATACTTTGTGATGGACAAAGAGAAGAATTCGAGCTTCAAAATGTTGGCGTAATAAGAATCGCAGATAACTGCATTATTAAAACAACTAACAACATATTAACTGCCAAAAGAATTGTTTCAGTACCGATTGTAACATCTTACTCAAAACAAATAGACTTTCCCATAGTAGCGCACATGGTGACTAAATCCATACTAAACATTACCAAAGAAGAAGAAGTCGTAGATCACTCAAAGGAGATTTTTCAGAATCTAGTAGATCAAGAAAAGGCGTTACAAACCGAATTAGATAGTACTATTTGGAATCAAATCAGTTCTCACGCATACCTAACTAGTGCGATATCGTGTCTAATTATGTTTTTAATCTTTTTGTTTTTAGTTTGCTACGGCCCAGCAATACTGAGGTGGATTGGAGCCACGGTGCAGCGCAAGACCAGAAGGACAAGTCCCGAGCCAGCGAACCAACCAGCAAGAGAATCAAACTCGCTTGCCGCCAAAAAGACTACTACGAGAATAACAACAGGCCAACCAACTACCACAACGGGACCTATGTACAGTTTACCACATCAACATGAAACGATTGAATTATACCAACTGGAGCATAGGTCCTGAGAGGCGCCAGAATGTTCAACCATGAACATACTATCGATACACGGGCCAACAACAGCATCACAGCGTCAGCATTAAGAGCGACATACATACGGTCCACGCGCCGGCAACACCAGCACACCGTCAGCACTCAGAGGTGGCCTACTGAGATCTTTGCTTCATCGGCTCGATACACACACGACACACATGCAAATAGGCATCAATGTGTATTTACCATAAAAATTGTATATAATTAAGTTAATTATTGTAATAAAATAGTCATCAAGCTGGAGTCGAGTGTGATTCATCTCCTTACTTCCTCTTACTGTGGCCAAGACACCTTTAGCCATCATCGATCCTATGAGTCTGTGGGATCGGCAGTGAGAAAACCATTTCCTGTGTACATTGCACGACGTACACAAAACCCTCTTCCTACCCAAACTCCGTCTGTTACCGTAGGTCTCCTTGTGACAGACTTCCCTCTCGCATAACCAACGTAACCTACGTTTGGTGTGGTTTGTATGGTAGGCTAGGGCGTTAGGATAACTTTTATTAGGGTGCTAGGTAGGTAATTACTATAGGGCTAGGATAACTAGGATACTAGGTAGTTACTGTAGGGCTAGGTTTGGCATTACTTGGGCTGTAGGCACTGATCCAGGCTCAATTGTCTCAAACGTAGTCACATCGTACGCACTTGGAGTAACGGCCGTATTAAGCTGTAAGTCCCGGTGTGTACAAGCATGATACTGTTTCAGTTTTTTAATCCAACCAATAGTTTTTTTGAAAATTGATCGAAACCACTCATTTCGCGCTATTTGGCCCGCAGTGGCTGACGTAACAACCACTTTGTAGTGCAAGCTGATTAGAACTTTATTCTAACAGCATTTCAAAAGAAGTTTGAACTAACACAAATAGAGTTGCTTATTTACCTTGTCTAGGCGCCTTAAATGTAATAAAGCATAACAAACACTTTTTTTTATACAAGAAGTGCAACAAAATATGTTTTATGAATAAAAATGAATCAAGAACAAATTAATCTTTGTCTATTATTGGCTTTTTCCATTAATATTATATTTTTTGGGGTGTACTAGGTATATTTTTTGTAGCTTATTTTGAAAAATACTATATTTTGCTGAAGAAATTTTGGCAACCCTACTTAGTAGGTACCTTACTGTGGTGAGATCGCGCATTGGTTGGAGTACGGAGGGCGGTGGAAGCAAGCGCACGTGAGCGTCTAGCGTCTCCATCAACCACATCTGTTAATTCATAAGTTTTGTTTATCTTACAATAAAGTATATTTTTGTATAATTTCGCGTTATTTAGTACCTATTTGATTTTATTTACATACTCGTAATTTATAATCATATACTAACATTATAAAGATATATTAGTTATAAAGATATTTTTAAAACTTGTTTTTTAGATGGCCGACGTAACAACCCCAGGCCAGGTACCTACTTCTTTTATACTTGTATTGTAGGACAGTGACGGCTGGAATGTTTGTACCTAAGTCACGAGGATCAAATAATACAGTGGCTGAAAGTGTAAAGTGAACATGAGTTTAGCGATACTGATGGTGAAGATGAAGATCCGACTTTCGAACCAGAAATCCAACTCTTTGAAGAAGATATATTTTTATGTGAAGGAGATCCACAGCTGAACGTAGACGCGCTACAAGAACCTGCCACTGTGGTTGAACTCCTACGATCGTCAGACGAGTGACAAGACAAACAATGAAAGATTGCCATGGGAGCTGCGCGTGACTCACTCGGGTTTCGGGTAAGTATATGCCCCACCCACCACCAGCAGTTCGGTCTGTACCACCAAGTGGCAGAAAACTGGTGTAGGTATTTATCCAACAAAAATAAAAAGAAAAATTGTTGCGGTGATTGTTCGAAGCCACTATGTAATAATTTACAAAAAAATCGAATTCTGAAGTCAACCAATAATAAATAATAATAATATTCTTTATTTTTCGGACAACAGTAATCCATTGTGTTAGTAAACAATACAAAATAACTTATTTCTAGTGTTAGTAGCTCAGATACATTTTAGAAAACAGAGTAAGTTATATTGTGAAAAGGACATCCCCAGATTAATGCTCTGTGATTGTCCTTCTCACAAAGCTTTTAATAATCGGAGAGTCGATACTATCCGCGATGGTTTTTAGGATGCTGTTGCCACTCGCCCGCAACCTTGACAACACCCTTTTTTTTGTTTATCATATTTCTTAGACTGATTATTGTGATTGTTAATTTTTAAAATGCCTTTTACTGCATGCTCCCGGGAAATCCCGGTACGTACCGAAAATCCCGGGATTTTTTAAACAATTCGGTACCGAGACTACAAATTATAATCAACCCTCTGCATCTGATGTGACTCAATTTTTTCAATTCTACTGACGTGGTGGTACACGAGACACCATTTCAACCGCAAATATTTTTATAGGTTTACATTCTGTAGCTACTTTATTCATATACTTACTTAAACTGAAAAAATTACAAAATCCATTTTTTTTTAAATTAGCATAGATAGGCATTAGTGGATGCAGTACCGGCTCCTTATCAAGAACCGGGACTGGATTTTCGGTACTGGACTACGAACCAACATTTCCACAACTTTGGGAAAATCGATACTTTCGGTACTTACTACTTACGTATAAATGTCACTTAATCTATTGCCTCGTCGCCACGTGTGCGTGCAGAGATCATACATTATGTAAATATTGTAAATTGTAAATGTAAATTCAACGAAATTTAAGAATAACAAACGTATTTTTTTTATAAAAGTAATGCAATAAATAAATAATGCTGAGACCATGGAGGACCTCAGTACGATGCTCGATGACCTCAGTAGAGCTTCCGAAAGAGTGGGTCTTAAAATGAACATGGACAAAACCATGGTTACGTTGAATGCCCATGTAACACCCACTCCTATCAAGATCGGAGACACTACACTAAAAGTTGTTGACGACTAGAAAAGTTGTTGGGTCTAACTTCAAGAAAGAAGTCAATCGTCGAATCCAACACGGCTGGGCACCGTTCGGCAATTGCGCGGTATCTTCTCGTCCAACTTACCGCAGTGTCTCAAGACGAAAGTCTATGACCAGTGTGTGTTGTGTGATTACATACGGGGCCGAAACGTGGTCGCTCACAATGGGCCTTATCAGAAGGCTGAACGTCACCCAAAGGGCAATTGTGAGGGCTATGCTTGGAGTTTCTTTGCGTGATCGAATCAAGAACGAGGACATCCGCAAGAGGTTACCGACGTAGCCCGAAGAATTGCTTAAGTTTAGCAATTCTTCGGGCTACGTCGGTAGTGGCAGTGGGCAGGGCACATTGCTCGCAGAACGGAGTGCCGATGGGGCCGAAAAGTTCTGCAGAAGCGTCCCGCGAACCGCAAGATGTTGCGATGGAAAACCTTCCACTAGGTGGACCGATGACCTGGTGAAGGCACGGGACTGGTCAATGTGGCGACACTTGTGGGGAGCCCTATGTCCAGCAGTGGACGTATTTTGGCAAAAATGATGATGATAATGATGAATGCAATCAGTGAAGCAAATCAAAACTCAACTTTTATCTTTTATAACTAATCCCTTAATAATCCCTTACATTGTTGAATTGCTTTTTTTCTGTCTTGGTAATATTAATCTTTTTTATTAAAATATTTAATTTTAACAGTATTGTATAAACATTAGTTAAATAGTATAGTACCGAAAGAACCAAAATAACCGTGACTCCGGGACTGTAGTCTCGGTACCGAATTGTTTAAAAAATTACAGAAACAAAAGAAAGGAGGACGAGAGATTTAAATAGTATCAAGTGTATGAAATAAAAGAGAGATTGAAGGGGTATTTTGAAAAGCTAATGAATGAAGCACACCGCTCCATTCATTCTCATTAATGGACCTGTGTGCTTAGAGAGATACAAGTAAATATGGGTTTGATGAGGGAAATTAGCATAGATGAAGTGAGGAAGGCAGTTCAAAGTATGAAAAATGGAAAGGCATTGGGCCCTGATGAAATACCAGTAGAAGTATGGAAGTGTTTAAAAGAAAACGGGTGTATGTGGCTGACTTTATTCTTCAATAAGTTGTTGTATGAAGGAACAATCCTACAAGGGTGCAATAGCTCGCTTGTGCCCATCTTCAAAAATAAAGGACTGTAAACAATTATCGGGAGATAAAGCTCATTTCACATAGTATGAAAGTATGGGAGAAAAGGATAAGAGAGGAGAGTAAGATCACTCAAAATCAGTTTGGGTTTATGCGACGTCGCGGAACAATGTACGCCACTTTTGCACGCCGTCAATTGTGCGAGAAGTACAGACGTGCACACAAAAACTTGCACATGGTGTTCATTGATCTGAAGAAAGCGTCTGATGGGGAACCTCGGGATGTGTTGTGGTGGGCCTTGAAAGAGAAAGGTAAGGAAACGGTAAATCTTGTACCTATGTCCGGTCAACTGCTGGCAACACAGATGAGTTCAGTGTGGCTGTAGGTTTGCATCACGGGTCGGCTTTAAGTCCTTACCTCTTCTTGTTGATCATGGACGCTTTGACATCGGACATCCAAGAAGAGGCACCCTGGTGCACGTGCACTGTTTGCCGACGACATTGTTCTTGTCCGTGAAAATGGACCGGAGATCCAGAGCAGGCTGGAGAAATAACAACTGAAACTGGACTTGGCTTGAAAATCAGCAGAAGTACAACTGAATAAATGTTCTGTGATTTTGGCGGTCTCTCCAGCTCTGGGGCCATAGAGCTAGATGGCGCGTTCACTCATGCAAAGCGACGGCGAAATAGATCGTAGTGTGAAGCACAGAATTAACACGGGATGGATGAAATGGCGGCAGGTCACGGGAACGATCTGCGACTCCCGCATTCCCCTAAAAGATTTATAAAACAATGGTTAGACCTGCTGTGTTGTATGGATCAGAATGTTGGGCCACAAAAGGGATGAATGAAAGGCATCTGCATGTCGCGGAGATGAGAATGCTAAGGGGGATGTGTGGTGTAACGCGAATGGATAAAGTAAGGAATGAGTATCTACATATTTTAGAGGGAGTCTGAATGTGGCGCCGGTGACTGAAAAGTTGTGTGGTAATCGATTGTCGTGGTATTGGCATGTGATGCGGAGGAATGAGGAAAATGTCGTGAAAAACGTTTCGAGTATGAATGTGGATGGGTTTTGAGTATGAATGTGGATGGGTATTTAAGTAGAGGACGACTAAGGAAACGATAGATGGACTGTGTTAAGAAGGATAATTATTAAGAAAAGAAATGTTTGAAAAATAGAGAAGTATGGAAGAAGAAGAGAAGAAGTGGCAAACCCGCCAAAATAGGTAAACAAACAAACACAAATGGTTGTCGTCCAATTTAAATTTTGTCATAATAATATGCGAGATAATAAAAGTTCTTGCCAGTAAATCTAATTTTGCCAGTTAAACTGAAACAGCACATAAAACCTATAATTTTTTTTAATATAGGGGTGCAAGTCTTTAACCCGAGGTAAACACTGTGCTTTTCATTACGAATACAAGGAAAATAAAAAAAAACACGACACAATTCGTAACAAAATTAGATCGGATTGCCGCTTTCCCGCCTATTTTGTTTTTTTTTCTGTGGCCGTCTATTCAGCCTTTATTTTTCATTTTCGACACTGAAAAAATAGTAAATATTTTGCCCAAATCTATGTTATTTTAAAGAAATATTTGTACTTAACCAAATTATAACTAAGTTATTTAAAAAAAAAAAAAACTTTAATTAATACAGAATTTTATGTTATTTCAATTTTTCATTGCGCTGTAATTTAGAGGTTGTATGGAAATCGGAACATGGTTCAATAGAAATGTGAAAATTAACTAGTTTTATTTTTGAAATTTAACAGCTGTCAGTTGAAAGCGATTCTCCCTAGGGCTGAAAAGAGTTACTTTCAACCCGCTCCTCAGGCAACTTCAGACTGTCTCTCTTGTACCAACAGATTATTATTTGTTCTGTGTGCCAGTACCTACCCAGCAGACAGCTGCAGCAGCATTTGACTCTAGCCACGTAACTACACTATTGGTTAGTTACTTAATAAATTATACAGTGCACTGTTTCAAGGAAATAATGGTCGATCTATGAATTTAATTAGGTATGATTTGATTGATAGACAAGCTAATTTACAAAACTGATAAGAATTGTAAAAGCGCCATCTGTACAATATGAATGTAAACTATTACGGAAGGGCGGTTCAGTGACGAGAAAATATAGAAAGTAATCTTTATTATTTATCTACGAAAGTAGTATTATAATAAATCACCATTATGATCTTCGATCAATAATAGTACTAGATTAAGGATCACGAACAAAAATACGTCGCTCAAGTGGCCACGTTTGCACACACGCAAATATCTACATTTCATGGCAAAAAGTTTAATAATCTGAACAATCTACAGTTTAATATAAACCTTAATGCTTAAACGTAAAGTTTAATTACCATTGTAAAATATATTGATTTAATAAGTCCTTTCATCGAAGAAAGGATTAAAAGACAAAGAAGATGGATCAAAATTGCCCCACGTCCTATAACAAAGTGACATATCTCAAAAAAAAGATAAAAATGTATAAAAAATATGGCATACTTCCTAAGTTCATTTTTTTACACCTTCATATGAAAAAATTGCTATGAAAATAGTTCAGGCGCTGTTATGAAAAATTCGTTCGTATGAGTATTTATGGACCGATTTAAAAAATCTTTTTTTGTTTTAAAGGGTACCCTCAAGGTAGGCCTACTGTCATAAAGTCAGGTCTCCGGTCTCCAGGATCCTGGAGAAATGAAAGTAAAATCTCAAAAATAAGCTACGTTTTTCAATTAAGGTAGTTTTTTATATATTACATTTATTTTGTTTAATCAACGATCAACTGACGATTATCTCCTTATTCACCTGATAATGAAAACGTGAGAATAAAAGCTTGAGCTCAAATATTACTTTGAATTCTATATAATAATTATCATTTTATTGTCAGGCAACCCATAGATAAAATACATTAAATAACATTAAACAACAATAATAAACTAATACACATTTTTAACCTTATACTAAAACTATACACGCAGCGTTGTCGGCGTCGTGTTTCCTTGCCTGATGTCGCGTATCCGTCCTCGGAAGCGACGGTATATGACACCCTTCGGCCAAAAGTCCTCTTTCAAGCAGGTCTGTAAATGTTGGGTTGGAACTCGAACCACAAATGACATAAAGTTGATGTTGTGGCGCGATTCCAACCTTTCGACCCGCAGAATGAAGTTGGTCTACACTTTCAAGTACTGCACCACTTCCTCAGTTATAGTAAAGTGATGCAGACGTGAAATGTACAGCTGCGTCGTAGGCACAGCAGTGTGCAGCAGCATGTTGGGTCCACTCGGTGCGGTACCGCACAGGTTACGAGAACTGGGCCTCTTCTTCTTCCTTTCTACTTAAGTGAAGCCGTCCTCATCATCCTGGCTCGTTCTTGTCACGGAGCATCGGACCGCAGTCAGGACAGGTTGAGGACCCACTTTCCGTTGTTCCCCTATTCTGGTTTGTCTAGGCTGCGACGCATCAGATTTGCAAGAGTGAAACAACATTATTCACTTGCATTTCCTTAGCTTCGCTTGCTGCGTCGCGTCGCTATCGTTACTCGTCTCTCTCAGTTGTGTTAAGTAAGTGAAAAAACCTCTGTCGACCACTCCCTCGCGTCACCACTGACGTTTCTGTCTCATCATAATGCAATAAGTAAAAAAAGCAACAAGAGAGTGAAAAAAACGAATTATGTGAAGTACAAAAATGAGCTTATTTTTGAGATTTTGATTTCATTTCTCCGGTATCCTGGAGACCGAAGACCTGGCTTTATGACCGTAGGACTATCTTGGGGGTAACCTTTCAAGCAAAAAAAAATTTTTTTTTATAATCGGTCCATAAATTCTCATACGAACGAATTTTTCATAACAGCGCCTGAACCATTTTTAAAGAAATTTTTCCATATGAAGGTGTAAAAAAATTAAGTTATGGAGTATGCCATATTTTTTCATACATTTTTATCTTTTTATTGATATACGTCACTTTGTAATAGGCCGTGGGGTAATTTTGCATGGATTGTGATCCGTCTTCTTTAAAATGTTGCTTGAAAATAAAAGTCATCAAAACAAAAATATTTATTCTAAAATGAATCTTAAGTCTGAGTCCTTAGGTTAATAGTATATTTTATAACGAGGGACTAAACGTAATTTTTGGTATGACATTTCAATATTTATAATAGTAAATATTGAAAGACGTAGAGTTGCAGAATATATTTTTTTAATTTCGTAGTATGGTAGCAAATATTTTTGATCGATTCAAAAAGGTAAAAAATACTGTTTTACATTGCCGCTATTACAATTAATCACTACATAGTATAAAACAAAGTCGCCTTTTCTGTCCCTATATCCCTATGTGCGCTTAAATCTTTAAAACTACGCAACGGATTTTGATGCGGTTTTTTTTTCACTACATAGTATAAAACAAAGTCGCCTTTTCTGGGGTGCGATTCACTAAGGCAAAACATCTTTACAACCAAGAAATCATCGTTGTAACATCAGATGCAAAGTTATTGGTATTCTTGAGTTGAAACTGCGCGATCATAGCGACTCAACGATGACGACGGCGCGACATAGAACTAAAATATGGTTCCGAATGTATGAAAAACGGTATTCACAAATGCAACACATCCTACACTTCGTCCACCACCACATCTTTGACTTCGCTTTTACCTGTCAAACAGTAAAGCTTGTAAATTGTAGATGATTCCTTGGTTGTAGACTATTAAAATGTAAGTAAAACAAGTTGTTCTTTTAAATTAACGTGCTTAATATTGTTTTGTATATCGTATTAATTCCTGAAACGTATAAATACCTGTTTTCAATGTTTTAGATGGCAGTTCGTCTTGCTTGTATGATTTTTTTGTTGGACGAAGCTTAGCGTCAATTTAATTTAGAAAAAAGGACGTCAAGCACATGTGAGACGTGGATATGGATCTTCTTACTACGGATATAAACTAGGTTGATTGTAGAGCTAAATACACAATTGGAAAAAAATATTTCTGGTGGCATAACAACGTTGAAACGTTGAGGAATTAGCAACCGACCAAGGTATTACTACTTAATTAATGTACTTAATATAAATTACTATACCTGCAGTGGAAAAATGTCTAAAACTTACTCTCTTTCCAGGTTTTATGCACTCGCATTTTTAGCTAATGGGAGTTACCAAAAAATATGTGAGAATGCAAGAACCTATATCTGCAAGCATCTGCCTCGAGGGCTATAAGAACCATAAAAGATGCCATGAACCTCCCATTTATAATTGAATTACACATAAGATTTCCTCAAAATACAAACAAAAGGCAAATTCTCAAAGAAAAGTAAGTATTTTTTTATTTTTTACTAAGCTACTTTCAAGAATCAAACTATTATGGCTATCTATTTTTGTTAGATACTTAGATAATATTTTAAATTGTCTATCCTTATCGTCCATGTGGCGACACTTGGGGCCTATGTCCAGCAGTAGACGTCTTTCGGCTGAAATGATGATGATGATAATGATCCTTCATTTTATTTTTTTAATCTAGTTTGCTAAGTTAAAATAGTATAATGTTATATAACGTTTATATTTGAACCGATAATATTAATATGATATGTGATTATTCAATCAATTAATTTTACCTCAAGTTGCCTGAAACACAGGATTACCTAGTTCAGGCTCAAAATATGTGTGAACTTGACATAGATTTAAGAAAACTGTGAACTTTTGCCTTATATTTTTGAATAAAATTTTTATTATTTATTATTGTAAAATTAAATTCCTATTTAATGTATTTCAGGGGACTCCGGTTTTGCTCTTAGGCCATACATGATGGTTCCATGTAGCAACCATGAGCCTGGACCACGGGAAGCATACTATAATGTTCTACATGCCACTGCATAAAATACTGCATAACGAAGCTTTGGATAAAGGCAGTTTTAGCTGGCTTTTGGTTCATCATGTTCTTCAATACGATCCAGAGATGGTGTGAAATTAAAGCCTGTTGTGTGTGACAAAAAATTTACAATCAAACAGAAGTTCCTCCAGCGGAATTGTGATCCGGTTACTACAACATGTAAGTCAGAACTATCAGTGATTTGGACAGTGGACATCTCACTCGAGGTTGTCTAACTGATAGACTGACGTAGACAAGTTAACACTAACAATAAACTTATCAATCAATCAAAAACTTTATTTCGAACAAGGGTCCATATGGATTAGTAGCGAGTACTTATGATATTACTAATTCAGGTTATAAGACAGTTTGTTTATTAAAAAATATAGTGTATGTTAAATAGTTAGGTGTATTGTTAATCATAAAATATAGAAAATAGATGTTTTTTAAACTTCATGTTGTAAAGATATAATTAGTATTTATAGTCTAACAAAATAATATGTAAGTAGCTAGGAAAAGTCATTTTAATAGAATTAATAATAAATAAAACAATCTTTTAACATGCATTTTATTTATTTATTAAATCTTGAATTGCACTACTTATTCTATCTAGAGCCTGAGCCACAGCCTGAAGGCCTTCTACTTGTCGGCTAATCGCTTGGGCAATCAAGAGTTTTGCTTGCAACCAAAACTTTTTCCTCCCGTAATGGTATGGATTTTCAATTCTATTTCACTGATTTCTGGCCTCTATACCACTACCAGTGCACCCTCTCGTGGCTGCAATTAAGCTGTACTTCCTCTTATCTGCTCCTTTTTGTTCTCCCAGTACTGCAACACAAGTAAGAATTATATTATTTGATGTATTCAATAAATAGAACACCTATTTGCTCGGTTTGGTTCGACTTTCTGTTGCAATTTGAAGCCTAGCCTAAAGTTACAGTACATGCCTGAGTTAATACTACTTAAGTAATAAAGAGCATACACAGGGGCTGCCAATGTAAAAGGATACTATACTGTAGACAGCTACCTACCTACTCAATGCAATAGTGTACAAACACAAATACATATTATTACTAACCTTATTCCACTGTGGCGATGTTTTCGTACACCGACTACCATCACTGTTCAGGGCTTTTTTATTTCGGACCATGCCTGACGACTGCAAATGCGAGCATGGCCCGTAGTTAAGCATGGTTGCTTTCCAAAAAGCTTACTAGCAGGAGCTGCGTTGCGAGACACTAAAAAATAAATATTTGGTTACTTATATGTAGTTCCAGAAACTGTGCTGTATATTTAAATATAAATGTTACTGTGTACTTACTTTCGGTGGGTTTAGAATCAACGAAAACAAAGAACAAGTAGAACGCTATGCGATTGGAGTGCATAATTTTTATCAGTCCACTTTAGACCCTTAAACCACTTGGAATGGAATTTCGTATTTTGATAAACACATAACCTACAAAATAATAACACAACAAACAATGATCTCAAAGATTAGTATAATTTATTGCTATAATCAAAAATAATTATTTTCCAAGTTGAAAATGATATATTTAATTAAATTTTCGTTGCATAATAAATATAAGGTCTTATAGACGTACGTATTGTGCAGTTGTATTAATTTATAATGACGAAATAACTTCAAAATAGGTTGGTCGAGATTTTCTCGATTATACTCTAGATAAAACATAGCAACACTGACATCGTCTTACTTTTCATCGATGAGGAGTAGATCGTCGACGAGCTTAAGTAGCTTACTGAATACGGATTTTGTCAACGTTGTTTTCAGAAGCGATATTTACGATGTCACATCAGTGAACTCGTCGTTGTTAACATCTGTGAAGAGTCTGTTAGTGAATCGCATAGCTGTCCCTATATCCCTATGTGCGCTTAAATCTTTAAAACTACGCAACGGATTTTGATGCGGTTTTTTTTAATGAATAAAGTGATTCAAGAGGAAGGTTTATATGTATAATACATGCATATTATTGTAGAGAAAAGTCGAGAAATTTAAAGATTTGTAATGTGATGTCGTAACAAACATATTTTTCTGCGCTTACATTGCAAACGCTGGCTTAAGCTTACGAGATAGATCAAATTTATGTACTACGGAATTGTATATCTTTAAAAGATGAATAAAAAAGTCCGCGACAGCATATGTTTATCTCCTAAGGATAACCCACAGTAACCATTTTTATCTTTAGCATATTACAAAAAAAATATGGGTTATTTACCAAGCTATTTTAAACGATACAGTATCATTCCTTATCCAATTAAATACATTAGATACGTTGTGCATTTCATGTAGATCAAAATTGCACTTTATAGCATGTGATTTAAATGAATATTTTCGAAGATATTACAGATTTAAAAATTGCGGGACGTAGCGATTGCGGCGGTACCGGCCGGCCGCGGCCGGGGCGGCGGCGCCGGGCAGCGGGAGCGAGTCTATGTTTTTATACAACGTTCACAGTTTTTCTGTAGTGTATTTAGTATCAGCATTGTACCCGTGCGAAGCCGGGGCGGGTCGCTAGTAGGTAATAAAAAAAAACTTAATAAAGTTAAAAAAAAAAATAAAGGGAATCAAGAAACGTGTTTTCGGCGTATTCTTTACACAAAAGTATCTGAAATAGTAATCTAGGTAAGTTAATTAATAACATTATAAGGGTTGCATATTTTTTTCCCCTCTTTCTTTCGAGACATTAGATATCCATTCTGCACAGCGAAATGGGTCACTAGAAAAAATAACAGCACTACTCCATGTCGAAGAACTGTCGATGTTTGATACATTTAGTTTTAATTAGTTGGTGCGTTGTAGCAAACATTGGCCTAACAATTATAATATTAGCTGTTTGAATTTATTAACTATTAAATTGTTTTATTTTATGAAAAAGACTGAATGACATAAACTTACCAAAAAAAAAAATATATTTCTTCCAAATCCTAGGTGTTAAGGTGGTATTTTTACATAGTTTTTGAACTCGCACTGTTGGCTATGCTTAGACCATACTAATTTGAAATAAGACCACAAAAGTATTTGTGGTCTTATTTTTCGGGCCGTTTTTTCCGAAGATTATGATGATTTTGTTACGACATTGATAACAGTTTTTTAATAAAGGTTCTGCTAGACTAAAGAGTTTTTACTCTTTAGTGTAAAAGTTTGCTTGGGAAAAGTGCCATCTATGAAAAACTAACAATAATTCGGAAGTGACCGTTGTTTCATCTCTATCCGTGTGGCTGTTGATAATGCTGCACGGTTATTTTGTCGCGTACTTTAAGTCGGAAAAACGAAAGATGGCGCTGTGCAACACTCTGCGTAAAAACTTTTTTTGGCTATATTTACTACCGGCCGTTCTCGTAACTGCGATTCGCATCCATGCTTACATTTTTTTGAAAAAGCATTGAACGCCTGCTGCAAGAAGGCTTTCAATGCTTTTTTTAAAAAATGGTGATAAACTTCCTGGCTAAAATTATTAGATTAAAAGATTTTGTGTAAAATATAAATTTCAGCTTATTGTTTTTACTACACTCAATGTATTTTTTTTAAACAATCAAGGTTTTTCAATGTTAACACAAATAAAACATCATAATTTTAGAAAAAAAAGGATAAATTTACACAATATTTTCTTAAAAAAAAAAATGTTTTCTCTTTGTGTGCTTTTAATTAGCTTCCTTGGCGAGGTGATTCTTGAAATTTACTTCCAACAATGTGCTCAGACGCGTTTACATTAGCACCTTGGAGTTGCGAGTTAATCAGTTTTGTAGCAAATCATCTTTCCAGACATGTTTTTTTTTTCTTGCCCCGGAGTGACTTTTTTTTCAAAGTTTAAAAGTTCGTGATTTTTTGACGTGTATGTATGACGTGGGTACAAATATGTTTTATTTGTGTTAAAAAATAAATAATGCAGTGAATATTATGAAAATATACATCCACAACAATGAGAGGTTTTATTTTAAGAATTAAAATAAAAACAGTTTCCAAGAACTCGATAGATGGCGTTGGTCTGACCACGTAATAAGTGCCAAAGCCAAAACGCTTCAAAAAACACACGTAACATGCGTTCCGTGACTGATACTTTCGTTTGCATGGGCTTCCGAATATAACCATTAGGTCCAAGCGAAATTATGTGACGTTTTGTTCCTTGCACTAACGTACCGAGACCAGCGCCATCTAACTAGCGACTAGGGAAGAGATGAAAAAGAAAATCTTATAATGAGTCTAATAATTTGGCAAAAAGATTGTATGTGTGCGGCTGTTAAACTCATTAGTTCTTTTCTTACTTGTTTGTAAGTAAACTGTAGTTTGTTTGTGTCCGTTCGTCTTTCTTCGCTCGATTTGACAGTTATTTAACATTCAGATTACTGACAAGCATGCAAGGAAACATCAAATAATACTGAAATATACTAGACACCATTTTCTTTTCTTATCCCTATTGGAGTTTGATTGAATAAAAAAAGAAATACTACAATTTTCGGTGGAAGTTTACATGTTAACATCATATATTTTAGATGGCAAGTTTTGCCACTATTCGTTTAGAAAAAAAATGACATATAAACCTCCGTATATACCCCACACGTAGGTATGGGTTTGATGAAAAAAAAATGTTTAGTTTCAGTTCTAAGTATATGGGAACCCCAAAAATGTTTTATTTTTTTTTCTATTTTTGTGCGAAAATCTTAATGCGGTTCACATAATACATCCACTTACCAAGTTTCAACAGCCTAGTTCTTATTGTTACGGAAAAAAGTGGCTGTGACATATGGACAGACAGACTGACATGACGAATCCGTAAGGGTTCCGTTTTTTGCCCTTTTTCTACGGAACCCTAAAAATGTTTTACACTGAGGTGTAGGTACAGAGCGTTATCAGAATCTATAGTTTTTCAGTGGAAGCTGGCCTCCTCCAGGATAGTCCGCGGAATTCAAACTCTTACGTTTATTGCAATTTACAGGCCAGTGGACACTTAATACACAACATACAACCTAGTCTATGTTGTATGTTGATTCTATTGTGCATAGTAATAAGATGAGAGAGAGTAGATTAAATCCTGAGTCGTTAGTTAGGTACGAAAAAACTACTACTTGTGGTCGCCGCAACACGTTTTGTTCTTCGATTCTCCTTTGTCAACCGTCATTTATATCTAGATGACTCCTTTTTCTTTCATATCATTCTTCACACAATTCATCCATCGTTTCTTTTGTCTTCCTCTCCCCCGCCATCCATCAACATTGCCAGCAGCAAAGGAACATAATTATTATAAGTTCCTTGCCCGCAGCACAGTCACTTTCTTAAAAATATAGTCTTTTTGACAGTCACAATGACAATAAAATTGATGGTCACCGTGCATTCCGAGATACGATATAATACTCACAGCGCGCTCACACCAAAATTTTGCGTTCCGTTTTAAGTTTCACGATTATGACAGCTTAGATCTGTCATTAGGTCATTTAACATCGCTCACGGTGATATTTCTTTGGGGCATGGTCGGTGTGATCGCAAGATGGCGCGTGTCATGACGTCATCTATGACGACTCAAGGAATATCGCGATTTTGAGCGCGCTCACGGTAACTCGGAACGGGTTTATGGCCGCTCATAGCGTTTACAACCTATCTCGGAACGCACTGCTAAATGAACTGACACTGACAGGACCCACGAAGTTTGACATAATGTTATGTATTTGGATTTACTATTTGTCAATAAATTGAACTTATTTATTTGAACTGTGAACTTGTGAAGTATTAGACAAACATAAAATCTCTTGTTCAATAACACCTTTTGGTACGAGTAAGCGATAGTGTTAAATACTCGTGATAAAACGTTAGTGCAATTCAGGCGTTTGTTGATCGTTTCGATGAGGTACCTAGAAGGCGGAGGCTGGTGAGCGCAGACCAGGGGGCATCGAGCGGGCTGGTGAACGGCAGAACACTTCAGTAGGCGCCATGGAGGGCCAGGCCGATTCCGAGCGCGACAGAGCCCTGTGAGAACCCACAAAATTTATATTAATTGTAATTTAATGCACACAAGGCATTTCCTTACAAGTTTAATTGGTAAGTAAGGTTTAAGGCCACAGAATGTCAATAGGTATAATGTTTGCAGATCAGGGGTGGATAACAGTGCTGCCGAGGGTGATGGAGACAGGGCGCGCTACAGGTTAGTTTCTCCAATGCATTTGTTAAGATGTGTTGTTTGTGGTGCAATGTTGGTTCTGTTAATGAAAAATCTTATAAAGCTAACAACAACAATTCCCAAGGTTCTATATACCAACTATAGATGGCAATATTGCCACCTGTTCCCATTTTCAGCTGTGCTGCTGCAGTTTGCAGTTTTTAATTTATTGTACCTTTTTAAACAGGTGCAACTGAAAATTTTGATTTGTAGTAAAATAGCTTTTACTACAAATCAAAAATTCACTACCTATATAATTGATTATTACTTGTCAACAATCTGTGAAAATACAGACTAACTGCTAAGTCCTAGTGCAAGGAGGGATCACAAATATGCTCAGATTGAGAGCCGTACAAGTTACAGTGAACAAAAAGCGAACTAGAGCCATAGTGGCGAAGGGCTGCCCTCCAGGGCATGTCCTTTCACCACTACTATGACAGCCTCATCAAGCGCCTTAATAGCTGAGGCTACTACTCAAAGTCAAAGTATTTATTTCAATTAGACCATTATGGCACTTTAGAATGTCATAAAAACAACAAAATAAATGCTAAGCTACAGTCACAGTTCCAAGGCATAGTAACTTGAGAAAGTACTGTAGTTGCAGCACATTCCATAGCATAGATCTCTATGGAGAAGAATGGGGAAGAAACTCCATGGACACTCTTTTCAATCAAAATATTGTTACAAAGTCTTGGTTACGCAGCGTTGGCATGTTTAAAACAAGTTGTAGAAAACATGTGTTTTAAACAGTTTAAAATAAAAGATTGTTTTTTATTAGGTGTTTCAAACAGTGGTGTTTGGTGTTGGTGTTTGTTGTGTGTGATAAAAAAACAGGGCTTAAAACAAATTTTAATTGCAAAAATAAATGAATACTATTAATTTTTTTCCTTATTTATTTTATTTAATCAACTTTAAACAATTTTTATAAAATAGTTTAAGTGACTTTAACTTGACATTTAAACATGTACAATTTTTATACTTTTCAATAGTTAACAATTTTTATTATAAAACGACCACATACAATCATATTTCTTGGTTAATAAGCTTAGTAGACAACATTTATTATTGTGTGCCAACTGTGACAAGTTTTGCAGCTTTCTCGTTACCAAGTTTGTTTCGTACATCGGAATGAATAAATCCAAATGTTGAAAACAGTCTTTCAATTCCGGCACTCAAAGCAACTGCATGCAGTATGAAGCTGTGTCACTAAGTCTAAAGTTTGGCCATTAGTTTGGGTTTTTAATGACAACCACCATTCTAGAGGTCCAATGTGATTTACTTCATGATCTTTAAACAGAGACTTATGAAATGGATCCGTCTTTGCCAAAAATGGAGGATAACTAACTTAGGAATAAAAACACATGTTTAAAACAGTTGGAACTGTTTATTTTATAAAATGTAAAAAATACCGTTTTTTTTACGTCATTCATGTTGAGATTATACATATATGTGAGAACGATCTAGAAAGACGTGCCCATTAAGAGCGTCCAGAGTAATAGATTAAGTATAGAAATTAAGATTAACCGTGGCAGCTAAGAGATGACCAGTCCCAACTGACAGCGCCCGTTCACAATCATGACGCATGTATCGCATTCAACTCTTGAAGGGAGCCAAATGACCTGACACACAAGCCACCATCAGCAAGACGTTTGAGTGAGCATAACATTCTCTCAGCCACCAAGGCAATTCAAGTAAGAAAAAAAGAACTAAATGTAAATGGTGGCTATACAGTACGGTCAGCTATTTGGTTTACATTTTACAATGTTATTTGTGGGTTAAACAGTAAACCAAATAGCTTGTTCGACCATACATAAAACTCACACAAATGTGCTACGCAATTATATAATACTACGAGATGGATCTATCATGGATGGATGGATCATTGGCGCCGCAATGCGCGGTCGAGTTCGGACGTGTTTGCGCTGCTCGATACGAATAATATATCCACGACTCGCACGGCTTTAGCCGTTGGCCAGTTTGCGTCGCTATGAGTTCTCAACCGCTCATAGCCAACGAGGTCTTGGCATTTATCAAACATGCCATCGACTACATGGACGAAGTAAGCATCCTGCAGATCTGCAAGTCCAGTTTCAAGGAGGAGGAGATCAGCGGTGCCAAGCTGCTTCTGTTCCAGTCGCTCGGTAAAGTCGAGCAGATGCAGTCCCGCCGTAGGGATGGTGGCCAGAAGTGTGTGCAGGACATCATCACATTGATGAAGAGCACCGACCCGGACGACATGCCCGCTTTTGTGGCGAAGGAGCTTCATAAGCTGCCCCCAGTCACATTTGACCACGTCGACGTCACCAGGTTGCTGAAGGACATCACAACTCTCAAGGCAAGCCTGGTCGAGGTACATTCCAAGTTGGAGGCGTCGGATAACGTCATTGGTGATCTACGTGCCGAAGTGGAGTTGTTGCGCAACGCTATTAAGGTAAATAGGTCGCCTGTTGCCTCCAACGTGAGCACACGTTGCGGTGCGAGAAACGCTAGCGTCGGCAGTTTTGAGTCAGCGAGCTCCACTGCGTCACCAGCTGCTAGCGCACGCGTTGCAACATGCGCCGCCGAAGTTGCTGACTCGGTGCCGGTCGAGGCCGTGACTCGTGTAGGTACGTCGACCCCTAAACGTGCCTACGCTGCTATTGTCGCCACGCCTGTATCGCAGGTGAAAAAGGGGAAAAATAAGAGCTGCTGTGAACCTTCCAACAAGGGTTCGAAACAGCAAGGTCCAGCAGCGGCCACGTGTGACGAGGATGGCTTTGTGAAGGTGGAGAGGAAGAAAAGGAAGAAGCCACCTAGTCGGAACCAGTGCGGGACCGCGCAGGAAGGACCCAGTGGGTTGCGTCCAGCGATACCAACGACGCAGCTCTATGTGTCCCGGCTACTTCACACCACGAAGGTAGAGGAGATCGTGGAGTACGTCCGAGCGAAGACCAACTGGACAGTGAGGGTCGAGAAGTTGAGTCGCGCCACAACACGAATTTTAAATCATTCGTGGTGCGAGTTCCGACTCATGATATTGAGACCTTCCTCAAGGAAGAGTTTTGGCCGAAAGGTGTCGTGTATCGGCGACTTCGCGGAAGGCTACGCGACACCACGCAGCGCGACATGACGCCGTCTCTTCGTGTTCTGTAGTAGTTTTATTTATGTTTTTGTGGTTTTTAATAAATATGTATGTTACTCTGTAAGGTATATGTAATATGGGTCTTTTGTTACCCGAATTAAATGATATTATTATTTATTATTATTATTATACAATGCAAGGATATTTTAACAATTTTCTGCAGCTTCCACAATAACTTCAACTACACTACTACTTCCACTATACCGCCGGTCCGCAGGTCCGCCGGGCCGGTGGCGGTCTACTTCTTCTACTACTTTATAACTTCTTCTTAATTCTATTTTTCTGGTTTACTTATGGGTATTTTTGCCTGCAATAAAACATTTATTTTTTTGTAACTTAACATTTACAAAAAAATAAATGTTTGCCCACAATTAGTTTGCCTATGGTTGTGGAGCAGGAATAGCATTGAGCCAAGCACTTTTATCGTTAATATTAATGTAATCCCCCAACTTATAATATGCTTGCCTACATAATGTGCGTTTTATACAAGATTTAAACGTCTCATTCATGTGTAGAATGTGACATTTTAAACAGCAACCCTGAAACCTGGCTGAACGAGTTGGTCCCTATTTCTAGTATTATAGTGGTGTCTGTCACCTCTTTTACTGAATAAATTACAGCTGCGGTCTTCTGGGCCGCGGAGCCTAGCCGTGATCTTTCGCGCCTTGTTCTGTCGCTGCCGCTTCTGTTTGCGGGCCTTTTTGGCCGCCTTTCGCCCCCGCTGTTTCTCCCCGGCCACCTGCCATCCGGGCCCCGGGGCGGATGCAGCAGCCGCATACGAGACGCTGCTCGTGCCCCTGCTCGTGCCCGCAACCGCCTTGTTTGCACCCAGTGGAGGGCGCAGAACAATTCCTTCCAAGACGGAGAACCGGGCCTGGAGGGAAGCCAGCTCCTCCAGGCGCGAACTAGGTCCAGGCCCTGGTTCTCCACCGGCACAGGCTGGCTTTTTTCCTGCGCCTGGGCAGCCCAGGCTGGGCTCCCCCACTTTGAGACGCCACTTTGGCTCCCCCAGACTGGCCAGTTCCGCTTGGAGTTTGGGATTCTCCTTTTGGAGAGGCTCCATACCGGTTGTCAGGCGGGCCAGGGAGGGCGAGGCCCCGAAAAGTTTGCCTCCGCTGCCGCCATGATGGAGGTGGAAGCTGTGGGTGACCCTGAGTTTAGAAGGTGTTTTCACCTTTTTGGCCACAGCACTTATGGCGGCTTCCACCTCTTTTGCTAAACTGGACTTACGCTCTGCCTCGGAGCCGTCAGGTGCACCCGCCACGCTGCCAGACCCACGGGCAGTCATGCCCGGGTGGCGCCCCTCCTCGGCCAGTGTTGCCGACTTCTCGGAGACAGAGGACCCCCCCCCCCCTCTTGCCTCAAATCCCCCGCGCTTGCTGTTGGGAATCTTGCGAGCAGAGGCCATCTGCTCCTCCTCCGAGGACGACAACTGGTCGCCATCCTGCCTGGACCGCTGCGGAAGAACTTGCTGTTTTCCGCAGCAGTCCCGGCCCTCCAGCTCACTGAGCCTCTCGCAACACTCACCTCGCTGGATGCGGCGTCGGACTCCGATCCCGCATCTTTCCTCATTTCCTTGTCTCTTTTGCCGTAACGGCACCGCCGCCTGCCGCTACGCGCTTTGTATGAAAACAATCGAACGCCTGACTACTCTGCTGTGCCCTCTGTTTAACAGAGGGTCACGCAGAGGCACCCATCATTGGTCCAAATTGGACCCACTCATGATGACACATTGGCCGCGGCACTGCCAATCCCAAGGGATGAGAATTTCTTCTCATTAGGAAGGACACCACCCGAGGTGCACCATCCTAGCATCTGCTCTTTCCTCATTTATCCTCACCACAAAAGCCAGTATAGCCCTATGGCAACGTAAGAGACTCATCATCATCATCATTTCTACCGAAAGACGACCGCTGCTCGACATAGGCCTTCCCCAAGTATCGCCACATTGACCGGTCCCGTGCGACTCGCATCCATCCGATTCCCGCAACCTGTAAGAGACTGCTCGGGAGGAATTTGGGCATAAAGCCCAATATTACTTACTCGCTATACACCGCAGTTATCCAACCAATCATTGCATACAGCTCTTTAGTTTGGTGGTTCAGGACCAACCTAAGTACGACCCAAAAGGATCTCGAAAAACTACAAAGATTGCCTGCGTAGCAAACACCCGCAGCATGAGAACGTCTGCCCTCCCACTGCTGCCCTACAGGTGATGCCGGGGCTTCTACACCTCATCGTAAGAGAGGAGGCGGCTATAGCGACTTTCAGGCTCGAAGTATCCGGCACCCTAAGTAACAATTCCAGGATAAAACACACTCGCGCATAAGAGAAGATGCAATCAAACAACAGGCCATGATGGCATCACGCAGCGACAGAACCCTGAAGACCCACTGCTCCCAAAAACACTACAACATAGCATGTGTGACTACTCAGGTTTAAATGAGCTAAGGATCTGACTGATGGATCAAAAACCGACGACTGAAAATGTTTCGGGGTTTTCTCTGACGACCTAGACATTAAAATATCATAACCCCTTGGAATGCTTTACCAAGCAGAGTTACAGCAACAAAGGTCACAGTGGATCACTTGGAAACGATGCGGCTGATGAACTTGCCAGAAGAGGATCCAGCACAAAACCCTGCGTACCCGATCCCATCTCAGGAGTAATGGTGGACCTCCAAAACAGGGTGTAGGCGATGCGAGGAAGCTATGCCATCCCTGGATACAAAGCTGACCAGGCGCCTTCTTCGCCACTCTGGTGGGGACCATCACTGGGCACTGCTCACTGAATAAACACTTCCATACCCTAGAAATCTGACAGTCCCTTGTGCAGAGCGTGCATGAAGACGGAGGAAACTGCAGCGCATGCTCTCATTGAGTGCACCAAAGTTCGCGAGGAGACCCTGGGAACACCAAGATCCCTTGCGGATGCCTTGAGAAGACTGGGAAGCTTGATCTGCTTCTGGAGGGAGGCGGGCTGGTTGGAGTAACGGCCACCATGGCTCACGCACAAGGGTCCACTTAAAGGACTAAGTGTGGAAACCAAAACCCCATGATAGATAGATAGTCCTAGTTTTTTTTTTTTTTTTTTTTAATTATTTTCCTTCAAGCTTGTTGACTCGCCTTTTTGTCAATGTTCAACATCTGACTGCGAATATGAACAATCTGCTCATCACATTTTGTGGGAGTGTAGTCTTTGGCAAAATGAACGCAATATTATGTTAGATAGTGTACAGGTTACATCCGGAGTTATTTACTATACGGACCTTGTGGAAACTAGAGCAAATTTCCGTGCGTTCAAGCGTTTTTGCCATACCTATTATTGGAATTGGAATCAAATATAACAGCTCTCAACTTAGGACCCATTAACGTTTATATTTATCCGTGGTGCTAGGCAACTGGGCCTATCCCAGTTGTAAACGTCCCTTTGTGCCTATTGGCCTTGTTTCGTTCTGTCTCCTGCTGATATGGAGGGAAGTGGAAATTACAGTTCTTTCCTACTCCTCCGCTTTACTTTCTGATTAATTTCGTTGCGGGATCCAAGACAGTTAAATTCATTCTCTGGGACTTCGTCGAGCTTCATTGTCTCGGCGCTTTTCTGGTGGTCGCCACTGTTGATTCTGGCTTTCAGGAGTTACAGTGGTTTGGGCGTGTGTGGCGGGCTTGTCCCAAAAAAAAAAAAAAAAAAAAAAAAAAGATAGTCCTAGTGCATAAGAGACTGAATAGTCGGTTAGATAAGCTTTTTTAGGGTTCCGTAGCCAATAGGCAAAAACGGGACCCTTATAGATTCGTCATGTCTGTCTGTCTGTCCGTCCGTATGTCACAGCCACTTTTTTCCGAAAATATAAGAACTACGCAGTTGAAACTTGGTAAGAAGATGTATTATGTGAACCGCATTAAGATTTTCAACCAAAAATAGAAAAAAAAACCATAAATTTTGGGGATACTCAGAACTGAAACTCAATTTTTTTTTTCATCAGACCCATCCGTGTGGGATATCTATGGATAGATCTTCAAAACTGATATTGAGGTTTCTAATATCATTTTTATCTAAACTTTTTCAGTTTGCGCGAGAGACACTTCCAAAGTGGTAAATTGCCCCCCCCCCCTGTAACTTCTAAAATATTTTTTTTTTTTTTTTTTTATTAGCCTGTACTGTCCCACTGCTGGGCAAAGGCCTCCCCCAATTCCTTCCATGTGCTTTTTTCCTGTGCCGCCTCGGACCAACCCTCGTGATGCGCGTCTAAATCGTCTCGCCACCTTTTCCTGGGTCGGCCTCGGCGACGCTGTCCGTCTTCCGGCAACCATCGTGTGGAGACCTTTGCCCAGCGGTCATCGCGCATGCGACTGACGTGACCCGCCCAATCCCATTTTAGCTTAGCAGCCTTCATGCCAACGTCCACTATGCCCGTTTTGGAACGCAGCGTGGTGTTTCGAACCCTATCTTGTCTTTTGACACCCAAAATGCTGCGTTCCATTGCTCTTTGGCAAACTCCAAGGCGGAGCTTCTGAGATTCGGTGAGCGACCAGGTCTGAGCACTGTAGGTTAGGACGGGCAGGATGCACATGTCAAATGATAAAACTAAAAAAAATAAACGATGTACATTGCCATGTAAACTTCCACCGAAAATTGGTCTGGACGACATCTAGTTAGTAGTTTTTTTAATACGTCATAAATCGTAAACAGCAATTTACCTTTCATGTTTCATTCAATCTGCTACGGAACCCTTCATGGGCGAGTCCGACTCGCACTTGGCCGTTTTTTTTAAAGAGAGCAGCCATGTCTAAACCATAATCATACATCAACACCAAAATTTAGATAATTGTGTGATTATGGTTTAAATAAGGCCACAAAATTAAAAAAAATACTGGCTTCTCATTTTAATTTAATTTATGGATTGTGTAATATGAATTAAATGAATTTATACTACATAGTCTAAGATCCCGCTATACAACGACCTTCACCGAGATGCTTATTTAATGAGACGTATTTTTTATGTTATTAAATATGCCAATAAATATATCCTATATGGGTTGCCTAACAAATTTCAGTCCAGAGTATTTTTAATTAATAATCAAAAAAAAATTTTTTTTTAAACATTGCACCGGTGTGATTATTAAATAAATTTGATACCAATCGAAAGTTTGAAGCCCATAGAATATGCAAACGTTAGGTTGCCTATTTTTTTCCGGTCACAACCACGGGTTGCCAGGTGTAAACAGGTAAATCTATAAGTACTAGCATTTTGCAACGATCTGATTATTGAATCAAACTTAGATAAAATGAAAGATTATTTCATAAGGAACACGGTGGTATAGGGTTGCCTGCGAAAAATCAGTCCCGAATTACGGTTGTCGAATTTTAAATAATAAAATATCGCAAACATCAGAACAGATCAGTCACATGGGTTTTTTATTTCTCATCAGAACCCCCATATAATCTCCAAGAAATCCGAAAACTGAAAATTTGGAACTGTTTTCATTGGTAAGTTTATACGGAACCCTCGGTGTGCGACTCCGACTCGCCCTTCCCCGGTTTTCTTTATGTCGCTTTCGATGACACAGATTTCATCGGTCTAAACTTCAGGCTTTGTGTAGGTATCTATTTCTAATTTTATCACTAATTATGGGGTACATTTTTCCTAACAGGGTAACCCTAAATGTAGTGAAGTACTTTTTTTTTGTCCCTTTCAGCGACACGCTTTCTCGCCATCTATATAATACTATATCTATGACTCCAAAATAATGCACAGCATATACGAGTCTATCGCTATCCTTTTCATTTCCAAGCACAAATAGCATGCGCACTCTCCTTCTTTAAATGGGCGGACTTTAAACAGCTGCTACGCTGCGTCCTTTTCTACCGCATGGGATGGTTGGTCTGGGACCTCTCTCTCACACACATTCACTCGCAGCGATATTTTATTATTTAAAATTCGACAACCGTAATTCGGGACTGATTTTTCGCAGGCAACCCTATACCACCGTGTTCCTTATGAAATAATCTTTCATTTTATCTAAGTTTGATTCAATAATCAGACCGTTGCAAAATGCTAGTACTTATAGATTTACCTGTTTACACCTGGCAACCCGTGGTTGTGACCGGAAAAAAATAGGCAACCTAACGTTTGCATATTCTATGGGCTTCAAACTTTCGATTGGTATCAAATTTATTTAATAATCACACCGGTGCAATGTTTAACAAAAAAATTTTTTTTAATTATTAATTAAAAATACTCTGGACTGAAATTTGTTAGGCAACCCATATAGGATATATTTATTGGCATATTTAATAACATAAAAAATACGTCTCATTAAATAAGCATCTCGGTGAAGGTCGTTGTATAGCGGGATCCTATACTAACACCTGCTTGGAAAGTACCTTGATACTTTATCAAATTTACGGTAGAAAGTACGTCATTGCATATCGAACAAATATGCGGGGAGAAAACGCATCTGAGCGGGAGAGAAAAGTGTATGAAAATCCATTTCTTACTTGGTTTTTCTTTTTTAATTTTGGGTAAGACTATGCGCCGGTAACCTAAATATCAAAAGCCAAAAAGTTTTTACAGTGAGTTTTTATCTCCAAGTTCGCAAAATGACACTGGCCACTAGCTGTGTGTTGGATGGTGTCGGGCTGGCAGTGCGACCCTGCGGCGGCAGGATAAACAATTTGAAAAAAGAACATGTGAAAATTGCAGACGCCATTGGCGCCATTTTCAATTTGTGTGTTGTTTGAGGATTCAGTTTGCGTAGAATTTATTTTTTTTCCTCGTAGGTGTAGTATAAAGCACTATGTATCACTCGAGAGGAAGTGCGATTCCCGATCTCGGGTGTTTTAAAGCCCTCGCCTACGGCTCGGGGTTCAAACGACACCCTCGACGGTAATCGGTCACTTTCTCCTCTCGGTGAACAATGTACTATTATTTATTTATGTTCCACTATGGAAGTGGCTAGCTAGATGATTCGAGAAAGTTGTGGAACTTTTTCGAAGAACAATATTCCATTATGAAACTTCGTCGTGAACTTATTCAAGAAAGTTTAGTGATCAGTAGTTTATTTGTAATTGAGTTATAAGTGTTTTGTAATTAATAGAGTTATTTGTTATTTAATCTGTAGTATTTAATTTATTCCAGCTCGTAACAATAATGTAATTCAGCTGCATCTGGTAAGACTGGAAGCTGACCCCAAAGTAGTTGGAAAAAGGCGGCCGATGATGTTGATAAAATAGAATATGATGAATCAGCAATACGCAGTTAGGGATGGTTTAGTCAAAATCAATATACCACCCGGTCATACCGTGACCTCATAAAAGGGTACGTGCACTGTGCAGCCTGATGGTGCGCTGCGCGTCGCAGTCGTCGCTGGACGAGTCGTCGCAGCGGCCCGCGGGCGGCGGCGCGGAGGCGGCGGCGCACGCGGCGCACCCGGCGCGCCTGCTGGCGGCGCTGGCGCGGCTGCGGCGCGACGCCGTGCTGTGCGACGTGCAGCTGCACGCACGCGCCGCGCCCGACCTCGCGCCCTCCGCCGCGCGCGCCGAGCCCGAGCTCGAGCCCTCCGCCGCGCTACCCGCGCACCGCGCCGTGCTGGCGGCCGCCTCGCCGTACTTCCACGCCATGTTCACGCAGTTCGACGAGAGCACGCAGCCCACCATCACCATACAGGTAGCTGCCATCGCTGCATTTTATACCTGACTCCTTTTGAAAAGAAAGCGAGTATCTAATAAGTTAACTTATTAGAATATAATAAGTTAACTACTCTACTAATTAGATGCTCGCTTGTCAGAACCAAAATAAATACACGTTAGTTCGCAATTGATCCAAAATTGGATTAAAAACAAAAGTGTTACCCGGATACATATGTAGGTATAGTTTGGTTTATGATATAGTCTTGTGTTGTTCCAGAACGTGGAGCCGCTCGCGCTGGAGGCCATCATCGAGTACGTGTACACACCCGACTCGCTCGTCATCACTGAGGACAACGTGCAGGTAGCTCTCCTTCAGCGACAATAACTTCCTTATCTACCTTATGCTAACCCGGGAGTCAGCAGCAACAATATGTTAATACGGCCGGTTCGTTGTCACATCAGCGTGCTAGCTAGGAGACAACTTTGGTTGTTTGCCAGGTCACTTTGTTCCGGAAGCACGCTCGTTTGCCTCGATTCTGGAGTTCTTACAGAGAACAGTTAAAGAACTCCCGAAACCTTTCCAGTACTTCCTACCGGTTCCTTACCTACCCATCCTCACCAGCGGCTTTTTTATTTCATCTTGGCTGACTTTTGGCATGATTTCTGATTTTGTTCTTGTTGTACTCTTGATGACATGCATACTCATAATAACTTTTAGGTCTTTGGCCTTTCTTACTCTCTCTACCTACCTTAAGGCTAGATCCACACTATACGGTCGATGGCGGTCCGTTCGCGCATTTATTTACAAAACATTCACGGGCCGCAAGTATGACGTCCGCGGGCCGCGGGTTGCCGACCGCAGCAGGCTGTTCTAGTGTATTATTATGTATATGTCACCGTAAAATTGTCAAACACGTTATATTACAATATAACGTGTTTTTTCTCGCGATATTGTAATATCTCGAATTATTGTCAACTGAACATACGGAAGTATCTCTGCCCCCATAATCGGGACTTGGAGCAACCTAACTTACCTAACGGGGGGGGCGTTAGGTTAGTTAGGTTCCTTTAAACCCTGCACTCGGAAATAGGGGCCCCGCGAAGCGGGGCTCCGTCGATTACGCTTTTTAGAGGGAATATAAAGTGTTTAAGGTTATGTTATATTAATCGGTATTTCTCAGGAATGGTGCATTATCTTTTCATGAGAGTTGTGCCACTGGGCAAGGGGGACCCCTCCTTCCCTCCACACCGCGTAAGTTGACTACCATCGCTTGCATTTCACGAAAAATAATGCGTTTTGTTGTAAGCAGTATGTTCATTTGACAGTAATTCGAGACTTTACAATATCGCTAGAGATAATATTACATAAAATATAACGTATTTGACAATTTTACGGTGACAAATATTCAGGGTGGACTTTTTCAATGCCACCTGGGGGGAAAGTACTCTAAGTACTGGAGATTGCAATTTTTTTCCTTTATTTTTAAAAAGAACCAAATCTGCAACCACAGGTTTTCGCCGATTTGTTTCTTTTTAAAAATAAAGGAGTATTTCCTTTGAATGAAATTAGCTACCGTATTTCGAGTAATTTCCCTCCAGGTGGCATTGCAAAATTCCAAAACCTTCCTCTTGAATCACTCTACCTATCTATTAAAAAAACCCGCATCAAAATGTGTTGCGTAGTTTAAAGATCCAAGTATAAATAGGGATAGGGATACATATTTATGGTGTGGTTTCCGAGTAATGTTTGTTTATAATGTATAATAAGCATGTATTTACAAACAAAAAGTATACAATTATGTTATATTATAATTATAGTATATAACTGTCTGGTGACCACGACACAAGCCTTGCTTAGTGTGGCACTAGATGGCGCTGTGTGTAATGTCCAGCGGTTTTTAATTTCATTTATGGCACTTCAACTAGGTACTTACTCATTAAACATACATAAATATAGATCAAACATTTTCGGTAAAGTGAATTCGTCACTTACAAAATATAAAAAGGGCAAGTAATATTACAGACATTGCATAGGTTCACGAATGTTTTACCAAAAGTCCATTGACAAATTTTCATTTTATAACCAACGTTTCGGATACAATTTATTTCGCAAACAATTTATTCCGCAATTGTTTTATTTTAAAAATATTCATTTTACAAACAATAGTTGGCAAATAATTTTTTTATCAATTAATGCATCAGATGAAATTTGTTCATTTATACATTTTTCATTTGTATTTAGATACATTTGGATAAATCACGTTTCAACAAAATAATTTACAGGCTAGTATTTTTTTCTTACTCTTTTTTAAGAAAAAGTTAAGGAAATGCATGTTTTTTTTCACAACATGCAAACAAGCATACTCTGTGCATGCAGCAAGCAAGCTGTAAGAAAGCAGCAAGCAAGCCGCATGCTACAAGCATGCAGCAAGCGAGCAGCAAGCAAGCACCAAGCGTGCAGCAAGCATGCAGCATGCAATCATGCAGCATGCAACATGCAGCAGGCATGGTTTCTGTCACGGCTCCGGCGCTGCGGGGCTCCGGCGGTCACACGCGAGCTTATCGTCGCAGAGGGTTTTAACGCTCACCACCGCAGCTTCGGCTTGCTGGCCGGCTGAAGCAGGCCAATCTCAGCCGCGGCGGCGAGTGTTAAAGCCACCTGCTCCTCAGCTCGCGGCCGGCCTCTGCCCTCCGCGCCTACGCGGGCTTAAATTACACTCTAGGGGTAGGGCAGAAAAAACTACGTGGAGTCGGTTCTGCAGCGATTCATTTGTGTCACAAAATTTGTGAGGAAACCAAATTCATTTGTTTTCTTTTTTTTTTGGAATAACACAATCAATATGTGTAATGTCTTTATTTCAAACGTTGTTTTATGAGATAAAATGAAAAAAGTAATGAATTGTTTGTCAAATAATACGTTATTAAATAACAGTTAATCGGTTAATTATTTTAGTCCCATCAAAGGGGTTTATTTAAACCAAAAAATTCTGTCATTAATTGTAAGTTAAAATATGATATCGATTAAAGTAATTAATTGACATGTCTCGAACTTTGTTTGATAGAACTACAAGAACTATATTTCTGTCCTTTTCATTTCGTGCATGACGTCATTGACGTGTCATTTGTTTTTGGTTGAAGTTGAAATACACATGGCAGTAATGTCCGTATTCTTGAACCGTTTGACTCCTGTCAATTGTCAAAACGTCATAAGAACAGAACAGCTTTTTTACACTTATTGTCACCGTAGTAAGTGGCTCGTCGGTGTAAGCGACCGACTTGAGAACATCGAGTCGCTGGTTCGAGACTCTCGTCAAATATTTTCATTTTGTATTTCTTAAGATGGTTTTAATGCTGTAAAATGGTTCGCAAGTTTCATCCCCAGCTGGTTTTTACTTTTTGTACACAGGTTTGATTTTTTAAGCTTTAAAATGTCCAAATCATTACAAAATAGTTTACTAGGTACACTCTTAGTTTTTTCAAACCATTAAACGTTAAACGTTTGTGTTACTGGCAAAGGTTATCCTTGAAAATTACTTTCTCATAATGTATATCTGATGGCTAATTATTAGCCAAGACAATCTTAACTGCGGTGTTCAAATAGTCAGCTATTTACGTCAATAACTCTGAACAGACATCGAATTAGTAAAAGTTATTTAATGCTACTTATACGGGCTAAAAAAGGTTAACGGGACAGTAAGGGGAGCTACCTCAGCCGTTGTAACTACATGAAAATGGTCTTAGGAAACTATCCATAATATATCGTTAAATTTTGATTCCCATTCACAGATTTTAATAAAATGTAAGAATACTGCCATTTTACACAAAAAAAATTGATGCCAATCGATACTGTTTGTAATACTGATCAAAAACTTCTATTGGACCAAATCGGGTTGGAGTACTAAAAAGTCAGAAATCGCAAATAACGTTAAGTTACGTACCGCGCGTGTTCGTGATCATTTCACTAATTTTTTTTTTGTTTTTCAGGTTTACAAATTCTTTCTTGGGACCTGCTATGATTTCGATTGAGTTTTTGATCATAAACAAGACCAATAAACATCCAAAAAAATAATTTGGTTTAAACTTTGCAATTTCTGACTTATTTAGTAGTCCAAGCTGGTTTGGTCCAATAGAAGTTGTTGATCAATATTAGAAATAGAATCGATTGCCATCAAAAAAATGTTTTGTATAAAATAGCATTTTTTATGCTAACTGCAGATTTTTTGAAAATAGGTAATTGTGATTCAAAATTTTACGAAAAATTATGAATAGTCTCCTATGACCATTTTATGTAGCTGCCCTTACTGCCCCGTTTACCGTTTCCACCCAAGACCTCGAGCAATCGAAAACATTGACGACCAACACCCACAACTAAAAATTATGTATAACTTTGAGAGTTGTCATTGAAAAGCTCTCTTTAGCGTTGTAAGTTATTGCTGTTTATTACTCCGAAAATCTTGACTTCGGTGCTCAATCGTTCGTTCGAATTGTCTTAATAACTCTAAACGGAATACGATTTGCCAATGTCGAAAGAGGCAAAGGTTCTCGTTAAAAATCTCTTTCTTATGTTGTATATATTGTTACATCGGACCTACTAGAACATTCGAGAAAGCCAGTGATTACAGTGTGTGTACGTTAGAAGTTCGAGGACATTCCATTATTATTAGTTTTAAAGATAGGTAGGTACAAACTCGCGACCTATTTATAAAAAGACATTAGAATTTCGACCGTACGCCTAGGGCATAAGGTTCATATTTGCTTGTTTTGTACAAGTAGGTTATACCTACTTGTTTCTAGTAGGTACCTCTATTTTTTGTATCTACCTGCTATTTTTTGTTAGTGTTTTTTTTATGACCCTCTCGAATGTTCGTGGTTATTCTGGTGTGTCTGTTGGCGAGTATAAATAGAGCGCTCAGGGCCGCGACCGGCAGTCTTGTTTTAGCGACACAACGAAGCGAATCCAAGTGAACTACAAGTGCGATATCTAAGTGAATAGTAAACAGTAGTGTATTTGTGATTAAGTTTTGATTGTTTTGTGATTAATAAAGTTATTGTGTTGTTTAATCGGTAGTAATTAATTTATCTCATACCCAGCTCGTAACAAATTGGTGTCAGAAGTGGGATATAAATTATGCCAATCCTACCAAAGGACGACACGGACGGTATCCGTACCAGAAGTCAGCGACAGCAGGATATGGACCAAAGGCGGTTTGGGGATTCTCCGACACAGACACCGGGTGGTGTCCAGCCTACGTCACAGCCAGTCGCTGGCCCATCCGGAGTTTCTCCAGCATCAGTAGCACCAGACTTGTCAGCTTTAATGGCACTGCTGCAGGATCAAGCTCGCCGTCAAGAGGAGCAGGCTCGCCAGTTACAGGAGCAATTGCAACGAGACAAAGAGGAGCAGGCTCGCCGTCAAGAGGAGCAGGTTCGCCAGATACAGGAGCAATTGCAACGAGACAAAGAGGAGCAGGCTCGCCGGTTGGAAGAGCAGTTGCAGCAAGACAAAGAGGAACAAGCCCGCCGCCAAGACGAGCAGATGATCCTCATAAAGGATCTTCATGCAACTTTCGGCAAGGACCTGAAAGTGATGAAAGATCAGGTCCACCAGCACGAGAATCGCATCTCGGAGGCCGAAGTTAAGATTGCTGGGGTGCAGAAGGCTTTGAGCGAACTGAAGACTGAAGGTGGTACTGTAGCTTCGGTGATTGCTGCACCTTCTTCGCGTGGTTTTAAGGTGCCTCCGTTCGACGGCACATCTTCGTGGTCGGCTTACAAAATACAGTTTGAGGCCGTCATGAAGGCGAATGGATGGACAAAACCACAAGCCATGACCGCGCTCACCTTGGGCCTCCGAGACCAGGCCCTAACTATTCTGGAGGCGCTCGGCAAGGACGTTACCTACGAGCAGCTACTGGAGGCGTTGGAGTCCAGATACGGCGACGCGCACCTTGAGCACGTATTCCGTGCCAAGTTGAAGGACCGTTTTCAACGAAGTGCCGAGAACCTACAGCAGTGGGCTCTGGAAGTTGAAAAACTCGTTCGGAAAGCCTACCAGTCTGCCCCTGCACTGATTGATGGAAATCTGGTACAGGCGTTCGTTGATGGAATACGTGACTTGGAAGTTAGAGCTGCCGTGAGACTTGGGCATCATGAGACCTTGAAGGACGCCTTGGCCCATGCCTTAGAAGTAGAGGCAGTGAGGCAAGACCACCGAACGCACCGTGTCAGGGAGGTTGTTGCATCACCTGTACGCGACCGCCCACAGGGGTATAGTCCTAGGTGCTACACATGTGGAGAAAGGGGTCATCTTCGGTCCAGCTGTCCTAAGCGCAGCATCCCGAGAGAAGATCAGCAGGGAAGAGTGGCTGAAGTGACTGCCCAGCCACAGCAGGGAAACGAGTAAATGCCAGGACTGGGGGGCGGGTGCTGGCTGGTATTGAAAGAGCCCCGAGAATCTTGATCTCGCAAGCACATGACGGGAACAGCCTGACCATCAAAGGCGAAGTCAATGGAACACCATGCAAACTGACGTTGGATACTGGAGCTTCTCACACGGTCGTCAATTCTAAACTAGCAAGTCGGTTTCTTGGGGACTACTTCAATAAGCACGACCGTATACATTTACTAACAGCTACTGGTCAGCACATTACCGTCCGAGGCAAGAAGGAGGTGGAGTTAAAATTGGGTGACAGATTTTACAAGCAGAATGTCATCGTGGCCGACATAGTGGACGATTGCATCTTGGGCTTGGACTTCATGCGGAAATATCGTTGTGAGATCGACGTTGATCAAGGAGTACTGAAATGTGGTTCAGAGGAAGTCTTCATGGAAGGTGCACCGTCAGGGAAAGTGTACTGCTTGAAGAAGATTGTTCTTCCTCGCAGATCAGAAACGATTGTGCCAATTTGTTTGCCACGGAATTCTGGACAAAGAGATCGAAGTGTACTGATAGAAAGGGTGAACAATGACTTCCCATGGAAGATGGCACGAACTCTGGTCAAGGCCACCAACGTCTCAGCAGTACGTATACTGAATCCAAGTGACCAGGAGCAAGTGATTAAGAAGGGCACCTTGATCGGCACTTGCGAGGAAGTAGCTTGGATGCGTCAATTGCAAGATGTCCCTACCGGAAATGAAATTCGCAGTTCAAAATTTGACGTGTCAACGCTTTTGGAAAACTGCGATTTAGCTAAAGGAGAAATGGACAAGGCTAAGAAGATGTTACTTCAGTACGCCAACATTTTCTCTTCGAATGATGCTGACATAGGGAGAACTGGACTTGTTCAGCACCAGATTAATACAGGTAACGAGTTACCTATCCGTCAGCGACCAAGAAGACTGCCAGTTGCACGAGAAAAAGAGGTAGAAACCATGATTGAGGGAATGGTGAAGGACGGTGTTATAGAGCCTTCATCGAGTCCATGGTGTTCTCCTGTGGTCCTGGTAAAGAAAAAGGACGGCAGTATGCGCTTCTGTGTGGACTATCGACGACTGAACGACGTCACGAAAAAGGACAGCTACCCGCTGCCTAGGATCGATGACACACTGGACACGCTGACTGGTATGAAGTGGTTTACCACACTTGATCTGAAGAGTGGCTACTGGCAAGTAGAAATAGACCCCAAGGACAAGGAGAAAACTGCATTCTCAACAGGAAAAGGGCTATGGCAGTTTAAAGTTATGCCATTCGGTTTGTGCAACGCTCCTGCGACGTTTGAAAGGCTGATGGAGCAAGTACTCGCCGGATTGATTGGGGACGCATGTCTTGTCTATCTAGACGACATAATCATCGTGGGCCGTACATTTGAAGATCACCTTAAAAACCTCAACCGAGTGCTGTCGAAAATCCAAACAGCAAATCTCAAGTTAAGTCCGAAAAAGTGTTCGTTTTTCAGACAGCAAGTGAACTTCTTAGGACACATAGTTTCGGGGGAAGGTGTTCAAACAGACCCAGAAAAAGTAGTCGCCGTCAAGGATTGGCCAGTTCCGAAAGACAAGACACAGGTCAGAGCATTCCTGGGTTTGTGCTCCTACTATCGAAGGTTTGTCAAGAATTTTGCCGACATTGCAAAACCTCTGCACAAACTCACTGAGGAAAAGAGGCAATTCTGTTGGGACGATGACTGCGACGTCGCATTTCAGGAATTAAAGAAACGTCTGTGCAACACACCTATTTTGGGATATCCTGACACTGAAAATGACTTCATAGTTGACACAGATGCCAGTAATACTGGAATTGGGGGCGTGTTGTCTCAACGGAAAGGAGACCGGGAGGTTGTAATAGCTTACTTCAGCAAGTCTTTATCTAAACCAGAAAGAAATTACTGCGTTACAAGACGGGAGCTACTCGCTGTAGTAAAGACAGTGCAGCACTTCAGTAAATATTTGCTGGGACGTAAATTCCAATTACGAACTGACCATGCTGCACTGAAGTGGCTATTACAGTTCAAGAATCCAGAGGGGCAAGTGGCGAGATGATTAGAACTACTACAAGAGTTTGATTTCGTAACTGAACATCGCAGTGGGAGAACTCACGGTAACGCAGACGCCTTGTCAAGAAGACCTTGTCCTGAAGACTGTAAGCACTGTGCCAGGCAAGAGACTAAGGAAGTAGTGCCCGTGAGGATGCTTAGAACGGATCTCAGCGATGAATGGAAGGAGACCCTACAGCAGGCTCAGCACAATGACTCGGATATCAAACCGATCTTCGAGTGGATCAAAGCTGGTGTTCCTAAACCCAAGTGGAGTGATGTGGCTGCGATGAGTTCCATCACGAAGAGTTATTGGGCGCAATGGAACAGCTTGGTGATCCAGGATGGAGTCTTGTGCCGTAAATGGGAAAACGCTAGAGGGGACAGCTGTCATCTACAAATGGTTGTTCCGAAAGCTAAGGTACCGGATGTTCTACGGCTCTACCATGATGGATGTTCTGGAGGACATATGGGGGTAAAAAGGACTCTACTAAAAATTCGAGAACGCTTCTACTGGATCCACTGTCGAGATGATGTGGAGGACTGGTGCCGTAAATGTACCAGTTGTGCGGCCGTGAAAGGACCCCGTACACGCAGCAGAGGTGCATTAAAAGTGTACAACGTTGGAGCCCCTTTTTTTTTTTTTTTTTTAAGGATGGGAAATCATCAAATGACCCCCCCCACTCTGGGCGGAGCGGGAGGGAGTGTCAGACTCTTACTGACTAAAAACCATCCATGTTCCTTCCTCGCCTTTTACGTTCCGGGGCCGCGGTATCTCTTTCGAACAGGCCCGCAACCCCGGCAGGCTTCGGCCCTTGCGGGCCCCTCTCTTTTTGCTGACACTCTTTGAGGCGCGCGTGGAACACGAACGCGCCGTCGACACGGCCTGTCGTCGTCGTTAGACGGCCGGACGGCCAGCTATTGCCCATAGCCAGCCGTCCACAGGCCCGCATCTACGGTGGCCGGTAGCCACCACGTGGCCCCCGACGCCCGTTGCGTCTCCCGCGGCGGCCGGGAAGAGAGGATCTCTCCCTCTCTCGTTCCGCCACCTCCTTCGCTAGCATGACTGCTTCGCAGAAGGAGGCGACGGCTTCCCATTCCGTCTCGCTCCGGACCATGGATTGAACCAGGGCCGGACGCGAGAGGTCGCCGCCGCCGATCGCCGCCACGAGGACACGGCGGAGCTCCGCCCACGCAGGGCAGACTTCCACCGTGTGCTCCACCGTGTCCTCCGGTCGATCCTCGCAGTGGAGGCACCCGGGCGATTCCTCCCGCCCGATTCGGTGCAGGTACCTCCCGAAACATCCGTGTCCGGTGAGGACCTGCGTCAGGCGGAAGGTGAGGACGCCGTGGCGCCTCTCCAGCCACTCCTCAAAGAGGGGACTTACCGCCACTATCGTGGCGTGCCCACTATCGTGGCGTGCCCACGTTGGAGCCCCTTGGGAACGGATAGCACTAGAAGTTGCGGGACCATTTCCAGTAAGTGAGAGCGGAAACAGGTACTTCCTGGTGGTCATGGATTACTTTACAAAGTGGCCGGAAGTCTTCGCCATTCCTAACCAAGAAGCAACAACTGTCGCAGATAAATTAGTTCAAGAAGTCTTCTGTCGTTTTGGAGTACCCTTAGAAATACACAGCGATCAAGGAAGAAATTTTGAATCGCAAGTATTTCAAGAGACTTGTCGATTGATGGGTACCTATAAAACCAGAACCACCTCTTACCACCCACAATCCGATGGAATGGTGGAGCGATTCAACCAAACGTTGGAAAGATATCTGGCGAAAGTTGTGGAAAGCCGGCAAAGGGATTGGGACAAGCACATACAGCCGTTTCTTCTGTCTTACCGAAGTGCAGTCCACGAAAGTACGACTGTGACACCAGCCTTCGCGAACTTTGGAAGGGAATTACGGTTACCTGCTGATTTAATCACTGGAACTCCCCCTGATGCTCCATGTAGCGTAACAGATTACGCGAATGACTTGCGTAATAAGTTGAACGATGTTTATGAGCATATCCGACAGTCCGGCCAACAGATGTCTGAGAAGATGAAGACCCGTTATGACCGGAAAGCAAACGGTAGGGGTTTCGACGAGGGTTCACTGGTGTGGTTGCATAACCCAGTGCGGAGCAAGGGGAAGTCTCCGAAGTTACAAGCAAAATGGGATGGACCATACCGAGTCGTGACTAGGATCAACGATGTCACCTACCGAATACAGAAGGGTCCACGAGGTGCGCCTAAAATTGTGCATGTAGACCGGTTGGCGCGATACTACGGGACTAATGATGCTCGGGACGAGCATGTCTAAGGAGGGGGCAGTGTTACATCGGACCTACTAGAACATTCGAGAAAGCCAGTGATTACAGTGTGTGTACGTTAGAAGTTCGAGGACATTCCATTATTATTAGTTTTAAAGATAGGTAGGTACAAACTCGCGACCTATTTATAAAAAGACATTAGAATTTCGACCGTACACCTAGGGCATAAGGTTCATATTTGCTTGTTTTGTACAAGTAGGTTATACCTACTTGTTTCTAGTAGGTACCTCTATTTTTTGTATCTACCTGCTATTTTTTGTTAGTGTTTTTTTTATGACCCTCTCGAATGTTCGTGGTTATTCTGGTGTGTCTGTTGGCGAGTATAAATAGAGCGCTCAGGGCCGCGACCGGCAGTCTTGTTTTAGCGACACAACGAAGCGAATCCAAGTGAACTACAAGTGCGATATCTAAGTGAATAGTAAACAGTAGTGTATTTGTGATTAAGTTTTGATTGTTTTGTGATTAATAAAGTTATTGTGTTGTTTAATCGGTAGTAATTAATTTATCTCATACCCAGCTCGTAACAATATTATGGCTATTTGTTGCCTAGACAATCTTAACTTCGATGTCCAAATAGTCAGCTATGTAGGTCAAAAACTCTGAACGGACTGCGAATTAGCAAAAGTTATATAAGTAGGAAAATTTGCCGTTGAAAAGCTCTCTCCAGCTGTGTAAATTATTTATGTTGGTTACTCCGAAAATCTTAACTTCGGTGATCAGTTCGTCACCTATTTAGCTTAATAACTCCGAACGGAATAAGGTTTGGCGAAAGTCGTGAGAAGCAAAGGTTCTCCTTAAAAATCTCTTTCTAATATTGTATTTCTTATGGCTGTTGGTTGCATGGACCATCTTAAATTCGAAGTCCAAATAGTCGCCCATTTTCGTCAATAATTCTGAATGGACTGCGAATTAGCAAAACTTATAGAAGTAGCAAAAGTCGTCATTGAAAAGCTCTCTCCAATGGTACATATGTTATTGCTATTGGTCACCCAGAAAACCCTAACTTCGGTGCTCAAAAAACAATAGTTTTTGAGTCTTAATAATTTTAAATATCGTGGATGAAAATGACACAATTTTACAGTGTTGATTTTACATGCACTAATGATCTTGAATATGTGAACTCTAATAATTGTAATATTTTTTTGAAGCTTTTGTAGCTTGGAAAAACAAAATAGTTAAATAACTTTAAATTCCGTGGTCTATTCGTGGCCATCTGAGAAAGAAAATAGTTATTTCATAAACTGTAATTTTTTTTTAGTACTGTTTTTACGTACGGACCCTATTGCCAGTTTGCACTGGACGAAAATGACACAAACTGGGTTTGCACACTCCGCAGACTATCCTAGATAAGATATCATGATTATTTTAAACTTTAAATCTATTTTGGCAATTTTAATTTGATTAAAAATATTCAACCACAAAACATCGAATTACTGAAAATGCTATGGTCAGATATGACACAAAATGCAATAGTAAGCTCCGTAGGTACGACTGTATCTACAGGCAAAAAATAATAAACTTTAGAATTTTTGAAACTTATGGCATCAAAATTGCCTAGCGCTATCGGACTATAACTATAATGTTCAAAACACCGAAATTATGTTTTACATAACTAACTTTACTTCTAATACTATTTTGTCATAATATCGAATACTATAATAATTGAATCTCCTAATTTTACATGACATAAAGTCGTATGTCCTAAGTATTGTATCACATAATGTGTATGATTCCGAATGGTCATTTATAAATTGTAATTCGCTAAAAAAAATCCCTAGAAGTTAGGTTTTAGTGACAGAAACAAATTGCTGTAAATCCGACTCCACGCAGTCTTGTCTGCCCTACCCCAAGAGTGTTATTTAAAATCGCGTAGGCGCGGAGGGGCGAGGTGGGCCGCGTGAGACCGCCGGAACCCCGCAGCACCGGAGCCGTGACAGAAGCCATGCCTGCTAAAAGCTTTTTCACTTCTCATGCTCTAAAAGTACGCCGTTTTAGCCCTACGAAGCGGGATTAAAATGACCGTTATTCCCTAGGGAGTAAAAAGTAATTTAAAATGGAACGATCTTTTACTCTGAAACATGGTCACAAAAGAGTAACTTGTCAAAGGTTTTATTTAAATTTCGAATTGGCTTGCAAATAGTAAGCGGTATATTGAAAAAAAAATTGGTTGTCTGTAAAGTCGGTTTACGGACGATAGATTTACGTGATAACGTCATAATCATTATTTTATGTAATAAAACACGTGGAACGGTGGAACGTTACTATGGAACGTTACTATTTTTCATGAGTGTTGCTGGTATTATCAATTTATAAGACGTTATCACGTCAAAAAAAACAAATGAACTCTTCAACGCGAGAAAAAATCCTTCCGGGTCATGGCTGCACACATGACAGAATGTCCAAATTGTTCGATTACCTATGTGCTAGATAATATGAGAGTCAAAATGCACAGACATATAATACGATTGTTTGAAAGAACGATTGTTATATGGATTATTACTCATATTGATAATTTGTCAGAACGAGCTTGTATCCAAATGAACTAATTGTTACAAAGTGCAAGTGTTAAAACGATACAGTGTCAGAATGTATAAAATCATAAAATCTTAACGGCATATATGAATGAGTGTCAAAATGTCCGATTTGTATCAATGTTATAATGACTAATATCTACTTATAATGTATTGTTTGTGATCATGGAGTTAGTTATCCATAAAAACTCTTTTGAGTACAACAACCTACACCTACCTATCCACCTACCTTACAACCTACTTAATTCCTTTATGAAACCGAACATTCTTCATGTGCCGGATGGAAAATAAATGATAAAACAATAGAATACTGGCATTTAGTTGTCAGATAAGTTCTCTTCGTAATTTGCTTTATCAATAATTTTATTCTGGATTTGTAGATGAAAAATTATCTACTAAATTAAAATGGACGAACCATCAGAGGGGCAATCAATTTTTAGCATAAATCAAAAAGGCTACCAGACATTACTGAACGGTATACACAGATACAATTTTACATTAATTTTTAATACAACAATTAATTAAGCATTAGCCTTGAAAAGACAAGTTTTTTTTTTAGGATAACGTACCTACCTATTTAGTTTTATTTTAATTATGAATGTGTGAAAATAAGGAAATAAGAATAAATTGACGTTTAAATAAATTTAATAAATTTGATTTTCTACATTACTCATTACAGTATATACAATAGATACGAGGGTCAGAACAGCAGTCAGGCAGTATCCTCACTACCACTGGCACGAGCCAACGGTCCAGATCTGCCTGCGGCCACTAAGCCCGTACTGTACAAAGTGTTTCATTGCACCTCCGATTACCGACGGCCACCGGTCCTCGGTAAATAGGTTTAAGATTCGTGCCATTGTAAGAATCAGCCATTCAATCAATTACATGATTAGTCAATAAAATAGTGTAACATTAATATATTTTATCACTGACATAACTTGACAAAAACACATTGTTAAATGTTTACATTCTGACACAAGCATGATGTAACATAAATACAATGTGAACTTTTGTCATTTTGTCACCGAAACATTGTAACAATTAAACTTTATACATTTTGACGTCTACCCATTCGAACCCTTTAGACATTCCGTCATGTGTGCAGCCATGACCCGGAAGGGAAAAAAATATGGTTGTTTGTGTGCATCGTTGATTTTGAAAAGCAATGCCACTATTGCTAGCCGCTGCAGTAATGTGTACCAATTATCTGTTGAGTGTAGATCATCTTCATTGCAAAAATGTTGTGAGTTTGTGTTGTGTTTTCAATGGTTAATCTGCGACTGACCTGATAGAAGAAAAAACTGACCGCTCAGTTCAGAATTTTTGTCGAGTGTAAATTTGTTCAGTTTTAAATGACCATTTTTCTCGCACTCGAAGTGAAAAGTACAGTTTGCACCTCGAGACTAAACGCCAATATAATATACCCTCGCTTTCATTGCCTCGTCAAACCACCTTCGGTTATAATGGCTTCGTTTAGTCCCGCGTTATAAAATATACTATTATTTGACTTGTTTAATATGTTACTGGGCCGGAGCCCGGAACCCTTCGTGCACTGGGATGGTTTTCTGATATTGATACATTCCTCGTGATATGATGTACTCGTAACATAGTATAATGTTCAGAGCTTGCTGTCGGCGGCGTCGCTGCTGGCCGTGAGCGGCGTGCGCGCGGCGTGCTGCGTGTTCCTAGCGGGCGCGCTCTCGCCCGACAACGCGCTCGGCATCCGCGCCTTCGCCGAGCTGCACGCCTGCGCCGACCTCAGCACCGCCGCCTCGCGCTACATCGAGAACCACTTCGCCGAGGTGCTGGACACCGACGAGTTCCTGGCGCTGGAGCCCGACGCGCTGGGCGCGCTGCTGGACAACGACCGCATCACCGTGCCCAGCGAGGAGGCCATCCTGGACGCCGTGGTGCGCTGGCTGCAGGTCGCGCCCGCACAGCGCGGCGCGCACCTGGGCGCGCTACTGGAGCACGTGCGCCTGCCGCTGTTGGCGCAGGACGCGCTCGTAGCGCGCGCGGCCGCCGAGCCGCTGGCCAGCGCGGGGCTGCGCGTCAAGGACCTGGTCATCGAGGCGCTGTCCTTCCACCTCATGCGGCCGGAGCGGCGCGCGGCGCGGGCGGCGGAGTGCGCGCGGGCGCGGCCGCGGCAGCCGCCCCGGGCCCCGCGGGTACTGCTGGTAGTAGGGGGCCAGGCGCCCAAGGCGGTGCGCGACGTGGAGACGTACCAGCTGGACGCGGCGCGGTGGCGGCCGGCGGCGGAGCTGCTGACGCGGCGGTGTCGCGCGGGGCTGGCGGTGGTGCAGGGCAAGGTGTACGCCGTGGGCGGGTTCAACGGTGAGTCGATTATAGAAGACTAGCGACTCGCCCCGGCTTCGCACGATGCCAATATTGTAGTATATCATTTACAATATCAAACAAATATCAAAATCGAATACCTAAAAAACAATTTCTAATTGAGGCGGATCCCCGAGCGAAAGCCGTTTTTTGTTGCTGTTTTTTGGATTTATCCACCCGCCTTCATCCAAAAGAAATAACAAAAAAGAAAAATCTAAATTATTATTAACTCCAAATCCTTTATTTTTTTCAAGTAGCATTATGTTTGACGGGGAACCAATAGGCTGGACGACAGTATCGACACCGTCGTCTTCACTAGTAAAGGGTACTCGGGCGACACAATAACGATGGCACGGTGCAATCAAAATCACGATTTATTTTTGAGGAAATACAATAATTAACAACCGACACATTTTTTGTGCCGGTCCGAACTCTTCGAGTGCACGAATATGACTGACTCGATTATGTTCAACCTCCCGCACAACAACTCAGTCCGCGTGATTCACAAAGACGTCACTGCGTTGCCAACTTCAAAACAATCTATCATTGTACTACAAAATCACATTAAATTATTTTTGTCATTAAATTATCGCTTGCTGCGACATGTTTAATAAATCCTCTTACCACGAAACCACAGATAATGATTTATAACATGCTTCTCCTCGTAAAGTAACCTTTATTTCTATGGATAGGCAATTTAATAATGAACATAATGCTAGTTTTTGTTTTTTCATAAAGAGCGAAAAGGAGATCACCTAGCCTCCATACATTTTTGGGCTATTTTCAACCAAAATAAACTTATTATTTGGATAGAGCACAACATAATAAACTCTTTTTAATATTACACCAAAGTCGTAAGTCAGTTCACCGGGAAATTATTTAACCACAAAATATCTGAAATCACCCAGTTTGCGGTAAGCTTTTTTTTTGCCGGCCAACTAAATTAAACGCAATAATTAAATAGAGCTTATAGATATAAAAGAGATCACCCAGACTGGGCTATTTTAAAAAGTGCCGGCCAACCAAAGTAAACTTAATATTTGGATAGAGCACAACATAATAAACATTTTTTTTTTATTATGACGCCTAAGTCGTAACTCAATTCACCGAGAAGTTATTCAACCACAAAATATCTGAGCTCACCCAGATTGGGAGATTTTTTTTTTCTGGCCAACTAAAATAAACGCAATAATTAAATAGAGCTAGTAGACATTTTTAACCCCCGACGCAAAAACGACGAGGTGTTATAAGTTTGACGTGCGTGTGTTTGTGTGTGTGCCTCTGTTTGTGGCATCGTAGCGCTCGAAAGGATGAACTGATTTTGGTTTTGAAAGGTGAATTAGTCGGGAGTGTTCTTAGCTATGTTTAATAAAAATTAGCCCAAGATGGCCGCCACCACAAAATGGCGGATTACGTATTTATTCAACAACCCCCTCAATATCTATAATATCAAATGAAAGAGCTTGACTAATAGAATACTAAACACTATGATAAATTACAAATTCAAGATGGCCGCCTCCACAAAATAGTGAATTAACGAATTATTTAATCATTTTGTCGAGAGTTTTTTTTAATTGCATTTACTATGCCACCCACGTTTTAAATAATTTATAATGATAACTATGGTAAAAACGCATCTGGTCGATGATCAAGGGAGATCTGCCGATTTCCGTGAATCCCAAACTCATCGATTTGTTTATCCTGACCGTCCTAATCTACGGTGCTCAGACCTAGTCACTCGACTTTAGCGTTGTGAATATGGGGTCTGGACGCGTTATGTTTTATACTTTTTTCAGTAACCTTTACTGTCCCACCGTGACACACCGTGACCGCGACTGTGTCAATAAACTTTATTGACACAGTCGCGGTTAAAACAAGATAAAATCACAGTAAAAGTTGTATCAGTTGATAAAAAATAGCAAAAACGTGACCGTATGCGACAGCGATGCGAGCCGGACTGGCGCGTGCGCGGCGAATGTAGATGAAAGAAATGCGGTGTGTGCCATATATATGGACCTAACGAAGGCTTTTGACTACGTAGATTATAAAATATTATTAAATAAACTAGAGAAATATGGTATAAGAGGCCATATTTTAAAGCTTATTGAATCTTACTTGCACAACAGAAAGCAGGTTTTAGAAATAACACAAATATGCCCACGCACTGGTTAAGAAATAAGATACAGGTCTAGTAGTAGGATGATTAAATACGGAGTCCCACAAGGTAGTGTGTTGGGACCTCCACTATTCCTGACTCATATAAATGATCTGCCTAGAGAAGTAAAGCATCCGATGGTATTATTTGCTGATGACAGCACGTAGTAATAAAATGTGACGATCCTAATACTTACGAAGCAGAGATAAATTTGACATTGAATGAAATAATTACTTGGTTAAATAAGAATAATCTTGTCATAAATCTAGAAAAGACCAAAATAATGCAGTTTTATCAAAGGATTCCGAATATAAATCTTGACATTAGCTACTTGGGGACTAAAATAGAGTCAGGAACTGTGACTAGGTTCCTTGGTGTTGTTATGGATAATAACTTGTCCTGGAAACCTCAAACTGAAGATATTTGTAAGAGTATATGCCCTCTATATAAGTTTGCATGTGCCCTCTATAAACTGGCTAAAATAGTTAGCCTAGAATCTCTTTTAATGGCTTACCATGGTTATGTTGCATCCACATTAAGGTATGGCATAATATATTGGGGCGATTCAGTAAATAAGGAGTATGTCTTCAAAGCCCAAAAAAGATGCATCAGAGCTATGTGTGGTTCACAAAGTACCGACAGCTGTTGACCTCTATTTATAAGCCTCAAAATTTTAACCTTTTTGCCTTCTCTGTATATTTATGAAGTAAATGTATTTGTTAAAACAAACATGAATCTATATGAAATAGCTTTCAAAAGTAGATATAGAAAAGTACGTGATAGAAATGAGATAGAGCTTAAAATACTACTTAATGAGGAAAAGCTTTTTCTGTATGGCCCAACAAATATTTAATAAGTTACCTTGCTCAGTAAAAAATCTAAATTTGGTCAATTTCAAGCGTAAATTACGTACTTTATTAATTCAGAAATGTTACTATTGTCTGAACGACTACTTTGATGACAGCTCTTTGACTTAATTATATTTGTATACTCGTAACATGACAGTAAAAGTATGACGACTCTAACAGTTCTGTAGACAATATCAACTTTAAACATTATTAACAGTAATTTATTGACATCATGACTATTTTTAATTTTTTGACATTATTATATTTAATTGAATATTGACATAACCGAATTCCTTTTTATTAAAATTGATATTGATTATGCTAATTAAACTTTTACCCCTTGATAAAACTAATACCTATAGAATAATTTACTTGATTGGCAAAACCCTCCTATCTATACTTATATTATATTATTATATTATATATTATAAAGCTGACGAGTTTGTTTGTTTGTTTGTTTGAACGCGCTAATCTCAGGCTCGAATTGAAAAAATATTTTTGTGTTCGATAGTCCATTGATCGAGGAAGGCTATAGGCTATATAACATCACGCTATGACCAACAGGAGCGGAGCAGCAATAAGAAATGTTGCAAAAACGGGGAAATTTATTCCCTTTTTGTGATTTTTCTCTCTTATGTGACGCAGACGAAGTTGCGTGGGTCAGCTAGTAAATGTATATTTGTACGCCAAATGGCAAAACATAGAGAAACTTTAATATGTATTTAATGTACCATCTTTCACACTGCTGTAACCTGTGTTTACAAATAAAGACTATTGATTGATTGATGAACTCCAAAACTACCCAAATTAAGTTAATCAAATGTATTTATATGGGAGCACCACGTAAGCTTCGTCTACCAAATAAAAAACGCATAACGAAAACCGGAATGGTATCACAGAGATAAATCAGTAAACTTACATTCAAGAAAATTAAGAAAATGTGATATAATACATAACCTCCTTCATTTTTGAGAGTAGATAAGAACGACCTCGAAAAAAATATCGGTTTCTTTGAAATTCATTTTCTTATCACATAAAATAAGCATATGAGCAATAGCGTGGTCACAATAATGTGGATTGTGTCGGAGTTGCTGGTACGTAACTAGTACGTGCACTGTGCAGGCACCCTGCGCGTGCGCAGCGTGGACGTGTACGACGTCGCGACCGACACCTGGAGCGCCGGGCCTCCGCTCTGTGCGCGCCGCTCCACGCTCGGCGTGGCCGTCATCGGGCACGTCATCTACGCCGTGGGCGGGTGAGTGTGCGTGCGTGCGCGGTGCGCGCGTGCGTGCGTGCGTGCGTGCGTGCGTGCGTGCGAGCCGTGCATGACCGCCTGCCGCGTGCCACCGCAGGTTCGACGGCGCCACTGGGCTGAGCTCGGCCGAGGCGCTGGACACGCGCGAGGGCGTGTGGCGCCCCATCGCGCCCATGTCCACGCGCCGCTCGTCCGTGGGCGTGGGCGTGCTGGGCGGCAAGCTGTACGCCGTGGGCGGCTACGACGGCGCCTCGCGCCAGTGCCTGCACACCGTGGAGCGCTACGACCCCGCGGCCGACGCCTGGGAGCCCGTGGAGGAGATGGGCGCGCGGCGCTCGGGGTGCGGGGTGGGCGTGGTGGACGGCGCGCTGTACGCCGTGGGGGGGCACGACGGGCCGGCCGTGCGGCGCAGCGTGGAGCGCTGGGCCGGGTCGGGCTGGGCGCCGGCGCCGCCCATGCGCACGGCGCGGCGCAACGCGGCCGTGGCGGCGCACGCGGGGCGCCTGTACGTGGTGGGCGGGGACGACGGCGCCGCCAACCTCAGCAGCGTGGAGGTGTTCGACCCGGCGGGCGCCAGCTGGGCGCTGCTGCCGGCCGGCATGGCGCTGGGCCGCTCGTACGCCGGCGTGTGCGTGGTGGAGCGCGCCTCGTGACGCGCGCAGGGGGCGCCGCGCACCCCGCCGCGCGCCCCCGCCGGCCCCGAGCCCCTCCGCCGTCTGCGCCTGCGCCTGCACGAGCCGGGGTACGCGAACGTGGGCTTGTACGCGAACGTCGGGGCCGGAGTGGCGGGGGTCCCGGCTGCGGCGGTGCCCTCGGGGCTGGCGGGGCCCTCGGGACCGGCGGGGCCCTCGGGGCTGGCGGGGCCCTCGGCGTCGGCCGGACCCTCGGGGCTGGCGAGGCCGGCCCTGCACGTCCCGGCGCCGCCGCACTGGAGGCCGCTGTACGTGCAGCGACAAGATTCCGATCAGGTATTTAAATGCGACCACCCGTTTTGCGTAATTGAGTAACAAACATTATAGTTAAAAGATTTTTTTTTTAGTAAAATTTCCAGGACATGCTTAAAAATTCCAACCTGCATTTATTATACGAGTTTTTAAGAAAGAAAGGAAGAAATTAATACTTTCTTTTAGTTCAACTCATCTGTATAGAGAGCATTTTTTGTGACAAGCCCGCCACACTATTCCCAAAGTACTGTAACTCCTGAAAGCCAGAAAAGCACCGAAATAATGAAGCTCGACGAGGTCCCAGACAATGAATTTAACTGTCTTGGATCCCGCAACGAAATTAATCAAAAGTATTGTGGGGGAGTAGGAAAAAACCATTATTTCCACTTACCTCCATATCAGCAGGAAACCGAATGAAATAAGGCTAATAGGCACAAAGGGACGTTTCACAACTAACGAAACGTCCTTCAAAAGCTGTGTCGTATTTCCGTCACAGTCGAGGGGAACTCTACCGGCGGATGGTGAAGGGGTGTGAATGTGTGATGTACTGTTCTGGCTGCTGATGCCTTGCTTGGCCTTAAAGTTTCATTGGCAGAATGTTCGACATCGGCTTTGCTTGCAATTAACTACAAAAAAGAATAAAATAGAATACTTAATGTTTCCCAAAGATGTAATATAATATTGTTATTGCAATGTTTGCTTAAATAAAGCATATACATTTAGTAAAGTTATTATATGAAAAAAATAAATTTAACCTTTTGACCGCGAAAGTCACGAAAGTTTGAACTATCGCAGAAAATTGAAGAAGTATTTTTTTTTTTCTTTTTTATTTGCAAACATGCGATCGGTTCCTGAACCATAAGCAGTTGTTTTTGAAGAGTATTTGACATGTTAGGCGTGCCCTCCCATTGTTGGGCTGCCTTTGGATATTACTTTACTCAAAGTATATAATCCCAAGTGTGCAGTCTTTTAAGACGTCTTGTTGCCAGCGATTCACTTAGAGCCTGAGCGAGTCTGTTTTCGTGATTTAATATCCTCTCTCTGTAAGCTTTTGTCGTAATTCTGATTTCCTCTTTGATTGTGTGAATTTTTAGATATTCATGGATTTCATCCATTCTTGTGTACCATGGGGCATTCACTATAGCTTTAGGCACGCCGTTTTGAAATCGCTGGAGTATTTCCGTGTTGGAGGTTTTTGCTGATCCCCACAGCTGTATGCCGTAAGTCCAGACTGGTTTTATGACTGCTTTGTAAATCAAAACTTTATTGTTGACAGAGAGTCGAGATTTCCTTCCCAATAACCACTCCAGTGTTCTCCATCTGTGATTAAGTACATTGCGCTTTGTTTGGATGTGAGTCTTCCACGTTTGTTTACGATCAAGGTAGAATCCAAGGTACTTTACTACAGTGTTGTGTGGTAGCTGCTCATTACCCAGTTTTACAGCAGGGCAGTCTCCTTGTTTAAGGGTAAATGTGATGTGGTTGGATTTAGCTGCACTAGCCTTGATGCGCCAGCTCTTCATCCAGGTATAGACCTTATCCAAGTGCGACTGTAGCTTACCGGACGCTACTTCTGGGTTGGCGTCAGATGTCAGCACTGCAGTATCATCGGCAAAAGTTGCTGTCATTACATTTTCCGATTCAGGAACATCTGCTGTGTATACCAGGTACAGGAGGGGTCCTAGGACAGAGCCTTGTGGGACTCCAGCTCTTATGTCGTAAAATTCTGAGGCGGCATCATTTATTTTTACAAAGAAGATACGGTTTTCCAGGTAAGATTTTAATATCAGGAACAGGTTGTATGGTAATGCTCTTTTCAGTTTATACAGCAGCCCAGGGTGCCAAACCTTATCAAAAGCTTGCTGTACGTCGAGGAACACCCCTGAGCAGTATTTTTTACTTTCGAGAGTATTTCTAATATGTTCACACACTCTATGGTCGCATGTCTTCTTCGAAATCCGAACTGGTGCTCTGGGATAGTAGCGTTTTCGTAGAGGTATTTACTAAGCCGTGTGGAGATTATTTTTTCAAAGACCTTCGACAGTACAGGGAGCAGGCTTATTGGTCTGTATGAAGATGTAAGGTGCGGTGGCTTTCCTAGTTTGGGGATCATAGTTATTTGAGAAACTTTCCAGATGTTGGGGTAGTACGAAGTTCTCAGAATAGCGTTAAATAGCGAGGTGATGAACATTATTCCTTTTTTCGGCAAGTTTTGCAATATTTCCGCTGTCACAAGGTCAAATCCTGGAGCTTTTTTGAGTTCCAGATCAAGGATAGTGCGACGTACTTCTGCAGGCGTGCAGCATTGGAGAGGGGGGCTCAATTGAAGGTCACTCTCAAGATATGAGCTCACTTCACGGTTAGTATTTTCAGTTCCGAGGTCCTCATTTGGGGTGAAGACGCTGCTAAGAAACTCTCCGTATGCTTCTGCTCTCTCTTCATCTGTTTTAGCCCATTCACCATTTTCTTTTATGAGCGGGTGCTGTGCTAATTGCGGTTTTCTTTTTGATTTTATAGTTTTCCACAGTGAGTACTCATTTTTAGCAGGAGCTGATGGCGTTAAGTTTTCGAGATGTAGTTGCATTGTTTCATTCTCCATTTCAACTAGAGTCTTTTTTAAATCAGCTGCTGCTTTGTTGAACGCTCTTTTGTCAGCAGGGTGTCGGCTACAGTGCCAAACCCTTCTAAGTCGTCTTTTTTCTAGAACTTGGCGTTTTACTATCTGCGGCAAGTTGCGATGAGTTTTAGTTTCGTTAGTTTTTTTGTCGGATGGAGTACAAGTCCATGCCGCTTTCTGTATTGATTTAGTGATATAGGAAGTAGCACTTTCAATGTCTTCGTCGGTTTTAAGAGGAATCTTCAGGTCTAGGTTATCATTGAGATATTTCTGAAAGGCTTCCCAGTCAGTATGGTTGTTATATAAATATTGATTTCTTGACCGATTTATTACAGATGTTTATGATGAAATTGTTGAAGTAACATAGTTTTTTGAGCGACAAGCAGTGGGTGAACTTAACCTTTAATTATTTTCTTGGGTTGATAGTACTAAATTTTATCGATTTAAGTGAAGACAAAAATACACGCAAATTCCCTTTTACCCTTTTTTGCAATACAAATATTGTCGGAATACTATATACTGCCAGCGGTATTGCCCCACAAGAGAATACCGTACGACATTCAAGAGCGTAGCGAGGTACGGGCAGTACCCCCTTGGGTACAGGGCCAGCGCCTTAGAAGACGCAGGAATGCTCACAAAACGTAAAGTTATGTTACATAGGTAGCCTATTAAACAAAAACAAAGTTGATTATATCGACGCGTGAATTTTATAAGCTTGTACTTGAATCTGAATTGTGTTTGAATCTAAATTTGTTTTTAATTTTTAACGTAATCTGACCCATCGCTCAAGCAACATTTACCTAAGAATATTCTTGGTTTGTCTACGAATAATAGTTTTTGAATTTTCCATCGGTCATTTCTATTACTAAAACCGACTTTGGCAACTTGTTATTAAAGCGTATACTGTTTATAATAAAAGACTTGGGTCTTTAGGTATTACAATTTCATGTTTACTACCTGTATGTTATTATGGAAGTCGCTTGACGTTTCTAATTTTTAAAAGCCCTCAATTTTTGCGGACATATAACATTAAATTCACAACTGTATTGTTGTTTGAACATAGCGTATGCCCAAGCACAAAAAGCCATTGTCGGAACCTTAAACAAGAAATCATTAAAATAAAACAATTAAAATGTCTAAAGCAGTTGCTCAAAGTGCCCCCCTCCAGCTTGTAGATACGCTATAGAGATAGACTGTAACACTCTGTGCCACCTGGCTTGGTGAGCCTCATGACTCATGGACCAACTTCTATCGCACCATCGGCGGGCATTTCTCGAGCGGCGAGAGAATATTCAAATAATATTTATTTTTTATATTTATTTATTTCTTCACCTTACGACTATCATTATAGGGTTACATAATGCCATAGTGTTAACAATAACAATATTAAATTCTGTAAATAATCACAAACAAAGCATTTTTTGTGAAATTCACTCAGAGAACCTTTAAATAAATGAACGTCAATGAGGTTGAGGGTGCGTCAGTGGCGCCTCCCCTAACAGTTGGTCCGCGCGCGGCACCACCAGCGTGGTGCCGACGTACCGTATGTACCTTCCCTCTCAGTACCTTGCGTATGTACGAGGTGAGTGTGCGATCCCTCCTGACCCTCTCAGTTCGTTATACCCAACCATACCCAAAACAAATAAAGTAGGGTACATAACCGGATAAACAGGTAGGGTTCATAAGCGGATAAAAAGGGTATACATATAAATATTTCACAAACTTGTTTTGTACTTTCTCCAGCATGAACATACAGGGTGATTGGAAGATGGGTGCAAAGCTTTAAGGTGAAGATAGTATAGACAATTTAGGACCATTTAAGCCATGGTTGTCTTAGACGAAGTCTTACCAAATTTTTTTAAACAAATTTTTAAGTTTTTTTTCGGAAATTCTCAAAATTTAATGTAAACTGCATAATTATGGCCAAATTGAATGATAAATGAATTCATTTTTTATTTATTTAATTAAAGTAATGTGTAAGCAACCAAGCAAAACATGTTTTAGGCTTCTGTGTCATTAGACATTTTTTTTACAGATATTTAAAGCTCACAAAAAATAAAAAATTTGTACAATACGTCTTTTAAACCTTATTTAAAAAAAAAACGGAGGGTGTTTTTTTTGTTCAAACCTTTTTGAAGACATGCTTGATAATCGCTCTTTCTTTTGAGGTATCATTTATGCGGATATCTTACAAATTATTGAAATTAGGACCTATAAACCAAATCGATGGAGAAATTTTAAATTTTAGGCAGTCTAACAAAACACAAAATTTTTGCTTAAAAGAATACTTTATGTGCTCGAAATGATAACATTGTTCAATTCTAAGAATTTTTGGCACATGCAGGAACCAATTGAGGGGAACCCATTGAGGGGATTCTCTAAACAATGGCCACCGAGCGCGGTGCGACGGCATTTCCAGGTAGAACGCCCAATGAATAGCAAAAAGCGATAAAGAGTTGGTTTTTACAGCAAAATGGTCTTAGTTACTGAGGCAACAAAGTCGTTTTTCTTTAGTCAGGGTCAGTCGGTCTGTGATGAAGCCGTTACATCTTTTACTTATTAGTCAAACTACTGCCCTTGTGAGTGGACGTTGTCGTGTTGATTCACAATTTACCGTGTTCAGTTGTAGCCCTTTGCGTTCCTGCACGTGTTGTTTGCGTTAGTTTTGAACTTTTTTGTTTCACCGTGTCCAGTCGTAGCCTCGCGCTCCTGCACGTGTTGATTTTTGACTTAATTGTGTTGAGTTGACGTTTAGTGCGCTCCTACGCCGTTTTTCTTAATTGTTAAGTGACTATGGCTACTTTTTCCAATCAAGAATATGCGGATATCGTATTTATGTACGGTAGAGCAGACGGCAATGGATCTTTGGCGCGACGGATGTATCAAGAGCGCTATCCGAATCGCAGGATACCGAATGTCCGAGTGTTTTACAACACGTTTCGTCGTCTTGCCCAAGATGGGTTTCACCGCGTGGAACCTGGAGTCAACCCGGGCAGACACGAAACTGCCGTCGACGAAGACATTTTAGCAGCATTTCAAGCGGATCCTACTACCAGTACTAGAGCAGTAGCTCGAAATTTAAACATTTCTCAATGGAAGGTGTGGCATACAATGCACCAAAATGATAAGTATCCGTTCCATGGCAGGAGTGTGCAAGGTCTAGTAGAGCAAGATCCTCAAAGAAGAATTCAGTTCTGCCGTTTCCTCCTCAACAGAGACATCGAAGATGCGTGGTTTCTGAAATCAATCTTGTGGACGGATGAAAGTAAATTTTCAAGGGAAGGTATTACAAACTTTCACAACATCCATGAATGGGCCGACGTAGACAACAATCCACATTTTAAGAAGCAGGTGTCATTTCAGATGAAATTCTCTGTGAATGTATGGGCTGGAATAATTGGCAGAACATTGATTGGGCCCCACTTTTTGCCTGATCCATTGAATGGCGAAAATTATTTGCAATTTCTGCAAATTGATTTACCACTGCTGGTAGAGGAATCAGGTGTCCCGATCTTCGAAAGAGACCGAACAGTCGTCTTTCAGCAAGACGGCTGTCCAGCGCATTGGACTTTAAATGTAAGGGAACACCTCAACAATTGCTTTCCTGATAGCTGGATCGGCAGGGATGGACCCATCCCTTGGCCCGCTCGCTCCCCAGATCTGACCCCGTTGGACTTTTTCGTGTGGGGCCGGGCCAAGGAACTGGTGTATAACAACAAAGAAATTAACACTAGAGAAGAATTGATACAAAGAATAAATTCAGCGTTTGAGACAATGAAGCAGGAGATGATGTTGAAAATAACGACTACAGAAGTTAGAAGACGGGGCCGTGCTTGTATTAGGAATCACGGCCGTCATTTTGAACATGAAAAATAAATAATTTTAATTCAAATGTTGTTTTAATTAGTCTGCCTAAAATAAAAAAAAATCTCCCTCAAATTGGTTTGTAGGCCCTAATTTCAATAATTTGTAAGATATCCGCATAAATGATACCTCAAAAGAAAGAGCTATTATCAAGCATGTCTTCAAAAAGGTTTGAACAAAAAAAGCACCCTCCGTTTTTTTTTGAATAAGGTTTAAAAGACGTATTGTACAATTTTTTTATTTTTTCTGATCTTTAAATGTCTGTAAAAAAAATGTCTAATGACACAGAAGCCTAAAACATGTTTTGCTTGATTGCTTACACATTACTTTAATTAAATAAATAAAAAATGAATTCATTTATCATTCAATTTGGCCATAATTATGCAGTTTACATTAAATTTTGAGAATTTCCGAAAAAAAACTTAAAAATTTGGTTAAAAATATTTGGTAAGACTTCGTCTAAGACAACCATGGCTTAAATGGTTCTAAATTGTCTGTACTATCTTCGCCTTAAAGCTTTGCACCCATCTTCCAATCACCCTGTATATTTATTTTCATGTGGAGCCCAAATAATTGCGTTACAAGAGTGTCTCTGACTTCTAACCAAAGCTTTGTATAAAGTTATATAACCGCTTATGTTCGTAAATTTACTTACCGTACGGAGCATAAAATCTAAATTACGATAAGCTTTTTTGCAGCAGCTTATGATGTGATCACGAAACGTCAGCCCCGTGTTGAAATTCACCCCTAAGTTCCTAACTTCCGTAGCCCTACTCATTTGCACCTCGCCCCCGTTCAAATTGTAATTATACTAGCTTCTGGTGTGCGTACGCCGCTTTTTTGTAGCCATCTGAACTTGGTCGGGCTATGTAGGTTTTCGATGCTTCGTCAGTATTATAATTGTTTTTCTTTAATTACTGAATTTAATGACATGAAATTTTGCATGTGAGTAGTTGTTATTCTTTTTATAATAGAGACTGATAATGAGAAAGAGTGTACACCTTTATGGTAGATTTTTGAGGAACTATTTTTTTTTATAACATCTCATGTAAAATGTACCAAAAATCACACCAATAAATGAATTTTGAATTTGAATTTCAATTTGAATGAATAAACAAATTCAAAACAACGTATGTAAAAATCTACAGTTCTCTATGTAAGCGCTTTATATGAAAACTAGTTAATGGCCAAACGTTCGCGTAGCGGAAACTTGAATTTCTCCGAATTTTGCATGCACTAGTTTTATTCATACATACACAATTACACACAAATACACACAAATTTTTGGACACATCTCTTTTCTTCTAAAGTCTATGGATTAAAAAAAGTTCCGCCAGGACAACGTTCGCCCAGCGGAATCAGTTTTTGGTGAATTTCTCCACATTCTTCATTTTTACCATACACAATTATACGACGTGATACACTAAATATCTGCATAATTAAAATCTTTAAATTCAACAACATTCCGCTGCGCGTACGCACACAGCTTCTGCCAGCGGCTTCGCCCGCGTGAAGTTTGATTATTGTCCCATGAGATTTTACTACCGGGATAAAAAGCCTATGTTTTAATCCAGTTTATAAACTATCTGTGTGGAAAATTTCATCCAAATCCATCCAGTAGTTTTCGCGTGAAAGCGTAACAAACAAACTTACATTCACATCTATCTATCTATATATATAAAAACTAGCTTTTGCCCGCGACTTCGTTCGCGTGGAATAGTGACTTCTTGCAGTTTTTTTTTTTTTTTTTTAATAAAAACTATCCTATGTCCTTTCTCAAGTTCCAAACTATGTCTGTACCAAATTTCACACATAATAAAATAAAAAAAATAAAAAATTGTTTATTTCTCTTCCACAAATAAAGAACATACAGTACTTTTGCTTTGACATAATTATATATACAGGAAAAATAATGTTCTATTTGTGGGAGACTGGCGCCTAAACTAAGCCGAGGCCTGTATTTTAGGACACCAGGACCCCACTAAGATAGTTTCTAGGACATCTAACAAAAGTAGGGCCAAAGATTGTAATATAATACAGATACGCATCAAAGTTTATAAACCAGGTAGGTAAAATAATATCAGTAGTACATTAAGGTAGCAGTAGAAGAGTTCAAAAACGAGTGTGTTTTAGTGTGGCTGTGTAATGTATAAGTGCTGTTGTGCTGTGTTATGTGCGTGTGTATATGAATGAGTGTGTGATGGTAGTGATTGTGTGAGAGTGTTGTTGTATGAGCACTTGTTCATGTGTGAGCATGTGTTCATGTATTAGTGTACTGTGTGAGGTGTGTGGTGATTGTTTGTTATGTGTTACAAATACTACAAAACCTGAGATTATTTTTACTTTTTTATTTCCAAGAGTTCCTCAGTCTCCTTATAGTCCAATCCCATCAGCCATGAAGTTACTTTTCCCTTACATTGTTTTGAATTACAATTAAATATATTTTTAATTTTATTAATTTGATTATATAATCTAGGAGCAATAAAGTTATAAAATTTTTGTGCAAATCTAGTTTTAGTTTTTGAGGTTTTGCAAACGGAATAGTGCCTTCTTGTATTAGCAATCTCCTGGTTAAACGCCGACATATCTCTATGTTGTCGGAGGATGCTCAGAAGAATGTACAGCTGTCTAACCGATAGTACACCAGTTTCCTGATACAATTTCCGGGTAGAAAAGAGTCTAGGTTTAAAGAAGGCTACCTTTAAAATAAGTCTTTGAGCTCGCTCGAGCTCCAACAATTTTGTTTTGTCCGTGCCGCCCCATGCAGTAATACAGTAGGTCACAATGGATTGAATCAAGGTCTTGTAAACCATGATCAGTGTCTTCCTATCTGCTATGTGTCTGAGTTGTCTAAATATGTAAGTTAGTTTACGCACTTTCTGGGCGACGTTGTGTATGTGTTCTCCAAACGAAAGATTATTGTCAATAGTAACGCCTAAGTAACGTATTGATTTAACAGATTTTATTTGCGGACAATTACTACACTGTAACACAGGAGGAACCGAACATTGGTGAGCCAATATTTGAGATACACTTTGTGAAGTCACTGCTAGGTTACGAACAGAAAATTGCATGAATTTGGTCTTGTCCGCATTCAACGTCAGTGAATTTGCAGCCAGCCAGTGGCAGATAGTGTTAAACCCATTCTGTGTTTTAGCAAAAACCTCTTCCCAGGTGTCACCTACAAATGTCAAAGTAGTATCATCTGCATATGAGACAATATTACAGTCTTGGATTTGGAGCTGACAGAGCTCATTTATATAACACAGGAATAAGGTGGGCCCAAGAATACTCCCTTGCGGAACTCCAAACGTCGTTTTAAGGTCAACACTCGTGTAATCACCGATATTCACACACTGAGATCTTCCCGATAAATAATCAGTGAAAAGTTCAAGCTGTTTCCCCCTAATTCCCATGCTGTTTAGCTTGTTTAAAAGGTTGGAGATACAGACTGTGTCAAAAGCCTTGGCAAGGTCAAGGAAGATAGTAATACATTTCTTTTTTGCATCCATTTTTTTAACTAAATAGGTAATGAAATTATGAACAGCCTGATCCGTAGATTTGCCTGCTCTGAAACCAAACTGTGATGAGGAAAGCAGTTCATTCGATTCGAGATAATCTATAAGCCTACTATTTATAATACGTTCAAATACTTTTGACAATGATGTGAGGATTGAGATAGGTCTATAGTTGTTGACACAGTCAGTATCCCCTGCCTTGTGTATAGGAATAAGAATAGATTTTTTAAGTGCATTGGGGAAAACACCAGCCTCTAAGCAGCGATTTATGAGATCGGTAAGCACAGGAGCAATAAACCCCACCACTCTTTGCAGAAAACCAGACGAAACGTTGTCCCAACCCGCTCGACAATCGTGTTTTAGATTAAGTATAATTTTTGTTACTTCCTCACAATCAACATTTAGAAGGACAAAAGAGTTACAAGGTGAACCTTCCATATCGTCGTCGTTTTGAAAAGAAGGGGTAGGAGGTATATTTTGTGCTAGTCGACTACCGACGCTAGCAAAAAATTCGTTTATCTACCCAAATATCATAAACCCTCTCTAATGCGTTCAAAAACCATAGGCAATGACCAGCATTACCAACCTGTAGAAATGAACGGTACTGTAATGAACTCATAACGCAACTGTAAACAGTTGCGTTATGAGTTTTAAATTTGGAACAGGTGTCAAATTCAAGTGAGTGTGCTATTCTAGTACCACCTACATTAAATCAAATATCGATAAAAAAAAAAAAAACCCCAATTCAGTATGATTCTAATTATAAATCGCACGACATTTTCGATCTCCAGTGACACAAGAATAGTGACTTTGTTCGTTTGCCTATGATTTAAAAAAAAATGACAGATATCCGAAACGCCGCCATTTCGAGCTGTCATTTGTTCGTTAGCTTTTTATTTCCAGTAACCCATTCTTTATTTCTGTCGAAAATGAGTGATAGTGACTCAGAAATTGACATGAATACTCCGCCAGATATCGTAAATGCAGCGACGAATGCAACTAATAACCTGTTGGCACAAAAATCAAGGGCCAAGTAACAATGCAGGTCATTTCCCTATGGTTCCTGAACCCATCATAGAGCCCTTATGATATTTGGGTAGATAAAGTAGTGTATGCAACTATACATAATTAGGCATTACAACACTCGTGTGATGCTATTAAGAAACTCGCCTTCGGCTCGTTTCTTAAACCCACACTCGTGTTGTAATGCCCTTCATTATGCACAGTTGCATAAACTACTATTACAGTGTTGATAGACAACTGCGGAGATGAGTTGGCAGATAGCAAGTCTTGGGAAGAGCTTCTTTCTTGGCTATTATAACTGGTTATAGCTTTTATAGAATTCCATAACTTTTTAGAATTATCTTTAGCCATTTGCAATTGATCTTTTTCGTATTGACGCTTCAGCTTTTTTAGTAGATTATTGCAGAAGTTTCTGTAGCGTTTATATGTTGTACATAAGATTACATTATTTGGTTCATTTTTAATTTTTTTGTGCATCAAATCCCTGTTTCTTATACACCTTAGAAGCCCAGAAGTAATCCATGGCTTTAGGAGAGTTTTGTTCCGGGGAATCTTTAAAACCACAGTATGTTTCTGTATTAAATCAGTCAAAATATTTACAAACATACTAGTAGCTGAACATGGATCAGCTTCACTATAAATCGAACTAAAATCTATCTCCGAACAGTCCAATACAGCTCCCTCCCAATTAATTTTCTTCACTATGCTAGTATTTTTTGGCTTTCCGGAACTTTTGCTACTTAGACAGAACAATATAGCTTCGTGATCAGATATCGTAGTATTCAAATTAAAAGTAAAAGCACTTTGTTTCGTCTTAACTATAACATGATCAAGGCAATTACTACCCCTAGTCGGTGTATAGATGGCTGGTAGTAGACCGTGGAAAAGGGTAATATCGAGGTAAGCTAGAGAGTTAGAATCTGAATTTAGGATATTTATATTGATGTCACCCGTTATAATAATATTGTTAAAATTAGATAATTTATGTAATAGATCATTAAGTGATTTTAAAAAGTTGTCAAGATTTTTAAATGACGGTGGTCGATATATGGCTATTATAACAGTATGATTTATTCCCATCTTAATTACCAAGCAGTTAGCATCCATAAATATCGGTTCCTCAATTTTAAAGTTATGTCGATTATTAGTCATGACCACAATACCATCATTTTGATTGTAATTTTTAGATGTCCTATGTGAACTGTAACCATTTATTTTAGGGAGACTAGATACCTGAGAAAGCCAGCACTCTGATAATACAATTATATCACAATCGAATTTCATCCTAGCCATCATTATCAATAATTCATCAAAGTTGCGATTTATGCTGCGAATGTTTTGTTGTAAGATTTTCAGATACTTCAGGGGCTTTATGTATGAGCTGCATTGTTCGGGATTACAAGTAACAGGTTCGGAGATGCGAAATTGTTCTACGTTGTTTATCAAATCATTTACGGCAGCGAACACAATAAATTATGGAGTTCGAAGGAAAAACTTATTGGATAAGTAAAGCTATTCAGTTCATTGATAAATACGTTATCAATGTTAACTTGAGTTTTGTAATATTTATAGAATTTTGTAAATAATAGTATCATAATGTTGTGTGTGTGTGTTTGGTGTAAATTAAGGTTTAGTAAACTTGTAGTGAATAGTGTACAAATAAATATCTCAGTTTGAAAACAAAAAACAGTGAATTTAAACAATATCAAGACAGCAGCTAATTCTAGTCATATTTTATTTAGATCCAAGTCTACCTCGTCTTTTATGTGGATGGGCCTTTCGCCTTGATTCTTGCGGAGAAAGATTCGCCCGAAAGAAATCCAGCAGCCATCATAAGAATGGGCTTTAGCACATTGCCTGGCTAAGTAGAATAGCCTGCGTGTTTTACCAGTTAAAGAGTCCGAAACATAAATGTTTCGTGGAGGGCCTGTTATATTTAAATGATTTGTGTTCAGCGGTAATTGTTTCTGTTCCTTCTGTATCTTATTAAAATTAATAACGGCTGATATAAACGATGTCTTTCTGGCTACGGTGGTGAAGTCAACGACTACGGCTTCGCTCTTCGTGTTAGTCCTGTAGATGTCACGTATTTCCGCTCCTTCAACTTTTGACAGTAGATTGACCGCTGAGCTGAGATCCCTAACAATGTTCACTAGGCTTTCCTTAGTCTCATTTTCATGCTTTGGGATTTGACGAATTTCTAGTGTAGATGCTCGTGCCGACTTTTCGTGAGATTCAAGCTTTTGTTCCAGGAACTGCACCTGTTTTTTGGTATTTTTGTTCTCCTGTTGCAATTGGCCAATAATCACCAGGGATTCATCGTATTTCTTTGATACGAAAGAAACCGATTCCTTTAGTTCAAGATGCAGCTCCTTGATGCAGTTGATAGATTGGTTTATAATATCAAATTTTGCGTTTTGTTTCTCCTGGAAATCGGCAAACATAGATTTCATTTGAGACATAAACTTTTCAAAGCATTCGGCGTGATCGTCCATCTTACGTTTGTAATTTCTTCTGGCAACATTTAACGACTCATCTATTTTGATTTCTGTGTCATTTAATGCAGAGTCCGAACTATGGTGCGGTGTTATGTTTTTAGACAATCTGTTCTCGCAGAAATTAGGCGGAGTGCGCTGGGGATTCATCATTATTTACAAATTGTTCCAATCCTGTTAATGACTACTCCCAAAAAGAGATGCGGAACCTGGGATTTGAACTTGCGCCGCGTTGCACGAGAATCGCCGCCGCTACCGCTACGCCAAGCTCACGTTATTTGCAATGATGAAATAGTGGTCCAGTGTTTATTTGCAAAAGTTTGTTTTGACAGCTGATGGACACGCACGACGACGTGTCGAGTTCTCGAACTTGTTAAGTATTTAAAGAGTCCAAAGGTCACTTGAGTACTGCAGAAATGTGACGGTTTAGATGTGATTTTATTTTTAATATTTTGCACTATTTCACTGTTTCTTGTTAAAGTAAGGTTTTTACTTTGAAAAGAGAAACACTTTACTTGTATTTTATGTAAAAACGTAACTGTTTTGTTGATATTATCACTCGAAACTCACTGGGCTAGGTACACTTAAGTGTTTCGTGATATGTACTGCAGATTTACTTTTGTCAACATTAACACTGGTTCTTCCATGCACTATACGCGATAATAACTACTTTTACGATAAAAATACTTTCGCGTTGATTTTTAATGATTTAAAAATTACGGAGCCGATGTTTGTATTGCACGCCGTAGGGTGGGGATGATGACATATCGGTTCAGTAGTTTAGGCGTGAAGCAAAGACAGACAGACAGACAGAAAGACAGACAGACAGAGTTACTTTCGCATTTATAATATTATAGTTTGGATGAAACCCGTTTTCCGTTGTCACGACAAAGCATGAAAACGGCTTGACCGATTTGGCTGATTCTTTTTTTGTTGTGTTTGTTATTGTCAGGAGAAGGTTCTTATGAAAAAAAAGTAGTAGTAGGTAGGTAGGTAGTAGTAGTAGGTAGGTAGGTAGTAGTACGTAGGTAGTAGTAGGTAGGTAGGTAGTAGTAGGTAGTAGTAGGTAGTAGTAGGCAGGTAGTAGTAGGTAGGTACTAGTAGGTAGGTAGTAGTAGGTAGCTTTTTCCCTCTTATGTGACGCAGACGAAGTTGCGTGGGTCAGCTAGTTTATAATATTTAGGGATTTAATAGGAGCACGCGCGCGAGTGAAAGTGATTGTTACACCCTTCGAGATGTTGAACTCCAAGAGGTTGTTCTTACTCCAGGTCGCCACTCTGTCTATGTCTCCCTGAAGCCTCTCGCAGTCATCCACTCCACTAATCTCTAGTGATAGCTTGAGGTCATCAGCGAACAGCAAACACTTGGCGTCTTTAACAACTTCTGGCAGGTCATTAATCACGAGAATGAATTGCAAAGGCTCAAGGTTACTGCCCTGACTTACCCCAGACCTGGTATGGCTCTGACTTGTGCCCCGCATATTCCACATTTTGTTGCCTACCGCTTAAGTAACTTCTAAAGATTCGTGGCCCTTTGGGTGACATTTGGGTGCGCGGAGGGCGAGGAAGTGGCGCCGCCGCAGCCGCGCCGCGCCACCGCCACTTGTGTTTGACCCGCGCCTAAGCCTTCTAATAAGGCCCATGATGAGCGACCATGTTTCGGTCGCGTATGTAATCCTAGGCAACACGCACTGGTAATATACTTTCGTCTTGAGATATTGGTGCTACCATATCTAAAATAAATAATGTTGGATACTTTAACGGGTAAAAAGGATGGACTCCGTAGTAGTGCACGTATTTTGTACTTTGTACCCACTCCAGCATGAGACTATATTGAGCTTCATGCGGAGACCTGCACATGATTGCATTATACTCTAACTGGCTCCTCATCAATGCATTAGAAAATGCTATAACAGCTCTCACATTCGTGAAACCTCTGACCGTACCAAAGTAATCTGTCGGTGGGTGGGGACGCTTTTTTCCACGGTCCTTTCAATTTGTATCAAATATATTTGAAGAAGTGGAACTTCTAAAGCGCTACGCTCAAACAATACTCGTTTGTATCGATACCAGTTATCGATTAATATAAGTGATGTATATGTCACCGTAAAATTGACAAATACGTTATATTGTAATATCTCTAGCGATATTGTAGAGTCTCGAATTATTGTCAAATGAACATACTGCTTACAACAAAACGCATTATTTTTTGTGAAATGCATGCGATGGTAGTCAACTTACGCGGTGTGGAGGGAAGGAGGGGTCCCCCTTGCCCAGTGGCACAACTCTCATGAAAAGATAATGCACCATTCCTGAGAAATACCGATTAATATAACATAACCTTAAAACACTTTATATTCCCCCTAAAAAGCGTAGTCGACGGAGCCCCGCTTTGCGGGGCCCCTATTTCCGAGTGCAGTGTTTAAAGGAACCTAACTAACCTAACGGGGGGTGCCCCAAGTCCCGATTATGGGGGCAGAGATACTTCCGTATGTTCAGTTGACAATAATTCGAGACATTACAATATCGCGAGAAAAAACACGTTATATTGTAATATAACGTGTTTGACAATTTTACGGTGACATATGCATTATATTAATATCCTCCCCCGTGTGTCTCAGTCCAAGATGAGTAACATCGGTGGTGGTCCCCGCAGGAGCACGTGTACTCTAACTCGGGCGCGCTGTACCTGCCGGAGGCCGTGGCGCCCTGCTGGTGGCGCTGTCGCCGCGTGGGCCGCGTGGGGCGCGCGCAGACCCTGGAGTTCCACTCGCGCGCGCGCACCGTGCCGCGCACGTCACCCGCGCGCGTGCTGCGCGTGTGCGGCGTGCGCGGCGTGCGCCTGCTGGACGCGCGCCTCTCCGCCTCCTGCGCCGTGCTGGTGCTACCGCGCCCGCCCTCCCCGCCCACACCGCCCACCCCGCACCGCTCCACCGAGTCCACGGAGTCCGACGACGACTGATCACATTCCACTACGACTATCTCGTTACCTGTCCTTATTTTTCTATCGTTAGCCTAGTTCGTATTGTAGAATTTGTAGATAAGTATAAAGTAATAGCTACGAATACTCCTCTGATTGTAATTACTTCTGTGCATACTTGTATATTTTTAAATTTAAGGAAGTAAATAAATATGTGTACGATCATTACGTGTCATGTTTATTCCACAAGTGTATTCCCATGGTCGAATGACGATACTGTGTGCATCGTCATGCACATACACCTACGCAATACCTTATAGAGGTCTATTACTTTCTGCAAGCTATAATCAGTGTCTGCCAGATGCATCGTCGTCGGTGCCGCGTGCCATAGCACTGTTGCAGTAAATCACGGAATCCGAGCGACAGAACAGGATAGTACTACCTACTAGACGGAGTTCAACCCTTGCACGTGTCGTGCAGGACGGTAAGCTCCGTACTGCACCGTCCGGTACGGGGTGCTATAGACGTGGTGGAACTGTACGTGAACATCAAATGTATCGGATCTGACAGGTAAGTTAACAAGCAGCGGCGCATCCATGGCTGTCCTGAAGCTATGTAGTGAAGTAGCGCAGTACGCAGTACACAGTACACAGTACGGTACCGCGCGCCAGTCAGTCGGCGCCAGCTCGCCGCGCGCGCCGCACGTGTGTTAGTGCCGCGAGTGTCAGTGTGTCAGTGCGCGAGTGTCAGTGTGTCAGTGCGCGAGTGTCAGTGTCAGTGTGTCAGTGCAGCCGGCCGCGGGTAACGGCACCTGTCACAGGTCGCACTGCGACTCCACAGACTGACGTCTCCGCACAATACGTTATACGCCGCACACTTCATTAAACAAACTTGTCAGTAAATACCTACAAAACCAACTTAACTATTTGCTGATAACTTATTTACAAATGAAGTTGTCCACCATAATTTGTCCTTATTTCAGCAGCCAAGATAAGCCTATGTCTGCCTAGATTCACAGGATATCCGTTCCTTGGTGTAAAGTGCAAATGACCCACACAAGTGACGCATAGTATGAGTCGTGCGCCTAACTTATCCAGACTTCCAATAAGCTGAAAGCGACCGTCGGATGTGTGACATAAACATTGCGCGCGCAACTTCATACAAGGTAGGTAGTAGGCACCTAGATAAACATAGAATTACAGTACAATACGAAATTAGGTAGCACTTCCAGAGCACCCTAGTTGATGCACACAGCTCATCGATTTGGGCCATCGTGGCCCACAGAATGCGCCAGTGGGCCAGTCGGGGCACGCAGTACAAGTGGCTCCTCTGCTGCTGTGCAGCAGTTGAGCACATCAGAGGCAGTTTGGCCGTCAAACATTTCTACGCCAACTGATTAGCAAAACCTAAGAACTAACTATGCCTACTGGCTTTTACGAAGAAGGTGATCCCTGAAATATTAAGAAAAGACAATAATTCAGTAGATCTGTGGTTGTCCATTCAAATAATGAGTGGTGAATTCTGTTAGCAGATAGTGAGTTCAGCGCGCACCGGTGCCTCTGTGTGCCGTGATGCAGAGCGCCGCCAGCCGCCATGAGGAAGTTTATGCGTACGCGCGCCCCCTCCCCCTCCCGCTCCCCCTCCCCGTCCCCCGCCGCCAGCCCCTCGCCGCCCGCGCCCCTCGCCGCGCCGCCCCGTGACCCCGCGCACAAGCACAACGGCCACGCCAGTAAGTACGCCACCACACCGCCACACCACCACACCACCACACCGGCCAGCGCGACCCGTCTTTGTCCCCAAAAGGGGGTACAAGTCTAAACTCTGGGTTGCTACTGAGAAGTTCTTGCTGGATAAGCCGAATAACAGTTAACCAGTCCAACGAGGCAGGTAGGTAATTACAATGCCGTGTTCATAATGCAGTCGCCGGCTTTTTAATGACATCGGAACGAAACCAAAAGTCGTGGTTCACGCACGAGTCTACTCGAGCCCGAACTCACTAATCCCACATCGAGCAACAAGTTAATCCTTGTAGCTATCTGCTGATATATTGCTCGTATCACATTGTTCCTGTAGTATTGTAGTACAGTGATCATGTCCAGCGCTGGATTGCAACTGGAATATTCGAAACCGTCACTGGCCTGCACTGGATCCACTCCAGTACCAGGATTGGCGGTCTACTTTTCAATCCAGCGCGACAATTTCAGCTCTACTGGAATAGTACGTGTAGACGGCCAATCCAACATTGTGTTTTGTGAATGTGTGAATGTATTCTGAAGGATATAACTACATACATTACGGCTATACCTACTTATATAAATGTTACTGCAACAAATACAGAGTTGTAATTAATTAAGTAATAACGAACACTCTAATAACGCAAACGATCTAGTTCAGCACTGCGCTACAGTAGAAGGACCAGGGTAGCCCGTGAAATTCATTTTTACAATTTGTAGGTCAGTTGTCTTTGTTTATTCGGTTTGTTGTTACTTCTAATTACTTTTAAACATATTAATAAGCACCTTTTAGAACCCTTCTTTTTGATACCCCACTTGATGGTAAGGAAATCTTTTTTTTTTTCAAATTTTCAAGTCTCTTAGTTGTCGGCAGTAGAGATCTTAGAGGTACTTATTAAAAAGAAGGGTTCTAAAAGGTGACTATTAATATGTTTATACTGGTAATTAGCGTACGATACTTTAACACGTGATTGTGTTCATGATAACAAACAACTTTTACTATGGGACCAAAGATGAAATCGTTTTATATATACAGGGTGTAAACCACCTCATCACAAAGCCGTTAACCAAGCATTCTGTACATCAAACTAAGTAACTTTACGCAAAAATTATTGCTGGGAAACAACTTTGTTTTTTGAGGTTATAAATTATGTTTTGTGGTAGAACTCAACGTTTGTGTAACGCACATAAAACATTGTGCTGATGGATGGATTGAATAGTTCGGGGGTCGTGGAGGTGTTAAAAAAGTGAAAACCTTTAAAAAAAAAACTTGTTTTTAAAAAAAGGCTTGTCAAAAGGTTACATTACACTACACTAACTCAAAAGATTTAGTTCTTTTGAGCCTTCTTACTATGTCCGTGTTATCGAGGAGCTGGATGGCCTGGACATTAACATGATGATGAAGCCGATGTTCGTGAGCTTCTGCATATTTTTGGATTATACCTACTGTTTACGAATTCTATATTCAGGTCCCGATGGATGTCGTCCATTCTTATATACCAAGGCGCGTTAATGATATTCTTGAGTACTTTGTTCTGAAATTTTTGTATAATTTCTACATTGCTTTCTTTGGCGCAACTCTATAGTTGTATTCCATAGGTCCATACTGGCATAGGGACTGATTCGTAGAGCAGGATTTTGTTAGGAACTGACAACGCGGAATGCCTTCCTAGTAACCAGTTCATGCTTCTGTATCGAATTTCTAATTCTTCTTGTTTCTTTTTGACGTGGGCTTTCCAGCGAAGCTTTGCTTCTAAAGTCATACCAAAATATTTGGCAATGTTTTCGTACGGTACACTTTTGTGGTTTATGTACACCGGGATGTGTTCCGCTTTCTTGTTAGTGAAGTCAATATGGACGGATTTTTTTTTCATTCAACTTGATCTTCCACTTTTTGGTCTAATCATAGATTTGATTGATTGCTGTTTGTACTTTTACCACAGCTTCCTTGTGTGAGATCCTGTGGAAATTATAGCGGTATCGTCAGCAAAAGTAGCAATAGTTGCATTTTCTAGTTCTGGTATATCACATGTGTACAATAGGTATAGGACCGGGCCTAGAACACTTCCTTGTGCTACACCAGCTTTTATTTCCTTTAGTTCAGAATAAGCATTTTCTTGCCTTACTCTAAAGACTCTATCAGATATATATGATTCTAAAGGTGGATCCAGACATTGCGAGGCATGCGCTCCGCACGGCGCACAACGCATGCCTCGCCAAGTGTGGACCTGTGTATTCGTGGCGAGGCATGCGCGCCGCACGCGCGAGGGCGAGCCAACGTATGTCGGCAAATGCTTCAAGATCAAAGTGCCTCAGTACGAGCATTACGTTAGGTGTGGACGTAGCCGCGCATGCACGTTCGAGGCGTGTGCCGCGTACAATATCAACGCACGCCTCGACTGCGAAAATGAAACTGCGTTTGCTTGGGCCAAACAGCGCGCAGCGCATGCTCGGGCCGATTCAACCCGCACAGCAGCAGTCAAGATGGCGCCTTTGCATCGCGTGCGCGTATCCGCTGCTGCTTTTATAATTATTAATTCAATTATTGAAAAGAAGAGGAAAGAAAAAAGTCGTCGTCGTTGGTGGGTTAAAAAGTTCTTCCGCCTCCGTTATGAACACGGAAATAAGCTTTTCGATGATCTCTCATTTTCATTTTATTAAAATAATGATTATGTTTAGGATCCCATAATAATCTATTACTTTCGTATTATTCGTATAAAACTGCTTTTCTTAACATTTATTTGTCGTTCATAATGCGTGCGTACATCCGCAGTGAGGCGGATCCATCCAAATGCAACGCACTGCTCGCAATGAGCCCGCCGCCACACGGCGCACACGCGCTGTGCGTTGTGCGCCGTGCGGAGCGAATGCCTTGCCAAGTCTGCGCGCCTACTTGCCTCGAGCATTTGCTTCGCACGCGATGGCTCGACCCGAGCATATGTTGGTATAATTTGTCAAGACGCACGCCTCAAGCCGGGGCATGCGTTGTGCATTGTGCATTATGAATCAATCCCTTGTGCCAAACTTTGTCAAAAACCTGGGCTACATCTAAAAATACAGTGGTGCATACTTTCCCATCTTCAAGAGCGTTTTCAATTACTGTTGTAATTCTATGTACCTGATCTATAGTTGAATGTTTTTCTCTGAATCCAAATTGTTAGGCTGGTAGAAGCCGAAATCGTGAAAAAAATATCAGCTGTTCAGTACATTAGGCGAACGTAAATGTCAACAGCTGATTTTTTTTTTGTTTTATGCTATTTCATGTTTGGTCACATAGTAAAAGTTGTTTGTTATTATGAGCACAATCACGTGTTAAAGTATTATTTCTTTCAGTGTGCTCGTGTGGCACCAAATATCGGCTTTTTAATAATGTCAGACTTTTTCGCATGAGTCATAACTGTTTTGTGGTAAACCCTCAGTTCCTCGGCAATGTTGTAACACTTGTAACTACTATTAGAAAGCCGACCTTCCTTCACTTTTTTAAAAATGGGAGCGACTTTCTCCGAAAGGGCGTCTTTGACATCAAAGATGATTTTACAATATTATTATATTATAATTTATAATAACTTTATTTCCGTTCAACTTAGCCTATGTTTAAAATTTCATAACAACATAAAAGTTTATATCGTGTAGAAAAAACAAAACAATTTTACAATTCATGATAAAGTGTTAGTACAATAAGTTTCAAATACCCATCTATTTGAAACTTATTGGCTAGTTATGTTTCAAACAAACAAATATGGTAACTAGGTACCCTCCGTACTTCCTATGTTTTGTAGTTATTGTTTGTAATTCGAAATGCCGTCATGTAAACCTAAAGGACATGGACAAATCCTGCCCCAACTGAACAAAATTGAAAGTATTACCAATAATTATAATAAAAAAGTGGCCAAGTGCGAGTCGGACTCGCCCATGAAGGGTTCCGTAACAGCAAGTAACATAATTATTATAAAAGTTCTTGCAGTTCGTTGTAAATAAAGGTTAATTGCGGTTTACGATTTATGACGTACTTATTAAAAAAAAACTACTTACTAGATCTCGTTCAAATCAATTTTCGTTGGTAGTTTACATGGTAATGTAAATCATATTTTTTTTATTTTTATCATTCTCTTATTTTAGAAGTTACAGGGGGGGGACACATTTTACCACTTTGGAAGTGTCTCTCGCGCAAACTATTCAGTTTAAAAAAAAAGATTTTAGAAACCTCAATATCATTTTTGAAGACCTATTCATAGATACCCCCATGTATGGGTTTGATGAAAAAACATTTTTGAATTTCAGTTCTATGTATGGAGAACTCCCTAAATTGATTGTTTTTTTTTCTATTTTTGTGTGAAAATCTTAATGCGGTTTACAGAATGCATCTACTTACCCAGTTTCAATAGCATAGTTCTTAAAGTTTCCGAAAAAAGTGGCTGTGACATACGGAAGGACAGACAGACAGACATGACGAATCTATAAGGGTTCCGTTTTTTGCCATTTGGCGACGGAACCCTAAAAAGGTAAGAATTTTGGAAAATGATTAACGTAAGATACCAGATTTTGAATAGAACTCAAAATAAAAATTATTTTCAATACACTTCTTCGAAAACTGGTCCTTTTCGCACTACGATTAGGTTCAAAATGCAGTGTATTTCACACACGTGCGTATTTGATATTTTTTCTACACGTGTGCAGAAAGTAAGATTGCCACAGATAACAATACTTATACTTAGTCCAACTTGGTTCAATGCCTGTAGTCAGAGATGAATGTTTTTTTTTTTTATTTCGGCAAAGCGATCTACGTCTTTACGGCGTAAACATTTTTTTAACATTCAATTTGTGTTTATAAATTCAATATCATAGATAAACATGATTATTTCAAACTAATATTTACTTTTATAAACAAATTAACATTTATTTGTGTTCTAAATTCAAAAAAAAAAATGTTTGTCACCGTTTCAGAAGCTTAAGTTATTTATCACTTTTTTGTGGTTCACATGTGCTTGATATACATGGAAAGTGCATACCGTTACAATTACAACAAGCCCAAACACGACTAGGGTACATTGTCTCATTATGGAGTTCCGTGACTCTTGGCTTCATCATCAGATCTGATAGAAGAATGGTTCTTATCAAACGCAAACGCTTCAATTGTTGTAGAAAATACCAAAATCTCAACACGTTTTCATATAAAATTTGAAGAGTTCCCTCGATTTCGCCAAGATTCCATCATCGGATCCCTACTTGGTGGCTATGGGACCATTTGGAAAGAATACCCTTTCCAACAAAAAAATAATTTTCCAAATCGGTTGGCAAGCGACGGAGTTATGCCCGAACAAACATAAAAAAAAAATAGAATCATCCGAATTGAGAACCTCCTCCTTAGAAGTCAGTTAAAAATAAGATTTAAATCATAGTCTCGTAATAATTCATGACTATTAGGAGTTGTGTAAGCTCTACATGAACGCAGCTTAAAGGCAGCCATATTTATTTAAGTGTCATTTGAAGTTGTCATCTGTCTATTTTTAGCTGATTTTGACAACTACTTATCTGCTCACGGCTCTCTGCAGTCTCTGCCCTTTTATGTTTTGTGTCGTCTCAATTATTCTCCAATTTAATCTTAATTCATCATATCGAATATACAATGGACGTGTAATATCAGCTTGTATTTTGATAAATAAAAGTCTGGATATACTGTCGAAGTGTTTATTTGGTTGATCACGCCTGACACGCCATTCCATTGCCATATCACAACGTCTGCGTCAACAGGTTATGGCCCCAGTGAAAAAGAAAGGCGTGCAACGAGGGATCTACGCATAATCATCGTTGTATGTATCACCAAAACTCACTGTCGACCAGATTTATTGTCAAAGAAGAAATATGGCAACGCAACCAGCGATACACATCAATAATCAAGTGGAGAAGCTGAGTGGTATCTCGTCTTATTCGAACTGGAAGTTTTCATTGAAGATGTTACTCACTTTAGAAGGTTTGTGGGATTGCGTGATCGGCACTGATACTGACGCCGTGCGTGATAGCCGCGCCTTGGCGCGTATTTGCCTGGCACTACAACCCAACTTGTACCAAATAGTTCGATCAGCGTCAAAAGCTAAAGAAGCATGGGAGAAGCTAGCTCATACATTCGAGGACAAAGGTCTATATCGCCGTGTTCTGCTACTTAGACAGTTACATCGAGTTGACTACAGTAAGTTTAGCAGCATGACTGAATATATTGAAAATGTCACCGGATTAGTCCAGCAACTCTCTGACATTGGAAAAATTATAGATGACGGTGAGGTGGCTGAAATTCTACTTAGCGGCTTACCGCAGGAATTTGACACACTAGTCTCCGGTCTTGAAACTGCCAATTTAACTAGCTCGCTGACTTCTGAACTAGTGAGAACGAGATTGCTTCAAGAGGAACACAGAAGAAATGGAAAATGTGATAATGATGCTTCAGCTTTTCATGTAAAGAAGAACAAACTTTTCAAGTGTGATTACTGCCGAAAACCAGGACATACAGCGAAGCGATGCTTTAAGAAAAAGAGGGATGAGAAGAAGAAAGAAGAACAGCATACCTTTTATGCATCGGCTTACATCGCTCACCATAATGATGTCATCATAGACAGCGGGGCCTCGGCTCACATGATCAATGATGCTAGGTTAGTAAGAAATTTTAAAAGCTGTAATAATAACTCAATTTCTATAGCAAATGGTGGTCAATTAGAAATGTCTGGCATTGGCAATTTAGTTTTGTCTACTGACAAAAATAATATCACTTTAGAAAATGTTTTAGTTGTTCCCAATCTGTCAACGAATTTATTGTCTGTAAGTAAAATGTGTGACAATGGTTTTACAGTAGTTTTTGATAAAAATGGGTGTCATGTTTATAATGAGATAAGTTCTTTAACTGGCAACCAAATTTTAGCTGCTACAAATGTGAATGGTTTGTATAAGATACAGCAGTGCAAGCCGCATGTGTTGGGACATTCCATGCTGGTGCATCCTAGGCAGCAGCCAGAGAGTGTCAATACTGCATTGGTGTCTGCGACAGTCTGGCATAAGCGTTTAGGCCATATTGGCCAGAAAGGTATGAATAGCCTACGGGGTGGTGGTAAATGTTGTGGTGTCGTTTTTCAGGATGACGACTCGCCAAACAAGTGTGTTCCCTGCTTAACTGGAAAGATGCATACAAAGCCTTATCCGAAGCTTGTGGGAAGCCAATCTACCGTGCCACTCCAGCTTGTGCATTCCGACGTCTGTGGGCCCATTCAAGTCAGCAGTTGGGGCGGTGCCCGTTATCTTTTGACTCTGACGGATGATTGCACTAGAAAAACCTTCGGTTATTTAATGAAAACAAAATCCGAGGTGAGTTCACATATTGTTAACTTTAAAAATATGGTTGAAAAACAAACAGGTTTGCAACTTAAAATTTTAAGAACCGATAACGGTACTGAATACTGTAATAGAACGTTGACTGATTTTCTTAAAAGGGAAGGGATAATACATCAAACATCGGTGCCTTACTGTCCACAACAGAATGGAGTTGCGGAGCGCGTCAATAGGACGATTTTTGAGAAAGCTAGGGCCATGTTACATGACGCGGGTCTGTCTGAACGTTTCTGGGGAGAAGCAGTAATGACTGCTATATACCTGAAGAACAAGTCTCCTACCAGCGCGTTGTCAGATGATATCCCTGAGAGTAAGTGGACTGGACAGCCAGTCGATCTCAGTCATTTGCGCGTATTTGGCTGTGTAGCATTTTCTCATATTCCTGATGTAAAACGTCGTAAACTTGACGCTAAAGCTAAACCATATATCTTTGTTGGCTATGGTGAGACTTTTAAGGGCTACCGTCTCCTTGATCCATATAATCCTAAAAAGGTTGTGTATTCACGAAATGTAACATTTTTAGAAGATGAATTTATTGGAAGACTTCACTTTAAAACACAAAGCAAGAATAATGATTTTATCTCTCATGAATGCATTGTAAATAATAATAATTATACAAATATTGATAATGAAATTTTAAATATTGACTGTGATAATAATAATGCAAATGAAATGAATGATAAAATTATTAATAATGTCTGTGAAAATATTTGTCATAAGTCTACTACGGAATCACCTATTTCAGGATCTGAGAGTGACCTAACACCTTCAGTGTGGTCTCCCTTGTCGGACCTGGTCTACGGTACTGGTGACGAAGGTGATGAGGATGATGTCTGTAAGGACACTATGTCTTCTATGCCTGCTGCCACACTTGAAGGAAATGGTAATAATGGTGATGAGGATAACGTCTGCAGGGATGCTGTGTCTTCTCTGCCTGATGCCACACTTCGAGGAGGAGAGGTTGACCATGTGCAAAGTGTTGCTTCTGGCTCGCGTCCCGTACGTACTAATAGAGGTAAAATTCCGCTTAAATATAATGATTATGACTTATCGGCGATGCTAATTGAGCAGAGTTTGGCAAATGAGCCTAATACATACGAGCAAGCTACAAAGTCTACTGACTGTGAGCAGTGGCTTCACGCCATGAAATGTGAGTATGATTCATTAATTAAGAACAATGTTTGGACATTAGTCGATCGACCAGAAAGTGAAAACATTGTAAAGTGCAAGTGGGTCTACAAAAGGAAACACGATGCCACAGGTAAACTAGATAAGTATAAAGCTAGATTGGTTGCCCGTGGATTTAGTCAACAAGAAGGTATAGACTACAATGACACTTTTTCACCTGTTGTCAGACATTCCACATTGAGAATTTTATTTTCCATTGCAACAGAAATGAATTTGCAGATGGACCATGTTGATGTTACCACAGCTTTCCTAAATAGTGATCTGGATGAGATTATATATATGGAGCAGCCAGAAGGTTTTTGTTCAGATAAAAGTAAAGTTTGTAAGCTGAATAAAAGTATATATGGTCTCAAACAGGCTAGCCGTATGTGGAATTTAAAAATAAATAATGTTTTAATTAATAATGGATATACTCAAAGTAAGTGCGAACCGTGCGTATATATAAAGAAAAATGATAAAGATTATATAATAATTGCTCTGTATGTCGATGACTGTTATATATTTCATAATGGATGTATTAGGAATGTTTTATCATTATTGAAAGAAAACTTTGAAATACGTCATCTAGGCCAATTAAAAAATTGTTTAGGCATGAATGTCACTAGATATAATAATACAATAGTGCTAGATCAGTCTAATTATATAAAATGTTTGCTAGCTAAATTTAATATGAGTGACTGCAAGCCAGTACTTACACCGTTACCTGTAAATTGTAAGTTAGAAAAGTCTAATGGGAAGGGTCTTGATGATGAGTTATACAAATACAGACAACTGTTGGGATGTTTAATGTATTTGAGTGTGTGCTCACGCCCGGACATTTCTTATGCTTGTAGTCAACTTAGTCAATACAGTGTATGTTTCGACACGAGTCATTGGCGCGCAGCAAAGCGAGTACTTCGTTATTTAGCAGGGACGATCAACTATGGTCTTCATTTTACAAAAGGTACTAATTTTAATATCAGTGCTTATGCAGATGCCGACTGGGCTAATGACTCATCAGACAGAAAGTCCTACACTGGATTTGTTATAAAATTAGGTAACTGTTTAATCAATTGGGAAGCTAGAAAACAGCGTAGTATAGCTTTATCAAGTACAGAGGCAGAGTACTTAGCAATTAGTGACGTTTGCAAGGACATTTGTTTTGTGAAGAATTTCTTGTCTGAAATTATTACCAAAACTTTTGATGTAATTGTATACAACGACAATCAAAGTGCTCAAAGATTATTACTTGTAAAAGAATATTCGCATAAGAAAACGAAGCACATTGATTTGCGTTACCATTTCGTAAAGGATTTAGTACAAAAAGGAAACATAACTGTAAGATACTTACCTACTAATGACATGCTAGCAGATGTATTGACAAAGCCACTATGTGCGCAGAAACATTGTAATTTTGTAAAATGTTTAAATGTGAGAGTTTGTGGAGCAAATGGTTAATGTTTTGTTGTACTTATTTTATTAATGATAAATATTGTTATATTGTGATGAATCATGTAATTATTATCGAATTGAATCATATGTATAATTATGTAGAGTCGCTCTAAAGTAGGTAGAGCATGTAACTCTTGAATGTAGAGTTTAAATATAGAGTCTTTTAAATATTGTGTAGAGTTACAGTAGTTTTTTCTTTTCTCTCATGTAGCGCTTAAGGAGGAGTATTAGGAGTTGTGTAAGCTCTACATGAACGCAGCTTAAAGGCAGCCATATTTATTTAAGTGTCATTTGAAGTTGTCATCTGTCTATTTTTAGCTGATTTTGACAACTACTTATCTGCTCACGGCTCTCTGCAGTCTCTGCCCTTTTATGTTTTGTGTCGTCTCAATTATTCTCCAATTTAATCTTAATTCATCATATCGAATATACAATGGACGTGTAATATCAGCTTGTATTTTGATAAATAAAAGTCTGGATATACTGTCGAAGTGTTTATTTGGTTGATCACGCCTGACACGCCATTCCATTGCCATATCACAACGTCTGCGTCAACAATGACACAGATATTTTCCATTCTTTTATTTATTTTTCAAAAGTGTACTGAAAAACGTCGTTTGATACACACACACATTGACATGGACATTTGTTATTGCAGTTCTCGGCTCAGAAACACTACTCGCCTACGGCTCGCGTGTTAATACCGCCTCGAACGGTAATAACAAAGTTTCTCCACTTGTATCAAAATGTACTATTTTATTTTTGATTTCACTCCAAAAGTGGAATTTACCCATCAATATTCGAAATTTACAGTAACATAAAACGTAGTTAATCGTAATTTTTTATTAAATTAATAATTTAGTTTCCAAAGTGTTCTATTTGCTGGTATTCAGTAGGTACAGATGAACCGTATTTTTCTCTTGACGATAAAGGCAATTGCAATAAGTAGGTAATAGTTGTTGTTTGATATAAACTCGTCACTCACTGCTCATGCGTTATGTTGACTCGCAGACCGCAGTCAAACACGAGTACCTACACGATGTCACGATGTGTTACTTATTAGAGCCTTCTGTAACATCACATTGTATCTGATGTTCGCATGCAATCAAACTTGTGTGGAAACCTTTGCCTGAGTGTGCTGTGCTGTGACGTCACGAATCACAAGCCGGCTCGCGGCTGCTCTTATTTTATTTGATTAATTTAAAGAAAACTTACAGATAAGTAACATCGAATAGTCAGAATTAATATACTTAAAGTACTTCGACGCTGTTGCAAGCATCATGATCGCGGGAATACTGAAGAGGCCGGTAATGAGGACAGCTGCGGGCGTCGAAATATCGGGTGCTCGTAAAAACACAAGAAAATCACGGATATAATCCCGTAAGTAGGTACCTACTTTAAGTGTAGTGAAAAACCGTGAAAGTCTAAAACAGAATTAATATCTAGAAGACCTCAATTATTTTTTGCACTCGCCTTACTTTTCAGACTTAGGTATGCATAACAGTTTCAGAATGAATTAGTAAATTGGCTCCAGAATGTAAGAGCGAGCGAAACGACCTTGAAAAACTTAGCAGTCCTTGTGCATCGGTTGTTTCCAGGGAGGGGCACTTTCAATTCCATAAAACAGCTTGAAACTTTTGGCACTCCGATTTGGCTTTGTGTTAGATTCAAGGAGTAACTTGTATCGTAACCGTAGCTGATCTATCCAAAAAAGTGTTGACGGGCATTTAAAAAAAAGATTCGAAGAGCGAGCGCAGCTAGCTTGAAAATTTTAGTATCCACCTCGAATTTGATACGTTTTTTGTCCTTTATTAAATAAATAGGTAGTACGCCTTATTCTGCCTATTTATAAAGAAACGCTTATGAAGGCAAAGGACTTATGAAGTCCGAGCACGTTCGTATATTTCCGTATACATTATACATTCAGAAAGCAAAATAGGAGTACGAAATTTTTTTACTGGCTCGGATGTATTTTGGATTCTTCTGTGTAGGTATTTGGTTATCCGTTAGGGGGCTGCAAGTGGACCCCCTTGCACCCTACTGCCGGCGTCCTTGCATACAGGTTATATACCTACCTACTGTCGACATAAATTTCTGGACAATTATGAGACTAGGATGTAGAGTACCGTGTAGCCCGCTTCGGATAAATTAGGTATTGTTTTGACCATAAATGAATGCAAATTAGAGAAGCTACTCTATTTAAATAAGAGGCGGCATATTTCTATGGGCGGCAGGCTAATAAATAAATACTTTGTGCTTTTATCAACAAGTTAACACCGCCGCAGTGACAGTTCTCGCCGCCCCAGGCCATAGCCTTCTTGGCCCAAGGGAAATAAAAACACCTGTATCTACAGTGTGTAGGTCCACGCAGGTGACGCAGGTGACGCAGGTGAAACCGTGGTATGAACACTAATAAATGAATAAGAAGCCTGTCAAATACCAGCCTGCTTCATCACGAAAACTACACTTCTGGACACATCTATTGGCCCACCTTGTATTTTCAGTTTCGTTTGGTCCTAGCTAAAATTTTATATTAGGTCGAGCAAAAAGTTTTTATGCAGTTTTGAACCTGGCACATTCACATTCATTCAATAGTCTTTTTTTTTAATTTGGAACACAGAATTTAAAGAAACAAAAGACAATTTGGAGCCTGTTTGTTGATATCAAACAATCGAATACCTACTAAGAAAACTTGGTTTTATTGGTTTACTTGGATTTAATTCTTGAAAAAGTGATTGATATCTTTGGTTTTGCAACAAACATTACTTATTCTTAACATTAAGGTGAGGTTCTATCAATAATCTATGGATACTTCACCTGAAGTCGCCGCCCAAGCTGTGGCACTTATTCAGGCCGGACACAGCCAAAGAAACGTGAGTGCTCAACTTAATTTAAGTCGATCTGCGGTCTGAAATGTTTATCGGAGGTACCTAGAGACTGGCGGCTTTGTTCGTCGCCAAGGAAGGCCACGATCTCGGGTCACAACTGAAAGGCAGGATCGGTTCATCGTGACGACCAGCTTGAGAAATCGTCACCTTACCTCCATTGAGATACAAAACTAGCTTCGCGACCTCCACGGAGTATCTGTGAGCGCTCGAACTGTTCGGAGAAGGTTAAAAGAACGCGATATGGTACCACACAAGCCAGCTAATGGGCCCAAACTAACGCGAGCCCACCGAACAGCGCGCCTTCATTTCGCACGCAGTCATTTAAATTGGACACAGCAAGATTGGACCCGTGTACTCTTTTCTGATGAGTCTAAAATTGTGTTACATGGCAATGATGGAAGGAAGAAGGTCTACCGACGTAAGGGAGAGCGTTTCGCACAATGCTGCTTTGAAGAGAGGGTTGCTTATGGCGGTGGCTCATGGACTGTCTGGGGCGGTATATCCGCGAGCGGCAAAACTCAACTTGAGGTTGTTACAGGACCATGGCTGCCAACATTAAATGCTGAAAAGTACATTCGTGAGTGCTTAGAACCTCACGTGATACCATACGCGGACTATGTGTGCCCAAATTTCCTTTTTATGCATGATAATGCAAGAGCCCATGCCACATGCGGCCGGCATCGTCAGGGAATATCTTCGGGATGTGAACATCACAGTTATGGACTGGCCAGCCAGAAGCCCAGACATTAACCCCATTGAGCACATGTGGGACGAGCTAAAAAGACGTGTTAGGGCTCGTCAGCCAGTTGTCCAGACGATGCAGGAGTTGAAAACTGCCATAGAAGAGGAATGGGAGATGATCCCTCAAAATTTCATAGAGCGGTTGATAAACTCTATGCCTAATCGTATGAGAGCTGTGGTAGATGCCCATGGAGGCAACACGCGTTATTAAATTAAACCTTTATTTGATAAAACATGTTTTTATTCAAAAATCAATTGCCTTTAACAAGGCGCATATCCGACTTGTTAGGCGTACCTAGCTCCATGTCGTATGGTATTCTGAATTATTCTTATCGTTTTCTTTCGTGAAAAACTTTGACCCCTAATATCTCCGTAATCCTCTGTACCTAAGTGGCGACAGGCCGTGTCGAAGACGCGTTCGTGTTTCACGCGCGCCTCAAAGAGATGTCAGCAAAAAGGAAGAGGGCCGCAAGGGCCGAAGGCTGCCGGGGCTGCGGCACTGTTCGAAAGAGATACTGTGGCCCCGGAACATAAGCACATAAAGGGCGAGGAAGAAACATGGATGGGTTTTAGTCAGTAAAAGTCTGATACTCCCTTCCGCTTCGCCCAGGGTGGGAGGAGTCATTTGATGATTTCCCATCCGCATCCGAAAAAATAAGAGGTACCTACCTAAGTAGGTACGGCTAGAACAAAAAAATGATCGCAATGACGATAACGAGGAGAACAAGGACCTTAAATTTCGGCTTTGTTAAGGGTCTTTTTACACCCTACATTGTTATTTTTGCGAAGAATATTCGGGATCCTTACAGGCAACAGCCAGTACGTATACAATTTTCATGGTATTGACATTCTTAAAAGGCCGTCGCGCCCGTGCCGACGCGCGACGGCCTTCTGCGATTGTTATAGGTATTAGGTATATATGTCACCGTAAAATTGTCAAATACGTTATATTGTAATATCTCTAGCGATATTGTAAAGTCTCGAATTATTGTCAAATGAACATACTGCTTACAACAAAACGCATTATTTTTCGTGAAATGCATGCGATGGTAGTCAACTTACGCGGTGTGGAGGGAAGGAGGGGTCCCCCTTGCCCAGTGGCACAACTCTCATGAAAAGATAATGCACCATTCCTGAGAAATACCGATTAATATAACATAACCTTAAAACACTTTATATTCCCCCTAAAAAGCGTAGTCAACGGAGCCCCGCTTTGCGGGGCCCCTATTTCCGAGTGCAGGTTTAAAGGAACCTAACTAACCTAACGGGGGGGTGCCCCAAGTCCCGATTATGGGGGCAGAGATACTTCCGTATGTTCAGTTGACAATAATTCGAGACATTACAATATCGCGAGAAAAAACACGTTATATTGTAATATAACGTGTTTGACAATTTTACGGTGACATATACTAACAATAGCAACAATAGTTTGTATTTGTGTTTCTATATTTATCCTACGTTGTGGAGCTAATGAGTAATAAACGATCTGAAAACATTTTATGCGAGGTTTAGTTAGTAACAGTTAGCATTAAAAGGATCTATATGCTGCGGCCGCTAGCTAGCTGCTGGCTCGGCGAACACGGGACGTCTCATGTAGTGACGTGTGGTGCGTCTGCCTGTCTGACGGCGCTGTTAACTGTTGACTGTGTGTTGTGTGCAGATGGCGGCGCGCTACGCGACGACCGGCACTCCGAGCTCTCCAGGTGAGCTCCCACCAGCACCACCACTCCGCATCACCGCACCGCCCCGCACCGCCCCGCACCGCCCCGCACCGCCCCGCACCGCCCCGCACCGCCCCGCACCGTCCCGCACCGCTCGACACCGAACGCCCACATCTCCGCAGTCCTTACACGAAACAATTTCTCCAGTTTTAGAAAAAAACCACCAATGTATCTCCTAACGGCTGGGAATGTGTTTCTTAACTGCTAATCATTGTACTACGTTCTCATTTGTAATGACGACATTAATAAGCATGTTAATTTGAGGAGAGCAGAGCACTCTAAAATGATTGTTGTGTGTTGTGTGTAACGGAGTGACTTTTCACACCTGTCCGTGCAGCCGCCACCGCGCGCTGTAATACGGGTAAAACGTGATAAGTGCAGTTAGCGTCAATTTGAATAAATTACTTTTTAAAGTTTTACGTTTTAATTTGATCTAGTTCAAACTCTTAAATTAAAAACTGTTATAGCAAAATGTTGCACAAACTCCTACTTTTCAGATTCATTCATATATAATATTTGGTGTAGGTAGGTACGTAAAAAATGTATAAAATTTAATTTTCATTTCTCATGCTCTAAAAGTACGCCATTATAGCCTTACTAAGCGGGATTAAAGTGACCGTTTATTCCCTAGGGAGTAAAAAGTAATTTAAAAATAGAACGATCTTTTACTCTGAAACATGGTCACAAAAGAACAACTTACCAAAGGTTTTATTTAAATTTCGAATTGGCTTGCAAATAGAAAGCGGTATATTGAAAAAAAAAAACAAATGAACTCTTCAAAGCGAGAAAAATGTATGGTTGTTTGTGTGCATCGTAGATTTTGAAAAGTATGTGCAATGCCTCTGCTGCTAGCCGCTGCAGTTATGTAGGTACTAATTATCAGTAGTGATATATCAGAGTGTGGATCACCTTCATTTCGAAAATGTGTAGAGTTTGTGTTGTGTCTTAAATTGTTAAACTGTGACTGACCCGATAGAAGAAAAAAGTGACCGCTCAGTTCATAGGTATATATAGCTCAATGGCTAAGTTCAGAATATTGGTCGAGTGTAAATTTGTTCGGTTTTAAATGACTATTTTTCTCGTACTCGAAGTGAAAAGTACAGTTTGCACCTCGAGACTAAACGCCAATTTAAATACCCTCGCTTTCATTGCCTCCCTCGCAAGCTCGGGAGTCAAACCACCTCGGGTATATAATGGCTTCGTTTAGTCCCTCGTTATAAAATATACTATTAGATTGAATTTATTATATTTTACCTGTACATAACAAACATGTTATATCTCCTGGAATCATTGATTTACAAAGTTCATTTCAGGTTTTTTCATTAGCTTATTGTATTTTACATCAATTGCTGCGTTCAAAAGATTAATATTTTCTAAATTTTATAAGATATCGTTATTTTTGCTACATTTAATATGTTTTACCTGTAAAGTTTTAGTGTAAGTATTACGTCTGTAACTTACACCTGAAACTGAACATGTTTATTACTTATCACACAATTATGGTAATCAAACTTTTATCCCTAAAGTGAAGACCAATCAAACACTTTGAAAGTCTGAACGGTCATTATGGCGTTTTCATAAAGACTTCTCAGCGCTTGGATGTATCGCCAGTCTACTTGGCATCGCTGCAGACTCCAGAGCTGACCAAGTCTCGATAGAGTTATTAGCCTTTTCATAGTCCACAAATGCAAGCCAAAGAGGCCGATTATATACTTCGGAATTCTGATTAATCTGCCGCACTGTGTAGATGCGGTCTGTAGTGCTGTATCCTTCTCAAAACTCGTCTTGCTCCCGTGGCTGAAAGTCGTCGAGTTTTCGCGCCAGACGATAAAAAAAATTGACGACTCTTGAAAATAGTTTAAGCCCGTGGCTAAGGAGGAGCGAAATGAGTCTGTGATTCTTAAATAGGGTCTTGTTCCATGCTTCTGGAGTTCTCCCAGAGAACAGGACCGAGCTGATAAGCTCCTACAGCTCTCTCAAGAGAGGACTTCCTCTCGGTTGCAGAAGCTCAGTCGTTATCCATCCTCACCTGGGGCTATTCCATTCTTAATCTATTTGAGAATCGCCTCGATTTCATCTTGGCTGACTTCTGGCAGGTCTTCTGTGAAATGGTGGGTTAAGATTAAGATGGTTCTGGAATACCCTCTCCTCCTTTTCGTAAGCAGATCGAGTTGAAGCGTACAACGAGCCGTAGAAGTTTTTGACTTCGGGAAGAATCTCCGGCTTCGATATCCTACTAGATTTGGTCAACTCCGTCAGGTTGCTCCTCCCGACTCCCAAGTCATTGGACGAACACTTACGACCCTCGGTTTTGCTCAATAGCTTTTCTATTGAGCTTGTGCTGGAGCATCGAAGGTCCCGTCGTACCATTTATCTCTGATGTGATGGGTAGGTTTTTGCGTCGTTCTGTCACAAGCTCCTTAGTTTTTTCCGCAAGATTGGACTTCCTGCCTGTACGCCGCATTATTCAAAAACTCGACCAAATAGTGAAAACCCTCGAGGAGGAAGGGTCGGAGGATCCACTTTTGGTCGAGCCCTGTTCAATATTAAGCATAATTTTTGTACATAAATGTTGATTAATAAATAGAGCAAAAGTATATTGTAAATAAATGAAAGAACCGAAAATAAAAATAAAAAAAACCTTTTAATTTTGACAAAACCCGAAAAAGTTTCCGAAAAATGGCCGGCTTTAGGTGCCCTAGCGCGTACGCAATGCGATTGATCGCTCTCGTTCTTACTGGTAAAAGAGCATAAATGTGACATTTATTTAGTTTTTTCGGTAGAGACATTAGCAAACCAAGTAGAAATATGTAGCGAGTAAAGTGGAATAAATAACTTGAACATAGTTATGTTGTTTAAATTACTTATGGTTTATAATAATAAATGCGTTTATGACCTTTTTACAGAATAATTCTTACCATTTTACTATTTAAATTATAAAATGTAAAAAGCTTTAACCGTATTTATTGTTGTTTACCTGTTAAAACTAGAACAGATTTAAGGCATAAGATTATTTATTATGTTATACTGGTACATTTTTTTTCAAATTGTGAGGAGATATAACGTTTTCAAATTCATTATCTCTGCAACAATTAATTAACAATTGGACAATGCATTTATTCGGTTTTACCAGTAGGTAGATAGCGCGTAAAAAAAATTTCAACTCAATTTCGTAAAAAAATGCATTTATCATGTTTTACCAGTAAGCAGACGGTATCAAGTTTCTCCGAAAACTTTAGATTAGATCCATGCGTCGTCGCGCGAAGTGAACGCTCTGATTACTTACTTGTAATAAATATGACGACAACAAGACGGTGAATGTTGCCTCATTCCTCAATTTAACAGGGGGACCCTTGACGTCTTGAAGGGTGGCAAGGGCTGAGGGCATCATCTCGTGCCTGCACTCGCCGTTTCAGATAACTCCAAATGTGCTCGTTCAGTTCACGTGTAGACCACGCGTTGGGCAGTGCACATAATAGAGATCCTAACCTTTTGAAAGTATTCCCTTACAACTCAGGAGCCCTGCCCGTGAACAGTCCCGTCCGGGAAACGTATACAAGGTCAGTCAGGCTGTCGATTCACTTGCCGCTGAATGCACAAGCCACCTCCGTCTTCCACAGTCTCCTCGCGCGAACCTTACTAGTTTTCTACGAGAAAATACACACCTTCTTCAGAGCACAGTCGTCAGTTGTCCACTCAATTGCAACCGGTCTATGCTGTGAGTGCACTTTAATTTTGTGGATTATTATTTCTAGTTTGATTGTGTTCCACGGGAGGACCAGCCCAGCATAAGTACATAACTTAAGTGCGTCATCGTTACACAATACAAATAAATGGTGACGACATTAAACTTAATACCTAAGTAGGTAATTTGTTTTTCTTTAATACCTATTTGGTTATACACAGTTATTGTTAGTCTTACGGCCCAGCCACAGACAAGAGCGGCGGCGGTGGCGGCGGTCAGCGGTGAAAAAAAATGGTGCAGTTTAGACTACATAAGGGTGCGTCCACATCTGGCGAATGTGCAGCTCGCGAGCCGTACACAATCAGCGCACGGGCGCCGGGCGCCCCGGGCGGCGGCGGCGCGCTAGTTATTAAATTATTCTAAAACATAACTTACCCGCTCAGTTCGTTTCTGATTACTGGAGGCTAAGTACGTGTTGTCATGAAGTGGACGGTGGAGACTGTTTACCTGTATAAGATTTCCAGTATTTCCAGTATCATATTTAGTAAACGGAACTGTAAGTGCGAGAGTTGATTACGCGCAGATCGTGCGCCGCGCGCTCGCCTTTATACGAGCCTTGCATGAGTTGCGCTAAAGAGGCGCACCAAACCATTGGCGTGAACGCACGCGCGCAGCTCGCGGGCAGCTCGCAAACGGCTTGCGAGCTGTACATTTGCGGCACATTCGCCTAATGTGGACGCACCCTTAGAAGTATACCACAGCTACGGGCGACGCGCACTGCTGCATAGCTGTGCCATACTTGTTATGTTGTCAACCATTAGTTTTCATCGCTCACCACCGCCGCAGCCGCTCTTGTCTGTGGCTGGGCTGTTACACGGAGACATGAAGACACTCTGTGTATAGCGGCGCGGCGGCGTGAAGCTAGATGTGTTTGTGCGCAGGTACTGGAGCGGCTCGGACGCGTCGGGCGCGCTGTTCGAGGATCCCGCCTTCCCGCCCGCGCGAGCGCTCGGCACCGCCCGCCTCGCGCGCCGCCTCGCCTGGCCGCGACCGCACGTGAGTCTGTCACCGCATAGTTGTATCGTATACTTAGCTACTACCAGCAGGATGAGCACTATGTCCAGTATTGGAGGTCTTTTGGGTCGATGACCCTTCAGGGTCAACAAAGATCAACTTACCGCACCGCTAAGCGATGTTTATGGAAACCAATGCAGAGCGGAGCGTAACTATAGCGAGTAGGGCGAGTAGACCGCGCGGGGTGCCGGGTGAGAAGAGAAAGACATGAACGCGCGCGTGTGTCCGCTCCCCGCGCCTCGCACCCCGCTGTACATCGCCACTTCATTCATACGGATCACGTCCAGCTACATCTCACTAATATTTCGGAGCGGTAAGTGCTTATTGTCATTCAATCGGGCAACGCTGCTGACCTCGAGAGTGATCGCGGGATCGTCGACATTAAAAATCAAGGTGGCCACTTGGCAGGCGCCCATCGGTGCCTGCGCTGGCCTGTCGACAGCACACCGACACCCTGCACAGTTTTAATTAACTATTTTTCTCGCACTCGAAGTGAAAAGTACAGTTTGCACTTCGAGACTAAACGCCAATATAAAATACCCTCGCTTTCATTGCCTCCCTCGCAAGCTCGGGAGTCAAACCACCTCGGGTATATAATGGCTTCGTTTATTCCCTCGTTATAAAATATACTATATCATCAGGTATTTTAACATGGTATTCGTATAACTAGCATTTTCTGTCAGATTTTTTTGTTACTTCCTTCTGACATATTAACACTATGAAATTTAAGTACTGTAGACTGCATATAAGTGATAACAAAACCATTACCACTCGCGCACGACGGTACCACTTGTTGTTATTGTTGTACTGGCGCAGACATCTGTTGTGCACCTGAGCTGTGCCTGACTGCCTGCGCGGTAAAAAGTGCAGTGTTGCACGCGCACGCGCACTGCTCGCTGTGTGTCACGTGACATGGACCCGGCCGGTGCGCGGTGCAGATATTGGTATCCTGCCTTTTCGCCGAAAAATGTTTGCCAGATTTTCACTTGCCAACCAACGTTTCGCCGATATTTCACTTTGACAACTAACGATTAGCACAGTTGTGTATGACAACGTTTCATTTGGTAGAATTATTGTTAAGCTGATTATTATAATGACACAAAACGTTTGGGACGTTAATCATTTGCCAAACATTTCACTAGGCCACACAACTATTAGACGAATGACGTTTTGCCAGTAGGTATACCCAGTTCCCTTTTCATACATTGATATAATGATAAAAATAAACAGGGGAAAATATAATGACCACCAAAAATAACTCTGTGACCACTGTGAAAAATTTTTCGTTCTCTTTTCACGATAAAGTGGTGGTTAATTTTGGTGATCATTTACTAATTTTGGTAATCAAAAGTTTTTTTTGCCGTTACATTTTGCTAAATCAATATTACGCAAACTAAAACGTTCTGCGACTTGAAAGTTGGCATTTTAAAAAGTGTCATTATGTAAAGCAGACCAAAAGTACAGTTGGTAACTGTGAGGTTAGGAAATAAAATAAATTATATGATTAAGTTGGCAAATGATTCTTCGGCGAAATAAAATTCTGTGAAACGTTAGTTGGCAAGTGAAAGTCTGGCAAACAATTTTCGGCGAAAAGGCAAAGATCCGCAGATATTATATGTATAATTGTATACTACGCAACTTCGTCTGCGTCACATAATCATTTATCATTTACTACTACCTACCTCCTACTACCTACCTACTACCTAGGTACTACTACCTAAAAATGTTAGGGGTGGATAACCCTTATCACTTAGGGGTATGGAAAATAGATAGTAGCCGATTCTCAGAACTACTGAATATGCGTATAAAATTTCATAAAAATCGGTCAAGTCGTTTCAGAGGAGTATGCATTAACATTAACATGTATGTATGTATGTAACTAACACTGTGACACGAGAGATATTAGAAGAGAAGATGTCACCGTAAAATTGTCAAACACGTTAGATTGTAATATCTCTAGCGAGATTGTAAACTCGTGAAATATTGTATAAATAAATAAATATTGTCAAATGCATGCGACGGAAGTATCTCTGCCTCCATACCATAATCGGGACTTGGGGCACCCCCACGTTAGGTTAGTTACGTTCCTATAAACCCTGCTGACAGAAATAGTCGACTACGCTGTTTAGGCGAATATAGTGTTTTTAGGTTAGGTAACATTAATCAGTTTTTCTCAGGAATCGTGCTTTATCTATTCATGGGAGTGATACCATGGGGCAAGAGGGACTCCTCCTTCTCTCACCACACCGCGCGAGTTCAGTTCCACCGCATACATTTCACAATATTACGGTTATACTTCGATAGATTGTAATTACCGAAAATCAATGCGTTATATTGTAAGCAGTATGTTCAGTTGACAATAATTCGAGAGTTTACAATCTCTCTAGTTATATTAGAATTTAACGGTTTTTACAATGTTAAGCTGACATATACACAAACAGTCAGTACAGTTTTACCGCCCCGCGGCTGATAATCGCGCTGGACAGTTTGTTGGTCCCATCTTCCGAATTTCCGAAACAATGACACCTAGAACATTAAGAAGTGCACAATAGCGAGCGCATAGCGTGTCTTACGTACCTACATGCTCAAGTTCAGGAACTACTGATTCCGTCCGAGTCTAGCGTGGATAAACGACCATTTTGGTGTAGTGCATACGGAGGCCGGTGCTCGGAAGTAGCGGACCGCACGTAACACCATGTAATGATATTACTATGAGCGCGCCGTACGGCCGCACGCCGTTATGACCGCCGACGACGTGCCCCTCCCCCCTCACCCCCCACGTGCCCGCGCACTGCGGCCCACATTCAAGTGTAGTCGATTCGGTAGGGCGATGTTACCGCGCGCGCCGTCTGCACGAGCTGCCATGACACCTCGCCTCGATTGTTCTGCGCGCTGCGGTACTCGGTCACACGATGACACGAGTGCGCGATTGATCCACTTCCTACGACTTACAGCTTTCCGAGCAGCTGTGTGCGCTACCTCTGGCACACTTCACCTTGTACTTAAGTAAACTTCATAAGTTGACATCACGCGGTGTTCTCGCATAGTTCCTGTTCCCGTGGGAGTACGGGGATAAAATATACCCTATGTTACTCGCTGATAATGTACCTATCAGAAATCAGAAATCAGAATGCTTTATTTGTAAACATAGGTCAAATTATAATAATGATGATACAGATAGGTGGATCCTCTATGTTTCACCTATCCATTGCTGAAAGAATTATTCAAATCGATTAAGTAGTTTTAAGTTTATTCGGTACATACAAATATTTCCTCTTTGTACATACTCGTAATATTAGTAAACTAAGTATAGATAAACATGATTTCTATCATGCTCTCATCCTACAACCAGGATTGTCTTCACACGGATACAAAAAAAGTGATGAGATTATGATGCATGATCAAAAATTATTACGATAAAACTATAACATGAAAATAAAATTATTATATTTGTATTAAATGCAGTTAAAAGAAGAAAATGTACATTGGAATAAAAAAAAACGAAAAAATCATAAGTAAAAGCTTGTCGCATGTATTTTTCTTTTGGCTTTTGTATGGACGCGAAAGCGATGCCTGTGACGTGGTCGTTTGTATGTAATGTAGGCTGGTGCTTGCAGGAGCTGTGCGCGCGACCACGCTTCCGCGGAGACGACGGCGCCGACGAGCTACCCGAGCACCTCGCCGAGCGGTGAGTACCTACCTAGTGTACCCACACATACTACAGAGTGCGACGACACACTGGCAATGAGCCGCCGCGCGCCGCCCGCGCCGTGCGCGACGCTGACTCTGCACGCTGCTTGCACACTAATTTATTGTCTGCCGAGTGCTGACCTGCAGCTGCAGTGCATACTCCCGCCACCCGCGGAGTCTGTTCGTACAAACAGAAACGATAACGAGTTTTCGCCTCGGATGGATTCTTCGTAGTTGCCCGAGATTTTTGGGGTTTGAAACTAGGGTTGCCAACATTTCTTCAGCAAAATAATTATAGTACTTATTTTTCAAAATAAGCTACAAAAAATATTGTACACCCCAAACAGAAATAGTATTTTCGAAGTATTATAATATCTGTGGTATTTTTAAGGAAAAAGCCAAAAATAGACAAAATTCATTTGTTGTTTCTATTTATTAAAATAAAATAAAATATTTTTGTTGCACTTCTTGCATAAAAAAAATCATATTGTATGCTTTATTTCATTACATAAATAAAAAAAAGGATGTTAGTCGCCTTTGTTTCTTACCTACTTAATCACCTACTACATATATGTATATGTCACCGTAAAATTGTCAAATACGTTATATTGTAATATCTCTAGTGATATTGTAAAATCTCGAATTATTGTCAAATGAACTATACTTCCAACAAAACGCATTATTTTTCGTGATATGCATGCGATGGTAGTCAACTTACGCGGTGTGGAGGGAAGGAGGGGACCCCCTTTGCACTGTTGTAGGTACAACTCTCATGAAAAGATAATGCACCATTCCTGAGATATATACCGATTATTATAACCTAACCTTAAAACACTTTATATTCCCCTAAAAAGCGTAGTCGACGGCCCCTATTTCCGAGTGCAGGGTTTAAAGCAGTGGTTCCCAACCTTTCTTAGGCCAGGGACCACTTTGGTATGTTCATTGTTAACAGGGACCATATGGTCCTAGATAAACATGGACAGCGACAGGATTATAACTAGGGGAGTGAATCTTTAACTCACACTATACAAAAATTGGACAAAAGCGATCGAATTGAGCTCGTTTATAGCAATCATTTAGTAATTTTGCCTCTGATAGGTTCAATTAGGTTGGCTTGAACTTGCATCTTCTGTGTTAAAAAGTACAAATCTCAAAAAGATGTCTGTTGTTCTCAGTTCAAATCTTAATCTTTCGCGGACTCTGATGTCAGTTCCTAATAATAATCATTGCATAATTATGTCGCATCCAATATTTTTGTTTTCATTTTCTTCAACATCACTAATTAGGTCTTCGTCACAGCCAGCACATAGAATTTTCTCCTTTTCCAAACTTGCCTTGAGAAGGTAAATCAGTGAGGTCAGTTTCGCGATAATAAGGTGGCCGTTATTACTCTTCAATTCTCTTAATATCGGCCGTAGTTGATAGAAGGCGGCCGATGTTAGGATCTAGTTATCAAACTGAGCTGTTGATTCTTTTTTAACCTTATCAATGTTACTGCTAACGTATAATAGCTAAACATGTGATTTTACATTTTCATGCATTACCCCAATATTGGCCACCCGGCCGATATTGAGATTTATCAATAATATAAATCCCTAATCTCGGCCCCGCGATTATTTAATAAAATAGACAACTAAATGACCACGGTATCTAAAAGATACTTTGACTGTTATTCTTCATGAAAAAATAAAATGTAATACCATAGGTATGTTTAATTCTCTTCAAATACTTATCCTCGCAATGCGTTCACTCAGGGATTTGACTCGGCAATGACACCAAACGACGCATGTCCGCACCTGCGCGTGCTCTTTGGCCAACTGAACATTCAAATATTGATGCACCCGCATCAAAATATGGGAGGTTATGCGGATGGATATGGAGTCACTTTTTGCATTATAGTATATTTTATAACGAGGGACTAAACGAAGCCATTATATACCCGAGGTGGTTTGACTCCCGAGCTTGCGAGGGAGGCAATGAAAGCGAGGGTATATTATATTGGCGTTTAGTCTCGAGGTGCAAACTGTACTTTTCACTTCGAGTGCGAGAAAAATAGTCATTTAAAACTGAACAAATTTACACTCGACAAAAATTCAGAACTGAGAGGTCAGTTTTTTCTTTCATCAGGTCAGTGACAGATTAACCATTGAAAACAACACAAACTCTCAACATTTTCGCAATGAAGATGATCCACACTCCACATATGATTAATACCTACATTACTGCAGCAGCTAGCAACAGAGGCATTCCACATACTTTTTCAAAATCAACGATGCACACAGACAACCATAAATTTTCCCGCGTTGAAGAGTTCATTTGTTTTTTTTTCAATATACCGCTTTCTATTTGCAAGCCAATTCGAAATTTAAATAAAACCTTTGACAAGTTACTCTTTTGTGACCATGTTTCAGAGTAAAAGATCGTTCCATTTTTAAATTACTTTTTACTCCCTAGGGAATAAACGGTCACTTTAATCCCGCTTCGTAAGGCTATAATGGCGTACTTTTAGAGCATGAGAAGTGAAAAAACTATTATGTTATGATATAAGGGATATTTTTATAGTTATGTTCCATTTTCTCGAAACGGCCGATATTAGGAGGAGGCCGATAATAGGAGACTCCATGTTTCTGAGAACAAACAGATTAAATACTAACCTTTGTTAAGAAACAAGTTACATTAAATTACCCCCCACATAGGGTCATCATTTCGAGGTACTTTTCTTTGGAACGAAGTTCCTTAAATCCAATCCAAATCGTAGTGCGATTTGGTAGAAACCGTCACGTGACGGAATGCCGTATGCTGTGTGTGTGACTGTGTATGTAGTATAATAATATAATATTCCTCATTCCCATTCAATATACTGTACATTATTCTACTAGTCAAGCCCTTTCATTTGATACCCATATTGAGGGAGTTAAGAAAAACAAATGTAACCACTCATATAAGACCCTTAGTTATCGGGGTTAAATAGGTTGCAAATAAATGAGCTCTAGTATCACCCATTTCGAGGCCTGCACCCAATTACCAATCACTCTGTATAAAGTAAAAACAAAACTTGTGTTAATAAATCAGACTTAAAACTATGTTACTGGCAGTTCACTTCTGTTGGCTGACCAGGGTGGTTCACGCGGACGAAGTCGCGAGCAACAGCTAGTACTCGTATACAGATAATTATGGGTGTGTGCAGGTGGCGAGTGAACTTGGGCGCGGCGGAGGACGCGCACGTGTGCGTGGCGGCGGCGGCGCTGGCGCCCACGCCGCGACTACTGGATCGCGCCGCGCCGCCGCAGTCCTTCCGCAAGCACTACACCGGCGCCTTCAGGTGAGTGTGTGTGTGCAGGTGGCGCCCACGCCGCGACTACTGGATCGCGCCGCGCCGCCGCAGTCCTTCCGCAAGCACTACACCGGCGCCTTCAGGTGAGTGTGTGTGTGCAGGTGGCGCCCACGCCGCGACTACTGGATCGCGCCGCGCCGCCGCAGTCCTTCCGCAAGCACTACACCGGCGCCTTCAGGTGAGTGTGTGTGTGCAGGTGGCGCCCACGCCGCGACTACTGGATCGCGCCGCGCCGCCGCAGTCCTTCCGCAAGCACTACACCGGCGCCTTCAGGTGAGTGTGTGTGTGCAGGTGGCGCCCACGCCGCGACTACTGGATCGCGCCGCGCCGCCGCAGTCCTTCCGCAAGCACTACACCGGCGCCTTCAGGTGAGTGTGTGTGTGCAGGTGGCGCCCACGCCGCGACTACTGGATCGCGCCGCGCCGCCGCAGTCCTTCCGCAAGCACTACACCGGCGCCTTCAGGTGAGTGTGTGTGTGCAGGTGGCGCCCACGCCGCGACTACTGGATCGCGCCGCGCCGCCGCAGTCCTTCCGCAAGCACTACACCGGCGCCTTCAGGTGAGTGTGTGTGTGCAGGTGGCGCCCACGCCGCGACTACTGGATCGCGCCGCGCCGCCGCAGTCCTTCCGCAAGCACTACACCGGCGCCTTCAGGTGAGTGTGTGTGTGCAGGTGGCGCCCACGCCGCGACTACTGGATCGCGCCGCGCCGCCGCAGTCCTTCCGCAAGCACTGTTTTGTGTCCGATAATGATTGACCATTTATTAAGTAAAACAACAAATTATATAATATCGAAAGTAGGTGGCTTGTGGCGGGCGTAATAACCTAGTCAGCGAATGTACATAAATCGGTGAATTAGCAACTGCTTGTTCAGGTAAAAACTAAAACAATTAATATCATGTGGCGATGCTCGTACATCCTGCCGACTATAAAAGTACAAATATCAAGTAAAATGCATTATCCAAGGGTAGGTAAAATATGTAAAGAAAGTTATTAGAAGGTTCTATGTTCGTCGCTAACTGTTATTGGCGACGTTTCGCGATCCACCTTGTTGCTGTTAGGGAGATGTCTGGTGACTTCTTCTAGTTCAGGGCCGTCTGCTTTTGCTGGTCCTTCCGTAGGAAGATCCCGTTTAGTATGGCTTGGGACCATCTCAATCTCTTCCTTGTGCGCCTGCGTTGCTATTCTGTTTTCTTGAGGTAGACGGAGACAGCGTGCTTTAATTTGGACGTATACCCATATGCTGAATATTGTTGCACAGGTTATCATACAGCCGTACAGGACGTAGTGATGTTGTTCCGCCTCCACGGAATTAACCATTTGTATGTCCTGTTGTTCTTTAACCAGCTCAATTTTTCTCTTAAGACCTTTTAGTTGTTCTTCATGTGTTTCAAGTTCCATATCTGTTATATTTGTAATTTGACTATTGCTTGTTAATAGTTCGTTTAGGTTTATCTCTGGTACGTAGACCTCTTGCTCATTATCTAATTCCAGGGTACTTTGCATTTTGTAATGTGCATGAATCATATGTTTATCGCCGCGCATCATGCAACCTGTCGCTAAGGTGATGATGCCTGTATTTTGTAGTGTCTGTGACGTAATTCCCGCGGGACAGAAAATGCGCATAGTGCATTCCTCGCAACACGTAAACAACCAAGCTCCCTTACTGTGTAGTTTTTTCCAGTCATTGCTGCAACTCGATACCTTAGTGCGGCAGGTTGTTACTCCTCGATTGTTTATTATGTCTGCTTCGCACATTTTTGTGGCTGTTTTTATGCTGTATATAGGTAAGTCAAGGTTGCATAGCAACAGCTGATTTGTGTTTACTTGTTCGCACGATGAAAGATGTTGTTGATCCAGTGGTATCATCATGTCCAGCTTCAAGTTAACGGCTATGTATTTGGTTGTTGGTATTATGTTAATCATGGAGGTTCCCTTTATGTTGCGGATTGGGATGACTTCGGTTAGTTCGTACTGTTCGTCTGCTACTAAAGGGATTTTTACTTCGAATATGATGAAGTCTTCGGTTAGTTTTCCTTGCACACTTGCTAGTTTATACAATTCCCGGATACACTTGAACTTGTTTGTGCAAGGGAGAGATAATCCTTTTGGGACTTGTCCTGATATGATGTTCAACTGTTTTTCGAACGCATCGGGTTTCAGCAGGTGAGTGTCGACCTTGCCGTGACGAAGATCTGTGACTAGGCTGATCAACATGTCTTGTATTCTCCGCAAGTTTGTTACCATCATGTTTGCGGCAAGTGCAGTAGCAGTAAGGAACGTTGCTTGGTCTTGTTCGGTTTTCAGTTGTTGCAGCGAGTCTCTGAGACTTTTGTTGATGACAATGAACTGTCGGTTCATTACTTGTTCGTTCCTCTTCAGCAGGTTATATTCCCCTTCGATTATTGAAGTATGTTGTTTGTACAGATTGTACAAGTGGTCTTCATTGCTGTGTAGTAGTTTGATGTCGTTGTTGTATTTTTCGGCGAATTTGTCATCAAGTACTCCAAAGAGAGAGTTGGCAATGTTCCCAATTCCGTTTATGAGACCTCGCTTGCTACGTATTCCGTGGTCGGATTGTAGTACTTCGTTGTAGTGTTTGAGCTCGTTTAGTTCGTGCTCGAGTTGTGTGGATATAGTCAAATACGCTATATTTCGTTGACAAAGTCCGTGTAATTGCTGGACGTATTGTTCAACGGCAGAAGTACTTTTCCAGTAAGTCGACATGTTGTAGTATACTACCAGTCTCCATTCGTCTTGTATTATCTGTAAGTCTGCGGCTTTGTCAAAGTATACAAGACGGGTCGGGTCTAGGGTTGTTATATTGACGAGTTGTTGCATGGACGGTGTCACACACGTAACCATAAGTACCAGTAACGTGCTTAGGTACTTGAGGACGTTACAGCTGGAAACACCCTTCTGTCCCTGTCTAGGGCTCACTCTACGTTGAGATGTTGATGTAGTCGCCTCTGGTTGTGTTGGTTTGTTTTCGTTGTTGTTCCCGGTTTCAATTGGTAAGCGGGACAATTTCGTTACGGGTCTCTTCATTATGTTGGATTTAGTTTTGAGCGTGACGACTCGAACTAAGTTATCCGGTCCAGGATGCGTCTCTATAACTCGCCCCAATAACCATCGGGCTGGGGCTATTTGTTCTTCCTTTACGAGGACGACGTCATTCACTGCAATGTTGCGTGTTGGGGTTTGCCATTTTCCTCGTAATTGTAATGTTTGTAGGTAATCTTTGGACCATTTCTTCCAAAATTCCTTGTACATGTTTTCTGTCAAGCGCCATCGTAAAGTTAAGTGGCTGTTATCACTCTCTGACGTCATCGGAGGTGCCAGAACCGGTCCGCCGACTAAAAAGTGGCCTGGTGTCAAGTAATCGACGTCGTCGAGGTCGTTTGTTAGAGCGACAAGTGGCCTCGAGTTGAGGCAGGCTTCAATTTGTACTAGCAAAGTAGTGAACTCTTCGTACGTAAGCCTTTGGTCACCAAGGACGCGTTTTAGGTGGTGTTTCATACTCTTGACTGCAGCTTCCCATAGTCCTCCCGCTGTGGGCCAAGATGGTGCGTTGAAGTGCCATTCCATGCCCTTCTCGGAAGTGTTATTGACGAGGTCGTCGTTAACTAGAAGCTGCAATGCCTCCTGGCGTTCTTTGGCTAGTGCTCTTGCTGCTCCGACAAAGTTCGTTCCGTTGTCACTGTAGATATGTTTTGGTGTTCCTCGTCGTGCGCATAGCCGCTTCAATGCTGCGAGGAATGTTACAGTGCTGAGATCTGACACCAGCTCCAGGTGGATGGCTTTTGTGCATAGACAAATGAAAATCGCGATGTAGGCTTTAACTGTTTTAATGCCGCGACCTTTGTTAGCCTTTATTTCAACGTGTCCCGTGAAATCCACGCCCGCGTGTGTGAATGGCCTTGAAGGTGTAACTCGAGGCGTTGGTAAGTCTGCCATTTGCTGATTGCTGCGTTGCGTTTTGTAGCGGTGGCAGGTGACACATTTGTTGAGTTGCTTCTTGATTGGTTTCATGCCGCCAAGTATCCAATATTTGTTACGAAGGTATCCCAAAGTAAGCCTGGCACCGCCGTGGAGAGTATTCTTGTGGGCTTGATCAATCAGGAGGTCTGATAACTTGTGTTTGTTTGGTAAAATTATTGGATGTTTTTGGGAGTCGTTTAACTTAGCATGTTCAAGTCTTCCTCCCACTCGAAGAATACCTTGTGCGTCTAGCATTGGGCTTAAACTCAACAGTTTGCTTGTAGCCCGTACCTTGTTATGTTTGTGTAGGTATGCTATTTCATCGCCAAATGTATTGTTCTGTGTAGTTTTCACTAGCAGGTTTTGAGTCTGCACAATGTCTTCCGTAGTTAAGTGTGGCCTGCGGATGGCTCTTGTTGCGTCACGCGAGTTGTTTATGAATCGTCTGATCCAGCTGATGACTCGGGTTGCATAAGTCATTGTGCTGTATTTTTGCAGTAGTTGCTCGATGAGTGGCGCGTGTATTGTTTGTATTGCGCAAGTTTGACCTCGTTTCTTTTTCTCTTCGTTCGTTGTAAACATACCTTGTTTGGGTATGTTGTTGTTTTGAAGCCAGGATGGGCCTTTCCACCACAGTTCGTGACCTGTCAAGGCTGATGGTGAGATTCCTCTGCTTGCGCAGTCCGCAGGATTGTCTTCGGACTTGACATGGGCCCAGGAGTTGGGTGGTGTTATTTTGATAATTTGTGTGACTCTGTTGGCCACGAAACTCTTCCAACGGCTCACATCACCATGTAGCCAGCCAAGCACCACCATGGAGTCTGTCCAGCAATATATGGTGTGGGTCTGTGAGTTGATGGAGTTTTTAACTTTTTCTATCAGTCGGGATAGTAGTACTGCACCACATAACTCCAGTCGTGGCAGAGAAATAGGCTTTTTCTGTGGGCTAATTTTGTTTTAGCTGCTACTAGCCTTATCCTTTGTTTGCCTTCTTTATCAGTGGTCTTGCAATATATGGCACATGCATAGGCTCGTTCTGATGAATCACAGTACCCATGAAGTTCGAAGGGTTGTTGGGTGTCGCCGATCCAGCGTGGTATGGTTATGTCGTGTATGTGTGCGAGCTGATTGCGGAATTGCTCCCATTCTTGCTGTATCTTTGGTGGGAGTTTATCATCCCAGCTCGTTGTTGTTGACCAAGCATGTTGAAAAATTAGCTTGGCTTTCACTGTTACCGGTGCTAGCCAGCCAAGTGGGTCGTACAGTTTTGATATATCCGACAGTAGTGTGCGTTTTGTGTCGACCTCACGTTTGTTGCTGAGTGGTATTTGTTTGTAAGTGAACTGATCCGTGTGCGGGTTCCAAGTGATGCCTAGCGTTTTGTTGGTGTCTGCGTCCTTGAAGTCGAACATTTTTTGGCTTATAAATTCATCGGATAAGCCTTCGAGTAGGCGCGTCTCGTTGCTAGCCCACTTTCGTAAGTTGAATCCACCGCCCTTCAGCATTGTAATTAGTTGACTTCGAGCTTTCTGTGCTGTTATGAAGTCGTGACTTCCGCCGATTAAGTCGTCCATGTATAGCTGATTGGACAGAATAGCTGCCGCCAAGGGGTACTGCGCGCCGTCATCCTTTACCAATTGCCTTATAGTTCGCATTGCCAGAAAGGGAGCGGACTTGGTGCCATATGTTACTGTAGTCAGTTGTAACTCTTGTAGCGGCTCTGTGACTGAATCCCTCCACACTATTTGTTGTAAGTGTTGGTCTTTTTCCTGAATACGGATTTGTCGGTAGAATTTCTCAATATCCGCTGTGTACACGTATTCAAATGCCCTCCATCGTAGAATAATAGCTTGTAAGTCTTGTTGTAAGTTAGGCCCGCATTCCATCAGTTGGTTTAAACTGTGTCCCGAGCTAGTGGTTGCTGATGCATTGAAAACCACTCGGAGTTTTGTTGTCGTTGATTCGGGTCTCAGTACTCCATGATGGGGTAGGAAACAGCTTGGCGTGTCCGGCTCTGTGCACCTTTTCATATGTCCTAGAGCTTTGTATTCGCCAATGAAAGCCTTGTAGCTTGCAGCGAGGGTTTCGTCTCTTGTCAAACGTTTTTCCAGTTGCTTGAATTGCGCGACTGCCTGTGGCTTTGACCGTCCTAAATTTTGCTCGAAGTTGGTCTTCATGGGGATTCTAACTTCATACCGCCCATCTTCTTGTCTTTTTGTTGTGTCAGCGTACAGTTTCTCGCAGTACTCCTCCTCGACAGTCGTAGACTGGTTGTCTGATGTTATCTCTTCAATTTCCCAGAAGCGAGAGATATCGCTAGTGTCCACCACGACATGACAGTTGAACGTATTCGTGTTTCCCACTAATACCCAGCCGAGCTTTGTTTGCTGTGCTATAGGTTCGTATATGTTTCCTCGAATAATGTTGCTCATGACTATGTCGCCATATACTCCAGCATCAAGTAGAATGTCAATCGGCCTTGATAAGTTAAATTGTGGGTCGGCCAGGTTAATGTTTTCTATGTGAGGCCAATCTTGTTTTTCGAAGGAGTAGTTAGGCAGGTTGTTGAGTAGCTTAGCCATTACTAATGCCGGCGTTGAAAACTCGTAATCTCCGTAAAGGGACTTACAGTCCAACTGAACGGTCCCGTTGCTCTGGCTGGCAAATGCTCCGATCCCTGACACAGTTGAGTTGTGGTTGCGTCGCGGAAGGCCAAGTCGTTGCACAGCAGATTCTGTTATAAGGTTCAGTTGGGAGCCTTGGTCTAGAAGACATCTAAGCACGGTGTAAGTTCCATCTGCGGCTTTTACTTTAAGTTGTACTGTGGCCAGTAGAACTTCGTTAAAATTCCCTGACACGTGATTGGTTTTTCGCTGCGTGTTGTTGTTCGTCACGTTGTCGGTAATTTGGCTTGACGACAGTATCGCAGACGTAGTATCGCGGACTAGGTCATGTAGCGTGGTGTGATGCGCGCCGTTACACACTTTGCATCTTTTCTGCGAGTTGCATTTCTTTCCGTTGTGCGGATACATGCAGTTTTTGCAAATGTTCAATTGCTCAATTGTCCTAATTTTCATGTCTGGCTTCATTTCTTGGAACTCTTTACAGTAGAGCAAGATGTGGCTTGTTCTGCAGACTGGACAATTTCTGTCGGAGCTTGTATGGTTTGCTTTGGGGTAGCGTCTGTATCGGTTGTACGCATCCCTTTGTACTGTTGTCATCGAGGCCCCTTTGTTTGAGGAGACGTCGGCATCTGTTTGTTTGTTGGGTTTACTTGTTTTCTTCACTACTGACTCTAGCGCCGTGAACTTCCCTTCGATGAACTGGATGAATTCCTTGAAGTCGGGAAGTCCTCTTGGATTTTTTCTCGCCTCCATGTAGTCAGAGTAGGTCCGAGTGTCCAGTTTTGCCGTCAGGATGTGCACTAAAATCGGGTCCCATGTTGCCGTGTCGATGCTCAAGTTACGCAACGCGTGCACGGATTCGAGACTGGTGTCATGTAGGCGCTTCAGCTCGTACGCGTTTTGGCTTTGAATCGTATGTTGACTCATCAAAACTTGCATTTGTTTGGTGAAGAGCATCTGCAAGTTATTGTACCTATGGTGGAGGATTTCCCAGCAGGAGTCGTAGTTGCTCTCGGAAACAGGCAGATGTTGTACAAGGCGCTCAGCTTCTCCTTTTAGCTTCCCTTTCAGGTGTTGCATCTTCTGTCCCTTCGAGAGGGAAGGGTTATTGTGAATAGCCGCGGTATATAGATCGAGGAATGTCGGCCATTGTGTGTAGTTTCCAGAGAATATCGGTATTTCGATCCTCGGCGCACTATCCCGTTGTTGGACAGTGTGGTTGAGTTTGCGGTTGAGACCTCGCTTTGTGCACTCGTACGTTTCTTCATGCTGCGAGAACTCAAGCTCGTAGTTTACGTCGCTACCGACGAGAACATTGTCGAGCTGCCAGTGCACTTCGTCAATTGCCCTCCATCGAGATTCGAGGATCCTGAGCTTGTCTTCTATCTCCCATTTCTCAATAATATCAGCAGTACACAAGTTGCTGGTGAAACGGGAGAAGGCTCTGAAGTTGGTTGCTTGTTGATTTTTGAGCTCGTCCGATCTTGACAGGACTCCAGTATTCTTGTTCTCTTCTTCTGGGCGACTCGCGAGTTCCGCAGTGCTTGTTGGCCATGTTTGCAGCTTATGTTGTATGTTTGAGTAGTTCGACTTGACCCTGTCGTATACTTTTGTAGTATAGTATATGTCGGTCTGGTCTATGGCGCCCTGTAGCACGCCATGGTTCATTTCGAACTCGTTCCAGTGCGCCTGGAGGGTATCCAGTCTGCCCCGGATGTATGTTGCGGTTTTGCGGTCAGGGCCATCTTTTCCGAAGTTGACACCAATTTTCCGGATGCCCTCTGCGATGATTTCCTGCCGCTTGAGAAGTTCTTGTTGTCTGGCATCCATAATTGTTGCACGAGTATGTATGCGTGTTGTGGATGGACGCTAGCTCTGTTCACTTCACCGTTGAATTGTTGTATGTAATTTCCGAACCACCAAATGTTGATGTTTCCCACGGCGATCGCAGGGTCCGAAGGAATCTCTCCGTACGATATTGTGCGCCTTCTCAATCTGACTGGGGCGATCCGCTTGTGGAAGACCAGTCAAACCGATTCGCTAGCGTAAGTAGAGACACTTCGTACCTGTGCGACTTGCAGGACTGTTTGCTCCAGTAGTGGCGATCCGGCTCGAAGGACCAAAAATGTACGGGCATTAGGCGTACTGGATCGCGCCGCGCCGCCGCAGTCCTTCCGCAAGCACTACACCGGCGCCTTCAGGTGAGTGTGTGTGTGCAGGTGGCGCCCACGCCGCGACTACTGGATCGCGCCGCGCCGCCGCAGTCCTTCCGCAAGCACTACACCGGCGCCTTCAGGTGAGTGTGTGTGTGCAGGTGGCGCCCACGCCGCGACTACTGGATCGCGCCGCGCCGCCGCAGTCCTTCCGCAAGCACTACACCGGCGCCTTCAGGTGAGTGTGTGTGTGCAGGTGGCGCCCACGCCGCGACTACTGGATCGCGCCGCGCCGCCGCAGTCCTTCCACAAGCACTACACCGGCGCCTCCAGGTGAGTGTGTGTGTGCAGGTGGTACCCACGCCGCGACTACTGGATCGCGCCGCGCCGCCGCAGTCCTTCCGCAAGCACTACACCGGCGCCTCCAGGTGAGTGTGTGTGTGCAGGTGGCGCCCACGCCGCAACTACTAGATCGCGCCGCGCCGCTGCAGTCCTTCCGCAAGCACTACACCGGCGCCTTCAGGTGAGTGTGTGTGTGCAGGTGGTACCCACGCCACGACTACTGGATCGCGCCGCGCCGCCGCAGCCCTTTCGTAAGCACTACACCGGCGCCTTCAGGTGAGTGTGTGTGTGCAGTTGGTGCCCACGCCGCGACTACTGGATCGCGCCGCGCCGCCGCAGTCCTTCCGCAAGCACTACACCGGCGCCTCCAGGTGAGTGTGTGTGTGCAGGTGGCGCCCACGCCGCAACTACTAGATCGCGCCGCGCCGCTGCAGTCCTTCCGCAAGCACTACACCGGCGCCTTCAGGTGAGTGTGTGTGTGCAGGTGGTACCCACGCCACGACTACTGGATCGCGCCGCGCCGCCGCAGCCCTTCCGCAAGCACTACACCGGTGCCTTCAGGTGAGTGTGTATACCAACGACGTTGCTTTATGTGTCCCGACTGCAGCACTCGACACAAGTAGCTGAACTTTGAGGGTCGAGAGGTTGGAAAGTGCATAAGTAGGCAAATGATGATGATGACGATGATTCAAAATAGACATCTAAATAATTCCCTAAAACACCGCAATAACCAGATTGAATACAACAATTACGAGTATATGATTATTCAGCCAATCTGTGTTGGTCGGGGTGTGGGCTCGGGGCGCCATGGCTCCGTTGTTCTGTGTACTGTGCAAGCTGTGGGTACAAAGTTTTACGCGTCGTGATGCAGGTTCCGGTTCTGGGTGTTCGGCGAGTGGCGCGAGGTGGTGGTGGATGACCGGCTGCCGGCTCGCGACGCGCGACTGCTGGGGGCGCGCGCCGCGCACGACGACTTCACGATGCCGCTGCTGGAGAAGGCGTACGCCAAGTGAGTAGCGGGCTGGCGGCCTGACGGCGCTCGGCCGGCCCGCAGACTGACGCCGTCTGCACGACCACTGTCCGCAGGCTGCACGGCTCGTACGCGGCGCTGCGCGGCGGCAGCGTGGCGCGCGCGCTGCAGGAACTGTCGGGTGGCATCGTGCAGAGCTTCTCGCTGCGCCTGCAGCCGCGCGCGCTCACCTTCCAGGTGCTCAACTCGGCCGTGCCGCGCTCCACGCTGTTGGTGGCCACGGCGCCGCCCGGCGCGCCCGGTGGCCTGCTGCCCGCCACGCCCTACGCCGTCACGGGGCTGGCGCGCGTGCGTGAGGGGGCCGGGGGCGGGGGCGCAGGGGGCGGAGGCGCGCTGGTGCGCGTGCGCGCGGGAGGGCGGCGCGGCGGGTGGCGCGGCGCGTGGTCGGCCGACAGCGCGGAGTGGCGCGCGCTGGCGCCCCCCCACCCCGAGCTGCTGGCGCCGCGCGCCGACCACCCCGGGGACTTCTGGTCAGCTTGCATCCATAGCTACTTACTACTCGACCGCACCCGGCACTCCTTTACACCGCGCTCTACGCACTACTTCTCACACGTCCTCTCAGTGAGTGCGCGGCATAGGTATTCACGTCCATTCAATACTTCAATGGGCTTATGTACCGACTGTCGACATGGATGCCGGCAAGATTCTTTGGAGAAGTGCTAATTCAGTTCCATAACAGCTGAAGATTTTTTGCACCTCGACAATTCAAATTCTACACATAAGTATACTAACGAAGACATTATAAATCCTTTAATAAGTCCTTTTGCAGAATTAAATAAAACCAAAAATAAGGTAGGTACCGCCTATAAAAATAAAAATTAGTTCACGAATCGGATCATCGAACAAAGGTCACGGCAGCGTATCGAATGGTTCTATGTTTACGCAATCAGTCACTAGAGAGAGGTGCGCACTGTTGTTAATGTACTTACATCGTACCGCATTCAACCTGAGGTGAAGTAAGTAGTGTTGTGCGGCAGGATGTCGTTCGAGGACTTCGCGCAGAGCTTCAGCCAGCTGGAGCTGCTGCACGTGGGGCCCGACGACTGGCTGCTGGAGCGCGGCCTGCACGCCAAGCGGCCCTGGCGCGCCGTACTGGCGCGGCGGCGCTGGCGGCCCGGACACAGCGCCGGCGGGCCGCCCGGCGCGCGCCACACCGGCGCCAACCCGCAGTTCCACGTGCAGGTGCCGCGCTGCGAGGCCGCCGCGCGCAAGTGTCACGTCGTGGTGTCCGTGACGCAGCAGTACGACGTGGGCGCCGCCGCACGCAAGCTGCGCGCCATCGGCTTCGCCGTGTACGAGCTCGGCGCCGGCGGGCCGCGGCCCGGCGAGCGCCTGCGCGGCCTGCGCCCGCTGGACGTGACGCACGAGTCGCGCGCCCGCGAGGTCGTCACGTTCTTCACTCTGCCGCCGGGCCGCTACCTGGTGGTGCCGCACACGCGCCGCCCGCACACCGACGCCGCCTTCCTGCTGCGCATCCTCACCGACGAGCTCACCGACGTGTGGTGAGTGCAGGCGCTACTGTCCCCTCCCTCTGTGTGTGTGCGCTCACCTGCCGCCTGCCCGCAGGGAGGAGAACGAGGACAACGTGATCGTGCGCAACGTGCCGGCCGAGCTGCGCGACGGGGCGGGCGTGCCGGCGGCGGTGCGGGCGGCGCTGGGCGCGGCGGACGAGCTGGACGCGGCGGGGCTGCGCGCGGCGCTGCGGCGCGTGTGGCGCGCGTGCCTGTGCGCGCGGCCCTCGCTGGAGCTGTGCCGCGCGCTGGTGCCGCTGCGCGACGCGGCGCTGAGCGGCGCCATGCGCGCGTGCGAGCTGCCCGCGCTGGTGGCGCTGCTGGCGTACTGGCGCGCGGCCTTCCTGCGGCACGGCGGCGCGCGGCGCTGCGGGTCGGGCGCGTCGTCGTACCGGCTGCGCGCGCTGCTGTGGGCGGCCGGGGTGACGGCCAGCAACAAGGTGCTGGAGTGCCTCGTGCTGCGCTACGCGCGCGGCACGCAGCTGTCGGAGGAGGGCTACGTGATGGCTCTGGCGCGCCTGCACCTCGCGCACGGTGCGTGTGTGTGACGTGTGTACTCTACGCTACGTGTACGCATATAGTCACAACGGCTTCACCTAGATCAAAATCTAAGTTTGAGAAATTAACGCGTTGTGTTTGTATTGCAGAGCGGTACCGCAACCTCGACACCAAGATGAAGTCCAACCCGCTGTCCTTGGAAGAGGTGCGTGCCAGACGTGCGTGCCGTGCGCGTGCCGCGTGCCACGTGCCGCGTGCCACATGCCGCGTGCCACGTGCCGCGTGCCACACACTGACCGCGTCGTTCTGTTCTCAGATGATCCTGATGACGATCTACTCGTGAGCTGCCACTCCCTCGTGGATCGCCGCTGCGAGCGAGTTTATAATCATTTTGATCGCTAAATGATTTGAAAGGGTTACTCATTTAAAATAAATTGTAAATATTATTATTTATTGGCGGCATGTCCGATGTTCTACAGATAAAGGGCGTAAAACACCTCTTCACGAAGCCGAAAGGCACTTGTTCTCCCCATCATTGCGATCCTTTTTTTGTTCTACACCATCCTGGGTACCTAGTTACGGAGATATGAGGGGTCAAAGTTACAACTTTTACACTTGAAGTTTTTTTTTAAATACAAGTGTTTTTTGTAAGATTTTAACTTTTAACACCTCCACGACCCCCGAACTACTCAATCCATCCATTAGCTCAATGTTTTAAGTGCGTTACATTGAGTTCTACTACAAAACATGATTTATAACCTCAAAAAAAAATGATTTGATTCCCAGCAATATTTTTTGCGTAAAGTTACTTAGTTTGATGTTCAGAATGCTTGGTTTACGGATTCGTGATGAGGTGGTTTATACCCTGTATAGTTCGATGACCAAAGATTATCCGATCCAAATGTGCTGCAGCATGCGGCCCGTACAGTACAAAGTCCACGTTCATGATGTGATATTGTTGAACTAGTTGGTACACGGTGACAAGGTCACGCGGTGCATTGTCAGACAGGTGCTATTTATTGTGTAGGTATGTTTAAATGCTTTTGCCAGAGTATGTGTGTGCATGTCTGCAACACGGCGACTCCATGGAAGCTCAAAGAACGCACTAACGCTCCGCTCCTTGTTGGACGACAATGTATTTCCATATTTGTCAGCATCAGCTCGTAGTCCGGATCGTGGCCGTGTGGGTGTATAGGAGGTTGGTACAGTCTCAGTGTGGGTACAGTTCTGCTCGGTCGCGACATACACTATACAGAGTGTGGAAGTGTGATGGCGGGAGCGCATATCGCAGACAGCGCCCACACTCGCACAACTATCTTATCCTTTTCACTGTTGGCGTGAGGAGCGTTGTCATTCTTTGAGCTTTAATGAATATTTCAACAAAAGCAAAGTTAATCCTGTTATATCAATTTTCTATTGTTAATTCTGTATAGAGTTTGTTTTGTTTATTTATTTATTAAAGTCAATCATAATAAGTGATGAGTATCGGTAGGACGGTAGGTAAACTGACATTACTTGAGCTTGCGGGGGAACGTTGGCCCATATCGGAACAGTTCTTCGAACTCTTTTAGTTCGGCCGTCTCGAGCTGACCTGGCAGGGAGATCCATAACATGTAAGTAGCTATAGGTCAATGTTACCCTCACCGACTAAAGTAATGCGCGTTTCCCGGAAAGTGCTTACTCGAATCAAATATAATTTTGTTTGAGCAGCGCGTAATCCACGAACCAAAACTTTGTCCTCATTAGAATGTTATTATCGTGATGTAATGCTAATGACAGTGATTAGTGCGAGTGTGCCGGCACTGCTCACTGCTCACTGCTCAATAAACGTAGTATCGCATGATCTGTGTTGTTGTTACTCTCCCTCCCATAGACTGTCCTCACCCACCCTCACCCTATAACCCTTCAGGGATTACCTACTGGCATGTGAGCGCTCTCTCACTGCACTCTTCACTCTTTACTGTCCACTGTTCCCTGACTGGCCGACTAGGGTTACTTACCACATACAGGCTTACCACTGGGACTATCCTAGGGTCAGAGGGTCGTCTTAGGGGTATCAAAATTGAGCACCTCGATTATACATATTGATTAACCTCAACTTTGGTGGACAATCAACAATTACGACAGACAGAACGTTTGAAACGCATGCTTACTGAACATTATAACTATGATTTGCGACCGTAAACGTGTTCTTGTAATAACAGAATTAAAATTATGAAACACATCATCCAGCCATAAAAAGCTTTATTTCATGTACCTACATACCTAATCCCATTTCATGTTTTTTTACCCACGACAGAATGGAGACGGTACCTACATGCGTTTGGGGTGAGAGGTTGTTTGTTCGTTTGCGCAAATCCATGTTGCCATTTTTCTCCAAAACTACTAGTCCGGTTTTGATGCAGTTTTCAGTTATGGGTTTGGGCTTGGTGCATGTTCTTAGATAGGTGTTATGGTGACAACTCTCCAGGGGGCCCTGCAGCAAACATTATTTGAGCAAATCCTAGCTTTTTATTTTAACATTAGGTATTACATTACTTGCTACTTTTAACCGCGGCGTCGTGGGTTTTTTTTTTTTTTTAATTTGCTTTTTATTCATGACAAATTTTACCTACGGGTCTTTGCTTGGGTCGACTTGGGTTCGAATTCCCTTGATGTTACCTACCTATGTATTTCTTTATATTAAATGCGCATCAGTAACTTCTCTTGTCCTACCTGAGGACTACTACAAATAAAATAATGTAGTTACCAACTAGGTAGGTACAAAGTAAGGTCAATAAACACCGCAGCTTAATTAAACACAAATGTACACAGTGTAGTAGCTACCATAGATAAATAACACTTTTATCCAACGTAGTAGTTAAGGCTGAGGCTGGCAAATGAGTTTACCACACTAATACTTGTTTAGATAATCAAGTCTTAACAAGAATCGTAATCATTATTTTGAACGCGTACATAATACTGTAGGTTCGCCTCATTGGCGGAAGTGCGAGGTTCTGTAAGTTTAAGTTCTGCGCCGCAGCCCGCGCCCTTTCCTCTTGCCCCGCTCTCGCCCGCGCCCCGCACCCCGCACCCACACCGGGGCACCGCGCGCCGGGCGGCGAATAACTGTCAAACGTGCGCCAGCGCCAGTTAAACGTCAGTGTCAGTGACACACGGACACATCACTCTCTGTTTGAATCGAGTGAGCGCTAAGCTAACGCTATGTTAGCTAGTTAATCGCGCTAGTGCCGTGTCCGTCCATTCTGCAGAGAGACCTATTTACGTAAATATGAGTAAGAATGCTAGTGCGATGTGTGTCGCGGTCGCGGCGGTGCTGGCACTGGCGGGTGCGGTGAAGGCGGTGGAGGCGCGCCTGTCGGTGCTGGCGCCGGCCGCCTTCGAGCTGGAGTCCACGCTGCAGCTGAACGATGCAGCGCGCACCGACCGGGAGGTGGGCTACAAGCTGCGCGCGCGCCTCACCGTGCAGCCGCGCTGGGTCGCGCCGGATCAATCCGGGTATCTACTCCACTTCCACGTTAGTATCTTGCCAAGCTCCTAGCTCTTATCCCATGACTAAACTTTCGTTTCTTCATAATCTATATTCCAGTTAAATAAACTATAAATAGATTGTGTTCTCTAGGCATTACATACTTAAGTATAATTCAATTTTATTTTAGTTGCAATCCCCTAAACTGTATTTGCGAGGAAAACATGTGAATGCAGACTTCATGCCGTATGATTCAGTGTGGGATGCGCACAGTGATAGCTCATTCTATGCTCACTGGAGCAGTGGAGAGATCAAAGTGGCCTACCTGGACCCCGACGAGTTGCCCGATGTGCTCAACTACAAGAAGGCTCTGCTCAGTCTGTTCCAGGTCAGTAATGTTTGGCTACATCCTTACGACAGTTGTATCTTCTGCCTGAATTTTGTAATATTCACACAAATAAACAATCTGAACTCAATTCTTGGCAATTTTAAACAATTAAGTAATATTTGGTAGGCTGATTGCAAGTCTGCCATCCATTATATTATAATATATTTAAAAAAAAACCTACTTTCAGGTACAAATGCTGGATGGTGAATACAATGAGACAGACGTGTCCGGCCCCTGCCGTGTACTCTATGAGACCATTTCTACAGAGGTGTTCAGGAAAATCAAGGTGTAGAAACATAATAATGATTTTTTATGTTTTTGTTAATGTAGGTTCCACTCAGTTTGGTAGGGATCCTAAATCTATACAGGAAAGACAATCTTTGCAGTTTAAATAATGTAATATTTTAAATACTGGGAAATCTGTGAGTTAGCCAATTGTTTCTGGAACAATTTCGTAGAACTATTAGTAAAGTAAGTTTCAAGTATTTCAAAATAAAGGAAAACTTAATTAGTAAACCATATAATTGATATTCCGTCTATTATATCAAATATAAGCCAATGTAGCTTAAAATGCCAATTAACACGTGCGGTACGGTGACTCGCAGCTGGAGTGCGCGGTGGACAGCGCGGGCGGCGTGACTAGCGCGCGGCGCGTATCGCGGTACTCTGTAGGTGCGGGGGGCCTGAGTGCGCTGCACGCCGAGGAGCTGCTGCACGTGGGGCCCGGCGCGCTGGGCCTGAAGGCGCGCTCATGGCACACGCTGCGCGCGGGGCCCGCGCCGCCCGCTGCGCCGCGCGCTGCCGGGCTGCAGGCCGCGCTGCAGGCGCTGCCGGCCGCGCTGCGCGACGTGCCGCTGGCGCTGTCGGCCGAGCTGGCGCCGCCCGAGGACGAGGTAGGTGACTCGCTACTACAGATAAGCGAGGTCGGCGGGCCGCGCTATCTGCGCCACGTCCCGCCGCGCGGGATGATGGCGGCTGTTATCTCTGTGTCTCAGATACTGACAGATATTTTCATTACTTTTTCGTAGATTTCTCTTATCTTGCGTAATAACTCGCTGCTACATTTCAATCAACACTTATACTCTACATGCTAATTATTCAACTTCAAAAAATGAATGTCAAGATAATGAGAGGCCAAATAGAATATGATGTAACTTCCTTGGAAAAATGCCTAAAAAAAATTTAAAAAACCTCTGACCCATATTAAAGTAGTAAACAATATGTTAAATGACAAATCATTTGTTAGATCCTTATACCAGTCATCATTCCACTTTCCTCACCTTGTTTCATTAGTTAGTATTCTTCATTCCCTTTCAATATAAAGGCTGTTAGTGTGAACACCGTTATCCTTGAAACCAGGGGTTTGATTTCATTAGTAGAAACTAAAACCAATGAAAAAAGCAACCTTTTTTTTTAAAGAAAATCCACTGTTTTCTTCAAGATCATTTCACCCTGATGCACCCGGAAACTGACCGCGCGCCCGCGCGGCGATCGTCTCCTCTATCGCGATACCAGTCGGGTAGACACAGGGGTGGAGAATCTTGTGTTGTTCCAATTCGAATTTATTAAACTAATACAATTAGTTTCTTATCAAAAAAATAAATAAATTCGAATTTATAAATTTACGTGTGTCGTAAAAAAATGCTTTAACCATAATGTTCGGAAATGAGATAGTCGAATACGGTTCCTTACCGACACGGAAACGTATCGAATGGTTGTGAATAAGGGGCAAGGCCCCATATTCACAACGCTTCGATTCGATTTCGATTCGGTAAGTCGCGCTCGTTTTCGTTATGCCAAAAAGGATATACATACGACTTGTCGAAACGAAATTAATTCCGAGCGTTTGTGAATACGGGGGCAGATTAAAAATCCAAGAAGGCGTCCAGGTTTTTTTTGTTTTACCGTCATGGGTGTTGTTTTTATAGTTGTCAGGGTCGCTGATAACGAAAATGAGGACAAAAAAAAATCCAAGATGACGTCCAGGTTTTTTTTGTTTTTCCGTCATGGGTGTCGTTTTCATAGTTTTCAGGGTCGCTTCCTCGGCGCCATCTTGGATGTTGACTTTGTCCTCATTTTCGTTATCAGCGACCTCGAATACCATAAAACGACACTCATGACGGAAAAACCAAAAAAAAACCTGGACGTCATCTTGGATTTTTTTTTGTCCTCATTTTCGTTATCAGCGACCCTGACACTGGCGCCGTTTGCCGTGCAACGGTACGGCACCGCCGCCGGCGGATGGCGTCGTGTACCGGCACGTACACGCTCAGCACGTATACTAAAATTAGTTTTGGCTTGTTATGGACCGCGAAAGACGTATCCTGCTCCTGTTGCTGTTAAGACCACGACGAATGAAGAAAAAACAAAATCAAAGAAAATATTGGGTAATAATGAGCGCGTCGGTACACGACGCCGTGGCGCGGCACGGCGCCGCGCCATATGCCGGCGGCGGTGCCGTACCGTTGCACGGCAAACGGCGCCGCACCGTAGACATGGGTATACGCCCTAACAGTTTCGTCCAGAATTGAAGTCAACGAGGAATAATGCGTACCTGCCTATTAGTTTTAGACGTCAAATAGCTCGGCTATTAGCTTTTAATTTAAACTCAGACATATGTGGTATGTCGCAGTCTTTTGTAAATAGTTCCACGGAAATTAGTAATTAAATTAAATTTCGCCCTACTGCAGGTTCATAATTGGTTTACCGCTAATAATTTAGTACTAAATGGGAATAAAACTAAGTGCATAAGATTTGCTTTACCAAATGTCAAAAGTAGTGATTGTGACATAGTATTGAATCAAGAGAAACTTGAATTTGTCAATAAAACGGTTTTCTTGGGAATTACGCTCGACCACAGGCTACAATGGGGTCCTCATTTAACATCTCTTGCAGGCCGGCTGAGCTCAGCAGCGTATGCTGTTAGAAAAATCCGTCAATTTACTGATGTTGATACGGCGAGGATAGTCTATTTTAGTTATTTTCATAGTATTATGTCATACGGTATTTTACTATGGGGACGGGCTGCAGACATCGAGTCTATTTTTATTCTGCAGAAAAGAGCCATCAGAGCCATATATGAATTACGTAGACGCGATTCTCTAAGGGAACTGTTTAAGGAAATTAATATCATGACAGTACCTTGTCAATACATATATGAAAACATCATGTATGTTAGAAAAAATCTGCATTTATTCAGTAAAAGAGGTGACAGACACCACTATAATACTAGAAATAGGGACCAACTAGTTCAGCCAGGTTTCAGGCTTGCTAAAGTAGATTCATCTTTCATGGGGTACTGTTTAAAATGTTACAATAAAATACCTCCCCACATTCTACAACTGAATGAGACGAAATTTAAATCTTGTGTAAAACGCACACTATGTAGGCAAGCATATTATTTATTTATTTATTTATTTATTTAAGGACTTTGGAAGACTTACAGCTAAATACACTAGTGATAAGTAACAGAATGATAATCAGACAGCCAATTACAAGTCTTCACGTCTAGAGCTTGTCTGGTATAAACATTACTGTGGAACAAAATATACACACTGCCAAATAATGCCAAAAAATAAAAAAAAGAATAAAGTCATGCAAATAGATCATCACCCAAAGTATGAAACATAATATAAGCTGGGAGATTACATTGAGGATAAAAATGCTTGGCTAAATGCTGGTCCTGCTCCGCAACCATAGGTGCAAACTTATTGGACAACATTATTGTGGTAGCTGCAGAAGATTGTAAAAATATTCTTGCATTGTATAGATTCCATCTCTTAGTATTGTATAATTGCATAGCACATGTGTGAGTACCATGTACTGTAAAGCTACCATTTGCATTTAGTTATCTCTCATTGACTTGAATATGCCTTGGTGGCTGAGAGAATGTCATGCTCGCTTAAATGTCTTGCTGATGGTGGCGGGTGGGTCGGGTCATTTAGTTCCCTTCAATATGGTTGAATTGAATGGCGCTGATCCATGCGTCATGTTCGTGAACGGGCGCTGTCAGTCGGGACTGGTCATCTCTTAGCTGCCATGGATCATTTGAATTGCTTTATTTTATAAATTGTTGATTTAATTCTTGTTTTACTCTGGACGCTCTTATTGTGCACGTCTTTCTACATCGTTCTCACATATATGTATAATCTCAACATGAAAGATGTAACCAAGATTTTGTAACAACATTTTGATTGAAAAGAGTGTCCATGGAGTTTCTTGCCCGTTCTTCTCCATAGAGATCTACGCTAGGGAATGGGCAACTACAGTACATTCTCAAGTTATTATGCCTTGTGTCTGTAGCCTTTTTTTTCGTTTTATCGACATTCAAAAGTGCCGTTAAGGTCTAGTTGAAATAAATGATTTGAGTTTGAGTTTGAGTTATTAAAATTAACATTTTTTAAGCTAGTAAATAAATAAGCAATTCTAAACATAATTATATAAATAAGAAATGATAACATATTGACTATTATTATTACTAGAGACTATTAGGATTTTTAGATACATGGAAAAAAATAAATAATATATTAATAGTATAAGTTATAAAGCGCTTTTTCTCTCTCTATTTATTTACTTTAAAAGTTGCTGTGCCCGACAGGGTCCATAATTGTTACTATAATTTTATTTACCACCATTTACCACATTATGGTTAAAGCAATAAATGATTTTGATTTTTTGATTTTGTTATTTCGACATCGGGATGAAAGTCGGAGAAATGACCTCTATTTCGATCTTAACTGGCACCAACTTTAACACCCTGTACATATATACTTAGTATACCTACATTACTGAAGCAAAAAATAATGATATGGCCCCCCATTCTTATGCACTCTACATTTTATCAATTCTGGTACTCCTGTGAATGTGAATGTACTATGTATAACGTGTGTCGTGGCAGGAGCTTAGCGTGGCGCTGCAGCAGGCGCTTGCAGCGCTGGCGAGCTCGGCGCCGGGGCAGGGCGGCACGGGCGCCGAGGCCGCCGCCGCGCTGCAGCTGCTGCCCGCGCTGCGCCGCGCCAACCACTCCGCCGCGCTGCAACTGCTGCAGCGCGCCGACATGCACGACCTGTGAGTACCGCCCCCGCGCTGCAGCTGCTGCCCGCGCTGCGCCGCGCCAACCACTCCGCCGCGCTGCAACTGCTGCAGCGCGCCGACATGCACGACCTGTGAGTCCCGCCCCCGCGCTGCAGCTGCTGCCCGCGCTGCGCCGCGCCAACCACTCCGCCGCGCTGCAACTGCTGCAGCGCGCCGACATGCACGACCTGTGAGTACCGCCCCCGCGCTGCAGCTGCTGCCCGCGCTGCGCCGCGCCAACCACTCCGCCGCGCTGCAACTGCTGCAGCGCGCCGACATGCACGACCTGTGGATCGACCGGAGGACACGGTGGAGGTTTGCCATGCTGATGGATTACCCATCCGATAAAAAAGAGACATAAGCATAAGGCAAAAGGCATAAGCGAGACAGTCATAGTCCATGAGCGTATATGCTGTGACGCAGTTAACATAAGCGCATTCGCGTTCTAGCTGGTACAAAGAATATACATGTTCGAGTAGATGAGTTCAGAGTCGCACGCGTCGCGCAGGAAACTGTGCCGGCAATACAACGATGCGCAGAATAGAATAGAATAGAATAGAACAGGGCAGACACATATCTGCCGCAATCTATGCAGCATTCGGTATTTTCATGCATTACAGAATCTGTTCTGCCTTGCGCTGCGTAGATCTACGTCGTCTGCGTCCAGCATACGTCTAACTGACACTTAACACTTAGGCCGAGCCTGTGTCGCCTGCTGGGGCTGGCGGCCACGCCGGCCACGCACCGCGCCGCCGACGAGTTCCTGCAGCTGCACGCGCCCGACCCGCTCGCCGACCTGGCGCACGTCTACCTCGCCGGCCTGGCGCTGGCGCCGCGCCCGCACGAGGCCGCCGTGCGCGACGCGCTGCGCCTGGCGGCTCGGCCCGGGCCCCTGCGGCCTGCCGCGCTGCTGGCCGCGGCCGGCGCCGCGCGCGCCTGCCCCGGCGCGGCGCCCGCCGTGCGCGCCGCGCTGCGCGACGGCCTGGCGCGCTGCGGCGACGTCGCCTGCCGCGCACTGCGCCTGCGCGCGCTGGGCTGCCTGCCGGGCGCCGAGCCCGAGCTGCTGCTGGAGCACGCGGCGCGCGCGGAGCCCGGCCCGGCGCTGCAGGCGCTGCGCGCGCTGTCGGGCGCGCCGCTGACGTTCGCGCACCTGGACGGGCTGCAGGCGCTGGCGCTGAACTCGTCGGGCGCGCTGGAGGTGCGCGCGGCGGCGCTGGAGCTGCTGGTGCGGCGGCGCGCGGGGCTGCCGGCGCCGCTGGCGCGCGCGGCGCACGTGCTGCACGCGCGCGGCGAGCACGAGCTGTGGCGCGTGCTGTGGCAGCGCGTGGGGTCGCTGGCGGGGAGGCACGCGGCGCTGGCGGCGCTGCCGAGGCAGGTGGAGGCGCGACTGCGCGGGTGGGAGGCGCGGGCGGCGGGCGGCAGCTCGTCGGTGCTGGCGCGGTGGCCGGGCTGGTCGCTGGGCGGATGGAGCGCGGAGCTGGTGTCGGTGCAGGTGGCGCGGGCGGGAGTACTGCGGCGCGGGGAGGTTCGTCTGCTGGCGCGGGACGAGCTCGGCAACGAGTTCGACGCGCTCGATGTGAGTATCGCTCGCTTCCACACACGAATATTGGGTTACTCAATTATAATTTTTAAATATTGTCAATTCAAAAAAAATAAACATCGTTCTACAATAACTACGTACTCGTATTACATATTTTCAGTTCTCGTTTTTGCACTTGCAACGTACAGACGAGTTCGACGCAATTTAGAAATATTACAGGAACACTGTTTCACCAAGAATCATCGTTAGGTTTATTTATTTACGTTCAAAATTGTAAAACAAATGTTGTTGTTTATGAAGTTAGTAATCTGCTGCTACGAGGTTGTTGGTGTTTTACAAATAACCCTGTATACGATACACAGTACCACCGTACATCACTTTGTTATATCTCAAAGGGTTTAGATTTAGGCAACCTTTTTCGTTGAATGCTCCCAGACGGGTATTTCTTTCCGACACTTTGTTGTATCTCAAAGGGTTGAGATTTAGGCAGCGTTTTGCGTTGAAAGCTCCCAGATGGGTATTTCTTTCCGACACCTCAAATAAAAAAATAAATAACATTGGCTAAAATATCATTGTATTTTAGCCAATGTATACAAAAACTTGACAAATTATATACTAAAACCTTCCTCGTGAACCACTCTATGCATTTGTTAAATCGGCATGCCGCGGCATGAAATCGGTGCAGTAGATTTTGAATTTATCGCGAACGAACAGATACACAGACGCGGCGAAGGACTTTGTTTTCTATTATTTAGTGATAATTCTGAAAATACATACGTGTCACGTGTGTGAACCATATTCTCATCAACATACAACCTGAATCTTACCTGGGACGGAAGAAAATTAGAATTTCCCGGGTTACGCTGGCAAATAGGGAACATCTTTAACTCATATATCGTTAATTCGTTACTGATATATCATAATAGGTAGATGTGTGGACTCGCGGCCTCGACGCTTTCGGCGGAGGAAGCGGCGACGCTAGCGCCTCTTCCGCCGCCTCGTCCGAGCAGTCTGAGCAGTCCGAGCAGCCCTTCGGCGAGCTCGGCCTGGCCGTGGCCGGCGTCGGCCTGCCCACCGTCACGCTGTTCGACGGCCAGGCCGAGCTGCTGGGCCACGTGTGGGCCGGCACGGCCAGCGCGCCCACGCCCGTGCTGCGCGCGCTGCGGCCGCTGCACGAGCACGACGCGCCCGTGCCGCTGCTGGCGGGAGTGAGCGCGCGCCTCTCCACACGCGCCGCTCTGGCGCTGGCGCTGGACGCGCAGGCGCAGGTGTCGCTGTGGTGGCGCAGCGCGCGCGCCGAGCTGCGCCTGCGCGCCGGGCTGGCGGCGCAGGCGGCGCTGCACGTGCGCACCGCGTGGGCGCAGCTGAGTGCTCGCGCCGACGTGCGCGTGGAGCCGCGCCTGCGCATCGCGGCCGACCTGGACTTCTACTCGGAGGTGGCGCTGTGCGTGCGCGTGAGCACGGAGCCGCTGGGGCGCGTGCGCACGGTGCGGCTGGAGGGCGCGGGCGGCGCGCGGCGCCTGCGCGTGCGGCGCCAGCGGGTGACGCGGGAGACAGTCGCGGGCCGCACGCTGGCGCTGGGGCGGCCCAACGACGTCACGTGCCGCACGCTGCGCGCGGCGGACAAGGACGCGGACGCGGACGCGGACGCGGAAGCGGACGCGGACGCAGGGTCGCACTGAACGGTTCTGCCGCTCCACTCTCATACCAAAGACTAGCGCGGTTTTGCGACGATTGTCGTCTTTAAGATATTTTTAGGAAAAAGCTATTGTTGTAACAAATGTACATTTCAATATTGTGGCATATGATATCAATATGTGACTGCATGTAACTTAAGATCTGATAGATTTATAAACTTATAAAAAAACTTCTATATTTTTAATAAATATTTATAAATATCAATGTTACCGCTATTATTTCTTTCACTCTCCATGCAAAGGCTAGGAAGTTGGCTAAATGATACTGCTGCTTATAATGTCAAATTAAATAATAACATTGTTCGGACCAAAGGTTTAGTAATACAAAGGAGCGAGGGAGCACACGCGATGACCGCTAATCGAGTACTGAATGCTCAACCAATATTAATTACTTAAATGAGGTAAAAATGCACGAGTAAGCATTAGTGAGTTATGAATGTGTGGGGTCTATGCCACACTTTTAGTCTCGTATTCTTAAGTGAAATAAAACAAACGATCGAGGTTCAAAATGAGAATAATTTATTGTCAAAATCCTAGTTCCTATATTACAAAATGGAATGTGAATGTAGTAGCTGGTTGGACTCAAAACCAAAAATCGATCAGCCAATCAGACGTATGGTTCCTGGTTTCCTGGGCCTGGCGTTCAGAGTGCGCCGACTATTAATACATGCAGCGCCGCTATGCGGCGATTGGATTGTGCAATTTTAGCATTCTGATTGAAATGTGCAAGTACCTGATCAGAAGCTAAACATTTTTTATTTCATTGTATGCATTGTTATGCTCGTCCTCCCATTTCCAATGGATAAAGTGGACTCAATATTGAGGACGCGTTGGGAACGAAGTTTCGGTAATAGTTAACTAATCCTAGAAATGACTGTAATTTGTTTACGTTTGTTGGGATAGGTGCATCGACAATTGCTTTAACTTTTTGTTGTGATTTTTTTAACCCGTTTTTGTCGATGGTATATCCTAGGTATTCTATTTGATCTTCGAAAAATGCACATTTATCCCTACGAAGTCCTCAGCCCTGCATCTTGTAGCCGTTGTAACACTGCATTTAGCCTTTCTAAATGTTGCATTTTATTTTCTCCCGTAATACAAATGTCATCCAGCATACACATTACGCCGTCTAACCCCGACAGTAAGCATTCCATTGCCCGTTGAAATATGGCGGGCGCACTAGCGAGACCGAAAACTAACCTCGTGTACTTAAATAGTCCGCGGTGCACTGGGTCCGTTAGCTGCACGCGCGATCTTGTCGCTGTCCCTTGGCCGCTGTGCCGTCGCTAGTGACGATGATGCGCTGCGCACGGTCTCCGCCAGCTCCACAGCTTTCGCCAGTGCTGCAGTGTAAGCTCCTGAAGGTCGCGCGCAAACAGCTTGTCTTTCTCCGGCCCCGGTTGCATTCCCATGACAAACCGGTCACGAAGCGCATCTTCCACGTTCAGGAACCCGCAATGCGTAGTAAGCCCCCGGAGCCTCGCGGCCCACTGAGGGTAGGTTTCTTCCGCGCCTTGAGTTGCTGCGTAAAAGTTGTACCGTTCACCAAAACCACATTTTTTTGGAGTGTATAAATGTCTTCATACGGCACTTGAGTTAATTCTTTCGGTAACGCCAAATCAGCCGCTAGCTTGTAAGTGCTGTCGGTGAGTGCGCTCAGCAATATCGCCCGCCTTTTCACATTTGATGGATCCTTTTCATCGTCGATATCGTTCGCAATGAACCATTGTGTGATGCGTTGTTTGTAATTTTGCCACATATGAGTGTTGTGGTCAAAACTTGATAGAATTCCAAAGTTAGACATCTTTTTGTCTTTTCTTATTGTTCGGCACTCACTCGTCAACTGCCCGAGAAATAATATGTTTCACAATAAAACAATGTGTTCAAATCAAAGCAAGTACCAAACAAAACTTCGTAGTGAATTGCTCGGCGCCCCCGTCAGGGGGCGCGGCAGGCGGTCACGGGGCTATGCCCCCTGGCCGCGGAGGCTATACCTCGGCCTGTAAATACAGGCCCGTCATTATGTTGTCTAATGACAAAAGCCTGATGGCGTGTGAATGTTTCACACGTCTGTGTAAGGTTGCTATTGAGTTTCCGTAGGCGCGCCTACAGCGCTTTTATAGCGCTGTTATCTTCACGCCACCTCGGCGGTCCGTCCCCGCCAGGTGAGACCTCCGGTTACCCGGAGGAGGCCCGGCGGGGGACGACCAGCGGCAGAGGTGACGACTCCGACGCACCTACGGTGGATGTATGGCTCCCGCCCGCCCCGCGCGCCAGAGCTAGCCGGTTACGTTACGGACGGGGGGCCGATATGTGTGTATAGGCGGTAGTGTGTTGTGTGACACCGCCCATGATTGCGTGGGAGGCGAGCCCGCGCTGCGTCCCGACGCGTGTGTCTACGCGAATGTGTAGAGATGCATGTATGTTTGTAGCTATGCGCCCTGCCTATATTAACTTAGCACAGGTCGCATAGCTCGGTGTGTGTTGTGTGTGTGGAGTCATTTTGTATAGGTAAGCTGCGTGTAACCTGGAAACAGCTTACCCAGGCGTCAGATCCGGTGGGGGGGGGTCAACGTCCGCTACCAGGTCGCGGGGGAGGGGGCGCCTCGCGTCAGGGGGGCGCGCATGCCAGGGCGCTATGTGCTTGACGTGCGGCCAAGCAGATGCGTCGGCACGCGCGAACATTCCCGTCGCAAGGCGCCGGATGAAGGCGTCCAGGCTCTCGATTCCGAGGTCCCGCTGGATGACGTCATTCCTCACGTAGCGAGGGGCATCGATGATGGTCCGCAACGCAAAGTTTTGTTGCGTGCGGAGGAGCTTCTTGTGACCCTCGCTCGCGAGGCCATACCAAGCGGGGGCGGCGTACGTCAGAATCGGGCGTATATAAGTTTTATACACGCCCAGCTTGACGCGCGCCGGCAGTCGGGAAGAGAGCACCGGACGGAGCTGAAAGCGGGCTACTCCAGCTTGCGCCGCGACCTGGCGGACATGTGGACCCATGGTAAGCCGACGGTCGATGGTGACCCCTAGGTATTTTACCCGGGGCGACCACGCGACATCGGCACCATGTAGAGTCAGGGGTGGTGGGAGGGGCACTAGTCCAGTGACCATCGCCTGCGTCTTACCCACGTTAACCGATAGCCGCCACTTCGACAGCCATGCAGGCAGCAAGTCTAGCGCGCGCTGCATCTTGACCGCCGCGTACTTCGCGTTGAGCGATGTAGTAATGTACGCGGCGTCGTCGGCGTACAGCGCGAGCATCGCCTCTGGCGTCGTGGGGATGTCGTCGGTGTAACGTGAGTAACACGCTGGCGACACACAGCTGCCTTGGGGCACGCCAGCCAGCACCGGACGGGCGCTGGAGAGCGTTCCCTCGACCACCACGCGGAAGCTTCTTCCTGAAAGAAAGGACTGGACCACTTTTACGACGCGGCGGGGCGCGTCCGACGTGGACAGTTTGTAAATAAGGCCCTCGTGCCACACGCGGTCGAAGGCCTTCTCCATGTCGAGGAGTACTGCTACCGCATACTCCTTCTTGTTCACGGCCTGGGCCATGTGGTGCAGTACTCTCGACAGCTGGAGCGTCGTGCTGTGTTCCGACCTGAACCCGAACTGCTCGGGCCTCGGGTCGATATGCGGCTGGAGATGCCGCAACAGGAGATTTTCAAACACCTTGGAGGTGGTTGGCAGCAATGTTACGGGCCGATAGCTCTCCGGCTTCAGTATGTTTTTCCCCGCCTTGGGCAGCATGATGACGCGCCCCTCCTTCCAAGAGGACGGAAACGTCCCGGTGCGCAGTATCGCCGTGTACAGGCGCGCGAGTGCCGCTACCATACGGAACGGCAGCTGGCGCAGCGCTGTGTTGGTGATACCGTCAGCACCGGGGGCCTTCCTGGGTTTCGTCCTTAGGATGGCGCGTCTCACTGCCCCAGGCGAGAAAAATATCGGATCCTCCTCGGGAGCTATCGGCGCGGCGAAATAGTCCCCAAGGTGTTTCTCGACTGTTGCGACATGGTCGACGTCGTTAGTCGGGTTCGGTCGAAATTGACGCTCCAGGTGCTCAGAGAAGACCTCCGCGCGGTCCTCTGCCACATACTTGAGCGCCCCGCTGCTGTCGAGTAGTGGGCGCACCGGAGCTGGGGTGTTCTTTAGTTGGCGGCACAGTCTATGTACGGACGGCCAGCTGCCTGCCGCCTCCTGGATTCTTTCCTCCCAGCTCTCGGCTTCGCGGTTCCGGAGCTCGGCCTTTATCTTCTCCGCGAGCCTGTTGACCTGGGTCTTCAATGTCGGACATCTAAGTTGTTGCCACTGCTTGCGAAGACGCCTCTTGTCGGCGATCATACGTTGAAGATACGCTGGCAGGGGCGGCTGTAGCACTCTCCCCTGCGGTTCTGTCGTAGTCGCCGCTTCCAAGGCGTTCTTGATGCAAGCAGTGACGTCGTCCGCGAGTTGGTCAACGTCCGCGGAGGTAGTCACGGGCCGAGTCGGAGTGGTGGCCTCAGTCCTTTCTTTGAATACCAAACAAAACTTTATTTATTCAATCACTATAGCCTATGCGCGGAGAATCTCAACATCGCGATCTAGGATTGTGACGTAATTGACCAACGCCATCTATTGAGCTTTTTAGAGAAACTCGCGATCGAACATCCCGCCCACAATGGACAGAATGTCCAGAACTTAGTTTAAACATAACAAGATAACTATGACCGCCCACCATGAAACAATACAAAACGTTTGGTGGGAAGTGAAAAGACTAGTGGACTGTATGTGGATGACAAAATTACAACAGCTTAACCTTGAAAACATATTATGACATCTTAATTCTAAACATAAATTTAACAAAAACAATTTTAATTCTAAACTTAAAATTAACCAAATAAACAAATCCTTAACATATTATTTAACCCTTACAACGCAATGAAACCACTCTTGTGATATTGTCCGAGCCAGTATGCTTTTCAGTAATAAGTCCGTAGAGCCATCGTGCAGGTGGAAGATCATCTTCCATAACCAACACCACATCACCCACGTTTGGTTCTACGGTTTGATGCGCCCATTTGTTCCTTTGGTGGAATTGAACCAGATACTCACGCGACCACCTACGCCAGAAGTCCTGAACCATGCGTTGAGTCAGCTGCCACCTTCTCAAAGTGCCAATATTTGAGTTTTCAAAATTTGTTTCGGGCACGAGAAGCAAAGGCTCGCCTACCAAAAAATGACCCGGTGTCAATGGGCCTGGATCTTCTGGATTAGTGCTGATGATGGAAATGGGCCTGGAATTGAGACAGGCTTCTATTTGAGCAAGGGTGGTAGTCAGCTCCTCAAAAGTGAGTGTACTTGTACCAATTACTCCTTTAAGGTGGTGTTTGGTCGACTTCACTCCAGCCTCCCAAAGCCCACCAAAGTTCGGGGAGTGAGGTGGAATAAAGCTCCAAGTTGTTCCGTTGGTTGCCAACCAATCAGCAATGTCAGGGGCCATGCCGGACCTTTCGTGGTTGAACAACACTTTCAACTCCTTGTTAGCTCCTACAAAAGTAGTGCCGTTATCACTCCACATCTCACCACAATGGCCCCTCCTCGCTGTAAAACGCTTGAAGGCAGCTAAAAAGGCTTGCGACGTCATGTCGCTGACAACTTCTAGATGTATGGCCCGAGTGACCATACAAACAAATAAACATATGTAGCCTTTGGTGGAGTGATAGCCGCGACCCTTAGTAGGCCGAATGCTAATAGGACCTGCATAGTCCACGCCACTTCTAAAGAAAGGTCGACCTGCATTAACCCTAGCAGAGGGCAATGACCCCATTAATGGAGGTGTCGATCGAGCAGAATGACGGATGCAAATGACACATTTCCGTACGTGGTGCCTAACGACACTCTTTGCGTGGATTATCCAATATTTGGATCGCAAATAGTTAAGAACTAATTGAGGCCCGCCATGCAACGTTCTCTCATGTGCATCAGCTATCAGGAGGTTGGTTAAATGTGATTTACGAGGAAGAATTACAGGATGCTTTGAGTCTTCGTGAAGGTTGGCCCTGTGTAACCTACCGCCAACTCTCAAAATCTGTTCCTGATCCAGGTAAGGATTGAGCGAGGTAAGTACCCCCTTTTTATTTATTTCTCCTTTCAAAGTTAAACTATCCATCTCCGATCCAAAATGTTCCCTTTGACATAATTTAATGCAGGTAAGTAATGCCCCTTGAATTTCAGACTGTGTGAGAAACTTATCAAATTTTGTAGTATAATTTTTATCTTTGAACTTTAAAAACCTTTTACAGTAAGCTATTACTCTGGTAACTTTTCTAAGAGATGAATATTTTGATATTATAGAATCCTCAATTATTTCCTTTACTACGGTGTTGCATGCTACTAATGATTTCCTCTTCTCTAGGTTAGTTTCTTTAATTTCCCTTCTATTATAATTAATTTCCTTATTTTTCAGCCAACTAGGTCCCTGTGTCCACAACTCTAGCTCAACGCATTCGGAGGGATTCACACCACGCGATGCGCTGTCTGCGGGATTATCACTAGACTGGACGTGTGACCACTGACTATTCTCCGTAACGGTAAGTATTTCAGACACTCTGTTGCCGACGAAGGTCTCTCAGTGGCTCGGGTGGCTGCTTAACCAGGCGAGCACGACTGTCGAGTCGGTCCAGGCATGTACGTTTTCCTTACAGATATCCAAGGTGTCAGAAACTTCACGCAGAAGCTTTGAAAGCAGCAAGGCGCCACATAACTCCAAACGAGGTATGGATACCTGTTTGACAGGGGCCACCTTGGTCTTAGCTGCAACCAGACTAACATGGACGTGACCATTGGCATCAATACACCGAACATAGACAGCGGCTGCGTAAGCGACATTAGAGGCGTCAGAAAACCCGTGTAACTCTAGTAGGACGTCAAGTTGACTCGTATTAATCCATCGTGGCAGACGGAAGTCCCTAAGATGGCTAAGGTTGTTTCTATAACGAAGCCATTCTTTAAACAGGTGATCTGGAAGTTCATCGTCCCATTCGGATCCTGCTAACCACAGGCGTTGAATAAACACCTTGGCTGTTACTATTACCGGCGCAAGCCAGCCGAGAGGATCAAATAAACGAGCGATGTCAGATATCACTTTACGTTTGGTTATGGGGGTTTCGGGCGGAGGAAGTTGGACAATATATCTAAACTCATCCAATTTTCTATCATAAGTTAACCCTAAAATCTTCGTAAGTGTATCTATTTTAAGTTCTAATTTGTCCTGCCTAACAGCATCTCCGTTAATTTTGTATAATAATTCGTCACTGTTGCTGGACCACTTCTGAAGCCTAGTAATTCATTTAGTTGGTGATAAATTTGTTCACCTTCAGTGACAGATTGACAACCCGTTAACAGGTCGTCTACATAAAAGGATGTAAGAACCCGGTCTGCAACTAGAGGGAAATCATTTCCTTCGTCACGAGCTAGTTGCTGCAGAGACCGGACCGCTAGGTATGGCGCAGAGGAGGTTCCAAAGGTGACACGCAGCAACCGAATATGCTTCAATTCAGCTTCTGGATTGTCACGCCACAAAATGCGCTGATAATCAGCATCTTCCTCTGCAACCTTTACCTGACGGTACATTTTTACGATATCTGCGACCAAACTTATGGGATGACAGCGCCACCGCATAATAGTTTGACGCAAATCAGGTTGTAGGGTTGGGCCAACCATTAATTCCTTATTTAATGATACTCCATTGTGGCCTGAACATGAAGCGTCGAAGACGACCCTAACCTTCGTGGTGCTTTTATCCTCCCGCACCACAGCGTGGTGTGGTAGGTAGAACGCATCGTTAGCTAATTCTATCTGAGGGACAACTTCAGCATGTCTCAGTTGAATGTATTCGTTAACGACTGCACTATACTGTGTCCTAAATTCCGGTTCCTTCAATAATCGATTCTCTAAGTTGATAAAGCGCCTACGGGCAATGACCTCTGACCCCCGAAACGTGCAACTGGGCGAATCGGTTTTGAATGGTAGTTTTACAACATACCTCCCGGTTGCGTCGCGTTTGGTGGTCTTAGAGTAGAACTCCTCACATTTTTGTTCTTCTTCTGTCAAGATCACACTACGAACTGAGGGCTCTGACTCCAACTCCCAAAACTTACGCAAAAGGTCATTGACGTCCGATGACTGTACTACAGTATGATAACATACTGGCCTAGAGCTTGCCGACGATGGGATCTCACCAGACAAGATCCAGCCTAATTTAGTCTTTTGAGCGACTGGAGATCCTGGTGGACCCTTGACTAAACCCTCCAATAAAACTTCTCCGACTACCCGCGTACTCAACAGTAAATCAATTTTCCCTGGTGTATCAAAGGACGGATCAGCTAATTGTAAGGACGAGAACGAAGCCGACATCTTAACGATCTTCTTCTCAGGAAGATGAGATGTGAGTTTATTTAATACATAAGCATCGACATATAAAACAAATGTGGGATCTAGACGAGACTGCAATTTAAATCGAACTATCCACTTAGAGGGCATTGAAGTTTCCTCGTCATCGCCTAGTCTGAATATGTCGGTGTGAGCAGGTGTTTTCTTCAATCCGAGCAACTGTACTGCAGCCTCTGTTATAAAAGAGACTTGAGAGTCCTGATCCATCAGAGCTCTTAAAACAAAAGCAGTACCAGTTCTTGACTCAACGTTGACCAATGCTGTGGCTAACAGACCGTGGTTGTGAACATCCGCAAAACAACAAATGGGTTTAGTCTCGCTTTGACTGGAAGAGGTAGCTGCATTAGCAGCCACCACCTTTGTTTCTGCTGAACCATCAACAATTTCAGCAGAATTGGCAGTTGACTTTGGGTGAAGTAGTGTGTGGTGTTTCTTTTTACAAAGGTGACATTTAGTTTGCAGACGACAAGAATAGACAGAATGGTTTGCTCCTAGACAGTTGTAACAAAGCTTATTGACTCGTGCAAACTCACGACGTTCGTCACAATTTTTCTTAGCAAACGTTTTACAGTGACACAATTTATGATCTTCAGAACACATAGCACATTTACTTTGAGAAGCGACTTTACTTTGAGAAGCGACATGAAAAGATTTGGCGTTATTATCACGACTACTACCTTGTTTATTAATTTTCGGATCTAAATACTCCAAGGCTCTAAACCTAGACTCCATAAAAGTTTTGAACTCATCAAACGTCGCTATAATCATCATTAGAGCTAATTCTTAGTTCCCACAATTTTCGGGACTCGGCATCTAATTTTTCGGAGCCTAAAAATACTACAATTGAATCCCAAGAGCTGACATCAATTCCTAGACTGCGTAAACCATGCAAACAATCAACAGTCGTATCTAACAGAGTTTTAACGTTAGTTGATGATTCTTTAGTAACCGACGATTGATGGATGAGTCGTTTGAGCATGCAGTTAACTAAAAACCTTTTATTATCAAATCGCCCGTTTAGAATTGACCAACACTCATGATAATTAGACGCAGTTACAGGAATATGTCGAAGCAACTGTTCTGCTTCGCCTGAGAGATGACTCTTTAAATAATGGAGTTTTTGAACGTCATCCAGTGCATCGTTTTTATGGATCAGTGACGTAAATAAATCGCGGAACGTTACCCATTCAGAATAGAGTCCCGAGAACGTAGGCAAACTAATTTGTGGCAATTTTACATTTGAATTATTTTGATTAGAATGTTTAATACTACTTGGATTATCACTTTTGCACGAACTAGTTTGAAGTAAATGCTGCTTTAATTCAGACTTATAGGTTATGTACAACTCTTCAGTTAAATCATATGTGTCTGCCGTAAAATAAACATTCTTTACCAATTCTTCGTCGGTTGCTTTTTCTATGATACGCCTATGAGTTTCAACAAATTGTTTCCACTGTACCTCTACTGATTCCAATCTTGTTTCAATGTAAGTTTGTGTATTAGGTGATTTTTTAAAGTTAATTCTACCTTTTTCTATGATTGCTTTATTGTTTAGTTGCAATTTACATAAGGATTCCATTGTGTACAAAAATTACTGAGTTTTCTAATTACCAAATTAGTTCAATTATCTTAATGCAACCGACGAAAAATTACAAGTCAGTGAACAAAACCGGTAAACTTTTACAAGTGTTCAGGTTTACAAATCGGGAATAGAAATCCCGTCGCAACACCTTATTGTTATCAGTATTTTCTAATTACAACTAAATCTTAATTTAAAAGTCTCAACACTTGATTTTGCACTATGCTGATCTTCAAATTTCACTGATAAATTAACAAGTCTACAGAATAATAACACTGATTGTAACTCACAGTTTTGTCTGCCAAACCTCTCCGAACACGCGCTGATGCGAGTGCGTCGTCACGCTTGATGTCCCTGCGAGTATGTCGTCACTGTTTGTGACGTCACACTTGATGTCGTTGTTGCTCAAAACTCAAAAACTCAACTCAAAACTCAAAGCATTTATTTCAACTAGACCATTACGGCACTTTTGAATGTCAAATTACAAATTATATCAAAGCTACAGTCACAGTCACAAGGCATAATAACTTGAGAAAGTACTGTAGTTGCCCATTCCCTAGCGTAGATCTCTATGGAGAAGAACGGGCAAGAAACTCCATGGACACTCTTTTTAAATCAATATATTGTTACAAAATCTTGGTTACATCATTCATGTGTGATTATACATATATGTGAGAACGATGTAGAAAGACGTGCACATTAAGAGCGTCCAGAGAAAAGATGAAATCAACAGTGTAAAAAAAAAAAGAAATTAAAATTAACCATGGCAGCTAAGAGATGACCAGTCCCAACTGACAGCGCCCGTTCACGAACATGACGCATGTATCGGCGCCATTCAACTCGACCATATTGAAGGGAGCTAAATGACCCGACACACCCGCCACCATCAGCGAGACATTTGAGTGAGCATGACAATCTCTCAGCCGCCGCGCCAAGGCATATTCAAGTCAAAAAAAAGAAAAAGATAACTAAATGTAAATGGTGGCTTTACAGTACATAGAACTCACACAAATGTGCTATGCAGTTATATAATACTACGAGATGGAATCTATACAATGCAAGGATATTTTACAATCTTCTGCAGCTTCCACAATAACGTAACCTGGGAATCAGTTAGTTTGCCTATGGTTGTGGAGCAGGACCAGCATTGAGCCAAGCATTTTTATCATTAATGTAATCCCCCAAATTATAATATGCTTGCCTACATAGTGTGCGTTTTATACAAGATTTAAATTTCGTCTCATTCAGTTGTAGAATGTGAGGAGGTATTTTATTGTAACATTTTAAACAGTACCCCATGAAAGATGAATCTACTTTAGCAAGCCTGAAACCTGGCTGAACGAGTTGGTCCCTATTTCTAGTATTATAGTGGTGTCTGTCACCTCTTTTACTGAATAAATGCAGATTTTTCCTAACGTACATGATGTTTTCATAGATGTATTGGCAAGGTACTGTCAAGATGTTAATTTCCTTAAACAGTTCTCTCAGAGAGTCGCGTCTACGTAATTCGTATATGGCTCTGATTGCTCTTTTCTGCAGAATGAATATAGACTCGATGTCTGCCGCACGTCCCCACAGTAAAATACCGTATGACATAATACTATGAAAATAACTGAAATAGACTAGCCTCGCGGTATCAATATCAGTAAATTGACGGATCTTTCTAACAGCATATGCAGCTGAGCTCAGCCGTCCTGCAAGAGATGTTAAATGAGGACCCCATTGTAGCTTTGAATCGAGCGTGATTCCCAAGAAAACTGTTTTATCGACGAATTCTAGTTTCTCTTGATTCAACATTATGTCACAATCACTACTTTTGACATTTGGTAGGGCAAATCGAATGCACTTAGTTTTTTTCCCATTGAGTACTAAATTAGCTTAGCTTAGCTCGTCGCTCTAGGCCTCCAGGGCCTCTGCTGCTGTCACCGTTGCCTCGATGCTGGTGGTGGCGCCCTCTGGCGGAGACGGCCCGCAACCTCGTTGCTTCACTGCTGTACTCCGCTGGTCACCCACACACGGGGATTTTACAGGCACTTCAGGGCGATCCACCACTGGTTTCTATGCCTCACCATACGACACAAAACTGTCACTTCACTACTTGTCGACGCGATTTCACTTTCGCGATCCGACTCGGTAGGACCAAATGTTCGGCACTCACTCGTCAACTGCCCGAGGAATAATATGTTTCACAATAAAACAATGTGTTCAAATCAAAGCAAGTACCAAACAAAACTTTATTTATTCAATCACTATAGCCTATGCGCGGAGAATCTCAACATCGCGATCTAGGATTGTGACGTAATTGACCAACGCCATCTATTGAGCTTTTTAGAGAAACTCGCGATCGAACACTTATTCTATATCGATATGCGAGCGTAGGACAAGTGAAACAACGGGTGGCTGGAAACACACTGAGTAAATTTGACAAGAACACTACTACTTATAATAATACGAGTGGATGCAACCACCCTCATATTTGCATATAACAAGTGCCTTCACTCAAACGCAGGTCTACTCGTTGTTCTCTGTTACTTATGCATAGCTTCAGGGTCGAATCCATAATATTTTAACTTTGACAATAGCAATGGTATATTTATAGCGTCAAATGCCCGGGAAAAATCTAGTAAAACGAGTAATGTGCACATTCCCTTATCTTGGGCATTTAAAATGTTATCAGTTATATCCAGTAAAGCAGTAGATGTACTGCGCTGTTTTCTGAACCCTAATTGCAAGTCAGGTAAAATGTTATTTTGTTCCAGAAAAAGCGTAAGTTGGTGACTGACGATTCGCATCGAGGTCGAGCAGCTGCGCGTCGCATGCGCAGACGCCAGACGCCCGTACACGCGATGTCGGAGGAAACGTCGCCGGGATCCCGACGAAGAAGCCGCGCTGTATGAGGTGTACCGCGCGGCGAAGGTGGCTCTGTGGCTGGCCATCGGCGAGTCGCAGACGCGCTCCAGGGAGGAGCTGCTCGCGACCCTAGACGGGGACCCGTGAGGGCGCCCATACCGTACGGTCCGAGGGAAACTTCGGCCATGGGCCCCCCCGCTGACGGAAGGTCTCGAGCCGCAGTTTCTGGAGCGAGTGGTCTCAGCTCTCTTTCCTGAGAGAGCCGAGCATGAGCCACCGCCGATGGCTCCGCCCACAGCTGCAGAGCCGGAAGTAGAGGAGAACGAAACCGTCCCAGAGGTGACACAGGCGGAGATGAGCGCGGCCGTGATGCGGCTCCGGGCAAAAAACACTGCTCCGGGGCCCGACGGAGTGCCTGGCCGCGCTCTAGTCCTCGCCCTGAAAGAGCTGGAGCCCCCACTGAGGGGACTCTTCTCGGCGTGCCTTGAGCAGGGCCATTTCCCTAACAGGTGGAAAGCTGGTCGATTGGTCCTGCTCAAGAAGGCGGGGCGCCCGGCGAATTCGTCGTCCGCTTATCGGCCCATAGTGCTGCTGGACGAGCGGGCAAGTTGTTCGAGCGAGTAATCGCAGACCGCCTCGTCAGCCACTTGTGCACAGTGGGGCCGAACCTGGACGACAGCCAGTTTGGCTTCCGGTGTGGGCGCTCTACCATCGACGCCATCAGGAGAGTAAGAGTCCTGCCGGAGGAAGCGGTTTCCCAGGGTGGGGTGGTGCTGGCGGTGTCTCTGGACATCTCCAACACGTTCAACACACTGCCCTGGAGTTGCATTAGGGAGGCCCTGCGATACCATAGGGTGCCTTCCTACCTCCCCAACATCGTGGGGGCGTATCTTTCGGGGAGGTGTGTCACCTACTTGTTGTCGTGCGGTGTTCCACAGGGCTCGGTTCTGGGCCCACCCCTGTGGAACATCGGATACGACTGGGTTTTGCGGTGCGAGCTCCCGCCGGGAGTGAACCTGACGTGTTATGCGGACGACACGCTGGTCACGGCCCGGGGGAGCTACCTTTGGCCGCCCGACGTTGGACGCGCTCGGTCCGGTTCTACGGAGCTGGCTCGAGCGGTCCCACGGTTTCCTCTCGTTCCGTCTGGTGCAGGTGTTATCCGGCCATGGTTGCTTCGGATCGCACCTGCACCGGATCGGGAGGGAGGAGACCCCGGCGTGCCACGACCGCGGAGGACACGGCGCAGCACACCTTGGAGGTGTGCCCGGCTTGGTCCGAGCTGCGCCGCGGTCTGACCGCGGTGGTTGGACAGGTTTTTTTTTTTTTTTCGTTTGGGCAGGAGTGGGAAATCCCCGCGGACACCTCGACTATCCCACACGAATTTCTCTTGTGAGACAGTCGAGGTAGTGCCGGACTCGAACCGGCTAAAAAGCACTCCTGCTTAGCCAGTGTCCCTCTGACATTATCAGAGACCTTTTCTGCGAATTTTCTTTCTTGTATAGCGACCTGGTTTTTAGAAGGCCGATGAGACCACACTCTTTTGTCTGGTGATGCTTTAAATTTTTACATTTATATTATTCCCTCTATTTTATACGTTTTTAATATTTTCCAAATGTTTTGTTTTCAATTACAGCAACGCCTAATTTTCTATGTCTTGTTTAAATATTATTTTGTAATTATATTATTTCTAAATTTGGATTTTAATTTTAAAACATTTTTACTCGTCACTTACCGTTATATTTATGCCCCACTTTGATTTTTCCATATTATAATATCTGCGCAAAATACTCAATATATATACGTGAATATCATACCTGTAGGGCTAGCATGGGCAGGGGATAAAACTTTTCTCCACCGCTTATTTCCACTGACAAGGGACAAGTCAGTGGAAATGACAGGTGCAGAAAATTTTATCCCCTGCCCATGCTAGCCCTGCTGGATGACAAACAAACAGTGTTTTGCACGGTTCGACACAACTTAACGATTTCACCAGAGTTGGCCCACGGTTCAGCATAATGTTAGCCGGCTTCTCAAAAAAGAGACTACAATTATCTTTCTCCATTGAGCCAACCCTGGTGGCTCGCTCAATGCTTCTGCTATCTGGTTGTGTCGAAGGGTTATCTTTGTGCTTTGAAGTGGGCGCATCGACGACTTTAGCAATAAGCTATCATTGCTCTCGCGAATGCGTCCCACTTCTTTCGCACCGGGCAATCGTCGCTGAATGCATTGTGCCGGTGCTCCCCCAGCTTGGCTCTGGTGCAGTTAACGCACACCGCTGCTTCGCCGATCTGGTTGCTGGGGCAGTCCACCCTGAGGTGCTGTCCGCCGCAGTGGCTGCATAGATCGGCTGGCTCCGTGCACAGGCGTTTGCCGTGCCCGTATGCCAAGCAACCGGTGCACTGCACCAGAGGCGTCTGGTCTTCGACGCGCACTCTCTGGAGGTCAATCCGAAGCTTGCCTCCTTCGAGTGCCCTCTTCCAGACAACTGGGGTGACACCGAGCACAATGCTATTCACGTGCGGGTTTCGTGACTTTTTCCGAAATTTCACACTCATTTTTAGTTCCCCGTCCCCGAGGCCGACAAAGATCTCCCGGTTCTGGTTCTTAAGGGCTCTCAGTACTTCTTCGTCACTGTGCACTGATAGCACGTCCCTAAGAACCAGAAGCGGGTTTCGATTTTTGACTTCCTCGACGACGAGGTTCTCTCCGGCCTTCTCCAGTCGCTCCTTTAATTTCCTCCTCTCGTCCGTCGTTGCGCATCTTTGGCCTTTCTTACTCGGTTAGGTTAGGTTAGGTTAGGTTTCATCACTGCGTCAACTGTACATCTGTATGAATGTCTCCACCTCCTCAGACTCAACAGTGTCTCCACGACCTGACGCTCGGCAGTTCCCGCGGTGGGCGTTGAAGCGGCTTGACGGTGACCTCCTAGAGGAAGCAGCCATTGTACAGGCTTGGCTGCCGTTACCGCCTGCTGCAGAGGGAGTCGATGGCGAGGCTGACTGCTTTCGCCGCGCCATGACGGTTGTGTGCGATGCAGCCATGCCTCGCTCCCGAAGACAACCTAAAAAGCGGGCGGTCTACTGGTGGTCCCAGGAGATAGCAGACCTCCGCGCGGCCTGTATAGTTGCCCGGAGGACCTACTCACAGGTGCGCAGGCTGCGCCGCCGCGACGAAGAGCTGGAGACCCTTCAGTCCCAACTGTATGAGGCATACCGTAATGCCCGGGGGGCTCTACAGTTGGCGATCTGTCGAGAGAAGGAGCAGTCAAGAGCGGAGGCACTGGAGGATCTCAACCGGGACCCCTGGGGGCGTCCGTACCGTGCAGCGCGGAAGAAGCTTCGCACCCAAGGCCCCCCACTGACGGAAACCCTCCAGCCTCAGTTCCTTGTCAGGGTCGTGGAGACACTCTTCCCGGATCGAGCGAATCACCCTTCTCCGACCATGGCCGATGCAGAGCCTGAGCAAGATGCGGAGATGGAGGCACCCCCAATTTCCGACGCGGAGATGGAGGCAGCAATTCTGCGGGTGCGAGCCAAGAGGACTGCCCCTGGCCCAGACGGGGTGCCTGCAAGGGCGCTGGCCCTGGCTCTGCAAGCGGCTCTGGGAGACAGGCTAAGGGAGCTGTTTGACGCTTGTCTGACATCGAGGCGGTTCCCTAAGGCCTGGAAGGAGGGTCGACTGGTGCTGTTGCAAAAGCCGGGGCGCCCCCCGGAGTCTCCATCAGTGTATAGGCCACTTGTCTTGCTGGACGAGGCGGGGAAGATGCTAGAGAAGATTCTCGCTACCCGCATCATCCGGCACTTAGAGGCTGTTGGCCCGAACTTGTCGGAGGCCCAGTTCGGTTTCCGGGCAGGGCGTTCGACTGTGGACGCTATCTTGCGGCTCAAGGCAGAGGCGACGAATGCAGTCGCACAGGGTGGGGTGTTGTTGGCGGTGTCTTTAGACATAGCCAATGCGTTCAACACCCTGCCATTCAGCTGTATCGAGGAGGCGCTTCGCTACCATCAGGTGCCCATCTACCTGAGGCAGCTGGTAGCGGACTACCTGCAGGGTCGTTTCATCTGCTACGAGGGATGCGACGGCCGTGTTGTGCGCAGGTCCATCACGTGCGGTGTTCCGCAGGGGTCGGTCCTAGGTCCGCTCGTGTGGAACATTGGCTACGACTGGGCACTGCGATGTTTGCTCTCCCCCGGGCAGGGCGTCATTTGCTACGCCGATGACACACTCGTCACGGCCCGGGGAGGGAGCTACGAAGAAGCGGCACGCTCGGCTGTCGAGGGCGCGTCCCTAATCGTGGGGCGAATCGAGGCACTGGGCCTCAAGGTGGCGCTCGAGAAGACCGAGGCCCTGGTATTTCATGCACCCCGACGCCGGCCACCGGCTGACGCTCGCCTTGCTATTGGTGGTGCGTCAATAGCGGTGCGGGCAAGCATGAGATACTTGGGCCTGGTTTTGGACCGGAGATGGAACTTCGGCGAGCACTTTGCTCAGCTTGCGCCGAAGCTGATCGGCACGGCATCCGCGCTCAGCCGGCTGCTGCCGAACCTGGGGGGACCGAACGTCGTTTGCCGACGGCTTTACACGGGGGTGATCCGCTCGATGGCGCTCTACGGGGCCCCGGTGTGGGCGGGGTCCCTGTCTGCTCAAAATAAGGCTCTTCTGCGAAGACCGCAAAGAGCATGGCAGTCAGGGTCGTACGCGGATACAGCACTGTATCTGCGGAAGCGGCGTGTGCCCTCGCGGGCACGCCCCCGTGGGACCTGGAGGCGCAGGTGCTCGCCGAGGTCTACTGGCGTGGCGCGGACTTGCAGGCCGAGAGTGGTAGACGCCCACCGCCTGAGCTGGTCACGAGGTGGCGTAGAGAGGCCCAAGCCTAAACCCTGCGGATTTGGAAGGTTAGGCTGGAGACGCCCAGTGCAGGTCACTGGACAGTGGGGGCTATCCAGCCGATCCTGGAGGAATGGGTGCGGAGGCGACACGGGACGTTGTCCTTCCGCCTGGTGCAGGTTTTGTCGGGGCATGGCTGCTTTGGCAAATACCTGCACAAAGTGGCTTGACGGGAGGCGACTCCCGTGTGTCACCAGTGCGGCTGCAGCGAAGATACGGCGCTCCACACCCTCGAGCACTGTCCTGCTTGGGTGGTGCAGCGCCGTGCTCTCGCAGCAGCAATCGGGGCAGACCTCTCCTTGCCAACCGTGGCCAGGGCCATGATTGATAACAGGGGGTCATGGGCGGCGGTGGCGTCCTTTTGCGAGGATGTCATCTCGCAGAAGGAAGCGGCGGAGCGCGTCAGGGAGGAAGACTCCCTCGCTGACGCGATTCGTCGCAGGAGGACAGGGCGGCGGAGAAGGCGCCATGGCGACCTGATACCGTCCTAGGAGGTGCCAGCGGGCGATGGATCGGGGAATCTATCGTCGTCGCGTTGCACGGCCCTCACGAGTGGAGGCGATGTCTCAGGTGAGCCCGGACATCGCCAAAGGAGTTGGTGCCCGGAGACGGGCTGCGCTGGTTGGGTCGCGAACGTCATGCGTAGCAGTTCTCGCGGCCCATCCGCAAAGGCGACAATAGGCTCACGGCGGTGTTTTTTAGTGGGTGCAAGCCCCACATAACCACATCATCCGATCTATGGGGTCATTCTGTGGACGTGGCTAAATCTATTATAAACATTGTAGCTCCTTCTTTAGCAGTAATATTTAACGATTGTATTGACCGTGGTGAGTTTCCTGATCTAATGAAATATAGTAAAATAATACCATTATTTAAATCGGGTAGTACATCAGACCCCACAAATTATAGACCTATTTCAGTACTACCAACATTTAGTAAAATTTTTGAAAAAATAATTTTGGAACAAATGCAAAGTTTTTTTAATAAACATAAGTTATTGCATAAAAAACAGTTCCGTTTTACAAGGGGTCGTTCAACTACTGATGCCGGTGTTGAACTTTTAGGACACATTTATAATGCTTGGGAGGACAAATTCGATGCTTTGGGAATTTTTTGCGATTTATCCAAGGCTTTCGATTGCGTTCTTCATGAAACTTTAATCAGGAAACTACACCATTACGGAGTCCGTAACGCCTCTCTGGATCTTCTTACTTCATATTTGAGTGATAGGATTCAGAGAGTTGATGTTAACGGGAAAAGATCTCCCGGATCCGTAGTAAGAATGGGGGTACCCCAGGGCTCAATTCTTGGTCCATTTTTGTTTCTCATTTATATAAATGACTTGCCTTACCTCATAAAGGATAATCATGATATAGTATTGTTTGCAGACGACACTTCTCTTTTATTTAAACTTAAACGTCAGCAGTTAGTTACGGATTATGTTAATAGCGCCCTGGCAAAAGTCGTTAATTGGTTTAATGTTAACAATCTACTCCTGAATGAGAAAAAAACCAAATGTATTAAGTTTACGATACCCCATGTAAGACAAGTGGAAACTAGTGTAGTAATCAAGGATGAAGAGTTGAAACCGGAAGACAGCACAGTGTTCTTAGGCATAACTTTGGATGCCAAGCTTCAGTGGGGCCCGCATATACACAAATTGTCAAAAAAACTTAGCTCTGCAGCATACGCCGTTAGAAAAATTCGTGATTTAACTGATTTGGAAACAGCCCGTTTAGTTTATTTTAGTTATTTCCACAGCGTGATGTCGTACGGTATCCTCTTGTGGGTCAATGCCGCCGATATTCAGACTATATTTGTATTGCAAAAAAGGGCAATTCGTTCAATTTATAAATTAAGTCCCCGATACTCCCTCAGAGAAAAATTTAAAGAGATTAATATTCTTACTATGCCCTCTCAATATATTTATGAAAATCTTTTGTACGCACACAAAAATATTAATTTGTTTAAAAAATACAGTGATATCCACAACATAAATACGAGAAACAAACACAAATTTGTTATTCCTGCTACGAGGCTCAAGAAAATAGGGGGAACGTTCAGATGCCAATGTATACGCTTTTACAATAAACTTCCGAGCCATATTCAAGCACTTAGTCTAAATAAATTCAAATCGTTTATAAAACGGAAGCTATGCCTGAAAGCCTACTATCATGTTAATCACTACCTCGATGATAAAAAGGCTTGGGATTAAGCTGCTCCAACGAAATTTGCTCTGCGAATATAGAAATTTCGGACTTCGCTTGTTTATTATTGATTCCTTTCTTTTATACACTTTGACATGAATGCATATTATTATTATTTTTTTACTTTATTGTTTATTATTTTGTGTGTGTGTGTGTGTATTTGACATGAATATTTACTTGTGGTTTTTTTTGACATTTAATGACTTGACATGAATACTTAGTTCAGTATTTTATTATTTTTTACATTTTTAGTTAATTTTTATTGTTTTATGTGTGTGTATTTGACATATCGTATTTTTATTGACATTCATTTTGTAAATTATTATTAATTTTATTTTATTTTTTGCGCTTTTGTGAATGTGAGGACCATGTGGGTTACATTTCATTTTATTTTATTTTATTTTTTTTACCCCCCAACCGTCTGGCAGTTTGAGTTCTATAAGCGACCTACCCAAATGTCCTTTCTTTGGTATTGTTCGTCGTTTCGTTGAGCTCCTTGTGTTATAAGTCGAGCTACACGATAACTGACAAATGCTTGCACTGACTGGACAGGTTTACTCAAATCTGTATGGTTCTTTCTTCAAAAGACCATTTCAGACACTAACATCTACATGATCCTCATGTGAATTGAGCAAGATTATGTCTGGACTTCAAAAGAGACTATGACCTCTGAGTTTGTTTCGGATGTTTCTTCTCAGAGTAGTCAGGTACGAAACACCGGCCCCATCTAGTTTAAAAAAAAAATTGACGTGTAAAAGTGTTTGTGAAAACCTACTTACAAAATAAAGATCATTTATCATTTATCATTTATCATTTATCATTTATCACACCGTCTCCCCGGACGGTGCGGTATGCGTCAGGCATTTTTCACGGCTTAATAAAAAAAAAAAAAAAAGGTTTCATCACTGCGTCCACTGTCTGGAGGACACGGCGCGGCATACGCTGGCAGAGTGTGCTGCATGGGAGGAGCCGCGCCGTGCCCTCGTGACAGAAATGGGAACCGATCTGTCGCTGCCGGCCGTCGCTCGCGCGATGTTCGGGAGCGCAGAGTCGTGGGATGCGGTGATCTCCTTCTGTGAAACGGTCATCTCACAGAAGGAGGTTGCGGAGAGGTTGAGAGAGGTGGAGATCACTCTCCCGACCCGCAGTAGACGAACCGGGCGTCGGCGGAGGGCGGACAACGCCCTCTTCCAGCCCCCCTGAACGGGTCCAGAGGGACGGCGGACTTGGGGAGGTCCGCCGCCCCGCCGAATAGCTGGACCCGAGGCGGTGGCGCGTAGTGTTCCGCGCGCGCCTCTATATGACGTCGCGGGAGGAGTACACCTCACTCCCCCCGCAGACCTGAGGAGGCCCGCAGTGGCGGGCCGGCACTAGCCGGGTATCGTGGAAGGCGCACTAGTTCCCATGATCCCCAGTGCAAGTGTGGGAAGGGAACACCGGGGTGGTTTTTAGTCAGTACGAGTCTGACGGACCCCTCCGCTCTCCTCAGGGCGGAGGACATCCATCGAGGATTTTCCACCCCGGCAACAAAACAAAAAAGGTTAGGTTAGGTTAGGTTCTTTTGCGAGGACGTAATCTCGCAAAAAGAGGAGGCGGAGCGCGTGCGGGAGGACGACCCTCTCGCTGCGCCGCTCCGCAGATGAAGAAGGGGTCGGAGACGGCAACGCCCTCTCTCTCCTCATGGTGGCGACGGGCGGGCGATAGGCACGGGGGTGCCTTCGCCCGCATTGCACCCGTCACCACCTCCGTCAGTCATTCCCGGGTCGTCCCTGTGAGGGGCCCGCCATGAAGGGCAATCGTCGGCGGAGGACTGGAAGTAAAGGCTATGCCAGTTTCCCAGTCCCCCGCCACTTGGACGAAGCGGGAATGTCGCTGGGTCGTTTTAGTGGGTATACCGGGTCAGACCGGGGAGTCCCACATACCCCTCTCATCCCCCGGTGGGAGGGTATGCGTAATGCATTTTTTTCCCAGCGTCAAAAAAAAAGAAGAGGTTAGGTTAGGTTTTTTTTTTTTTTTTTTTTTTAATCTGCTTCCTCTGACACAATATCAGAGCCTATGTTAACTTATGCTACTCTTTCATTCCAGTTCTATCAAGTATTCCTCTCGCACTTTTATTCCACATACTTTGTCTTTCTTTCTTACTATCTCTTTCGTGCAATTTCCCGGTGGGATTCCGGTCTAAGCTATCTATGCTCTCTATCTTATCTTTACTGATTTCTTTATTGTTGTGGGTTTCGGGTTTACAACACACCATTTATTATCTTTATTAATTCAAAGCTCAATATACATATTTTAATACATTGCTTTCTTACATTTCTAGTTTTATTGACACTTTTATGCTTATATATTATGCTTATTTCTTAGTTTATTCCTTATTTTACTTTACATTAAAAAGGATTTATTTAGGGCTTATAACACTCACACTCTCATTGTGTTTTTAATGCCCAGTATACATTTTTTACCAACTTTCTTACATACCTATCTAATTTTATATCTAGTGCTTATTTTATATCTTAACTATGCTTATTTCTATTCTTAATTACTTGTATGCCTTAATTAGTTTTAATGTATGATGTACAATATATTCCATAATATATGGTCATCATACTTATTTTTACTTGTTCCTTTTAACGAGTTTTTCTATTATATTTATGCAATAGTTCATGAATTCTTTTCTACGTTTGTCTATCATTATATGTTATGTTCTCTATTTTTAGTTCTAAATCCAGTAGTTGTTCAATTTTGAATCTTTCACATCCAAACACTGGGCATTCCAAAATAACGTGGGGCACGGTTTCTTTTATGCTAGGGTCGCAGATGCATGAAGGATTCTCTTTACACTTAAAGCGGCTAAGGTATTCCGAGAATCCTCCATGGCCGGTGAACAGTTGAGTGCTCAGGCATGTCGGCTCGAACTTTCGGATCACTTTATAAGCCGTTGTCACATCCGGAAAGAATATCTTTGTGATACCAGCAACTTCTCCGGATTTGTACCTCACGTCCCATTCTCGAATCGACTCCAGCCGAAGCTGTCGTTTCGCGAATGAGACGGGGAAGAAATCATAGTTGGGCTTTCTCTTTCCTGACGCAGTGGCGGCCTCCTTGGCAAGTTGGTCCGCCCTTTCATTTCCCTCCAATCCTGCGTGCGCTTTAATCCAGTACAAAGATACAGCTTTGTTCTGTCGAGATATTGTTGTTAGATTCTCGCTAGTTTGTACCGCTAATGGATGGAGGGAGCCGAGATTTGCGACCGTTTGCAGCGCCGCCATTGAGTCACTATATATGCCGAATGTGACAGCTCTGTTCTTTTTGACGTGATAACGTCTTATAAATTGATAATACCAGCAACACTCATGAAAAATAGTAACGTTCCATGTTCCATAGTAACGTTCCACCGTTCCACGTGTTTTATTACATAAAATAATGATTATGACGTTTTTTGCGGAGTTTTAAAACAGGCCGACTCAAAAGTGTCCTTGTTACGTAACATCTCAAACGGTAAATGATAAATGATAAATGATAAACGATAAATGATAAATGATAAATGATATATGATAAATGATATTTATTCAGCAAGTAGGTTTTCTCAAACACTTTTACACGTCATTTTGACGTGATAACGTCTTATAAATTGATAATACCAGCAACACTCATGAAAAATAGTAACGTTCCATAGTAACGTTCCATAGTAACGTTCCACCGTTCCACGTGTTTTATTAAATAAAATAATGATTATGACGTTATCACGTAAATCTATCGTCCGTAAACCGACTTTACAGACAACCAATTTTTTATTTGCTTCGTGGCCTCGTAAACGGCCAGCAGTTCCGCCTGGTATACCGTGCAGTATGACGGCAAGCAGAGTTTAACGGACTTCGTCTCTGTTTCGCCCTCCCAAATGGACAGCGCTGCGCCAACTCTTCCGCCAATCTTACTGACGTCTGTGAAATTTTTTACTGCACAGCTACTGTTGGCTTCCACGTCGCTCCGATCTTGTGGCGTTTCTGAACGCAACCATAAACGCTGGCAACACCAGATTATATAGCCTGTATACTACTTGGTTTTTTACACACACAGCCGTTACAACTTACAACTCTGATTTATGTATATTATTATTACAAAAGTTTCAAGATTACAAGATCCGATCTTACTCCTACGCTGGATTTTTATTTCCGTCGAACTTCCTCGTCTTGTGATCAAAACATAAGGGAACGAACAGTGACTTCTCGCGTTCCCAAAGTGGTGACCCCGACGTGATATGAACACGCAACCTTCAGAGTGAACTGCATCTCGCGAAGCAGACTCCTGTGACTTTTCGTACGTGAGATCCAAAGCTCCATACTACGGACATCCCTGAAGACATCCGACCTGAAATACGAGCTATCCTGCGAACCACGAGACTCCCGCATCCCAGACGTATTATTTCCCGAGTACGTTCGTCATACGTCATTGCAAATCAATTAAAGGCCGATCAATGTGATCTATGTGATGTGATGTGAAATTGTGAAGAACTGAAAACATCGTGAATCCATCTATACCGACAAGTTTAAACTCGTTTCTTGGAAAATCGATATCATACGGAGTGCATCGAACGCCATCTGTCGTTAACCGACGACATAAATACAGTTCCAGTGACAGCCGACATGACATCAATTGACGTTCCGGTCACTTCCGGTCCACGCAAGTACCACTTAAATATTAGCTGGACATTCTCGTATTAGCTACCAAAAACAAGGACTCTATTTTTTATATTTTTAATAAAGATTATTAAATTTAAAGCTAATTGAGACGATATCATTTGAATTAATAATAATGATTATGACGTTTTTTGCGGAGTTTTAAAACAGGCCGACTCAAAAGTGTCCTTGTTACGTAACATCTCAAACGGTAAATGATAAATGATAAATGATAAACGATAAATGAACTGGCAACACCGTGAGCTGATCAGTCAAAAAAATCATCATCAATTTATTTTCATAAAAATATTGGTTTTTATACAAAACAATTTACCATAGTTCCTTTTAATAAAGTTTCGAAACCACTCAAATATTGACTCATTGAAAAAAATCCGGAAGAAAACCAAAAAAGAAAATATGAAAAACTGTAATACTATGACCAATGACGTCTGTCAAAGACGTCAATACAATAATTTGGAAAAACGAGATTAAGAAATGATTTGAATGATTTTAAAATGATCACGAGAGCTGCCTCCCGACGACGCGCACGCCCACCAACCCCGGACTCGTCGCTCAGCTCCGCCTCGCCGCCGCCGGACCCCGGATCACCAGTACCACCGGTTGCGGCAGTTGCGTCGAGCTCTAGCGACGAATATTTCTCTCCGCCGACGTCGCCAACACCTGTACGTCGTGCGGGGAGAGGCCGGCCACCGAGGAGCTTGGGACTTAGGGGCCAACAGGCCCCGAGCCGGGTCCCCGCTACCGGTGGTTGTGTGCAGCGCATGAGATGGACTCAGTCCATGAACGAGAACGTCATGCGCGCATACTACGGGTCTACAGAGGGGGGAATTAACCTCACTGCGTACCGCGATAGGATGCTGTCTCTGTTTCAGGATCTGGAACCAGCCGTCAACGTCTCGGCCCAACGACTGTCGGATCAGGTGCGGGTCATTCAACGCAGTCACAGGTTGGATGATGCCACGCTTGATAGGCTGCGCTCAGAAGTACTGAGCAACCTTATCACCATAACTCCGACACAAACCGCGGTGCACATGTCAGTTGTCAACGCAACCTTACCGCGGTCGAATCCTGTTGTTATAGAGGAGGATGATAGAGTTGCCTTGGTAAGTAGCCAGTGCAACGACCGATTGAGGAGCGCTCTGGATAATGCGCTTCGTGAGTATCGATCAATTTCTGCCGAACTTAGACCCCGATTACCACGGTTACCCATGCATAAAAAAAATAGGGCGCTGGTGTGTGCCCTGGACTCGCAACTCAAGAATATATTTGAGAGTAGCGAGGACCTCGTTGATACACACTCGATCCTGTTCTGTGGGGCTGTTGCGGCATGTCGTTTAGCTAATGTCAAGTTCCCAAATTGTGACATAGCTATTCGACCAAAACCAGCCGTACCAGCCTGGCAGCGCAGGATCGAGCGCCGTATTGACGGGGCCAGGGTACTCATCGGCAAACTGTACTGCTTCAGGGAGGGCAATACACGACCTCGTGTGATGCGCTTTGTGAGGCGGGCATTCTCGGGGACTGAAATCAGTCCTCAAGAATACATGTCCCGTGTCACAGAGCGCATCGACTTCCTGAAGCAGAAAGTTTATGCATGGGCGAGCCGTATACGGCGGTATAAGCGGCGGGTTGATCGGTACTCGCAGAACCGCATGTTCCAGAGCGATGAGAGGTGGGTATACAGAGCTTGGGAGCGACCTCAGCAAAATATGACGGACCTGTGCCGCCCGGATGATGCCGCCACGAGTTCCTTCTGGCGCAGCATCTGGTCGGTGCCCGTCTGTCATTCTGAGGCTGACTGGATGCGTGATGTCGAGCGAGTGTGTGAACCTATTCCAACAATGGAACCAATTTTAATAACGCCACTAGATATAGCCAGAGCAGTTCGTCCGTTACCGAATTGGAAATCACCGGGACCGGACGGACTGCATAACTTCTGGCTCAAGTGGTTTAGTAGTTCACACACTTGCCTGGCATCCCAATTCCAGTCATCCTTAGAGTCTGGGTCCTTACCACAGTTTTTAACAACAGGTGTAACCCACCTGCTCCATAAGTCAGGTAGTCCCGCGGAACCCAAAAACTACAGACCGATCACGTGTTTGTCGACGGTCTATAAACTTCTTACATCCATTTTGAGAATGAAAATTAATACACACGTTGACAGTAACTCTATTATGTCTGCCTCTCAGAATGGATGTAGGAATGGGTCCTGTGGTACGAAGGAGCTACTCCTCATCGACATGGCCATTAGCCAACAGGTCCGTCGAGCCCGCAAGGATCTGTCAATATGCTGGATAGATTATAAGAAGGCCTACGACTCGGTGCCACATTCATGGCTCAAGAGGGTGCTGGAGTTGTACAAGATAGATGCAACTCTACGCGCCTTCCTTGAGTCATGTATGGGGCAATGGAGGACGGTCCTTCGATATCCAGGATGTCGACAGATCCAGGGGAACGATGAACCTGTTTGGATTAAACGGGGAATATTCCAGGGCGACAGTCTGAGTCCCCTTTGGTTCTGTTTAGCCCTGAATCCTGTAAGCACATTGCTGGAGAATTCAGGGCTAGGCTACCGGTTGAGGAAAGATGGTCAGGTTATATCTCACCTGCTTTACATGGATGATCTGAAACTCTTTGCCCCCAACAAATTGCAACTGATGGAGCTACTGAAAGTAACCGAAACTTTTAGTAGCGCCATTGGGATGGAATTTGGTGTGGACAAATGTGCAGTCATGTATGTAAAGCGAGGGAAGATTATGGGATCCGAGGGACTTCAACTCTCGGATTCCATACACCTAAGATCCCTTTCCTCATCCGAGAGCTATAAATATTTGGGTATGTCGGAAGCGTTAGGCATTAACGTAACTGACATGAAACAATCGTTGAGGGAGCGCTTCTTCGGTCGCCTAAAGAAGGTATTAAATAGCCTTCTTTCAGGTGGGAACAAGGTGCGCGCCTTCAACGGTTGGGTCATGCCGGTTTTAATGTACTCTTTCGGCATACTCAAATGGACACAGACCGAACTCGACGCCTTGGATAGAAGAGTTCGTACACTGCTGACCGAAAACCGGATGCATCACCCACGATCGTCAGTGACGAGACTGTACATCCCGCGGAAGTGCGGGGGTCGAGGCTTTTTAAATGCGAAGACCCTCCACAACCGCGAGGTGTGCAGCCTCAGAGAATATTTTCTAAAAGCCGACGTGGGTATGCACCGAGATGTGGCCGCAGTGGACAAGGGACTCACCCCGTTGTCCATGGCTAAAGAGAACTGGCGTAAACCTGTGGTACTTACTACCGATGACCGCATGAAAGAATGGCAGGGCAAGGAGCTTCACGGGCGCTTCTACCGGGCTCTTCATGGGCCCGATGTAGATTTTCTAGCGTCCGTGTCCTGGCTACGTTTTGGTGACCTTTTTGGGGAAACTGAAGGTTTTGTCTGTGCGATTATGGACGAAGTTATGTTGACGAACAACTACCGGAAATATATTATGAAGGACGGGACGGTTGACGTGTGTCGGGCATGTCACCTTCCGGGTGAGTCCATCAGACATATTATTTCTGGTTGTTCTCGTCTGGCTAACGGCGAGTATTTGCACAGGCACAATCAAGTAGCCAGGATTATTCACCAGCAACTTGCTTTGAAATTTAATCTTGTGGAATTAGAGGTACCGTACTACAAGTATGTGCCCGACCCAGTTCTCGTGAAAGACCATGTTACGTTGTACTGGGATCAGTCTATCATCACTGACAGGACTATTGTCGCCAATAAGCCTGACATAGTGGTGATAGACCGATCAGCGCGCCGCGTAATGATAATCGATGTTACCATTCCGCATGACGAGAACCTCGTGAAAGCTGAGAAAGAGAAACAAATAAAATATCTCGACTTGGCGCACGAGGTTCGCGACATGTGGAATATGGACTCGGTTATCATTGTGCCGATTGTCGTGTCGGCCAATGGCTTGATAGCCAAGAGCCTCGACGAACATCTGTCGAAGCTTTCTTTAGGCGGTTGGATCAAGGGCCTGATACAGAAGGCAGTACTCCTCGATACGGCTCGCATTGTGAGGAGGTTCCTGTCTCTGCAACCCTAACCACCGGTGACTTGGACCCTGCTCTCGACACCGGCGGATCCCTATTTTTTATATTTTTAAATGTTTTTATATATGATTTTTAAGAAATATTTAAAAATGTACAAAATAAGATGATAAATAAATAAAGGAGATAATAATAATAATCATTTATTTCAGATTCATCCTAAGATTACATCCATATTATTTTGTTAGTAAAATTGCGAGCTTACATACTAGTGTTAGTAATAAAAAAGAATGTTTTTTTTTACATATAACAATAACATAATAAAAGTAGGAGACCCGGGTGGACTTCCCGATGATGGCGGCCAATCACTAAACGACTGCGTGCAGCCGTATCCAGCGCGCCAGTATCGGAGAGTCCCACCGGTCCGCCAGCGCGCGCAGGATGGTGTTGGGACTGTCGCGCGTGCGACGCATGATAGATGCGCACCGTTTACGCATGATGGCCGCAAAGCCGTCTGTGTCAGCCGCCGCGAACATCGCGGAGGCGCTGCAGTGGCGCGGCAGCCCCATCAGCACCCGGAACGCGTTATTGTATTGAACGCGCAGATCGCTGTATGTCCGTTGTGTATAGTTAACCCACAGGCTGCAGGTGTAAAAGGACTGACAGTACGCTTTAAAAAGTGCAACTTTGACAGTCCCAGTGCACCGTGAAAACCTGCGGGCCAACATGTTGCATCGGACAGACAGCGCTCTGCGCTCCCTTTCGATGTCCATACTATCCTTAAGGTCTTCGGTGACCCAGTGGCCCAAATACTTAAATTGCTCGACTTTGTTTAGAGTCGTACCACTTAGAGTGAAATTCGGAACAAATGTGTATCGCTTGTTGTCCGGCCTGAAAATCATTATTTCACTCTTTTTCGCGTTGTATTTGAGCCCATGAGCCACCGCGTAGGACTCACAAATTTTTAAAAGGTTTCGTAAGGCACCAATCGACGGGCTCAGCAGCACCATATCATCTGCGTAGCTGATGTTATTCATGCAGACTCCATCTATATGACACCCTTGGCCGGTGCTGCTGAGCTCTTCGATCAGTCGGTTGACGTACAGGCTGAAAAGCATGGGGGAGGTCAACCCCCCCTGCCTCACCCCGCATTCCAGCCCATACTCCCCCGAAAGAGACCCTGCCCATCTTACAAAATTCTTTTGATTGTTATACCAATGCATAAACAATTTCACAATTTCCCTAGGTACACAAGTTTCATCCCTTAATTTACCCCATAGAATATCGTAAGATACAAGATCGAATGCTTTAGATAAATCAAGGTAACATGCATAGACTGGGGTCTTTCTACTCGTGTAATACTGTACAGTCTGCTTGAGGCACAGGATAGCACTCTCGGTGGAAAGCCCGGGCCTGAAACCGAACTGAGCGTCGTTTAACGAGACGTGTTTATCCAGGTGCTGACCAAGCAGACTGTCCAGCACTTTGGCGACCACTGTAGCTAGTGAGATCGGTCTGTAGTTGTTTACATCCGATGTATCACCAGTTTTATTTTTGATGATTGGCACAACTATAGTACGCATTAGATTATCGGGCAGATGGGAGTGGCCTAAACACAGGGTAAAAAACATAGCAAGCACTCTGGGTAGGTGTACACCTGCGTGCTGCAGGTGCTCGATGCTAAGGCTGTCGTGACCCGGGGATTTACCCCTCACCATGCCTTGCTCCTCAATTGCTTTATTTTATAAATTGTTGATTTATTTCTTTTCTTACTCTGGACGCTCTTGTTGTGCACGTCTTTCTACATCGTTCTCACATATATGTATAATCTCAACATGAAAGATGTAACCAAGATTTTGTAACAACATTTTTGATTGAAAAGAGTGTCCATGGAGTTTCTTGCCCGTTCTTCTCCATAGAGATCTACGCTAGGGAATGGGCAACTACAGTACATTCTCAAGTTATTATGCCTTGTGTCTGTGACTGTAGCCATTTTTTTTTTTCGTTTTATCGACATTCAAAAGTGCCGTAATGGTCTAGTTGAAATAAATGATTTGAGTTTGAGTTTGATAACATTTCGTTTTACTTGCATTTGTGTTTCTTGTGTTTATTTGTAGGTATTTTTTTTATTTTGCCTCAAATTGGGCTGGAAATGTTTTGATATAATATGTTACATGCTGTTTTCTTTATAATTACAATTTTTTTTTAACTCATAAGACCAATTTCAAGATATGAGTACTCGTCTATAACCGTTTCTATGTATGTTTGTCTTAATATTGGCATCTGTGTACTTAATCTTTTTTAGAATTTTTGTGTTTATTTTATTGGTGTTAGCACATTCTTTATTTTTTTTGTGTTGTTTCACATTCGCATGCTCATATTGTAGTTATATCAATCCTCACCACTTACCCACAGTTAGAATAACTACCCCTAGCTTGGTGTTTTGTGTGGTTTTTGGATTTTTGCATGGTTTATTAAAGTTTTGAGCTTCCTCACTGTGGCTGATGAACTGCAAGCACGTTTAAATATGCTTGAGGCTGAAAATATTGCCCTGCGTGCACAGCATGAGCAAGTTAGTACTCAGTCTAAACTGGAGACAGCTGCTGCCATGTGTAGGGTAGCGGTAAAGCTGCCACCATTTTGGTCTGACAGAGTAACTGTATGGTTTGCACAAGCCGAAGCCCAATTTCTATTGGCTGGCATAAATACTGATGTCACCAAATACAGTTATGTTCTCAGTCAAATCGATCACAAGGTAGCCGGGGAAATTGAGGATATAGTTATCAACCCACCGGCAGAAGGAAAATATCAGACACTCAAAGAAACATTAATCAAACGGTTTTCTATATCTGAAGAGCAGCGTGTAAGACAGTTGTTAGGTGATGAGGAGCTTGGAGACAGAAAACCGTCCCGTTTCCTCCGTCATCTTAGGTCCATTGCTGGGACCACCCTTTCAGATGGCAACATCTTACGCCAGCTTTGGGTTCGCCGATTGCCTCTGCATGCACAAGGCATCATGGCAGCCCAGGCCGATCTCAGTCTAGATAGGATAGCTGACATTGCTGATAAAATCATTGAAGCTCAGCCAAGCCAAGTCAACGTTTTCGCTGCTACAGGTACACCTACACTAAATAGTCTCTTGGAGCGGATAGACGAGCTGGACAATCAGATTGCCGTTCTGAAATCTGATCGCTCCCGAACCCGCAGCAGGCAGTCCTCGCGCAACAGTACTCCTGAACGTACTGAAAAACGCTGCTGCATTTTTTGGCCTTAGTACCGTATTTACGATGGTACCATCGTAAATACGGTACTAAGGCCAAAAAATGCATCTCACCCTGTAATTGGCTTGCGGAAAACCCAAGGAGCAGTCAGTAGCGGCGGCGACTGATTGCGAAAACAATCAACCCCTCAGCCGTCGCCTCTTCGTAACTGATCAAGTCTCTAAGCGACAATTTTTTAATTGATACTGGTTCGGATCTCTGCGGTTACCCCCACCGCTGGCTCTCTAATCGAAGGAAACCTACCGATTATGATCTCTGCGCTGCCAATGGTAGCAGCATACAGACATTCGGAACAATAACATTGACGCTTAACTTTCGTCTCCGTCGTAATTTCACCTGGACATTCATTGTGGCTGACGTTAATACTGCGATTATTGGCTCGGACTTTTTAGCATACTATCACCTACTTCCAGATTGTCGCACTAAGCGGTTAATAGAAGGCGTCACTAACCTTTCTACCGTTGCCTCCACCGCGACGTCAGAACAATTCAGTGTCAAAGCTGTAGCCCCTTCGAATTCTGCTGTCGCACAAGTGCTAGCAGAGTTCCCCGAAATTACTCACCCTCCCGGTCTCCCTAGGACTATTAAGCACGATACTGTACACTTCATCAAGACAACGGATGGGCCTCCTGTATCTTGCCGTCCTCGTCGCCTAGCACCTCAAAAATTGAATTCCGCTAAAAAGGAATTTGAGGAAATGGTCATATCCGGCACAGCACGATCATCCAAAATCGCGTGGTCGTCTCCTTTGCACATGACAATAAAGAAAGACAACACGTGGCGTCCTTGTGGTGACTATCGCGCGCTTAACGCCCGAACTGTGCCGGATAGGTATCCAGTTAGGCACATAAATGACTTTGCTCACAACCTCACTGGCGCTAAAATTTTCAGCACTATCGACTTTGTGAAGGCGTACCATCAGATTCCGGTATCAGAAGATGATATCCCAAAGACTGCCATCATTACCCCGTTTGGCCTTTTCGAGTTCCCCTTCATGACTTTCGGCCTTCGCAACGCCGGCCAGACGTTCCAGCGGTTTATTGACGAGGTTACGCGGGGTCTTGATTTCTGTTTTCCATATGTGGACGACATCCTCGTCCATTCCACAGATGTGGCTCTGCATTGCAAGCATCTGCGAATCCTCTTCAGACGCTTACGGGACTATGGGGTTGTGATAAATCCTTCCAAGTGTGTATTTGGTGCACGTGAGGTAACATTCCTAGGTTATCACATTAGTCCCGAGGGCAGTCAACCTCCACAGTATCGGGTTCAAACCATTCTCGAATTTCCACCCCCTAAAACTGTCCAGGGTGTGCGTCGATTTCTCGGCATGCTAAATTATTATCGTCGATTCCTTCCTAAGGCTGCGTTGTTCCAGGCTCCTCTAATAAAAGCGGTTATCGCTACCAAAGGTAAAGGTGCGAAGCCATTTATATGGTCACCTGAACTACTCGAACAACTAGAAGCGTGCAAAAAGAGCTTAGCGACCGCAAAACTACTGCATCATCCGGTACACGGTGTCCCTCTTGGATTGTTTACCGATGCTTCTAGTGTCTACATCGGGTCCTGCCTTCAACAAGAAATCGAGGGCAAGTGGGTACCTCTCGCTTTCTTTAGCAAAAAGCTGACCGACCAACAAACACAATGGCCCGCTTATTACCGCGAGTTGTTAGCAGTATATGAAAGCGTGCAGCATTTCCGCCACATTCTCGAAGTTCAGCATGTAACTATTTTCACAGACCATAAGCCTACAACTGCTCTACGCTTTCATACAGCGCCGGAAGAAACTGCCTCCTGCTCAGTTGAATCAGTTGTCCTTTATTAGCCAGTTTACCACAGAAATTAAGTACATTAAGGGAGAGGATAATGTTGTCGCAGACGCGATCGCTCTTGACCAGGATTGGCAAATGCTTGCAAAATCACAAGAGGTAAACCAGGAGTTAGCCAATTTATGCCAGCAAGGCTCTAGCCTGCAGCTTATAAAGGTCAACATTCCCGGAACTGACATTCTTATCACCTGTGATAAGTCGACCGGCAAGGCTCGCCCATACTTGACCCCTTCCTTCCGTAAAGCAACATTCGACAAACTTCATAACTTAAGTCACCCTGGTGCACGAGCCACTACCCGTCTCGTGACTGAACGTTATGTATGGCCGTCAATCAACAAGGACTGCAAACAGTGGGCTCGACAATGCATAGCATGTCAGCGCACTAAGGTATCGCGCCATAATTCGTCCCCACTTGGCAATTTCGCCCTACCGCCAGGTCGTTTCAAACATGTACACATAGACATCATAGGCCCCTTGCCGACTTGCAACGACTATCGGTACTGCTTGACTGCCATTGATAGAGTGACTAAATGGCCCGAAGTATGGCCAATGCGTTCAATCACCGCAGAAAAAGTAGCAGAAACCCTAACACGGGAGTGGATAGCTCGCTTCGGGGTGCCTGCAGTCATTACAACAGACCAAGGAACTCAGTTCGAGTCCGACCTGTTCCGCCGACTGATGATACAATTCGCCACCACGAAAACCAGAACGACAGCTTACCATCCCTGTGCCAACGGCATGATCGAGCGCGTCCATCGCCAGCTAAAAGCTGCCCTCATGTGCCACCAGGACTCATGGGTGCGCGCGTTGCCGTTCGTTCTTCTCGGTATGCGGTCAGCTTTCAAGGAAGATTTATGAAAGCCACAGCTGCTGAAATGGTGTACGGGGAACCTCTTCGTTTGCCCGGTGAATTGCTGGTAGCATCCGATGAGCCACATAATTTCTGTGACCCAGCAGATTTCGTCGTGCAACTCCGACGCAAAATGTCGACTGTGCGACCCATCCCGGCATCTCGGCATAAACAACCATCTATATTTATATTTAAAGATCTTTCCTCAGCAACGCATGTATTCCTTAGAGATAATTCTGTTAGACGACCATTACAGCCACCATATACCGGCCCGTTCCGAATAGTGGATCGTGCCAGTGATGGGAAAACCATTACACTGGAAATCAATCAAAAAACCGTGACCGTTAGTGTAGGTCGAGTAAAACCGGCACACATAGATAACACGATACCTACCGCAAATGGGTACCCTAAGAAGCCCTCAGAACCGGAACCAGAACACACACGACTGTTGACCTCCCTATAAAACCTTTAGAACCTGCAAAATCCAGGGACACCAATCCAACTGCCCCAAAACTGCCGTATACCACTCGTTCCGGTAGACGAGTTAAGTTTAAGGATCTCTCCGATTTCGAATAACCTTTTCATCCTTCTCCGTGGGGGGGGTGGTGTGGCGTTTCTGAACGCAACCATAAACGCTGGCGACACCAGATTATATAGCCTGTATACTACTTGGTTTTTTACACACACAGCCGTTACAACTTACAACTCTGATTTATGTATATTATTACAAAAGTTTCAAGATTACAAGATCCGATCTTACTCCTACGCTGGATTTTTATTTCCGTCGAACTTCCTCATCTTGTGATCAAAACATAAGGGAACGAACAGTGACTTCTCGCGTTCCCAAAATCTTTTAGGCATGTCAGCTGGAGCTCTGCGAGAGCTGCAGGGTGTGGCGCTTTTGTTGCCGGCATTAGTCGCTCGATCTCTGTCCACCAGTTCGGGCAGGGGCGCCCCCTTCCTGATCCTGTATAGCGAGGCTACCTGGCGTATACGAAGATCCAGTGGGAGCACACCTGCCAGAACCAGCGCCGAGTTCAGGGAGACCGTTCGATAAGCCTTACACATCTTTTGCGCAAAACCTCTCTGTACTGTGCCAAGCTGCTTTTGTATTCCCAGTTTTTTAGCAGCCGGTGCCCAGACGCTCGCCGCATATAAGATTATGGGCTCGATGGTCGCGGTATAAATCGTGCGAATTATTAAAGAATAAGTGAAAAATGTTATTTCCAAAATATATATTTGTGAAGTCCAAACAAGCAGATCAAAATAACAACCCATAGCAACGTCAAAGATATAGGAAAACGTAAAAGGTATAAAGCAGCTAGATGCGCTCTACACTAGAAGTGCTTCCTTAACATTCCCTCTTCTTCAAGCCGAACTCTTCACAGAGCCTTACCAGTCTCGGTTTGTAAACAGGCTTCGTAAAAATGTCGGCAAGTTGTTCTGCAGTCGATACTTGCTCTATGGTTATATCCTTCTCGGATACACACTGTCGCACATAGAAAATCAAATCAAATCAAATCAATTTATTTGTGAAACATAGGTGAAAAAAGATAGGACAGGAAAGGTAGGATAGGATAGGGGTGGTGATAGAAGTGTTTCAGTTTTATATGTTTCGTCTTGCGGTGCTGCTCGTATGGAGGGTTATATGCGAGCTTAATTGCAGACTCATTATCGATTCGCAAAGTAGGCGTATCTAGGTTGATTTTTAGATCTTGAAACAATCTCCTCAACCAAACCATTTCACGACTAGCCTCACTGGCTGCAACTATCTCCGCTTCTGTGGATGATAGAGAAACCATGGATTGCTTAGAACTTCGCCAGGATATTGCTGAGCCAGCATACAGGCATACAATCCCGCTTGTTGAGCATCCGCTCGCTTCGTCTCCGCCGTGATCTGCATCACTGTAACAGATGAGACGCTTTTCACCTTTATTGTACTCAAGTCCAGTATCGATGGTCCCTTTCAAATATTATCTAAATATCCTCTTCACCTGTTGAATATTGCCTTTGGTAGGTCTATCAAGATTTCGAGATACTACTCCAACCACATACGCAATGTCGGGTCGAGTTCCAACCATCAGATAGGACAAAGATCCAACAGCTTCCAGATACGGAAAAGCTTGCATTTCTGAATTTTCTTGTTCCTTATCTCCTTTACCGGATTTTATAATGGGTGTCCCAACCGCCTTGCAATTGCTCATTCCAAACTTTTCTATCAGTTTTCTAGCGTAAGCAGTTTGGTGAACTTTTATAGTACAATCTTTGTGTTGTTCTATCTCCAGGCCAAGAAAATAGGACGGTACTTTCGTGGTGATTTTAAATCGTCGTTTCAATTCATTTTCAATGAAATCGTCAGCCTCTTTCTCATCTGACGCAGCCACCAGTCCATCATCTACATAAAGCGCGAGCATTATCTTCTTTTGTCCACGTTCTCTGATGTAGACAGAGGGGTCCGCTTCGCTGCAGATGAAACCTGTCTCCATAAGGAAGTCGTGGATACACTGATTCCAATATTTAGGTGCCTGCTTCAACCCATATAAGCTTCTTTTTAGTTTGCAAACGCGACCAGTCCCGTCATCGTATCCTTCCGGTTGTCTCATAAAGATTTCCTCTTTGACCGTGCCATATAAGAAGGCTGTAGAGACGTCAAACTGTCTGAGTTTTAAATTCTCTTTTGCAGCAATACTTAGTAGTATTCGGATTGTGCTCATTTTAGCAACAGGGCTAAATGTCTGGTCGTAATCAATTCCCTGCTTCTGGGAATATCCAACAGCAACTAAACGTGCTTTGGACTTATCGACAGTACCGTCAGGGTTCTTTTTTATTTTAAATACCCATTTGCATTTTAGTGCTTTTCGTTTCTTAGGTAGGTTAGTCAGTTCCCAGGTCTGATTATCTTGTAAAGATTTGAGTTCATTGTTCATTGCTTCGATCCATTTATCTTTTTCAGAGCTTCGCAAAACGTCTTGATAAGTAGTCGGTTCAGGAATAGATACAGCTTCGCTAACAAACTGCTCAAACCGTTGTGGAGGTCTGATCTGGCTACGATCATGCAGTTGTCGTGTCGAAGGTTCCGTATTTACGGGTTCGTCATTTACAGGTTCATCTTCCTCTAAGGACTCAAAATCTTCTTCGACGCTTTCATTTGCTTCTGAAGGTGTATGAGAATGACTCTCTTCGTAAATAATTTTAGAATCAGCAAGAGGCATTGGCAGCTTGTAGGTGTTTATTTTTGGTTCAGGTATTGCAGAAGTTGTGTCAATCTTAGTTTTCACAAGTGAAGGTAACTCATCAAACACAACATTTCGAGATCTGATCAGTTTTAATTCCTTTACATTGAAAATTCGATATCCTTCATCACCATCATACCCAATAAGAATGCCTTTCTCAGCTTTCCTACCAATCTTACTTTTTCTCATTTGTTTTGGAATATGCACATAGCAATTGCTTCCAATGATTTTTAAATGATTAATCTTGGGCTTCTTGCCGTACCAGAGCTCATGAGGTGACCTTTCTTCTATAGGAGTAGGTCCCGTTCTATTTAATATGTAAACAGAGGCTTTAGCTATCTCTGCCCATAAACCATCTGGTATCTTTTCATGAGCGTGCATCAGTGCTCTTATCATCTCCACAATTGTACGGTTCTCTCTTTCTGAGGATCCGTTTTGTTCTGGAGTGTATGGCATCGTAAATCTTTGTTTTATGCCATATTTTCTCAAAGTATTACGTACTTGTTCGTTATCGAACTCACCTCCATTATCGCTTAGCAGCTCCATCACGACGTGTCCGGAAGTATTTGCTTCTGCTAAAAAGTCCTTTAAGCGAGCGTGAACTTCAGACTTTTGTCTCAGGAAGTAGATCCATCGATATTTTGAGAAGGAGTCTTTGAACAGAACAAAATATCTGTACTTGGAGATAGAGTAAGGGAATGGACCACAAACGTCTGTACTGATTAGCTCTCCAGGTTTGTTTGCTCTTGGTCTCTCTCCAAACTTCTGCCTATGGCTCTTGCCGAAGACGCAGCCTTCACAGATAACAGCAGAACTTGAGTCTACTTTTACTCCAAGCTCTCTTTGTATCAGTTTTGCTACATGTCTCTTGTTCTGATGTCCAAGGCGTTCATGGTATAGTTGAAGATTCTGTGGCGTCGTTAGTTGATTTATCTCAAGCTCGGGCATCAGTACTTTAACTTTGAGTTTGTACAGACCACCATACTTGTAGCGATTCCCAACTAAAATGACTTTGTCATCGTTCTTCACATAACATGACTGAGCAGTTGACTGAAAAATGCTATTCTTCAGCGTATCTTGTGCAGCTAGCACAGAAAATAGATTGCGTTCAATACTTGGAACGTACCATACGTTTGTTAAGACCAGTAATTCTTTGTGACCGTTTACATCAGCTTCAAGTTGAATAGAGCCTTTTCCTATGGCTCCAATCACCTCTCCATTGGCTGTCATAACTTTATGTAGCTCGTCAAAAACTTCGAAGGTGCGAAATACATCTCTTCTATTAGTGACATGGCTTGTCGCGCCATTGTCCACATACCACAAGTCTTTATCTGTTTTCTTACTTTCGCAGACTAGAGCTATGCCTGTCAGCATCTCAATCTTTGAAGATTGCTTTGGAGGTTTTGGAGGTCTACCGTCCGCAATCCACTTCTTGCAAGATGTGACTTTTTGACAGCTTTCTCCACAGTATTTGCATTTCTTCCATTTCTTTTTGCTAATTCCTTGTTTTTCGTAGCGCTTCTCTCCTCTTAACATAAGAAGTCCATTGCTACTTCCGCTTTCTTCTAAATTCTTCTGATGTAAAGATCTCTCAAAAGTACATACTTGTGTCGTCAAGTTTTCTATATTTTTGTCACTCTTATTCATCAACAGCCAGCTCGACTTAAAATTGAAATATTGCTCAGGAAGTGTATCCAATATTTTACATAGTAATAAAATTTCTGGTAGATCATTTCCTTCAATCTCATTGTTCAAGTCATACCAAACAGTTTTGAGAGTCGAAATATGTGTGGCCATATCATGCTCCTCGCTTTTCTGGTAGCGGAAGAACCTCATGCAGAGATCGTATAACTCCTGTCTTCCTTTGCTCCATCATAAAGCCTATGAAGCTCTTTCCTCATCTCACATGACGTTTCACATCGCATTACCTTTTGTAAAGTTTCTTCAGTCATATTCGTAGTAAGAATTAGAAGTGCTTGACTGTCACATTTCTGAAACATATCCATTTCATTCTTAAACTTTTGTAAATCTTCAGTTTAAGCCGTTTGTCCTGGATTTTCCGGCTTAATTAACTTGCCTTCAATTGCTTCTAGCGTACCTGGAGTACTCTTCAGTAGTAATTTTACCTTGTATCTCCATGTTTGCCAGTTAGTGATACCGTCGAGTCGACCGATCTCGATTTTTACGCCGGACGATTGCATAACTCTTTAGTTTTACCACTATTGCAACTAAACAATGTTAATTGTTAACGCTCTGCTACCATATTAAAGAATAAGTGAAAAATGTTATTTCCAAAATATATATTTGTGAAGTCCAAACAAGCAGATCAAAATAACAACCCATAGCAACGTCACAGATATAGGAAAACGTAAAAGGCATAAAGCAGCTAGATGCGCTCTACACTAGAAGTGCTTCCTTAACACGAATTACCTCCGGGTAGAGGCCCCAACTCGCCTTTGCCGCTCTTGCGAGTTGCTTCTATATGTTGATGGCCTTCCTGCAGACATTCGACACGCGTGCGTTGAAGGTGAGCTTGTCACCGAACGTCACACCCAACATCTTAATTTGTTTGGACAAGCCAATGTCGATCCCGCCCATGCTCAAGAGCGGATTGTCGAATTTAAGCTTCCGTGTGATCACCATTGCGCTTGTTTTATGGGGTGCAAATTTGAGCTTATTTTCGTCACCCCACACCCGAACAAGTTCGAGAGCGGCGTTGGCCTGTCCTTCCACATGTAGTGCCGTGTGACCATCGAACACCATGACGACGTCGTCGGCAAACGCCTGCACGTAGTGCCCTTCGGCTTCGAGAGTAACTAGCAGGGGGTCCAGTAAAACATTCCATAGAATGGGCCCACCTATCGACCCTTGGACGCATCCTTTGTTGGTCGCCTTGGTAAAGGTTTCCCCACTATACCTCACCGTGACCTTTCTCTGGTCGAGGTAGCTGTCGATAACTTTTCTTATGTTTACCGGACAGTTTCCTTTTGCCAGTTGGACTCTGATCGCTGGCCACCAAGCGCTGTCGAAAGCGCCCTCTATATCCAGTGAAACGACGGTTATAATTTTCTTCTCGTCAAGTTTTTTGTTAATGTGTTGCATCAGTTTATAGAGGGCGTCTTCGCAGCTCTTCTGGGGCATGAATCCAAACTGGTTTTTGTTCAGTCTCGGCAGCAGATGGTGTTTCAGTCTGGCGACCAGCATTTTTTCGTACACTTTGCCCAGTACCGGTAACAGTCCTATGGGGCGGTAAGACTTTGGGGTTGTGTACGATTCTTTTCCTGGTTTCCTTAGGACTGTGACCGTCGCTTCCTTCCAGACTGCTGGGAAATAGTGTAGCTCTAGGCATTTATTTAGTACTCCCAGGAAAAGTTTAAGGTCGCTTCTTACGGCACGGCTACAAATGTCTGCCGTAAAGCCGTCAGCTCCAGGCGCCTTTTTTGGGTTCAAGGAATCCAGAGCACTGAGCAATTCTGTCGTTGTGAACTGCGGGTCGTCCTGCCCCTCAGATGGTTGGAGGTTCACGACTGATGCTCGGTTCCTCGTGTTCTGGTGCGTCTGGATGTCATTCTCCTCAAGGTCTTCTGGGTAGAATGTCCTTGCAAGCAGTTCCACAGAGCCTTTTGCGTCAAGGGTGATGCCGTCATCCACTAAGGGTATATCTTCCTCTCTCTTGGCCGTTCCCCCTATGACCCGATATATTCCCTCCCACAAGTTTTCTTTATCCTGTTTGCCGCAGAAATCTTTCTAACTGGTGATCTGGGCCTCCATTGCTTTCGATTCGTACTCATCTCTGGCTTCTATGTAGGCGTCGTATACTCTTTGCTTTCGTATCGGTGCGGCGTTCCCGATTCTGCGTTTTCTAGCTAGTGGTGACTTCTTGCTTCATCTTTGCGAGCTCCTCCGACATTCATGGTAGGGTAAGTGTCTCTGTGTTCTTTTTCAATGGAATTGAGGTATTACAAGCTACGGTGATGGCGTTATTATAATTTTGGACAAATTGATCTAATTGTTCAACTGTGTTAATATTGCAGACGTTATGGATATCTAATTTTGATTCTATTTTTATTTTTTTAAAGGTGTCAAGAAAAGTTTCCCAGTTAGCTTTTTTAGTGTTGTATAGCCTTGTGGTTCTTTTGACACTTACCCCGGCTGACTTTTTGAGTTTGATATTGAAGCTGATTCCATTGTGGTCGGCGCACGTAAGATTTACCTCTACTTTCCAGTCCTCCACTAGGTCCAGCATATCGAGAGTGCAAGCCGTCACGTCAACGAAGCTAGTGTATCGCTTTCCGCCCCGGATGGTGTCGAAAGTCGGAGTGTCTCCTCGGTTAAGTATGTGGGTTAGGTTAGGTTAGGTTAGGTTTTTTTTTTTTTTTTACTACTTCTTCTTCTGACACATATTATCAGAGCCTATTTTAACTTATACCTCTCTTTCATTCCAGTTCTATCAATTATTCCTCTCGCACTTTTATTCCACATACTTTATCTTTCTTTCTTTCTATCTCTTCTATGCAATTTCCCGGTGGGATTCCGGTCTAGTCTATCTAGTCTATACTATCTTATCTTTTGTGATTTCTTTGTTTGGGGTTTTGGGTTTACACATACACAGTTAATCTTCATTTAATGAAGGCCCAGTATACATATTTAGCACATTGCTCGTTATATCTACAGATGGTTTGTTTACATTTATTATTACGGTTTACATCATATGTATGCTTATCTCTATTTTTCTTACTTACTAACTTACATATTTTTTTGCAGAGATTTCGGGCTTACAACACCCACAGTTTTACGTAGTTACACAATTTTCTTACATTACTATTTTACAACTAAGTCCTTATTTAAAATCTTAAACTATGCTTATTTCTACGTTTTAATTACAAATGTTCTTAATCAATTAGGTGTAAGTGTATGATGTACGATATATTCCATAATATACGGTCATCATACTTATTGTTACTTATTTCTCTTTACGACTGTTTCTGTTATTTTTAAGCAATAGTTCATAAAATCTTTCCTACTTTTATCCTTCATTATGATTTTTACATTCTCTATTGTAAGTTTTATATCCGACAGTTGTTCAATCTCGAATCTTTCACGCCCAAACACTGGGTATTCTAGAATTATGTGGAGTACGGTTTCTTTCACGCTTGGGTCACATATGCATGAAAGATTCTCCCTACACTTAAATCGGCATAAGTATTCGGAGAATCCCCCATGGCCAGTCAACAGTTGGGTGCTCAGGCATGTCGGTTCGAATCCGCGAACAACCCTGTATGCCGTCGTCACATCCGGAAAGAAAATTTTTGTGATACCGGCGACTTCTCCGGATTTGTACCGCACGTCTCACTCGCGAATCGACTCCAGCCGAAGTTGTCGCTTTGCGAATGAGACGGGGAACAAATCATAGTCGGGTTTTCTTTTTAGTGACGCAGAGGCGGCCTCCTTGGCAAGTTGGTCTGCCCTTTCGTTTCCCTCCAATCCAGCGTGTGCTTTAATCCCAAACAAAGTCACAGCTTTGTTCTGTCGAGATATCTCTGATAAGTTCTCGCGAGTTTCTACAGCTAGTGGATGGTATTGGGCACAAATCACTGAACGCATTGTGCGAGTGTTCCCCCAGTTTGGCTCTGGTGCAGTTTATGCACACCACTGCTTCGACCCTGTGCTTGTCTGGGCAGTCCACTCTAAGGTGTGGACCGCCACAGTGGCTGCACAGGTCGGCCGTCTCCGTACACAGGCGCTTGCCGTGGCCATACGAAAGACAGCGGGTGCACTGCACCAGAGGCGTCTGATCTTTGACGCGCTCTCTGGAGGTCAATACGGAGCTTGCCTCCTTCGAGTGGTCTCCTCCAGATAACTGGGGTAACACTCAACACAATGCTGCTCACGTGCGGGTTGCGTGACTTCTTGCGAAACTTGATAGAGATTTTCTGATCCTCGTCATCGAGACCGTGAAAGATCTCCTGGTTCTGGTTCTTAAGGGCTCTGAGCACTTCTTCGTCGCTGTGCACTAACAGCACGTCCCTAAGAACCAGAAGCGGGTTTCGATTTTTCACTTCCTCGACGACGAGGTTCTCCCCGGCCTTCTCCAATCGCGCTTTTAATTTTCTCCTCTCCTCCGTCGTTGCGCACCCCATGATGACCTTCTGGTCTTTGGCCTTGCGGACCCTTTCGACACGCAACCATCCCTCCTTCGCGTCCACTGTTTTCCTCACTCTTTCGAGGATTTCGTCCCCCGTATCCATCTCCTCAGTGAAGGAGACAACCACGGAGTGCAGCGTCGTTCACTGTGGAGCCTGGGCCCCGGTGTAGCTGTTACTGACGGCTGCTTTGCTCGCGTAGGTTGTCTCCTCCACCCTATCCTTGCTGGCCAGACTGTCTCGGAGTGCATAGAGTTTCTCTGAGTTCTCTCTTAACTCCGAGATGTGCTCTTTTAAGCTGTTTAGGAGCTCAGTCTGGCCAGCAAGAACCTCGGAGGAAATGGGATGGGTACTACGGTCAGCAGTGGGCGCGGGTTCTGGAATGGCGACAGGTGCGGAAGGGCCCTTATCTCGCTCGGACTCCTTGACCAGCTCATAAAGTCTGTTTGTGAGTTGGTTGTGGTTGTTTCGGATCGCACCTGCACCGGATCGCGTCTTCAACTGGCGGGTAGAGATGGTGGAGACGTTGTCGGACCACCGATATGTGCGGTTCGACATCTCCCGAGGGGCGACGGCGGTCCTTAAGTCTGCAATGGGGGCTGCTCAAGACTCGGCGAGGGCCGAGATGCTGGAGAGTCTCGACAGGGATCCCTATGGGAGACCATATAAGGGAAGTGGACCAAGCTAGGTAGGTAGGTAGGTAGGTAGGTAGGTAGGTAGCGGAACCAGCTACGCCCGTATGGTCCCCCACTGTCGGAGACCCTCGAGCCAGCGTTGTTGGATGGGGTGGTACGGTCCCTGTTTCCGCGCAGGACCGACTTCACCCCACCAACGATGGATCGGCTTCGCCGGAGGAGGAGGATGTCCCCGCGGTGACAGTGGCGGAGTTATACGCGGGGGTTCTCAGCCTCCGCGCGGAAAAGACGGCCCCCGGATCAGACGGCGTCCCCGCAAGAATGCTGGCGATTGCCGCCTCCGGCATGGAGGACAGGTTTCGGGACCTCTTCAGCGCGTGCTTTACGGCTGGGAGGTTCCCGAAACTGTGGAAGGAGGGGCAGCTATGCCTCCTCCGAAAGGAGGGCCGCCCAGTGGACTCCCCCTCGGCGTACCGGCCCATCGTCCTGCTCGAAGAGGTCGGTAAATTGATCGAGGGGATTGTCGCCTCCCGGCTTGATTGCCATTTGCGGGGGATAGGGCCGGATCTGTCGGACGCCCAGTTCGGCTTCCGTCGAGGGCGTTCGACGATCGACGCGCTGGCCATGCTCAAGGGCCAGGTGAAGGAGGCGGTGGAGGCGGGGGACGGAGTGCTGGCGGTGTCATTCGACATTGCCAACGCCTTCAACTCCGTCCCCCACTCGACGATAATGGAGGCGCTCCGATATCACGGAGTGCCCCAATACCTGCGGAACCTCCTGGCCAGGTACCTGGAGGACCGACAGGTCCTCCTCGTGGACAAGTCGGCCACCGTGAGGCGGTACGGCGCAGAGTCCGGTGTTCCGCAGGGGTCGGTGCTGGGGCCTCCCCTGTGGAACATCGGGTTCAACTGGCTCTTGCGGGGAGCCCTCCTCCAGGGCACGAGTGTCATCTGCTACGCGGATGACACTCTCCTCACTGCCCGGGGGAGGAACTTCGCGGACGCGGCCTGTCTGGCCTCGGCTGGCGGATCCTTGGTTGCAGCCCAGGATCTGCTGATGCAGACCATGGCTGAGTGGTTGGTGGACTTGGCGGTGGTCGCCGAACCTTACTCGGTCCCTGGCCGTTGGTTGGGCGACCGGGACGGCTTGGTGGCGTTGGTTGCGCGGTCTTCCACGGACTCTCCTCCCATCTCTCTCTTAGAGAGGGGACCGGGATACGTGGCCGCCGCCTGGGGAGAGATGGCCCTGGTGGGGGTCTATTTCTCCCCAAACCGCCCTCTTTCGGACTTTGAGGATTTCCTCGAGATCCTCACCGCAGTCAAAGGGAGGGCGGCGCCACGCCAAGTTCTCGTGTTGGGCGACCTGAACGCCAAGTCGACGGCCTGGGGCAACCCGGCCACAGGTTGCAACGTCCGGGGACGCGCCGTCGAGTTTTGGGCGGCCTCAAGCGGTGTGTCCCTCCTCAACAGGAGGGCAGTCCACACGTGTGTGCGGCAACAGGGTGGGTCGGTGGTGGACGTGTCATTTGCCAAGCCCGCGCTGTCCGCCCGCGTCGTCAACTGGCGGGTAGAGATCGTGGAGACGTAGTCGGACCACCGATATGTGCGGTTCGACATCTCCACCCAGCAGGGCGGGAGGGGGATGGCCCGTGCTGGGCAATCTCATGCCCTCTCGCCGTCCGCCTCCCCGTCGAGCCGTATATTGGTGGACGGAGGAGCTGGAGGGACTCCAGGTCACCTGCGTGGCGGCCAGAAGGGCCTACACGCGGAGCCGACGTCGCAGCGCCCAAAACCGAGACCGGGCAGTAGAGGACCGCCTATACGCCTCTTACCGAGAGGCGCGCGTCCTCAAGTCTGCAATGGGTGCTGCACAGGACTCGGCGAGAACCGAAATGCTGGAGGGTCTCGACAGGGACCCCTATGAGAGACCATGTAAGGGAAGTGGACCAAGCTAGGTAGGTAGGTAGGTAGGTAGGTAGGTAGGTAGGTAGGTAGGTAGGTAGGTAGGTAGGTAGGTAGGTAGGTAGGTAGGTAGGTAGGTAGGTAGGTAGGTAGGTAGGTAGGTAGGTAGGTAGGTAGGTAGGTAGGTAGGTAGGTAGGTAGGTAGGTAGGTAGGTAGGTAGGTAGGTAGGTAGGTAGGTAGGTAGGTAGGTAGGTAGGTAGGTAGGTAGGTAGGTAGGTAGGTAGGTAGGTAGGTAGGTAGGTAGGTAGGTAGGTAGGTAGGTAGGTAGGTAGGTAGGTAGGTAGGTAGGTAGGTAGGTAGGTAGGTAGGTAGGTAGGTAGGTAGGTAGGTAGGTAGGTAGGTAGGTAGGTAGGTAGGTAGGTAGGTAGGTAGGTAGGTAGGTAGGTAGGTAGGTAGGTAGGTAGGTAGGTAGGTAGGTAGGTAGGTAGGTAGGTAGGTAGGTAGGTAGGTAGGTAGGTAGGTAGGTAGGTAGGTAGGTAGGTAGGTAGGTAGGTAGGTAGGTAGGTAGGTTTTTTTTTTTTTTTTTTTTTGTTTTGGCAGGAGTGGGAAATCCCCGCGGACACCTCGACTATCGCACAGGAATTTCTCTTGTGCAACAGTCGAGGTAGTGCCGGACTCGAACCGGCTAAAACCACACTCCTGCCCCACCAGTGTCCCTCTGACGTGGGAATCAGAGCCCTTGTGTACAACATTTTTAAACTTATTTTGCGACTGACTATTTTAAAAAAAGGCCGAAGAGACCACACTTTATGCGGTAATGAATGCTGTTTATTTGTTAATACTGTTTAAAACTCCAATTATTTGTATTTATGGTTTTCTTTATTTATTTACTATATTTTACTGTTCATCTAAACTATTTAAGCTACTTTGTTGTTCAGGTTTCAATGAAAAAAAAAAAATTGTATTATAAATCTTATTTAAATTAAATGCATTCTAATTCTCCTTACAATTTTTAAATATTGCTATCCTCATTTTTCTGCTTATCTTGTTTCGTTTTATTTGCACATTTGGGTTTACTTTTATATATTGACACATTATATATTTATTATATAATTACATATACAAAAGTTTTCGACGCCATTTATAAAGGAACATTTTCGAAACAATTTTTTGACCAATCTGACACAACTTGTCGATTCCACTAAGGTTGACTTACAAACTAGCGTAATTTTAGCCACTTTCTCACGAAAGTGACTCCAATTATATCCATCCATTAAACCAACCCTAGTGGTTCGTTCAATGCGTCTGCAATCTGGTTGTGTCAGACTGGTCATCTCTGGGTGCGAGGAAGTGGGCGCATCGACAACGTTAGCAATACGCTATGGTTGCTCGTGCGAATGCGTCCCACTTCCTGCGTATCGGGCATTCTTTGCTGAACGCATTGTGCGAGTGTTCCCCGAGCTTGGCCCTGGTACAGTTCACGCACGCCGCTGTTTTGCCAAGATCTTTGTCTGGGCAGTCCACCCTAAGGTGTGGACCGCCGCAGTGGCTGCACAGGTCAACGGGCTCCGTGCAGAGACGTTTTCCGTGACCATATGCAAGGCAGCGCGTGCACTGCACCAGAGGCGTCTGGTCCTCGACGCGCACTCTCTGGAGGTCAATACGCAGTTTGACTCCTTCGAGTGCCCGCCTCCAGATAGCAGGGGAAACACTCAGCACAATGCTGTTTAGGTAGGTAGGTTAGGTTAGGTTTTTTTTTTTTTTTTTTTTTTTTTTTTTTTTTTTTTTTTTGTTTTGGCAGGAGTGGGAAATCCCCGCGGACACCTCGACTATCGCACAGGAATTTCTCTTGTGCAACAGTCGAGGTAGTGCCGGACTCGAACCGGCTAAAACCACACTCCTGCCCCACCAGTGTCCCTCTGACATGGGAATCAGAGCCCTTGTGTACAAAATTTTTAAACTTAGTTTGCGACAGTTTTTTAGGAGGCCGAGGAGACCAAGACCATGAAATTTTTAACAATGTGTTCTTTAATACTGAATAATTCCTAGATTTATATTTTTACTATTTATTATCTTTAGTTTCAAGGAACTGTTAATCTAAAATATTATTATTATAACATTTTATTGATCTAATTAATATATTAACATGTAAGTGATTCTTTAATTTTAATATATTTTTTTTTTTCAATTTCGCTTGTTCTTGAGTATTTTTCCGCAATCTTTATCCCACGCAATTTTTGTTTAATTCACATTGTTTCGAGTTATTGGTTTTGTCTTCATAATATAGTCTGTATATACTAAATATATATTTATATATCAATTTTAAAAACCAAAACAATACTCGAATTCGAATACAAAACACGAACGATTTACGACCAATTTGACACAACTTGTCGATTCCACTAGAGTTGACTTACAGACCAGCACAATTCTAGCCACTTTCTCAAGAAAGTGACTCCAATTAACCTTCTCAGTTAAGCCAACCCTAGTGGTTCGCTCAATGCGTCTGCAATCTGGTTGTGTCAAATTGGTCATCTCTGGGTACGAGGAAGTGGGCGCATCGACAACTTTAGCAATATGCTATGGTTGCTCGTGCGAATGCGTCCCACTTCCTGCGTATCGGGCAATCTATGCTGAACGCATTGTGCGAATGTTCCCCGAGCTTGGCTCTGGTGCAGTTAATGCACGCCGCTGCTTCTCCGGTCTGTTTGACTGGGCAGTCCAACCTAAGGTGTGGACCGCCGCAGTGGCTACAGAGGTCGGCTGGCTCCGTGCACAGGCGTTTGCCGTGTCCGTATGCCAGACAGCGGGTACACTGCACCAGAGGCGTCTGGTCTTCGACGCGCACTCTCTGGAGGTCAATCCGAAGTTTGCCCCCTTCGAGTGCCCTCTTCCAGATTGCCGGGGTGACACTCAGCACAATGCTGTTCGTATGCGGGTTTCGACACTTCTTGCGGAATTTGACAGTCATTTTAAGGTCCCCGTCCTCGAGGCCGTCAAAGATCTCCCGGTTTTGGTTCCTAAGGGCCCTCAGTACCTCCTCGTCACTATGCACTAAAAGCACATCCCTAAGAACCAGAAGCGGGTCCCGATTCTTCACCGCCTCGACGACGAGGTTCTCTCCGGCCGATTCAAGTCGCTTTTTTAACTTTTCTCTCTCCTCCTTCGTTGCGCACCCCATGATGACCTTTTGGTCCTTGGCCTTTCGGACCCTCTCTACTCGCACCCAGCCCTCCTTCGCATCCACTGCTTTTCGCACTCTTTCGAGAACTTCTGCCCCCGTATCCATCTCATGTGTGGAAGAGACCACTACGGAGTGCAGCGTCGTTCGCTCCGGGGCCTGTGCCCCATTTTGGGTTTTGCAGACGGCCGCTACACCCGCGTAAGTGGTCTCCCCCACACTTTCTCTGCTTTCCAGACTGTCTCGGAGCTTTTCCACCCTCTCGGTGTTCTCCTTTACAATCGAGATGTGTTCCTTGAGGGTGGTAATGAGCTCAGTCTGGCTCGCGAGACACTCAGAAATGGACGGGGGACAGAAGTCAGCAGTGGGCGCGGGTTCCGGCACGGGTACAGGTGCGGTAGAGGCCTTGTCGCGCTCGGACTCCTTGACCAGCTCATAAAGCCTGTTTATGGCTTCGAGCACCGCAGTCTTTATCTCAGCCTTGAGGTTGCGAGAGTTGCCCAAGTTAAGCTTTGCCTTATTTAGGCAAGCTCTCGCTTCCTCAATCCGACTGCGGCACTTCGCCTCAGGCTTTTTGAGCGGTCTTTGGGCATCAATAGCAGCTCGGCGCGTCTCCGGAGTGGCAGGGCCCCCCTGTGACGCAACAGAAATCTCGTCCCCGAAGGAGATTCTCCTCCTTGCGTCAGCAGGGGAAGGCATTGCTTTCTCCGCCGATCGCGGCGAGCCGCTAGAGCCAGGAGCCCTCACGGTGCTGGATGGGGTGCGGAACATAATTCAAATTTGAGAGCAGTTGTTATCAGAACTGACTCCTGTAAAGAGGGAGTCAGCGCGATATCTACTCGGGAGGAGAGGTGTATAAGGTCGGACACTGGACAACACTGTAACCCTGTAAAGGGGGGTACACAGAAAATAACAATATAAAAATCAATTAAAAATAAATACAATATTGAATATTAATTATTAATAATGTCACAACTTGTGTCCAAATACGGTAAAAACAAAGTTAAAAATCCCTAAAAACTAATAAAAATCCCTTACAAGAGCAAATCCGACAAAATGCCAAAAATTAAATTTTGCCGAAAATCCCACGTCTACCTTCCTATAACCGAGAGGGCGGGTGGGTGGGCAAAATTTTTTCGAGCTAGGGGCGCGGGCGAGGTGTCCAGAGCCGCGTCTCCGCGCGGGCTAGCGAATTATGGAATAAAACTTGTTAGGTGCCGAACAAAAATTTTGAGTTTTGGTCAAAAAACCAGTTTTCGAAAGAAAAAATTTGGAATTTCACCCCACAACCTGGAGACCGGGACACGGAACGCGGACCAGAATTCAGGGAAGAAGGGTGAGCACTATTGCAACTATAATCTAAATTAAAATGTGAAGGAAAATTTGGAAAAACAATTAATTTTGAAGATTTTCTCTGAAAATAAGGGATGAAGTCCAGACGCGCGTGTAAAATGCGCGCGTTATGGTCAATACGTAGGCGGTGGCCTAGTTAAGTCTAAAAACACTGAAAACAGATTGAAAATCGCACGTCTGGAATAGAAAATATCGACGTTTTCGTTTTTGACTAGCTCCCTTTTTTTTTTTTTTTTTTTAAGGATGGGAAATCATCAAATGACCCCCCCCCACTCTGGGCGGAGCGGGAGGGAGTGTCAGACTCATACTGACTAAAAACCATCCATGTTCCTTCCTCGCCTTTTACGTTCCGGGGCCGCGGTATCTCTTTCGAACAGGCCCGCAACCCCGGCAGGCTTCGGCCCTTGCGGGCCCCTCTCCTTTTGCTGACATCTCTTTGAGGCGCGCGTGGAACACGAACGCGCCGTCGACACGGCCTGTCGTCGTCGTTAGACGGCCGGACGGCCAGCTATTGCCCATAGCCAGCCGTCCACAGGCCCGCATCTACGGTGGCCGGTAGCCACCACGTGGCCCCCGACGCCCGTTGCGTCTCCCGCGGCGGCCGGGAAGAGAGGATCTCTCCCTCTCTCGTTCCGCCACCTCCTTCGCTAGCATCACTGCTTCGCAGAAGGAGGCGACGGCTTCCCATTCCGTCTCGCTCCGGACCATGGATTGAACCAGGGCCGGACGCGAGAGGTCGCCGCCGCCGATCGCCGCCACGAGGACACGGCGGAGCTCCGCCCACGCAGGGCAGACTTCCACCGTGTGCTCCACCGTGTCCTCCGGTCGATCCTCGCAGTGGAGACACCCGGGCGATTCCTCCCGCCCGATTCGGTGCAGGTACCTCCCGAAACATCCGTGTCCGGTGAGGACCTGCGTCAGGCGGAAGGTGAGGACGCCGTGGCGCCTCTCCAGCCACTCCTCAAAGAGGGGACTTACCGCCACTATCGTGGCGTGCCCTGCACGGGGTTGCGACAGTCGCTCTCTCCATGTCGCCATGAGATCGCGCCGGAGGTCAGTCCGCTGAGCGGCAATTTGCCGCGGCAGCGGAGTTTCCCCCCGGCGTAGTACCTCCGCGCGCCACTCATGCAGGCGCGCGAGGACTATCGCCTCCAGATCCCACGGCGGCAATCCGGCAAGCAGGCCCGCCGCCTCGCGAGAGATCGTGCGGTACCCACGGACCATCTTTACGGCCACCACTTTTTGGGGCGCGTTCAGATGATGAGCGGCACGCCGCTTCAGGGAACGCGCCCACACTGGGGCCCCGTAGAGGGCCATGGACCGCACGACTCCCGCGTAGAGCCTGTGGCAGGAGGCGTTCGGCCCCCCAAGGTTGGGCAGGAGCCGCCTGAAGGCAGCCCCTGTCCGTTCCAGCCTGGGGGCCAAACGTCGGAAATGCTCCACGAAGTTCCACCGGCTGTCGAGGACGAGTCCTAGGTACTTCAACGTCGACTCGACGCCGATGGATACCCCTCCTACCGTCAGTGTGGATCCCGACGGTGGCGCATTCCGAGGCCCATGAAAGCACATGGCCTCGGACTTGTGCAGCGCCACCTCGAGACCCAGTTGCCGGATCCTCTCTACGACTATCGCAACCCCGCGTGTCACGTTGTCGGCCGCCGCCTCGTGCGACCTCCCATGTGCCAGCACCAGGGTGTCGTCTGCGTAGCAGACGACGCTGACACCGCTGGGGAGGTCCGCACGCAGCACCCAGTCGTAACCGATGTTCCACAGGGGCGGTCCCAGAACCAATCCCTGTGGGACACCGCACGACATCTCTCGCCGGTTCCAATCTCCGCAGCGACTGGGGTAGATGACGGCCCTGTCCGTCAAATAGTCCCCGACCACACGACGGAGGTAGGTCGGCACCCGGTGATACCGGAGTGCCTCCCTGATGCAGCTCCAGGGCAGGGAGTTGAAGGCGTTGGCGATGTCGAGAGACACCGCCAAAACAACCCCGCCCCGGGATATCGCATCCCCCGTCTTGACTAGCTCCCTAAGGTGGATTTTGGTACTTACAGAGATTTATGAAAATAACTATTTTTTAGAAAAATGTATGTTTTATTCGGGCTAGGGGCGCAGGCGATGTGTCCAGAGACGCGTCTCCGCGCGGGCTAGCGAATTATGGAATAAAACTTGTTAAGTGCCGAACAAAAATTTTGAGTTTTGGTCAAAAAACCAGTTTTCGAAAGAAAAAAAAAAAAATTGGAATTTCACCCCACAACCTGGAGACCGGGACACGGAACGCGGACCAGAATTCAGGGAAGAAGGGTGAGCACTATTGCAACTATAATCTAAATTAAAATGTGAAGGAAAATTTTGAAAAACAATTAATTTTGAAGATTTTCTCTGAAAATAAGGGATGAAGTCCAGACGCGCGTGTAAAATGCGCGCGTTATGGTCAATACGTAGGCGGTGGCCTAGTTAAGTCTAAAAACACTGAAAACAGATTGAAAATCGCACGTCTGGAATAGAAAATATCGACGGGTTAGGTTAGGTTAGGTTAGGTTGGGGTTGAGAGAGGTGGAGAGCACTCTCCCGACCCGCAGCAGACGAACCGGGCGTCGGCGGAGGGCGGACAACGCCCTCTTCCAGCCCCCCTGAACGGGTCCAGAGGGACGGCGGACTTAGGGAGGTCCGCCGCCCCGCCGAATAACTGGACCCGAGGCGGTGGCGCGTAGTGTTCCGCGCGCGCCCCTATATGACGTCGCGGGAGGAGTACACCTCACTCCCCCCGCAGACCTGAGGAGGCCCGCAGTAGCGGGCCGGCACTAGCCGGGGATCGTGGAAGGCGCACTAGTTCCCATGATCCCCGGTGCAAGTGTGGGAAGGGAACACCGGGGTGGTTTTTAGTCAGTACGAGTCTGACAGACCCCTCCGCTCTCCCCAGGGCGGAGGACATCCATCGAGGATTTTCCACCCCGGCAACAAAAAAAAAAAAAAAAAAAAGGTTAGGTTGGGGTGCGGCAGAATTCCTCCACGTTTGTCTGGCGGCTGCTGGTCCCTCTCGATACGTCTGGAGGAAAGAGCAGCTGCTGGGCTGGTGCACCCTGGGCGCGACAGTATTATTCCTCGAGGAATCGGGAAATGGTACTGCCGTGGCTAATATTCTGGGGGAGGGCTCACATCGTTCGTCGTGCGATGACCCACTGGTCTGTCGTGCGAGGTTCGATGTGCATAGGGGGGGGGATTTCATCGTGTACCGTGCGATGGCTCAAGCAGGGTCATCGGACAGTACGTGATTAGTGATTCACTCTTCGAAGTTTTCGGGGAGTAAATCGGGGCGGGGAAAACGTCGTGTGCCGTGCGATGGCTCAAGTGGGTCATCGGACGGTACGTGATTAGTGATTCACTTCTCGAAGTTTTCGGGGGTGAATTTGGGCGGGGAAAACGTCGTGTGCCGTGCGATGGCTCAAACGGGTCATCGGACGGTACGTGATTAGTGATTCACTTCTCGAAGTTTTCGGGGAGTGAATCAGGGTTGGGGATCTTCTTTGATTTTGCATCGCGGCATTCGTCGCCCTCTGGTACGCGTCTGCCCGTCAGACGTGACTGTGAGCGTGGCGAATGGTTGTGGTGGGGGATCAGGGGGGAGGGGGGGAACTTATGTATATATGTATATATTTATATTTATGTGTATATGTTTATATATTTATATTGATGGAATGGGGAGTCAGGGACCGCACCCTTCAAAGGCACAAAATGAAAAAGGCGACTGTAAATATATTACCCCAGGGCGGTACCAGCTGCACAGCAGCTGGAGAATCCGCCACGATCCCTTCGGGATCGTCTGCCCCACCGTATTCTGGGGGGGGCAACAATCGCTTTCCGTTTGCCAGTGGCAACAAGGGCCGAGGAGGCTCATCCAGGTCACGGTCTTTTGAAGACCTGATCTCTTTTAAACCACCCGACCCAAAATCGGGGGTAAGGACGGGAGCAGAGGCTCCAGACACTCCGACATGCGCGCCCTCCACGGAGCCACGCGTGGTTCTGGAGAGGGTGTGCATGTCGGAGTCTGACGACACATCGACGCAAGCTGCTGCGGCCATGTCCTCCAAGTTTTGGGGGAAACGTTCGCGTGGCCAGTCGGACGCGGCTTCGGCGGGTCTGTCCTCTAGTGAGGACGACCAGCCGGCCGCCAAGATGCCAACGGCCAGGAGAGGCAGAGGTCGCGGGACTAACAGTCCTGCAGCGTCACGCGACACCCGGGGCCGATTTCTAAAACGCCCCGATACGCCGATGGCAAGCGGGTCAGATCGCGTCTCACCCGCGGTCTCGACCGACGACCAGGGAGGGGTCACCGTCGCTCTTGTGGGCACAAAGGCGGAGGCCAATGCCGCGAAGCGTGCTCAACGCAGAGCAGTCGCGGCTGATGAGGTGGCCGAAATGGCCCGTCGCGCGCGAGAGTGGCGGTCTGCCCAGGCGGTCAACGGAGAGAGCCTGACGGCAGAGTCTCTTAGCCGCCAAGTGATGGACGGCGTGGACATTGTCCTTAAGGTTGCCACCAAATCCGGCAACCTGAAGGGCTCTTTCACGCGCGCCCTCAAAGAAGCGGCAGAGGGGATCAGGGAGGCGGTTCTGGTTCTCCATGACCACACGACCTCGGAAGAGACTGCCAGGTTGTGGACGGAGAACAGCCGTCTCCGATCCGAGCTGGAGGACCTGAAGCGGCAGTTTGCCGCTCTGCAAAGTGTCGGGCAGCAGCAGGCGGCTCCCTCGTCGGCCCCTGCACCTGCAGCGCCACCCACTCTCAGTTTGTCGGACTACGACGTAGAGAGGGTGGCAAGAATCTGCATGCTGCAGTGTGGGGGCATGGTGAGTGCCCGCCTGGAGGCAATAGAGTCTCGACTGCCCCCAGCTGAGATCCTCCGGCCCCCGCTTGCGGCAGATAGGCGGAGGATAGAAGAGCCCGCGAGGACGAAGCCCGCGCAGCTCACGCGGAGGCCTGCAGGGGGGGGCAAAGAGCCCGCGGCGGAACTCGGGACACCAATACAGGTTGCGTCCGCAGACCCCGTTCAGCCATCCCAGTCCTCGGTGACCGCTTCTCCCACCCAAGTGGCATGATAAGAGGCAGCCGAGCGAGCCGGGGCCGTCCACCTCCCAGGTGGAAGACACCACACTCCCTGCTACCACCCCGTCCAACGAGTGGACGCAAGTGGTCCGTAAGGGAAAGGGCAGGGGCAAAAAGTCGGCGAAGGCCGTACCTGCCGTCCCCGCCACCACCGCTCCCAGTCGGTCGCAGACGACCGACAAGGAAAAGGGGAAGGGGAGAGGGAGGGGAAAGCTGGTGCCCCCAAAAACCGCGGCCGTCGTGGTGACACTCACCGCGGAGGCTGCGGAGCGAGGGGAGACATACGCGTCCGTATTAGTACGGGCGCGTGCCAATGCCGATCCCACCCAGCTGGGGATCGGCAGCGTGTCTTGCCGGCGGACACAAGCCGGGGCTCGAATTTTCGAGTTCCCTGCTGAGAAAGCTGCCTCCCCTGTGGAACATCGGGTTCAACTGGCTCTTGCGGGGAGCCCTCCTCCAGGGCACGAGTGTCATCTGCTACGCGGATGACACTCTCCTCACTGCCCGGGGGAGCACCTTTGCGGACGCGGCCTGTTTGGCCTCGGCTGGCGGATCCTTGGTTGCAGAGAGGATCCGCCGCCTGGGATTGAAGGTGGCGCTGCACAAGACCGAGGCCGTGTTCTTTCGCGGGCCTCGGCAGCGCTGCCCTCCCGACGCCCACATAATTGTGGAGGGCGTTAGGATAGGGGTCCAGCCCCAGATGAAGTATCTGGGGCTGGTGCTAGACGACAGGTGGCGCTTCGGCCCACATTTCAGCGGGCTGTCGACGCGCCTGTTGAAGGCCGCTGACGCCCTCTCGTGGCTCCTCCCGAACCTGGGGGGGCCCAAGGCGAAATGCCGGCGCCTCTATGCTGGCATCTTGAGAAGTATGGCCCTTTACGGGGCCCCAATCTGGGCGGACTCCCTCCACAGGAGGGAGAATGCGACTGCCATCCGCAGGCCTCAAAGGGCCATTGCACAGCGGGTGGCAAGGGCTTACCGCTCGGTGGGCTTCTCGGCGGCATGCGCTCTGGCCGGCACCCCTCCTTGGGAGTTGGAGGCTTGGGTGCTCGCCAGAGTGTACGAGTGGACGGCGCGCAGGAAAGCTCTCGGGGAGCGCCCCGTCGCCGAAGAGCGGGAGGCCATGCGGCGGGAGGCGAGGGACGCTATCGTCCTTCACTGGACAGAGGACCTCGCCACCGCCACCTTTGGCCGCCGGACGTTGGACGCGCTCGGTCCGGTTCTGCGGAGCTGGCTCGAGCGGTCCCACGGTTTCCTCTCGTTCCGTCTGGTGCAGGTGTTATCCGGCCATGGTTGTTTCGGATCGCACCTGCACTGGATCGGGAGGGAGGAGACCCCGGCGTGCCACGACTGCGGCGCGCCGGAGGACACGGCGCAGCACACCCTGGAGGTGTGCCCAGCTTGGTCCGAGTTGCGCCGCGGTCTGACCGCGGTAATCGGACCGGACCTCTCGCTTCCCGGCGTCGTCAACGCCATGCTGGGGAGCGAGGAGGCCTGGGCAGCGGTCGCCTCCTTTTGCGAGGACGTAATCTCGCAAAAGGAGGAGGCGGAGCGCGTGCGGGAGGACGACCCTCTCGCTGCGCCGCTCCGCAGACGAAGAAGGGGTCGGAGACGGCAACGCCGTCTCCCTCCTCATGGTGGCGACGGGCGGGCGACAGGCACGGGGGTGCCTTCGCCCGCATTGCACCCGTCACCACCTCCGTCAGTCATTCCCGGGTCCCAGTGAGGGGCCCGCCATGAAGGGCGATCGTCGGCGGAGGACTGGACGTAAAGGCTATGCCGGTTTCCCAGTCCCCCGCCACTTGGACGAAGCGGGAATGTCGCTGGGTCGTTTTAGTGGGTATACCGGGTCAGACCGGGGAGTCCCACATACCCCTCTCATCCCCCGATGGGAGGGTATGCGTCACGCATTTTTTCCCAGCGTCAAAAAAAAAAAAAAAAATAAAAAAAAAAAAAAAAAAAAAAAAGGTTAGGTTAGGTTAGGTTAGGTTGGGGTGCGTCAGAATTCCTCCACGTTAGTTTGGCAGCTGCTGATCCCTCTCGATGCGTCTGGAGGGAAGAGCAGCTGCTGGGCCGGTGCACCCTGGGCGCGACAGTATTATTCCTCGAGGAATCGGGAAATGGTACTGTCGTGGCGAATATTCTGGGGGAGGGCTCACATCGTTCGTCGTGCGATGACCCACTGGTCTGTCGTGCGAGGTTCGATGTGCATAGGGGGGGGGATTTCATCGTGTACCGTGCGATGGCTCAAGCAGGGTCATCGGACAGTACGTGATTAGTGATTCACTCTTCGAAGTTTTCGGGGAGTAAATCGGGGCGGGGAAAACGTCGTGTGCCGTGCGATGGCTCAAGTGGGTCATCGGACGGTACGTGATTAGTGATTCACTTCTCGAAGTTTTCGGGGAGTGAATTGGGGCGGGGAAAACGTCGTGTGCCGTGCGATGGCTCAAACGGGTCATCGGACGGTACGTGATTAGTGATTCACTTCTCGAAGTTTTCGGGGAGTGAATAAGGGTTGGGGATCTTTCTTGATTTTGCATCGCGGCATTCGTCGCCCTCTGGTACGCGTCTGCCCGTCAGACGTGACTGTGAGCGTGGCGAATGGTTGTGGTGGGGGATCAGGGGGGAGGGAGGGAACTTATGTATGTATGTATATATTTATATTTTATGTGTATATGTTTATATATTTATATTGATGGAATGGGGAGTCAGGGACCGCACCCTTCAAAGGCACAAAATGAAAAAGGCGACTGTAAATATATTACCCCAGGGCGGTACCAGCTGCACAGCAGCTGGAGAATCCGCCACGATCCCTTCGGGATCGTCTGCCCCACCGTATTCTGGGGGGGGCAACAATCGCTTTCCGTTTGCCAGTGGCAACAAGGGCCGAGGAGGCTCATCCAGGTCACGGTCTTTTGAAGACCTGATCTCTTTTAAACCACCCGACCCAAAATCGGGGGTAAGGACGGGAGCAGAGGCTCCAGACACTCCGACATGCGCGCCCTCCACGGAGCCACGCGTGGTTCTGGAGAGGGTGTGCATGTCGGAGTCTGACGACACATCGACGCAAGCTGCTGCGGCCGTGTCCTCCAAGTTTTGGGGGAAACGTTCGCGTGGCCAGTCGGACGCGGCTTCGGCGGGTCTGTCCTCTAGTGAGGACGACCAGCCGGCTGCCAAGATGCCAACGGCCAGGAGAGGCAGAGGTCGCGGGACTAACAGTCCTGCAGCGTCACGCGACACCCGGGGCCGTTTTCTAAAACGCCCCGATACGCCGATGGCAAGCGGGTCAGATCGCGTCTCACCCGCGGTCTCGACCGACGACCTAAGAGGAGTCACAGTCGCTCTTGTGGGCACAAAGGCGGAGGCCAATGCCGCGAAGCGTGCTCAACGCAGAGCAGTCGCGGCTGATGAGGTGGCCGAAATGGCCCGTCGTGCGCGAGAGTGGCGGTCCGCCCAGGCGGTCAACGGAGAGAGCCTGACGGCAGAGTCTCTTAGCCGCCAAGTGATGGACGGCGTGGACATTGTCCTTAAGGTTGCCACCAAATCCGGCAACCTGAAGGGCTCTTTCACGCGCGCCCTCAAAGAAGCGGCAGAGGGGATCAGGGAGGCGGTTCTGGTTCTCCATGACCACACGACCTCGGAAGAGACTGCCAGGTTGTGGACGGAGAACAGCCGTCTCCGATCCGAGCTGGAGGACCTCAAGCGGCAGTTTGCCGCTCTGCAAAGTGTCGGGCAGCAGCAGGCGGCTCCCTCGTCGGCCCCTGCACCAGCAGCGCCACCCACTCTGAGTTTGTCGGACTATGACGTAGAGAGGGTGGCAAGAATCTGCATGCTGCAGTGTGGGGGCATGGTGAGTGCCCGCCTGGAGGCAATCGAGTCTCGACTGCCCCCAGCTCAGATACTCCGGCCTCCGCTTGCAGCGGACAGGCGGAGATTGGAAGAGCCCGCGAGGACGAAGCCCGCGCAGCTCACGCAGAGGCCTGCAGGGGGGGGCAAAGAGCCCGCGGCGGAACCAATACAGGTTGCGTCCGCAGCCCCCGTTCAGCCATCCCAGTCCTCGGTGACCGCTTCTCCCACTCAAGTGACGGTGGGTGGAGAGGGCCGCCGCAGGAGGAAAAAGAAGAAGAGGGCGGCGGGTGCGACCGCGCCCCCTACCTCCCAAGTGGCCACGATCCCGGCGTCCGCGCCTCCCGCCCAGGACCTCTGGACGACGGTGGTTAAGAGGGGCCGCAAAAAGAGGGCACCGCAGCCGACACCTCCCCAGGTACCGACTCGACCAGAGGGCACGAGGCCACCCAAGGTCACTACCCCACGCTCCGAGGCTGTAGTTATTACTCTGCAGCCTGAAGCCGTGAGCAGGGGAGTGACCTACAAGTCGGTCCTGACGGAGATGAAGCAGAAGCTTCAATTTAGCGAGTTTGGCACCCCGGCTGGTTTCGTCTTCAGGACGGCAGCCACGGGTGCCAAGATGCTTCAGTTGTCGGGTGCGGCAAGGCAGGAGAGGGCGGACAAGTTGGCCGCCAGACTCCGGGAGGTCCTCAAGCCAGAGGACGTCCGAGTGTCCAGGCCCATGACCACGGCTGAATTACGCGTGGAGGGGCTGGACGAATCCGTGACCCCGGAGGTAGTAGTGGCGGCTATTGCCCAAAACGGTGGGTGCCCGCCAGACAATGTGGCGGCAGGCGAAATTCGCAGCAGCGCGGACGGGCTGGGCACTGTTTGGGTGCGGTGTCCGGTCGCGGCTGCGAATAAGATTGCAGATGGCGGGCGACTGCTGGTAGGCTGGATGTCTGCCAGGGTCAAACTCCTGCCAAAGCGGGCTGTGCAGTGCTTCCGGTGCCTGGAAAAGGGGCATGTCCGGGCACAATGCACTGCACAAATCGACCGCAGCGAAATATGTTTCCGCTGCAGTCGACCCGGCCACAGGGCGGCACAGTGCTCCGTAGCGCCATACTGCAGCCTTTGCGCAGCTGCAGGGAAACGCTCGGAGCACAGACTTGGCGGGAAGGCCTGCAAGGCCCCCAAGTCCAAAAATAAGAGGACTCGAGCTGTCGGAGAATCTGCGCCTCTCCCACAGCCCGACTCCCGACCCAGGGAAGGAGGAGCCGAGGAAATGGAATGTCATTAATGGCACAATTCCGTTTCCTCCAGGCGAACATCAACCACGCCGCCAGAGCTCAGGATCTATTGCTCCAGAGCATGGCGGAGTGGTTGATCAACGTGGCTGTGGTCGCCGAGCCGTATTTTGTCCCCCCCCGCGATAACTGGGCGGGGGACCTAGACGGTTTGGTGGCCATCATTGGCGGGACTCTTGGCATTCCGTCCCGAGGACACGGTTGGGTGGCTGCCCTCGTGGACGGCATAGTCACAATTGGGGCGTATTTCTCCCCCAATAAGAGTCTCGCTGACTTCGAGGAGTTCCTTGTCGAGCTAGGTGCCGTCGTGAGCCGGTTCCACCCTCGCCCGGTGCTGTTGCTCGGGGATCTCAATGCCAAGTCCGCGGCTTGGGGATCCCCGATCACCGATCCTAGGGGTGAGGTGTTGGAGGAGTGGGCGATCGAGACCGGCCTGACCGTCCTGAATCGGGGCTCGGTGTACACGTGTGTGCGGCAGCGGGGCGGGTCCATAGTGGACGTGTCGTTCGCAAGCCCCGCTGTTGCGGGCCGTGTACGCGACTGGCGAGTTGCCGTAGAGGTGGAGACGCTGTCGGACCATCGATATATTCGATTCGACGTCTCCACCCAGACTGCGGGCGGCGGTCGCCCGCCGACCCCGCGGATGGACGGTCCTCGCTGGTCGTACAAGCGTATCGACAGGGAACTTCTCGAGGAGGCCGCAATCCTCCAGGCCTGGGTCCGGGAGTCAACGGCGAACGAACCCGTCGACGTCGAAGCGGAAGCGCAGTGGTTCCGCGGGGCGATGACGCAAATCTGCGATGCGTCAATGCCCCGTGTCACCCAAACCACAAGGCGCCAGCTGTACTGGTGGTCCGCCGTCATCGCGCAGCTGCGCGTGACGTGCGTGGAGGTGAGACGCCAGTACACCCATTACCGGAGGAGACGTCGCCGGGTTCCGGAGGAAGAGGCCGCGCGGTATGAGGTGTACCGCGCGGCCAAGGAGGCTCTGTGGCTGGCCGTCGGCGAGGCTAAGACTCGAGCCAGGGAGGAGATGCTGTCGGCTCTCGACGTGAATCCGTGGGGGCGCCCTTACCGTGCGGTCCGAGGGAAACTTCGTGCCTGGGCACCCCCACTCACCGAGAGCCTGCAGCCTGAGCTGTTGCAGGAAGTGGTCGCAACGCTCTTCCCTGCTAGAGAGGAACATGTTCCACCGCCGATGGCTTTGCCCTCAGCCACAGAGCCAACTGATGAGGAGGACGTCAGCGTCCCAGAGGTGACACAAGCAGAGATGAGGGTGGCGATAACGCGGCTTCGGGCCAAGACTGTTGCCCCAGGGCCTGACGGAGTTCCCGGAGTAGCGCTCGCCCTCGCTCTGAAGGAGCTAGAGCCCCAACTGAGAGGACTCTTCACCGCATGTTTAGAGCAGGGCCAATTCCCTAGTGAGTGGAAAAAGGGTCGTCTGGTCCTGCTCAGGAAGCCGGGGCGCCCAGCGGACTCGCCGTCTGCGTACCGGCCCTTAGTGCTGCTGGACGAGGTGGGTAAGCTTTTTGAGCGGATTATCGCTGCCCGCCTCGCCGGCCACTTGTACAGAGAGGGGCCGGATCTGGACGACAGCCAGTTCGGCTTCCGGCATGGGCGCTCCACGGTGGACGCCATATTGCGGGTAAGAGTCCTGGCGGAGGAAGCGGTGTCCCGGGGCGGGGTGATGTTGGCGGTGTCCTTGGACATCTCCAACGCTTTCAACACCCTGCCCTGGAGCTGTATTCGGGAGGCGCTGTGTTACCACAGGGTGCCCCCGTACCTCCGCCGCATTGTTGGGGCTTATTTGGCGGAAAGGTGTGTCACCTACTCGGGACGCGACGGCGGAGGCCGGCGCGACATGTCGTGCGGTGTTCCACAGGGTTCGGTCGTTGGCCCACCCCTGTGGAACATCGGGTACGACTGGGTGCTGAGAGGCGAGCTCCAACCGGGAGTGGCCCTGGTGTGTTACGCAGACGACACGCTGGTCACGGCCCGGGGGAGCTCGTACAGGGAGGCAGCGTTGCTAGCGACCTGTGCGGTCTCACAGGTTGTGGGCCGCATACGGCGCCTGGGCCTGGAGGTGGCCCTCAACAAGTCGGAGGCTGTGGTCTTTCACGGCCCCCGGCGGGCGCCGCCGCCGGGATCACATATTGTGGTAGGGGGGACCCCGATCGCTGTCGAGTCCACCATGAAGTATCTGGGATTGGTGCTCGACAGCCATTGGAACTTCGGCCCCCACTTCCGGCGACTGGCGCCCAAGTTGATGGGCGCTGCGGGCGCGCTTGCAACGCTGCTTCCCAATCTAGGGGGGCCGAGCACCGCCTGTAGGAGACTGTACCTAGGGGTCTTGCGATCCATGGCCCTGTACGGGGCCCCGGTGTGGGCCTCTGACTTGACGGCCGGCAGCATCGCGATGCTGCGGAAACCGCAGAGGGCGATGGCCGTCAGGTCAATCAGGGGGTATCGCACAGTCTCCTACGAGGCGGCTTGTGCACTGGCCGGGTCGCCACCTTGGGACCTAGAGGCGAGAGTCCTCGCGTCGCTTTATCGGTGGCGCGAGGAGGTGCGGACGCGGGGCGATGGACCGATGCAGCGAGAGATCGATCTGCGTCGGTCTCAGCTCCGCGAGGTCCTGGTGGCGGAGTGGCGGGACAGGCTTCTACGCCCTACCGCCGGCCTCGCTACCATTGAGGCGATCCGACCGGTGCTCGAGGAATGGCTCGAGAGGAGGCACGGCTCCTTGTCGTTTCGGGCGACGCAGGTACTGTCGGGGCACGGCTGCTTCGGGAAGTACCTGTGTCGCATAAACAGGGAGCCGGACGCTCGGTGTCATCACTGCGTCCACTGTCTGGAGGACACGGCGCGGCATACGCTGGCAGAGTGTGCCGCATGGGAGGAGCCGCGCCGTGCCCTCGTGACAGAAGTGGGAACCGATCTGTCGCTGCCGGCCGTCGCTCGCGCGATGGTCGGGAGCGCAGAGTCGTGGGATGCGGTGATCTCCTTCTGTGAAACGGTCATCTCACAGAAGGAGGCTGCGGAGAGGTTGAGAGAGGTGGAGAGCACTCTCCCGACCCGCAGCAGACGAACCGGGCGTCGGCGGAGGGCGGACAACGCCCTCTTCCAGCCCCCCTGAACGGGTCCAGAGGGACGGCGGACTTGGGGAGGTCCGCCGCCCCGCCGAATAACTGGACCCGAGGCGGTGGCGCGTAGTGTTCCGCGCGCGATCCTACATGACGTCGCGGGAGGAGTACACCTCACTCCCCCCCGCAGACCTGAGGAGGCCCGCAGTGGCGGGCCGGCACTAGCCGGGGATCGTGGAAGGCGCACTAGTTCCCATGATCCCCGGTGCAAGTGAGGGAAGGGAACACCGGGGTGGTTTTTAGTCAGTATGAGTCTGACAGACCCCTCCGCTCTCCCCAGGGCGGAGGACATCCATCGAGGATTTTCCACCCCGGCAACAAAAAAAAAAAAAAAAAAAGGTTAGGTTAGGTTAGGTTGGGGGACCACCCCACAGAGCTTGCGTCCACGTCGCGTCCCCTGGAAACGGCCCAGTTCTGACCACCGTAACGGAGTGGCAGACTGGGTACGGCCAAAGTGCTCTGTGCTCTCGTAGCGATTTTATTCTTGACTTGCGAACTGCGAACTGTTGGCGACTATGTCGAAACTCACGCGTAGCGCCTCCGGGCGAATTTTAAAGACCAAAGGCCCTTCTCAGGGCCAACCCAAAGGCCCTTCTCAGGGCCAACCCAAAGCCAAAGGCCCTTCTCAGGGCCAACCAAAAGGCCCTTCTCAGGGCCACTCCGACGCTCCGGCGTCTGAACCTAGCCGCGCGCCTTCTGCGGCAGGCTTTCTGGCGGATGAGTCGTCCGACAACGACTCGCTATTTGGTGTGTCGGACGCGAGCGGCTCTCGGTCGCGGAAGCGTGTCCACCTGAGTGGTGGATCCGAGGGTTCCCAGGCCTCGGGTTCGAAGGCTAAAAAGCCAACGACCAAGGCTGCGGATACCCACAACGTTGGGCTCGCGGACGCCCAACGCAAGTTGGACCTGGCCCGGCGAGAACAGCTCCAGCAAGAGCTGGAGGAGAAGGTTGACGCCAAAGAGAAGCGGGCTCACGTCGCCCGGGCCAAGTCCGGGTACGGTGCGTCCCGCGTCCTGTACGCGGACCACTCTCTCGCCGAGCTGGAGAGGATGGCGGAGGAGGACGAGGAGGAGATCGTGGAGGTCGCCTCTAAGTCCTCCAACCTAAAGGGGACCTTCCAGAAGGCCCTGAAGTGCCGGGCCGCGAGCATGCGCGGTGTCGTCACGGAGCTGGTCCGTCGGAAGACCACCGACGAGACGCGGCAACTGCAGGCGAAAGTAGATCGCCTGCAGTTGGAGGTCAGCCAGCTGCATCAGAAGCTGGCTGAAGCCACGGCCCAGCCACAACAGGCCCGGACGAGCCCTGTGGCAGAAGGCCCATCCTCCAACCTTGAGGACATCATCCGCAAGGTTGTGATGGAGGAGAGGGCCTTCACAAGGGCCTGCCTAGCGGGCATCGAAGACCGGCTCCTGCCGGAGAAACGCCTCCGACCGCCGCTTGCAGCGGATAAGAGGCAGCTGAGCGAGCCGGGGCCATCCTCCTCCCAGGCGGAAGACACCCTTCTCCCTGCCACCACCACGTCCAACGAGTGGACGCAAGTGGTCCGTAAGGGGAAGGCCAAGGGAAAAGGGAAGAAGTCGGCGACAACCGTCCCTGCCATCCCCGCCACCACCGCTCCAAGCCGGTCGCAGACGACCGGCAACGGAAAGGGGAAGGGGACAGGTAAAGGGAGAGGAAAGGGGAAGCTGGTCCCCCCAAAAACCGCAGCCGTAGTGGTGACACTCACCGCAGAGGCTGCGGATAGGGGGGAGACTTACGCGTCCGTATTAGTACGGGCGCGTGCCAATGCCGATCCCACCCAGCTGGGGATTGGCAGCGTGTCTTGCCGGCGGACACAAGCCGGGGCTCGAATTTTCGAGTTCCCCGGGGCCGAGGGGAGTGCCCACGCGGACCTCTTCGCAGCAAAGCTGCAGGAGGTCATCGCAGACTCTGCCAAGGTGGCCCGACCAATCAAGTCGGCGGCCATTGAGGTGACGGAGCTCGACGACTCCGTCACCAAGGAGGAGGTGGTGGCGGCGGTCGCAGCGATAGGGGGCTGTGGCGCCGCAGCAGTGCAAGGTCGGGACATAAGGCCCGGCCGCTTCGGCATGGGCACCATACGCCTCGAGTGCCCAATCGCCGCTGCCAAAGCCGTCCTTGCCAAGGGACGGCTGGCGGTTGGGTTCAGCTCGGGTGCAGTCCGGGCCCTCGAGGACCAGCCTCTGCGGTGTTTCCGGTGCTTCGGCATCGGACACACCCGGCCCCTGTGTCCTTCAACAGTCGACAGGACGGACACATGTTACCGCTGCGGCAAGAACGGCCACAAAGCCGTCTCTTGTGAGGCCGCCACGCCGCACTGCGCGGTGTGTGCCGCCAGTGGCCGCCTGGCAGGCCACGTTATGAAGGGGAGGAACTGCAATCCTCCCCCTAAGCGTGGCAAGGCGCAGGCGCCGACCAGGCCTGCTGCTGCCGCTGCTGCCGCTGACTCCGTCGTACCTGCGACGGCTGCGGAGGGGGGTGCGATGTCCGACTGATGGATAGGGTCCAACATCGCATCCTCCAGGCGAACGCCAACCACTGCAGGGCAGCCCAGGATCTGCTGATGCAGACCATGGCTGAGTGGTTGGTGGACTTGGCGGTGGTCGCCGAACCTTACTCGGTCCCTGGCCGTTGGCTGGGCGACCGGGACGGCTTGGTGGCCCTGGTGGGGGTCTATTTCTCCCCAAACCGCCCTCTCTCGGACTTTGAGGATTTCCTCGAGATCCTCACAGCAGTCAAAGGGAGGGCGGCGCCACGCCAAGTTCTGGTGTTGGGCGACCTGAACGCCAAGTCGGCGGCCTGGGGCAACCCGGCCGCAGGTTGCAACGTCCGGGGACGCGCCGTCGAGTTTTGGGCGGCCTCAAGCGGTGTGTCTCTCCTCAACAGGGGGGCGGTCCACACGTGTGTGCGGCAACAGGGTGGGTCGGTGGTGGACGTGTCGTTTGCCACCCCCGCGCTGGCCGCCCGCGTCGTCAACTGGCGGGTAGAGATGGTGGAGACGTTGTCGGACCACCGATATGTGCGGTTCGACATCTCCACCCAGCAGGGCGGGAGGGGGATGGCCCGCGCTGGGCAATCTCCCTTCCCGCGGTGGGCACTCACCCGCCTGGACCGGGAGGCAGCCAAGGAGGCGGCCTTCCTCCAGGACTGGCTGTCGCCCCCTGTAGAGGGCCTGGACGTAGACGCCGCTGCGGTCCAGCTCAGAGGGTCCCTGACCGAGGTGTGCAACTCCAGCATGCCCCGGTCTCGCCGTCCGCCGAGTGGAGCCGTCGTGCCGTCTATTGGTGGACGGAGGAGCTGGAGGGACTCCGGGCCACCTGCGTGGCGGCCAGAAGGGCCTACACGCGGAGCCGACGTCGCAGCGCCCAAAACCGAGACCGGGCAGAAGAGGACCGCCTATACGCCTCTTACCGAGAGGCGACGACGGTCCTCAAGTCTGCAATGGGTGCTGCACAGGACTCGGCGAGGGCCGAGATGTTGGAGGGTCTCGACAGGGACCCCTATGGGAGACCATATAAGGCGGCGCGGAACCAGCTACGCCCCTATGGTCCCCCACTGTCGGAGACCCTCGATCCAGCGTTACTGGATGGGGTGGTCCGGTCCCTGTTTCCGTGCAGGACCGACTTCACCCCACCAACGATGGATCCCCCGCAAGGGGCGACTTCGCCGGAGGAGGAGGACGTCCCCCCGGTGACGGCGGCGGAGTTGTACGCGGGGGTTCTCGGCCTCCGCGTCAAGAAGACGGCCGGACGGCGTCCCCGCACGGGTGCTGGCGATTGCTGCCTCCGGCATGGAGGAAAGGTTCCGGGACCTCTTCAGCGCGTGCTTTGCGGCTGGGAGGTTCCCGAAACTGTGGAAGGAGGGGCAGCTTTGCCTCCTCCGAAAAGCGGGACGCCCGGTGGACTCCCCCTCGGCATACCGGCCCATCGTCCTGCTCGATGAGGTCGGTAAGTTGTTCGAGGGGATTGTCGCCTCCCGGCTTGACAGCCATTTGCGGGGAGTAGGGCCGGATCTGTCGGACGCCCAATTCGGCTTCCGTCGAGGGCGTTCGACGATCGACGCGCTGGCCTTGCTCAAGGGCCAGGTGAAGGAGGCGGTGGAGGCGGGGGACGGAGTGCTGGCGGTGTCATTCGACATTGCCAACGCCTTCAACTCCGTCCCCCACTCGACGATATTGGAGGCGCTCCGATATCACGGAGTGCCCCAATACCTGCGGGACCTCCTGGCAAGCTACTTGGAGGACAGAGAGGTCCTCCTAGTTGACAAGACGGCCACCATTAGGCGGTACGGCGCAGAGTCCGGTGTTCCGCAGGGGTCGGTGCTTGGCCCCCCCTTGTGGAACATCGGGTTCAACTGGCTCCTGCGCGGAGCCCTCCTCCAGGGCACGAGTGTCATCTGCTATGCGGATGACACTCTCCTCACTGCCCGGGGGAGGAATTTCGCGGACGCGGCCTGTCTGGCCTCGGCTGGCGGATCCTTGGTTGCAGAGAGGATCCGCCGCCTGGGATTGAAAGTGGCGCTGCACAAGACCGAGGCCGTGTTCTTTCGCGGGCCTCGGCAGCGCTGCCCTCCCGACGCCCACATAATTGTGGAGGGCGTCAGGATAGGGGTCCAGCCCCAGATGAAGTATCTGGGGCTGGTGCTAGACGACAGGTGGCGCTTCGGCCCGCATTTCAGCGGGCTGTCGACTTGCCTGCTCAAGGCCGCGGACGCCCTCTCGTGGCTCCTGCCGAACCTGGGGGGGCCCAAGGCAAAATGCCGGCGCCTGTATGCCGGCATCTTGCGGAGCATGGCCCTATATGGGGCCCCCATCTGGGCGGACTCCCTCCACAGGAGGGAGAATGCGACGGCCATCCGCAGGCCCCAAAGGGCCATTGCACAGCGGGTGGCGAGGGCCTACCGCTCGGTGGGCTTTTCGGCGGCATGCGCCCTGGCTGGCACCCCGCCTTGGGAGTTGGAGGCATGGGTGCTCGCCAGAGTGTACGAGTGGACGGCGCGCCGGAAGGCTCTCGGGGAGCGCCCCGTCGCCGAAGAGCGGGAGGCCGTGCGGCGGGAGGCGAGGGACGCTATCGTCCTTCACTGGACAGAGGACCTCGCCACCGCCACCTTTGGCCGCCGGACGTTGGACGCGCTCGGTCCGGTTTTGCGGAGCTGGCTCGAGCGGTCCCACGGTTTCCTCTCGTTCCGTCTGGTTCAGGTGTTATCCGTTCATGGCTGTTTCGGATCGCACCTGCACCGGATCGGGAGGGAGGAGACCCCGGCGTGCCACGACTGCGGCGCGCCGGAGGACACGGCGCAGCACACCCTGGAGGTGTGCCCAGCTTGGTCCGAGTTGCGCCGCGGTCTGACCGCGGTAATCGGACAGGACCTCTCGCTTCCCGGCGTCGTCAACGCCATGCTGGGGAGCGAGGAGGCCTGGGCAGCGGTCGCCTCCTTTTGCGAGGACGTAATCTCGCAAAAGGAGGAGGCGGAGCGCGTGCGGGAGGACGACCCTCTCGCTGCGCCGCTCCGCAGACGAAGAAGGGGTCGGAGACGGCAACACCCTCTCCCTCCTCATGGTGGCGACGGGCGGGCGATAGGCACGGGGGTGCCTTCGCCCGCATTGCACCCGTCACCACCTCCGTCAGTCATTCCCGGGTCCCTGTGAGGGGCCCGCCATGAAGGGCGATCGTCGGCGGAGGACTGGACGTAAAGGCTATGCCGGTTTCCCAGTCCCCCGCCACTTGGACGAAGCGGGAATGTCGCTGGGTCGTTTTAGTGGGTATACCGGGTCAGACCGGGGAGTCCCACATACCCCTCTCATCCCCCGATGGGAGGGTATGCGTAATGCATTTTTTCCCAGCGTCAAAAAAAAAAAAAAAAAAAAAAAAAAAAAAAAAAAAAAAAAAAAAAAAAAAAAAGGTTAGGTTAGGTTTTTTTTTTTTTTTTTTGTTTGGGCAGGAGTGGGAAATCCCCACGGACACCTCGACTATCTCACATGAATTTCTCTTGTGAGACAGTCGAGGTAGTGCCGGACTCGAACCGGCTAAAAACCACTCCTGCCTAGCCAGTGTCCCTCTGACATGAGGATCAGAGCCCTTATGTTCAGACTTTTCAGCTTGTTTGCCCTGATGTATTGCCGAGGATAGAGGTCTTCTTGTCCTTTTAGGTACGCTGCGTTTTGCTTGTTTCAAATAACTATATTTTTTTTTTTATAACACGTTTTTTCTTTTAAATCAACTATGAACTACAGTATCTTTTTACTATTGGAGTCCTTTAATTATTTTATTACTGTTACATTTAAGAATATTACTATTGTTTACGTTATTTTTATGCTAATTATTTAATTATTTGCTTGATTTTATTTGGTTTTCTTATTTCATGCTATTTTGTTTTAATACCTATTTTTATATATCTACAATATTTAAACTATATATTCACTATATATTTAAATATCATATATTAGTGGTAACTTGCTATTTTTATTTCTTATTGTGTTATAAAGTTTCACTTGGATTGCAATATAGCGCTTACAGGGTTTTAGTACCATTTCGACACTTCCCGATGATTCCGCTTCAACTGAATTGAGTTCCTGGATAACTTGAGCCAGTTTCCCAAGAAAGCGACTCAAGTTACCCTTGTCTACTTTGCGTCTGCTCTCTGGCTGTGTCGAAATGATACTGCTGTCCGCGTACTTTGAAGTGGGCGCACCGGGAACTTTAGCAATAAGCTATTGCTTCTCTCGCGAATGCGTCCCACTTCTTCCGTATCGGACAGTCGCTGCTAAAAGCATTGTGCCTGTGCTCCCCCAGTTTGGCCCTGGTGCAGTTCACGCACGCCATTGCCTCGCCGATGTGCTTTTCTGGGCAGTCCACCCTAACGTGTGGACCGCCGCAGTGGCTGCATAGGTCGGCCGGCTCCGTGCAAAGACGCTTGCCGTGACCATATGCTAGGCAGCGCGTACACTGCACCAGAGGCGTCTGGTCTTCGACGCGCACTCTCTGGAGGTCAATCCGAAGCTTGCCTCCTTCGAGTGCACGCCTCCAGATCGTGGGGGATACGCTCAACACAATGCTGTTAGCATGCGGATTCCTTGTCTTCTTGCGATACCTAATGGACATTCTTTGGTCCTCGTCGCTGAGTTCGTGAAAAATTTCCCGGTTCTGGTTCTTAAGGGCTTTTAACACATCGTCGTCACTGTGTACTGACAAAACGTCCTTAAGGACCAGAAGCGGGTCCCTATTCGCCACTTCCTCAACAACGAGGTTTTCTCCGGCCGTCCTTAATCGTTTCTTAAGCTTCGACCTCTCCTCCTTTGTCTCGCACCCCATTATAATTTTTTGGTCTTTTGCTTTCCGCACCCTTTCCACTCGCACCCAGCCTTCCTTCGCGTCGACCGCCCTCCTGACCCTCTCCAGAATCTCGTCCCCCGTGTCCATCTCCTGTGTTGAGGAGACAACTACGGAGTGCAGCGTGGATCGCTCCAGGGCCTGTGCCCTGGTGTGGCTCGTAGTCACGGCTGCAACGTTAGCGTAAGTTGTCTCCCCAACACATTCCCTGTTAGCCAGACTGTCTCGCAGTTTGACCATCTCATCGGAGTTCTCCTTAATTAAGGTTATGTGCTCCTTCATCGTCCTGACGAGCTCAATCTGGCTAGCAAGAATCTCCGGATTTGACTGGAGACCAGGGTCGGCAGTAGGCGCGGGTTCCGGTATGGCGACGGGAGCGGCAGGGGCCCTATCACGCTCGGCCTCCTTCACCAGCTCGTAAAGCCTGTTTATGGCTTCGAGCACCGCAGTCTTAATTTCAGCCTTGAGGTTGCGAGAGTTGCCCAAGTTGACCTTAGCCTTGCTCAGGCAAGCTCTCGCCTCCTCAGTGCGACTGCGGTACCTCGCCTCAGGCTTCACGAGCGGTGCCGAAGCGTCTACAGGAGCCCGGTGCGTCGCTGTAGTCGCAGGGATCCCTTGTGAGGCGGGAGGAGAGTTGTTTCCGAAGGAGATTCTCCTCCTCGCATCAGTAATAGAAAGTCCCTCTTTCTCAGGCGTTCGCGTCGAGCTCCCGGAGCCCAGCGTCGTCAAGGTAGCGGATGGGGTGCGGAACATATTTGTTTCCAGTGGCATGTAATAAAAAATAAAATAAAAACGAACCCCTGTAAAGTGGGGGCCCGGTCAACAATACCCGGTCGGGAGGAGAGGTTTGTCAGAGGCACTGGACTTAACTGTGTCCCTGTAAAGGGGGGTACACAGGAAAAGGTATAAAATAATATAATAAATCAGATAAAAGTAAACTCAGTATTAAATAATTATAAAATTATGTCAACGTACGTGTGAGACTTAACAGACTCGGTCAAATAAGAATAAAAACAGAATTTTCAAGTCAAAATTTTTATACAATAATAAATATCGGTGTCAAATAAAATTAAAATGAGGTCAAAATTTCCTATATTACCATTAGAAACCCTATCAGAGCAATCCCAGACGAAATCACAAAAAGAAAATTTTGCCAAAATCCACGTCTACCTTCTTTCTATAGACCAGAGGGCGGGTGGGTGGGCAAATTTTTTTCCGAGCTAGGGGCGCGTGCGAGGTGTCCAGAGACGCGTCTCCGCGCGGGCTAGCTAACTGTGGAATAAAACGTTTTATGGACCGAACAAAAATTTTGAGTTTTGGTCAAAAAACCAGTTTTCGAAAGAAAAAATTTGGAATTTCACCCCACAACCTGGAGACCGGGACACGGAACGCGGACCAGAATTCAGGGAAGGAGGGTGAGTACTATTGCAACTATATTCTAATTTAAAATGTGAAGGAAAATTTGGAAAAACAATTAGTTTTGAGGATTTTCTCTGAAAATAAGGGATGAAGTCCAGACGCGCGTGTAAAATGCGCGCGTTATGGTCAATACGTAGGCGGTGGCCTAGTTAAGTCTAAAAACACTGAAAACAGATTGAAAATCGCACGTCTGGAATAGAAAATATCGACGGGTTAGGTTAGGTTAGGTTAGGTTAGGTTCCCCGTCGCCGAAGAGCGGGAGGCCGTGCGGCGGGAGGCGAGGGACGCTATCGTCCTTCACTGGTCAGAGGACCTCGCCACCGCCACCTTTGGCCGCCGGACGTTGGACGCGCTCGGTCCGGTTCTGCGGAGCTGGCTCGAGCGGTCCCACGGTTTCCTCTCGTTCCGTCTGGTGCAGGTGTTATCCGGCCATGGTTGTTTCGGATCGCACCTGCACCGGATCGGGAGGGAGGAGACCCCGGCGTGCCACGACTGCGGCGCGCCGGAGGACACGGCGCAGCACATCCTAGAGGTGTGCCCGGCTTGGTCCGAGCTGCGCCGCGGTCTGACCGCGGTGGTTGGACAGGACCTCTCGCTTCCCGGCGTCGTCAACGCCATGCTGGGGAGCGAGGAGGCCTGGGCAGCGGTCGCCTCCTTTTGCGAGGACGTAATCTCGCAAAAGGAGGAGGCGGAGCGCGTGCGGGAGGACGACCCTCTCGCTGCGCCGCTCCGCAGACGAAGAAGGGGTCGGAGACGGCAACGCCCTCTCCCTCCCCATGGTGGCGACGGGCGGGCGACAGGCACGGGGGTGCCTTCGCCCGCATTGCACCCGTCACCACCTCCGTCAGTCATTCCCGGGTCCCTGTGAGGGGCCCGCCATGAAGGGCAATCGTCGGCGGAGGACTGGACGTAAAGGCTATGCCGGTTTCCCAGTCCCCCGCCCCTTGGACGAAGCGGGAATGTCGCTGGGTCGTTTTAGTGGGTATACCGGGTCAGACCGGGGAGTCCCACATACCCCTCTCATCCCCCGATGGGAGGGTATGCGTAATGCATTTTTTCCCAGCGTCAAAAAAAAAAAAAAAAAAAAAAAAAAGGTTAGGTTAGGTTCGTCGCTTTACCGGTGGCGCGAGGAGGTGCGGACGCGGGGCGATGGACCGATGCAGCGAGAGATCGATCTGCGTCGGTCTCAGCTCCACGAGGTCCTGGTGGCGGAGTGGCGGGACAGGCTTCTACGCCCTACCGCCGGCCTCGCTACCATCGAGGCGATCCGACCGGTGCTCGAGGAATGGCTCGAGAGGAGGCACGGCTCCTTGTCGTTTCGGGCGACGCAGGTACTGTCGGGGCACGGCTGCTTCGGTAAGTACCTGTGTCGCATAAACAGGGAGCCGGACGCTCGGTGTCATCACTGCGTCCACTGTCTGGAGGACACGGCGCGGCATACGCTGGCAGAGTGTGCCGCATGGGAGGAGCCGCGCCGTGCCCTCGTGACAGAAGTGGGATCCGATCTGTCGTTGCCGGCCGTCGCTCGTGCGATGGTCGGGAGCGCAGAGTCGTGGGATGCGGTGATCTCCTTCTGTGAAACGGTCATCTCACAGAAGGAGGCTGCGGAGAGGTTGAGAGAGGTGGAGAGCACTCTCCCGACCCGCAGCAGACGAACCGGGCGTCGGCGGAGGGCGGACAACGCCCTCTTCCAGCCCCCCTGAACGGGTCCAGAGGGACGGCGGACTTGGGGAGGTCCGCCGCCCCGCCGAATAACTGGACCCGAGGCGGTGGCGCGTAGTGTTCCGCGCGCGCCCCTATATGACGTCGCGGGAGGAGTACACCTCACTCCCCCCGCAGACCTGAGGAGGCCCGCAGTAGCGGGCCGGCACTAGCCGGGGATCGTGGAAGGCGCACTAGTTCCCATGATCCCCGGTGCAAGTGTGGGAAGGGAACACCGGGGTGGTTTTTAGTCAGTACGAGTCTGACAGACCCCTCCGCTCTCCCCAGGGCGGAGGACATCCATCGAGGATTTTCCACCCCGGCAACAAAAAAAAAAAAAAAAAAAAAAAGGTTAGGTTAGGTTAGGTTGGGGGACCACCCCACAGTGCTTGCGTCCACGTCGCGTCCCCTGGAAACGGCCCAGTTCTGACCACCGTAACGGAGTGGCAGACTGGGTACGGCCAAAGTGCACTGTGCTCTCGTAGCGATTTTATCCTTGACTTGAGAACTGCGAACTGTCGGAGACTATGTCTAAACTCACGCGTAGCGCCTCCGGGCGAATTTTAAAGACCAAAGGCCCTTCTCAGGGCCAACCCAAAGGCCCTTCTCAGGGCCAACCCAAAGCCAAAGGCCCTTCTCAGGGCCAACCAAAAGGCCCTTCTCAGGGCCACTCCGACGCCCCGGCGTCTGAAACTAGCCGCGCGCCTTCTGCGGCAGGATTTCTGGCGGACGAGTCGTCCGATAACGACGACTCGCTACTTGGTGTATCGGACGCGAGCGGCTCTCGGTCGCGGAAGCGTGTCCACCTGAGTGGTGGATCCGAGGGTTCGCAAGCCTCGGGTTCGAAGGCCAAAAAGTCAACGACTAAGGCCGCGGATACCCACAATGTAGGGCTCGCGGACGCCCAACGCAAGTTGGACCTGGCCCGGCGAGAACAGCTCCAGCAAGAGCTGGAGGAGAAGGTTGTCGCCAAGGAGAAGCGGGCTCACGTTGCCCGGGCCAAGGCCGGGTACGGTGCGTCCCGCGTCCTGTACGCGGACCACTCTCTCGCCGAGCTGGAGAGGATGGCGGAGGAGGACGAGGAGGAGATCGTGGAGGTCGCCTCTAAGTCCTCAAACCTAAAGGGGACCTTCCAGAAGGCCCTCAAGTGCCGGGCCGCGAGTATGCGCGGTGTCGTCTCGGAGCTGGTCCGTCGCAAGACCACCGACGAGACGCGGCAACTGCAGGCGAAGGTAGATCGCCTGCAGTTGGAGGTCAGCCAGCTTCATCAGAAGCTGGCTGAAGCCACAGCCCAGCCTCAACAGGCCCGGACGAGCCCTGTGACAGAAGGCCCGTCCTCCAACCTTGAGGATATCATCCGCAAGGTTGTGATGGAAGAAAGGGCCTTCACAAGGGCCTGCTTAGCGGGCATCGAGGACCGGCTCTTGCCGGAGAAATGCCTCCGACCGCCGCTTGCGGCGGATAAGAGGCAGCCGTGCGAGCCGGGGCCGTCCTCCTCCCAAGCGGAAGACGTTCTTCTCCCGTCGACCACCCCGTCTAACGAGTGGACGGACGTGGTACGTAAGAAGAAGGGCAGGGGCAAGAAGTCGGCAAAGGCCGTACCTGCCGTCCCCGCCACCACCGCTCCCAGTCGGTCGCAGACGACCGGCAAGGGAAAGGTGAAAGGTAAGGGAAAGGGGAAGCTGGTCCCCCCGAAAACTGCTGCCGTCGTGGTGACGCTCACCGCGGAGGCGGCGGAGCGAGGGGAGACGTACGCGTCCGTTTTGGTGCGGGCGCGTGCCAATGCCGATCCCACCCAATTGGGTATCGGCAGCGTCTCTTGCCGGCGGACACAAGCCGGGGCTCGAATTTTCGAGTTCCCGGGGGCCGAGGGGAGTGCCCATGCGGACCTCTTCGCAGCAAAGCTGCAGGAGGTCATCGCAGACTCGGCCAAGGTGGCCCGACCGGTCAAGAAGGCGGCCTTTGAGGTGACGGAGCTCGACGACTCCGTCACCAAGGAGGAGGTGGTTGCGGCGGTCGCAGCGGTAGGGGGCTGTGACGCCGCGGCGGTACAAGGCCGGGACATAAGACCCGGACGCGGCGGCATGGGCACCATTCGCCTCGAGTGCCCAATCGCCGCTGCAAAAGCCGTCCTTGCCAAGGGATGGCTCACGGTTGGGTTCAGCTCGGGTGCGGTTCGGGCACTCGAGGACCAGCCTCTGCGGTGTTTCCGGTGCTTCGGCATCGGACACACCCGGCCCATGTGTCCGTCCTCGGTAGACAGGACGGACACGTGCTACCGCTGCGGCAAGAACGGCCACAAAGCCGTCTCTTGTGAGGCCGCCACACCACACTGCGCAGTGTGTGCCGCCAGTGGCCGTCTGGCAGGCCACGTCATGAAGGGGAGGAAGTGCAATCCTCCCCCTAAGCGTGGCAAAGCGCCGGCACCGACCAGGCCTGCTGCTGCTGCCGCTGACTCCGTCGTTCCTGCGACGGCTGCGGAGGGGGGTGCGATGTCCGACTGATGGATAGGGTCGAACATCGCATCCTCCAGGCGAACGCCAACCACTGCAGGGCAGCCCAGGATCTGCTGATGCAGACCATGGCTGAGTGGTTGGTGGACTTGGCGGTGGTCGCCGAACCTTACTCGGTCCCTGGCCGTTGGCTGGGCGACCGGGACGGCTTGGTGGCGTTGGTGGCGCGGTCTTCCACAGACTCCCCTCCCCTCTCGCTCTTAGAGATGGGACCGGGATACGTGGCCGCCGCCTGGGGAGACATGGCCCTGGTTGGGGTCTATTTCTCCCCAAACCGCCCTCTCTCGGACTTTGAGGATTTCCTCGAGATCCTCACCGCAGTCAAAGGGAGGGCGGCGCCACGCCAAGTTCTGCTGTTGGGCGACCTGAACGCCAAGTCGGCGGCCTGGGGCAACCCGGCCGCAGGTTGCAACGTCCGGGGACGCGCCGTCGAGTTTTGGGCGGCCTCAAGCGGTGTGTCCCTCCTCAACAGGGGGGCGGTCCACACGTGTGTGCGGCAACAGGGTGGGTCGGTGGTGGTTGTGTCGTTTGCCACCCCCGCGCTGGCCGCCCGCGTCGTCAACTGGCGGGTAGAGATGGTGGAGACGTTGTCGGACCACCGATATGTGCGGTTCGACATCTCCACCCAGCAGGGCGGGAGGGGGATGGCCCGCGCTGGGCAATCTCCCTTCCCGCGGTGGGCACTCACCCGCCTGGACCGGGAGGCAGCCAAGGAGGCGGCCTTCCTCCAGGACTGGCTGTCGCCCCCCGTCGAGGGCCTGGACGTAGACGCCGCTGCGGTCCAGCTCAGAGGGTCCCTGACCGAGGTGTGCAACTCCAGCATGCCGGCGTCGTCAACGCCATGCTGGGGAGCGAGGAGGCTTGGGCAGCGGTCGCCTCCTTTTGCGAGGACGTAATCTCGCAAAAGGAGGAGGCGGAGCGCGTGCGGGAGGACGACCCTCTCGCTGCGCCGCTCCGCAGACGAAGAAGGGGTCGGAGACGGCAACGCCCTCTCCCTCCTCATGGTGGCGACGGGCGGGCGACAGGCACGGGGGTGCCTTCGCCCGCATTGCACCCGTCACCACCTCCGTCAGTCATTCCCGGGTCCCTATGAGGGGCCCGCCATGAAGGGCAATCGTCGGCGGAGGACTGGACGTAAAGGCTATGCCGGTTTCCCAGTCCCCCGCCACTTGGACGAAGCGGGAATGTCGCTGGGTCGTTTTAGTGGGTATACCGGGTCAGACCGGGGAGTCCCACATACCCCTCTCATCCCCCGATGGGAGGGTATGCGTAATGCATTTTTTCCCAGCGTCAAAAAAAAAAAAAAAAAAAAAGGTTAGGTTAGGTTAGGTTAGGTTTTTTTTTTTTTTTTTTTTTTTTTTTTTTTTTTTTTTTTTTTGGCAGGAGGGGAAATCCGGTCGGACACTCAAGCTGCCTCACAGACAAGCCAGTCTGAGTAGTGCTGGGCTCCAACCAGCTAAAACCACCTCCTGCCTTACAATAATATCCACAGACTTAAGCGTCCGTGCCCTTGTTTATATACATTTTCCTTTGTGACTCTGAGCTCCACGTACAAGTGGTGACTCCGGAGTACAACTTACTCTACTTTAATCTACTTACTTACTAATGATGAGTCCATTACACTTTTTTTTTTTTTTTTTTTTTTTTTTTTCATCTCGAAAAATGCCTTTTTTTTTTTTTCTCTTTTATGTCTAATATATTATAAGATTAGGTACTAGGGTTAACAAATTTAAACATGCAGACAGAGGCTTTGATGCACAGCCACCAATCGCAACCTGACCAGACTGTACTGACAGCGTCCGTTCACGAAAACTGACGTCTGCATTGGCACCGCCCTACTCAACCATATTTGAGGGAGTTGAACGATCCAACACACACGCCACCATCAGCGGGTCTTTTAAGTGAGTATGACAGGTTCATGATGCCAGCTGTGCCTCACCGCCTTTACAAACTATTGTTAATGTGTTAGTTGTTGTTACGAGTATCTTCTAAATTACGCAAGGTTTGTATGGTCATTGAGTTACACGTCAGCTGCAGATTTCCCACCGAGGAACGGCTGCAGCAGCCGGTTCATCAGGTTCCTCAAATATCAGGTCAAAACGGGATCAACCCTGTGTCAAGAGCATAGTCGGTCATTGCCTTTGGAGGCGAATCAGCGCCTCGACGACTTTCATGTCCCGATGTCGCATAGCCTTCATCATGTTGGTGTTGATGATGTCATTTGTTGAGGCTGCTTGTGCTCGTCTCACAAATCGTCCAATAGCATCGTCTGCGTTGTCGGCGTAGTACACACAGCTGGCTGTGTGTCTTGATACGGCCACTACCGCATGGGGGACGCTGCTGTGGATGGCGATGTCTTTAGACTTGGTCTTCAAGATGAAGACTGTCTCGCACGTTAGTCCCTGAGCTTCGTGGATCGTCAGAACGCTCGACCCTGTACCCACACCATAACCTTGGCCAATGAGGGACTTTTTCTCCTCCTGCGTGTGGACCAGGAACAGTGTGTTAGAGAGGGTGCTTTGTATGTTGGCGCCTGTGAACCGTTTCAGCTGCAGAGAGTGGACTTGGTTCTTCGACGAGTAAATGCCAGGATAGACTTCTGCTAGGGCGTACGCGACATCCATCGGGTTTCGATGCGTACAGGACAACTCTTCGCTGATGGTCGCCACAGAGTTTGGACGGGCGTATGTAAGGGGAAACAGGTTTTCCCTGTCCAGATAGGGCAGTTGGTTAATATCACCGATAAGGACCACTTCGGTTGCACCCGACAAACGAACAGCCATCACTATGGCCCCAAAATGGTTCATGAGAGCCTCATCCACTACAATGCGCCTGCATTTGTGTGACCCTCTGAAACCGTTTGATAATATTGAGGCCAGTATGCGCACTTTGGTTCTGTTGTCTTCACCAATTTGGTGCGCCAGCTTTTGCCGCAGATCTTTCGCGGCCTCAGTTGTAGTAGTGACGATTACGTCGTGATCCCTATCGAAGTTATTAACCACCCAGGTCGTCTTGCCACATCCTGGAACGCCGTTTACCCACTTTATTTTTGGTAGTGACCAACCTCCGCTTTGACTTATCCTCCTCGAGATTGATTCCGCCTGTTCGAGGATCTTGTCGTCCAGCATGATTTTAGTGCATCGGGCCACTACCACTATTGGGTCGCTTTCGGGTGTCACGAAGGTTATGTGGCCAGTCCGTGCCGTTGCTGACTCGTCCAACGGCACGAAGCCGTGTGTAGCGTTGTATGCAGCCATGTACGTGCCAGTCATTTCTCCTTTGATGACTTGGGAGGTGGCGTTATTGTATATGGCTGCTTCAGCCTCTTCGAGTCTCACTTTAAGCAGACCTTCAATCTCCAGCTGGTATGACTGCATGATTTTCTGGCATGTCATGAGACTGACTACTTTTGTTGCTTTAGTGATGGCTTGAAACTCGAGAAAAGCGTTCGCTATGTGGTCTGTAGGCTCCGTTGCCGTCCTGAGTTTAGGTGGACTGACTTCTCCTTTGTCGGCCCTAGTTGGAACTGGCCGCTGCTCTTTAGGAGGTTTAGGGGTAACCCTGGTGAACTCCCGTAATGCGGCCGCCTGGCTGTTTTGATGGGGGTTTCTTGACTTCCCACTGTTGACACCTAGTAGCCTAGTGAGGAGGCTGGAGATGTTTATAATTCGACTCTCGGACTTGGCCTTCTCTCTTGAACTATCGCTTTTCTTGTCTGAGGTGGCTTTCTCCGCGGCGAGTACTCTAGTTTTGCCTTTGTGTACTCGTCGATGACCAGATTCCTTCTATTGGGGGCCGCATTCCTGATTCTCCTTTTCTTGGTCAGAGTTGCTTTCTTTAACTGTTCAAGAGAATCAGTCCACCATGGCGGTCTCGAATCAGTTTTCTTTTTTCCCAGTTTTGGTATCGATTTTTTGGCCGAACGGTGTATTAGATCGACGTATTTTGAGACCATGGCATCCAGTTGTTCAGGGTCCGAGACCTCAGATACTGTGGCGGGTGTGATGCTGTATTCTAGCAGGTTTGCCTTGAAGCGCGTGTTGAAGTCCGACCACTTTGCCTTTTTGGTGTTATATATGCGTGTAGAGACTGGTTTAAGAGGCTCTAACGCTTTTTCTAGGCGTAATGAAAATGTTATTGCGTTATGGTCGGATGTTGTTACATTCCTGTCTACACGCCAATCCTCAACTCTGCCTAACAGCGAAACACTGCATGTGGTAACGTCGACTATGCTCTGGTATAGCCGGTCTCCCCTGTAGCATTCGAAAGTTGGAGTCTGGCCCGTGTTGAGTATCTGAAGGTCTTGTTCGGATAGAAAGGCATTGTACGCCGCCCCTCGGTGGTCTTCGCTGTTGCTTCCCCACCACTGGCTCCATGCGTTTACGTCTCCCCCCACCAATATGTTGGACGTGCTTAATTTTGTGATTGCGTCCTTGGTTTTGACGAGGTATGGGTCTATATCTTGATCACCCTCAAAGTAGACTGATATCACTCCAAGCTTAAGCTGACCCGCCTTCAGCATGACGGCCGCAACGTTTTCGGTTACAATCTGGGGGTCGTGAATGACCTCCAGGTTGTTCCCGAACACAACGACGGCCGACTTTACTGGTTTTTGTCGATTAAGAGTGCACTGAATAACTTGTGTGCCGGGGTTTTGTTTCATCACACCTGTCTTCCCAACATAGGGTTCTTGAACAAGTGCGATTGAGATTCCCATCTCTTCGGCCGCATGGTGGAGTTCAGCTGTTGCGAGCTTGGAGCGTTGCAGGTTGGCCTGGATGAACTTTAGCCTACCCGCTGGTCCTCTTGTGCTTTGCTGGGTGGTTGACACGTTGTTCTTGTCGTTGCCCTTAGCAGTAAGAAACCCGTGACCTCGCTATACTGTCCCATTTCTGTCGCTCTTGACACTCGGAGCTGAACGCTGGGTGAGCCACGTCTTTTCCCTCTCTCCCTACTTTGGTGCAGTTCACGCAAGCAGGGGGGCCGCCGTTAGCCCTGACTGAACAGTCTCTCCCAGTGTGTGCACCGCCACAATAACCACAGCTTTCTTTCCCCGTCTTACAGAGATTTCTGCCGTGTCCATAGCCTAGGCACTTTGTGCACTGCACTAGAGGAGACTGGTCTTCTACCGGGCACCTCTGGATTCCGAGGTGTATCTTTTCCGCCTGCGTGAACCGCTTCCATAGCTCTGGGGAGAGTTCGAAGACCGGGTGGCACTCATGGGGATTCCTCGCGCGTCTTCGGAATCTCAGTTTAACAACGAGGCCAGCCGAGTCCAGATCTTTCCAAAGATGTCTATTTTGAGCTTCAAGGAGATCTACCATCTCTTCGTTGGTGTAGGAGGAGAGCACCCCTTTGACAACGATCAGAGGGTTGCTTGGCATAGGCTCCTGGACTTTAAGCCCACTGGTGGTCTGGACACGGGTTTTAACTATGCTGAGGTCTTCCTTACTTGCGCAGCTCACCACGATCTTCTGGTTGCGCGCTTTCCTCACCTTGTCGACTCTTGCTCCAGTGGTTTTAAGGTCAAGAGCTGTCCTCATCCTTTCAATAACGTTTTCCCCTGTGTGTTGTGGGTCTGTTGAGGAGATTATCAGTGTGTGATTCGGTCTTTGAGGTGCTTTGGCAGCCTGGGCGAAGGTTTTAGGACCCTGTTGTATGCTTTCCGGCTGCTTCAGGTCCGACACTCCCTTTTCGATGGAAGCAAGTGTCCTTTTTACCTCCTCCACTGCGAACTCCGTGTCTAGGCTTGGTGCTGGTTGGGCCGGAAACTGGGGTTCCTTATCCTTCAGCACTCTCAAATCCGAAGACACAATGTCCAGCCTCTCCGACAACGGCTGCAGGTGTTCTTTCAGATCCAGTGGTGGTAGTTGTAGGGGGGGAGGAATTTCGGGCTTCTCCAGCATAGTTTTCGTCATTTTCATGACGCTCTCTAAATCTTCGGCCAGTTTTTCAAGCCTGGGTTCAATAGAGGCACCCGGGGGTAGAAGGGGGGCAACAAAGGGTTCCGCGGGAGTTTGGAGCTCCTGCCGGATCTTTTCGACTACTTGTCGCAGCGTGTCCAGCTGGTTTGAGACGTTCGCTACGTGGTTGGTAAGCTTTGTCAAGCCCGCTGTTACGGTATCCCATTTTGGGTCCCCGTTTGCGGGCGTGTCCAGATCCTTATCTTTGTCGTGCCCGGTCTTAACTAGCCCTGTCAACGACTCGATCGACTTTCTGGCTTCCTTTATTTCCCTGAAAGGCTGTTCAGTCTCATACCCGAGCCAGTTCCGGATATCTTTAGCCTCCTTCAGGGTTCCGGAAATGTCATTTCGAGCGAGGCCCAGCTCGGTGATGACTTTTACGTGGTATTTCAACACCTCTTCTCTGTGGGAGCGCTCCACTTTCACAAGTTCTCGGGCGTGTCGAGAGCGCTCCTTCTCTAAATTATACTTGTGCCTCGCTCGAGAGTCGGACAGGGACAGGACGATCTCGTATAGCCCTTGCAAGCTGTCATGGCAAGTCGTCCTGTACTCTTTCTTCATGTTTCCGGATGCCTCTAATGCACTCTTCCCATTTTGAAGAAGGGTGTTAGCCTCTCTCGTCGCCATGTCCATTTCCACGCCAGTCCCTCTCCTTGGTGTGCTGTAGAGGAGACTGGCCCTTTTCCGTGTCTGATGGTCGGTAATGGATGATGCGACCGAGCTCTCTTCGTCTGACAGGATGCGGTGTGGTGGAGATATGTTAAGTTGCTCCCAGTTGATGACTTTTGACACCGCCATCTCTGCTGCGTCGCATTTCTCCAGCAGGGACACGTTGTCGACTGACGACGCTAGGCTGCCCTCCGCGGCAGCCGGTTCCGACGCTGCCTTTGACACTTCCGGTAGATCCCTAGACGAAGACTGTTGGGTAAGCCTCTCCGACGTAGTGGACTTGGCTACGTTCTTAAGGACTTTCGTCCGCAAGGTTCGTGCCTTGGGTGCGACCTCCGCAGCCGACTTACGGATTGTGGGAACGGAAGACATCTTAAAATTTATTAATTATAACACTAATATAATATTAAAGAAAGTATAACAGTAATTTTTTTTTTTTTTTTTTTTTTTTTTTTTTTTTTTTTTTTCTCTTGTGTTATGGACTCACCCTAAATAAGGGTTGACAACTTTACGCGATGTGATGATGCTGTCTTCTGAAAGTTCTTCACGCGATGTTGTTGCGTTCAGACGCTTGATGGACTGCGTCTATGTTGTAGTCCGGAGTACACGCCGCTGCGTAACAGACACAAATGTGCCTTTGCTTCTGATTAGCTACAGTACAGCGACTCAGGTCAATTAAAGTAGATTCTTCGGGCAGTACCTCCTTCAATATGCTTTGCCTCGTAATTCTGCCAGGGCCAGAATGTTCCGTTTTTTCTCCCGAATCGAATGAGCCTAATCTCGATGTGGTTATCTCTAACGGTTGCTGAGATAGGCTTCGGGGGGGTGAGGTAACCAAGAGGGGGAGGGGGATATTCGTGTGGCGCTTATTTGCGGGTGAGGGGTTTCTAAGGGGAAGGGGGTTCTAGGGGGGGGGGAGTGCAGGGTTAAAGGTTTGGTTATTTATAAGGGGGGAGGGGGGGTTAATTTCCCAATTTGGAGAGCCCAAACACAAGTGTCCCACCGTTTAAGGTAGCGAAGACCCCTTAAGGTTCCAACGGAGGGGAGGGGCGTGGTTAGGGGGGGGGGTAAGGGAGGGGGGGGGTGTTCACAAGATGGGGTTGGGAGAAAGGCCCTTGTTTCCCGGTTAAGGCGAACCCAAACACGGGGGTTCTGGGACAGCGGGATGAGGAGTTCCCTAGAGGTTACCTGATGGCTTGGGATGTGGTTCTCAGCACTGCAAGGCGAAGTCCTCGGGTCGGCTTTGGAGGCTTCAGGTAGGTCCGATTTGTCTGCTGTGACGAGTTCCCACGTGTGTGTTTGGCGATGTCGTGGAGGTTTGAGGTTAGAAACACGTGTTTTTAAGGTTATTTTGCAAGATTTGGATAGCTAATAACTTTGACGTTGGTGGTCAGATTTTGGCGATCTTGGTGTCTTTGAACGAGGAATTACGGCGCCTCACCAACGATGTACACGGTTTGCAAGATACACTAACCTCTGGGTGTAGATAGTTCCTCAAAGTTGATGACCTGCTGCAGCCGATTCTGGTGACCTACGACGTCCACATGAATCCTGGTGAATCAGACACTAACTAACTGCACTGTAACTATTAAAAACGCGCAGCTCAAAAATTGCGATTTTTACGAATTTTTAACGTGGAGCTGATGTTGTTGCGACCGCGTATGGCAGTGTACTGGTTAGGTTAGGTTAGGTTAGGTTAGGTTTCCTCGCGTCGCTTTATCGGTGGCGCGAGGAGGTGCGGACGCGGGGCGATGGACCGATGCAGCGAGAGATCGATCTGCGTCGGTCTCAGCTCCGCGAGGTCCTGGTGGCGGAGTGGCGGGACAGGCTTCTACGCCCTACCGCCGGCCTCGCTACCATCGAGGCGATCCGACCGGTGCTCGAGGAATGGCTCGAGAGGAGGCACGGCTCCTTGTCGTTTCGGGCGACGCAGGTACTGTCGGGGCATGGTTGCTTCGGGAAGTACCTGTGTCGCATAAACAGGGAGCCGGACGCTCGGTGTCATCACTGCGTCCACTGTCTGGAGGACACGGCGCGGCATACGCTGGCAGAGTGTGCCGCATGGGAGGAGCCGCGCCGTGCCCTCGTGACAGAAGTGGGAACCGATCTGTCGCTGCCGGCCGTCGCTCGCGCGATGGTCGGGAGCGCAGAGTCGTGGGATGCGGTGATCTCCTTCTGTGAAACGGTCATCTCACAGAAGGAGGCTGCGGAGAGGTTGAGAGAGGTGGAGAGCACTCTCCCGACCCGCAGCAGACGAACCGGGCGTCGGCGGAGGGCGGACAACGCCCTCTTCCAGCCCCCCTGAACGGGTCCAGAGGGACGGCGGACTTGGGGAGGTCCGCCGCCCCGCCGAATAACTGGACCCGAGGCGGTGGCGCGTAGTGTTCCGCGCGCGCCCCTATATGACGTCGCGGGAGGAGTACACCTCACTCCCCCCGCAGACCTGAGGAGGCCCGCAGTAGCGGGCCGGCACTAGCCGGGGATCGTGGAAGGCGCACTAGTTCCCATGATCCCCGGTGCAAGTGTGGGAAGGGAACACCGGGGTGGTTTTTGGTCAGTACGAGTCTGACAGACCCCTCCGCTCTCCCCAGGGCGGAGGACATCCATCGAGGATTTTCCACCCCGGCAACAAAAAAAAAAAAAAAAAAAAGGTTAGGTTAGGTTAGGTTAGGTTAGGTTAGGTTAGGTTGGGGTTGGGGTGGGGGACCACCCCACAGTGCTTGCGTCCACGTCGCGTCCCCTGGAAACGGCCCAGTTCTGACCACCGTAACGGAGTGGCAGACTGGGTACGGCCAAAGTGCACTGTGCTCTCGTAGCTTCTTACTGCTTGCCTTGCGAACTGCGATTGTCGATGTCTAAACTTACGCGTAGCGCCTCCGGGCGATTTTTAAAAACCAAAGGCCCTTCTCAGGGCCAACCCAAGGGTCCTTCTCAGGGCCCACCCAAAGGTCCTTCTCAGGGCCAACCCAAAGGCCCTTCTCAGGGCCACCCCGACGCCCCGGCGTCAGTAGCCAGCCGCGCGTCATCTGCGGCAGGCTTTTTAGCGGATGAGTCGTCCGATAACGACTCACTACTTGGAGTGTCGGACGCGAGTGGTTCTCGCTCGCGGAAGCGGGTCCATTTGAGCGGTGGGTCCGAGGGTTCCGTAGCCTCTGGGTCGAAGGCTAAAAAGCCGACGACTGTGGCCGCGGATACCCATAACGTTGGGCTGGCGGACGCCCAACGCCAGCTGGACCTCTCCCGGCGAGCGCAGCTCCAGCAAGAGCTAGAGGAGAAGGTTGCCGCCAAGGAAAAGCGGGCGCACGTCGCCCGGGCCAAGTCCGGGTACGGTGCGTCCCGCGTCCTGTACGCGGACCACTCTCTCGCCGAGCTGGAGAGAATGGCGGAGGAGGACGAGGAGGAGATTGTGGAGGTCGCCTCTAAGTCCTCCAACCTAAAGGGGACCTTTCAAAAGGCCCTCAAGAGCCGGGCCGCGAGCTTGCGCGGTGTCGTGACGGAGCTGGTCCGTCGCAAAACCACCGACGAGACGCGGCAACTGCAGGCGAAGGTGGATCGCCTGCAGTCGGAGGTCAGCCAGCTTCATCGAAAGCTGGCTGAAGCCACGGCCCAGCCACAACAGGCCCAGACGAGCCCTGCGGCAGAAGGCCCATCCTCCAACCTTGAGGATATCATCCGCAAGGTTGTGATGGAGGAGAGGGCCTTCACAAGGGCCTGCTTGGCAGGCATCGAGGACCGGCTCTTGCCGGAGAAACGCCTCCGACCGCCGCTTGCGGCGGACAAGAGGCAGCCGAGCGAGCCGGGGCCGTCCTCCTCCCAGGCGGGAGACGTTCTTCTCCCGTCGACCACCCCGTCCAACGAGTGGACGGATGTGGTACGTAAGGGGAAGGGCAGGGGCAAGAAGTCGGCAAAGGCCGTATCTGCCGTCCCCGCCACCACCGCTCCCAGTCGGTCGCAGACGACCGGCAAGGGAAAGGCGAAAGGAAAGGGGAAGCTAGTCCCCCCGAAAACTGCTGCCGTCGTGGTGACGCTCACCGCGGAGGCGGCGGAGCGAGGGGAGACGTACGCGTCCGTTTTGGTGCGGGCGCGTGCCAATGCCGATCCCACCCAATTGGGTATCGGCAGCGTCTCTTGCCGGCGGACACAAGCCGGGGCTCGAATTTTCGAGTTCCCGGGGGCCGAGGGGAGTGCCCATGCGGACCTCTTCGCAGCAAAGCTGCAAGAGGTCATCGCAGACTCGGCCAAGGTGGCCCGACCGGTCAAGACGGCGGCCTTCGAGGTGACGGAGCTCGACGACTCCGTCACTAAAGAGGAGGTAGTGGCGGCGGTCGCAGCGATAGGAGGCTGTGGCGCCGCGGCGGTACAAGGCCGGGACATAAGGCCCGGCCGTGGCGGCATGGGCACCATTCGCCTCGAGTGCCCAATCGCCGCTGCCAAAGCCGTCCTTGCCAAGGGACGGCTCGCAGTTGGGTACAGCTCGGGTGCGGTTCGGGCACTCGAGGACCAGCCTCTGCGGTGTTTCCGGTGCTTCGGCATCGGACACACCCGGCCCATGTGTCCGTCCTCGGTAGACAGGACGGACACGTGCTACCGCTGCGGCAAGAACGGCCACAAAGCCGTCTCTTGCGAGGCCGCCACGCCGCACTGCGCGGTGTGTGCCGCCAGTGGCCGCTTGGCAGGCCACGTCATGAAGGGGAGGAAGTGCAATCCTCCCCCTAAGCGTGGCAAAGCGCTGGCACCGACCAGGCCTACTGCTGCTGCCGCTGACTCCGTCGTTCCTGCGACGGCTGCGGAGGGGGGTGCGATGTCCGATTGATGGATAGGGTCGAACATCGCATCCTCCAGGCGAACGCCAACCACTGCAGGGCAGCCCAGGATCTGCTGATGCAGACCATGGCTGAGTGGTTGGTGGACTTGGCGGTGGTCGCCGAACCCTACTCGGTCCCTGGCCGTTGGCTGGGCGACCGGGACGGCTTGGTGGCGTTGGTGGCGCGGTCTTCCACAGACTCCCCTCCCCTCTCGCTCTTAGAGAGGGGACCGGGATACGTGGCCGCCGCCTGGGGAGACATGGCCCTGGTGGGGGTCTATTTCTCCCCAAACCGCCCTCTCTCGGACTTTGAGGATTTCCTCGAGATCCTCACCGCAGTCAAAGGGAGGGCGGCGCCACGCCAAGTTCTGGTGTTGGGCGACCTGAACGCCAAGTCGACGGCCTGGGGCAACCCGGCCGCAGGTTGCAACGTCCGGGGACGCGCCGTCGAGTTTTGGGCGGCCTCAAGCGGTGTGTCCCTCCTCAACAGGGGGGCGGTCCACACGTGTGTGCGGCAACAGGGTGGGTCGGTGGTGGACGTATCGTTTGCCACCCCCGCGCTGGCCGCCCGCGTCGTCAACTGGCGGGTAGAGATGGTGGAGACGTTGTCGGACCACCGATATGTGCGGTTCGACATCTCCACCCAGCAGGGCGGGAGGGGAATGGCCCGCGCTGGGCAATCTCCCTTCCCGCGGTGGGCACTCACCCGCCTGGACCGGGAGGCAGCCAAGGAGGCGGCCTTCCTACAGGACTGGCTGTCGCCCCCTGTCGAGGTCCTGGACGTAGACGCCGCTGCGGTCCAGCTCAGAGGGTCCCTGACCGAGGTGTGCAACTCCAGCATGCCTCGGTCTCGCCGTCCGCCTCCCCGTCGTGCCGTCTATTGGTGGACGGAGGAGCTGGAGGGACTCCGGGCCACCTGCGTGGCGGCCAGAAGGGCCTACACTCGTAGCCGACGACGCAGCGCCCGAAACCGGGACCGGGCAGAAGAGGACCGCCTATACGCCTCGTACCGAGAGGCAACGGTGATCCTTAAGTCCGAAATGGGCGCTGCTCAAGACTCGGCGAGGGCCGAGATGCTGGAGGGTCTCGATAGGGATCCCTATGGGAGACCATATAAGGCGGCGCGGAACCACCTACGCCCCTATGGTCCCCCACTGTCGGAGACCCTCGAGCCAGCGTTGCTGGATGGGGTGGTCCGGTCTCTGTTTCCGCGCAGGACCGACTTCACCCCACCAACGATGGATCCCCCGCAAGGGGCGGCTTCGCCGGAGGAGGAGGATGTCCCCGCGGTGACTGTGGCGGAGTTATACGCGGGGCTTCTCAGCCTCCGCGCAAAAAAGACGGCCCCCGGACCAGACGGCGTCCCCGCACGGGTGCTGGCGATCGCCGCCTCAGGCATGGAGGACAGGTTTCGGGACCTCTTCAGCGCGTGCTTTACGGCTGGGAGGTTCCCGAAACTGTGGAAGGAGGGGCAGCTTTGCCTCCTCCGAAAAGCGGGACGCCCGGTGGACTCCCCCTCGGCATACCGGCCCGTCGTCCTGCTCGATGAGGTCGGTAAGTTATTCGAGGGGATTGTCGCCTCCCGGCTTGACAGCCATTTGCGGGGGGTAGGGCCGGATCTGTCGGACGCCCAATTCGGCTTCCGTCGAGGGCGTTCGACGATCGATGCGCTGGCCCTACTCAAGGGCCAGGTGAAGGAAGCGGTGGAGGCGGGGGACGGAGTGCTGGCGGTGTCATTCGACATTGCCAACGCCTTCAACTCCGTCCCCCACTCGACGATATTGGAGGCGCTCCGATATCACGGAGTGCCCCAATACCTGCGGGACCTCCTGGCCAGCTACCTGGAGGACCGAGAAGTCCTCCTAGTGGACAAAACGGCCACGGTGAGGCGGTACGGCGCAGAGTCCGGTGTTCCGCAGGGGTCCGTGCTTGGCCCTCCCCTGTGGAACATCGGGTTCAACTGGCTCCTGCGAGGAGCCCTCCTCCAGGGCACGAGTGTCATCTGCTACGCGGATGACACTCTCCTCACAGCCCGGGGGAGGAACTTTGCGGACGCGGCCTGTCTGGCCTCGGCTGGCGGATCCTTGGTTGCAGAGAGGATCCGCCGCCTGGGATTGAAGGTGGCGCTGCACAAGACCGAGGCCGTGTTCTTTCGCGGGCCTCGGCAGCGCTGCCCTCCCGACGCCCACATAATTGTGGAGGGCATCAGGATAGGGGTCCAGCCCCAGATGAAGTATTTGGGGCTGGTGCTGGACGACAGGTGGCGCTTCGGCCCGCATTTCAGCGGGCTGTCGACGCGCCTGCTAAAGGCCGCGGACGCCCTCTCGTGGCTCCTCCCGAACCTGGGGGGGCCCAAAGCGAAATGCCGGCGCCTGTATGCAGGCATATTGAGGAGCATGGCCCTTTACGGGGCCCCCATCTGGGCGGACTCCCTCCACAGGAGGGAGAATGCGACGGCCATCCGCAGGCCCCAAAGGGCCATTGCACTGCGGGTGGCGAGGGCCTACCGCTCGGTGGGCTTTTCGGCGGCATGCGCTCTGGCTGGCACCCCTCCTTGGGAGTTGGAGGCTTGGGTGCTCGCCAGAGTGTACGAGTGGACGGCGCGCCGGAAGGCTCTCGGGGAGCGCCCCGTCGCCGAAGAGCGGGAGGCCGTGCGGCGGGAGGCGAGGGACGCTATCGTCCTTCACTGGTCAGAGGACCTCGCCACCGCCACCTTTGGCCGCCGGACATTGGACGCGCTCGGTCCGGTGTTGCGGAGCTGGCTCGAGCGGTCCCACGGTTTCCTCTCGTTCCGTCTGGTGCAGGTGTTATCCGGCCATGGTTGTTTCGGATCGCACCTGCACCGGATCGGGAGGGAGGAGACCCCGGCGTGCCACGACTGCGGTGCGCCGGAGGATACTGCGCAGCACACCCTGGAGGTGTGCCCAGCCTGGTCCGAGTTGCGCCGCGGTCTGACCGCGGTAATCGGACCGGACCTCTCGCTTCCCGGCGTCGTCAACGCCATGCTGGGGAGCGAGGAGGCCTGGGCAGCGGTCGCCTCCTTTTGCGAGGACGTAATCTCGCAAAAGGAGGAGGCGGAGCGCGTGCGGGAGGATGACCCTCTCGCTGCGCCGCTCCGCAGACGAAGAAGGGGTCGGAGACGGCAACGCCCTCTCCCTCCTCATGGTGGCGACGGGCGGGCGACAGGCACGGGGGTGCCTTCGCCCGCATTGCACCCGTCACCACCTCCGTCAGTCATTCCCGGGTCCCTGTGAGGGGCCCGCCATGAAGGGCGATCGTCGGCGGAGGACTGGACGTAAAGGCTATGCCGGTTTCCCAGTCCCCCGCCACTTGGACGAAGCGGGAATGTCGCTGGGTCGTTTTAGTGGGTATACCGGGTCAGACCGGGGAGTCCCACATACCCCTCTCATCCCCCGATGAGAGGGTATGCGTAATGCATTTTTTCCCAGCGTCAAAAAAAAAAAAAAAAAAAAAAAAAAAAAAAAAAAAAAAAAAAAAAAAAAAAAAAAGGTTAGGTTGGGGTCCAGCCTGGTCCGAGTTGCGCCGCGGTCTGACCGCGGTAATCGGACCGGACCTCTCGCTTCCCGGCGTCGTCAACGCCATGCTGGGGAGCGAGGAGGCCTGGGCAGCGGTCGCCTCCTTTTGCGAGGACGTAATCTCGCAAAAGGAGGAGGCGGAGCGCGTGCGGGAGGACGACCCTCTCGCTGCGCCGCTCCGCAGACGAAGAAGGGGTCGGAGACGGCAACGCCCTCTCCCTCCTCATGGTGGCGACGGGCGGGCGACAGGCACGGGGGTGCCTTCGCCCGCATTGCACCCGTCACCACCTCCGTCAGTCATTCCCGGGTCCCTGTGAGGGGCCCGCCATGAAGGGCGATCGTCGGCGGAGGACTGGACGTAAAGGCTATGCCGGTTTCCCAGTCCCCCGCCACTTGGACGAAGCGGGAATGTCGCTGGGTCGTTTTAGTGGGTATACCGGGTCAGACCGGGGAGTCCCACATACCCCTCTCATCCCCCGATGAGAGGGTATGCGTAATGCATTTTTTCCCAGCGTCAAAAAAAAAAAAAAAAAAAAAAAAAGGTTAGGTTGGGGTGCGGCAGAATTCCTCCACGTTTGTCTGGCGGCTGCTGGTCCCTCTCGATACGTCTGGAGGAAAGAGCAGCTGCTGGGCTGGTGCACCCTGGGCGCGACAGTATTATTCCTCGAGGAATCGGGAAATGGTACTGTCGTGGCTAATATTCTGGGGGAGGGCTCACATCGTTCGTCGTGCGATGACCCACTGGTCTGTCGTGCGAGGTTCGATGTGCATAGGGGGGGGATTTCATCGTGTACCGTGCGATGGCTCAAGCAGGGTCATCGGACAGTACGTGATTAGTGATTCACTCTTCGAAGTTTTCGGGGAGTAAATCGGGGCGGGGAAAACGTCGTGTGCCGTGCGATGGCTCAAGTGGGTCATCGGACGGTACGTGATTAGTGATTCACTTCTCGAAGTTTTCGGGGAGTGAATTTGGGCGGGGAAAACGTCGTGTGCCGTGCGATGGCTCAAACGGGTCATCGGACGGTACGTGATTAGTGATTCACTTCTCGAAGTTTTCGGGGAGTGAATCAGGGTTGGGGATCTTCCTTGATTTTGCATCGCGGCATTCGTCGCCCTCTGGTACGCGTCTGCCCGTCAGACGTGACTGTGAGCGTGGCGAGTGGTTGTGGTGGGGGATCAGGGGGGAGGGGGGGAACTTATGTATATATTTATATTTATGTGTATATGTTTATATATTTATATTGATGGAATGGGGAGTCAGGGACCGCACCCTTCAAAGGCACAAAATGAAAAAGGCGACTGTAAATATATTACCCCAGGGCGGTACCAGCTGCACAGCAGCTGGAGAATCCGCCACGATCCCTTCGGGATCGTCTGCCCCACCGTATTCTGGGGGGGGCAACAATCGCTTTCCGTTTGCCAGTGGCAACAAGGGCCGAGGAGGCTCATCCAGGTCACGGTCTTTTGAAGACCTGATCTCTTTTAAACCACCCGACCCAAAATCGGGGGTAAGGACGGGAGCAGAGGCTCCAGACACTCCGACATGCGCGCCCTCCACGGAGCCACGCGTGGTTCTGGAGAGGGTGTGCATGTCGGAGTCTGACGACACATCGACGCAAGCTGCTGCGGCCGTGTCCTCCAAGTTTTGGGGGAAACGTTCGCGAGGCCAGTCGGACGCGGCTTCGGCGGGTCTGTCCTCTAGTGAGGACGACCAGCCGGCTGCCAAGATGCCAACGGCCAGAAGAGGCAGAGGTCGCGGGACTAACAGTCCTGCAGCGTCACGCGACACCCGGGGCCGATTTCTAAAACGCCCCGATACGCCGATGGCAAGCGGGTCAGATCGCGTCTCACCCGCGGTCTCGACCGACGACCAGGGAGGGGTCACCGTCGCTCTTGTGGGCACAAAGGCGGAGGCCAATGCCGCGAAGCGTGCTCAACGCAGAGCAGTCGCGGCTGATGAGGTGGCCGAAATGGCCCGTCGCGCGCGAGAGTGGCGGTCTGCCCAGGCGGTCAACGGAGAGAGCCTGACGGCAGAGTCTCTTAGCCGCCAAGTGATGGACGGCGTGGACATTGTCCTTAAGGTTGCCACCAAATCCGGCAACCTGAAGGGCTCTTTCACGCGTGCCCTCAAAGAAGCGGCAGAGGGGATCAGGGAGGCGGTTCTGGTTCTCCATGACCACACGACCTCGGAAGAAACTGCCAGGTTGTGGACGGAGAACAGCCGTCTCCGATCCGAGCTGGAGGACCTGAAGCGGCAGTTTGCCGCTCTGCAAAGTGTCGGGCAGCAGCAGGCGGCTCCCTCGTCGGCCCCTGCACCTGCAGCGCCACCCACTCTCAGTTTGTCGGACTACGACGTAGAGAGGGTGGCAAGAATCTGCATGCTGCAGTGTGGGGGCATGGTGAGTGCCCGCCTGGAGGCAATCGAGTCTCGACTGCCCCCAGCTCAGATACTCCGGCCTCCGCTTGCAGCGGACAGGCGGAGATTGGAAGAGCCCGCGAGGACGAAGCCCGCGCAGCTCACGCGGAGGCCTGCAGGAGGGGGCAAAGAGCCCGCGGCGGAACTCGGGACACCAATACAGGTTGCGTCCGCAGCCCCCGTTCAGCCATCCCAGTCCTCGGTGACCGCTTCTCCCACCCAAGTGACGGTGGGTGGAGAGGGCCACCGCAGGAGGAAAAAGAAGAAGAAGGCGGCGGGTGCGACCGCGCCCCCTACCTCCCAAGAGGCCACGATCCCGGCGTCCGCGCCTCCCGCCCAGGACCTCTGGACGACGGTGGTTAAGAGGGGCCGCAAAAAGAGGGCACCGCAGCCGACACCTCCCCAGGTACCGACTCGACCAGAGGGCACGAGGACACCCAAGGTCACTACTCCACGCTCCGAGGCTGTAGTTATTACTCTGCAGCCTGAAGCCGTGAGCAGGGGAGTGACCTACAAGTCGGTCCTGACGGAGATGAAGCAGAAGCTTCAATTTAGCGAGTTTGGCACCCCGACTGGTTTCGTCTTCAGGACGGCAGCCACGGGTGCCAAGATGCTTCAGTTGTCGGGTGCGGCAAGGCAAGAGAGGGCGGACAAGTTGGCCGCCAAACTCCGGGAGGTCTTCAAGCCAGAGGACGTCCGAGTGTCCAGGCCCATGACCACGGCTGAATTACGCGTGGAGGGGCTGGACGAGTCCGTGACCCCGGAGGTAGTAGTGGCGGCCATTGCCCAAAACGGTGGGTGCCCGCCAGACAATGTGGCGGCAGGCGAAATTCGCAGCAGCGCGGACGGGCTGGGCACTGTTTGGGTGCGGTGTCCGGTCGCGGCTGCGAATAAGATTGCAGATGGCGGGCGACTGCTGGTAGGCTGGATGTCTGCCAGGGTCAAACTCCTGCCAAAGCGGGCTGTGCAGTGCTTCCGGTGCCTGGAAAAGGGGCATGTCCGGGCACAATGCACTGCACAAATCGACCGCAGCGAAATATGTTTCCGCTGCAGTCGACCCGGCCACAGGGCGGCACAATGCTCCGTAGCGCCATACTGCAGCCTTTGCGCAGCTGCAGGGAAACGCTCGGAGCACAGACTTGGTGGGAAGGCCTGCAAGGCACCCAAGTCCAAAAATAAGAGGACTCGAGCTGTCGGAGAATCTGCGCCTCTCCCACAGCCCGACTCCCGACCCAGGGAAGGAGGAGCCGAGGAAATGGAATGTCATTAATGGCACAATTCCGTTTCCTCCAGGCGAACATCAACCACGCCGCCAGAGCTCAGGATCTATTGCTCCAGAGCATGGCGGAGTGGTTGATCAACGTGGCTGTGGTCGCCGAGCCGTATTTTGTCCCCCCCCGCGATAACTGGGCGGGGGACCTAGACGGTTTGGTGGCCATCATTGGCGGGACTCTTGGCATTCCGTCCCGAGGACACGGTTGGGTGGCTGCCCTCGTGGACGGCATAGTCACAATTGGGGTGTATTTCTCCCCCAATAAGAGTCTCGCTGACTTCGAGGAGTTCCTTGTCGAGCTAGGTGCTGTCGTGAGCCGGTTCCACCCTCGCCCGGTGCTGTTGCTCGGGGATCTCAATGCCAAGTCCGCGGCTTGGGGATCCCCGATCACCGATCCTAGGGGTGAGGTGTTGGAGGAGTGGGCGATCGAGACCGGCCTGACCGTCCTGAATCGGGGCTCGGTGTACACGTGCGTGCGGCAGCGGGGCGGGTCCATAGTGGACGTGTCGTTCGCAAGCCCCGCTGTTGCGGGCCGTGTACGCGACTGGCGAGTTGCCGTAGAGGTGGAGACGCTGTCGGACCATCGATATATTCGATTCGACGTCTCCACCCAGACTGCGGGCGGCGGTCGCCCGCCGACCCCGCGGATGGACGGTCCTCGCTGGTCGTACAAGCGTATCGACAGGGAACTTCTCGAGGAGGCCGCAATCCTCCAGGCCTGGGTCCGGGAGTCAACGGCGAACGAACCCGTCGACGTCGAAGCGGAAGCGCAGTGGTTCCGCGGGGCGATGACGCAGATCTGCGATGCGTCAATGCCCCGTGTCACCCAAACCACAAGGCGCCAGCTGTACTGGTGGTCCGCCGTCATCGCGCAGCTGCGCGTGACGTGCGTGGAGGTGAGACGCCAGTACACCCATTACCGGAGGAGACGTCGCCGGGTTCCGGAGGAAGAGGCCGCGCGGTATGAGGTGTACCGCGCGGCCAAGGAGGCTCTGTGGCTGGCCGTCGGCGAGGCTAAGACTCGAGCCAGGGAGGAGATGCTGTCGGCTCTCGACGTGAATCCGTGGGGGCGCCCTTACCGTGCGGTCCGAGGGAAACTTCGTGCCTGGGCACCCCCACTCACCGAGAGCCTGCAGCCTGAGCTGTTGCAGGAAGTGGTCGCAACGCTCTTCCCTGCTAGAGAGGAACATGTTCCACCGCCGATGGCTTTGCCCTCAGCCACAGAGCCAACGGATGAGGAGGACGTCAGCGTCCCAGAGGTGACACAAGCAGAGATGAGGGTGGCGATAACGCGGCTTCGGGCCAAGACCGTTGCCCCAGGGCCTGACGGAGTTCCCGGAGTAGCGCTCGCCCTCGCTCTGAAGGAGCTAGAGCCCCAGCTGAGAGGACTCTTCACCGCATGTCTAGAGCAGGGCCAATTCCCTAGTGAGTGGAAAAAGGGTCGTCTGGTCCTGCTCAGGAAGCCGGGGCGCCCAGCGGACTCGCCGTCTGCGTACCGGCCCTTAGTGCTGCTGGACGAGGTGGGTAAGCTTTTTGAGCGGATTATCGCTGCTCGCCTCGCCGGCCACTTGTACAGACAGGGGCCGGATCTGGACGACAGCCAGTTCGGCTTCCGGCATGGGCGCTCCACGGTGGACGCCATATTGCGGGTAAGAGTCCTGGCGGAGGAAGCGGTGTCCCGGGGCGGGGTGATGTTGGCGGTGTCCTTGGACATCTCCAACGCTTTCAACACCCTGCCCTGGAGCTGTATTCGGGAGGCGCTGTGTTACCACAGGGTGCCCCCGTACCTCCGCCGCATCGTTGGGGCTTATTTGGCGGAAAGGTGTGTCACCTACTCGGGACGCGACGGCGGAGGCCGGCGCGACATGTCGTGCGGTGTTCCACAGGGTTCGGTCGTTGGCCCACCCCTGTGGAACATCGGGTACGACTGGGTGCTGAGAGGCGAGCTCCAACCGGGAGTGGCCCTGGTGTGCTACGCAGACGACACGTTGGTCACGGCCCGGGGGAGCTCGTACAGGGAGGCAGCGTTGCTAGCGACCTGTGCGGTCTCACAGGTTGTGGGCCGCATACGGCGCCTGGGCCTGGAGGTGGCCCTCAACAAGTCGGAGGCTGTGGTCTTTCACGGTCCCCGGCGGGCGCCGCCGCCGGGATCACATATTGTGGTAGGGGGGACCCCGATCGCTGTCGAGTCTACCATGAAGTATCTGGGATTGGTGCTCGACAGCCATTGGAACTTCGGCCCCCACTTCCGGCGACTGGTGCCCAAGTTAATGGGCGCTGCGGGCGCGCTTGCAACGCTGCTTCCCAATCTAGGGGGGCCGAGCACCGCCTGTAGGAGACTGTACCTAGGGGTCTTGCGATCCATGGCCCTGTACGGGGCCCCGGTGTGGGCCTCTGACTTGACGGCCGGCAGCATCGCGATGCTGCGGAAACCGCAGAGGGCGATGGCCGTCAGGTCAATCAGAGGGTATCGCACAGTCTCCTACGAGGCGGCTTGTGCACTGGCCGGGTCACCACCTTGGGACCTAGAGGCGAGAGTCCTCGCGTCGCTTTACCGGTGGCGCGAGGAGGTGCGGACGCGGGGCGATGGACCGATGCAGCGAGAGATCGATCTGCGTCGGTCTCAGCTCCGCGAGGTCCTGGTGGCGGAGTGGCGGGACAGGCTTCTACGCCCTACCGCCGGCCTCGCTACCATCGAGGCGATCCGACCGGTGCTCGAGGAATGGCTCGAGAGGAGGCACGGCTCCTTGTCGTTTCGGGCGACGCAGGTACTGTCGGGGCATGGTTGCTTCGGGAAGTACCTGTGTCGCATAAACAGGGAGCCGGACGCTCGGTGTCATCACTGCGTCCACTGTCTGGAGGACACGGCGCGGCATACGCTGGCAGAGTGTGCCGCATGGGAGGAGCCGCGCCGTGCCCTCGTGACAGAAGTGGGAGCCGATCTGTCGCTGCCGGCCGTCGCTCGCGCGATGGTCGGGAGCGCAGAGTCGTGGGATGCGGTGATCTCCTTCTGTGAAACGGTCATCTCACAGAAGGAGGCTGCGGAGAGGTTGAGAGAGGTGGAGAGTACTCTCCCGACCCGCAGCAGACGAACCTGGCGTCGGCGGAGGGCGGACAACGCCCTCTTCCAGCCCCCCTGAACGGGTCCAGAGGGACGGCGGACTTGGGGAGGTCCGCCGCCCCGCCGAATAACTGGACCCGAGGCGGTGGCGCGTAGTGTTCCGCGCGCGCCCCTACATGACGTCGCGGGAGGAGTACACCTCACTCCCCCCGCAGACCTGAGGAGGCCCGCAGTGGCGGGCCGGCACTAGCCGGGGATCGTGGAAGGCGCACTAGTTCCCATGATCCCCGGTGCAAGTGTGGGAAGGGAACACCGGGGTGGTTTTTAGTCAGTACGAGTCTGACAGACCCCTCCGCTCTCCCCAGGGCGGAGGACATCCATCGAGGATTTTCCACCCCGGCAACAAAAAAAAAAAAAAAAAAAGGTTAGGTTAGGTTGGGGTTAGGCGGTACGGCGCAGAGTCCGGTGTTCCGCAGGGGTCGGTGCTTGGTCCCCCCTTGTGGAACATCGGGTTCAACTGGCTCCTGCGCGGAGCCCTCCTCCAGGGCACGAGTGTCATCTGCTATGCGGATGACACTCTCCTCACTGCCCGGGGGAGGAATTTCGCGGACGCGGCCTGTCTGGCCTCGGCTGGCGGATCCTTGGTTGCAGAGAGGATCCGCCGCCTGGGATTGAAGGTGGCGCTGCACAAGACCGAGGCCGTGTTCTTTCGCGGGCCTCGGCAGCGCTGCCCTCCCGACGCCCACATAATTGTGGAGGGCGTCAGGATAGGGGTCCAGCCCCAGATGAAGTATCTGGGGCTGGTGCTAGACGACAGGTGGCGCTTCGGCCCGCATTTCAGCGGGCTGTCGACGCGCCTGCTCAAGGCCGCGGACGCCCTCTCGTGGCTCCTGCCGAACCTAGGGGGGCCCAAGGCGAAATGCCGGCGCCTGTATGCCGGCATCTTGCGGAGCATGGCCCTATATGGGGCCCCAATCTGGGCGGACTCCCTCCACAGGAGGGAGAATGCGACGGCCATCCGCAGGCCCCAAAGGGCCATTGCACAGCGGGTGGTGAGGGCCTACCGCTCGGTGGGCTTTTCGGCGGCATGCGCTCTGGCTGGCACCCCTCCTTGGGAGTTGGAGGCTTGGGTGCTCGCCAGGGTATACGAGTGGACGGCGCGCCGGAAGGCTCTCGGGGAGCGCCCCGTCGCCGAAGAGCGGGAGGCCGTGCGGCGGGAGGCGAGGGACGCTATCGACCTTCACTGGACAGAGGACCTCGCCACCGCCACCTTTGGCCGACGGACGTTGGACGCGCTCGGTCCGGTTCTGCGGAGCTGGCTCGAGCGGTCCCACGGTTTCCTCTCGTTCCGTCTGGTGCAGGTGTTATCCGGCCATGGTTGTTTCGGATCGCACCTGCACCGGATCGGGAGGGAGGAGACCCCGGCGTGCCACGACTGCGGCGCGCCGGAGGACACGGCGCAGCACACCCTAGAGGTGTGCCCGGCTTGGTCCGAGCTACGCCGCGGTCTGACCGCGGTGGTTGGACCGGACCTCTCGCTTCCCGGCGTCGTCAACGCCATGCTGGGGAGCGAGGAGGCCTGGGCAGCGGTCGCCTCCTTTTGCGAGGACGTAATCTCGCAAAAGGAGGAGGCGGAGCGCGTGCGGGAGGACGACCCTCTCGCTGCGCCGCTCCGCAGACGAAGAAGGGGTCGGAGACGGCAACGCCCTCTCCCTCCCCATGGTGGCGACGGGCGGGCGACAGGCACGGGGGTGCCTTCGCCCGCATTGCACCCGTCACCACCTCCGTCAGTCATTCCCGGGCCCCTGTGAGGGGCCCGCCATGAAGAGCAATCGTCGGCGGAGGACTGGACGTAAAGGCTATGCCAGTTTCCCAGTCCCCCGCCACTTGGACGAAGCGGGAATGTCGCTGGGTCGTTTTAGTGGGTATACCGGGTCAGACCGGGGAGTCCCACATACCCCTCTCATCCCCCGATGGGAGGGTATGCGTAATGCATTTTTTCCCAGCGTCAAAAAAAAAAAAAAAAAAAAAAAAAAGGTTAGGTTGGGGTGCGGCAGAATTCCTCCACGTTAGTTTGGCAGCTGCTGGTCCCCCTCGATGCGTCTGGAGGGAAGAGCAGCTGCTGGGCCGGTGCACCCTGGGCGCGACAGTATTATTCCTCGAGGAATCGGGAAATGGTACTGTCGTGGCTAATATTCTGGGGGAGGGGTCACATCGTTCGTCGTGCGATGACCCACTGGTCTGTCGTGCGAGGTTCGATGTGCATAGGGGGGGGATAACATCGTGTACCGTGCGATGACTCAAGCAGGGTCATCGGACGGTACGTGATTAGTGATTCACTCTTCGAAGTTTTCGGGGAGTAAATCGGGGCGGGGAAAACGTCGTGTGGCGTGCGATAGCTCAAGTGGGTCATCGGACGGTACGTGATTAGTGATTCACTCCTCGAAGTTGTCGGGGAGTGAATCAGGGTCTGGGATCCACCTTCATCTTTCATCACGGCATTCGTCGCCCTCTGGTACGCGTCTGCCTCAGACGTGACTGTGAGTGTGGTGAATGATCGTGGTGGGGGATCAAGGGGGAGGGGAGTAATTTATGTATATATGTATGTGTGTCTATGTTTATGTGTATATGTTTATATATTTTATTGATGAAGTGGGGAGTCAGGGACCACACCCTTTAAAGGAACAATATGGATAAGTCGAGATGCAATATTATACCCCAGGGCGGTACCAGCTGCTCAGCTGGAGAATCCGCCACGACCCCTTCGGGGTCGTCTGCCCCACCGTATTCTGGGGGGGGCAACATTTCGCTTCCAATTGCCAATGGCAACAAGAGCCGAGGAGGCTCATTAAGGTCACGGTCTTTTGAAGACCTGACCTCTTTTACACCGCACCAAGCGAAGGACACAGTGTCAGACTCGGGCACAGTGTCAATAAAGATGGGAGCCGAGGCTCCAGCAGAACCGCGAGTCATCCTAGAAAGGGTGACTGTGCTGCCGGAAATTTCCGACACACCACAGCCAGTTGCGGCCGCTCACTCCAAGTTTTGGGGGAAGCGGCCGCGTGACTGTGGGTCGGATGCGGGCTCGGTGGGCTTGTCCTCAAGTGAGGAGAACCTGCCGGCCCCTAAGGTGTCGACACCACGGAGAGGCAGAGGACGCGGTCCACGATCCGGAACGAGCGTCCCTGCAGCGTCAAGCGACTCCCGAGGCCGGTTCTTAAAGCCCCGTGAAATACCGGTGAGTGATTCCGACGGGACTATGCAGGTGGAGCAAGGTGATGCGTCCATTGCATTGGTGAGCACCCGGGCAGAGCTCAATGCCGCGAGGCGAGAGGGCCGGAAGGCCATCGCGACTGACGAAGTCGCTGAGTTGGCTCGTCTGGCAAGGGAGAGGCGTTCGCAGACCGCGACAACTCCTGAGGGCTTAACGGCAGAAGCCCTTAGCCGTCAAGTGCTAGACGGCGTGGACGTCGTCCTGAAGGTGGCCACGAAATCAGGCAACCTGAAGGGCACGTTCACGCGAGCCCTAAAAGAGGCGGCGACTGCCATCAAGGAGGCGATGGACGTCCTCCTCGATCGAACGACCTCGGAGGAGACGGTGAAACTCCTAGAGGAGAATCACCGTCTCCATACGAGAATGGAGGAGCTCCAGCAGGAGGTCAGCGCCCTGAAGGCGGACTTCAGCCGGCAGCAGGGTGTACCGACTACGGAGGGTCGTGCCCTGCCACAGAACGGGTCTTTGGGGGAAGACCAGTTCAGCCGGCTGTTGAATATAATGACCGCCCGCTTTGACAGCCTAGAGCCCAGGCTCAACCCCCCTATTAGGCTTCGACCACCGCTGGCGGCCGAAACACGGAGGAAAGAGGTGGAACCCGCACCAGCAGCGGCTGGGCCGACTTGGGCACAGGTCGCTAAAGCGCCACCTACGCCAAAAAAGCCGTCACCAGTGCCCAAAACGGCCACGCAGAAGCCCAAGAAACCCACAGAAGGGGCCAAAAAGGCAGGAACAGGGACGACAAATCAGACTGAGGAGACGAGCTCGTCCCTCAAAGACAACGGGGAATGGAAGACGGCCGAAAGCCGCAAAAAGAGGCGGAAGAGGGGTCGCAAGGCCAAGAACGCACCGGGCTCCAAGGGGCAAGCCCCAAGAATCCGCGTCCCTCGCTCCGAGGCTGTAGTTGTTACGCTGCAGCCGGAAGCCAAGGAGAGGGGGATAACGTACCAGAAGGTACTGGCGGAGGCGAGAAGCAAGCTTGTCTTTGCTGATTTTGGCACCCCAGAAGGCTTCCGTTTTAAAACGGCGGCCACGGGAGCCAAAATGTTTGAGTTGGCGGGGACCAACTGTGTCGAGAGGGCGGACACTCTAGCTGCAAAGCTGAGGGACGTCCTCAACTCCGAGGAGGCCCGGGTGTCCAGACCCATGAAGACGGCTGAGGTTCGCGTCGATGAGCTGGACGACTCGTTGACCCCAGAGGATGTGGTGGCGGCAATAGCCCGAAGCGGCGGATGCGCGCCGGAAAATGTGCGGGCGGGCGAGATCCGCGTAAACGCTGGCGGGTTTGGCACCATCTGGGTGCGGTGTCCGGTGGCTGCGGCCAAGCAGGTCGCCGACGCGGGCCGTCTCCTGGTGGGCTGGGTGTCAGTGAGGGTAAAACTCCTGGCACCCCGGGCTATGCAGTGTTTCCGGTGCCTGGAGAAAGGGCACGTCCGAGCACAGTGCACCTGCGAAACAGACCGCAGCGATCTCTGTTATCGCTGCGGTCAGCCTGGCCATAAGGCGGCCCAGTGCTCCGCGGAGCCAAACTGCAGTCTGTGTACAGCTGCAGGAAAGTCCGCGGGGCACAGATTAGGCGGCAACGCTTGCGGCGCGCCCAGAAAGCGCAGCAAGCGTTGGACCAAGGCTGCGGGGGCCGCACCCCCTAGCACCTCTGAGGCCGACTCCCGGCCAGTTGTGGGACGAACCGAAGAAATGGAGTGTTAGTGATGGCACTCCATTTCCTTCAGGCGAATATCAACCACTGCACCAGAGCTCAGGATCTCTTGGTCCTGACCATGGCGCAGTGGTCGATAAATGTGGCGGTGGTCGCTGAGCCGTATTTTATCCCCCCCCGGGAAAACTGGGCAGGGGATCTGGACGGCCTGGTGGCCATCATCGGCGCGACTCTTGTCGACGTATCCCGGGGTCACGGTTGGGTCGCCGCCCTTGTGAACGGGATCGTCACGATCGGGGCATACTTTTCGCCCAACAGGAGTCTCGCCGAATTCGAGAGTTTCCTTGTCGAGTTAGGAGCCGTCGTCGGCCGGTCTCACCCTCGGCCCATTCTGCTTCTCGGTGATCTGAACGCCAAATCTGCGGCGTGGGGATCCCCGGTCACAGACCCGAGAGGTGATGCGCTAGAGGAGTGGGCCATTATGACGGGCCTGGCCGTCTTAAATCGGGGCTCGGCCTACACGTGTGTGCGACAGCGGGGCGGGTCCATAGTGGACGTGTCGTTCGCTAGCCCCGCTGTTGTGCACCGTGTTCGTGATTGGCACGTGGAAGCGGAGGTGGAGACGCTATCGGACCACCGATACATACGCTTCGACGTCTCCGCCCAAACCGCTGGAAGTCGTAGCCAATCGGCCCCCCGGAGAGACGGCCCGCGTTGGGCTCTGAAACGCCTCGACAAGGAGGCTCTCGAGGAAGCCACCATCGTCCTGGCCTGGGTTCGGGAGTCGGCTACCGTCGGTCCCGTCGACGTCGAACAGGAGGCGCAGTGGTTTGGTGACGCGATGACGCAAATTTGCGACGCGTCCATGCCACGCGTCTCCCCTCTGTCCGCAAGGCGCCGCGTGTACTGGTGGTGCATCGAGGTCGAGCAGCTGCGCGTCGCATGCGCAGACGCCAGACGCCCGTACACGCGATGTCGGAGGAGACGTCGCCGGGATCCCGACGAAGAAGCCGCGCTGTATGAGGTGTACCGCGCGGCGAAGGAGGCTCTGTGGCTGGCCATCGGCGAGTCGAAGACGCGCTCCAGGGAGGAGCTGCTCGCGACCCTAGACGGGGATCCGTGGGGGCGCCCATACCGTACGGTCCGAGGGAAACTTCGGCCATGGGCCCCCCCGCTGACGGAAGGTCTCGAGCCGCAGTTTCTGGAGCGAGTGGTCTCGGCTCTCTTTCCTGAGAGAGCCGAGCATGAGCCACCGCCGATGGCTCCGCTCACAGCTGCAGAGCCGGAAGTGGAGGAGAACGAAACCGTCCCAGAGGTGACACAGGCGGAGATGAGCGCGGCCGTGATGCGGCTCCGGGCAAAAAACACTGCTCCGGGGCCCGACGGAGTGCCTGGCCGCGCTCTAGTCCTCGCCCTGAAAGAGCTGGAGCCCCCACTGCAGGGACTCTTCTCGGCATGCCTTGAGCAGGGCCATTTCCCTAACAGGTGGAAAGCTGGTCGACTGGTCCTGCTCAAGAAGGCGGGGCGCCCGGCGGATTCGTCGTCCGCTTATCGGCCCATAGTGGACGCCCATGGACGAGGCGGGCAAGTTGTTCGAGCGAGTAATCGCAGACCGCCTCGTCAGCCACTTGTGCACAGTGGGGCCGAACCTGGACGACAGCCAGTTTGGCTTCCGATGTGGGCGCTCTACCATCGACGCCATCAGGAGAGTAAGAGTCCTGGCGGAGGAAGCGGTTTCCCAGGGTGGGGTGGTGCTGGCGGTGTCTCTGGACATCTCCAACGCGTTCAACACCCTGCCCTGGAGTTGCATTAGGGAGGCCCTGCGATACCATAGGGTGCCTTCCTACCTCCGCAACATCGTGGGGGCGTATCTTTCGGGGAGGTGTGTCACCTACATGGGACGCGACGGCATAGGCCGTCGCGAGATGTCGTGCGGTGTTCCACAGGGCTCGGTTCTGGGCCCACCCCTGTGGAACATCGGATACGACTGGGTTTTGCGGTGCGAGCTCCCGCCGGGAGTGAACCTGACGTGTTATGCGGACGACACGCTGGTCACGGCCCGGGGGAGCTCGTACAGGGAAGCAGCGTTGCTGGCTACGGCTGCGGTCTCACAGGTGGTGAGCCGCATACGGCGCCTGGGCCTGGAGGTGGCCCTCAACAAGTCGGAGGCCATCGCTTTTCATGGCCCCCGACGGGCACCGCCGTTGGGATCACACATTGTGGTCGGGGGGGTCCGGATCGCTGTCGAGTCAACCATGAAATATCTCGGATTGGTGCTCGACAGCCGTTGGGACTTCGGCCCCCACTTTCAGCGGCTGGTGCCCAAGTTGATGGGCGCGGCGGGCGCGCTATCAACGCTGCTTCCCAATCTGGGGGGCCCGAGCTCCGCCTGCAGGCGGTTGTACGTGGGGATCGTGCGATCGATGGCCCTATATGGGGCCCCGATATGGGCGACCGACCTGACGGCCCGCACTATCGCAGTCCTGCGCAGACCGCAGAGAGCGATGGCCGTCAGGGTCGTACGGGGATATCGCACGATCTCCTACGAGGCGGGTTGCGTACTGGCCGGATCCCCGCCATGGGACCTGGAGGCGAAGACCCTCGCGACACTGTACCAGTGGCGCGAGGAGGCCGAACATCGGGGCGAGAGGCTGGTGCAGCGACAGATTACACTGTACCGGTCTCAGCTTCGACAGGTCATGGTGGCGGAATGGCGGGGGAGGCTAGACCTCCCCACCGCCGGCCTCAACACTATCGAGGCAATCCGGCCAGTACTCGACGACTGGCTCGGAAGGAAGCACGGCTCTCTGACGTTCCGGGCGACACAGGTACTCTCGGGGCACGGCTGCTTCGGGAAGTACCTGTCTCGCTTAAGCAGGGAGCCGGACGCCCGGTGCCATCACTGCGTCCATTGTTCGGAGGATACGGCGCGGCATACGCTGGCCGAGTGTGCCGCTTTCGATGAGCCGCGCCGTGCTCTCGTTGCAGAGGTAGGAGGAGACCTGTCGCTGCCGGCCGTCGTTCGCTCGATGGTCGGCAGCGCAGAGTCCTGGGACGCAGTGATGTCCTTCTGCGAGACCGTCATGTCGCAGAAGGAAGCTGCGGAAAGGGAAAGGGAGATGACCAGCTCCCGCCCATCCCGCAGCAGGCGCACCGGGCGTCGGCAGAGGGCTGACAACGCCCTCTTCCGGCCCCCCTAAATTGGTCCAGGGGCGGCGGATTCGGGGACATCCGTCGCCCCCCATCACACTGGACCCGAGACGGCGGCGCGTTGTGTTCCACGCGCGCCTCTCATAGACGTAGCGGGGGGAGTTTTACACCTCACTCCCCCCGGGACGAGGCCCGTAGGTCAAGCGGGCCAGCACTAGTCCGGGGCAGCGGAAGTCGCATCAGATCCCGTTGCCCCCCTGACGCAAGTGTGCGAGGGAACACCGGTGTGGTTTTAGTCAGTACGAGTCTGACAGACCCCTTCGCTCTCCCCAGGGCGGAGGACATCCATTGAGGATTTCCACATCGTGAAAAAAAAAAAAAAAAAAAAAAAAAAAAAAAAAAAAAAAGGTTAAGTTAGGTTAGGTTAGGTTAGGTTCTCACTCCCCCCGCAGACCTGAGGAGGCCCGCAGTGGCGGGCCGGCACTAGCCGGGGATCGTGGAAGGCGCACTAGTTCCCATGATCCCCGGTGCAAGTGAGGGAAGGGAACACCGGGGTGGTTTTTAGTCAGTATGAGTCTGACAGACCCCTCCGCTCTCCCCAGGGCGGAGGACATCCATCGAGGATTTTCCACCCCGGCAACAAAAAAAAAAAAAAAAAAAGGTTAGGTTAGGTTAGGTTAGGTTACGAGAACAAATAGCCCGTCGGTGACGGCAACCGCCTTCCGAACAGTGAGTCGCAAGGTCAAGCCTCAGTACAGACATAAAATACTTTTGGGGGACCACCCCACAGAGCTTGCGTCCACGTCGCGTCCCCTGGAAACGGCCCAGTTCTGACCACCGTAACGGAGTGGCAGACTGGGTACGGCCAAAGTGCTCTGTGCTCTCGTAGCGATTTTATTCTTGACTTGCGAACTGCGAACTGTTGGCGACTATGTCGAAACTCACGCGTAGCGCCTCCGGGCGACTTTTAAAGACCAAAGGCCCTTCTCAGGGCCAACCCAAAGGCCCTTCTCAGGGCCAACCAAAAGGCCCTTCTCAGGGCCACTCCGACGCCCCGGCGTCTGAAACTAGCCGCGCGCCTTCTGCGGCAGGATTTCTGGCGGACGAGTCGTCCGATAACGACTCGCTACTGGGTGTATCGGACGCGAGCGGCTCTCGGTCGCGGAAGCGTGTCCACCTGAGTGGTGGATCCGAGGGTTCACAAGCCTCGGGTTCGAAGGCCAAAAAGCCAACGACTAAGGCCGCGGATACCCACAATGTTGGGCTCGCGGACGCCCAACGCAAGTTGGACCTGGCCCGGCGAGAACAGCTCCAGCAAGAGCTGGAGGAGAAGGTTGCCGCCAAGGAGAGGCGGGCTCACGTTGCCCGGGCCAAGGCCGGGTACGGTGCGCCCCGCGTCCTGTACGCGGACCACTCTCTCGCCGAGCTGGAGAGGATGGCGGAGGAGGACGAGGAGGAGATCGTGGAGGTCGCCTCTAAGTCCTCAAACCTAAAGGGGACCTTCCAGAAGGCCCTCAAGTGCCGGGCCGCGAGTATGCGCGGCGTCGTCTCGGAGCTGGTCCGTCGCAAGACCACCGACGAGACGAGGCAACTGCAGGCGAAGGTAGATCGCCTGCAGTCGGAGGTCAACCAGCTTCACCAGAAGCTGGCTGAAGCCACGGCCCAGCCGCATCAGGCCCGGACGAGCCCTGCGGCAGAAGGCCCATCCTCCAACCTTGAGGATATCATCCGCAAGGTTGTGATGGAGGAGAGGGCCTTCACAAGGGCCTGCTTAGCGGGCATCGAGGACCGGCTCTTGCCGGAGAAACGCCTCCGACCGCCGCTTGCGGCGGACATGAGGCAGCCGAGCGAGCCGGGGCCGTCCACCTCCCAGGTGGAAGACACTCAACTCCCTGCCACCACTCCGTCCAATGAGTGGACGGAAGTGGTCCGTAAGAAGAAGGGCAGGGGTAAGAAGTCGGCAAAGGCCGTACCTGCCGTCCCCGCCACCACCGCTCCCAGTCGGTCGCAGACGACCGGCAAGGGAAAGGTGAAAGGTAAGGGAAAGCGGAAGCTGGTCCCCCCGAAAACTGCTGCTGTCGTGGTGACGCTCACCGCGGAGGCGGCGGAGCGAGGGGAGACGTACGCGTCCGTTTTGGTGCGGGCGCGTGCCAATGCCGATCCCACCCAATTGGGTATCGGCAGCGTCTCTTGCCGGCGGACACAAGCCGGGGCTCGAATTTTCGAGTTCCCGGGGGCCGAGGGGAGTGCCCATGCGGACCTCTTCGCAGCAAAGCTGCAGGAGGTCATCGCAGACTCGGCCAAGGTGGCCCGACCGGTCAAGACGGCGGCCTTTGAGGTGACGGAGCTCGACGACTCCGTCACTAAAGAGGAGGTAGTGGCGGCGGTCGCAGCGATAGGGGGTTGTGGCGCCGCGGCGGTACAAGGCCGGGACATAAGACCCGGCCGTGGCGGCATGGGCACCATTCGCCTCGAGTGCCCAATCGCCGCTGCCAAAGCCGTCCTTGCCAAGGGACGGCTTGCAGTTGGGTACAGCTCGGGAGCGGTTCGGGCACTCGAGGACCAGCCTCTGCGGTGTTTCCGGTGCTTCGGCATCGGACACACCCGGCCCATGTGTCCGTCCTCGGTAGACAGGACGGACACGTGCTACCGCTGCGGCAAGAACGGCCACAAAGCCGTATCTTGTGAGGCCGCCACGCCGCACTGCGCGGTGTGTGCCGCCAGTGGCCGCCTGGCAGGCCATGTCATGAAGGGGAGGAACTGCAATCCTCCCCCTAAGCGTGGCAAAGCACTGGCAACGACCAGGCTTGCTGCTGCTGCCGCTATCCCCGTCGTTCCTGCGGCGGTTGCGGAGGGGGGTGCGATGTCCGACTGATGGATAGGGTCGAACATCGCATTCTCCAGGCGAACGCCAACCACTGCAGGGCAGCCCAGGATCTGCTGATGCAGACCATGGCTGAGTGGTTGGTGGACTTGGCGGTGGTCGCCGAACCTTACTCGGTCCCTGGCCGTTGGCTGGGCGACCGGGACGGCCTGGTGGCGTTGGTGGCGCGGTTTTCCACAGACTCCCCTCCCCTCTCGCTCTTAGAGAGGGGACCGGGATACGTGGCCGCCGCCTGGGGAGACATGGCCCTGGTGGGGGTCTATTTCTCCCCAAACCGCCCTCTCTCGGACTTTGAGGATTTCCTCGAGATCCTCACCGCAGTCAAAGGGAGGGCGGCGCCACGCCAAGTTCTGGTGTTGGGCGACCTGAACGCCAAGTCGATGGCCTGGGGCAACCCGGCCGCAGGTTGTAACGTCCGGGGACGCGCCGTCGAGTTTTGGGCGGCCTCAAGCGGTGTGTCCCTCCTCAACAGGGGGGCGGTCCACACGTGTGTGCGGCAACAGGGTGGGTCGGTGGTGGACGTCTCGTTTGCCACCCCCGCGCTGGCCGCCCGCGTCGTCAACTGGCGGGTAGAGATGGTGGAGACGTTGTCGGACCACCGATATGTGCGGTTCGACATCTCCACCCAGCAGGGCGGGAGGGGGATGGCCCGCGCTGGGCAATCTCCCTTCCCGCGGTGGGCACTCACCCGCCTGGACCGGGAGGCAGCCAAGGAGGCTGCCTTCCTCCAGGACTGGCTGTCGCCCCCTGTCGAGGGCCTGGACGTAGACGCCGCTGCGGTCCAGCTCAGAGGGTCCCTGACCGAGGTGTGCAACTCCAGCATGCCCCGGTCTCGCCGTCCGCCTCCCCGTCGTGCCGTCTATTGTGGACGGAGGAGCTGGAGGGACTCCGCGCCACCTGCGTGGCGGCCAGAAGGGCCTACACGCGGAGCCGACGTCGCAGCGCCCAAAACCGAGACCGGGCAGAAGAGGACCGCCTATACGCCTCTTACCGAGAGGCGACGACGGTCCTCAAGTCTGCAATGGGTGCTGCACAGGACTCGGCGAGGGCCGAGATGCTGGAGGGTCTCGACAGGGACCCCTATGGGAGGCCATATAAGGCGGCGCGGAACCAGCTACGCCCCTATGGTCCCCCACTGTCGGAGACCCTCGATCCAGCGTTGCTGGATGGGGTGGTCCGGTCCCTGTTTCCGCGCAGGACCGACTTCACCCCACCAACGATGGATCCCCCGCAAGGGGCGGCTTTGCCGGAGGAGGAGGATGTCCCCGCGGTGACAGTGGCGGAGTTATACGCGGGGATTCTCAGCCTCCGCGCAAAAAAGACGGCCCCCGGACCAGACGGCGTCCCCGCACGGGTGCTGGCGATCGCCGCCTCCGGCATGGAGGACAGGTTTCGGGACCTCTTCAGCGCGTGCTTTACGGCTGGGAGGTTCCCGAAGCTGTGGAAGGAGGGGCAGTTATGCCTCCTCCGAAAGGAAGGCCGCCCCGTGGACTCCCCCTCGGCATACCGGCCCATCGTCCTGCTCGATGAGGTCGGTAAATTGTTCGAGGGGATTGTCGCCTCCCGGCTTGATAGCCATTTGCGGGAGGTAGGGCCGGATCTGTCGGACGCCCAATTCGGCTTCCGTCGAGGGCGTTCGACGATCGACGCGCTGGCCCTGCTCAAGGGCCAGGTGAAGGAGGCGGTGGAGGCGGGGGACGGAGTGCTGGCGGTGTCATTCGACATTGCCAACGCCTTCAACTCCGTCCCCCACTCGACGATATTGGAGGCGCTCCGATATCACGGAGTGCCCCAATACCTGCGGGACCTCCTGGCCAGCTACTTGGAGGACCGAGAGGTCCTCCTCGTGGACAAGACTGCCACCGTGAGGCGATACGGCGCAGAGTCCGGTGTTCCACAGGGGTCGGTGCTTGGCCCCCCCTTGTGGAACATCGGGTTCAACTGGCTCCTGCGCGGAGCCCTCCTCCAGGGCACGAGTGTCATCTGCTATGCGGATGACACTCTCCTCACTGCCCGGGGGAGGAATTTCGCGGACGCGGCCTCTCTGGCCTCGGCTGGCGGATCCTTGGTTGCAGAGAGGATCCGCCGCCTGGGATTGAAGGTGGCGCTGCACAAGACCGAGGCCGTGTTCTTTCGCGGGCCTCGGCAGCGCTGCCCTCCCGACGCCCACATAATTGTGGAGGGCGTCAGGATAGGGGTCCAGCCCCAGATGAAGTATTTGGGGCTGGTGCTGGACGACAGGTGGCGCTTCGGCCCGCATTTCAGCGGGCTGTCGACGCGCCTGCTGAAGGCCGCGGACGCCCTCTCGTGGCTCCTGCCGAACCTGGGGGGGCCCAAGGCGAAATGCCGGCGCCTCTATGCCGGCATCTTGCGGAGCATGGCCCTTTACGGGGCCCCCATCTGGGCGGACTCCCTCCACAGGAGGGAGAATGCGACGGCCATCCGCAGGCCCCAAAGGGCCATTGCACTGCGGGTGGCGAGGGCCTACCGCTCGGTAGGCTTCTCCGCGGCATGCGCTCTGGCCGGCACCCCTCCTTGGGAGTTGGAGGCTTGGGTGCTCGCCAGAGTGTACGAGTGGACGGCGCGCCGGAAGGCTCTCGGGGAGCGCCCCGTCGCCGAAGAGCGGGAGGCCGTGCGGCGGGAGGCGAGGGACGCTATCGTCCTTCACTGGACAGAGGACCTCGCCACCGCCACTTTTGGCCGTCGGACGTTGGACGCGCTCGGTCCGGTCCTACGGAGCTGGCTCGAGCGGTCCCACGGTTTCCTCTCGTTCCGTCTGGTGCAGGTGTTATCCGGCCATGGTTGTTTCGGATCGCACCTGCACCGGATCGGGAGGGAGGAGACCCCGGCGTGCCACGACTGCGGCGCGCCGGAGGACACGGCGCAGCACACCCTAGAGGTGTGCCCGGCTTGGTCCGAGCTGCGCCGCGGTCTGACCGCGGTGGTTGGACAGGACCTCTCGCTTCCCGGCGTCGTCAACGCCATGCTGGGGAGCGAGGAGGCCTGGGCAGCGGTCGCCTCCTTTTGCGAGGACGTAATCTCGCAAAAGGAGGAGGCGGAGCGCGTGCGGGAGGAGGACCCTCTCGCTGCGCCGCTCCGCAGACGAAGAAGGGGTCGGAGACGGCAACGCCCTCTCCCTCCTCATGGTGGCGACGGGCGGGCGACAGGCACGGGGGTGCCTTCGCCCGCATTGCACCCGTCACCACCTCCGTCAGTCATTCCCGGGTCCCTATGAGGGGCCCGCCATGAAGGGCGATCGTCGGCGGAGGACTGGACGTAAAGGCTATGCCGGTTTCCCAGTCCCCCGCCACTTGGACGAAGCGGGAATGTCGCTGGGTCGTTTTAGTGGGTATACCGGGTCAGACCGGGGAGTCCCACATACCCCTCTCATCCCCCGATGGGATTTTTTTTTTTTTTTTTTTTTTTTTTTTTTTTTTTTTTTTTTTTTTTATTATTCTGCTTCCTCTGACACAATATCAGAGCCTATGTTAACTTATGCTACTCTTTCATTCCAGTTCTATCAAGTATTCCTCTCGCACTTTTATTCCACATACTTTGTCTTTCTTTCTTACTATCTCTTTCATGCAGTTACCCGGTGGGATTCCGGTCTAAGCTATCTAAGCTCTCTATCTTATCTTTACTGATTTCTTTAATGTTGTGGGTTTCGGGTTTACAACACACCATTTATTATCTTTATTAAATCAACTCAATATACATATTTTAATACATTGCTTTCTTACATTTCTAGTTTTATTGACACTTTTATGCTTATATATTATTATGCTTATTTCTTAGTTTATTCCTTATTTTACTTTACATTAAAAAGGATTTATTTAGGGATTATAACACTCACACTCTCATTGTGTTTTTAATGCCCAGTATATATTTTTTACCAACTTTCTTACATATCTAATATTTATATCTAGTGCTTATTTTATATCTTAAACTATGCTTATTTCTATTCTTAATTACTAGTATGCCTTAATTAGTTTTAATGTATGATGTACAATATATTCCATAATATATGGTCATCATACTTATTTTTACTTGTTCCTTTTAACGACTTTTTCTATTATATTTATGCAATAGTTCATGAATTCTTTTCTATGTTTGTCTATCATTATATGTTTAATGTTCTCTATTTTTAGTTCTAAATCCAGTAGTTGTTCAATTTTGAATCTTTCACATCCAAACACTGGGCATTCCAAAATAATGTGGGGCACGGTTTCTTTTATGCTAGGGTCGCAGATGCATGAAGGATTCTCTTTACACTTAAAGCGGCTGAGGTATTCCGAGAATCCTCCATGGCCGGTGAACAGTTGAGTGCTCAGGCATGTCGGCTCGAACTTTCGGATTACCTTATAAGCCGTTGTCACATCCGGAAAGAATATCTTTGTGATACCAGCAACTTCTCCGGATTTGTACCTCACGTCCCACTCTCGAATCGACTCCAGCCGAAGCTGTCGTTTCGCGAATGAGACGGGGAACAAATCATAGTTGGGCTTTCTCTTTGCTGACGCAGTGGCGGCCTCCTTGGCAAGTTGGTCTGCCCTTTCATTTCCCTCCAATCCTGCGTGCGCTTTAATCCAGTACAAAGACACAGCTTTGTTCTGTCGAGATATTGTTGTTAGATTCTCGCGAGTTTGTACCGCTAATGGATGGAGGGAGCCGAGATTTGCGACCGTTTGCAGCGCCGCCATTGAGTCACTATATATGCCGAATGTGACAGCTCTGTTCTTTTTTATTTGCTTTGTGGCCTCGTAAACGGCCAGCAGTTCCGCCTGGTATACCGTGCAGTATGACGGCAAGCAGAGTTTAACGGACTTCGTCTCTGCTTCGCCCTCCCAAATGGACAGCGCTGCGCCAACTCTTCCGCCAATCTTACTGCCGTCTGTGAAAATTTTTACTGCACAGCTACTGTTTGCTTCCACGTCGCTCCGATCTTTTAGGCATGTCAGCTCGAGCTCTGCGAGAGCTGCAGGGTGTGGCGCTTTTGTTGCCGGCATTTGTCGCTCGATCTCTCTGTCCCCCAGTTCGGGCAGGGGCGCCCCCTTCTTGATCCTGTATAGCGAAGCTACCTCGCGTATACGAAGATCCAGTGGGAGCACACCTGCCAGAACCAGCGCCGAGTTCAGGGAGACCGTTCGATAAGCCTTACACATCTTTTGCGCAAAACCTCTCTGTACTGTGCCAAGCTGCTTTTGTATTCCCAGTTTTTCAGCAGCCGGTGCCCAGACGCTCGCCGCATATAAGATTATGGGCTCGATGGTCGCAGTATAAATCGTGCGAATTACTTCCGGGTGGAGGCCCCAACTCGCCTTTGCCGCTCTTGCGAGTTGCTTGTATATGTTGATGGCCTTCCTGCAGACATTCGACACGTGTGCGTTGAAGGTGAGCTTGTCATCGAACGTCACACCCAACATCTTAATTTGTTTGGACAAGCCAATGTCGATCCCGCCCATGCTCAAGCGCGGATTGTCGAATTTAAGCTTCCGTGTGATCACCATTGCGCTTGTTTTATGGGGTGCAAATTTGAGCTTATTTTCGACACCCCACACCCGAACAAGTTCGAGAGCGGCGTTGGCCTGTCCTTCCACATGTAGTGCCGTGTGACCATCGAACACCATGACGACGTCGTCGGCAAACGCCTGCACGTAGTGCCCTTCGGCTTCGAGAGTAACTAGCAGGGGGTCCAGTAAAACATTCCATAGAATGGGCCCACCTATCGACCCTTGGACGCATCCTTTGTTGGTCGCCTTGGTAAAGGTTTCCCCACTATACCTCACCGTGACCTTTCTCTGGTCGAGGTAGCTGTCGATAACTTTTCTTATGTTTAGCGGACAGTTTCCTTTTGCCAGTTGGACTCTGATCGCTGGCCACCAAGCGCTGTCGAAAGCGCCCTCTATATCCAGTGAAACGACGGTTATAATTTTCTTCTCGTCAAGTTTTTTGTTAATATGTTGCATCAGTTTATAGAGGGCGTCTTCGCAGCTCTTCTGGGGCATGAATCCAAACTGGTTTTTGTTCAGTATCGGCAGCAGGTGGTGTTTTAGTCTGGCGACCAGCATTTTTTCGTACACTTTGCCCAGTACCGGTAACAGTCCTATGGGGCGGTAAGACTTTGGGGTTGTGTACGATTCTTTTCCTGGTTTCCTTAGGACTATGACCGTCGCTTCCTTCCAGACTGCTGGGAAATAATGTAGCTCTAGGCATTTGTTTAGTACTCCCAGGAAAAGTTTAAGGTCACTTCTTACGGCACGGCTACAAATGTCTGCCGTGAAGCCGTCAGCTCCAGGCGCCTTTTTTGGGTTCAAGGAGTCCAGAGCACTGAGCAATTCTGTCGTTGTGAACTGCGGGTCGTCTTGCCCCTCAGATGGTTGGAGGTTCACGACTGATGCTCGGTTTCTCGTGTCTCGGTGCGTCTGGATGTCATTCTCCTCAAGGTCTTCTGGGTAGAATGTCCTTGCAAGCAGTTCCACAGAGCCTTTTGCGTCAAGGGCGATGCCGTCATCCACTAAGGGTATATCTTCCTCTCTCTTGGCCGTTCTCCCTATAACCCGATATATTCCCTCCCACAAGTTTTCTTTATCCTGTTTGCCGCAGAAATCTTTCCAACTGGTGATCTGGGCCTCCATTGCTTTCGATTCGTACTCATCTCTGGCTTCTATGTAGGCGTCGTATACTCTTTGCTTTCGTATCGGTGCGGCGTTCCCGATTCTGCGTTTCCTAGTGGTGACTTCTTGCTTCATCTTTGCGAGCTCCTCCGACATCCATGGTAGGGTAAGTGTCTCTGTGTTCTTTTTCAATGGAATTGAGGTATTACAAGCTACGGTGATGGCGTTATTATAATTTTGGACAAATTGATCTAATTGTTCACATGTGTTAATAGTGCAGACGTTATGGATATCTAATTTTGATTCTATTTTTATTTTTTTAAAAGTGTCAAGAAACGTTTCCCAGTTAGCTTTTTTAGTGTTGTATAGCCTTGTGGTTCTTTTGACACTTACCCCGGCTGACTTTTTGAGTTTGATATTGAAGCTTATTCCATTGTGGTCGGCGCACGTAAGATTTACCACTACTTTCCAGTCCTCCACTAGGTCCAGCATATCGAGAGTGCAAGCCGTCACGTCAACGAAGCTAGTGTATCGCTTTCCGCCGCGGATGGTGTCGAAAGTCGGAGTGTCTCCTCGGTTAAGTATGTGGAGGCCCTTCTCGTGAAAAGTGCCAGCAACATCGTCACCCCTATGGTCGATCACCGGACTACCCCACCAGGTGCTCTTAGCATTTGTGTCGCCTCCAATAATTAGCCTCCGCGGGTTGGTAGTTGCAAGTTTTTTAAGGTGATCCAGGTACGCGTCTATGGGCCGGTCCGGTTCGAAGTAGTATGAAGCCAGTGTGAGTTTCCACTGCTTCGACCCTGTGCTTGTCCGGGCAGTCCACTCTAAGATGTGGACCGCCACAGTGGCTGCACAGGTCGGTTAGGTTAGGTTAGGTTAGGTTAGGTTGCGGACTCGCCGTCTGCGTACCGACCCTTAGTGCTGCTGGACGAGGTGGGTAAGCTTTTTGAGCGGATTATCGCTGCCCGCCTCGCCGGCCACTTGTACAGACAGGGGCCGGATCTGGACGACAGCCAGTTCGGCTTCCGGCATGGGCGCTCCACGGTGGACGCCATATTGCGGGTAAGAGTCCTGGCGGAGGAAGCGGTGTCCCGGGGCGGGGTGATGTTGGCGGTGTCCTTGGACATCTCCAACGCTTTCAACACCCTGCCCTGGAGCTGTATTCGGGAGGCGCTGTGTTACCACAGGGTGCCCCCGTACCTCCGCCGCATCGTTGGGGCTTATTTGGCGGAAAGGTGTGTCACCTACTCGGGACGCGACGGCGGAGGCCGGCGCGACATGTCGTGCGGTGTTCCACAGGGTTCGGTCGTTGGCCCACCCCTGTGGAACATCGGGTACGACTGGGTGCTGAGAGGCGAGCTCCAACCGGGAGTGGCCCTGGTGTGTTACGCAGACGACACGCTGGTCACGGCCCGGGGGAGCTCGTACAGGGAGGCAGCGTTGCTAGCGACCTGTGCGGTCTCACAGGTTGTGGGCCGCATACGGCGCCTGGGCCTGGAGGTGGCCCTCAACAAGTCGGAGGCCGTGGTCTTTCACGGCCCCCGGCGGGCGCCGCCGCCGGGATCACATATTGTGGTAGGGGGGACCCCGATCGCTGTCGAGTCCACCATGAAGTATCTGGGATTGGTGCTCGACAGCCATTGGAACTTCGGCCCCCACTTCCGGCGACTGGCGCCCAAGTTGATGGGCGCTGCGGGCGCGCTTGCAACGCTGCTTCCCAATCTAGGGGGGCCGAGCACCGCCTGTAGGAGACTGTACCTAGGGGTCTTGCGATCCATGGCCCTGTACGGGGCCCCGGTGTGGGCCTCTGACTTGACGGCCGGCAGCATCGCGATGCTGCGGAAACCGCAGAGGGCGATGGCCGTCAGGTCAATCAGGGGGTATCGCACAGTCTCCTACGAGGCGGCTTGTGCACTGGCCGGGTCACCACCTTGGGACCTAGAGGCGAGAGTCCTCGCGTCGCTTTATCGGTGGCGCGAGGAGGTGCGGACGCGGGGCGATGGACCGATGCAGCGAGAGATCGATCTGCGTCGGTCTCAGCTCCGCGAAGTCCTGGTGGCGGAGTGGCGGGACAGGCTTCTACGCCCTACCGCCGGCCTCGCTACCATCGAGGCGATCCGACCGGTGCTCGAGGAATGGCTCGAGAGGAGGCACGGCTCCTTGTCGTTTCGGGCGACGCAGGTACTGTCGGGGCATGGTTGCTTCGGGAAGTACCTGTGTCGCATAAACAGGGAGCCGGACGCTCGGTGTCATCACTGCGTCCACTGTCTGGAGGACACGGCGCGGCATACGCTGGCAGAGTGTGCCGCATGGGAGGAGCCGCGCCGTGCCCTCGTGACAGAAGTGGGAACCGATCTGTCGTTGCCGGCCGTCGCTCGCGCGATGGTCGGGAGCGCAGAGTCGTGGGATGCGGTGATCTCCTTCTGTGAAACGGTCATCTCACAGAAGGAGGCTGCGGAGAGGTTGAGAGAGGTGGAGAGCACTCTCCCGACCCGCAGCAGACGAACCGGGCGTCGGCGGAGGGCGGACAACGCCCTCTTCCAGCCCCCCTGAACGGGTCCAGAGGGACGGCGGACTTGGGGAGGTCCGCCGCCCCGCCGAATAACTGGACCCGAGGCGGTGGCGCGTAGTGTTCCGCGCGCGCCCCTACATGACGTCGCGGGAGGAGTACACCTCACTCCCCCCGCAGACCTGAGGAGGCCCGCAGTGGCGGGCCGGCACTAGCCGGGGATCGTGGAAGGCGCACTAGTTCCCATGATCCCCGGTGCAAGTGTGGGAAGGGAACACCGGGGTGGTTTTTAGTCAGTACGAGTCTGACAGACCCCTCCGCTCTCCCCAGGGCGGAGGACATCCATCGAGGATTTTCCACCCCGGCAACAAAAAAAAAAAAAAAAAAAAAAAGGTTAGGTTAGGTTAGGTTGGGGGACCACCCCACAGTGCTTGCGTCCACGTCGCGTCCCCTGGAAACGGCCCAGTTCTGACCACCGTAACGGAGTGGCAGACTGGGTACGGCCAAAGTGCACTGTGCTCTCGTAGCTTCTTACTGCTTGCCTTGTGAACTGCGATTGTCGATATGTCAAAACTTACGCGTAGCGCCTCCGGGCGATTTTTAAAAACCAAAGGCCCTTCTCAGGGCCAACCCCAGGGTCCTTCTCAGGGCCCACCCAAAGGTCCTTCTCAGGGCCAACCCAAAGGCCCTTCTCAGGGCCACCCCGACGCCCCGGCGTCAGTAGCCAGCCGCGCGTCATCTGCGGCAGGCTTTTTAGCGGATGAGTCGTCCGATAACGACTCACTACTCGGAGTGTCGGACGCGAGTGGTTCTCGCTCGCGGAAGCGGGTCCATTTGAGCGGTGGGTCCGAGGGTTCCGTAGCCTCTGGGTCGAAGGCTAAAAAGCCGACGACTGTGGCCGCGGATACCCATAACGTTGGGCTGGCGGACGCCCAACGCCAGCTGGACCTCTCCCGGCGAGCGCAGCTCCAGCAAGAGCTAGAGGAGAAGGTTGCCGCCAAGGAAAAGCGGGCGCACGTCGCCCGGGCCAAGTCCGGGTACGGTGCATCCCGCGTCCTGTACGCGGACCACTCTCTCGCCGAGCTGGAGAGAATGGCGGAGGAGGACGAGGAGGAGATTGTGGAGGTCGCCTCTAAGTCCTCCAACCTAAAGGGGACCTTTCAAAAGGCCCTCAAGAGCCGGGCCGCGAGCTTGCGCGGTGTCGTCGCGGAGCTGGTCCTTCGCAAAACCACCGACGAGACGCGGCAACTGCAGGCGAAGGTGGATCGCCTGCAGTCGGAGGTCAGCCAGCTTCATCGAAAGCTGGCTGAAGCCACGGCCCAGCCGCAACAGGCCCAGACGAGCCCTGCGGCAGAAGGCCCATCCTCCAACCTTGAGGATATCATCCGCAAGGTTGTGATGGAGGAGAGGGCCTTCACAAGGGCCTGCCTGGCAGGCATCGAGGACCGGCTCTTGCCGGAGAAACGCCTCCGACCGCCGCTTGCGGCGGACAAGAGGCAGCCGAGTGAGCCGGGGCCGTCCTCCTCCCAGGTGGAAGACACCCAACTCCCTGCCACCACCCCGTCCAACGAGTGGACGCAAGTGGTCCGCAAGGGAAAGGGCAGGGGCAAGAAGTCGGCGAAGGCCGCACCTGCCGTCCCCGCCACCACCGCTCCCAGTCGGTCGCAGACGACCGGCAAGGGAAAGGCGAAAGGAAAGGGGAAGCTAGTCCCCCCGAAAACTGCTGCCGTCGTGGTGACGCTCACCGCGGAGGCGGCGGAGCGAGGGGAGACGTACGCGTCCGTTTTGGTGCGGGCGCGTGCGAATGCCGATCCCACCCAATTGGGTATCGGCAGCATCTCTTGCCGGCGGACACAAGCCGGGGCTCGAATTTTCGAGTTCCCGGGGGCCGAGGGGAGTGCCCATGCGGACCTCTTCGCAGCAAAGCTGCAGGAGGTCATCGCAGACTCGGCCAAGGTGGCCCGACCGGTCAAGACGGCGGCCTTCGAGGTGACGGAGCTCGACGACTCCGTCACTAAAGAGGAGGTAGTGGCGGCGGTCGCAGCGATAGGAGGCTGTGGCGCCGCGGCGGTACAAGGCCGGGACATAAGGCCCGGCCGTGGCGGCATGGGCACCATTCGCCTAGAGTGCCCAATCGCCGCTGCCAAAGCCGTCCTTGCCAAGGGACGGCTGTCGCTTGGGTTCAGCTCGGGTGCAGTCCGGGCCCTCGAGGACCAGCCTCTGCGGTGTTTCCGGTGCTTCGGCATCGGTCACACCCGGCCCATGTGTCCGTCCACGGTGGATAGGACGGACACATGCTACCGCTGTGGCAAGAACGGCCACAAAGCCGTCTCTTGCGAGGCCGCCACGCCGCACTGCGCGGTGTGTGCCGCCAGTGGCCGCCTGGCAGGCCACGTCATGAAGGGGAGGAAGTGCAATCCTCCCCCTAAGCGTGGCAAAGCGCTGGCACCGACCAGGCCTACTGCTGCTGCCGCTGACTCCGTCGTTCCTGCGACGGCTGCGGAGGGGGGTGCGATGTCCGATTGATGGATAGGGTCGAACATCGCATCCTCCAGGCGAACGCCAACCACTGCAGGGCAGCCCAGGATCTGCTGATGCAGACCATGGCTGAGTGGTTGGTGGACTTGGCGGTGGTCGCCGAACCTTACTCGGTCCCTGGCCGTTGGCTGGGCGACCGGGACGGCTTGGTGGCGTTGGTGGCGCGGTCTTCCACAGACTCCCCTCCCCTCTCGCTCTTAGAGAGGGGACCGGGATACGTGGCCGCCGCCTGGGGAGACATGGCCCTGGTTGGGGTCTATTTCTCCCCAAACCGCCCTCTCTCGGACTTTGAGGATTTCCTCGAGATCCTCACCGCAGTCAAAGGGAGGGCGGCGCCACGCCAAGTTCTGATGTTGGGCGACCTGAACGCCAAGTCGACGGCCTGGGGCAACCCGGCCGCAGGTTGCAACGTCCGGGGACGCGCCGTCGAGTTTTGGGCGGCCTCAAGCGGTGTGTCCCTCCTCAACAGGGGGGCGGTCCACACGTGTGTGCGGCAACAGGGTGGGTCGGTGGTGGACGTGTCGTTTGCCACCCCCGCGCTGGCCGCCCGCGTCGTCAACTGGCGGGTAGAGATGGTGGAGACGTTGTCGGACCACCGATATGTGCGGTTCGACATCTCCACCCAGCAGGGCGGGAGGGGGATGGCCCGCGCTGGGCAATCTCCCTTCCCGCGATGGGCACTCACCCGCCTGGACCGGGAGGCAGCCAAGGAGGCGGCCTTCCTCCAGGACTGGCTGTCGCCCCCTGTCGAGGTCCTGGACGTAGACGCCGCTGCGGTCCAGCTCAGAGGGTCCCTGACCGAGGTGTGCAACTCCAGCATGCCCCGGTCTCGCCGTCCGCCTCCCCGTCGTGCCGTCTATTGGTGGACGGAGGAGCTGGAGGGACTCCGGGCCACCTGCGTGGCGGCCAGAAGGGCCTACACGCGGAGCCGACGTCGCAGCGCCCAAAACCGAGACCGGGCAGAAGAGGACCGCCTATACGCCTCTTACCGAGAGGCGACGACGGTCCTCAAGTCTGCAATGGGTGCTGCACAGGACTCGGCGAGAGCCGAGATGCTGGAGGGTCTCGACAGGGACCCCTATGGGAGACCATATAAGGCGGCGCGGAACCAGCTCCGCCCCTATGGTCCCCCACTGTCGGAGACCCTCGATCCAGCGTTGCTGGATGGGGTGGTCCGGTCCCTGTTTCCGCGCAGGACCGACTTCACCCCACCAACGATGGATCCCCCGCAGGGGGCGGCTTCGCCGGAGGAGGAGGATGTCCCCGCGGTGACAGTGGCAGAGTTATACGCGGGGGTCCTCAGCCTCCGCGCAAAAAAGACGGCGCCCGGACCAGACGGCGTCCCCGCAAGGGTGCTGGCGATCGCCGCCTCCGGCATGGAGGACAGGTTTCGGGACCTCTTCAGCGCGTGCTTTACGGCTGGGAGGTTCCCGAAACTGTGGAAGGAGGGGCAGCTTTGCCTCCTCCGAAAAGCGGGACGCCCGGTGGACTCCCCCTCGGCGTACCGGCCCGTCGTCCTGCTCGATGAGGTCGGTAAGTTGTTCGAGGGGATTGTCGCCTCCCGGCTTGACAGCCATTTGCGGGGGGTAGGGCCGGATCTGTCGGACGCCCAATTCGGCTTTCGTCGAGGGCGTTCGACGATCGATGCACTGGCCCTACTCAAGGGCCAGGTGAAGGAAGCGGTGGAGGCGGGGGACGGAGTGCTGGCGGTGTCATTCGACATTGCCAACGCCTTCAACTCCGTCCCCCACTCGACGATATTGGAGGCGCTCCGATATCACGGAGTGCCCCAATACCTGCGGGACCTCCTGGCCAGCTACTTGGAGGACCGAGAGGTCCTCCTCGTGGACAAGACTGCCACCGTGAGGCGATACGGCGCAGAGTCCGGTGTTCCGCAGGGGTCGGTGCTTGGCCCTCCCTTGTGGAACATCGGGTTCAACTGGCTCCTGCGCGGAGCGCTCCTCCAGGGCACGAGTGTCATCTGCTACGCGGATGACACTCTCCTCACTGCCCGGGGGAGGAACTTTGCGGACGCGGCCTGTCTGGCCTCGGCTGGCGGATCCTTGGTTGCAGAGAGGATCCGCCGCCTGGGATTGAAGGTGGCGCTGCACAAGACCGAGGCCGTGTTCTTTCGCGGGCCTCGGCAGCGCTGCCCTCCCGACGCCCACATAATTGTGGAGGGCGTCAGGATAGGGGTCCAGCCCCAGATGAAGTATCTGGGGCTGGTACTAGACGACAGGTGGCGCTTCGGCCCGCATTTCAGCGGGCTATCGACGCGCCTGCTGAAGGCCGCTGACGCCCTCTCGTGGCTCCTGCCGAACCTGGGGGGGCCCAAGGCGAAATGCCGGCGCCTCTATGCCGGCATCTTGCGGAGCATGGCCCTATACGGGGCCCCCATCTGGGCGGACTCCCTCCACAGGAGGGAGAATGCGACGGCCATCCGCAGGCCCCAAAGGGCCATTGCACAGCGGGTGGCGAGGGCCTACCGCTCGGTGGGTTTTTCGGCGGCATGCGCTCTGGCTGGCACCCCGCCTTGGGAGTTGGAGGCTTGGGTGCTCGCCAGAGTGTACGAGTGGACGGCGCGCCGGAAGGCTCTCGGGGAGCGCCCCGTCGCCGAAGAGCGGGAGGCCGTGCGGCGGGAGGCGAGGGACGCTATCGTCCTTCACTGGACAGAGGACCTCGCCACCGCCACCTTTGGCCGCCGGACGTTGGACGCGCTCGGTCCGGTTCTGCGGAGCTGGCTCGAGCGGTCCCACGGTTTCCTCTCGTTCCGTCTGGTGCAGGTGTTATCCGGCCATGGTTGTTTCGGATCGCACCTGCACCGGATCGGGAGGGAGGAGACCCCGGCGTGCCACGACTGCGGCGCGCCGGAAGACACGGCGCAGCACACCCTAGAGGTGTGCCCGGCTTGGTCCGAGCTGCGCCGCGGTCTGACCGCGGTGGTTGGACAGGACCTCTCGTTTCCCGGCGTCGTAAACGCCATGCTGGGGAGCGAGGAGGCCTGGGCAGCGGTCGCCTCCTTTTGCGAGGACGTAATCTCGCAAAAGGAGGAGGCGGAGCGCGTGCGGGAGGACGACCCTCTCGCTGCGCCGCTCCGCAGACGAAGAAGGGGTCGGAGACGGCAACGCCCTCTCCCTCCTCATGGTGGCGACGGGCGGGCGACAGGCACGGGGGTGCCTTCGCCCGCATTGCACCCGTCACCACCTCCGTCAGTCATTCCCGGGTCCCTGTGAGGGGCCCGCCATGAAGGGCGATCGTCGGCGGAGGACTGGACGTAAAGGCTATGCCGGTTTCCCAGTCCCCCGCCACTTGGACGAAGCGGGAATGTCGCTGGGTCGTTTTAGTGGGTATACCGGGTCAGACCGGGGAGTCCCACATACCCCTCTCATCCCCCGATGGGAGGGTATGCGTAACGCATTTTTTCCCAGCGTCAAAAAAAAAAAAAAAAAAAAAAAGGTTAGGTTAGGTTGGGGGACCACCCCACAGTGCTTGCGTCCACGTCGCGTCCCCTGGAAACGGCCCAGTTCTGACCACCGTAACGGAGTGGCAGACTGGGTACGGCCAAAGTGCACTGTGCTCTCGTAGCTTCTTACTGCTTGCCTTGTGAACTGCGATTGTCGATATGTCAAAACTTACGCGTAGCGCCTCCGGGCGATTTTTAAAAACCAAAGGCCCTTCTCAGGGCCAACCCCAGGGTCCTTCTCAGGGCCCACCCAAAGGTCCTTCTCAGGGCCAACCCAAAGGCCCTTCTCAGGGCCACCCCGACGCCTCGGCGTCAGTAGCCAGCCGCGCGTCATCTGCGGCAGGCTTTTTAGCGGATGAGTCGTCCGATAACGACTCACTACTCGGAGTGTCGGACGCGAGTGGTTCTCGCTCGCGGAAGCGGGTCCATTTGAGCGGTGGGTCCGAGGGTTCCGTAGCCTCTGGGTCGAAGGCTAAAAAGCCGACGACTGTGGCCGCGGATACCCATAACGTTGGGCTGGCGGACGCCCAACGCCAGCTGGACCTCTCCCGGCGAGCGCAGCTCCAGCAAGAGCTAGAGGAGAAGGTTGCCGCCAAGGAAAAGCGGGCGCACGTCGCCCGGGCCAAGTCCGGGTACGGTGCATCCCGCGTCCTGTACGCGGACCACTCTCTCGCCGAGCTGGAGAGAATGGCGGAGGAGGACGAGGAGGAGATTGTGGAGGTCGCCTCTAAGTCCTCCAACCTAAAGGGGACCTTTCAAAAGGCCCTCAAGAGCCGGGCCGCGAGCTTGCGCGGTGTCGTCGCGGAGCTGGTCCTTCGCAAAACCACCGACGAGACGCGGCAACTGCAGGCGAAGGTGGATCGCCTGCAGTCGGAGGTCAGCCAGCTTCATCGAAAGCTGGCTGAAGCCACGGCCCAGCCGCAACAGGCCCAGACGAGCCCTGCGGCAGAAGGCCCATCCTCCAACCTTGAGGATATCATCCGCAAGGTTGTGATGGAGGAGAGGGCCTTCACAAGGGCCTGCCTGGCAGGCATCGAGGACCGGCTCTTGCCGGAGAAACGCCTCCGACCGCCGCTTGCGGCGGACAAGAGGCAGCCGAGTGAGCCGGGGCCGTCCTCCTCCCAGGTGGAAGACACCCAACTCCCTGCCACCACCCCGTCCAACGAGTGGACGCAAGTGGTCCGCAAGGGAAAGGGCAGGGGCAAGAAGTCGGCGAAGGCCGCACCTGCCGTCCCCGCCACCACCGCTCCCAGTCGGTCGCAGACGACCGGCAAGGGAAAGGCGAAAGGAAAGGGGAAGCTAGTCCCCCCGAAAACTGCTGCCGTCGTGGTGACGCTCACCGCGGAGGCGGCGGAGCGAGGGGAGACGTACGCGTCCGTTTTGGTGCGGGCGCGTGCGAATGCCGATCCCACCCAATTGGGTATCGGCAGCATCTCTTGCCGGCGGACACAAGCCGGGGCTCGAATTTTCGAGTTCCCGGGGGCCGAGGGGAGTGCCCATGCGGACCTCTTCGCAGCAAAGCTGCAGGAGGTCATCGCAGACTCGGCCAAGGTGGCCCGACCGGTCAAGACGGCGGCCTTCGAGGTGACGGAGCTCGACGACTCCGTCACTAAAGAGGAGGTAGTGGCGGCGGTCGCAGCGATAGGAGGCTGTGGCGCCGCGGCGGTACAAGGCCGGGACATAAGGCCCGGCCGTGGCGGCATGGGCACCATTCGCCTAGAGTGCCCAATCGCCGCTGCCAAAGCCGTCCTTGCCAAGGGACGGCTGTCGCTTGGGTTCAGCTCGGGTGCAGTCCGGGCCCTCGAGGACCAGCCTCTGCGGTGTTTCCGGTGCTTCGGCATCGGTCACACCCGGCCCATGTGTCCGTCCACGGTGGATAGGACGGACACATGCTACCGCTGCGGCAAGAACGGCCACAAAGCCGTCTCTTGCGAGGCCGCCACGCCGCACTGCGCGGTGTGTGCCGCCAGTGGCCGCCTGGCAGGCCACGTCATGAAGGGGAGGAAGTGCAATCCTCCCCCTAAGCGTGGCAAAGCGCTGGCACCGACCAGGCCTACTGCTGCTGCCGCTGACTCCGTCGTTCCTGCGACGGCTGCGGAGGGGGGTGCGATGTCCGATTGATGGATAGGGTCGAACATCGCATCCTCCAGGCGAACGCCAACCACTGCAGGGCAGCCCAGGATCTGCTGATGCAGACCATGGCTGAGTGGTTGGTGGACTTGGCGGTGGTCGCCGAACCTTACTCGGTCCCTGGCCGTTGGCTGGGCGACCGGGACGGCTTGGTGGCGTTGGTGGCGCGGTCTTCCACAGACTCCCCTCCCCTCTCGCTCTTAGAGAGGGGACCGGGATACGTGGCCGCCGCCTGGGGAGACATGGCCCTGGTTGGGGTCTATTTCTCCCCAAACCGCCCTCTCTCGGACTTTGAGGATTTCCTCGAGATCCTCACCGCAGTCAAAGGGAGGGCGGCGCCACGCCAAGTTCTGATGTTGGGCGACCTGAACGCCAAGTCGACGGCCTGGGGCAACCCGGCCGCAGGTTGCAACGTCCGGGGACGCGCCGTCGAGTTTTGGGCGGCCTCAAGCGGTGTGTCCCTCCTCAACAGGGGGGCGGTCCACACGTGTGTGCGGCAACAGGGTGGGTCGGTGGTGGACGTGTCGTTTGCCACCCCCGCGCTGGCCGCCCGCGTCGTCAACTGGCGGGTAGAGATGGTGGAGACGTTGTCGGACCACCGATATGTGCGGTTCGACATCTCCACCCAGCAGGGCGGGAGGGGGATGGCCCGCGCTGGGCAATCTCCCTTCCCGCGGTGGGCACTCACCCGCCTGGACCGGGAGGCAGCCAAGGAGGCGGCCTTCCTCCAGGACTGGCTGTCGCCCCCTGTCGAGGGCCTGGACGTAGACGCCGCTGCGGTCCAGCTCAGAGAGTCCCTGACCGAGGTGTGCAACTCCAGCATGCCCCGGTCTCGCCGTCCGCCTCCCCGTCGTGCCGTCTATTGGTGGACGGAGGAGCTGGAGGGACTCCGGGCCACCTGCGTGGCGGCCAGAAGGGCCTACACGCGGAGCCGACGTCGCAGCGCCCAAAACCGAGACCGGGCAGAAGAGGACCGCCTATACGCCTCTTACCGAGAGGCGACGACGGTCCTCAAGTCTGCAATGGGTGCTGCACAGGACTCGGCGAGGGCCGAGATGCTGGAGGGTCTCGACAGGGACCCCTATGGGAGACCATATAAGGCGGCGCGGAACCAGCTACGCCCTTATGGTCCCCCACTGTCGGAGACCCTCGATCCAGCATTGCTGGATGGGGTGGTCCGGTCCCTGTTTCCGCGCAGGACCGACTTCACCCCACCAACGATGGATCCCCCGCAAAGGGCGACTTCGCCGGAGGAGGAGGACGTCCCCCCGGTGACGGCGGCGGAGTTGTACGCGGGGGTTCTCGGCCTCCGCGTCAAGAAGACGGCCCCTGGACCGGACGGCGTCCCCGCACGGGTGCTGGCGATTGCTGCCTCCGGCATGGAGGACAGGTTCCGGGACCTCTTCAGCGCGTGCTTTACGGCTGGGAGGTTCCCGAAACTGTGGAAGGAGGGGCAGCTTTGCCTCCTCCGAAAAGCGGGACGCCCGGTAGACTCCCCCTCGGCATACCGGCCCGTCGTCCTGCTCGATGAGGTCGGTAAGTTGTTCGAGGGGATTATCGCCTCCCGGCTTGACAGCCATTTGCGGGGAGTAGGGCCGGATCTGTCGGATGCCCAATTTGGCTTCCGTCGAGGGCGTTCGACGATCGACGCGCTGGCCCTACTCAAGGGTCAGGTGAAGGAGGCGGTGGAGGCGGGGGACGGAGTGCTGGCGGTGTCATTCGACATTGCCAACGCCTTCAACTCCGTCCCCCACTCGACGATATTGGAGGCGCTCCGATATCACGGAGTGCCCCAATATCTGCGGGACCTCCTGGCCAGCTACCTGGAGGACCGAGAAGTCCTCCTAGTGGACAAAACGGCCACCGTGAGGCGGTACGGCGCAGAGTCCGGTGTTCCGCAGGGGTCCGTGCTTGGCCCTCCCCTGTGGAACATCGGGTTCAACTGGCTCCTGCGCGGAGCCCTCCTCCAGGGCACGAGTGTCATCTGCTATGCGGATGACACTCTCCTCACTGCCCGGGGGAGGAATTTCGCGGACGCGGCCTGTCTGGCCTCGGCTGGCGGATCCTTGGTTGCAGAGAGGATCCGCCGCCTGGGATTGAAGGTGGCGCTGCACAAGACCGAGGCCGTGTTCTTTCGCGGGCCTCGGCAGCGCTGCCCTCCCGACGCCCACATAATTGTGGAGGGCGTCAGGATAGGGGTCCAGCCCCAGATGAAGTATTTGGGGCTGGTGCTGGACGACAGGTGGCGCTTCGGCCCGCATTTCAGCGGGCTGTCGACGCGCCTGCTGAAGGCCGCGGACGCCCTCTCGTGGCTCCTCCCGAACCTGGGGGGGCCCAAGGCGAAATGCCGGCGCCTGTATGCAGGCATATTGAGGAGCATGGCCCTTTACGGGGCCCCCATCTGGGCGGACTCCCTCCACAGGAGGGAGAATGCGACGGCCATCCGCAGGCCTCAACGGGCCATTGCACAGCGGGTGGCGAGGGCCTACCGCTCGGTAGGCTTTTCGGCGGCATGCGCTCTGGCTGGCACCCCTCCTTGGGAGTTGGAGGCTTGGGTGCTCGCCAGAGTGTACGAGTGGACGGCGCGCCGGAAGGCTCTCGGGGAGCGCCCCGTCGCCGAAGAGCGGGAGGCCGTGCGGCGGGAGGCGAGGGACGCTATCGTCCTTCACTGGACAGAGGACCTCGCCACCGCCACCTTTGGCCGCCGGACGTTGGACGCGCTCGGTCCGGTTCTACAGGGCTGGCTCGAGCGGTCCCACGGTTTCCTCTCGTTCCGTCTGGTGCAGGTGTTATCCGGCCATGGCTGTTTCGGATCGCACCTGCACCGGATCGGGAGGGAGGAGACCCCGGCGTGCCACGACTGCGGCGCGCTGGAGGACACGGCGCAGCACACCTTGGAGGTGTGCCCAGCTTGGTCCGAGTTGCGCCGCGGTCTGACCGCGGTAATCGGACCGGACCTCTCGCTTCCCGGCGTCGTCAACGCCATGCTGGGGAGCGAGGAGGCCTGGGCAGCGGTCGCCTCCTTTTGCGAGGACGTAGTCTCGCAAAAGGAGGAGGCGGAGCGCGTGCGAGAGGACGACCCTCTCGCTGCGCCGCTCCGCAGACGAAGAAGGGGTCGGAGACGGCAACGCCCTCTCCCTCCTCATGGTGGCGACGGGCGGGCGACAGGCACGGGGGTGCCTTCGCCCGCATTGCACCCGTCACCACCTCCGTCAGTCATTCCCGGGTCCCTGTGAGGGGCCCACCATGAGGGGCAATCGTCGGCGGAGGACTGGACGTAAAGGCTATGCCGGTTTCCCAGTCCCCCGCCACTTGGACGAAGCGGGAATGTCGCTGGGTCGTTTTAGTGGGTATACCGGGTCAGACCGGGGAGTCCCACATACCCCTCTCATCCCCCGATGGGAGGGTATGCGTAATGCATTTTTTCCCAGCGTCAAAAAAAAAAAAAAAAAAAAAAAAAAGGTTAGGTTAGGTTGGGGAGGGGGACCACCCCACAGAGCTTGCGTCCACGTCGCGTCCCCTGGAAACGGCCCAGTTCTGACCACCGTAACGGAGTGGCAGACTGGGTACGGCCAAAGTGCTCTGTGCTCTCGTAGCGATTTTATTCTTGACTTGCGAACTGCGAACTGTTGGCGACTATGTCGAAACTCACGCGTAGCGCCTCCGGGCGAATTTTAAAGACCAAAGGCCCTTCTCAGGGCCAACCCAAAGGCCCTTCTCAGGGCCAACCCAAAGGCCCTTCTCAGGGCCAACCCAAAGCCAAAGGCCCTTCTCAGGGCCAACCAAAAGGCCCTTCTCAGGGCCACTCCGACGCTCCGGCGTCAGAAGCCAGCCGCGCGCCTTCTGCGGCCAGCTTTCTTGCGGACGAGTCGTCCGATAACGACTCGCTATTCGGTGTGTCGGACGCGAGCGGCTCCCGGTCGCGGAAGCGTGTCCATCTGAGTGGTGGATCCGAGGGTTCCGTAGCCTCTGGGTCGAAGGCAAAAAAGCCGACGACCGTGGCCGCGGATACCCATAACGTTGGGCTCGCGGACGCCCAACGCCAGCTGGACCTCTCCCGGCGAGCGCAGCTCCAGCAAGAGCTGGAGGAGAAGGTTGCCGCCAAGGAGAAGCGGGCGCACGTCGCCCGGGCCAAGTCCGGGTATGGTGCGTCCCGCGTCCTTTACGCGGACCACTCTCTCGCCGAGCTTGAGAGGATGGCGGAGGAGGACGAGGAGGAGATCGTGGAGGTCGCCTCTAAGTCCTCCAACCTAAAGGGCACATTTCAAAAGGCCCTCAAGAGCCGGGCCGCGAGCTTGCGCGGTGTCGTGACGGAGCTGGTCCGTCGCAAGACCACCGACGAGACGCGGCAACTGCAGGCGAAGGTGGATCGCCTGCAGTTGGAGGTCAGCCAGCTTCATCAAAAGCTGGCTGACGCCACGGCCCAGCCGCAACAGGCCCGGACGAGCCCTGCGGCAGAAGGCCCATCCTCCAACCTTGAGGATATCATCCGCAAGGTTGTGATGGAGGAGAGGGCCTTCACAAGGGCCTGCTTAGCGGGCATCGAGGACCGGCTCTTGCCGGAGAAACGCCTCCGACCGCCGCTTGCGGCGGACATGAGGCAGCCGAGCGAGCCGGGGCCGTCCACCTCCCAGGTGGAAGACACTCAACTTCCTGCCACCACTCCGTCCAATGAGTGGACGGAAGTGGTCCGTAAGAAGAAGGGCAGGGGTAAGAAGTCGGCAAAGGCCGTACCTGCCGTCCCCGCCACCACCGCTCCCAGTCGGTCGCAGACGACCGGCAAGGGAAAGGTGAAAGGTAAGGGAAAGCGGAAGCTGGTCCCCCCGAAAACTGCTGCTGTCGTGGTGACGCTCACCGCGGAGGCGGCGGAGCGAGGGGAGACGTACGCGTCCGTTTTGGTGCGGGCGCGTGCCAATGCCGATCCCACCCAATTGGGTATCGGCAGCGTCTCTTGCCGGCGGACACAAGCCGGGGCTCGAATTTTCGAGTTCCCGGGGGCCGAGGGGAGTGCCCATGCGGACCTCTTCGCAGCAAAGCTGCAGGAGGTCATCGCAGACTCGGCCAAGGTGGCCCGACCGGTCAAGACGGCGGCCTTTGAGGTGACGGAGCTCGACGACTCCGTCACTCAAGAGGAGGTAGTGGCGGCGGTCGCAGCGATAGGGGGTTGTGGCGCCGCGGCGGTACAAGGCCGGGACATAAGGCCCGGCCGTGGCGGCATGGGCACCATTCGCCTCGAGTGCCCAATCGCCGCTGCCAAAGCCGTCCTTGCCAAGGGACGGCTCGCAGTTGGGTACAGCTCGGGTGCGGTTCGGGCACTCGAGGACCAGCCTCTGCGGTGTTTCCGGTGCTTCGGCATCGGACACACCCGGCCCATGTGTCCGTCCTCGGTAGACAGGACGGACACGTGCTACCGCTGCGGCAAGAACGGCCACAAAGCCGTATCTTGTGAGGCCGCCACGCCGCACTGCGCGGTGTGTGCCGCCAGTGGCCGCCTGGCAGGCCATGTCATGAAGGGGAGGAACTGCAATCCTCCCCCTAAGCGTGGCAAAGCACTGGCACCGACCAGGCTTGCTGCTGCTGCCGCTATCCCCGTCGTTCCTGCGGCGGCTGCGGAGGGGGGTGCGATGTCCGACTGATGGATAGGGTCGAACATCGCATTCTCCAGGCGAACGCCAACCACTGCAGGGCAGCCCAGGATCTGCTGATGCAGACCATGGCTGAGTGGTTGGTGGACTTGGCGGTGGTCGCCGAACCTTACTCGGTCCCTGGCCGTTGGCTGGGCGACCGGGACGGCTTGGTGGCGTTGGTGGCGCGGTCTTCCACAGACTCCCCTCCCCTCTCGCTCTTAGAGAGGGGACCGGGATACGTGGCCGCCGCCTGGGGAGACATGGCCCTGGTGGGGGTCTATTTCTCCCCAAACCGCCCTCTCTCGGACTTTGAGGATTTCCTCGAGATCCTCACCGCAGTCAAAGGGAGGGCGGCGCCACGCCAAGTTCTGGTGTTGGGCGACCTGAACGCCAAGTCGACGGCCTGGGGCAACCCGGCCGCAGGTTGCAACGTCCGGGGACGCGCCGTCGAGTTTTGGGCGGCCTCAAGCGGTGTGTCCCTCCTCAACAGGGGGGCGGTCCACACGTGTGTGCGGCAACAGGGTGGGTCGGTGGTGGACGTGTCGTTTGCCAACCCCGCGCTGGCCGTCCGCGTCGTCAACTGGCGGGTAGAGATGGTGGAGACGTTGTCGGACCACCGATATGTGCGGTTCGACATCTCCACCCAGCAGGGCGGGAGGGGGATGGCCCGCGCTGGGCAATCTCCCTTCCCGCGGTGGGCACTCACCCGCCTGGACCGGGAGGCAGCCAAGGAGGCGGCCTTCCTCCAGGACTGGCTGTCACCCCCTGTCGAGGGCCTTGACGTAGACGCCGCTGCGGTCCAGCTCAGAGGGTCCCTGACCGAGGTGTGTAACTCCAGCATGCCCCGGTCTCGCCGTCCGCCTCCCCGTCGTGCCGTCTATTGGTGGACGGAGGAGCTGGAGGGACTCCGGGCCATCTGCGTGGCGGCCAGAAGGGCCTACACGCGGAGCCGACGTCGCAGCGCCCAAAACCGAGACCGGGCAGAAGAGGACCGCCTATACGCCTCTTACCGAGAGGCGACGACGGTCCTCAAGTCTGCAATGGGTGCTGCACAGGACTCGGCGAGGGCCGAGATGCTGGAGGGTCTCGACAGGGACCCCTATGGGAGACCATATAAGGCAGCGCGGAACCAGCTACGCCCCTATGGTCCCCCACTGTCGGAGACCCTCGATCCAGCGTTGCTGGATGGGGTGGTCCGGTCCCTGTTTCCGCGCAGGACCGACTTCACCCCACCAACAATGGATCCCCCGCAAGGGGCGGCTTCGCCGGAGGAGGAGGATGTCCCCGCGGTGACAGTGGCGGAGTTATACGCGGGGGTTCTCAGCCTCCGCGCAAAAAAGACGGCGCCCGGACCAGACGGCGTCCCCGCAAGGGTGCTGGCGATCGCCGCCTCTGGCATGGAGGACAGGTTTCGGGACCTCTTCAGCGCGTGCTTTACGGCTGGGAGGTTCCCGAAACTGTGGAAGGAGGGGCAGCTTTGCCTCCTCCGAAAAGCGGGACGCCCGGTGGACTCCCCCTCGGCATACCGGCCCGTCGTCCTGCTCGATGAGGTCGGTAAGTTGTTCGAGGGGATTGTCGCCTCCCGGCTTGACAGCCATTTGCGGGGGGTAGGGCCGGATCTGTCGGACGCCCAATTCGGCTTCCGTCGAGGGCGTTCGACGATCGATGCGCTGGCCCTACTCAAGGGCCAGGTGAAGGAAGCGGTGGAGGCGGGGGACGGAGTGCTGGCGGTGTCATTCGACATTGCCAACGCCTTCAACTCCGTCCCCCACTCGACGATATTGGAGGCGCTCCGATATCACGGAGTGCCCCAATACCTGCGGGACCTCCTGGCCAGCTACCTGGAGGACCGAGAAGTCCTTGGGAGTTGGAGGCTTGGGTGCTCGCCAGAGTGTACGAGTGGACGGCGCGCCGGAAGGCTCTCGGGGAGCGCCCCGTCGCCGAAGAGCGGGAGGCCGTGCGGCGGGAGGCGAGGGACGCTATCGTCCTTCACTGGTCAGAGGACCTCGCCACCGCCACCTTTGGCCGCCGGACATTGGACGCGCTCGGTCCGGTGTTGCGGAGCTGGCTCGAGCGGTCCCACGGTTTCCTCTCGTTCCGTCTGGTGCAGGTGTTATCCGGCCATGGTTGTTTCGGATCGCACCTGCACCGGATCGGGAGGGAGGAGACCCCGGCGTGCCACGACTGCGGTGCGCCGGAGGATACTGCGCAGCACACCCTGGAGGTGTGCCCAGCCTGGTCCGAGTTGCGCCGCGGTCTGACCGCGGTAATCGGACCGGACCTCTCGCTTCCCGGCGTCGTCAACGCCATGCTGGGGAGCGAGGAGGCCTGGGCAGCGGTCGCCTCCTTTTGCGAGGACGTAATCTCGCAAAAGGAGGAGGCGGAGCGCGTGCGGGAGGATGACCCTCTCGCTGCGCCGCTCCGCAGACGAAGAAGGGGTCGGAGACGGCAACGCCCTCTCCCTCCTCATGGTGGCGACGGGCGGGCGACAGGCACGGGGGTGCCTTCGCCCGCATTGCACCCGTCACCACCTCCGTCAGTCATTCCCGGGTCCCTGTGAGGGGCCCGCCATGAAGGGCGATCGTCGGCGGAGGACTGGACGTAAAGGCTATGCCGGTTTCCCAGTCCCCCGCCACTTGGACGAAGCGGGAATGTCGCTGGGTCGTTTTAGTGGGTATACCGGGTCAGACCGGGGAGTCCCACATACCCCTCTCATCCCCCGATGGGAGGGTATGCGTAATGCATTTTTTCCCAGCGTCAAAAAAAAAAAAAAAAAAAAAAAAAAAAAAAAAAAAGGTTAGGTTGGGGAGGGGGACCACCCCACAGAGCTTGCGTCCACGTCGCGTCCCCTGGAAACGGCCCAGTTCTGACCACCGTAACGGAGTGGCAGACTGGGTACGGCCAAAGTGCTCTGTGCTCTCGTAGCGATTTTATTCTTGACTTGCGAACTGCGAACTGTTGGCGACTATGTCGAAACTCACGCGTAGCGCCTCCGGGCGACTTTTAAAGACCAAAGGCCCTTCTCAGGGCCAACCCAAAGGCCCTTCTCAGGGCCAACCCAAAGCCAAAGGCCCTTCTCAGGGCCAACCCAAAGCCAAAGGCCCTTCTCAGGGCCAACCAAAAGGCCCTTCTCAGGGCCACTCCGACGCTCCGGCGTCAGAAGCCAGCCGCGCGCCTTCTGCGGCCAGCTTTCTTGCGGACGAGTCGTCCGATAACGACTCGCTATTCGGTGTGTCGGACGCGAGCGGCTCCCGGTCGCGGAAGCGTGTCCATCTGAGTGGTGGATCCGAGGGTTCCGTAGCCTCTGGGTCGAAGGCAAAAAAGCCGACGACCGTGGCCGCGGATACCCATAACGTTGGGCTCGCGGACGCCCAACGCCAGCTGGACCTCTCCCGGCGAGCGCAGCTCCAGCAAGAGCTGGAGGAGAAGGTTGCCGCCAAGGAGAAGCGGGCGCACGTCGCCCGGGCCAAGTCCGGGTATGGTGCGTCCCGCGTCCTTTACGCGGACCACTCTCTCGCCGAGCTTGAGAGGATGGCGGAGGAGGACGAGGAGGAGATCGTGGAGGTCGCCTCTAAGTCCTCCAACCTAAAGGGCACATTTCAAAAGGCCCTCAAGAGCCGGGCCGCGAGCTTGCGCGGTGTCGTGACGGAGCTGGTCCGTCGCAAGACCACCGACGAGACGCGGCAACTGCAGGCGAAGGTGGATCGCCTGCAGTTGGAGGTCAGCCAGCTTCATCAAAAGCTGGCTGACGCCACGGCCCAGCCGCAACAGGCCCGGACGAGCCCTGCGGCAGAAGGCCCATCCTCCAACCTTGAGGATATCATCCGCAAGGTTGTGATGGAGGAGAGGGCCTTCACAAGGGCCTGCTTAGCGGGCATCGAGGACCGGCTCTTGCCGGAGAAACGCCTCCGACCGCCGCTTGCGGCGGACATGAGGCAGCCGAGCGAGCCGGGGCCGTCCACCTCCCAGGTGGAAGACACTCAACTTCCTGCCACCACTCCGTCCAATGAGTGGACGGAAGTGGTCCGTAAGAAGAAGGGCAGGGGTAAGAAGTCGGCAAAGGCCGTACCTGCCGTCCCCGCCACCACCGCTCCCAGTCGGTCGCAGACGACCGGCAAGGGAAAGGTGAAAGGTAAGGGAAAGCGGAAGCTGGTCCCCCCGAAAACTGCTGCTGTCGTGGTGACGCTCACCGCGGAGGCGGCGGAGCGAGGGGAGACGTACGCGTCCGTTTTGGTGCGGGCGCGTGCCAATGCCGATCCCACCCAATTGGGTATCGGCAGCGTCTCTTGCCGGCGGACACAAGCCGGGGCTCGAATTTTCGAGTTCCCGGGGGCCGAGGGGAGTGCCCATGCGGACCTCTTCGCAGCAAAGCTGCAGGAGGTCATCGCAGACTCGGCCAAGGTGGCCCGACCGGTCAAGACGGCGGCCTTTGAGGTGACGGAGCTCGACGACTCCGTCACTAAAGAGGAGGTAGTGGCGGCGGTCGCAGCGATAGGGGGTTGTGGCGCCGCGGCGGTACAAGGCCGGGACATAAGGCCCGGCCGTGGCGGCATGGGCACCATTCGCCTCGAGTGCCCAATCGCCGCTGCCAAAGCCGTCCTTGCCAAGGGACGGCTCGCAGTTGGGTACAGCTCGGGTGCGGTTCGGGCACTCGAGGACCAGCCTCTGCGGTGTTTCCGGTGCTTCGGCATCGGACACACCCGGCCCATGTGTCCGTCCTCGGTAGACAGGACGGACACGTGCTACCGCTGCGGCAAGAACGGCCACAAAGCCGTATCTTGTGAGGCCGCCACGCCGCACTGCGCGGTGTGTGCCGCCAGTGGCCGCCTGGCAGGCCATGTCATGAAGGGGAGGAACTGCAATCCTCCCCCTAAGCGTGGCAAAGCACTGGCACCGACCAGGCTTGCTGCTGCTGCCGCTATCCCCGTCGTTCCTGCGGCGGCTGCGGAGGGGGGTGCGATGTCCGACTGATGGATAGGGTCGAACATCGCATTCTCCAGGCGAACGCCAACCACTGCAGGGCAGCCCAGGATCTGCTGATGCAGACCATGGCTGAGTGGTTGGTGGACGAGATCCTCACCGCAGTCAAAGGGAGGGCGGCGCCACGCCAAGTTCTGGTGTTGGGCGACCTGAACGCCAAGTCGACGGCCTGGGGCAACCCGGCCGCAGGTTGCAACGTCCGGGGACGCGCCGTCGAGTTTTGGGCGGCCTCAAGCGGTGTGTCCCTCCTCAACAGGGGGGCGGTCCACACGTGTGTGCGGCAACAGGGTGGGTCGGTGGTGGACGTGTCGTTTGCCAACCCCGCGCTGGCCGTCCGCGTCGTCAACTGGCGGGTAGAGATGGTGGAGACGTTGTCGGACCACCGATATGTGCGGTTCGACATCTCCACCCAGCAGGGCGGGAGGGGGATGGCCCGCGCTGGGCAATCTCCCTTCCCGCGGTGGGCACTCACCCGCCTGGACCGGGAGGCAGCCAAGGAGGCGGCCTTCCTCCAGGACTGGCTGTCACCCCCTGTCGAGGGCCTTGACGTAGACGCCGCTGCGGTCCAGCTCAGAGGGTCCCTGACCGAGGTGTGTAACTCCAGCATGCCCCGGTCTCGCCGTCCGCCTCCCCGTCGTGCCGTCTATTGGTGGACGGAGGAGCTGGAGGGACTCCGGGCCATCTGCGTGGCGGCCAGAAGGGCCTACACGCGGAGCCGACGTCGCAGCGCCCAAAACCGAGACCGGGCAGAAGAGGACCGCCTATACGCCTCTTACCGAGAGGCGACGACGGTCCTCAAGTCTGCAATGGGTGCTGCACAGGACTCGGCGAGGGCCGAGATGCTGGAGGGTCTCGACAGGGACCCCTATGGGAGACCATATAAGGCAGCGCGGAACCAGCTACGCCCCTATGGTCCCCCACTGTCGGAGACCCTCGATCCAGCGTTGCTGGATGGGGTGGTCCGGTCCCTGTTTCCGCGCAGGACCGACTTCACCCCACCAACAATGGATCCCCCGCAAGGGGCGGCTTCGCCGGAGGAGGAGGATGTCCCCGCGGTGACAGTGGCGGAGTTATACGCGGGGGTTCTCAGCCTCCGCGCAAAAAAGACGGCGCCCGGACCAGACGGCGTCCCCGCAAGGGTGCTGGCGATCGCCGCCTCTGGCATGGAGGACAGGTTTCGGGACCTCTTCAGCGCGTGCTTTACGGCTGGGAGGTTCCCGAAACTGTGGAAGGAGGGGCAGCTTTGCCTCCTCCGAAAAGCGGGACGCCCGGTGGACTCCCCCTCGGCATACCGGCCCGTCGTCCTGCTCGATGAGGTCGGTAAGTTGTTCGAGGGGATTGTCGCCTCCCGGCTTGACAGCCATTTGCGGGGGGTAGGGCCGGATCTGTCGGACGCCCAATTCGGCTTCCGTCGAGGGCGTTCGACGATCGATGCGCTGGCCCTACTCAAGGGCCAGGTGAAGGAAGCGGTGGAGGCGGGGGACGGAGTGCTGGCGGTGTCATTCGACATTGCCAACGCCTTCAACTCCGTCCCCCACTCGACGATATTGGAGGCGCTCCGATATCACGGAGTGCCCCAATACCTGCGGGACCTCCTGGCCAGCTACCTGGAGGACCGAGAAGTCCTCCTAGTGGACAAAACGGCCACGGTGAGGCGGTACGGCGCAGAGTCCGGTGTTCCGCAGGGGTCCGTGCTTGGCCCTCCCCTGTGGAACATCGGGTTCAACTGGCTCCTGCGAGGAGCCCTCCTCCAGGGCACGAGTGTCATCTGCTACGCGGATGACACTCTCCTCACAGCCCGGGGGAGGAACTTTGCGGACGCGGCCTGTCTGGCCTCGGCTGGCGGATCCTTGGTTGCAGAGAGGATCCGCCGCCTGGGATTGAAGGTGGCGCTGCACAAGACCGAGGCCGTGTTCTTTCGCGGGCCTCGGCAGCGCTGCCCTCCCGACGCCCACATAATTGTGGAGGGCGTCAGGATAGGGGTCCAGCCCCAGATGAAGTATTTGGGGCTGGTGCTGGACGACAGGTGGCGCTTCGGCCCGCATTTCAGCGGGCTGTCGACGCGCCTGCTAAAGGCCGCGGACGCCCTCTCGTGGCTCCTCCCGAACCTGGGGGGGCCCAAAGCGAAATGCCGGCGCCTGTATGCAGGCATATTGAGGAGCATGGCCCTTTACGGGGCCCCCATCTGGGCGGACTCCCTCCACAGGAGGGAGAATGCGACGGCCATCCGCAGGCCCCAAAGGGCCATTGCACTGCGGGTGGCGAGGGCCTACCGCTCGGTGGGCTTTTCGGCGGCATGCGCTCTGGCTGGCACCCCTCCTTGGGAGTTGGAGGCTTGGGTGCTCGCCAGAGTGTACGAGTGGACGGCGCGCCGGAAGGCTCTCGGGGAGCGCCCCGTCGCCGAAGAGCGGGAGGCCGTGCGGCGGGAGGCGAGGGACGCTATCGTCCTTCACTGGTCAGAGGACCTCGCCACCGCCACCTTTGGCCGCCGGACATTGGACGCGCTCGGTCCGGTGTTGCGGAGCTGGCTCGAGCGGTCCCACGGTTTCCTCTCGTTCCGTCTGGTGCAGGTGTTATCCGGCCATGGTTGTTTCGGATCGCACCTGCACCGGATCGGGAGGGAGGAGACCCCGGCGTGCCACGACTGCGGTGCGCCGGAGGATACTGCGCAGCACACCCTGGAGGTGTGCCCAGCCTGGTCCGAGTTGCGCCGCGGTCTGACCGCGGTAATCGGACCGGACCTCTCGCTTCCCGGCGTCGTCAACGCCATGCTGGGGAGCGAGGAGGCCTGGGCAGCGGTCGCCTCCTTTTGCGAGGACGTAATCTCGCAAAAGGAGGAGGCGGAGCGCGTGCGGGAGGATGACCCTCTCGCTGCGCCGCTCCGCAGACGAAGAAGGGGTCGGAGACGGCAACGCCCTCTCCCTCCTCATGGTGGCGACGGGCGGGCGACAGGCACGGGGGTGCCTTCGCCCGCATTGCACCCGTCACCACCTCCGTCAGTCATTCCCGGGTCCCTGTGAGGGGCCCGCCATGAAGGGCGATCGTCGGCGGAGGACTGGACGTAAAGGCTATGCCGGTTTCCCAGTCCCCCGCCACTTGGACGAAGCGGGAATGTCGCTGGGTCGTTTTAGTGGGTATACCGGGTCAGACCGGGGAGTCCCACATACCCCTCTCATCCCCCGATGGGAGGGTATGCGTAATGCATTTTTTCCCAGCGTCAAAAAAAAAAAAAAAAAAAAAAAAAAAAAAAAAAAAAGGTTAGGTTGGGGAGGGGGACCACCCCACAGAGCTTGCGTCCACGTCGCGTCCCCTGGAAACGGCCCAGTTCTGACCACCGTAACGGAGTGGCAGACTGGGTACGGCCAAAGTGCTCTGTGCTCTCGTAGCGATTTTATTCTTGACTTGCGAACTGCGAACTGTTGGCGACTATGTCGAAACTCACGCGTAGCGCCTCCGGGCGACTTTTAAAGACCAAAGGCCCTTCTCAGGGCCAACCCAAAGGCCCTTCTCAGGGCCAACCCAAAGCCAAAGGCCCTTCTCAGGGCCAACCAAAAGGCCCTTCTCAGGGCCACTCCGACGCTCCGGCGTCTGAAGCCAGCCGCGCGCCTTCTGCGGCCAGCTTTCTTGCGGACGAGTCGTCCGATAACGACTCGCTATTCGGTGTGTCGGACGCGAGCGGCTCTCGGTCGCGGAAGCGTGTCCATCTGAGTGGTGGATCCGAGGGTTCTCAAGCCTCTGGGTCGATGGCAAAAAAGCCGACGACCGTGGCCACGGATACCCATAACGTTGGGCTCGCGGACGCCCAACGCCAGCTGGACCTCTCCCGGCGAGCGCAGCTCCAGCAAGAGCTGGAGGAGAAGGTTGCCGCCAAAGAGAAGCGGGCGCACGTCGCCCGGGCCAAGTCCGGGTACGGTGCGTCCCGCGTCCTTTACGCGGACCACTCTCTCGCCGAGCTTGAGAGGATGGCGGAGGAGGACGAGGAGGAGATCGTAGAGGTTGCCTCTAAGTCCTCCAACCTAAAGGGCACATTTCAAAAGGCCCTCAAGAGCCGGGCCGCGAGCTTGCGCGGTGTCGTCACGGAGCTGGTCCGTCGCAAGACCACCGACGAGACGCGGCAACTGCAGGCGAAGGTGGATCGCCTGCAGTCGGAGGTCAGCCAGCTTCATCTAAAGCTGGCTGAAGCCACGGCCCAGCCACAACAGGCCCGTACGAGCCCTGTGGCAGAAGGCCCATCCTCCAACCTTGAGGATATTATCCGCAAGGTTGTGATGGAGGAGAGGGCCTTCACAAGGGCCTGCTTAGCGGGCATCGAGGACCGGCTCTTGCCGGAGAAATGCCTCCGACCGCCGCTTGCGGCGGATAAGAGGCAGCCGAGCGAGCCGGGGCCGTCCACCTCCCAGGTGGAAGACACCACACTCCCTGCCACCACCCCGTCCAACGAGTGGACGCAAGTGGTCCGTAAGGGAAAGGGCAGGGGCAAAAAGTCGGCGAAGGCCGTACCTGCCGTCCCCGCCACCACCGCTCCCAGTCGGTCGCAGACGACCGACAAGGGAAAGGGGAAGGGGAGAGGGAAGGGAAAGCTGGTGCCCCCAAAAACCGCAGCCGTCGTGGTGACACTCACCGCGGAGGCTGCGGAGCGAGGGGAGACATACGCGTCCGTATTAGTACGGGCGCGTGCCAATGCCGATCCCACGGATCGGCAGCGTGTCTTGCCGGCGGACACAAGCCGGGGCTCGAATTTTCGAGTTCCCGGGGGCCGAGGGGAGTGCCCACGCGGACCTCTTCGCAGCAAAGCTGCAGGAGGTCATCGCAGACTCTGCCAAGGTGGCCCGACCAGTCAAGACGGCGGCCTTTGAGGTGACGGAGCTCGACGACACCGTCACTAAAGAGGAGGTAGTGGCGGCGGTCGCAGCGATAGGGGGCTGTGGCGCTGCGGCGGTTCAAGGCCGGGACATAAGGCCCGGCCGTGGCGGCATGGGCACCATTCGCCTCGAGTGCCCAATCGCCGCTGCGAAAGCCGTCCTTGCCAAGGGACGGCTCGCAGTTGGGTTCAGCTCGGGTGCGGTTCGGGCACTCGAGGACCAGCCTCTGCGGTGTTTCCGGTGCTTCGGCATCGGACACACCCGGCCCATGTGTCCGTCCTCAGTAGACAGGACGGACACGTGCTACCGCTGCGGCAAGAACGGCCACAAAGCCGTATCTTGTGAGGCCGCCACGCCACACTGCGCGGTGTGTGCCGCCAGTGGCCGCCTGGCAGGCCATGTCATGAAGGGGAGGAACTGCAATCCTCCCCCTAAGCGTGGCAAAGCACTGGCACCGACCAGGCTTGCTGCTGCTGCCGCTATCCCCGTCGTTCCTGCGGCGGTTGCGGAGGGGGGTGCGATGTCCGACTGATGGATAGGGTCGAACATCGCATCCTCCAGGCGAACGCCAACCACTGCAGGGCAGCCCAGGATCTGCTGATGCAGACCATGGCTGAGTGGTTGGTGGACTTGGCGGTGGTCGCCGAACCTTACTCGGTCCCTGGCCGTTGGCTAGGCGACCGGGACGGCTTGGTGGCGTTGGTGGCGCGGTCTTCCACGGACTCTCCTCCCCTCTCGCTCTTAGAGAGGGGACTGGGATACGTGGCCGCCGCCTGGGGAGACATGGCCCTGGTGGGGGTCTATTTCTCCCCAAACCGCCCTCTCTCGGACAGCTTGGTCCGAGTTGCGCCGCGGTCTGACCGCGGTAATCGGACCAGACCTTTCGCTTCCCGGCGTCGTCAACGCCATGCTGGGGAGCGAGGAGGCCTGGGCAGCGGTCGCCTCCTTTTGCGAGGACGTAATCTCGCAAAAGGAGGAGGCGGAGCGCGTGCGGGAGGACGACCCTCTCGCTGCGCCGCTCCGCAGACGAAAAAGGGGTCGGAGAAGGCACCGTCCTCTCCCTCCTCATGGTGGCGACGGGCGGGTGACAGGCACGGGGGTGCCTTCGCCCGCATTGCACCCGTCACCACCTTCGTCAGTCATTCCCGGGCCCATGTGAGGGGCCCGCCATGAAGGGCAATCGTCGGCGGAGGACTGGACGTAAAGGCTATGCCGGTTTCCCAGTCCCCCGCCACTTGGACGAAGCGGGAATGTCGCTGGGTCGTTTTAGTGGGTATACCGGGTCAGACCGGGGAGTCCCACATACCCCTCTCATCCCCCGATGGGAGGGTATGCGTAACGCATTTTTTCCCAGCGTCAAAAAAAAAAAAAAAAAAGGTTAGGTTGGGGGACCACCCCACAGAGCTTGCGTCCACGTCGCGTCCCCTGGAAACGGCCCAGTTCTGACCACCGTAACGGAGTGGCAGACTGGGTACGGCCAAAGTGCTCTGTGCTCTCGTAGCGATTTTATTCTTGACTTGCGAACTGCGAACTGTTGGCGACTATGTCGAAACTCACGCGTAGCGCCTCCGGGCGACTTTTAAAGACCAAAGGCCCTTCTCAGGGCCAACCCAAAGGCCCTTCTCAGGGCCAACCCAAAGCCAAAGGCCCTTCTCAGGGCCAACCAAAAGGCCCTTCTCAGGGCCACTCCGACGCCCCGGCGTCTGAAACTAGCCGCGCGCCTTCTGCGGCAGGATTTCTGGCGGACGAGTCGTCCGATAACGACTCGCTACTGGGTGTATCGGACGCGAGCGGCTCTCGGTCGCGGAAGCGTGTCCACCTGAGTGGTGGATCCGAGGGTTCACAAGCCTCGGGTTCGAAGGCCAAAAAGCCAACGACTAAGGCCGCGGATACCCACAATGTTGGGCTCGCGGACGCTCAACGCAAGTTGGACCTGGCCCGGCGAGAACAGCTCCAGCAAGAGCTGGAGGAGAAGGTTGCCGCCAAGGAGAGGCGGGCTCACGTTGCCCGGGCCAAGGCCGGGTACGGTGCGTCCCGCGTCCTGTACGCGGACCACTCTCTCGCCGAGCTGGAGAGGATGGCGGAGGAGGACGAGGAGGAGATCGTGGAGGTCGCCTCTAAGTCCTCAAACCTAAAGGGGACCTTCCAGAAGGCCCTCAAGTGCCGGGCCGCGAGTATGCGCGGCGTCGTCTCGGAGCTGGTCCGTCGCAAGACCACCGACGAGACGAGGCAACTGCAGGCGAAGGTAGATCGCCTGCAGTCGGAGGTCAACCAGCTTCACCAGAAGCTGGCTGAAGCCACGGCCCAGCCGCATCAGGCCCGGACGAGCCCTGCGGCAGAAGGCCCATCCTCCAACCTTGAGGATATCATCCGCAAGGTTGTGATGGAGGAGAGGGCCTTCACAAGGGCCTGCTTAGCGGGCATCGAGGACCGGCTCTTGCCGGAGAAACGCCTCCGACCGCCGCTTGCGGCGGACATGAGGCAGCCGAGCGAGCCGGGGCCGTCCACCTCCCAGGTGGAAGACACTCAACTCCCTGCCACCACTCCGTCCAATGAGTGGACGGAATTTTAAGTGGTCCGTAAGAAGAAGGGCAGGGGTAAGAAGTCGGCAAAGGCCGTACCTGCCGTCCCCGCCACCACCGCTCCCAGTCGGTCGCAGACGACCGGCAAGGGAAAGGTGAAAGGTAAGGGAAAGCGGAAGCTGGTCCCCCCGAAAACTGCTGCTGTCGTGGTGACGCTCACCGCGGAGGCGGCGGAGCGAGGGGAGACGTACGCGTCCGTTTTGGTGCGGGCGCGTGCCAATGCCGATCCCACCCAATTGGGTATCGGCAGCGTCTCTTGCCGGCGGACACAAGCCGGGGCTCGAATTTTCGAGTTCCCGGGGGCCGAAGGGAGTGCCCATGCGGACCTCTTCGCAGCAAAGCTGCAGGAGGTCATCGCAGACTCGGCCAAGGTGGCCCGACCGGTCAAGACGGCGGCCTTTGAGGTGACGGAGCTCGACGACTCCGTCACTAAAGAGGAGGTAGTGGCGGCGGTCGCAGCGATAGGGGGTTGTGGCGCCGCGGCGGTACAAGGCCGGGACATAAGGCCCGGCCGTGGCGGCATGGGCACCATTCGCCTCGAGTGCCCAATCGCCGCTGCCAAAGCCGTCCTTGCCAAGGGACGGCTCGCAGTTGGGTATAGCTCGGGTGCGGTTCGGGCACTCGAGGACCAGCCTCTGCGGTGTTTCCGGTGCTTCGGCATCGGACACACCCGGCCCATGTGTCCGTCCTCGGTAGACAGGACGGACACGTGCTACCGCTGCGGCAAGAACGGCCACAAAGCCGTATCTTGTGAGGCCGCCACGCCACACTGCGCGGTGTGTGCCGCCAGTGGCCGCCTGGCAGGCCATGTCATGAAGGGGAGGAACTGCAATCCTCCCCCTAAGCGTGGCAAAGCACTGGCACCGACCAGGCTTGCTGCTGCTGCCGCTATCCCCGTCGTTCCTGCGGCGGTTGCGGAGGGGGGTGCGATGTCCGACTGATGGATAGGGTCGAACATCGCATTCTCCAGGCGAACGCCAACCACTGCAGGGCAGCCCAGGATCTGCTGATGCAGACCATGGCTGAGTGGTTGGTGGACTTGGTGGTGGTCGCCGAACCTTACTCGGTCCCTGGCCGTTGGCTGGGCGACCGGGACGGCTTGGTGGCGTTGGTGGCGCGGTCTTCCACAGACTCCCCTCCCCTCTCGCTCTTAGAGAGGGGACCGGGATACGTGGCCGCCGCCTGGGGAGACATGGCCCTGGTGGGGGTCTATTTCTCCCCAAACCGCCCTCTCTCGGACTTTGAGGATTTCCTCGAGATCCTCACCGCAGTCAAAGGGAGGGCGGCGCCACGCCAAGTTCTGGTGTTGGGCGACCTGAACGCCAAGTCGACAGCCTGGGGCAACCCGGCCGCAGGTTGCAACGTCCGGGGACGCGCCGTCGAGTTTTGGGCGGCCTCAAGCGGTGTGTCCCTCCTCAACAGGGGGGCGGTCCACACGTGTGTGCGGCAACAGGGTGGGTCGGTGGTGGACGTGTCGTTTGCCACCCCCGCGCTGGCCGCCCGCGTCGTCAACTGGCGGGTAGAGATGGTGGAGACGTTGTCGGACCACCGATATGTGCGGTTCGACATCTCCACCCAGCAGGGCGGGAGGGGAATGGCCCGCGCTGGGCAATCTCCCTTCCCGCGGTGGGCACTCACCCGCCTGGACCGGGAGGCAGCCAAGGAGGCAGCCTTCCTCCAGGACTGGCTGTCGCCCCCTGTCGAGGTCCTGGACGTAGACGCCGCTGCGGTCCAGCTCAGAGGGTCCCTGACCGAGGTGTGCAACTCCAGCATGCCTCGGTCTCGCCGTCCGCCTCCCCGTCGCGCCGTCTATTGGTGGACGGAGGAGCTGGAGGGGCTCCGGGCCACCTGCGTGGCGGCCAGAAGGGCCTACACACGTAGCCGACGACGCAGCGCCCGAAACCGGGACCGGGCAGAAGAGGACCGCCTATACGCCTCTTACCGAGGGGCGACGGCGGTCCTTAAGTCTGCAATGGGGGCTGCTCAAGACTCGGCGAGGGCCGAGATGCTGGAGGGTCTCGATAGGGATCCCTATGGGAGACCATATAAGGCGGCGCGGAACCAGCTACGCCCGTATGGTCCCCCACTGTCGGAGACCCTCGAGCCAGCGTTGCTGGATGGGGTGGTCCGGTCCCTGTTTCCGCGCAGGACCGACTTCACCCCACCAACGATGGATCCCCCGCAAGGGGCGGCTTCGCCGGAGGAGGAGAATGTCCCCGCGGTGACTGTGGCGGAGTTATACGCGGGGGTTCTCAGCCTCCGCGCAAAAAAGACGGCCCCCGGACCAGACGGCGTCCCCGCACGGGTGCTGGCGATCGCCGCCTCCGGCATGGAGGACAGGTTTCGGGACCTCTTCAGCGCGTGCTTTACGGCTGGGAGGTTCCCGAAACTGTGGAAGGAGGGGCAGTTATGCCTCCTCCGAAAGGAGGGCCGCCCAGTGGACTCCCCCTCGGCATACCGGCCCATCGTCCTGCTCGATGAGGTCGGTAAATTGTTCGAGGGGATTGTCGCCTCCCGGCTTGAAAGCCATTTGCGGGAGGTAGGGCCGGATCTGTCGGACGCCCAATTCGGCTTCCGTCGAGGGCGTTCGACGATCGACGCGCTGGCCCTGCTCAAGGGCCAGGTGAAGGAGGCGGTGGAGGCGGGGGACGGAGTGCTGGCGGTGTCATTCGACATTGCCAACGCCTTCAACTCCGTCCCCCACTCGACGATATTGGAGGCGCTCCGATATCACGGAGTGCCCCAATACTTGCGGGACCTCTTGGCGAGCTACCTGGAGGACCGAGAAGTCCTCCTGGTGGACAAGACGGCCACAGTGAGGCGGTACGGCGCAGAGTCCGGTGTTCCGCAGGGGTCGGTGCTTGGCCCTCCCTTGTGGAACATCGGGTTCAACTGGCTCCTGCGCGGAGCCCTCCTCCAGGGCACGAGTGTCATCTGCTACGCGGATGACACTCTCCTCACGGCCCGGGGGAGGAACTTTGCGGACGCGGCCTGTCTGGCCTCGGCTGGCGGATCCTTGGTTGCAGAGAGGATCCGCCGCCTGGGATTGAAGGTGGCGCTGCACAAGACCGAGGCCGTGTTCTTTCGCGGGCCTCGGCAGCGCTGCCCTCCCGACGCCCACATAATTGTGGAGGGCGTCAGGATAGGGGTCCAGCCCCAGATGAAGTATCTGGGGCTGGTGCTAGACGACAGGTGGCGCTTCGGCCCGCATTTCAGCGGGCTGTCGACGCGCCTGCTGAAGGCCGCTGACGCCCTCTCGTGGCTCCTCCCGAACCTGGGGGGGCCCAAGGCGAAATGCCGGCGCCTCTATGCCGGCATCTTGCGGAGCATGGCCCTTTACGGGGCCCCCATCTGGGCGGACTCCCTCCACAGGAGGGAGAATGCGACTGCCATCCGCAGGCCTCAACGGGCCATTGCACAGCGGGTGGCGAGGGCCTACCGCTCGGTAGGCTTTTCGGCGGCATGCGCTCTGGCCGGCACCCCTCCTTGGGAGTTGGAGGCTTGGGTGCTCGCCAGAGTGTACGAGTGGACGGCGCGCCGGAAGGCTCTCGGGGAGCGCCCCGTCGCCGAAGAGCGGGAGGCCGTGCGGCGGGAGGCGAGGGACGCTATCGTCCTTCACTGGACTGAGGACCTCGCCACCGCCACCTTTGGCCGCCGGACGTTGGACGCGCTCGGTCCGGTTCTACAGGGCTGGCTCGAGCGGTCCCACGGTTTCCTCTCGTTCCGTCTGGTGCAGGTGTTATCCGGCCATGGTTGTTTCGGATCGCACCTGCACCGGATCGGGAGGGAGGAGACCCCGGCGTGCCACGACTGCGGCGCGCCGGAGGACACGGCGCAGCACACCTTGGAGGTGTGCCCAGCTTGGTCCGAGTTGCGCCGCGGTCTGACCGCGGTAATTGGACCGGACCTCTCGCTTCCCGGCGTCGTCAACGCCATGCTGGGGAGCGAGGAGGCCTGGGCAGCGGTCGCCTCCTTTTGCGAGGACGTAATCTCGCAAAAGGAGGAGGCGGAGCGCGTGCGGGAGGACGACCCTCTCGCTGCGCCGCTCCGCAGACGAAGAAGGGGTCGGAGACGGCAACGCCCTCTCCCTCCTCGTGGTGGCGACGGGCGGGCGACAGGCACGGGGGTGCCTTCACCCGCATTGCACCCGTCACCACCTCCGTCAGTCATTCCCGGGTCCCTGTGAGGGGCCCGCCATGAAGGGCGATCGTCGGCGGAGGACTGGACGTAAAGGCTATGCCGGTTTCCCAGTCCCCCGCCACTTGGACGAAGCGGGAATGTCGCTGGGTCGTTTTAGTGGGTATACCGGGTCAGACCGGGGAGTCCCACATACCCCTCTCATCCCCCGATGGGAGGGTATGCGTAATGCATTTTTTCCCAGCGTCAAAAAAAAAAAAAAAAAAAAAAAAAAAAAAAAAAAAAAAAAAAAAAAGGTTAGGTTAGGTTGGGGTGCGGCAGAATTCCTCCACGTTTGTCTGGCGGCTGCTGGTCCCTCTCGATACGTCTGGAGGAAAGAGCAGCTGCTGGGCTGGTGCACCCTGGGCGCGACAGTATCCTTCCTCGAGGAATGAGAAGAAATTCTCATCCCTTGGGAAATGATACTGTCACGGCTAATATTCTGGGGAGGGGTCACATCGTTCGTCGTGCGATGACGTGCGGGTCTATCGTGCGGGGTTCGATGTGCATTGGGGAGGATTTCGTCATGTACCGTGCGATAGCTCGCGGGCTTATTTCACGGTACGTGATTGATGATTCACTCCTCGATGTTTTCGGGGAGTGAATCAGGGCGGGGTTTTTTCGTCGTGTACCGTGCGATGGCTCACGGAACGGGGTCATCGGACGGTACATGATTAGTGATTCACTTCCTGAAGTTCTCGGGAAGTGAATCAGGGGTGGAGATCTTCCTTCATCTTTGGTCACGGCATTCGTCGCTCTCTGGTACGCGTCTGCCCATCAGACGTGACTGTGAGCGTGACGAATCGCCGTGATACAGGATCAAGGGAGAGGGGAGGGAATATGTATATGTATTTATTTTATATATGTATTCATGTATCTGTTAGTATGTATATGTTTATACATTTATATAGACGACGAAGTAGGGAGATAGGGACCACACCCTTAAAAGGAACAGCAAAAAAAAAATGAACAAGACGCATTGTAAAAAACTACCCCAGGGCGGGAGCAGCTGGAGAATCCGCCACGATCCACGGATCGTCAAGCCCCCCGTATTCTGGGGAGGGCACCAATCGTCTTCCGCTTGCAAATTGCAACCAGAGCCGAGGAGGCTCAACAAGGTCACGGTCTTTTGAAGACCTGATCTCTTTTTCACCGCGCAGCGCGCTTGATGCAGTGTCGGACTCCGGCGCTGCGTTACTAAAGACGGGAGCTGAGGCTCCAGAACCACGAGTGGTTCTCGAACGAGTATGTGTGTTGACGCAAGAAGACGACACACCGCAGCCAGTTGCGGCCGCTCGCTCCAAATTTTGGGGGAAGCGGCCGCGTGACTGTGGGTCGGATGCGGGCTCGGTGGGTTTGTCCTCGAGTGAAGAAAACCTACCAGCCCCCAAGGTGTCGACACCACGGAGAGGTAGAGGACGCGGAATAAATTCCGGAATAACACCGGTAGCGTCACGCAACTCCCGGGGCCGGTTCCTAAAGCCCCCCGATACGCCGGTTAGCGATTCCGACGGGGCTATGCAGGTAGAGCAAGGTGATGCCTCCATAGCATTAGTTAGCACCCGGGCGGAGCTCAATGCCGCGAGGCGAGAGGGCCGGAAGGCCATTGCGACTGACGAGGTCGCCGAGTTGGCCCGCCGGGCAAGAGAAAGGCGGTCGCATACCAACACGGCTCCTGAAGGCTTGACGGCAGAGGCCCTCAGCCGTCAGGTTTTGGACGGCGTGGACGTCGTCCTGAAGGTGGCCACGAAATCAGGCAACCTGAAGGGGACGTTCACGCGGGCCCTGAAGGAGGCGGCGACCGGTATCAAGGAGGCGATGGACGTCCTACTTGACCGGACGACTTCGGAGGAGACGGTGAAGCTACGAGAGGAGAATCACCGTCTCCATACGAGGATGGAGGAGCTTCAGCGGGAGGTCAGCGCCCTGAGGGCAGACTTCAGCCGGCAGCAGGGAGCGACGTCTATGGACAGTCGTGCCCTGCCACAGAACGGGTCTTTGGGGGAAGACCAGTTCAACCGGCTGTTGAACATAATGACCGCCCGCTTCGACAGCCTAGAGCCCAGGCTCAATCCCCCTATCAGGCTTCGTCCTCCACTGGCGGCAGACATGCGGAGACAGGAGGTGGAGCCCGCACCAGAAGTGGCTGGGCCAACGTGGGCCCAAGTGGCTAAAGCACCACCTGCACCTTCGCCAGCGGCTAAAAAATCCACGCAGGCGCCGAAGAAGCCCACGCAGGCGCCGAAGAAGCCCACAGAGGGAGGCGAAAAGGCAGGGAAGGGTACAAAAAAACCCGCTGAGGGGAGCAGCTCGTCCCCTGAACAAAAAGAGGGGGACTGGAAGACGGCCGAAAGCCGCAAAAAGAGGCGGAAGAGGGGTCGCAAGGCCAAGAACGCACCGGGCTCCAAGGGGCAAGCCCCGAGAATCCGCGTCCCTCGCTCTGAGGCTGTGGTGATAACACTTCAGCCGGAAGCCAAGGAGCGGGGAGTGACCTACCAGAAGGTACTGGCGGAAGCAAGGGGCAAACTGGTCTTCGCCGATTTCGGGAAGTGAATCAGGGGTGGAGATCTTCCTTCATCTTTGGTCACGGCATTCGTCGCTCTCTGGTACGCGTCTGCCCATCAGACGTGACTGTGAGCGTGACGAATCGCCGTGATACAGGATCAAGGGAGAGGGGAGGGAATATGTATATGTATTTATTTTATATATGTATTCATGTATCTGTTAGTATGTATATGTTTATACATTTATATAGACGACGAAGTAGGGAGATAGGGACCACACCCTTAAAAGGAACAGCAAAAAAAAAATGAACAAGACGCATTGTAAAAAACTACCCCAGGGCGGTACCAGCTGCTCAGCAGCTGGAGAATCCGCCACGATCCACGGATCGTCAAGCCCCCCGTATTCTGGGGAGGGCACCAATCGTCTTCCGCTTGCAAATTGCAACCAGAGCCGAGGAGGCTCAACAAGGTCACGGTCTTTGGCAAACTGGTCTTCGCCGATTTCGGCACCCCAGACGGCTTCCGTTTTAGAACGGCTGCCACGGGGGCCAAAATGTTTGAGTTGGCGGGGACCAACTGTGTCGAGAGGGCGGACACTCTAGCTGCAAAGCTGAGGGACGTCCTCAACCCCGAGGAGGCCCGGGTGTCCAGGCCCATTAAGACGGCTGAGGTTCGCGTCGATGAGCTGGACGTCTCCTTGACCCCAGAAGAGGTGGTGGCGGCCATAGCCCGGAGCGGCGGATGCGCGCCGGAAAATGTGCGGGCGGGCGAGATCCGCGTAAACGCTGGTGGGGTTGGCACCATCTGGGTGCGGTGTCCGGTGGCTGCGGCCAAGCAGGTCGCCGACGCGGGCCGTCTACTGGTGGGCTGGGTGTCAGTGAGGGTAAAACTCCTGGCACCCCGGGCTATGCAGTGTTTCCGGTGCCTGGAGAAAGGGCACGTCCGAGCACAGTGCACCTGCGAAACAGACCGCAGCGATCTCTGTTATCGCTGCGGTCAGCCTGGCCATAAGGCGGCCCAGTGCTCCGCGGAGCCAAACTGCAGTCTGTGTACAGCTGCAGGAAAGTCCGCGGGGCACAGATTAGGCGGCAACGCTTGCGGCGCGCCCAGAAAGCGCAGCAAGCGTTGGACCAAGACTGCGGGGGCCGCACCCCCTAGCACCTCTGAGGCCGACTCCCGGCCAGTTGTGGGACGAACCGAAGAAATGGAGTGTTAGTGATGGCACTTCATTTCCTTCAGGCGAATATCAACCACTGCACCAGAGCTCAGGATCTCTTGGTCCTGAGCATGGCGCAGTGGTCGATAAATGTGGCGGTGGTCGCTGAGCCGTATTTTATCCCCCCCCGGGAAAACTGGGCAGGGGATCTGGACGGCCTGGTGGCCATCATCGGCGCGACTCTTGTCGACGTATCCCGGGGTCACGGTTGGGTTGCCGCCCTTGTGAACGGGATCGTCACGATCGGGGCATACTTTTCGCCCAACAGGAGTCTCGCCGAATTCGAGAGTTTCCTTGTCGAGTTGGGGGCCGTCGTCGGCCGGTCTCACCCTCGGCCCATTCTGCTTCTCGGTGATCTGAACGCCAAATCTGGGGCGTGGGGATCCCCGGTTACAGACCCGAGAGGTGATGCGCTAGAGGAGTGGGCCATTACGACGGGCCTGGCCGTCTTAAATCGGGGCTCGGCCTTCACGTGTGTGCGACAGCGGGGCGGGTCCATAGTGGACGTGTCGTTCGCTAGCCCCGCTGTTGTGCACCGTGTTCGTGATTGGCACGTGGAAGCGGAGGTGGAGACGCTATCGGACCACCGATACATACGCTTCGACGTCTCCGCCCAAACCGCTGGAGGTCGTAGTCAATCGGCCCCCCGGAGAGACGGCCCGCGTTGGGCTCTGAAACGCCTCGACAAGGAGGCTCTCGAGGAAGCCACCATCGTCTTGGCCTGGGTTCGGGAGTCGGCTACCGTCGGTCCCGTCGACGTCGAACAGGAGGCGCAGTGGTTTGGTGACGCGATGACGCAAATTTGCGACGCGTCCATGCCACGCGTCTCCCCTCTGTCCGCAAGGCGCCGCGTGTACTGGTGGTGCATCGAGGTCGAGCAGCTGCGCGTCGCATGCGCAGACGCCAGACGCCCGTACACGCGATGTCGGAGGAGACGTCGCCGGGATCCCGACGAAGAAGCCGCGCTGTATGAGGTGTACCGCGCGGCGAAGGAGGCTCTGTGGCTGGCCATCGGCGAGTCGAAGACGCGCTCCAGGGAGGAGCTGCTCGCGACCCTAGACGGGGATCCGTGGGGGCGCCCATACCGTACGGTCCGAGGGAAACTTCGGCCATGGGCCCCCCCGCTGACGGAAGGTCTCGAGCCGCAGTTTCTGGAGCGAGTGGTCTCGGCTCTCTTTCCTGAGAGAGCCGAGCATGAGCCACCGCCGATGGCTCCGCTCACAGCTGCAGAGCCGGAAGTGGAGGAGAACGAAACCGTCCCAGAGGTGACACAGGCGGAGATGAGCGCGGCCGTGATGCGGCTCCGGGCAAAAAACACTGCTCCGGGGCCCGACGGAGTGCCTGGCCGCGCTCTAGTCCTCGCCCTGAAAGAACTGGAGCCCCCACTGCAGGGACTCTTCTCGGCATGCCTTGAGCAGGGCCATTTCCCTAACAGGTGGAAAGCCGGTCGACTGGTCCTGCTCAAGAAGGCGGGGCGCCCGGCGGATTCGTCGTCCGCTTATCGGCCCATAGTGCTGCTGGACGAGGCGGGCAAGTTGTTCGAGCGAGTAATCGCAGACCGCCTCGTCAGCCACTTGTGCACAGTGGGGCCGAACCTGGACGACAGCCAGTTTGGCTTCCGATGTGGGCGCTCTACCATCGACGCCATCAGGAGAGTAAGAGTCCTGGCGGAGGAAGCGGTTTCCCAGGGTGGGGTGGTGCTGGCGGTGTCCCTGGACATCTCCAACGCGTTCAACACCCTGCCCTGGAGTTGCATTAGGGAGGCCCTGCGATACCATAGGGTGCCTTCCTACCTCCGCAACATCGTGGGGGCGTATCTTTCGGGGAGGTGTGTCACCTACATGGGACGCGACGGCATAGGCCGTCGCGAGATGTCGTGCGGTGTTCCACAGGGCTCGGTTCTGGGCCCACCCCTGTGGAACATCGGATACGACTGGGTTTTGCGGTGCGAGCTCCCGCCGGGAGTGAACCTGACGTGTTATGCGGACGACACGCTGGTCACGGCCCGGGGAAACTCGTACAGGGAAGCAGCGTTGCTGGCTACGGCTGCGGTCTCACAGGTGGTGAGCCGCATACGGCGCCTGGGCCTGGAGGTGGCCCTCAACAAGTCGGAGGCCATCGCTTTTCATGGCCCCCGACGGGCACCGCCGTTGGGATTACACATTGTGGTCGGGGGGGTCCGGATCGCTGTCGAGTCAACCATGAAATATCTCGGATTGGTGCTCGACAGCCGTTGGGACTTCGGCCCCCACTTTCAGCGGCTGGTGCCCAAGTTGATGGGCGCGGCGGGCGCGCTATCAACGCTGCTTCCCAATCTGGGGGGCCCGAGCTCCGCCTGCAGGCGGTTGTACGTGGGGATCGTGCAATCGATGGCCCTATATGGGGCCCCGATATGGGCGACCGACCTGACGGCCCGCACTATCGCAGTCCTGCGCAGACCGCAGAGAGCGATGGCCGTCAGGGTCGTACGGGGATATCGCACGATCTCCTACGAGGCGGCTTGCGTACTGGCCGGATCCCCGCCATGGGACCTGGAGGCGAAGACCCTCGCGACACTGTACCAGTGGCGCGAGGAGGCCGAACATCGGGGCGAGAGGCTGGTGCAGCGACAGATTACACTGTACCGGTCTCAGCTCCGACAGGTCATGGTGGCGGAATGGCGGGGGAGGCTAGACCTCCCCACCGCCGGCCTCAACACAATCGAGGCGATCCGGCCAGTACTCGACGACTGGCTCGGGAGGAAGCACGGCTCTCTGACGTTCCGGGCGACACAGGTACTCTCGGGGCACGGCTGCTTCGGGAAGTACCTGTCTCGCTTAAGCAGGGAGCCGGACGCCCGGTGCCATCACTGCGTCCATTGTTCGGAGGATACGGCGCGGCATACACTGGCCGAGTGTGCCGCTTTCGATGAGCCGCGCCGTGCCCTCGTTGCAGAGGTAGGAGGAGACCTGTCGCTGCCGGCCGTCGTTCGCTCGATGGTCGGCAGCGCAGAGTCCTGGGACGCAGTGATGTCCTTCTGCGAGACCGTCATGTCGCAGAAGGAAGCTGCGGAAAGGGACCAGCTCCCGCCCATCCCGCAGCAGGCGCACCGGGCGTCGGCAGAGGGCTGACAACGCCCTCTTCCGGCCCCCCTAAATTGGTCCAGGGGCGGCGGATTCGGGGACATCCGTCGCCCCCCATCACACTGGACCCGAGACGGCGGCGCGTTGTGTTCCACGCGCGCCTCTCATAGACGTAGCGGGGGGAGTTTTACACCTCACCCCCCCCGGGACGAGGCCCGTAGGTCAAGCGGGCCAGCACTAGTCCGGGGCAGCGGAAGTCGCATCAGATCCCGCTGCCCCCTGACGCAAGTGTGCGAGGGAACACCGGTGTGGTTTTAGTCAGTACGAGTCTGACAGACCCCTCCGCTCTCCCCAGGGCGGAGGACATCCATTGAGGATTTCCACATCGTGAAAAAAAAAAAAAAAAAAAAAAGGTTAGGTTAGGTTAGGTTAGGTTAGGTTGGGGGACCACCCCACAGAGCTTGCGTCCACGTCGCGTCCCCTGGAAACGGCCCAGTTCTGACCACCGTAACGGAGTGGCAGACTGGGTACGGCCAAAGTGCTCTGTGCTCTCGTAGCGATTTTATTCTTGACTTGCGAACTGCGAACTGTTGGCGACTATGTCGAAACTCACGCGTAGCGCCTCCGGGCGACTTTTAAAGACCAAAGGCCCTTCTCAGGGCCAACCCAAAGGCCCTTCTCAGGGCCAACCAAAAGGCCCTTCTCAGGGCCACTCCGACGCTCCGGCGTCTGAAGCCAGCCGCGCGCCTTCTGCGGCCAGCTTTCTTGCGGACGAGTCGTCCGATAACGACTCGCTATTCGGTGTGTCGGACGCGAGCGGCTCAAGGTCGCGGAAGCGTGTCCATCTGAGTGGTGGATCCGAGGGTTCCCAAGCCTCTGGGTCGAAGGCAAAAAAGCCGACGACCGTGGCTGCGGATACCCATAACGTTGGGCTCGCGGACGCCCAACGCCAGCTGGACCTCTCCCGGCGAGCGCAGCTCCAGCAGGAGCTGGAGGAGAAGGTTGCCGCCAAAGAGAAGCGGGCGCACGTCGCCCGGGCCAAGTCCGGGTACGGTGCGTCCCGCGTCCTGTACGCGGACCACTCTCTCGCCGAGCTGGAGAGAATGGCGGAGGAGGACGAGGAGGAGATTGTGGAGGTCGCTTCTAAGTCCTCCAACCTAAAGGGGACCTTTCAAAAGGCCCTCAAGAGCCGGGCCGCGAGCTTGCGCGGTGTCGTGACGGAGCTGGTACGTCGCAAAACCACCGACGAGACGCGGCAACTGCAGGCGAAGGGGGATCGCCTGCAGTCGGAGGTCAGCCAGCTTCATCGAAAGCTGGCTGAAGCCACGGCCCAGCCGCAACAGGCCCGGACGAGCCCTGCGGCAGAAAGCCCATCCTCCAACCTTGAGGATATCATCCGCAAGGTTGTGATGGAGGAGAGGGCCTTCACAAGGGCCTGCTTGGCAGGCATCGAGGACCGGCTCTTGCCGGAGAAACGCCTCCGACCGCCGCTTGCGGCGGACAAGAGGCAGCCGAGCGAGCCGGGGCCGTCCTCCTCCCAGGCGGAAGACACCCTTCTCCCTGCCACCACCCCGTCCAACGAGTGGACGCAAGTGGTCCGTAAGGGAAAGGGCAGGGGCAAAAAGTCGGCGAAGGCCGTACCTGCCGTCCCCGCCACCACCGCTCCCAGTCGGTCGCAGACGACCGACAAGGGAAAGGGGAAGGGGAGAGGGAAGGGAAAGCTGGTGCCCCCAAAAACCGCAGCCGTCGTGGTGACACTCACCGCGGAGGCTGCGGAGCGAGGGGAGACATACGCGTCCGTATTAGTACGGGCGCGTGCCAATGCCGATCCCACGGATCGGCAGCGTGTCTTGCCGGCGGACACAAGCCGGGGCTCGAATTTTCGAGTTCCCGGGGGCCGAGGGGAGTGCCCACGCGGACCTCTTCGCAGCAAAGCTGCAGGAGGTCATCGCAGACTCTGCCAAGGTGGCCCGACCAGTCAAGACGGCGGCCTTTGAGGTGACGGAGCTCGACGACACCGTCACTAAAGAGGAGGTAGTGGCGGCGGTCGCAGCGATAGGGGGCTGTGGCGCTGCGGCGGTTCAAGGCCGGGACATAAGGCCCGGCCGTGGCGGCATGGGCACCATTCGCCTCGAGTGCCCAATCGCCGCTGCGAAAGCCGTCCTTGCCAAGGGACGGCTCGCAGTTGGGTTCAGCTCGGGTGCGGTTCGGGCACTCGAGGACCAGCCTCTGCGGTGTTTCCGGTGCTTCGGCATCGGACACACCCGGCCCATGTGTCCGTCCTCAGTAGACAGGACGGACACGTGCTACCGCTGCGGCAAGAACGGCCACAAAGCCGTATCTTGTGAGGCCGCCACGCCACACTGCGCGGTGTGTGCCGCCAGTGGCCGCCTGGCAGGCCATGTCATGAAGGGGAGGAACTGCAATCCTCCCCCTAAGCGTGGCAAAGCACTGGCACCGACCAGGCTTGCTGCTGCTGCCGCTATCCCCGTCGTTCCTGCGGCGGTTGCGGAGGGGGGTGCGATGTCCGACTGATGGATAGGGTCGAACATCGCATCCTCCAGGCGAACGCCAACCACTGCAGGGCAGCCCAGGATCTGCTGATGCAGACCATGGCTGAGTGGTTGGTGGACTTGGCGGTGGTCGCCGAACCTTACTCGGTCCCTGGCCGTTGGCTAGGCGACCGGGACGGCTTGGTGGCGTTGGTGGCGCGGTCTTCCACGGACTCTCCTCCCCTCTCGCTCTTAGAGAGGGGACTGGGATACGTGGCCGCCGCCTGGGGAGACATGGCCCTGGTGGGGGTCTATTTCTCCCCAAACCGCCCTCTCTCGGACAGCTTGGTCCGAGTTGCGCCGCGGTCTGACCGCGGTAATCGGACCAGACCTTTCGCTTCCCGGCGTCGTCAACGCCATGCTGGGGAGCGAGGAGGCCTGGGCAGCGGTCGCCTCCTTTTGCGAGGACGTAATCTCGCAAAAGGAGGAGGCGGAGCGCGTGCGGGAGGACGACCCTCTCGCTGCGCCGCTCCGCAGACGAAAAAGGGGTCGGAGAAGGCACCGTCCTCTCCCTCCTCATGGTGGCGACGGGCGGGTGACAGGCACGGGGGTGCCTTCGCCCGCATTGCACCCGTCACCACCTTCGTCAGTCATTCCCGGGCCCATGTGAGGGGCCCGCCATGAAGGGCAATCGTCGGCGGAGGACTGGACGTAAAGGCTATGCCGGTTTCCCAGTCCCTCGCCACTTGGACGAAGCGGGAATGTCGCTGGGTCGTTTTAGTGGGTATACCGGGTCAGACCGGGGAGTCCCACATACCCCTCTCATCCCCCGAGGGTATGCGTAATGCATTTTTTCCCAGCGTCAAAAAAAAAAAAAAAAAAAAAAAAAAAAAAAAAAAAAAAAAAAAAACGGTAGGTTAGGTTAGGTTTTTTTTTTTTTTTTTTTTTTATTTTTTTATTTTTTTTTATTTTTTTTTTTTTTTTTAGTGTGCTTTTCCCCGTTCATGGGAACAACGGGATCTTGTTGGTCTACGTTACTCATTCATTCCAGTTCTCGCATTTATTCCTCTCGCACTTTTATGCTTCATTCTGTATCTTTCATACTTCTCTTACATTCTTAGCCGGGTGGGACTCCCGCTATTGAACTAGTTTCAGCTTTTATTATTCTTTAGTAGGGGTTTATAAGACAACAACTCATTTTTATTTACAATGTTTGTAAAGGTGGTTACAAGTTTGTATTCTTAGGTCTATTTATAACTAACTATATTTTATAACTATGCTAACAACATTTCTATTATAATACTTTTTATTTTCTAATTTACAATTTTCGCTTATTTTCTACATGATTAGTTTTACATTTCCTTATTCTATGTTTTCTCCAGTACAATTTGTATTCTAATGTTTTACTCGTCGTTTATTTTCTGTTGCAGGTGAGTCAAGCCAGATTAGCTTATTTATATAATCTCTTATTTATCTATTTATGTTTACAAAATTAATTTAACGTATCTTTTCCCTTAATCTATGCTTTATACACTACAAATTTTTCCTTATTTCAACAATTATTTTAATTTAAACACATCATAGTATAAGGTTAGGACCTTCTTGGCTTTAAGCAATCTATTTGCCTTTATTCCAGTTTCTGCACTTTTAGGGTCTTATGTGAATTCCTCGCATTAACGCATTACCTGCTGATTTATATACTAATTTGTAGCAGGTGCTAAGTAAATAGATAATTAACAGGTGCGGCAAACGCAGATGAGCGGTCAGTAAATATTTCGTGTGGTGCTAATATCGCGTATGCGCGGATGAAGAAAGTCTACCCAGTGCGGCTAGGCGCATTAGTGCGCCATTTAATACTTTGCCCCAGTGCGGCTCGGCGCTTCTGAGCGGGCGAAAATTTTCGAGTTTTACGACAGTCATAAAACATTTTAGCATTTATTACGCTACATGTAAAGGTTGTTGCACATGGCAGTGATTTTTGTTACAATTTTTGGTCAAGTTAGGATGGGGCTATTTTTTCTCTTTTGAATTTGCTTTTGCTCATCATTTGTTGTCGAGTGAATGAATGAATGAAATTGAACTCTTAGTGTTGCCATGCCAAATCTTTTACTAATAGGTATACGAATTGACGAATTTATCTAGCTGAGCAATAACATCAGACTTGTTTTAGGTAGGGAGTAGGTAAGTCGTAGAATAAAACGAATAAATTTATACAGTAAAAAAAATTATTTTATTTATAAAAAAAAAAACAGAAATGACACTACATAATGCATACAGACATAATTAGATACATTACATTTAATGTATAGAGATAGTCATAATATTTACAGAGGAATCTAATACATTGATATTTATTATCTATAAAATAACATAAAAATACGACGTAACATTAAAAATAGAAGGCAAAATAGAAAACTAAAAAAGAAAATGAGAATGGGCCGATTAGTACGCCCCTCCAATAGCAATGACATGTACGTCGTTGGATAGGTCTTTTAACTGGAATAACATGACCTATGGCAGTTTTGTTGAAATGTTGGTCCATTCTGAGTTTAAGGTTAAAAACAAAGGTGAAAATTAACAACTATGCATTAACATTGTAATATCTTGTGTCTGAGAAAAATAACAGCAATGATGTTGTTTATTCATGTATTTAATAATAAAACCTCCAACCCAAAACCAAACCAAACCATCCCAAACCAAACCTAACCATTACAATCAACACAATACAATAATCAACGTTTTTGCACGTGCATATTAAAACCTTCAACCCAAACCAAAACCAAACTAAAACCAAACCCAACCCGTACCATTACAACAGACCCAATACATTAATACACAGTTATAAAAATAACACCAATAACGTTGTTTATTCATGTATTTCATCATAAAACCTTCAACCCAAACCAAAACCATACCAAACCCAAACCAAACCAAATTCAAACCATATCAAAACAAAACCAAGCTAAAACCAAACCGAATCCAACTCAAACTCCACCCAAACCCAACCCAAACCTTTACAATCAACCCAATACAATAATCAACGTTATTGCACGTGCATATTAAAACTTTCAACCCAAACCAAAACCAAACCCAACCCAAACCATAACAACCAACCCAATACATAAATACACAGTTATAAAAATAACACCAATAACGTTGTTTATTCATGTATTTCATCATAAAACCTTCAACCCAAACCAAAACCGTACCAAACCCAAACCAAACCAAATTCAAACCATATCAAAACAAAACCAAACCATAACCAAGCTAAAACCAAACCAAACCCAACCCAAACCACACCCAAACCCAATACATTAATAAACAACGTCATTGGTGTTTATTTTTCTCAGGCACTAAGATGTTACAATATTAATACAAATTGTTAATTTTCACCTTTGTTTTTAACCTATAACTCAGAATGGAAAACATTTCAACAAAGCTGTCATAGCAAATGTTGTTTCAGTTGAAAAGACCTATCCAACGACGTATATGCCATTGCTATTGGAGGGGTGTACCAGCTTCCATACATTTTTGCACATTGTCCAGTGGACAATGGGCAAAAATGTATGGAAGCAATTGTTAATACCAGAAAAATTACTGTCCAGGAAGTTCATCGTGGTATGCACTGTAACAGGAAAGACAGAGGCCGACATCACAATCCATGCAGTAGATTTTTGTGTCTCTCCTTTTTTTGTCTTTTACCCAGCACCTGACACATTTGCGCCTTTTAAGACAACCATTGCCATTTCTCTCCAACTCTTTTGGCATGTGTGTTGCCTTTCGAGGCGCAAGTGTGTCAGGTTTTGGGGGAATAAGTTCATGCAGTACTTTTTCCCTATATGACGCTAGGGAAAGAGTACTGCTTGTACCTTTTTTAAACAGGAAAAAGGAGTTTAACAACATCATCTGCAGGATGTGTATGCCGATTTTTTTATACCACCTCATAGCTTTGTGCTCACAAGAGTAGTAGGCCAACATTTGGTCGTGTCGGTCAACACCTTTCATAAATTTATTATATTGAACAACCATAGCTGGTTTGTTGACCACACGACCACGCCTGTTTTCCACTGGCACCAATTGGGATGTGTGCTCAGTGGAAATAGTGAGCACATCCCTCTTGTCTTTCCATTTACCGACACACACACCTTTTCCATTATATCTAAAAATATTCCCTCCTTTTAAAAGCTTTTTGATTACTACTGCTTTAGGGTTATTTTTTCTTTTAGGTAGCAAAGTTCCTGTACAGTACGTTTTTTTTGATAATAACGTTTCTGCCAACTGGACACTGTTATAGAAATTGTCCATGTAGACAGAATGGCCGCTATTCAAATAATCTTTTAATAGCAGCATGACAACTTTGTTGACGTGGCCTACACCACCCACGTCAACATCTGCGGATCCGCGGTACATGTGGATTTTGTGAACTAATCCCTTAGGATCCGCCAAAACATATAATTTGATGCCATATTTGTGCTTTTTATTTTTAATGTATTGTCGCATGATGCAACGCCCCCTATACCCAACCATCGACTCATCTATACTCAATTCCCTGTCGGGATAAATTAAATTTTTCATAGTTTCATTAAAATAATTTAGTAAAAAATCTACTTTCGAATATCTTATAGCAGATTCGTATACATTATTGAAAAATAGGCACCTTAAAATTAACAAAAATCTGTCCCTTGACATAAATTTATTCATATTAAATTTTACATAGGGACTTTTCTTCCAGTAATCTGAAAGCTTGGACAGCCTAGCGGTTCCAATATAAAATAATATGCCTAAAAATGTCCATAATTCACCAACATTGGTGCTTTTCCATTTGGTGATGCGGCTGTTTGGTTTCATTGGCCTGGACGATAAAATTTGGGCATGCATGTTGGTCATTTCCGCTAGGCTGCCAATGAAGCTTTCTTTAAAAATTGATTTAAAATAATCTACGGGTCCTTTATTAGCGGCATCCGCGATTAGTATAGATGGTGTCCCGGTAAATGGGAAAGAATTCACGATTCCTGTCTCTTCCGTCCAGTCTCCATCCGGAGACAGGTCGTCTACGGCCACCGAAGAGCTATAAAGAAGAAATGATATCTACTTAAAAACCGTTCAAGGCTTGAAACAAACACTATAATATGAATACGGTTATAAAATTAGATATTCAATTCTTAGAGTCCATACCTGTCTGACGCGTTGGAGGTGACGCTTTCGGTGTCAGACCCGTCGGACTCAACATCTTCGGAACCCGAATCTCCGAAGATGGTCTGCATGTCCCTTTCAATTTCAGCAGGTGTACGTGCCATCTGAAAGCAATATTTTATCGTACATTTTGTGCCGCATAATCCATACGATAGGTAGCCAAGTAAAATAACAGCTGGAGAGTTGACTGAACCATAGAAAATGAAATAAGGGCTGATCAAGAAGAAGATGTAGAAACGTTTAAACTTGTGGCAGTTACACTGTCAAGACTTAGGTCTCGGGTTTGAACCCAAAAGACTGATTTTTCGTGCTGCGAAGAATTGGTGCGTGACCGTCAAAATGAAGGCATCAAGTTCCAAATGTCTCTCATATGCAAATAAAATATTATACCATTTAATCTACTTTTTCCTACTTTTTGCAATAATTTAGCCCTGGAGTATACTTAAATCACCCGTGTTAATTCATCCAGGTGTATTTAGTATACTAATAGTAAACTTTATTCGCCTAATTCACCTGGGTGCACTAAGTATACTGAAAGTAAACTTTATTCACTGATTTCATTGCAGACCCGTCTAACCCCTGGCCGTTATTTTTTAAAGTTAAACGATACAACCAGGTAATATTCGGACAATTTTATTTAATCATTTAAACCTTTAGGGGCGGCATAGGTACCGGGCCGTAGGCCGCTGAAGGATCCCGGCGAAGGTACGGCACTTCGGGGACCGAAGTCAAAATTTTTAATATGCGAGCGAAGCGAGCGCGCGTCATGGAGTCGTACGTAGCAGGTTCTAATATACTTATCTTCAGAAGTGGTTTTAACTAGTGTTAAAACAGTATTACCTGATAGTATCGTTTAACTTTAAAAATCCTACCGTACCACCTGGGGTACGGCCAAGGGACCAAGACCCCAAAGTGCATACTTTAAGAACTAAGACCTAATAAGCGTATTTTACGTTTATATTTTTATCTTTTAAGCCCTACGATTTTTTCTAAATCTGTTTTTTAAACAAATATAAACAAATTCAAAACAACATATGTAAAAATCTACAGTTCTCTATGTAAGCGCTTTATATGAAAACTAGTTAATGGCCAAACGTTCGCGTAGCGGAAATTTGTATTTCTCCGAAGTTTATGCATGCACTAGTTTTATTCATACATACACAATTACACACAAATACACACTAGTTTTTGGACACAAATCTTTTCTTCTAAAGTCTTTGGATAAAAAAAAGTTCCGCCAGGACAACGTTCGCCCAGCGGAATCAGTTTTTGGTGAATTTCTCCACAATGGTTGCGTGCACAATTTTTTTTTTACCATACACAATTATACGACGTCATACACTAAATATCTGCTTAAAAACTTTAAATTCAACAACATTCCGCTGCGCTTACGCACACGTTTATTTTCAATAAATAAATATTTAATACCTATTTACTACATTCAAATTATGCAAAGTTTCTTACGTTTAATGGTTATGTGTTCGTACACATGCCAAAAACAGAGGTGTTTTTTTTTAAAATAAGAATAGCACAAAAATACATAGCTAATATGAAATATATTTATGGTAAATAATGGTTTTAAAATATTATTATTTATTGGTTTATTTTATTTTATTCTCGAAAGTTAAGAGAGTTAAAAATATTTGTATTATTTTGTTAAAATATTGTGTTTATGATGATGTAGCTAAAATTTTTGCAAAGGTAAGAAATAATAGATAAATAGTATTATTTTTAAATGTATATGACAGATAATGGAGGCTTGGTCCCTTCATTTTGACGGTCACATATATGTCATCTACATAAATATTGGACATGGCTAGCACATAATTGACTGATAGATCAAGTAAATTGAGTAAAAATAATATAATAACTGTTCGGACTTACCATGTACAGCCTGCAAGATCACCACAAAATCACCAAAGTTCACCAAAGTTCTTGACAACCACTGAGCACAGTACGACACTTTAAATCACAAGGTATATCGGAGTCCAAAATCACAAGCCAAGGTAATCGCGAGGTATTTTCAGAGTCCAATATCACAAGCCAAAGTAATCGCGGGGCAAATCAGGGGTCCAGAAAGAAAGCAATGGTCAAAATATAAAACAAGAGAGAATATCGAAAGCACGGAGAGCACGGAGAGTACGTCTGTTCACCACGAAAGCAAAACAGAAGTGACTCAATAACAGTCATTTCGGTCAGTGTGTCGTCTTATGGGCGGAATTTTTCCCCCGAAAGACGAGACGTCCACAGCTGGAAAACAATACAAAAGGGTGCCGGCAGTTTTGGTTACAAAAGATTATTTCAAACAATCGGCATATTGTATTAGTAGTCCAATAAACATTAAAGAAATTTTAAACAAAAAGATTTTTGCAGTTTTAGTAACAAAGGATTATTTCAAACAATAGACAAGTAAATATAAAAGATATTTTTAGCAAAAGGATTCCGACGCCGCCGGATCATCTTTGTTTAAAATATCTTTTGTATTACTTAGATAATAAAAAGGTTTGTTGTAGAAGATATGAGTGTTGAGACATACCATCCTTGGACAATTTTATGCAATACTAGCCGATGCCCGCGACTTTACCCGCGTTAAATTATATACAAAAATCATCCTCTTGAATCACTCTATCTATTAAAAAAACCCGCATCAAAATCCGTTGCGCAGTTTTAAAGATCTAAGGGACAGACGGACGCGGCGCGGCGGGAGACTTTATCTTTGTATATGTAGTGATAATGATTCAACTACTGAAACCAATTTCTCCACACATATTTTTGGTTAGTACCATTTTATCAAGTATATTTTCAAAAAAGAATTACATGGTAACATTATATTGTTTTGTCATTCATTCAATCGTTCAAAATTTTAACATAGAATTTAAAATTGACATTGACAGACATGACATTGTCGTTTAGTTTTACTCTGTGTTAAAAGTGTGTGTTAAAATTTAATCAATTTTATTTCAAATAATGAGTTCTTGGTGGGGCCGAGCCATTCGCCGCATCGTTTGTTGTAGGCCTGTTGCTAATAATGAGTAAGTATCAATATCGTAATGAAATGAATGATTGAATGAATATTTCGCGGAAGCAATATTGTATTAGCTAAGTACTTGACATGTTTATTTTTATTTCAGACCAGTTTATCAAAACCTGGAACCGCTGCACCAGGCGAGACGCATGCGTGCCATACTTATTACTATCGCCGACATGCCCAACTGCATGCAGCGGTTGGAGCACAGTCTGCACCGGGTGCTGGTGTACCGGCCTGAAGACGCCGAGTACTTGACAATAACGTGAGTGCATATTTGCACAACAGCTCTGCCTTCTTTTTTTATCATAGAAAGTATTTTGTATGTTCTCTAAAACTTAGAGACTTACAAAAATACAAAATAAGAAGAGGCCATTTCCATACTTACATAAATACAAATTCGAAATGCAAAATACAAATACAAATGATTGTGATATCCAAATTTAGAATAACTGAAATATGCAACTATTTTCACCACCACCAGTATCCACTCATAAAACAAGTTGCCAAAATTAGTAACATAACTTATCTATGAAAAGTTCAAAAACCATATCAAACATATACCTGAAACGGCATAATAATAGATTGACAATCATTCCTTCAGCACATGTGGTATCCCTGGTAAAATATTTCATTTGATTGATGGCACATACCATACATGATCTACCAAGAACGTTTAAGAATATTTGTAACTTATTAGTTTTCTATTTAGGTTTTTGTTTGTATATATAATTTATATTGTAATCATAATATTTATAATTTCCTTTTTTATAGGAACGGACCTGGGCTGGCACCAGCACCACAACCTCCACCAGCTCACAGGCTACGGCTGAGGTGGCTGGAAGAAGGAGTTGATTATGTGGAGCCCTTTCCAGAAGGATTGTTTTTGTCCAAGCGCCTCATTAGGACTCATCCCCCGTTAAACTTTGAACTTTTCCCCCTTGTTTTTTATTTATTGTCATTACCCTCATCATTCCATCAGACTCTCTCACACACACACACACACACACACACACACACACACACACACATATAAATGAAGTGAAGACTTTCAACAGGTAAAGCTGATAAAAGGTGAATATTGAATATGAACTAGATAGGTTGTGGACTTCATTGTACCTACTACGAAGAAGGGTCCTTATTAGTTTTGTTGAGGTGTGTACTTAGGAGGTAGGCCTTTTATATATGTAGGTACTTAGGTAAGATCTATTGATAGATAGATAGATAGATACATCAGCCGTGCTATGTATTATTATTTTCAAATAAAACAATTTAAGTATAAATAGGCAGTATGGTCTGATGACTATAACCTAATTTTGAATGGCCATAAACTAAACAATAAGTTGTAGTTTTCAAGCAATTTTGCCGACAATGTTTTTGTTGAGCTTCTCGGGATTTGAAACAATAGAGCTAAAAATTTTACGCCGACGTACAATATGCTTTGTTATTACAATCTTTTATGAAGAAAAATTGAGCTTCTCGGGATTTGAAACAATAGCTAAAAATTTTACGCCGACGTACAATATGCTTTGTTATTACAATCTTTTATGAAGAAAAATTCAAACAAAGCATTCAGATACAATAGCAGCCATAAAGCAAGCAGGGATTTTTGCTGAATATTGCCAATAAAGGGCATGTTTTTGTTGTCGGCCTTATTATGTAGGCCTACTATCTGTAATACCTACTTATGACTAAAAAAATCAGGTCCAATCCGAGGACTGGTTATACAACTTACTATAATTTATTGAGCTTACTTAATAAATTCTGATATGTGGGAAGTGTTAAAAATCTGCATTGTAGGCTGTATGAAGGTTTGCCATTGTTACAAAAGTTTTGAAAAGCTCAAATTGACATTTGTGTGTCAAAACTTTTTATAAACTTATAAGAAGAGGAACAAAATGTTTTTTATAATGTGGACGCTAGCTCATATGATTACCAAGTAAGTATTCTTTGGTGTTTTATAAACATTCGTGTATAAAAGTGTGGTAGGTATCGTATACCTACACATAGAACGCTACCTGCCCTGCGCTTATCGGCACCGGTCCGTGCAGGTGGTTAGCGCGGCCAGTATATGCTTAGTGCCGAACTAGCGCTGATAAGCGCCGGCAAGTGCCGACGGCGTGAGCAGGTCGTCTCTCTTATATGATATTATTATTACAAGCATTGTCATAAAAAAATAACCTACTTGTTTCCGTAAATGAGAAAAAAAAAAAATGTAAATTTGAGTTGTTTCAATTTCCCATTTTAGATTTATAAGGATGAGAAGAGACGAGCACCGGGTGGTGTTGTGGCGAAGGGCGCAAATCGAGCGTCGTATGTGGGACCTTCGGTGGCGGCATTCCAGACCGCCACTTCCGACAATGGCAGTCCCAAGGCAGAGGCCCCTGCGTCCTTCGCCACCCCAGGCGATCCCGGTGCCGTCATGGTGGCGGCATCACCGCGGTGAGACATAAAATAATAAAAAAAAATATCAAAAAATATGATTTTTATTTAGGTATTTTAGTTTTCTTCCCCACTCCCTTGCCTTTTTTTGACGGAATGGGGAACTCTTGCCGAATACATTTTTTTTTGGCGGTCGCCTCCGGCTCTGGTTCGTCGGTCTTAAAAATGGGGCGCAATTTGGCCGCGCGCAACATTGCTGAAACGTCAATTCCGCCGCTGCCGCAGCTGCTGGCATTACCTCCAGATGTCGAGGGCGCCTCGTCATCTGGAGATAATGCCTCCGTCATCGGGACCCAGTCACTCGGTGACGTATCTTCGTCTTCCCTGGAAATAAAAGTTACAAAATGAAGAAATTTTGTACCTAATCTTTGATTGTTAACGACAATAATAACCTATAAAACTCATGTTAGGGTTATTTAGAGGTTTATGGTAGCCCTCCTGGACCAGTAGATAAGTAAAGTAATATTTGAACAATACTTACATCTTAAGTAGGTAGAATACCGCATTTACTGGCAGCCAGGTTTGTCTTTTGTCATCAGTGCTACCAACCACCAAACGACATGAATATTTTCGTTCAAAAATTTTAGTTATTAGGTTTCACACCGCGTTTAGTTACATTTTACAACTTCAACTGAGTTGTTTGGTGGCTTTTGTGGAAATTAACTAAATTTTTTCGATGTAATAAAAAGACTAGAATTTTGAGACTTGTCTAGCGCATGTTAAATTTCAGAGTTTTTTTTAAATCTTTCTATGGGCAGCCTAAAACATCCCTAACACTCGTAATTGTTACACAAATATTATGTTACGAATCATAACACAATTATTTGCGAAATTATTAGGTACTATAAATTCTCGTACGTCCTAACCGGAGTTGGTTAACTGCACTATTCCATCGACAAGTTAACCCATAGAGCATCATCTTGGATATTGCACGAGTCGTACGGTCTCGAGCTGGCCGAAAATGCTGTAGGTAAGTACTCTACCACATAATAGCCCGCAAAGAGCATAACTATCCGAAGCTTTTCAGTTACTAACTACAAGTATTAGTGTGCACTTGCTTCAAAAAATTAAGTAAAACATAGACTAAACCGGTTTGGGTGCCATCTCTATAATTATATATTCCATCGACAAACTTTTCACAGTGATTATTATATACTCTGTGTTTTTCACTTGACACGGATTCTACGATTCTTTTCACGGATTAGACGACTCATACAGTGAAATGTCGTGAGTATTCTGATATTATTGTTACTAGCTGATACCATTATACATCAAAATGATCGTAAAGAATCGTGCTATAATATTTTGTTAAAGTTCATTCGTTTTAGAATCGCGAAGTTGCAATATTTCGCCTCTGAAAAAGTTCTTGTTCGCGATGTGACCAATGGCGGTCGTTTGATCGTAAAATAAAAATTATTATGTGCATACAAGTGTATAAAAACGGTAGAAATGTTCATAAACCTTAATCTGTTAGCGAAGTAGACACAATAGTTAATTAAACAACGGCGCCAGACCGACTCGGTGGCGCTTCAAAGCCGAACTAAAGAAAAAAAAGAGGTTAGATTCAGAGTTTGATGATCGAGTTCATGGCTTTTGGTTACAAAACGACATAAAAGTGATCGTGTATTGTTAATAGTAGTTTATGCGACTGTGCATAATGAAGGAAGGAATTATGTATAGTTGCATGCACTACTTTATCTACCCAAATATCATAAGGGCTCTATGATGGGTTCAGGAACCATAGGGAAATGACCTGCATTGTTACTTGGCCCTTGATTTTTGTGCGAATAGGCCCCTTATTCACAACCATTCGACTCGCTTCCGAACCGAATCGAACGTCTTAGATGTCGAAGATGAAATCCAAACGCTATTCACAAATCCGCAATCGAATAATTTTGACAGTTCAATTCGACAAGAAGACTCGAATCTTTCCGACAGCTGTTTGCTGTCGGGAGTCATATCGAACAAAATTTAAACGAAGAAATAAACCATATTTCCAGATTATTTCAGTAAAATAAAAAATACCAAACTTTTTAAACACTGCCTGAAGTAAGTAAATTAAGTTTAATTATAGTCCGGTGTTGTTTGTGAGTTATTAGTTGTTTTATTGACCGTATTTCATTGATGGATCCACATTTACATAAATTCAATGTGTTTACAAAAATGTGTAATTCGTTCTAGATTTTAGTTAACAAGCAAGAATTGTATTTCACTGATATTAAACACTTTAACAGTTATTTTTCCTTTTAAGAAAAAATAAAATGTTACTTAAAAAAAAACAACGTTTCCGCTTTGCCAGTTTGACAGACGGCTGTTTACAAAGCTGGTATTATTCGAAATAAAGTTTATTTGAAAATTTATATTATGTTATTTCAATAAAATCATTTTGTTTCGTTTGCTGTCTATTAAGTAACTACCTGTATATTTACTTATATAAACAGAACGAAATATTCAAATAAACCAATTTTATTTACTACTTTTCATTTTCTACCACGATCATCTATTTACTACCATTTTATAGCGATCCCCATAAACACAATCTCAATCGGATAGAAAAAAACGCATCCGTTCGGATCTGTGAATAGCGTTTTGACAGTTCTTCGTTTCGGAAATGAGATAGGTAGTCGAATACGATTCCTTACCGACACGGAAACGTATCGAATGGTTGTGAATAAGGGGCCTGGTTATTAGTTGCATTCGTCGCTGCATTTACGATATCTGGCGGAGTATTCATGTCAATTTCTGAGTCACTATCACTCATTTTCGACAGAAATAAAGAACTTATCAGAAAATTTGTCTACTCGTAACTGGATTACTGGAAATAAAAAGCTAACGAACAAATGACAGCTCGAAATGGCGGCGTTTCGGATATCTGTCATTTTTTTTTTAATCATAGGCAAACGAACAAAGTCACTATTCTTGTGTCACTCGAGATCAAAATGTCGTGCGATTTATAATTAAAATCATACTGAATTGGTGTTTTTTTTATTATTGATATCTGATTTAATGTGGGTGAATAGCACACTCACTTGAATTTGACACCTGTTCCAAATTTAAAACTCATAACCTACGGTTTTCAGTTGCGTTATGAGTTCATTACAGTTCCGTTTATTTCTGCAGGTTGGTAATACTGGTCATTGCCTATGGTTTTTGAACGCATTAGAGAGGGTTTATGATATTTGGGTAGAAAAAAAGTTTTATGCAAGAAAAAGTAGTTTCGTAACGATTACATTATTTAATGACATGACGTGTTCAACAGGTTTTCTGTCAGGGTGACCTAAGTCTGGTTCTATTTAAAAGTAGTAAGGGTTTGTACAGACGGCGTTACATAACGTAATTTTTTTTTTATAAGGTTTGTGATGCGTTTTGTTTGTGATAGACAATTAATGCTTACTACTTTTCTTTTAAGTTCGCACCTGAAGCTTGCACTTAAAAATGGTATTATTATTTAGTGATTGATATTTTCATAGGTATTCAAAATTTCTATTCTTTTTTTTTCTTTTTTAAAACGATGCTATTTACGTTTTTGAAATCTAGATTCGACTTGTTTTGTGAGTTCCAAGACTCGCTTTTTTTTCGTACGCGAATGTGCTCCTTTTTCATGCATACATTTTTTGCTGCCGACTCGCATGTCGCTACATTGCGCTGAAATTTCTGGTGAAGGAATACGCATGCGCTGCTCCAATTTATTGTCATTCAAAAGTAATTGAAATAAAACTGTTAAATAATTTTAGGGGAAAAAATGAAACGATAAAAGGCCGCAGGGGCAGCCGCGGGGGCAGCCGCGGGGGCAACCGCAGGGGCAGCCGCGGGGGCAACCGCAGGGGCAGCCGCGGGGCCAACCGCAGGGGCAGCCGCGGCGGCAGGGGCAGCCGCAGGGGCTTCCCTGGTCGCGGGCGATTACGCGGCAGCCTGGGCAGTCGAGACAGCGGCCAGTGCGCTGTTAGCGTCATTGTACGAGTTCGAGACTGCCTGCGCGTTGCCGAAGCCGAGGATCGACGCCGCACCCAGTTAGTTGTTGAAATGCTTTAGAACTTTTTAAATACTTTCATTTGTCCTACATATTCAATGTTGTTATATTTTTATTTAGAAACCCTACTCTGGAACGGCCGTCGGCAGCAGGGCCGTCGTCCCCCCGTGCAGGGCCCTCTAGGGGGCTCGAAGCGGGTGGTCCTGCGCTGGAGGACGAACTCCAACTACAAAGAGGTAAGTAATATGGTTATCCACTGCTGGGCATGGTAGATCTTTTCTTTTTCCTATTTCCAGGCTCTGGGCATCCTTCTAATAAATGTTTTTGTTTCAGTTGACTTTGACGGTGCCGCCGGCGAAATGACGCCGCCCAGGGTGGGGACACCCTTTGACGACACTGTCCCAAACTCGCCGAGTTCACTCGACAGCGACCCAGGTCGCTTGACAACTCGGTTGAGTTTGGCGACAGCATGTCTCACCCCTAAAAAGAGGGGATTTCCCTTGAGGGAAGTTTCTTCAGAGGATGAATAAACCATTCCTGAAGAAATTTCGTTCTTGGGAAATCCCCTCTTAATGGGAGGGGGGTGGCCCATCCTGGCGCGTCCTCCCGGCCTCAAAATTTTGTAAATATTTTCACTGTAATTTTTTTAATGTTTTTGTCCTTTTTTTTTTTTAAATAAATGCTTTTTTTTTTCTTTCTTTCTTACTTTGTTAACGCGAGCGTGGCTGAAAAACTTGTTGTTTCATCCAGAGCGACGATATAATTTCAACTCCCCTGTCTCACCTACCCCAACTTCAACTTATATCTGTTTTACAACGACACATGTTATTCAGAAAAAAATCTTTTGTCACCTTTTTTATACTAATGATATTATCTTCTAAGAGTAGACAACTCAGTCAATTTGTAAAATTTAGTTTTTTTTTTCATTTTACGTTTCATGAGAAATTTCATGATTGTCCTAATTTTTTTTGTCCGAAGATCATTATCCATAACACTTTTGCTATAAACTTCAGTAACCATAATGTTCAAAACACCGAAATTACGTTTTACATAACTAACTTTACTTCTAATACTATTTTGTTCATAATATCGAATACTATAATAATTGAATCTCCTAATTTTACATGACATAAAGTCGTATGTCCTAAGTATGGTCATTTATAAATTGTTAGTCGCTAAAAAAATTCCTAAAAGTTAGGTTTCAGTGACAGAAACGAATTGCTATAAATCCGACTCCACGCAGTCTTGTCTGCCCTACCCCAAGAGTGTTATTTAAAATCGCGTAGGCGCGGAGGGGCGAGGCGGGCCGCGAGTTGAGGAGCAGGTGGTTGTAACACTCGCCGCCGCGGCTGAGGCTGGCCGGCCAGCAAGCCGAAGCTGCGGTGGTGAGCGTTAAACCCATCTGCGACGATAAGCTCGCGTGAGGCCGTCGGAGCCCCGCAGCACCGGAGCCGTGACAGAAACCATGCCTGCTGCATGATGCTTGCTCGTTTGCATGCTACATGCTTGCATGCTGCACGCTTGCTTGCTGCATGCTTGCCTGTTGCATACTTGCTTGCTGTATCCTTGCCGCATGCTTGCTTTGCTACATGCTTGCTTGCTTGCTACATGCATGCCGCATGCTTGCTTGCATTGCAGGTCAACGCCTACATACGATTAACAACATTTACTTAGAATAGGACTTATGTCTTTTATTGAAAACGATTTTATGTCTTTTGTATATTATTGATTGTAATACTTATGCCAAACGGATGTAGGGCTTATTATATTTAGGCGTTTCAACTTTATGGTATATGATAATAAGTGATTTAAAGTTCGGGTTAATTATCATTCGGACGAATGATGATTATGTCAAAAAAAAAAATGTCATTTTAGATTATGGATTAAAAAGTTAGGTAATACGAGAACCAAATTTCATACGGCTGCCGGCCGGAACCGATATGAAATTTATTAGCTATTGAATATGATACCACATTTTCATACAAGAAAGTTTATCAGAAGACAACAAAGAATACTTACTGACGTATGTAGCTCACCACACTCCAAGTTATAAAAAATAATAGACGTGAGGCATAAATATTGGAACAGGTATGTGGATAAGGTATTTTTCGATGCGAGTCCGTACCTAATTCAAAGAATCGAGGATTAGGTATGGCACGAAATATTCGTACACAGTCTACATAGAAGATATTCCGTACCTTAACATGTGGAGGTTAAGGTTCAAGTTTAATTAGCACTGCCGCCAGCGTGCAGCGCCATCTACGTAGAATACCACTGGACTAGTTAGTGCTCTAGCGATGTACCTATGTCATATGGAATGATACTCTCAAAGAAAATAACAAAACTTTCACGTCTTTTATTGAAAATAAATGTGTAAAAATCAGAAACTCATGTGATAATAGGGTGAAATGTATTTGAATATCCTAACGCTCTGGTATAACATAGGTACATAGTAGGCTGGTGGTCTATAGGTACATAGTTTTAATTATTATAAGACATTTTTCGGTAAAAATTACAAAAAAATAGGTATGTTTTTTGAGTTGTTTATAAAAGTGAATCTGACCTATCTTTATTACATTAAAAACAAAAGTTTTACGTTGACTTTTAGTTTAAATTACCGTTTGCCTATAAAAGAACGATCAGAAATATCAGAAAATATTCCAGAATATATCAGAAACGGAACGTCCATACTCTGTGACGAATATTTCTTACCAAATCCACATACGATACAAAATATCGTTCACAGGCCTAAACCAGGCCAGGCCAGGCCAGGCCAAACCTAATCCGAGTATTTATTTAATAAAGTCATTACTTAATAAATATTCGGATAAGGTTTTTTTAAATACTAGGATTAGGTATCGATTTTACGTAATCCGACCCATGTCTAAAAAATAACATTATATTGTACCACTTGGTTGTTGTCAAGTTTTGAGAAACAAATTTTAATGTCAACTAAACTTTAAAACTTTTGTAAAAAAAACGTCAACCCAATGCCCACTGAATAACATAATTATGTTATGATAAGCTCAGTGAATTAAAGTTTTGATTTTTTGTCGTATCAAAATAATATTGAAATAAGGATGTTAGTTCGAAATCCTGATAAATTCAACAAAAACATAGCAAACCGACACGCTTTGTTGGCAATTTTCAGCAAAATTCCTTGCTTCTATAAGCTTTGTTGTACTGGACTTGAGTTTTTTGTAACATAATATAAACATAATAGTGAAAAAAGGACGTCGGCGTACAATTTTTAGCTATTGTTTCAAATCCTGAGAAGTTCAACAAAAGCATGCCGCGCCCTTTGTTGACTATTTTCGGCATAATTCCTTGCTTCTATTGTTTCTAAAAGCTTTGTTGTGCTCAGGTATCTTACTATGAAATAGGTTTTTTTTATTACCGTACGCGTTGTAAATGCCACACCGAGTTGACTTTCCCTTAAAAATTTATGTTTGTAGACGACTAGCGGGCGTCACGCGGTTTTACCGCGGAGTTTCCGTGCGAGTACGGGGATAAAATGTGCCAATGTTACTCAGGGTGAATGTAGCTTTCCAATGGTGAAAGAATTTTTGAAATCGGCACAGTAGTTTTGAGTTTATTCATTACAAATATACACACAAAAATACAATTACTTCCTCTTTATAATATTATAGTGCAGAAAACAAGACCAAAATGTTGGAGGGAAATGCCACACAGATAATGTGGTGGCAAAACTGCTCGAAGAGCATTTGAGCTCAGGGCATGTGTACATGGTCAATTTTTATAATAGTGTTGGTCTCTCAGAGTGCCTGTTTCGTAGTGGAATGAATGTTACTGGAGAGCCAAGCGCAAAGGAAACCCAGCAGTGGTTACAACCAAATTGCAGAAAGGTGGTAGCATCTGCAGGTACAATCGCCAAGGTGTTTGTGTTTGCAAGTGGCGTGACCAACGTGACGCCTTGACACACCAAAAGCTCACCAGAGCTGATGCCTGTTAGTACAAAGAATCTTAAGGGCCAGAAATTATCATAAAATACTACCAATTTATGAGTGGTGTTAATAGACAAGACCAAATGTTGGCTTACTATACTTGCGAACACAAAACGATGCGTTGGTATCTCACTGGTATCCAAATGATGATGCTGTATCCCTACTGCTGGTGCCAAACAAAAAAGAATAGAATTCTGAAAATTTCGAGAAAGCATTATTACCAAGCACCACCTCCTCAAAGTCGAAGTGAACAGCCAAAACGAAAAAAACAATCATACATTTATGTACAGTGAGTTATAACAATAAGCTGATCAACCTTTGCATAAATGGTTGAGATGTTTTAGAATAGGGATCGATAGAATTTTATTATTTTTTTATTTTTATCTTTTTAGCTCAAATGAATTATAATATACTAGCGCCCGCCACGCGGTTTCACCCGCGTAATTCCCGTTCCCGTGGGACTACAGGGATAAAATATAGCCTATGTTACTCGTGGACAATGTAGCTTTCCAATGGTGAAAGAATTTTTAAAAACGGTCCAGTAGTTTTTAAGCCTATTCATTACAAACAAACAAACAAAGTTTTCCTCTTTATAATATTAGTATAGATAAAAGAATAAAAAAATTCTATCGATTCCTGTTCTGAAAAATCTCAACCATTCATGTTAAGCTGGGTCAGCTAATTGATATAACTCACTGTATCAATTTATTTTTAAAAAGTTCATTAAAATTGTGGGAGCTCTATACGAGTCCGATTTACAATATCGGTCTTTTCAGAATCCATAATTATTCTTCGTCACTTAAGAATAATTATGGATTCTGAAAACACCTATAAACTTCAACTCGCATAGAGCTCCCCTAATCTGGACAGTCCCCTGGTGGTCCCCCGTCCCCAGTTAACTTTTGCTCGGCAGCAGCAACTGCCGAGCGCCAGCGCGCAGTTAGGGCGGCCACTTCGCTTGGCGCCATTTGACGCCGCTCCTCGCCGAGCTCCGGCAAACTCAGGCGCCGGTAGAATTTGAGGCGCTCCGCCACCAGCGCCTGGTCCCCCTGCAACTCGGGAGAGTAGCGTTGCAGTGGCCTGGTGATGCTGTAAAACGTAAAAATAATATAATTTTACTACACATAGCCGAAATAGTGGTAGATATCTAGAAATAGTATTTATTTTTCTTAGATATCTGAACTGCTGGCGGGAATAAAACTATAGCTGATCAAGTAGTGTAGGACAGACGTTGTGCTGTCACCTACTACCCACTATCTACCTACCCACTTCTACCTCCCTACTACAACCTACCTACTTCTACGTACCTACTAATACCTACCTACTTCTACGTACCTACTAATACCTACCTACCACAACCTGCCTACTATTACCTACCAACTACTACCTACCTACTAATACCTACCAACTACTACCTACCTGCTGCTTCCTACTTACCACTACCTACCTACTTCTACCTACCTACTACTACCTACCACTACCTACCTACTACCTACCTACTACTACCTACCTACTACTACCTACCTACTACTACCTACCTACTACTACCTACCTACTACTACCTACCTACTACTACCTACCTACTACTTCCTACCTACTACTACCTACCTACTACTACCTACCTACTACTACCTACCTACTACTACCTACCTACTACTACCTACCTACCTACTACTAGCTAACGGGATAAAAAGTATCCTATGTCCTTCTCCTGGCTCTAAACTACCTCCCTGACAATTTTCAGCTAAATCGGTTCAGCCGTTCTTGAGTTATAAGTGGAGTAACTAACACAACTTTCTTTTATATATATAGATATAATAATAATAATATATTGACTAGCTGACCCGCAACTTTGTCTGCGTGAAGAACTCGCTCGCCCGATTTTGTGCAAACTTCACATAAACCTAAACATTTGGTTTGGATAGGTGAGCCCGTTCTTGAGTTATAAAATTACAACGAAAAGTGGATAGATAGATAATAAAATAGATAATAGATGATGGTCATATTTAGTCCCACAATAAGAATCTCAAAATCAGTTGCATTTGGTTAGGCTGGAATCTGACCCATTGGAGTCATCGTCATCAAATGATGATAACTATATAATCAAATAAAACAATACTTACACACAATTTTCTGCCACCACCTCAGTCAGCAACGGCTCTGTCCTAAAAAAAAAAAACATTTATTAATCTTATTATTCGCTTTAAAATGCCAAAAGTTTAAACACGTTAAAATGAAGCAGACATACAACAATAAGTAAAACAAGACACTATATTATCATTGTGTGAAGAAGGATAATCATTCACAAGCCATCATTTTGTTACACAACTCAGTATTTGAACACCCATAAGCCAAGTCATAATTACTAATCAACTAGTCATACTTACTCGCTGCGATCCGCCGCCGCCATCCACCACCCATCAGCTCCTCTGAAGAACTCAGCGCATCTAAAAATTGAAAGTCCACTCAAAACCATGCAAGGAGAAAATCAATTACAATGTCACAAGCAGACTCAGAACCAAATTAGGTACTATCATTAGTATGCCCAAAGCTCAAACACATTCCATTAGCACTTTCATTTATATGCCCAAAGCCGTTGCCCAAACGTTCCAGTAGCTGTCACACCATGTAAAACAATTCCCACATAAACATTCAGACGATTCCTAGAACCGTCAATACCATTATACTGTCGTGCTTATCAGATGTGCTTGTATGGATCCGTCTGTAAAACATAAAATCCACTTGTGAAACTTGGTGAACCACATTGAAGCAGACTCATAACCAAATTAGGTACTATCATTAGTATGCCCAAAGCTCAAACACATTGCATTAGCACTTTCATTTATATGCCCAAAGCCGTTGCCCAAACGTTCCAGTAGCTGTCACACCATGTAAAACAATTCCCACATAAACATTCACAGACGATTCCTAGAACCGTCAATACCATTATACTGTCGTGCTTGTATGGATCCGTCTGTAAAACATAAAATCCACTTGTGAAACTTGGTGAACCACATTAAAAAAAAGTGTAGGTAGATACCTACAGTTCGCAATGAAAGTTATTGAACTTCCATATTTACCTGTATATAATGTTACCCATTTTGTTTATTTTACGTTAATCTGTAACAAAACAACAATGACTTTAATAAAGCAAAGATAAACCCAAAAAATCACCAGTTATTGAACATTTAAAACTTACTTACGAATGTTTACGAACTTTCTACGACTGCTTCGAATGAAACTTTTTGACAGGTAGAACCATAGATAATAGATAATACACTATAAAATATAAGATTGATGCACGACTCTGGTTTTTAAAAACTTCTGCTGTTTGTTTTTAAAATAAAAGTGATGTGAAACTAAACATACATTTATTAAAAATATTGTTTTATTTAATTAGCATAAATTTGTAGTAACTTCACAATAGTCCTTTTATGAACGAACGAATCTTGGTTTGTATAAACTTCAATAGATGGCGTGCGTGGCGTGATTAACATTTAATTTCAATAAAAAATAGTAAATACTAATTTTATTCACGTGTGATGCTAAAATCAATGGACATATGAATTAATTTTTGTGTATATATGTAAGATATATAATAAAAATATACAAAAAGCCATAAATAAGTTGGCAGACAAGCTAAATACGGCAGAATTCCTACATCTCGCTATCAAAGTTTTCCGAGACTTAAGACTATATACGAGATCCCGACAACATCAGTTGGGAAGTAGCTCACTAGACATAAACCTGTCTCGCTGGAGTCTGTTAGTTTCCCTGTAGTACATGGGTGCAGTGTAAATTCTCCATCACTACATGGAAGCGAACAGACTCCAGCAAGGCAGGTTCATGTGTAGTGGGCTTCTTCCCGTTAGTTGTCGTGAATTTTAGCTCGTTAGTTCATAATCAATTTTTGTTGAATGGAGCCGGCGTAGTTTTTGTTGTGCCGCTACGATAAATTAGAAGACCTCTCCACCGTCCTCGGTTACTAATATAAGTTGTATCAAAAAACAAACGTATTCCAAAAAAAAGTTTTATTTTTACACAAAAAAAAACAATTTATTAAAACATTTTGATGTGCGCTGTACGCAGGGCTGCGCCGGCGCCTCGTCGCCATAGCAACGCGGCTCGCTTGCCCTTTCCGCATCCCCGCGAACCCTTCCCGCCCAGTTTAGTCGTCCGATATCTGTCGCGCGAGAAGGTTGTGTTGCTCTCTGTCATTTCGCTACTTACGCGCGCCCGCGCAGCCTCGTGTGAACAATTATATTATACGTTTACGTTTTCTAATCGGGAGTATCTAGACATGGTAGTGTAGCATCCATTGTGGTTTTGTAAAGTCTTAAGAATCGGGCAATATCCAACGAGACATAACATCCGTCTGGTTAGAGGTTCGACCCTTATCTATGTACAATGCATATTACACTCTGTTCAAGAATATCCCCAAATTGGGTTACAGAGTGTAATTCATTCTACAGAGAAAAGGCTGGAACCTCCAACCAGCCGTGGGTGTAATGTCTGGTTGGATACTGCCGTATATGGTGGTATACTGCCGTATTTGGTGGTTTACTTGTTAGTTCATCATCTTTTTCATACATGGCGCTGTAGCACTTCAAGTTCAATGTAGCTGACGTACTTTTTGTAGTGCCGTATATCGTACCCAACGACCATACAGCCTATAGACGCCTAAGGCTGACCCCACATTTGGCGTGCGCGATCCTCGGGCGTGCGAGTAGCGCGAGCACCGCGCGCGCGCTGCGTGAGCGTCGGGTGTTGCCGCCGTGTGACGTGCCATGCAGCGTGCGCGCAATGCGCGCGCGGCGCGCTCGCGACGCTCGAGACAGACGGCGGCGGGGATAGCGGGCGAAGGGGTAAGAACGCGACTCGAGCGTCGCGAGCGCGCCGCGCGCACGTTGCGCGCACGCTGCATGCACGTCACACGGCGGCAACACCCGACGCTCACGCAGCGCGCGCGCGGCGCTCGCGCTACTCGCACGCCCGAGGATCGCGCACGCCAAATGTGGGGTCAGCCTAATACATGATCAAACGCACGAAAACAGTATTCTGTGAACTCGCTGAGATACCGGTAAAATGGGGGGAATAGGGATCCTGGGGTGAATGGAAACGAAACTTTGAAATGGATTTTAAAGTTGAATTCACATGATATGGTACCAACAAGTACCGTATTGTGTTAACTAAATTATACTTAATTATAAAGGTACCTTGTTGGCAATATACAATATAAGTTCAGCGATAAAATCCCTTTCAATGTTTTGTTTCCATTCACCCCTGGATCCCTATTCCCCCCATTTTACGGTACGAAGTACGCGACGGGGTACTGCTTTCTGATTGGCCAATTCAAGGTCATTGCATTTCACTAGGGATGGGACAGTTTTAAATCTAAACAAGAAAGTATCGATATTTTTTTAACTTTAAGCATAATAAAATATGTTTTTACATACTGAACTTGCATTAAATTACCTTCTTTATTCTAATTACGATTGAATCATGTAGGTAAAATATCTGAAAATGACGAACATATTACACTATAAGTAGATGGGATCCAGTTCTCTTGCTTGGTTGCAATTATCCATTTATTTTTAAATCAGGATCGTGTGGGTATCTAAAATTAATAAATTAAAGTTTCCCAATTTATCAGATGTACCTATCTGTTGTAATTTTTAATTATTAAAAATATATTTTTTGCATTATCGACAACAGAGGTGGTCGTACGATTTGGAACATCACTAATTATGTTTACGTAACATCGAGGAAAAGAGATAGCGAAAAAAGTACTTTCAAAAGAAAAGGACGCAATCATAAAAGACATCAAGTATGACCAGTATAAGATGAACTCCGATAAATATTGTCAGAAAAATAATCTAATTTAGATTATGGAACTTTTAAATTATCGATGAAATGTGATACCGTCTTTCAGGAAACTTGAAGTCCGGCTTTCTTTATCACATCAACGTATTAGGTATACACGGGGCCATATTACTTATGTCTATTTTATCGATTTTTTAAAGGAGTAATGCGGAAGTGTTCACGGCTCACAGGAGTGGTCGCAACGACCATACAGCCTATAGACTCCTAATAACGGGCGACCGATGTCTGTCAACACATAAGGGGTATAAATCTTATAACCGTCGTCACTCACCGAGTTCGAAGTAGTAGCGACCACTCCTGTGAGCCGTGAACACTTCCGCATTACTCCTTTAAAAAATCGAGAAAATAGACATAATATGGCCCCGTGAACAATACGTTGATGTGATAAAGAAAGTCGGACTTCCAGTTTCCTGAAAGACGGTATCAAATTTCATCGGTAATTTAAAAGTTCCATAATCTAAATAAGATTAATTTTCTGACAATATTTATCGGAGTTCATCTTATACTGGTCATACTTGATGCCTTTTATGATTGCGTCCCTTTCTTTTGAAAGTACTTTTTTCGCTATCTCTTCTCCTCGATGTTACGTGAACATAATTAGTGATGTTCCAAATTGTACGACCACCTCTGTTGTCGATAAAGCAAAACAAAAACATATAACTATTTATTTATGCATTTTTTTTTAATAATTATAAATTACAACAAATAGGTACATCTGATAAATTGTGAAACTTTAATATATTGATTTTAAAGATACCCACACGATCCTGATTAAAAAAATAAATGGATAATTACAATGAAGCGAGAGAACTGGATCCTGGTTCTGAATAGTGTAATATTATGTTCACGTCATTTTACCGAAGATTGTTTCATTCCTATGAAAAACCGTCGCCGCCTACTAAGTTCATATAAGTTCAGATATTTTACCTACATGATTCAATCGTAATTAGAATAAAGACGGTAATTTAATGCAAGTTAAGTATGTAAAAACATTTTATTATACCTACAGTTAAAAATATCGATAATTTCTTGTTTGATTTAAAACTGTCCCATCCCTAGTGAAATGCAATGACCTTGAATTAGCCAATCAGAACGCAGTACCCCGTCCCCCTCGCGTACCTCGTACCTCAGCGAGTTGACAGAATACTTGTCGAGCATTAGATCGTGTATTAGGTGTCTATAGGCTGTATGGTCGTTGAGTGGTCGAAACAAATTCGAACTCGGTGAGTGACGACGGTTATAAGATTTATACCCTTTATGTGTTGACAGACATCGGTCGCCTGTTTTTAGGAGTCTATAGGCTGTATGGTCGTTGATCGTACCTATATTATTATGTTAAAATCTCAATAGCTAGTGTGCAGACACCTTTACCAACCCTTATTTTACGATGTTTTCGAAACAATAGAGATGCACAATGGCCGCACAAGTGCGTCGCGCCGCACTCAAAGAAAGTTAAGAAAATTGAATGCACGCCCGTTAGCGCCGCCAGCACCCGGTGAATATCCGAAAAACTCGCAGGTGCGTTGGCCGCACTAGTTGCACGTTTTTTTTTGACTTTCCTTAAGGTTGCGGCAACAATATACATATCACGACAGAGAATCCCTGGAGAAGAGCAGTCCTCGAATATTGGCGCCATTCGCCGCCATACTTAATGTCTTGCAGTCTATAATAACCATCACATCGCCGTGCGATGTGATTCTTCATTGTTGGTAGATAGGTAGATGGGTAGTTGAAATCACACACCACATTTTACTCAAACTCCAAACGTTTATTTCTAAGAAACCATTTAGGTACAGGCACAATAAACATTCTGAGTCAAGCAGCCCGTTCGCATATTGTTAATAAGGAGAAGAACGGACAAAGAAACTCCTTACACTCTTTTCAACCAATATTACATTTCTCATTTACACAAGCTTGTAATGTTTACTTTATAAGCCATTACTATTTTCTTAATAATTCAATTGTTTTACTCAACGAGACACACCGCGTCTTCAACGCGTCTCTCTAGAGTGACCGGAAGTTGCTCACTCCCTCAGTACAGTAATTCATTACATCGTAAGGTCATTAAAACTTACAAACAATATCAGAATACTTCACACTTAATTATTGTAATAATTAAACAATACTAATATTCACAAATGCAAAGGTATTATTAAGTTTTAAGCTTAATTACTAGCTCAATTCCTTTTTACACTTGTTATTAAACCATTTCCGACAAAACGGAAGACACGTCAAATTAATACAAAGAATAAGTCTTCCACTAATAGATTGCTTTGTAAATAATCTTGTTACTTATTTTGGTTTGTAGCTAGTTTCAGTAAAACTGATTTAGTTATAGTTTAGAATTATAAATTGACTTATTGACCATTAAAATTGTACTTAGCGCGTTTGTATGGCGACATCCACCACATGTGGAGTGTTGCCATACAATCAAAGAAACCGTAGTCCACGAACGAGCTATGACAAATTGGTAAAATCCCAATAGTTATAAAATATTAGCTATCTTAATTTTAACTGTAGTTCTAGCTAAACTTGTTTAATTAATCTCTTAAATTGTCACTCGAAGATCTATTTAAGTCTTAGTTAATACAAATGCCAATAGATGGCGCTTAACCCTTCTCTCAATCGAATAATGATTTTTGTAAATAATTGTTAATGCCAACTGCCAAAGCAGAGATGGCAGGTTCATCAATATTACAATGGAATAGTTTACGAGTGTTATTAATTAGATTAAATCTTAGCAGATAGAGACTCCTGCGGCGACACGGCCATTCTGATCGGCGGTGCGCGCTCTGCACCTGCCGTCGCAATCACTATGTGGAGATTCGTAGTTGTTATCTGAAATAGTGGAGATAAATTTTGTCGGCAGATTATTGTTGCTTTTATTTTTATAATCCTACATTGTTCATTGAATTGTAGGATTTGGTAACAGAAAGTTCCAGTCAACATAGAAAGCTTGTAATAGATCTGACATCTATTAAATTTTCCAATTATTTCAATAAAAATAAATGTGTTTATGTCTTCACCTAGAAGCTAACACAGTCGCAGAGTTAGATCTGCTTGAAATTATTTTTTAATCTTTTAGTAGTGCTTAGCTTAGATTCAAGCTGCTTAAGCTATTTGTCAAAATCAAAATCAAAGCATTTATTTCAAGTTGACCAATTACAGGCACTTTTGATTTGTCAAAACAAAGATGAAAATTAAATGTAGCTACAGTCCCAGTCACAAGACATAAAAACTGTGAAAGTATTGTAGTTGCCCATTCCCTAGCGTAGATCTCTATGGAGAAGAATGGGCAAGAAACTCCATGGACACTTTTTTTAAATCAATTTATTGTTACAAAATCTTGGTTACATCATTCATGTTGAGATGGTAAATTTTGTGAGAACAATGTAGCATGTGCATGTTAAAAGTGTCCATAGTAAAAACAAAATAATTAATTCAAATAAGCCATGGCATCTAAGAGATGACCAGTCACAACTGACAGCGCCCGTTCACGAACATGACGCATTAGTTAAATAACATGTTGTAGCGTGGATTATCCAATTACAAGAATTGAATTGAGTTTATTGACATAGTTTGATCAGCTACTAGTCAAAAAGAATATTGTTGTCAAAATTATCCAACATGTGTTGAATTAGTGTGTTTAGTATCAGCTAGTTTTCAAGCACTTTTGAAACTTGTATTTGAGCTAATGGTAGGTGAGGTTGATGGGTCAGCTGAATCGCTAAAAATAATGTTGTCTCTTAATCCTACTAATATTATAAATGCGAAAGTTTGTGAGGATGTATGTTTGTTACTCTTTCACGCAAAAACTACTGAACGGATTTGGATCAAATTTAGCACACAGATAGTTTATTACCTGGATTAACACATAGGATACTTTTTATCCCGGTAATAAGATCCCGTGGGATAATTTCAAACTTCACGCGGGCGAAGCCGCTGGCAGAAGCTAGTAATTTAACATTTTCATTAAATTCTTATGCTTAAAATGATCTATGGTTCTAGTTGACTTCAGAACTTTGTTATAGATCTACTGTCTACTAGATACGTTTTATTCAAAACTTTTTATTGCTTTCAATATTCTGTAATTTTCATTTGGTAAGTGTAGTGTAAGTAATGTGTTTTTTTTTGTTTGTTCATTCTCACGGGAAGGTAATGCTCTGTGATAGACACAAAGTCTTGGATTTGACAGGATAGAAGGATAGGATCAGGAACACCGCTCTGTGATGGACACAAAGTCTTTGATTTGACAGGATTAAAGGATAAGGAGTTTAGGACCATTGCTCCGTGACAGGCACGAAGTCTTTGATTTGACAGGATATAAGGAACCAGGCTCTGGGTGTTAGTACACCGTGGACCCAGCAGGATAACATGAGAGTATTGTTTATTAGATGCCTCCACGGCCACTAATAGTTTGTTTTCATTATCAGTATCCTCCACGGCTACTGATAGGATAATTGGTTGTGTTCGTTATCAGTAGCCTACACAGCTGCTGATAGGATCAAGTTATTTATTATGCTCATTACCAAGTACCTCCACGGCACTGATAGTATTGTTCGTCATTTGTTGTGATCATTATTACTAAACTAATAGTATTTGTGTTATTAGTTGTGAGTATTCATTGAGCTTGTTGTTTCCTCCACGGATACCAACAGCTTGTTGTGAGTATTATTACTATTCATTTTATTAGTTACTGTTAGGAGTACTAACACTTTGTTATTTTTTTATTGTTAATAATTGCTAACAACTAGCAGCATTACAAAAACAAAAATAATGAATGTGGATACATGACACTCATCACACACAAGCATCATGTAAGTAGGTTGAATTGGCTATTGTATTACCCCTATTGATGTATCAGTAGGTATCAGTGGGGAAGTGTAGGAAGTAGTTTGAAAACTCCTCACCTTTACTTGTTATTTTATGGTGCGAGGACACTGTAACAGTCATCCCTGTTTGGCTGTTCTCATGCTGTTCCCCATTTCAAAACTCCACAGTTGGCGACACGGTCATCTGTTCACCAGGCTAAAGTTCATGAAGTTGTTCATTTTTAAAACTGAGTTGAGTCACCAACAGTTGGAATGTTGACAGTTTATATTGAAATTGTTCTGCTTGTATTAGTTGGCTAAAACCAATTGTGATATATAGTGGTTAGCCGGCTTATATTCTTAAAGGTATTCTTATGGCGGTGGTATAGCCTTCCACACTTGATGTCATGTCACTATCTTGGAGTGACTGCATGCATAGTTTTAGAAGAACTTGAGTCTTCTTTATGGTTGCTCTCAAATTTGTTTCAATTTCTTTGGTAGTAGGTTATCATTTTCTCTAGTGATAAAACAACTGCCTGGAACCTGAAATGTGAGAATTCGTGCAGATAAATAACTTATCAAAACATCACGCTTGTGATTCTCAATGGGTTAGCAGTGTAGCTAAAACTGCATTCACATTTCCCCAGTTATGTTTAGGTCGCACGTAATAGGGAGCGTATTTGTATTAACCAGGCACAATTCCATACTCTGTGGTTACTACTGAGAAATTCCTAATGGAAAAACCCAACAACACTTTGCTTTACCTGGGATGGGAATCGAACCCAGGGTCCTATGCTCAACTGTTAACAGTCACACTTGCAACCAACGAGGTAGTCAGTGCAAGTAAATAATAATAATAGTGTTGTGTGTACATAACATCACACCTGCAATCCCTGAAAGGATAGGCAGAGGTGTAAATAATAAATCCATACCGTGCCCAAGTCTCTAATTTAGCGATATTGCTATTTGCCTTTCATATGATTGTCTGGCCTGCTACTGAGAAATTCCTGATGGAAAAACCCAATAACACTTTGCCTGACCTGGGAATAGAATCCAGGTCCACATGCTTTAATAATACGGCTCATAACCACTGGACCAACAAAGCAGTCCTACTATTGTTTAAATTAGTTGGAGTAAAAGTTATAGTTGGTTATTGATTGTTTTGAAATAGTTATTTAAGTACTTCAATTAAGTTAATTAAACTAAGATGGGAAAGTTAAACTTATCAGAAACACTTTTAAAACACTGCTGATTGTGTAGCTGCACTGACATAACATTCACATTTTATCAGAATATTGAAAACTTTGTTTCGTTGATTTAGTGCGCTAAGATTTCTTTGTCACAAATTGCTGTACTGAAATAATATGTTAGACATTTCATTATTAGTCTTGTTTTTATAAATGAGTTCATAACAATGTGTTTTTGTTTGAATCTTGCAACACATTGTCCAATAACAAATGTTTTCAAGTTTGCATTTTTATTTGAAAATGCCATAATCTTTGTACATAACGCAAACAATATCTGATTGTGAGGTATAAATCTACAGTGTGAATGTCAGACAGATGTGACTACTTAATTACTAATAAAAATGTTTACTATTGCATGTTTCTAGTCTCTGTAATTGAAAAGTAACTGACATCACATTGACAACGTAGTTACTACTTGGTTAATTCATTTGTAGTAATTAAATAGTTGAATCTGATTGATGAGTTGAGTGCGTAGAATCTATGGAGTGGTTAGTTTTGTTGTTTCACTTCCACAGGTTTTCTAGTTATAGGCTCAGCTCAAGTCTAGTTTATCTAGCCAGAGTGTGTTGTGGTAAATAAAAATATTGTTAACTGTAAATATCTAGGTACAGTTAATAATACTAAAATTAATAAAAACAAAATACTTCCCGGGGTTGGTGTGGGTATCCATCAGCAGGTTTATTTGTAATGAAGCAAGAGTATTAGTTCCTCGCAATTGTTCTGGATGTCCGGCATTATGAGCAGTGCGCAAGAGCTATCACCTCTTCTGATATCACGACAGAGAATCCCTGGAGAAGAGCAGTCCTCGAATATTGGCGCCATTCGCCGCCATACTTAATGTCTTGCAGTCTATAATAACCATCACATCGCCGTGCGATGTGATTCTTCATTGTTGGTAGATAGGTAGATGGGTAGTTGAAATCACACACCACATTTTACTCAAACTCCAAACGTTTATTTCTAAGAAACCATTTAGGTACAGGCACAATAAACATTCTGAGTCAAGCAGCCCGTTCGCATATTGTTAATAAGGAGAAGAACGGACAAAGAAACTCCTTACACTCTTTTCAACCAATATTACATTTCTCATTTACACAAGCTTGTAATGTTTACTTTATAAGCCATTACTATTTTCTTAATAATTCAATTGTTTTACTCAACGAGACACACCGCGTCTTCAACGCGTCTCTCTAGAGTGACCGGAAGTTGCTCACTCCCTCAGTACAGTAATTCATTACATCGTAAGGTCATTAAAACTTACAAACAATATCAGAATACTTCACACTTAATTATTGTAATAATTAAACAATACTAATATTCACAAATGCAAAGGTATTATTAAGTTTAAGCTTAATTACTAGCTCAATTCCTTTTTACACTTGTTATTAAACCATTTCCGACAAAACGGAAGACACGTCAAATTAATACAAAGAATAAGTCTTCCACTAATAGATTGCTTTGTAAATAATCTTGTTACTTATTTTGGTTTGTAGCTAGTTTCAGTAAAACTGATTTAGTTATAGTTTAGAATTATAAATTGACTTATTGACCATTAAAATTGTACTTAGCGCGTTTGTATGGCGACATCCACCACATGTGGAGTGTTGCCATACAATCAAAGAAACCGTAGTCCACGAACGAGCTATGACAAATTGGTAAAATCCCAATAGTTATAAAATATTAGCTATCTTAATTTTAACTGTAGTTCTAGCTAAACTTGTTTAATTAATCTCTTAAATTGTCACTCGAAGATCTATTTAAGTCTTAGTTAATACAAATGCCAATAGATGGCGCTTAACCCTTCTCTCAATCGAATAATGATTTTTGTAAATAATTGTTAATGCCAACTGCCAAAGCAGAGATGGCAGGTTCATCAATATTACAATGGAATAGTTTACGAGTGTTATTAATTAGATTAAATCTTAGCAGATAGAGACTCCTGCGGCGACATACATATATACTTATAATATACATAATTATTGTCTTTTCTTGTGCTGGATTTTTATTTGTCTAGTCTTTGTTGCGTGTTGTTTGTGGTACTTGTTTAGTGTTGTGTGTGTGTTTATGATATATTCGTATATATTACTATATATTATATATATCTGTGCATGTTTGTGTGCGTTGGTTTCCATATAAATGTACTCCCTGTTTGTGTTGCTGTTTCGTTGTGTTTGTGTGTGTGTTATGTGTGTTGCGTATGCCCTAAGAGGCAGTTCAGGCATATGCTGTCGTCGTCCGAGCCAGGTAGTCCCACTTTTTGCGAACTGGGCACTCCACGCTGAAAGCGTTATGGTCGGTCCTCTGAAACTTCGAGTGCAAGCAGTTGCAGCACTGCGGTTCACTACCCGCGATAAACTCCGCGCACTTCTCGCGTAAGTGCGGTCCTCCGCAGTGACTGCACTTGTCCGCACTCTCCGTACAAAATTTCCGGCCGTGTCCGAACGCTAGGCATTTTGTGCATTGGATGAGCGGTGACTGGTCCTCCACCCTGACCCTTTGCAGGTCAAGGTAAAGGGCACCAGTCTCCGTCATCCTCTGCCAAACCGTGGGCCTGACCTGGACGACGACGTGCGCCGTTTTGGGGTTCCTAGTTCTCTTCTTGTATTTGATCGTCATTTCTTGTTCATCTTCGCCTAGGTCCTTGAAAATGTTGGTATTCTGGGAGTAGAGCGCCTTAACCATTTCCTCGTCGTTGCTGTCTAGGAAGACGTCTTTAAGAACGACGAGCGGGTTTTTATTCCTCATGGGCGCTACTCTTAGCCCTTTGCCTCGGCTCTCAATCCTATCTTTAACTCTTGTGTAGTCTGCTTCTGTGTCGCACCCCAGTATGACCGTCTGATTTTTCGCCTTGCGAACCTTGCTAATTTTTAGGCCAGTTTCCCTGGCATCGACCGCCTCCTTCACCCTGGCGAGCACTTCGTCGGCAGTCTCCTGGCTGCCTTCAAAGGTGACCGCCATCGAGTGAAGTGCCGGTCGATGCCCGGGTCTGGCTGCCGTGACGCAGGCGTATGACGGCACCTCAATTTTTGTGTCAGTTTCCGCCATTTTTATGGCTTCCTTGACGTCCCTGGCGGCTTCATCTATTCTGAGCTCGAGGACTCCCTGCCCCACCTCAACCTTGACGCTGAGTTCCTCGAGCTGTTCGCCGATCTTGTCGTGGAGGTCAGCACCGCTTTCGTTTATCTCCTCCTTTAGGTCTGAGGTGACTTTTGAGACCTTCTCCTCGAGATTGTTGAGCCGCGTCTCCAGGTTTGATTCCACCCTATTAAGCCTTTCCAGAATATCATCCGACAGTTCGGGTGAGGTAGGCTTGATGTTGGTGGTGGGGGGGACCGTTCCGGGCGCTGTCTCCAGGCTCTTTACACGCTTGCTCAATTCGAACAAGGTCCGCAGGCACTTGTCTGACTGGGTCTCCAGGAAGGTCTTGATGTCCTTACGCATCTGAGGATAACCTTGGACTCTGGTCGGAATGTCCTCAAATGTCTTCATGACCTCCTGGAGAAGTTTGTCAGTGGACGATGTGGCATAGATGTTGGTCTGCTTTTTGTAGGCGTCCATTAAGTCTACGGACCTTCTTTTCCGTTCTGGCCTCCGGATAAACGTTTTAGCGGCGTCCAGCGCCTGTGCCGGCTGTCCTACCCGACTGGGAGTGGTGGTGGGAGCGACGGCACCAGAGTTTCCTGCCGTTGGCGACGTCGGCGTTTTGGCTGTCGACGTGGCTACCTGTGCTCCACCGGCGCCTGCTTCCGCTCCTCTTCCTGTTACTGGGGTGCGAATTCCGGACATCATTTTGTATGTGTGAGTAGTGTGTTGTGTTGTGTGGCTCGTGTGTAAAGGGCACGGCGATGGGAACGGGGAATGTTGTCAATGTGTGATATAATATAATAAATAATAAAGATAAAGTTAAAGTCTATAATGACTGTGACCCAATCCTGTATAGGGGGGTGGGTAAAGAGAAAGTCCAGCCTATCCTTCGCTTAAAGGAGCGAGTATCACTATCACTATCACTACATAGTATAAAACAAAGTCGCCTTTTCTGTCCCTATATCCCTATGTGCGCTTAAATCTTTAAAACTTCGCAACGGATTTTGATGCGGTTTTTTCCAATAGATAGAGTGATTCAAGAGGAAGGTTTATATGTATAATTCATGCATCATATACTAAGGCAACATTGCTAATTTTAGAGGTTTCTAACGTGATGTCGTAAATTAACCTATTTTTTGGGCTTATTTAGCAATTTAGCAAAAACGCTGCCTAAACCCTACGAGTTAGATCAAATTAATGTACTACAGTATTGTACACCATAAAAAGGTCTACAAAAACGTCCGCGATGGTATATGTTTATCTTTTAGGGATAACCCACATTAACCATTTTTATTGTTTACTTTTTACGTGAAAAAATGGCTTATTTACGAAGCTATTTTAAGCAATACGGCATTAATCCTTATCGAATTAGGTACCTTAAATACAGTGTGCAATTAATATAGATCAATATGGTTCCTTACAGCATGTAAATTAAACAAATATTTTCGGAGATATTACAAATTTAGATATTCCAAAGATAGCAGGAAATCTTCATAGTAAGTATAGGGAAAGAGGAATTGTTTTACTCCAAATTTAATGCGTGCAGGCCAAGGGCAGTAATGAATGAATCAAAAATACTGGATCGATTTTCATCATGTTTTCATTGAGTGACATAGGCATATATATTTTATGCCCGTGCAAAGTCGAAGCGGGCCGCTATGTTTGTATATACAACGTTCATAGTTTTTCTGTAGTGTATTTAATTTAGTATCAGCATTGCACCCGTGCGAAGCCGGGGCGGGTCGCTAGTCACATATAAAATACAAAATAAATCTAAGAAAAGTCAAAAAACCGAGAAGTAGAGACTCTTTATAAAAGAGACTCTACGTAGAGCCGTTCTATTGTTTCCAATGGATAGCTCTCACCGAGCCTTCTCATATGAACCCAAACTCAGTGCAGTCACACCAAGGGGTTCCGGAGATATCCCGATTTGAAAAATCGGGTTTTTCACAAAAATAAAAACCAGAAAGGGTTACAAGAGGATATCTCCGGACCCAATGGTCCAAAAACCCCGATGTTTCGGCTCTCCGAAGTTGGCCCGGCGAGACCAATCCACCGGACTGGTTTTCAGGAAGAGAATTTTCAAGCTCCTGAAAACGCCTGAAAACTATACTAGCTGGCAGTTTATGCCCTGCTCATGTATTCAGAGGAAATCCCAGCCCTCTACGACTTTCCGTTGAGAAGTTATGGTCGATTGAAAAATTTTAAAATGGCCGCGAATCTGTCAAAGTCAATATTTGACCACCGATAACTTCCCTCCGGAAAGTCGCAGACCCCTTGAGTTTGGGCTCTCCCTACTCGGCCTGAGCTCCTCTGTCCCCTGAAACTACTTTCAGGATCCTGAAAATTTTCAGCTCCAAACCTGAAAACTTGGGGTAAGTAGGGCAGCGGGCTCTTGTCTGTAACGTTGAAATCCGCTACTTCCTACGACCACCGGTTAAGGAGTTACAGTGGTTTGAAGCTGAACAAGATGGCCGCCGAACTGTCAAAAGCTGTATTGAAACGTCCGTAACTAAGGAACCCTACGTCACAGAGAGACGGGGTTTTGGACCTACAGCTCGGCGTCACTTCAGGTATGACCTGAAAGCAGTTTCAGCGACAAATTTTTGGAAAGCCTGAAACAGGCTGAAAACTGAAATTTCTTAAAATTTAATATAATCCACTGGCCGGAGTGAAAAAACGAGCTAAAACGGGCCAGTGGTTATCAAGTTATCTAAATCTAAAAATTTTAACCTAAAAACCTATTTTGGTGTTTTTTGTCAAAACAGCCAAATTAAAAGCTATAGGGCCCGAGTTTGGGCTTAATCAAGTCCTTATATGGTAAGAAAATACAATAAAAACTTAAAAAACTAATTATTTCCTATAAATAGTGATTTATGACCAAAAAAGATGTAAAATTCAATAACTTTGAAACTAATAAACAGAAAATTTTGAAAAAATATGTGAAATATGGGTTAAATTAAGGGCTACAAGATACAATAATAAAAAATTTAAAAAGTTAAAAATAAAACTGAAAATATTTTGAAAAAGTGATTTTACTGAAAATTTCCCTGTAACTTAAAAACTATTATATCTAAAAATCTAAAACTTATGGTCTCTACTATACTGGTGAGCGCGCAACAGGCTGCAGTTGAAAAATTTTGAAAAGCTTCTTCTGGCCAAAGTTATTGGGGGTCAAAGTTTAGACTTTGTAATAGTCATATATAAGTGTATATATGACATAAAATTCTAAAAAGTGTTGCACTCGCCTTGTGTTTTAGTGGTCTAAGTTGGTACCAATTTTTAGTTCGCTGGCTGCACTCCTTCGGTTTTTTCAGAGCACGTGGTTTTCACGAATTCCTGAATAACTCGTGAAGGCTCGATGTCAGGAAGGTGTTGAGTGGTCCAGATGGTCGGGAACCACAATGTTCACACGATGCCGGTGAAAAAGCAGGTGGTCGCCGCGATGGTTTCGGCAGCGTATGCAGTTTTCCAAAACAAAACTTCCACTTAACCTCTAAAGTAGAGGTTTTTCAGCGATAACTTGCACAGCACTGTGGAGCGGCACAATTTGATTGCGGCACCTTGTGCGGCGCAATTTTCCGCATCCAACGACACTTCACTTGCGACTATTCGAGCAGAAAAACCAATTAATTCCTATTTTTAAGTGCGGAGCGCGTGGGTTTTCGCTGCTTACCGCTCGAGAGACCGAGTGCAACTGGTTAGGTTAGGTTAGGTTAGGTTGGGGTGCGTCAGAATTCCTCCACGTTTGTCTGGCAGCTGCTGGTCCCTCTCGATACGTCTGGAGGAAAGAGCAGCTGCTGGGCTGGTGCACCCTGGGCGCGACAGTATTCTTCCTCGAGGAATGAGAAGAAATTCTCATCTCTTGGGCAATGATACTGTCGCGGCTAATATTCTGGGGAGGGGTCACATCGCTCGTCGTGCGATGGCGTGCGGGTCTATTGTGCGGGGTTCGATGTGCATAACGGAGGATTTCGTCATGTACCGTGCGATGGCTCGCGGGTTTATCGCACGGTACGTGATTGATGATTCACTCCTCGAAGTTATCGGGGAGTGAATCAGGGTGGGGTTTCTTCGTCGTGTACCGTGCGATGGCTCACAGAGCGGGCTCATCGGACGATACGTGATTTGTGATTCACTCTTCGAAGTTTTCGGAGAGTGAATTAGGGGTGGGGATCCTCCTTCATCTTGGATCACGGCATTCGTCGCCTTCTGGTACGCGTCTGCACATCAGACGTGACTGTGAGCGTGACTAATCGCCGTGATAAAGGATCAAGGGGGAGGGAGGAAATTATTATGTGTATGTATATATAAATATGTTCATATGTATATGTTTATATATTTATAGTAGAGATAGTAGGGAGACAGGGACCACACCCTTAAAAGGAACAATAAAAAATGAAAAAAAAAACGATTGCAAAAATAGTACCCCAGGGCGGTACCAGCTGCTCAGCAGCTGGAGAATCCGCCACGGTCCAAGGACCGTCAAGCCCCCCGTATTCTGGGGAGGGCAACAATCGTTTTCCGCTTGCCAATGGCAACCAGAGCCGAGGAGGCTCATTAAGGTCACGGTCTTTTGAAGACCTGACCTCTTTTACACCGCACCAAGCGAAGGACGCAGTGTCAGACTCGGGCACTGTGTCAATAAAGATGGGAGCCGAAGCTCCAGCAGAACCACGAGTCATCCTAGAAAGGGTTACTGTGCTGCCGGAAATTTCCGACACACCACAGCCAGTTGCGGCCGCTCGCTCCAAGTTTTGGGGGAAGCGGCCGCGTGACTGTGGGTCGGATGCGGGCTCGGTGGGCTTGTCCTCAAGTGAGGAGAACCTGCCGGCCCCAAAGGTGTCTACACCACGGAGAGGCAGAGGACGCGGTCCACGTTCCGGAACGAGCATCCCTGCAGCGTCAAGCGACTCCCGAGGCCGGTTCTTAAAGCCCCGTGAAATACCGGTGAGTGATTCTGACGGAACTATGCAGGTGGAGCAAGGTGATGCGTCCATTGCATTGGTGAGCACCCGGGCAGAGCTCAATGCCGCGAGGCGAGAGGGCCGGAAGGCCATCGCGACTGACGAAGTCGCTGAGTTGGCTCGTCTGGCAAGGGAGAGGCGTTCGCAGACCGCCACAACTCCTGAGGGCTTAACGGCAGAAGCCCTTAGCCGTCAAGTGCAAGACGGCGTGGACGTCGTCCTGAAGGTGGCCACGAAATCAGGCAACCTGAAGGGCACGTTCACGCGAGCCCTAAAAGAGGCGGCGACTGCCATTAAAGAGGCGATGGACGTCCTCCTCTATCGAACGACCTCGGAGGAGACGGTGAAGCTACGAGAGGAGAATCACCGTCTCCATACGAGGATGGAGGAGCTTCAGCGGGAGGTCAGCGCCCTGAGGGCAGACTTCAGCCGGCAGCAGGGAGCGACGTCTATGGACAGTCATGCCCTGCCACAGAACGGGTCTTTGGGGGAAGACCAGTTCAACCGGCTGTTGAACATAATGACCGCCCGCTTCGACAGCCTAGAGCCCAGGCTCAATCCCCCTATCAGGCTTCGTCCTCCACTGGCGGCAGACAAGCGGAGACAGGAGGTGGAGCCCGCACCAGAAGTGGCTGGGCCAACGTGGGCCCAAGTGGCAAAAGCACCACCTGCACCTTCGTCAGTGGCTAAAAAGTCCACGCAGGCGCCGAAGAAGCCCACAGAGGGGAGCGAAAAGGCGGGGAAGGGTAGAAAAAAACCCGCTGAGGGGAGCAGCTCGTCCCCTGAACAAAAAGAGGGGGACTGGAAGACGGCCGAAAGCCGCAAAAAGAGGCGGAAGAGGGGTCGCAAGGCCAAGAACGCACCGGGCTCCAAGGGGCAAGCCCCGAGAATCCGCGTCCCTCGCTCCGAGGCTGTAGTTGTTACGCTGCAGCCGGAAGCCAAGGAGAGGGGGATAACGTACCAGAAGGTACTGGCGGAGGCGAGAAGCAAGCTTGTTTTTGCTGATTTTGGCACCCCAGAAGGCTTCCGTTTTAAAACGGCGGCCACGGGAGCCAAAATGTTTGAGTTGGCGGGGACCAACTGTGTCGAGAGGGCGGACACTCTAGCTGCAAAGCTGAGGGACGTCCTCAACCCCGAGGAGGCCCGTGTGTCCAGGCCCATTAAGACGGCTGAGGTTCGCGTCGATGAGCTGGACGTCTCCTTGACCCCAGAAGAGGTGGTGGCGGCCATAGCCCGGAGCGGCGGATGCGCGCCGGAAAATGTGCGGGCGGGCGAGATCCGCGTAAACGCTGGCGGGCTTGGCACCATCTGGGTGCGGTGTCCGGTGGCTGCGGCCAAGCAGGTCGCCGACGCGGGCCGTCTACTGGTGGGCTGGGTGTCAGTGAGGGTAAAACTCCTGGCACCCCGGGCTATGCAGTGTTTCCGGTGCCTGGAGAAAGGGCACGTCCGAGCACAGTGCACCAGCGAAACAGACCGCAGCGATCTCTGTTATCGCTGCGGTCAGCCTGGCCATAAGGCGGCCCAGTGCTCCGCGGAGCCAAACTGCAGTCTGTGTACAGCTGCAGGAAAGTCCGCGGGGCACAGATTAGGCGGCAACGCTTGCGGCGCGCCCAGAAAGCGCAGCAAGCGTTGGACCAAGGCTGCGGGGGCCGCACCCCCTAGCACCTCTGAGGCCGACTCCCGGCCAGTTGTGGGACGAACCGAAGAAATGGAGTGTTAGTGATGGCACTTCATTTCCTTCAGGCGAATATCAACCACTGCACCAGAGCTCAGGATCTCTTGGTCCTGAGCATGGCGCAGTGGTCGATAAATGTGGCGGTGGTCGCTGAGCCGTATTTTATCCCCCCCCGGGAAAACTGGGCAGGGGATCTGGACGGCCTGGTGGCCATCATCGGCGCGACTCTTGTCGACGTATCCCGGGGTCACGGTTGGGTTGCCGCCCTTGTGAACGGGATCGTCACGATCGGGGCATACTTTTCGCCCAACAGGAGTCTCGCCGAATTCGAGAGTTTCCTTGTCGAGTTGGGGGCCGTCGTCGGCCGGTCTCACCCTCGGCCCATTCTGCTTCTCGGTGATCTGAACGCCAAATCTGGGGCGTGGGGATCCCCGGTCACAGACCCGAGAGGTGATGCGCTAGAGGAGTGGGCCATTACGACGGGCCTGGCCGTCTTAAATCGGGGCTCGGCCTTCACGTGTGTGCGACAGCGGGGCGGGTCCATAGTGGACGTGTCGTTCGCTAGCCCCGCTGTTGTGCACCGTGTTCGTGATTGGCACGTGGAAGCGGAGGTGGAGACGCTATCGGACCACCGATACATACGCTTCGACGTCTCCGCCCAAACCGCTGGAGGTCGTAGTCAATCGGCCCCCCGGAGAGACGGCCCGCGTTGGGCTCTGAAACGCCTCGACAAGGAGGCTCTCGAGGAAGCCACCATCGTCCTGGCCTGGGTTCGGGAGTCGGCTACCGTCGGTCCCGTCGACGTCGAACAGGAGGCGCAGTGGTTTGGTGACGCGATGACGCAAATTTGCGACGCGTCCATGCCACGCGTCTCCCCTCTGTCCGCAAGGCGCCGCGTGTACTGGTGGTGCATCGAGGTCGAGCAGCTGCGCGTCGCATGCGCAGACGCCAGACGCCCGTACACGCGATGTCGGAGGAGACGTCGCCGGGATCCCGACGAAGAAGCCGCGCTGTATGAGGTGTACCGCGCGGCGAAGGAGGCTCTGTGGCTGGCCATCGGCGAGTCGAAGACGCGCTCCAGGGAGGAGCTGCTCGCGACCCTAGACGGGGATCCGTGGGGGCGCCCATACCGTACGGTCCGAGGGAAACTTCGGCCATGGGCCCCCCCGCTGACGGAAGGTCTCGAGCCGCAGTTTCTGGAGCGAGTGGTCTCGGCTCTCTTTCCTGAGAGAGCCGAGCATGAGCCACCGCCGATGGCTCCGCTCACAGCTGCAGAGCCGGAAGTGGAGGAGAACGAAACCGTCCCAGAGGTGACACAGGCGGAGATGAGCGCGGCCGTGATGCGGCTCCGGGCAAAAAACACTGCTCCGGGGCCCGACGGAGTGCCTGGCCGCGCTCTAGTCCTCGCCCTGAAAGAACTGGAGCCCCCACTGCAGGGACTCTTCTCGGCATGCCTTGAGCAGGGCCATTTCCCTAACAGGTGGAAAGCTGGTCGACTGGTCCTGCTCAAGAAGGCGGGGCGCCCGGCGGATTCATCGTCCGCTTATCGGCCCATAGTGCTGCTGGACGAGGCGGGCAAGTTGTTCGAGCGAGTAATCGCAGACCGCCTCGTCAGCCACTTGTGCACAGTGGGGCCGAACCTGGACGACAGCCAGTTTGGCTTCCGATGTGGGCGCTCTACCATCGACGCCATCAGGAGAGTAAGAGTCCTGGCGGAGGAAGCGGTTTCCCAGGGTGGGGTGGTGCTGGCGGTGTCTCTGGACATCTCCAACGCGTTCAACACCCTGCCCTGGAGTTGCATTAGGGAGGCCCTGCGATACCATAGGGTGCCTTCCTACCTCCGCAACATCGTGGGGGCGTATCTTTCGGGGAGGTGTGTCACCTACATGGGACGCGACGGCATAGGCCGTCGCGAGATGTCGTGCGGTGTTCCACAGGGCTCGGTTCTGGGCCCACCCCTGTGGAACATCGGATACGACTGGGTTTTGCGGTGCGAGCTCCCGCCGGGAGTGAACCTGACGTGTTATGCGGACGACACGCTGGTCACGGCCCGGGGGAGCTCGTACAGGGAAGCAGCGTTGCTGGCTACGGCTGCGGTCTCACAGGTGGTGAGCCGCATACGGCGCCTGGGCCTGGAGGTGGCCCTCAACAAGTCGGAGGCCATCGCTTTTCATGGCCCCCGACGGGCACCGCCGTTGGGATCACACATTGTGGTCGGGGGGGTCCGGATCGCTGTCGAGTCAACCATGAAATATCTCGGATTGGTGCTCGACAGCCGTTGGGACTTCGGCCCCCACTTTCAGCGGCTGGTGCCCAAGTTGATGGGCGCGGCGGGCGCGCTATCAACGCTGCTTCCCAATCTGGGGGGCCCGAGCTCCGCCTGCAGGCGGTTGTACGTGGGGATCGTGCGATCGATGGCCCTATATGGGGCCCCGATATGGGCGACCGACCTGACGGCCCGCACTATCGCAGTCCTGCGCAGACCGCAGAGAGCGATGGCCGTCAGGGTCGTACGGGGATATCGCACGATCTCCTACGAGGCGGCTTGCGTACTGGCCGGATCCCCGCCATGGGACCTGGAGGCGAAGACCCTCGCGACACTATACCAGTGGCGCGAGGAGGCCGAACATCGGGGCGAGAGGCTGGTGCAGCGACAGATTACGCTGTACCGGTCTCAGCTCCGACAGGTCATGGTGGCGGAATGGCGGGGGAGGCTAGACCTCCCCACCGCCGGCCTCAACACAATCGAGGCGATCCGGCCAGTACTCGACGACTGGCTCGGGAGGAAGCACGGCTCTCTGACGTTCCGGGCGACACAGGTACTCTCGGGGCACGGCTGCTTCGGGAAGTACCTGTCTCGCTTAAGCAGGGAGCCGGACGCCCGGTGCCATCACTGCGTCCATTGTTCGGAGGATACGGCGCGGCATACGCTGGCCGAGTGTGCCGCTTTCGATGAGCCGCGCCGTGCTCTCGTTGCAGAGGTAGGAGGAGACCTGTCGCTGCCGGCCGTCGTTCGCTCGATGGTCGGCAGCGCAGAGTCCTGGGACGCAGTGATGTCCTTCTGCGAGACCGTCATGTCGCAGAAGGAAGCTGCGGAAAGGGAAAGGGAGATGACCAGCTCCCGCCCATCCCGCAGCAGGCGCACCGGGCGTCGGCAGAGGGCTGACAACGCCCTCTTCCGGCCCCCCTAAATTGGTCCAGGGGCGGCGGATTCGGGGACATCCGTCGCCCTCCATCACACTGGACCCGAAACGGCGGCGCGTTGTGTTCCACGCGCGCCTCTCATAGACGTAGCGGGGGGAGTTGTACACCTCACTCCCCCCGGGACGAGGCCCGTAGGTCAAGCGGGCCAGCACTAGTCCGGGGCAGCGGAAGTCGCATCAGATCCCGTTGCCCCCTGACGCAAGTGTGCGAGGGAACACCGGTGTGGTTTTAGTCAGTACGAGTCTGACAGACCCCTTCGCTCTCCCCAGGGCGGAGGACATCCATAGAGGATTTCCACATCGTGAAAAAAAAAAAAAAAAAAAAAGGTTAGGTTAGGTTAGGTTGGGGTGCGGCAGAATTCCTCCACGTTTGTCTGGCGGCTGCTGGTCCCTCTCGATACGTCTGGAGGAAAGAGCAGCTGCTGGGCTGGTGCACCCTGGGCGCGACAGTATCCTTCCTCGAGGAATGAGAAGAAATTCTCATCCCTTGGGAAATGATACTGTCACGGCTAATATTCTGGGGAGGGGTCACATCGTTCGTCGTGCGATGACGTGCGGGTCTATCGTGCGGGGTTCGATGTGCATTGGGGAGGATTTCGTCATGTACCGTGCGATAGCTCGCGGGCTTATTTCACGGTACGTGATTGATGATTCACTCCTCGATGTTTTCGGGGAGTGAATCAGGGCGGGGTTTTTTCGTCGTGTACCGTGCGATGGCTCACGGAACGGGGTCATCGGACGGTACATGATTAGTGATTCACTTCCTGAAGTTCTCGGGAAGTGAATCAGGGGTGGAGATCTTCCTTCATCTTTGGTCACGGCATTCGTCGCTCTCTGGTACGCGTCTGCCCATCAGACGTGACTGTGAGCGTGACGAATCGCCGTGATACAGGATCAAGGGAGAGGGGAGGGTATATGTATATGTATTTATTTTATATATGTATTCATGTATCTGTTAGTATGTATATGTTTATACATTTATATAGACGACGAAGTAGGGAGATAGGGACCACACCCTTAAAAGGAACAGCAAAAAAAATGAACAAGACGCATTGTAAAAAACTACCCCAGGGCGGTACCAGCTGCTCAGCAGCTGGAGAATCCGCCACGATCCACGGATCGTCAAGCCCCCCGTATTCTGGGGAGGGCACCAATCGTCTTCCGCTTGCAAATTGCAACCAGAGCCGAGGAGGCTCAACAAGGTCACGGTCTTTTGAAGACCTGATCTCTTTTTCACCGCGCAGCGCGCTTGATGCAGTGTCGGACTCCGGCGCTGCGTTACTAAAGACGGGAGCTGAGGCTCCAGAACCACGAGTGGTTCTCGAACGAGTATGTGTGTTGACGCAAGAAGACGACACACCGCAGCCAGTTGCGGCCGCTCGCTCCAAATTTTGGGGGAAGCGGCCGCGTGACTGTGGGTCGGATGCGGGCTCGGTGGGTTTGTCCTCGAGTGAAGAAAACCTACCAGCCCCCAAGGTGTCGACACCACGGAGAGGTAGAGGACGCGGAATAAATTCCGGAATAACACCGGTAGCGTCACGCAACTCCCGGGGCCGGTTCCTAAAGCCCCCCGATACGCCGGTTAGCGATTCCGACGGGGCTATGCAGGGAGAGCAAGGTGATGCCTCCATAGCATTAGTTAGCACCCGGGCGGAGCTCAATGCCGCGAGGCGAGAGGGCCGGAAGGCCATTGCGACTGACGAGGTCGCCGAGTTGGCCCGCCGGGCAAGAGAAAGGCGGTCGCATACCAACACGGCTCCTGAAGGCTTGACGGCAGAGGCCCTCAGCCGTCAGGTTTTGGACGGCGTGGACGTCGTCTTGAAGGTGGCCACGAAATCAGGCAACCTGAAGGGGACGTTCACGCGGGCCCTGAAGGAGGCGGCGACCGGTATCAAGGAGGCGATGGACGTCCTACTTGACCGGACGACTTCGGAGGAGACGGTGAAGCTACGAGAGGAGAATCACCGTCTCCATACGAGGATGGAGGAGCTTCAGCGGGAGGTCAGCGCCCTGAGGGCAGACTTCAGCCGGCAGCAGGGAGCGACGTCTATGGACAGTCGTGCCCTGCCACAGAACGGGTCTTTGGGGGAAGACCAGTTCAACCGGCTGTTGAACATAATGACCGCCCGCTTCGACAGCCTAGAGCCCAGGCTCAATCCCCCTATCAGGCTTCGTCCTCCACTGGCGGCAGACATGCGGAGACAGGAGGTGGAGCCCGCACCAGAAGTGGCTGGGCCAACGTGGGCCCAAGTGGCTAAAGCACCACCTGCACCTTCGCCAGCGGCTAAAAAATCCACGCAGGCGCCGAAGAAGCCCACGCAGGCGCCGAAGAAGCCCACAGAGGGAGGCGAAAAGGCAGGGAAGGGTACAAAAAAACCCGCTGAGGGGAGCAGCTCGTCCCCTGAACAAAAAGAGGGGGACTGGAAGACGGCCGAAAGCCGCAAAAAGAGGCGGAAGAGGGGTCGCAAGACCAAGAACGCACCGGGCTCCAAGGGGCAAGCCCCGAGAATCCGCGTCCCTCGCTCTGAGGCTGTGGTGATAACACTTCAGCCGGAAGCCAAGGAGCGGGGAGTGACCTACCAGAAGGTACTGGCGGAAGCAAGGGGCAAACTGGTCTTCGCCGATTTCGGCACCCCAGACGGCTTCCGTTTTAGAACGGCTGCCACGGGGGCCAAAATGTTTCAGTTGGCGGGGACCAACTGTGTCGAGAGGGCGGACACTCTAGCTGCAAAGCTGAGGGACGTCCTCAACCCCGAGGAGGCCCGGGTGTCCAGGCCCATTAAGACGGCTGAGGTTCGCGTCGATGAGCTGGACGTCTCCTTGACCCCAGAAGAGGTGGTGGCGGCCATAGCCCGGAGCGGCGGATGCGCGCCGGAAAATGTGCGGGCGGGCGAGATCCGCGTAAACGCTGGCGGGCTTGGCACCATCTGGGTGCGGTGTCCGGTGGCTGCGGCCAAGCAGGTCGCCGACGCGGGCCGTCTACTGGTGGGCTGGGTGTCAGTGAGGGTAAAACTCCTGGCACCCCGGGCTATGCAGTGTTTCCGGTGCCTGGAGAAAGGGCACGTCCGAGCACAGTGCACCTGCGAAACAGACCGCAGCGATCTCTGTTATCGCTGCGGTCAGCCTGGCCATAAGGCGGCCCAGTGCTCCGCGGAGCCAAACTGCAGTCTGTGTACAGCTGCAGGAAAGTCCGCGGGGCACAGATTAGGCGGCAACGCTTGCGGCGCGCCCAGAAAGCGCAGCAAGCGTTGGACCAAGGCTGCGGGGGCCGCACCCCCTAGCACCTCTGAGGCCGACTCCCGGCCAGTTGTGGGACGAACCGAAGAAATGGAGTGTTAGTGATGGCACTTCATTTCCTTCAGGCGAATATCAACCACTGCACCAGAGCTCAGGATCTCTTGGTCCTGAGCATGGCGCAGTGGTCGATAAATGTGGCGGTGGTCGCTGAGCCGTATTTTATCCCCCCCCGGGAAAACTGGGCAGGGGATCTGGACGGCCTGGTGGCCATCATCGGCGCGACTCTTGTCGACGTATCCCGGGGTCACGGTTGGGTTGCCGCCCTTGTGAACGGGATCGTCACGATCGGGGCATACTTTTCGCCCAACAGGAGTCTCGCCGAATTCGAGAGTTTCCTTGTCGAGTTGGGGGCCGTCGTCGGCCGGTCTCACCCTCGGCCCATTCTGCTTCTCGGTGATCTGAACGCCAAATCTGGGGCGTGGGGATCCCCGGTCACAGACCCGAGAGGTGATGCGCTAGAGGAGTGGGCCATTACGACGGGCCTGGCCGTCTTAAATCGGGGCTCGGCCTTCACGTGTGTGCGACAGCGGGGCGGGTCCATAGTGGACGTGTCGTTCGCTAGCCCCGCTGTTGTGCACCGTGTTCGTGATTGGCACGTGGAAGCGGAGGTGGAGACGCTATCGGACCACCGATACATACGCTTCGACGTCTCCGCCCAAACCGCTGGAGTTCGTAGTCAATCGGCCCCCCGGAGAGACGGCCCGCGTTGGGCTCTGAAACGCCTCGACAAGGAGGCTCTCGAGGAAGCCACCATCGTCCTGGCCTGGGTTCGGGAGTCGGCTACCGTCGGTCCCGTCGACGTCGAACAGGAGGCGCAGTGGTTTGGTGACGCGATGACGCAAATTTGCGACGCGTCCATGCCACGCGTCTCCCCTCTGTCCGCAAGGCGCCGCGTTTACTGGTGGTGCATCGAGGTCGAGCAGCTGCGCGTCGCATGCGCAGACGCCAGACGCCCGTACACGCGATGTCGGAGGAGACGTCGCCGGGATCCCGACGAAGAAGCCGCGCTGTATGAGGTGTACCGCGCGGCGAAGGAGGCTCTGTGGCTGGCCATCGGCGAGTCGAAGACGCGCTCCAGGGAGGAGCTGCTCGCGACCCTAGACGGGGATCCGTGGGGGCGCCCATACCGTACGGTCCGAGGGAAACTTCGGCCATGGGCCCCCCCGCTGACGGAAGGTCTCGAGCCGCAGTTTCTGGAGCGAGTGGTCTCGGCTCTCTTTCCTGAGAGAGCCGAGCATGAGCCACCGCCGATGGCTCCGCTCACAGCTGCAGAGCCGGAAGTGGAGGAGAACGAAACCGTCCCAGAGGTGACACAGGCGGAGATGAGCGCGGCCGTGATGCGGCTCCGGGCAAAAAACACTGCTCCGGGGCCCGACGGAGTGCCTGGCCGCGCTCTAGTCCTCGCCCTGAAAGAACTGGAGCCCCCACTGCAGGGACTCTTCTCGGCATGCCTTGAGCAGGGCCATTTCCCTAACAGGTGGAAAGCTGGTCGACTGGTCCTGCTCAAGAAGGCGGGGCGCCCGGCGGATTCATCGTCCGCTTATCGGCCCATAGTGCTGCTGGACGAGGCGGGCAAGTTGTTCGAGCGAGTAATCGCAGACCGCCTCGTCAGCCACTTGTGCACAGTGGGGCCGAACCTGGACGACAGCCAGTTTGGCTTCCGATGTGGGCGCTCTACCATCGACGCCATCAGGAGAGTAAGAGTCCTGGCGGAGGAAGCGGTTTCCCAGGGTGGGGTGGTGCTGGCGGTGTCTCTGGACATCTCCAACGCGTTCAACACCCTGCCCTGGAGTTGCATTAGGGAGGCCCTGCGATACCATAGGGTGCCTTCCTACCTCCGCAACATCGTGGGGGCGTATCTTTCGGGGAGGTGTGTCACCTACATGGGACGCGACGGCATAGGCCGTCGCGAGATGTCGTGCGGTGTTCCACAGGGCTCGGTTCTGGGCCCACCCCTGTGGAACATCGGATACGACTGGGTTTTGCGGTGCGAGCTCCCGCCGGGAGTGAACCTGACGTGTTATGCGGACGACACGCTGGTCACGGCCCGGGGGAGCTCGTACAGGGAAGCAGCGTTGTTGGCTACGGCTGCGGTCTCACAGGTGGTGAGCCGCATACGGCGCCTGGGCCTGGAGGTGGCCCTCAACAAGTCGGAGGCCATCGCTTTTCATGGCCCCCGACGGGCACCGCCGTTGGAATCACACATTGTGGTCGGGGGGGTCCGGATCGCTGTCGAGTCAACCATGAAATATCTCGGATTGGTGCTCGACAGCCGTTGGGACTTCGGCCCCCACTTTCAGCGGCTGGTGCCCAAGTTGATGGGCGCGGCGGGCGCGCTATCAACGCTGCTTCCCAATCTGGGGGGCCCGAGCTCCGCCTGCAGGCGGTTGTACGTGGGGATCGTGCGATCGATGGCCCTATATGGGGCCCCGATATGGGCGACCGACCTGACGGCCCGCACTATCGCAGTCCTGCGCAGACCGCAGAGAGCGATGGCCGTCAGGGTCGTACGGGGATATCGCACGATCTCCTACGAGGCGGCTTGCGTACTGGCCGGATCCCCGCCATGGGACCTGGAGGCGAAGACCCTCGCGACACTGTACCAGTGGCGCGAGGAGGCCGAACATCGGGGCGAGAGGCTGGTGCAGCGACAGATTACGCTGTACCGGTCTCAGCTCCGACAGGTCATGGTGGCGGAATGGCGGGGGAGGCTAGACCTCCCCACCGCCGGCCTCAACACTATCGAGGCGATCCGGCCAGTACTCGACGACTGGCTCGGGAGGAAGCACGGCTCTCTGACGTTCCGGGCGACACAGGTACTCTCGGGGCACGGCTGCTTCGGGAAGTACCTGTCTCGCTTAAGCAGGGAGCCGGACGCCCGGTGCCATCACTGCGTCCATTGTTCGGAGGATACGGCGCGGCATACGCTGGCCGAGTGTGCCGCTTTCGATGAGCCGCGCCGTGCCCTCGTTGCAGAGGTAGGAGGAGACCTGTCGCTGCCGGCCGTCGTTCGCTCGATGGTCGGCAGCGCAGAGTCCTGGGACGCGGTGATGTCCTTCTGCGAGACCGTCATGTCGCAGAAGGAAGCTGCGGAAAGGGAAAGGGAGATGACCAGCTCCCGCCCATCCCGCAGCAGACGCACCGGGCGTCGGCAGAGGGCTGACAACGCCCTCTTCCGGCCCCCCTAAATTGGTCCAGGGGCGGCGGATTCGGGGACATCCGTCGCCCCCCATCTCACTGGACCCGAGACGGCGGCGCGTTGTGTTCCACGCGCGCCTCTCATAGACGTAGCGGGGGGAGTTTTACACCTCACTTCCCCCGGGACGAGGCCCGTAGGTCAAGCGGGCCAGCACTAGTCCGGGGCAGCGGAAGTCGCATCAGATCCCGCTGCCCCCTGACGCAAGTGTGCGAGGGAACACCGGTGTGGTTTTAGTCAGTACGAGTCTGACAGACCCCTCCGCTCTCCCCAGGGCGGAGGACATCCATTGAGGATTTCCACATCGTGAACAAAAAAAAAAAAAAAAAAAAAAAAAAAAAAAAAAAAAAAGGTTAGGTTAGGTTAGGTTAGGTTAGGTTGGGGTGGGGGACCACCCCACAGAGCTTGCGTCCACGTCGCGTCCCCTGGAAACGGCCCAGTTCTGACCACCGTAACGGAGTGGCAGACTGGGTACGGCCAAAGTGCTCTGTGCTCTCGTAGCTTCTCTCTTTGCTTTGCGAACTACGATTGTTGGATTATCATGTCATCAAAACTCACGCGTAGCGCCTCCGGGCGATTTTTAAAGACCAAAGGCCCTTCTCAGAGCCAACCCAAAGGCCCTTCTCAGGGCCAACCCAAAGCCAAAGGCCCTTCTCAGGGCCAACCAAAAGGCCCTTCTCAGGGCCACTCCGACGCTCCGGCGTCTGAAGCTAGCCGCGCGCCTTCTGCGGCAGGCTTTCTGGCGGACGAGTCGTCCGATAACGACTCGCTACTTGGTGTGTCGGACGCGAGCGGCTCTCGGTCGCGGAAGCGAGTCCACCTAAGTGGTGGATCCGAGGGATCCGTAGCCTCTGGGTCGAAGGCAAAAAAGCTGACGACCGTGGCCGCGGATACCCACAACGTTGGGCTCGCGGACGCCCAACGCCAGTTGGACCTCTCCCGGCGAGCGCAGCTCCAGCAAGAGCTGGAGGAGAAAGTAGCCGCCAAAGAGAAGCGGGCGCACGCCGCCCGGGCTAAATCCGGGTACGGTGCGTCCCGCGTCCTGTACGCGGACCACTCTCTCGCCGAGCTTGAGAGGATGGCGGAGGAGGACGAGGAGGAGATCGTGGAGGTCGCCTCTAAGTCCTCAAACCTAAAGGGGACCTTCCAAAAGGCCCTCAAGAGCCGGGCCGCGAGCTTGCGCGGTGTCGTGATGGAGCTGGTCCGTCGCAAGACCACCGACGAGACGCGGCAACTGCAGGCGAAGGTGGATCGCCTGCAGTTGGAGGTCAGCCAGCTTCATCAAAAGCTGGCTGACGCCACGGGCCAGCCGCAACAGGCCCGGACGAGCCCTGCGGCAGAGGGCCCATCCTCCAACCTTGAGGATATCATCCGCAAGGTTGTGATGGAGGAGAGGGCCTTCACAAGGGCCTGCTTGGCGGGCATCGAGGACCGGCTCTTGCCGGAAAAACGCCTCCGACCACCGCTTGCGGCGGAGAAGAGGCAGCCGAGTGAGCCGGGGCCGTCCTCCTCCCAGGTGGAAGACACCCAACTCCCTGCCACCACCCCGTCCAACGAGTGGACGCAAGTGGTCCGCAAGGGAAAGGGCAGGGGCAAGAAGTCGGCGAAGGCCGCACCTGCCGTCCCCGCCACCACCGCTCCCAGTCGGTCGCAGACGACCGGCAAGGGAAAGGTGAAAGGTAAGGGAAAGCGGAAGCTGGTCCCCCCGAAAACTGCCGCTGTCGTGGTGACGCTCACCGCAGAGGCGGCGGAGCGAGGGGAGACGTACGCGTCCGTTTTGGTGCGGGCGCGTGCCAATGCCGATCCCACCCAATTGGGTATCGGCAGCGTCTCTTGCCGGCGGACACAAGCCGGGGCTCGAATTTTCGAGTTCCCGGGGGCCGAGGGGAGTGCCCATGCGGACCTCTTCGCAGCAAAGCTGCAGGAGGTCATCGCAGACTCGGCCAAGGTGGCCCGACCGGTCAAGACGGCGGCCTTTGAGGTGACGGAGCTCGACGACTCCGTCACTAAAGAGGAGGTAGTGGCGGCGGTCGCAGCGATAGGGGGTTGTGGCGCCGCGGCGGTACAAGGCCGGGACATAAGGCCCGGCCGTGGCGGCATGGGCACCATTCGCCTCGAGTGCCCAATCGCCGCTGCCAAAGCCGTCCTTGCCAAGGGACGGCTCGAAGTTGGGTTCAGCTCGGGTGCGGTTCGGGCACTCGAGGACCAGCCTCTGCGGTGTTTCCGGTGCTTCGGCATCGGACACACCCGGCCCCTGTGTCCGTCAACAGTCGACAGGACGGACACATGCTACCGCTGCGGCAAGAACGGCCACAAAGCCGTCTCTTGTGAGGCCGCCACGCCACACTGCGCGGTGTGTGCCGCCAGTGGCTGCCTGGCAGGCCACGTCATGAAGGGGAGGAACTGCAATCCTCCCCCTAAGCGTGGCAAGGCGCAGGCGCCGACCAGGCCTGCTGCTGCCGCTGCTGCCGCTGACTCCGTCGTTCCTGCGACGGCTGCGGAGGGGGGTGCGATGTCCGACTGATGGATAGGGTCGAACATCGCATCCTTCAGGCGAACGCCAACCACTGCAGGGCAGCCCAGGATCTGCTGATGCAGACCATGGCTGAGTGGTTGGTGGACTTGGCGGTGGTCGCCGAACCTTACTCGGTCCCTGGCCGTTGGCTGGGCGACCGGGACGGCTTGGTGGCGTTGGTGGCGCGGTCTTCCACGGACTCCCCTCCCCTCTCACTCTTAGAGAGAGGACCGGGATACGTGGCCGCCGCCTGGGGAGACATGGCCCTGGTGGGGGTCTATTTCTCCCCAAACCGCCCTCTCTCGGACTTTGAGGATTTCCTCGAGATCCTCACCGCAGTCAAAGGGAGGGCGGCGCCACGCCAAGTTCTGCTGTTGGGCGACCTGAACGCCAAGTCGGCGGCCTGGGGCAACCCGGCCGCAGGTTGCAACGTCCGGGGACGCGCCGTCGAGTTTTGGGCGGCCTCAAGCGGTGTATCCCTCCTCAACAGGGGGGCGGTCCACACGTGTGTGCGGCAACAGGGTGGGTCGGTGGTGGACGTGTCGTTTGCCACCCCCACGCTGGCCGCCCGCGTCGTCAACTGGCGGGTAGAGATGGTGGAGACGTTGTCGGACCACCGATATGTGCGGTTCGACATCTCCACCCAGCAGGGCGGGAGGGGAATGGCCCGCGCTGGGCAATCTCCCTTCCCGCGGTGGGCACTCACCCGCCTGGACCGGGAGGCAGCCAAGGAGGCAGCCTTCCTCCAGGACTGGCTGTCGCCCCCTGTCGAGGGCCTGGACGTAGACGCCGCTGCGGTCCAGCTCAGAGGGACCCTGACCGAGGTGTGCAACTCCAGCATGCCCCGGTCTCGCCGTCCGCCACCCCGTCGTGCCGTCTATTGGTGGACGGAGGAGCTGGAGGGACTCCGGGCCACCTGCGTGGCGGCCAGAAGGGCCTACACGCGGAGCCGACGTCGCAGCGCCCAAAACCGAGACCGGGCAGAAGAGGACCGCCTATACGCCTCTTACCGAGAGGCGACGACGGTCCTCAAGTCTGCAATGGGTGCTGCACAGGACTCGGCGAGAGCCGAGATGCTGGAGGGTCTCGACAGGGACCCCTATGGGAGACCATATAAGGCGGCGCGGAACCAGCTCCGCCCCTATGGTCCCCCACTGTCGGAGACCCTCGATCCAGCGTTGCTGGATGGGGTGGTCCGGTCCCTGTTTCCGCGCAGGACCGACTTCACCCCACCAACGATGGATCCCCCGCAAGGGGTGGCTTCGCCGGAGGAGGAGGATGTCCCCGCGGTGACAGTGGCAGAGTTATACGCGGGGGTTCTCAGCCTCCGCGCGAAAAAGACGGCGCCCGGACCAGACGGCGTCCCCGCAAGGGTGCTGGCGATCGCCGCCTCCGGCATGGAGGACAGGTTTCGGGACCTCTTCAGCGCGTGCTTTACGGCTGGGAGGTTCCCGAAACTGTGGAAGGAGGGGCAGCTTTGCCTCCTCCGAAAAGCGGGACGCCCGGTGGACTCCCCCTCGGCATACCGGCCCGTCGTCCTGCTCGATGAGGTCGGTAAGTTGTTCGAGGGGATTGTCGCCTCCCGGCTTGACAGCCATTTGCGGGGGGTAGGGCCGGATCTGTCGGACGCCCAATTCGGCTTCCGTCGAGGGCGTTCGACGATCGATGCGCTGGCCCTACTCAAGGGCCAGGTGAAGGAAGCGGTGGAGGCGGGGGACGGAGTGCTGGCGGTGTCATTCGACATTGCCAACGCCTTCAACTCCGTCCCCCACTCGACGATATTGGAGGCGCTCCGATATCACGGAGTGCCCCAATACCTGCGGGACCTCCTGGGCAGCTACCTGGAGGACCGAGAAGTCCTCCTAGTGGACAAAACGGCCACGGTGAGGCGGTACGGCGCAGAGTCCGGTGTTCCGCAGGGGTCCGTGCTTGGCCCTCCCCTGTGGAACATCGGGTTCAACTGGCTCCTGCGAGGAGCCCTCCTCCAGGGCACGAGTGTCATCTGCTACGCGGATGACACTCTCCTCACAGCCCGGGGGAGGAACTTTGCGGACGCGGCCTGTCTGGCCTCGGCTGGCGGATCCTTGGTTGCAGAGAGGATCCGCCGCCTGGGATTGAAGGTGGCGCTGCACAAGACCGAGGCCGTGTTCTTTCGCGGGCCTCGGCAGCGCTGCCCTCCCGACGCCCACATAATTGTGGAGGGCGTCAGGATAGGGGTCCAGCCCCAGATGAAGTATTTGGGGCTGGTGCTGGACGACAGGTGGCGCTTCGGCCCGCATTTCAGCGGGCTGTCGACGCGCCTGCTAAAGGCCGCGGACGCCCTCTCGTGGCTCCTCCCGAACCTGGGGGGGCCCAAAGCGAAATGCCGGCGCCTGTATGCAGGCATATTGAGGAGCATGGCCCTTTACGGGGCCCCCATCTGGGCGGACTCCCTCCACAGGAGGGAGAATGCGACGGCCATCCGCAGGCCCCAAAGGGCCATTGCACTGCGGGTGGCGAGGGCCTACCGCTCGGTGGGCTTTTCGGCGGCATGCGCTCTGGCTGGCACCCCTCCTTGGGAGTTGGAGGCTTGGGTGCTCGCCAGAGTGTACGAGTGGACGGCGCGCCGGAAGGCTCTCGGGGAGCGCCCCGTCGCCGAAGAGCGGGAGGCCGTGCGGCGGGAGGCGAGGGACGCTATCGTCCTTCACTGGTCAGAGGACCTCGCCACCGCCACCTTTGGCCGCCGGACATTGGACGCGCTCGGTCCGGTGTTGCGGAGCTGGCTCGAGCGGTCCCACGGTTTCCTCTCGTTCCGTCTGGTGCAGGTGTTATCCGGCCATGGTTGTTTCGGATCGCACCTGCACCGGATCGGGAGGGAGGAGACCCCGGCGTGCCACGACTGCGGTGCGCCGGAGGATACTGCGCAGCACACCCTGGAGGTGTGCCCAGCCTGGTCCGAGTTGCGCCGCGGTCTGACCGCGGTAATCGGACCGGACCTCTCGCTTCCCGGCGTCGTCAACGCCATGCTGGGGAGCGAGGAGGCCTGGGCAGCGGTCGCCTCCTTTTGCGAGGACGTAATCTCGCAAAAGGAGGAGGCGGAGCGCGTGCGGGAGGATGACCCTCTCGCTGCGCCGCTCCGCAGACGAAGAAGGGGTCGGAGACGGCAACGCCCTCTCCCTCCTCATGGTGGCGACGGGCGGGCGACAGGCACGGGGGTGCCTTCGCCCGCATTGCACCCGTCACCACCTCCGTCAGTCATTCCCGGGTCCCTGTGAGGGGCCCGCCATGAAGGGCGATCGTCGGCGGAGGACTGGACGTAAAGGCTATGCCGGTTTCCCAGTCCCCCGCCACTTGGACGAAGCGGGAATGTCGCTGGGTCGTTTTAGTGGGTATACCGGGTCAGACCGGGGAGTCCCACATACCCCTCTCATCCCCCGATGAGAGGGTATGCGTAATGCATTTTTTCCCAGCGTCAAAAAAAAAAAAAAAAAAAAAAAAAAAAAAAAAAAAAAAAAAAGGTTAGGTTGGGGTGGGGGACCACCCCACAGTGCTTGCGTCCACGTCGCGTCCCCTGGAAACGGCCCAGTTCTGACCACCGTAACGGAGTGGCAGACTGGGTACGGCCAAAGTGCACTGTGATCTCGTTGCTATTTTATCTTGCCTTGTGAAGTACGAACTGTCGGAGCCTATGTCTCAATCAACGCGTAGCGCCTCCGGGCGATTTTTAAAGACCAAAGGCCCTTCTCAGGGCCAACCCAAAGGCCCTTCTCAGGGCCAAACCAAAGCCAAAGGCCCTTCTCAGGGCCAACCAAAAGGCCCTTCTCAGGGCCACTCCGACGCTCCGGCGTCTGAACCTAGCCGCGCGCCTTCTGCGGCAGGCTTTCTGGCGGATGAGTCGTCCGACAACGACTCGCTATTTGGTGTGTCGGACGCGAGCGGCTCTAGGTCGCGGAAGCGTGTCCACCTGAGCGGTGGATCCGAGGGTTCCCAGGCCTCGGGTTCGAAGGCTAAAAAGCCAACAACCAAGGCCGCGGATACCCACAACGTTGGGCTCGCGGACGCCCAACGCAAGTTGGACCTGGCCCGGCGAGAACAGCTCCAGCAAGAGCTGGAGGAGAAGGTTGCCGCCAAAGAGAAGCGGGCGCACGTCGCCCGGGCCAAGTCCGGGTACGGTGCGTCCCGCGTTCTGTACGCGGACCACTCTCTCGCCGAGCTGGAGAGAATGGCGGAGGAGGACGAGGAGGAGATCGTGGAGGTCGCCTCTAAGTCCTCAAACCTAAAGGGGACCTTCCAGAAGGCCCTCAAGTGCCGGGCCGCGAGCATGCGCGGTGTCGTCACGGAGCTGGTCCGTCGAAAGACCACCGACGAGACGCGGCAACTGCAGGCGAAAGTAGATCGCCTGCAGTTGGAGGTCAGCCAGCTGCATCAGAAGCTGGCTGAAGCCACGGCCCAGCCACAACAGGCCCGGACGAGCCCTGTGGCAGAAGGCCCATCCTCCAACCTTGAGGACATCATCCGCAAGGTTGTGATGGAGGAGAGGGCCTTCACAAGGGCCTGCTTAGCGGGCATAGAGGACCGGCTCTTGCCGGAGAAACGCCTCCGACCGCCGCTTGCGGCGGATAAGAGGCAGCCGAGCGAGCCGGGGCCGTCCACCTCCCAGGTGGAAGACACCACACTCCCTGCCACCACCCCGTCCAACGAGTGGACGCAAGTGGTCCGTAAGGGAAAGGGCAGGGGCAAAAAGTCGGCGAAGGCCGTACCTGCCGTCCCCGCCACCACCGCTCCCAGTCGGTCGCAGACGACCGACAAGGGAAAGGGAAGGGGAGAGGGAGGGGAAAGCTGGTGCCCCCAAAAACCGCAGCCGTCGTGGTGACACTCACCGCGGAGGCTGCGGAGCGAGGGGAGACATACGCGTCCGTATTAGTACGGGCGCGTGCCAATGCCGATCCCACCCAGCTGGGGATCGGCAGCGTGTCTTGCCGGCGGACACAAGCCGGGGCTCGAATTTTCGAGTTCCTGGGGGCCGAGGGGAGTGCCCACGCGGACCTCTTCGCAGCAAAGCTGCAGGAGGTCATCGCAGACTCTGCCAAGGTGGCCCGACCAGTCAAGACGGCGGCCTTTGAGGTGACGGAGCTCGACGACTCCGTCACTAAAGAGGAGGTAGTGGCGGCGGTCGCAGCCATAGGGGGTTGTGGCGCCGCGGCGGTACAAGGCCGGGACATAAGGCCCGGCCGTGGCGGCATGGGCACCATTCGCCTCGAGTGCCCAATCGCCGCTGCCAAAGCCGTCCTTGCCAAGGGACGGCTCGCAGTTGGGTATAGCTCGGGTGCGGTTCGGGCACTCGAGGACCAGCCTCTGCGGTGTTTCCGGTGCTTCGGCATCGGACACACCCGGCCCATGTGTCCGTCCTCGGTAGACAGGACGGACACGTGCTACCGCTGCGGCAAGAACGGCCACAAAGCCGTATCTTGTGAGGCCGCCACGCCACACTGCGCGGTGTGTGCCGCCAGTGGCCGCCTGGCAGGCCATGTCATGAAGGGGAGGAACTGCAATCCTCCCCCTAAGCGTGGCAAAGCACTGGCACCGACCAGGCTTGCTGCTGCTGCCGCTATTCCCGTCGTTCCTGCGGCGGTTGCGGAGGGGGGTGCGATGTCCGACTGATGGATAGGGTCGAACATCGCATTCTCCAGGCGAACGCCAACCACTGCAGGGCAGCCCAGGATCTGCTGATGCAGACCATGGCTGAGTGGTTGGTGGACTTGGTGGTGGTCGCCGAACCTTACTCGGTCCCTGGCCGTTGGCTGGGCGACCGGGACGGCTTGGTGGCGTTGGTGGCGCGGTCTTCCACAGACTCCCCTCCCCTCTCGCTCTTAGAGAGGGGACCGGGATACGTGGCCGCCGCCTGGGGAGACATGGCCCTGGTGGGGGTCTATTTCTCCCCAAACCGCCCTCTCTCGGACTTTGAGGATTTCCTCGAGATCCTCACCGCAGTCAAAGGGAGGGCGGCGCCACGCCAAGTTCTGGTGTTGGGCGACCTGAACGCCAAGTCGACGGCCTGGGGCAACCCGGCCGCAGGTTGCAACGTCCGGGGACGCGCCGTCGAGTTTTGGGCGGCCTCAAGCGGTGTGTCCCTCCTCAACAGGGGGGCGGTCCACACGTGTGTGCGGCAACAGGGTGGGTCGGTGGTGGACGTGTCGTTTGCCACCCCCGCGCTGGCCGCCCGCGTCGTTAACTGGCGGGTAGAGATGGTGGAGACGTTGTCGGACCACCGATATGTGCGGTTCGACATCTCCACCCAGCAGGGCGGGAGGGGGATGGCCCGCGCTGGGCAATCTCCCTTCCCGCGGTGGGCACTCACCCGCCTGGACCGGGAGGCAGCCAAGGAGGCGGCCTTCCTCCAGGATTGGCTGTCGCCCCCTGTCGAGGGCCTGGACGTAGACGCCGCTGCGGTCCAGCTCAGAGGGTCCCTGACCGAGGTGTGCAACTCCAACATGCCCCGGTCTCGCCGTCCGCCTCCCCGTCGTGCCGTCTATTGGTGGACGGAGGAGCTGGAGGGACTCCGGGCCACCTGCGTGGCGGCCAGAAGGGCCTACACGCGGAGCCGACGTCGCAGCGCCCAAAACCGAGACAGGGCAGAAGAGGACCGCCTATACGCCTCTTACCGAGAGGCGACGACGGTCCTCAAGTCTGCAATGGGTGCTGCACAGGACTCGGCGAGGGCCGAGATGCTGGAGGGTCTCGACAGGGACCCCTATGGGAGACCATATAAGGCGGCGCGGAACCAGCTACGCCCCTATGGTCCCCCACTGTCGGAGACCCTCGATCCAGCGTTGTTGGATGGGGTGGTCCGGTCCCTGTTTCCGCGCAGGACCGACTTCACCCCACCAACGATGGATCCCCCGCAAGGGGCGACTTCGCCGGAGGAGGAGGACGTCCCCCCGGTGACGGCGGCGGAGTTGCACGCGGGGGTTCTCAGCCTCCGCGCAAAAAAGACGGCCCCCGGACCAGACGGCGTCCCCGCACGGGTGCTGGCGATCGCCGCCTCCGGCATGGAGGACAGGTTTCGGGACCTCTTCAGCGCGTGCTTTACGGCTGGGAGGTTCCCGAAACCGTGGAAGGAGGGGCAGCTATGCCTCCTCCGAAAGGAGGGCCGCCCAGTGGACTCCCCCTCGGCATACCGGCCCATCGACCTGCTCGATGAGGTCGGTAAATTGTTCGAGGGGATTGTCGCCTCCCGGCTTGATTTCCATTTGCGGGGGGTAGGGCCGGATCTGTCGGACGCCCAATTCGGCTTCCGTCGAGGGCGTTCGACGATCGACGCGCTGGCCCTGCTCAAGGGCCAGGTGAAGGAGGCGGTGGAGGCGGGGGACGGAGTGCTGGCGGTGTCATTCGACATTGCCAACGCCTTCAACTCCGTCCCCCACTCGACGATATTGGAGGCGCTCCGATATCACGGAGTGCCCCAATACCTGCGGGACCTCCTGGCCAGCTACTTGGAGGACCGAGAGGTCCTCCTCGTGGACAAGACTGCCACCGTGAGGCGATACGGCGCAGAGTCCGGTGTTCCACAGGGGTCGGTGCTTGGCCCCCCCTTGTGGAACATCGGGTTCAACTGGCTCCTGCGCGGAGCTCTCCTCCAGGGCACGAGTGTCATCTGCTATGCGGATGACACTCTCCTCACTGCCCGGGGGAGGAATTTCGCGGACGCGGCCTCTCTGGCCTCGGCTGGCGGATCCTTGGTTGCAGAGAGGATCCGCCGCCTGGGATTGAAGGTGGCGCTGCACAAGACCGAGGCCGTGTTCTTTCGCGGGCCTCGGCAGCGCTGCCCTCCCGACGCCCACATAATTGTGGAGGGCGTCAGGATAGGGGTCCAGCCCCAGATGAAGTATCTGGGGCTGGTGCTAGACGACAGGTGGCGCTTCGGCCCGCATTTCAGCGGGCTGTCGACGCGCCTGCTCAAGGCCGCTGACGCCCTCTCGTGGCTCCTGCCGAACCTGGGGGGGCCCAAGGCGAAATGCCGGCGCCTGTATGCCGGCATCTTGCGGAGCATGGCCCTATATGGGGCCCCAATCTGGGCGGACTCCCTCCACAGGAGGGAGAATGCGACGGCCATCCGCAGGCCCCAAAGGGCCATTGCACAGCGGGTGGCGAGGGCCTACCGCTCGGTGGGCTTTTCGGCGGCATGCGCCCTGGCTGGCACCCCGCCTTGGGAGTTGGAGGCATGGGTGCTGGCCAGAGTGTACGAGTGGACGGCGCGCCGGAAGGCTCTCGGGGAGCGCCCCGTCGCCGAAGAGCGAGAGGCCGTGCGGCGGGAGGCGAGGGACGCTATCGTCCTTCACTGGTCAGAGGACCTCGCCACCGCCACCTTTGGCCGCCGGACGTTGGACGCGCTCGGTCCGGTTCTGCGGAGCTGGCTCGAGCGGTCCCACGGTTTCCTCTCGTTCCGTCTGGTGCAGGTGTTGTCCGGCCATGGTTGTTTCGGATCGCACCTGCACCGGATCGGGAGGGAGGAGACCCCGGCGTGCCACGACTGCGGCGCGCCGGAGGACACGGCGCAGCACACCCTAGAGGTGTGCCCAGCTTGGTCCGAGTTGCGCCGCGGTCTGACCGCGGTAATCGGACCGGACCTCTCGCTTCCCGGCGTCGTCAACGCCATGCTGGGGAGCGAGGAGGCCTGGGCAGCGGTCGCCTCCTTTTGCGAGGACGTAATCTCGCAAAAGGAGGAGGCGGAGCGCGTGCGGGAGGACGACCCTCTCGCTGCGCCGCTCCGCAGACGAAGAAGGGGTCGGAGACGGCAACGCCCTCTCCCTCCTCATGGTGGCGACGGGCGGGCGACAGGCACGGGGGTGCCTTCGCCCGCATTGCACCCGTCACCACCTCCGTCAGTCATTCCCGGGTCCCTGTGAGGGGCCCGCCATGAAGGGCGATCGTCGGCGGAGGACTGGACGTAAAGGCTATGCCGGTTTCCCAGTCCCCCGCCACTTGGACGAAGCGGGAATGTCGCTGGGTCGTTTTAGTGGGTATACCGGGTCAGACCGGGGAGTCCCACATACCCCTCTCATCCCCCGATGGGAGGGTATGCGTAATGCATTTTTTCCCAGCGTCAAAAAAAAAAAAAAAAAAAAAAAAAAAAGGTTAGGTTAGGTTAGGTTAGGTTAGGTTTTTTTTTTTTTTTTTTTTTTTTTTTTTTTTTTTTGTTTGGGCAGGAGTGGGAAATCCCCGCGGACACCTCGACTATCGCACAGGAATTTCTCTTGTGCGACAGTCGAGGTAGTGCCGGACTCGAACCGGCTAAAAACCACTCCTGCCTAGCCAGTGTCCCTCTGACGTGATCAGAGCCCTTTCTACAGAGTTTTTCTCTTGTATTACGACTGATTTGTAGAAGGTCGAGGAGACCACACTCTTACTATACTTTTATCTAAATGTTATTCTATTCGTGATACTGGTTTCCTTTTTAATGCTATTTTAAATTAAAACTACATTTTGAAAACTACAATATTTTAAACAATTTAACTACATATTTACCATTTTCTAAAGTTATCTATTCCCTATTTATATGTTTACTGTATCCCTTTATTAAATTCACTATATTATCTATCGTTAACCCTATTTGTATGCCTTTTCAAATTATATTCTGCGCTTTTGTTTAAGTAACTGCTTTTTGAACTTGTTTTTATTTACTATTTTTGCTTGATAATATCTTGAATATATATTTATAATATAATCGGATATTATTTATCTGTTTTTTCGGAATAATTTTGAGGCCTAAATGAAACGTTGCTATTTTGAAGAACATTAAACGAATTTCTGAGACGACGGCAGAATTCGTCGCCCAGTCTGACACAACTTGGCGATTCCACTAGAGCTGACTTACGATCCAGACTAATTTCAGCCACCTTCTTATGAAGGTGACTACAATTATCGTTCTTCATTAAGCCAACCCTAGTGGTTCGCTCAATGCGTCTGCAATCTGGTTGTGTCAGACCAGTCATCGCTGTGTACGTGGAAGTGGGCGCATCGACAACTTTAGCAATATGCTATAGATGCTCGTGCGAATGCGTCCCACTTCCTACGTATAGGGCATAACTCACTGAACGCATTGTGCGAGTGCTCCCCCAGCTTGGCTCTGGTGCAGTTTACGCACACCGCTGCTTCGACCCTGTGCTTATCTGGACAGTCCACTCTAAGATGTGGACCGCCACAGTGACTGCACAGGTCGGCCAACTCCGTACATAGGCGTTTGCCGTGGCCGTACGACAGACAGCGGGTGCACTGCACCAGAGGCGTCTGGTCCTCGACGCGCACTCTCTGGAGGTCAATACGGAGCTTGCCTCCTTCGAGTGCCCTTCTCCAGATAGCTGGGGTAACACTCAGCACAATGCTGCTCACGTGCGGGTTACGTGACTTTTTCCTGAATTTAATGGAAATTTTCTGTTCCTCGTCACCGAGGCCCTGAAAGATCTCCCGGTTCTGGTTCCTAAGGGCCTTGAGCACTTCCTCGTCGCTGTGCACTAACAGCACGTCCCTAAGAACCAGAAGCGGGTTTCGATTTTTCACTTCCTCGACGACGAGGTTCTCCCCGGCCTTCTCCAGTCGCGTTTTTAATTTTCTCCTCTCCTCCGTCGTTGCGCACCCCATGATGACCTTCTGGTCTTTGGCCTTGCGGACCCTTTCGACACGCACCCATCCCTCCTTCGCGTCCACTGCTTTCCTCACTCTTTCGAGGATTTCGTCCCCCGTATCCATCACCTCAGTGGAGGAGACAACCACGGAGTGCAGCGTCGTTCGCTCCGGGGCCTGGGCCCTGGTGTAGCTGTTACTGACGGCTGCTTTGCTCGCGTAGGTTGTCTCCTCCACCTTATCCTTGCTGGCCAGACTGTCTCGGAGTGCATCGAGTTTCTCTGAGTTCTCTCTTATCTCCGAGATGTGCTCTTTTAAGCTTTTTAGGAGCTCAGTCTGGCCAGCAAGAACCTCGGAGGAAATGGGATGGGGACTACGGTCAGCAGTGGGCGCGGGTTCTGGAATGGCGACAGGTGCGGAAGGGCCCTTATCTCGCTCGGACTCCTTGACCAGCTCATAAAGTCTGTTTATAGCTTCAAGCACCGCAGTCTTGATCTCGGCCTTGAGGTTGCGAGAGTTGCCTAAATTAAGCTTGGCCTTATTTAGGCAAGCTCTCGCCTCCTCAGTGCGACTGCGGCACTTCGCCTCAGGCTTCATGAGCGGTCTTGAGGCATCGATAGCAGCCCGGCGCGTCCCCGGAGTGGCAGCGCCTGCCTGCGACGCAGAAGGAGTCTCGTCTCCGAAGGAGATTCTCCTCCTCGCGGCCACAGGCGAAGGCATAGCTTTCTCCGCCGATCGCGGCGAGCCACTAGAGCCTGGAGCCCTAACGGTGCTAGATGGGGTGCGGAACATATTCAAATATAGGATCAGCTGTTGTCAGAACTGACTCCTGTAAAAAGGGAGTCAGAGCAAGCTACTCGGAAGGAGAGATTATAAAGGGTGGACACTGGACTTGACTGTGTCCCTGTAAAGGGGGGTACACAGACAGTAATAAAATAAAACAATAATCAACTAGAAATTATAAATACAATAATAAATAATTATAAAATTTTGTCAACACTATTGTGAGCCTTTGCAGACTCGGTCAATTACGTTAAAAATAGTTAAAAATCCCTAAAAATCAATAAAAATCCCTTAAAAGACTAAATACAAATAAAATCCGAAAAATAAAATTTTGCCGAAATTCCCACGTCTACCTTCCTATAGACCAGAGGGCGGGTGGGTGGGTGAAATTTTTTCGAGCTAGGGGCGCGTGCGAGGTGTCCAGAGACGCGTCTCCGCGCGGGCTAGCGAATTATGGAATAAAACTTGTTAGGTGCCGAACAAAAATTTTGACTTTTGGTCAAAAAAACCAGTTTTCGAAAGAAAAAATTTGGAATTTCACCCCACTACCTGGAGACCGGGACACGGAACGCGGACCAGAATTCAGGGAAGAAGGGTGAGCACTATTGCAACTATAATCTAAATTGAAATGTGAAGGAAAATTTTGGAAAACAATTAATTTTAAGGAATTTCTCCGAAAATAAGGGATGGAGTCCAGACGCGCGTGTAAAGTGCGCGCGATATGGTCAGAACACAGGCGGACGCCTAGTTTGGTCTAAAAAAGCCGAAAACAGCTTCAAAATCGCACGTCTAGAATAGAAGATATCAACGTTTTCGTTTTTGACTCGTTCCCTTAGGTGGATTTTGGTACTTACAAAAATGTATGAAAATAACTATTTTTTAGAAAAATGTATGTTTTATTCGGGCTAGGGGCGCGGGCGAGGTGTCCAGAGACGCGTCTCCGCGCGGGCTAGCGAATTATGGAATAAAACTTGTTAGGTGCCGAACAAAAATTTTGACTTTTGGTCAAAAAACCAGTTTTCGAAAGAAAAAATTTGGAATTTCACCCCACTACCTGGAGACCGGGACACGGAACGCGGACCAGAATTCAGGGAAGAAGGGTGAGCACTATTGCAACTATAATCTAAATTGAAATGTGAAGGAAAATTTTGGAAAACAATTAATTTTAAGGAATTTCTCCGAAAATAAGGGATGGAGTCCAGACGCGCGTGTAAAGTGCGCGCGATATGGTCAGAACACAGGCGGACGCCTAGTTTGGTCTAAAAAAGCCGAAAACAGCTTCAAAATCGCACGTCTAGAATAGAAGATATCGGGTTAGGTTAGGTTAGGTTAGGTTAGGTTAGGTTAGGTTAGGTTAGGTTAGGTTAGGTTAGGTTAGGTTAGGTTAGGTTAGGTTAGGTTAGGTTAGGTTAGGTTAGGTTAGGTTAGGTTAGGTTAGGTTAGGTTAGGTTAGGTTAGGTTAGGTTAGGTTAGGTTAGGTTAGGTTAGGTTAGGTTAGGTTAGGTTAGGTTAGGTTAGGTTAGGTTAGGTTAGGTTAGGTTAGGTTAGGTTAGGTTAGGTTAGGTTAGGTTAGGTTAGGTTAGGTTAGGTTAGGTTAGGTTAGGTTAGGTTAGGTTAGGTTAGGTTAGGTTAGGTTAGGTTAGGTTAGGTTAGGTTAGGTTAGGTTAGGTTAGGTTAGGTTAGGTTAGGTTAGGTTAGGTTAGGTTAGGTTAGGTTAGGTTAGGTTAGGTTAGGTTAGGTTAGGTTAGGTTAGGTTAGGTTAGGTTAGGTTAGGTTAGGTTAGGTTAGGTTAGGTTAGGTTAGGTTAGGTTAGGTTAGGTTAGGTTAGGTTAGGTTAGGTTAGGTTAGGTTAGGTTAGGTTAGGTTAGGTTAGGTTAGGTTAGGTTAGGTTAGGTTAGGTTAGGTTAGGTTAGGTTAGGTTAGGTTAGGTTAGGTTAGGTTAGGTTAGGTTAGGTTAGGTTAGGTTAGGTTAGGTTAGGTTAGGTTAGGTTAGGTTAGGTTAGGTTAGGTTAGGTTAGGTTAGGTTAGGTTAGGTTAGGTTAGGTTAGGTTAGGTTAGGTTAGGTTAGGTTAGGTTAGGTTAGGTTAGGTTAGGTTAGGTTAGGTTAGGTTAGGTTAGGTTAGGTTAGGTTAGGTTAGGTTAGGTTAGGTTAGGTTAGGTTAGGTTAGGTTAGGTTAGGTTAGGTTAGGTTAGGTTAGGTTAGGTTAGGTTAGGTTAGGTTAGGTTAGGTTAGGTTAGGTTAGGTTAGGTTAGGTTAGGTTAGGTTAGGTTAGGTTAGGTTAGGTTAGGTTAGGTTAGGTTAGGTTAGGTTAGGTTAGGTTAGGTTAGGTTAGGTTAGGTTAGGTTAGGTTAGGTTAGGTTAGGTTAGGTTAGGTTAGGTTAGGTTAGGTTAGGTTAGGTTAGGTTAGGTTAGGTTAGGTTAGGTTAGGTTAGGTTAGGTTAGGTTAGGTTAGGTTAGGTTAGGTTAGGTTAGGTTAGGTTAGGTTAGGTTAGGTTAGGTTAGGTTAGGTTAGGTTAGGTTAGGTTAGGTTAGGTTAGGTTAGGTTAGGTTAGGTTAGGTTAGGTTAGGTTAGGTTAGGTTAGGTTAGGTTAGGTTAGGTTAGGTTAGGTTAGGTTAGGTTAGGTTAGGTTAGGTTAGGTTAGGTTAGGTTAGGTTAGGTTAGGTTAGGTTAGGTTAGGTTAGGTTAGGTTAGGTTAGGTTAGGTTAGGTTAGGTTAGGTTAGGTTAGGTTAGGTTAGGTTAGGTTAGGTTAGGTTAGGTTAGGTTAGGTTAGGTTAGGTTAGGTTAGGTTAGGTTAGGTTAGGTTAGGTTAGGTTAGGTTAGGTTAGGTTAGGTTAGGTTAGGTTAGGTTAGGTTAGGTTAGGTTAGGTTAGGTTAGGTTAGGTTAGGTTAGGTTAGGTTAGGTTAGGTTAGGTTAGGTTAGGTTAGGTTAGGTTAGGTTAGGTTAGGTTAGGTTAGGTTAGGTTAGGTTAGGTTAGGTTAGGTTAGGTTAGGTTAGGTTAGGTTAGGTTAGGTTAGGTTAGGTTAGGTTAGGTTAGGTTAGGTTAGGTTAGGTTAGGTTAGGTTAGGTTAGGTTAGGTTAGGTTAGGTTAGGTTAGGTTAGGTTAGGTTAGGTTAGGTTAGGTTAGGTTAGGTTAGGTTAGGTTAGGTTAGGTTAGGTTAGGTTAGGTTAGGTTAGGTTAGGTTAGGTTAGGTTAGGTTAGGTTAGGTTAGGTTAGGTTAGGTTAGGTTAGGTTAGGTTAGGTTAGGTTAGGTTAGGTTAGGTTAGGTTAGGTTAGGTTAGGTTAGGTTAGGTTAGGTTAGGTTAGGTTAGGTTAGGTTAGGTTAGGTTAGGTTAGGTTAGGTTAGGTTAGGTTAGGTTAGGTTAGGTTAGGTTAGGTTAGGTTAGGTTAGGTTAGGTTAGGTTAGGTTAGGTTAGGTTAGGTTAGGTTAGGTTAGGTTAGGTTAGGTTAGGTTAGGTTAGGTTAGGTTAGGTTAGGTTAGGTTAGGTTAGGTTAGGTTAGGTTAGGTTAGGTTAGGTTAGGTTAGGTTAGGTTAGGTTAGGTTAGGTTAGGTTAGGTTAGGTTAGGTTAGGTTAGGTTAGGTTAGGTTAGGTTAGGTTAGGTTAGGTTAGGTTAGGTTAGGTTAGGTTAGGTTAGGTTAGGTTAGGTTAGGTTAGGTTAGGTTAGGTTAGGTTAGGTTAGGTTAGGTTAGGTTAGGTTAGGTTAGGTTAGGTTAGGTTAGGTTAGGTTAGGTTAGGTTAGGTTAGGTTAGGTTAGGTTAGGTTAGGTTAGGTTAGGTTAGGTTAGGTTAGGTTAGGTTAGGTTAGGTTAGGTTAGGTTAGGTTAGGTTAGGTTAGGTTAGGTTAGGTTAGGTTAGGTTAGGTTAGGTTAGGTTAGGTTAGGTTAGGTTAGGTTAGGTTAGGTTAGGTTAGGTTAGGTTAGGTTAGGTTAGGTTAGGTTAGGTTAGGTTAGGTTAGGTTAGGTTAGGTTAGGTTAGGTTAGGTTAGGTTAGGTTAGGTTAGGTTAGGTTAGGTTAGGTTAGGTTAGGTTAGGTTAGGTTAGGTTAGGTTAGGTTAGGTTAGGTTAGGTTAGGTTAGGTTAGGTTAGGTTAGGTTAGGTTAGGTTAGGTTAGGTTAGGTTAGGTTAGGTTAGGTTAGGTTAGGTTAGGTTAGGTTAGGTTAGGTTAGGTTAGGTTAGGTTAGGTTAGGTTAGGTTAGGTTAGGTTAGGTTAGGTTAGGTTAGGTTAGGTTAGGTTAGGTTAGGTTAGGTTAGGTTAGGTTAGGTTAGGTTAGGTTAGGTTAGGTTAGGTTAGGTTAGGTTAGGTTAGGTTAGGTTAGGTTAGGTTAGGTTAGGTTAGGTTAGGTTAGGTTAGGTTAGGTTAGGTTAGGTTAGGTTAGGTTAGGTTAGGTTAGGTTAGGTTAGGTTAGGTTAGGTTAGGTTAGGTTAGGTTAGGTTAGGTTAGGTTAGGTTAGGTTAGGTTAGGTTAGGTTAGGTTAGGTTAGGTTAGGTTAGGTTAGGTTAGGTTAGGTTAGGTTAGGTTAGGTTAGGTTAGGTTAGGTTAGGTTAGGTTAGGTTAGGTTAGGTTAGGTTAGGTTAGGTTAGGTTAGGTTAGGTTAGGTTAGGTTAGGTTAGGTTAGGTTAGGTTAGGTTAGGTTAGGTTAGGTTAGGTTAGGTTAGGTTAGGTTAGGTTAGGTTAGGTTAGGTTAGGTTAGGTTAGGTTAGGTTAGGTTAGGTTAGGTTAGGTTAGGTTAGGTTAGGTTAGGTTAGGTTAGGTTAGGTTAGGTTAGGTTAGGTTAGGTTAGGTTAGGTTAGGTTAGGTTAGGTTAGGTTAGGTTAGGTTAGGTTAGGTTAGGTTAGGTTAGGTTAGGTTAGGTTAGGTTAGGTTAGGTTAGGTTAGGTTAGGTTAGGTTAGGTTAGGTTAGGTTAGGTTAGGTTAGGTTAGGTTAGGTTAGGTTAGGTTAGGTTAGGTTAGGTTAGGTTAGGTTAGGTTAGGTTAGGTTAGGTTAGGTTAGGTTAGGTTAGGTTAGGTTAGGTTAGGTTAGGTTAGGTTAGGTTAGGTTAGGTTAGGTTAGGTTAGGTTAGGTTAGGTTAGGTTAGGTTAGGTTAGGTTAGGTTAGGTTAGGTTAGGTTAGGTTAGGTTAGGTTAGGTTAGGTTAGGTTAGGTTAGGTTAGGTTAGGTTAGGTTAGGTTAGGTTAGGTTAGGTTAGGTTAGGTTAGGTTAGGTTAGGTTAGGTTAGGTTAGGTTAGGTTAGGTTAGGTTAGGTTAGGTTAGGTTAGGTTAGGTTAGGTTAGGTTAGGTTAGGTTAGGTTAGGTTAGGTTAGGTTAGGTTAGGTTAGGTTAGGTTAGGTTAGGTTAGGTTAGGTTAGGTTAGGTTAGGTTAGGTTAGGTTAGGTTAGGTTAGGTTAGGTTAGGTTAGGTTAGGTTAGGTTAGGTTAGGTTAGGTTAGGTTAGGTTAGGTTAGGTTAGGTTAGGTTAGGTTAGGTTAGGTTAGGTTAGGTTAGGTTAGGTTAGGTTAGGTTAGGTTAGGTTAGGTTAGGTTAGGTTAGGTTAGGTTAGGTTAGGTTAGGTTAGGTTAGGTTAGGTTAGGTTAGGTTAGGTTAGGTTAGGTTAGGTTAGGTTAGGTTAGGTTAGGTTAGGTTAGGTTAGGTTAGGTTAGGTTAGGTTAGGTTAGGTTAGGTTAGGTTAGGTTAGGTTAGGTTAGGTTAGGTTAGGTTAGGTTAGGTTAGGTTAGGTTAGGTTAGGTTAGGTTAGGTTAGGTTAGGTTAGGTTAGGTTAGGTTAGGTTAGGTTAGGTTAGGTTAGGTTAGGTTAGGTTAGGTTAGGTTAGGTTAGGTTAGGTTAGGTTAGGTTAGGTTAGGTTAGGTTAGGTTAGGTTAGGTTAGGTTAGGTTAGGTTAGGTTAGGTTAGGTTAGGTTAGGTTAGGTTAGGTTAGGTTAGGTTAGGTTAGGTTAGGTTAGGTTAGGTTAGGTTAGGTTAGGTTAGGTTAGGTTAGGTTAGGTTAGGTTAGGTTAGGTTAGGTTAGGTTAGGTTAGGTTAGGTTAGGTTAGGTTAGGTTAGGTTAGGTTAGGTTAGGTTAGGTTAGGTTAGGTTAGGTTAGGTTAGGTTAGGTTAGGTTAGGTTAGGTTAGGTTAGGTTAGGTTAGGTTAGGTTAGGTTAGGTTAGGTTAGGTTAGGTTAGGTTAGGTTAGGTTAGGTTAGGTTAGGTTAGGTTAGGTTAGGTTAGGTTAGGTTAGGTTAGGTTAGGTTAGGTTAGGTTAGGTTAGGTTAGGTTAGGTTAGGTTAGGTTAGGTTAGGTTAGGTTAGGTTAGGTTAGGTTAGGTTAGGTTAGGTTAGGTTAGGTTAGGTTAGGTTAGGTTAGGTTAGGTTAGGTTAGGTTAGGTTAGGTTAGGTTAGGTTAGGTTAGGTTAGGTTAGGTTAGGTTAGGTTAGGTTAGGTTAGGTTAGGTTAGGTTAGGTTAGGTTAGGTTAGGTTAGGTTAGGTTAGGTTAGGTTAGGTTAGGTTAGGTTAGGTTAGGTTAGGTTAGGTTAGGTTAGGTTAGGTTAGGTTAGGTTAGGTTAGGTTAGGTTAGGTTAGGTTAGGTTAGGTTAGGTTAGGTTAGGTTAGGTTAGGTTAGGTTAGGTTAGGTTAGGTTAGGTTAGGTTAGGTTAGGTTAGGTTAGGTTAGGTTAGGTTAGGTTAGGTTAGGTTAGGTTAGGTTAGGTTAGGTTAGGTTAGGTTAGGTTAGGTTAGGTTAGGTTAGGTTAGGTTAGGTTAGGTTAGGTTAGGTTAGGTTAGGTTAGGTTAGGTTAGGTTAGGTTAGGTTAGGTTAGGTTAGGTTAGGTTAGGTTAGGTTAGGTTAGGTTAGGTTAGGTTAGGTTAGGTTAGGTTAGGTTAGGTTAGGTTAGGTTAGGTTAGGTTAGGTTAGGTTAGGTTAGGTTAGGTTAGGTTAGGTTAGGTTAGGTTAGGTTAGGTTAGGTTAGGTTAGGTTAGGTTAGGTTAGGTTAGGTTAGGTTAGGTTAGGTTAGGTTAGGTTAGGTTAGGTTAGGTTAGGTTAGGTTAGGTTAGGTTAGGTTAGGTTAGGTTAGGTTAGGTTAGGTTAGGTTAGGTTAGGTTAGGTTAGGTTAGGTTAGGTTAGGTTAGGTTAGGTTAGGTTAGGTTAGGTTAGGTTAGGTTAGGTTAGGTTAGGTTAGGTTAGGTTAGGTTAGGTTAGGTTAGGTTAGGTTAGGTTAGGTTAGGTTAGGTTAGGTTAGGTTAGGTTAGGTTAGGTTAGGTTAGGTTAGGTTAGGTTAGGTTAGGTTAGGTTAGGTTAGGTTAGGTTAGGTTAGGTTAGGTTAGGTTAGGTTAGGTTAGGTTAGGTTAGGTTAGGTTAGGTTAGGTTAGGTTAGGTTAGGTTAGGTTAGGTTAGGTTAGGTTAGGTTAGGTTAGGTTAGGTTAGGTTAGGTTAGGTTAGGTTAGGTTAGGTTAGGTTAGGTTAGGTTAGGTTAGGTTAGGTTAGGTTAGGTTAGGTTAGGTTAGGTTAGGTTAGGTTAGGTTAGGTTAGGTTAGGTTAGGTTAGGTTAGGTTAGGTTAGGTTAGGTTAGGTTAGGTTAGGTTAGGTTAGGTTAGGTTAGGTTAGGTTAGGTTAGGTTAGGTTAGGTTAGGTTAGGTTAGGTTAGGTTAGGTTAGGTTAGGTTAGGTTAGGTTAGGTTAGGTTAGGTTAGGTTAGGTTAGGTTAGGTTAGGTTAGGTTAGGTTAGGTTAGGTTAGGTTAGGTTAGGTTAGGTTAGGTTAGGTTAGGTTAGGTTAGGTTAGGTTAGGTTAGGTTAGGTTAGGTTAGGTTAGGTTAGGTTAGGTTAGGTTAGGTTAGGTTAGGTTAGGTTAGGTTAGGTTAGGTTAGGTTAGGTTAGGTTAGGTTAGGTTAGGTTAGGTTAGGTTAGGTTAGGTTAGGTTAGGTTAGGTTAGGTTAGGTTAGGTTAGGTTAGGTTAGGTTAGGTTAGGTTAGGTTAGGTTAGGTTAGGTTAGGTTAGGTTAGGTTAGGTTAGGTTAGGTTAGGTTAGGTTAGGTTAGGTTAGGTTAGGTTAGGTTAGGTTAGGTTAGGTTAGGTTAGGTTAGGTTAGGTTAGGCAGGTTAGGTTAGGTTAGGTTAGGTTAGGTTAGGTTAGGTTAGGTTAGGTTAGGTTAGGTTAGGTTAGGTTAGGTTAGGTTAGGTTAGGTTAGGTTAGGTTAGGTTAGGTTAGGTTAGGTTAGGTTAGGTTAGGTTAGGTTAGGTTAGGTTAGGTTAGGTTAGGTTAGGTTAGGTTAGGTTAGGTTAGGTTAGGTTAGGTTAGGTTAGGTTAGGTTAGGTTAGGTTAGGTTAGGTTAGGTTAGGTTAGGTTAGGTTAGGTTAGGTTAGGTTAGGTTAGGTTAGGTTAGGTTAGTTTAGGTTAGGTTAGGTTAGGTTAGGTAGGTTAGGTT